>CM057451.1:483786250-485108125 GCA_016271365.2 Neoceratodus forsteri | reverse complement strand
CAAGCAGTCTGGAACAAGGAAAAGCACTCGGGAAGAGGAAACGTATCCAGAAACATGGAACCTTCGGCTGAACGGGTCTTAAGAAGACCTTGAAGCACAGCCAACCTGAAGCCTGCTCTACGGCGAGAGGCAATGTCCAAACTGTAGTGTTTCGTAAAGGTATGGACACAAGTACAAGTTGCGGCTGCACAAATGTCTGCCGTTGACATATTCTTGAAACAAGCCGCAGAGGCAGCTATTCCTCTGGTGAAGTGACCTCCGACTTGACCCGGCAGGGTCTTCTTGTACTTGTCATAAAGTACAGTTACTTAAGAACTTACCGTAACAGTAGATCTTTGAGAACAGCTCTTGCAGCAGGTTACACCATTAGGACTGAAGCCGGCAGGCACCAGGACCCCACGGAAATTTTCTAGCTAGCAGTTTTCAGCGGGGACCGCCTCCGACGTCGGTCCCGCCCCTGACGTCGGGCATAGCACATAAGGAGGCAGTCCCCCCCCATAATCTTCAGTTCTCCGGCCGGAGACTCCCGGCCACTGGATGACATCAGAAGAGGAGTCAAAGGATCCACCACCAGATGGCAAAACAAGTAAATAGGAATGTCCCATCTAATGGGATAGGTGCTCGACTCCGACCTACCTCCAGCGGGGATGGTGGGAGGGAAAGTACCTGCTGCAAGAGCTGTTCTCGAAGATCTACTGTTACAGTAAGTTCTTACGTAACTGTACTATCTTACTTCGAGACACAGCTCTTGCAGCAGGTTACACCATTAGGACTGATTTCCACGCAGTAATGGCAATCATGCACCATCGGGAGGAGAAAAGGTAGAGACCTCGAGGTAACTCGAGCCTAGGACAGAAGTCCTTGAAGGACAGCTAGACCGAACCCCGCTCTTCACCTCGATGCAATGTCCAGACTGTAATATCTGATAAAGGTATGCACAGAGCTCCAAGTAGCTGCAGCGCAAATAGCTGAGGTGGAGACGTTCTTTAATGCTGCAAAGGAAGAAGCACCCCCTAGTGGAATGATTATTGCGCTTCTCATAACAGAAAGTAATGCACTAGATGAGCCACCTAGAAAGTGACTGTTTGGAGACAGGAGCTCCTTTCATCCTGTGAACAAAGGAGATGAAAAGTTGGTCCGACTTTCGGTGCTGTTTGGTTCTGGTCACGTAGTATCTGAGGCACCTGTGCACGTCTAGGGTGTGCAAAAGGGCTTCTCCTTGATTATAGTACCTTGGAAAATACACTGGTACATAGATATCCTGATTAAGGGTGAGAGCTGAGACCACCTTAGGCAAAAACTTTGGGTTTGTCCTTAGGGATACCCTGTCCAGGTGGAAAACCAAATAAGGCTCTTTGCACATAAGAGCGTGCAATTCTGAAATTCTTCTGGCAGAAGTAACTGCAACTAAAAATAATGTTTTCCAAGACAGAAAACAGCTCACAATCCGTGGCTGGTTCAAATGGTGGCATCGTGAGCTGCTCCAGGACAAAAGGCAAGTCCCAAGGAGGGACTGGATCTTTAATGGGAGGCCTAAGGTGGAGGACACCCCTTAAAAAGGCACGAGTAGTGTCCAGCTGGGCCACTGTCCAATGGCCTATGGGGGCATGGTAAGTAGAAATGGCACAAAGGTGTACTTTAATAGAGGAGTAGGCCAGTCCGGAGTGGAAGAGGGAAAGCAGGTAGTCCAGAACCAGTTTTTCTGAACAATCTAACGGTGGAAAGCTGCGCGCTTGAGCCCACGAACAAAATCTGCGCCATTTCATGGCGTAAATTGTGTGGGTAGCCGGTTTTCTGGCAGCAGAGAGTACATCTGCCACTTCTTGCGAGACCCCGTATCATATCATGGCTATGCCTCTAGGAGCCAAGCGTACAGGTTCACTGAGCGTAGGTCCGGATGGACCAATGAACCCACCGCCTGAGACAATAGATGGGAGCTGATTGGCAAAGGAACTGGAGGTTCCCAGGATAGCTGGTGCAAAACAGGGAACCAAATCTGTCTGGGCCAGAAGGGTGCGATCAGAATGAGCATCGCTTGCTCCCTGCAAAGTTTTAAGAGAACTCTCTGGATCAACGGGAAAGAAGGAAAGGCATAGAGGAATCTGCCCGCCCAGAAGAGGGACAACGCATCTCGCCAGAAAACACCAGGCCCTGGATCTAGCGAGCAAAAACTGGGCAATTTTGCGTTGGATGGGGACACGAAAAGGTCTAATTCTGGAGTACCCCATATGTGAAACAGATCCTCTGCCACCTCCTGCAGAAGTTCCCATTCGTGGACTCTGGCCTGAGAGCGGCTCAGGCTGTCTGCGATGGTGTTGTCCACTCCTGGGACATGAACTGCGATTAGGTTTGCACCGTGTTGCAATACCCACTCCCACACTCTCATGTCCTCCCTGCAAAGCAGGTAGGAGCGAGTGCCTCCTTGTTTGTTGAGGTAATACATCACCGCGGAATGGTCTGTAACAGAAGTGTACCCAGTGGGATCTCAGACTGGAAGGCCTGCAGAGCGTAAAGGACTGCCCTCATTTCCAGGATGTTGATGTGGAGAAGAGACTCCTGGGCTGTCCACAGGCCCTGAGACCGAACACAGTTGAGGTGTGCTCCCCACCCGAGCCCTGAGGTGTCTGTGGAGAGAGAGTCACAGTTGGGGACAGCGCTGTCAAGGGAACCCCCGCAGAGAGGTTCCTTGGATGTAGCCACCATTTCCAATCTCGAATTACAGTTTTCGTGATCCGGATTGGATGCTGCAGATGGTCTTGCCTTTGGTCCCACTGCACCCGTAACATCCACTGGGTTACCCACATGTGGAGACTGGCTAGCGGGACTGTTGCAATGGCCGCAGCCATGTATCCGAGCAGGCAAAGGACCAGTCTGGCTGAGACGATCTTCGCCGACAACTCCGATGAGGGATCTGATGTGTTCCGCTCTGTCCATGGGAAGGAAAGCTTTTCCCTCCGACGGTGTCCAGAACTGCTCCGATAAACTGCGGCTTCCGAGACGGAACCAGGTGTGACTTCTTGTAGTTGAGAATACCCAGTGATTGAAAAAGAGACTCGGTGCAGTGAACAGCAGTCATCAAGGCCTCCCTGGAGGGCGCCATGAGAAGCCAGTCATCCAGGTACGGGAACACGTAGTAGCCCTGTCTTCTCAGAGATGCAGCTACGACCACCATGCACTTCGTGAATACGCGAGGTGCCGATGACAGCCCGAAGGGAAGAGCTTGGAACTGATAATGGCGGCTCTGAAACTCGAAGCGCAGTAACCTCCGGTGCACCTGAGCAATAGGGATGTGCAGGTAGGCATCCTGCATATCCAGAGACGCCAAAAAGGCGTCCTGCTTCAGCATGGGAATTAGGCCCAGAAGGGTCACCATGCGGAAGCGCTTGTAAGCGACTGTAAGGTTTAAGTTGCTGAGGTCCAGTATTGGACGGAGGTCCCCTGTTTTCTTTGGAACCAGGAAAAAGTAAGAATAGTACCCTAGTCCTCTCTGGTTCTCTGGCACGCGCGCTAAGGCTTCCTTCTCCAGAAGCGCGAGCACTTCCTGCTGTATGAGTAGGGCATGCTGACCCGAATAACGGGAGAGCAGGGGAGGTCTTGTAGGTGGGCTGCCTACAAACTCTATATAATGGCCTCTTTTGACCAGCTGCAGAACCCACCTGTCGGTGGTGATCGATTGCCACCCTGGAAGGTGGCGTGCGATACGACCCCAGACTTTCTTTTCCCGTTGATCCTGGGAAGGGCCGGGGGCCGGGAAGGAGTCATGCTGTGGTAGCATTTGACCCCACAGGCTGGGCCGACTGAAAATCGTTGACCTCTGCCTGGGGATGACTTGGCCTGGGCCTTGCGCGTGAAAGTGCCCCTCTGCTGCTGACCGGAACGTGGCTGTTGCCTTTGTTGCCGGCCACGAAAATGGCTCTGGTTCCTAAGAAAGGAACTAGGCAGAGACCTGTACATAGCTTGTACAGATCGGACTGCCTTCCCTGCGTCCTGGAGTTTGGTGATTACTCTCGCGGAGGCTTCACCAAATAGGACCTCGCCATTATAAGGGAAATCTAGGATGTTTTTCTGGACGTCCGGGGTAAATCTGGAGACACGGAGCCAAGAGCGTCTCCGGAGACAAACGCCTGAGGCTGCAGTTCTAGCTGAAAAGTGCACAGAATCATATGCGGCTCTGAGCACTTGGGTCCCCACATCTGAACCCATGCGGAGGAGGTTCAAGAGCTCCTCCTTGTGATCGCCATCGGGCATCTTCTCGACCAGGTCCTGACCCTGTTCCCACAGTGCGTTCTGGAACTGAACCATGTGGGTCAGATAGTTCAGTGACTTGATGGCGCAAGTCGCAGGCGCGTACATGCGCCTTCCCAGGACGTCCAATTGCTTGGATTCCTGGTCCGGTGGCTGGGTGCTCAAATGCTGAGGTCTCTGAGACCGGTCATACGAAGTAGTGATGACCAGGGAGTCAGCCAGAGGATGGTTCGCCAAATACTGGTCCTCCCTAGGGGCCTTGTATAGGCGATCAGCATTCTTTGGCACCGCGGGAGTGGAATGCAGACATTTCCAGGCAGCCTTGGTGACGTCCGCGAAGGTATCCACCAAGGGCAGCACTACCACAGGCTTTGGGTCTTTTTGCTGAAGGTAGCGGGCAAGGCGTTGTCACTCTGGGTCAAGCTCCTCAGCATCCAACCCCATGTTCTCCTGGATGTGCCTCATGATCTCTGCGAAGGAGGGATCATCCGGAGGAGACCTGGGAAGGTCGTGTGGGTCAGGAGAGGGAATGCTGAGAGGAGAAGGTGATCTGGAACACTCCGAAGTGTCCGACCTAGAATCCTCCCCTCCGACGGCGTGTACAGACGTCGTCTGGGTCTCTTGGGGCTGGGTGACCCTGAGGGGGATTTGGAGGAAGGCCTTCTTTCTGAAGATCTACCCCAAGGAGGTGGCATCTGCTCCTTGGGGGAGGGAGGTCATCCTACGGGCCCCTTAGGTGGAGAAGGGGGTGTAGGCGGTGAAGGAGTGGGTGGAGGTGGAGTAGGTGTAGAAGGAGAACGTGCAGGGACCACATCTTTTTTGATGGTGTCCCACCAGAAGGTAAAAAGCTCTTTTACCTCTGCCAGATTCATACCGACGGCACGAGCCTGGGGCCGTAGCCTGTCGCCGGGTTGGGCATCTGTCCCCAGGGTCTCCCGCCGGGAAGGTTCCTTGGGAGCCCGCGCTCTGGTGTCGCCTGCCTGGTCCTCTGCTGTGTGACATCCTCGGTGGAGTCCCTCTGCCCGGCGTCCGCGGCGGCAGGAATGTGGTCCTCTTCTCTGGAGTAGCAGATGTCAGTCCCCAGCCGGCGTCTTGAAGCGAACGCCTGGCCGGCGACGGGTGTCTGCAGTCGCCTCGACCGCCGTGATGTTTGGCTGTCGAGTGGGCCGACGTCAGGTCCTTGGTTTTACGGGGTGCCGGATCCGAACCTCGGGGTGGCTGGGAGACTGACCTGGCGGTGTCCCAGCGACGGGAGGAAGATTTATGGCACTCCCCTGACTTCGACGAGACCTTGGAAGGAGTAGAGGAGGCCAAGGGCCTCGAAGTCTTCAGAGGCTGAAGAGAGGACGAACCGCTGGATGACCTGACCTGGACCAGGGGAGGTTGCGACCGAGCCCTGGAGGGAGAGCGGTCCGATTTTGAGCCGGAGCTTCGGAAATCTGAGGCCCTCGCAGGAGATCTGGACCTTTCTTTTTCCCGGTGCTTGTGGGTTTTGCTTGAAGGCTCTTCCTGGGAGGAAGGTTCCTTGTCCATGGTTTTGAGTTTCTCTTCCAGGAGAAATGCTTGAACTGCTTTCTGGAGGCGGATCCTGGTGTGATTGTTGAAGCCCTGGCAGAAGGAGCAGGCCTTTGTGTCGTGGTCCAGGCCTGGGCAGTGCACACAGGCCGAATGGGGATCCTTGAAGGGGATCTGTTTGCCGCAGGCGCACTTTGTATGGTGACCCTCTAAAGAAGTGGTTGGAGAGGACATCAGTTCAGAATTCGAAAAGTAGATGAAAATCGTCGTAGTTCTTGTGGTCGTCACGCGCTAGAAAAGGAGACCAAGAGGCAGATACTGGCGAGTTGACGGCAGGAAAAGAACTGGGGATTATGGGGGACCGCCTCCTTATGTACTACACCCGACATCGGGGTTGGGACCGACATCTGAGGCAGTCCTCGCCGAAGACTGCTAGCTAGAAAATTTCCGTGATTCCTGGCACCTGCCGGCTTCAGTCCTAATGGTATAACCTGCTGCAAGAGCTGAATCTCAAAGTAAGATCATAAAGTGATACAATGAGCCAACCATTTCGATAGGCAACGCCTTCTCTTTTGTGAGCAAGAGACAAGCTGATCAGTTTTCCTAAGATCCTTAGTCAGAGTGGTGTAGTATCTCAGTATTCGGTGAACATCCAGAGTATGCAAGAGGTACTCTTCTTGATTGGAATGTTGCATAAAGAAAGCGGGTAGCTCAATGGATTGATTTAGTGTAGATTTAGGGTTGGTGCGTAAAGCCACACGTTCCTTGTGGAAAATCAAGTATGGGAGTATGGGATTTTACGCATCAAGGCCTGAATCTCAGAAATGCATCGAGGCGAAGTAATGGCCACTAGGAAGAGTTTTCCAAGAAAGGAACTTTAAATCTGCAGTGGCTGCCGGCTCAAAGGGAAGCAGGGCAAGCTTCTCTAGAATAAAATTCAAGTCCCATGGTGGAGCAGGAATGCGGATGGGGGGTCTCAAATGGAGGACCCCTTGGAGGAAAGTCTTAGAGACTTCCAACTGAGCAAAAGTCCTGTCGCCAAAGGGGATATGGTAGGCTGAAATCGCTGCCATTTGGACCTTCAGAGAAATGGCTGAGACCCAGATCAAAGAGGTGACACGTAATACAGTACTTTAATAGCTGGGCATGAGAAAGGTTCGAAATCCTTAGAAATAGCCCAAACTGAAAAGCGTTTCCACTTTATGGCGTAGGTGGACCTGGTGGAAGGCTTTCTGGCCTCTACCAAGATGTCCGCTACGAGCGGAGAAACTCTGAAGCGAGTTTTTGCAACGTCTGCAGGAGCGACGCATGTAAGTGAAGGGATTTGAGACCTGGACTAACTAGGGTCCCCTGATCCTGGGTCAATAAGTGTTGCGACAGAGGAAGAGGAAGTGGAGGTTCCTCGGAAAACTGTTGCAAGAGAGAGAGAACCAAACTTGCCTCGGCCAGAAGGGAGCGATGAGAATCATTCATGCTCCCTCTGATCTGAGTTTGTTCAGGACCCTCAGTATTACAGAAACTGGAGGGAAGGCATAAACAAATCTGTCCCTCCAAGTGAGAAACAGAGTGTCCCGCCAAAAAATACCTCGCCCTGGACGAGACAGCAGAAGGCAGGAAGCTTTGCATTTTGGGAGACGCGAAGAGGTCTATCTGAGGTGTTCCCCATTGCTGAAAAATGTTTACGACTTCTTGGTCCAGTTCCTATTCGTGGGCCCTGGCTGAGGACTGAATGAGTTGGTCCGCCGGTGTGTTTTTCACACCCGGAACGTGGATTGCCATCAGGTGAAGGAGATGGTGGGTTGCCCAAAGCCAGACTCTCATTGTTTTCTGGCACAGGGGGTAGGAACGTGTTCTTCCCTGCTTGATGAAATACCAGACAACGCAAATATTGGTTTGAATGAGGTGGTGACCGGGAAGGATAAGGGACCGAAGAGCCTGAAGGGCGTAAAGAACTGCCCTCAGTTCGAGCACATTTGTGTGCAGATTTTGTTCCGACTTTGACCAGCTACCCAGAGTCCTGTGAAACCCAAGATGGGCACCCCAGCCTTTCCCCGACATCAACATCTGGGAACGAGTTTCGATACTGAAGTGAACATACAAATGTGCCGCAGAAACAGACCACCCGGTCTATCCAAGTCTGCTCAAGTGTGCAGCTAGTACACCTAGTTTTCAGCTGCCCAACCCCCCTCTCATTTGTCATCCCACTGCCACCCACAACCTCCCCCACCCTCACTCTCCCCTGTTCCCTGTCCCATGCCCTTTTGAAACTGTTTACATATTTACATACCACCCATTCTGGTAGGGCGTTCAATTTTGCTACCACCCGCTCTTTGAAATAGCCTCATTTCCTTCCTAAATTTTCCTCCACTATTCTTAGTGAATGCCTCCTGGTGACCCTCTCCTCCTCAACTTAAAGACCCCATCTGCCCCATCTTTATTGATTCCCCTCAGATACTTGAATGTCTCCATCATGTCCCCACTGTCCCTTCTATCCTCCAGGTTGTACATATTCAAGTCTCCCAGCCTGTTAGTCTGTCCCTTCCATTCCACATATCATCTTTGTTGCCCTCCTCTGCACCCCCTCCAGTAGCCCGATATCACACTTTAGGTATGGCCTCCAAAACTGCACACAATACTCCAAGTGCGGCCTTACCAGCGACCTGTAGACGGGCAAGATCACCTTTCTTCACCTGGACTAAAACTCCCTCGCTATGCACCCCAGCATTTTGTTCACTTTTGTAGCCGCTCTCCTGCACTGGGCAGTGTTGTCCATGGTCCCTGTTATTACCCCTAGGTCCTTCTCCTCCTCAGTGATCCCCAGCTTAACCCCTCCCAGCCAGTATTCTCTCCTTGGGTTCTTCACCCCAAAGTGCATAACCTTACACTTCTCTGCAATGAACCCCAGCTGCCACCTCTCTGACCACTCTAGCTTGCTTAGGTCCCCCCTGCAGCTGCTTCCATCCCTCCTCTCCATTCACCACTGCTCCGATTTTGGTGTAGTCAGCGAACAAACTTATCTTGCTCACCCACCCCATGTGCAATGTCTGATATGAAGAGCCCAAACAATACTGGCCCCAACACAGAGCCCTGTGGCACCCCACTCGTCACTGGCCTTGGAGTTGAGAGCTCCCCTCTTACCACCACCCGTTGCAGCCTCCTACTCGGCCAGCTTGTAATCCAGTTCATCATTTTTGCCCCTACACTAGTTAGCTTCCCCCCAAGCCGCCCATGAGGCAAAGAATCGAAGGCCTTGCTGAAGTCAAAGTAAAGAACATCCACCGCATGACACTTATCCAGCTCACCTGTCACCCAGTCATAATACTGTATCAGGTTGGTTTGACAAGACTTCTCTTAAACAAACCCATGCTGCCTCACATCCTGGAGGCCACTGTCCTCCATCAACGACACCAGTCTTTCCTTTAAGATTGTCTCCATGAGTTTGCACACTATGGAGGTGAGACTTACCAGGTGATAATTACCAGATTCATCCCTTGGTCCACTCTTGTGTAATGGCACACGTGCCATCCTCCAGTCCAGTGGCACACATCCCGACTCCAGTGAGATGCTGTATAGATCTGCCAGTGGCTCCGCCAACACCTCCACCATTCCCCTCAGCACCCTGGGGTGGATATCATCTGGCCCTGGTGCCTTGTCTACCTTCAGTCCCTCTATGACTCTACTTGCCTCAGTTCTTCCATCTGTTGCCCCCCGGCCCCACCCTCCCAGCCCATGGTGGTAGCGGTCCCCCCCTTTTCTTCTGTGAACACTGAGCAAAAGTATTCATTTAGTGCTTCTGCCTGCTCCTCACCCTCTTCTGTCCACTCCCCACCCTTTTATCCTCACTACTGTCTCCTTGCACTTCCTTTTCTCCCTGATGCATCTGAAAAAGTCCCCCCCACCCGTTAATTCCCTGCGCCAATCTCGGCTTCCTCTGGGCCTTGGCTTCTCTCACTTTTCTGGTCACCTCCCTGAACCGTCTTGCATATTCCTCCCTGTCCACTTCCTTCCCTGTTCCCCCATACCTCTGATGCACCTCTCATTTTGCTCTCACCACCTCTACTACCGCGCTGTTCAACCAGCATGGTTTTCTTGCTCTGCTCCTCTTACTCTGTGTCTTGTTGCAGACTTCTCCCAGGCATAGGTTCTCCTGTACCATCTACCACTGTAAGTCCCTGATCATGGGGTCGGAGACTAGCACCTCTTGGTCTAGATCGTCCAGGGGTTGGTCCCACTGTGAACGAAATGTCCATTTAGAGATATGGAGCAGAGCTAGTAGAAATGTCAGAATGGCAGCCGCCATTAGCCCGAGAAGGCGAATGACTGACCTGGCACTGACCCTCCGGCGACCGGACAGAAGACTAGCCTGAGTCTGGAGGGTGTCCACCCTTTCCGGAGGCAAAAAGGGTTTGCCGATGGTCGTGCCCAGAATCACCCCTATAAACTGGAGGCATTGGGAAGGGACCAAATGGGACTTCACCTGGTTGATGGTGATACCCAGGCTGGTGAAAACCTGCAGGGTAAGGGAAAGGGAGTGCAGAGGTTCCTCCCTGGACAGGGCCGCCAGGAGCCAATCGTCCAGGGATGGGAATACCTGTACTCCCAAGGTACGCAGGTGGGCCGCTACCACCAACAGGCATTTAGTAAAAACTCAGTGAGCTGAGGAAAGACCAAACGGGAGGGCCTTGAACTGGTAGTGGTCCCCCTGAAAGCAAAAACGGAGGAATTTGTGGTGGGAAGGGCAGACTAGGATAAACAGGTAGGCATCCTGCATGTCCAAAGCGCACAGCCACTGACCCTGCCGAAGGGGAGGCAAAAGGCTCTGTAGGGAGAGCATTCTGAATCGTTTGTACTAAACGAACATGTTCGGGGAGCTGAGGTCTAGTACAGGCCTCACATCTCTAGTCTTCTTTGGGACCAGGAAGAAATGAGTAGTAGCCTGTCCCCCGAAGGTGGTTGGGGACTGGTTCTATCACTGCTTTCAACAGAAGGAAGGTTAATTCATCTAGTACCAGAGGAAGATGTTGCGGGGAGTAAGACTACTGTGGAAGTGGTCTTCAGGGTGGTTTCTGAAGAAACTCGATTGATTGTCCTGCTGAAATCAACTGAAGCACCCAAACATCTGACATTATCCTCTCCCAGCCCGGCACATGGAAGGAGAATCTCCTCCCTACCGGTTCCTCTGGGGTCTTCAGAGGCAGTGGGAGAAGCGGGGAGTCGGGAGGTGTGGGGCAGCGCAGCAGAGACTCCCACAGCCTTTTTGCTAGGGGGAGGTTTGGTTGGTTATGTCTACAAAAGGGACACTGCTGCCCTTGAGGGCCTGTACATGGAATCAACGGACATGAGTGCAGTGCCCTTCTCTTGCAGGTCGGTAACGCTGTCCTTGACATCACTCCCGAACAGCGCTGAACCTCTGAAGGGAGCATCCTGGATAGCAGATTGCACTTCAGGGACCAAACCTGACATGACGCCAAGCAGGACGCTGTATGCCTATGGCGAAAGCGGAGCTCCTTCTGGCACAGTCCACTGCATTGTAAGTAGCACGGAGCATGTGCCTACTGGCCGAATGGATAAGGTCTGCCACTTCCTGTTTAGTCAGACTCGGGAAAGCAGTCCAGCTTTGATTCCACCTGACTGAGGATGGTCTTTTGAAAGTCCCCCATATGTGCCACATAGTTCAGGGCCCTAATACCTAGGGTAGAAGAGGAATAAATCTTCCAGTATTGGTCCAAAAGCCATGACTCCTTATCACGTGGCAACGAGCTGAGGTGTTTCGGATTGGTGGAACGGCCGTGAGCGGTGCTAAGGATGACTGAATCAGCCTCGGGGTGTATATTCAAAAAATCTATACCTTTGGGAGCCTGATACAGCCAATCTGTCTTCCTCAGGGGGGGGCTAATGCGGAAGGTTGTTTCCAAATAGTGGAAACAAGGTACACGTGAAGCTCTATCCAGGGTGGAATCAATGTGGGAGCAGTCTCGGGCAGATCCAAGTGAGCAGCGAGCTTTTTACGCTGTGGGTCTGGCTCCAGTGATTGCCACTGATGAACTTCCTAGATTTTCCTCAGTAACTCCAGAAAGGAGGAATCCTCCAGAGGAGACTTCGAAGGGGTCCATGGCCTGGGGCAGTCTGGAGTACAGGGCTCGTCACCAGGATCAGAGTGTCCATCTGAGTCTGAATCAGACATGTCAGATGTAGAAAAGGAAGACTACTCCTGGCATGGGGGAGGAACAGTCCCTTTGAAGAGTTCCCTGGGGCGCATGTCCTCCCCACCCCTGGCACCAGAGGGCTCTTCTCTGGTGTTGGGTAAAGGGGAAGGAGTCTCCTGTTGCCGACGCAGGAGATCCTGCAAGGGTCCAGCGTCAGTAGACGACACTACCTCTCTGGTAAGTTGAGCCTTGGCCTGAGCCCACCATGAGGCCAGAGTCTACTTCAAGTCCGCCGGCGGCTGAGGCGTGGGCTGCAGAGGGGGATATGGATACTGAGGATATCCGTAATGAGTATCCGTAACCTGATGGCAGGAAACGTGGCTTTGGTATTGAGGCACTGGGTACTGCGGTGCTGGGCAGTGAGGCACCAGATACTGTGGAGCCGGGTATGGAGGCACCGGATACTGTGGAGCCGGGTATGGAGGCACCGGATACTGAGGTGCCGGATATGCAGAAGCCAGGGGCTCTGGGGGAACAGAGGGACCTGGCAGAGGCCCAGCTGGCGGGCCAGGTACAGGGAAGGCTGGCCCTGTGCGTCGGCCTGGCGAGGGAACACCGTCTGCAATGGGACGTCGGACGGCATCTGGGCTGGCATCTGAGGGTCCGGCGTCAGGGTGTCTGGTCCCGAAGGAGGGGGTCCTGACTGCAGCATGTCTAGGTCCTCTGCAACAACCGGGGAGGGAGGATTAGAGTCCCGGGGGTCAGCAGAGGGGACGCAGGGACCTCAGAGGGCAACGCAACACGCTGCGGAGTACCTAGAGCATCTGATCCATTGAGGGGTCCAGCGCAAGCTCCTTAGCCAGGCGGGTGTCAGTGGAGCTGACGTCCGGCTTATCTGCCGCATCTGGGCAGGTGTTACGAGGAGCCGATGTCTGACTTATCGAATCCCTTGCCAGAGGAAGGTAGCGCTGGAGATGCAGCCTTGTCTGGCAAGAGTTTGGCTGGGCGCCCTCCGGAATGCGCAAGCGGCTTAGCAGCCTTGTCCGGGTGGCAGTCGGTGGAACAGACGTCGGACTTAGTGGACCAGCTCAAACCAGAGGACCACATGGTGGAAGTGGCCCTCCTGGGAGCGGAGGCCTCCTTTTCCCCGGAGGCTCCCAAAGGGCCCGAGCATGAGCCAGACGGGAGGGGAGACATCTTTTCGTGACCACCAAGACTGTCGTCGTGGAGTGATCCCTTGGACAGGACATTACCTTCAACGCTGCAACTCCAGCCAGAGCTGCAGTAGCCGTGGAAGTCTATTCCCGCTCCCGATGCTTCTCCTTGTCCCTTTTCTTTTTGTGACCTATAGGGGAAGTGGATGCCTGCCTTAACTTCTTCAGCTCCTTCTCCATGGATGCCATCTTTTTTATTTTTATTTTTTTTATTTTCATAATTCGGTTTTACAGCCTTTGAGTCATGGATTCCTTTACAAAGGCACCTCGTCGCAGGGAGGGTAGACAACAATTAATAGTGAGGTACAACAGTGGAGAACGATACAGGTGAGGTACAATGAACACAAAGCAGTTCCAATATTACAATGGCACACAAAAGCTTGCAGTTAGTTGCATTTAAATCTGTTATACATATAAATATGAGGTACGCAGTACAGATTCTAGACAGAAAGGCCTGGGGGGAGGGGACAAGGGTTGGGGGCAGAAAAGGGTTGGGTGGGGCAGTCCAGAGGACATTGTCAGCTACAGTGGACCATGCAGATCTCCAGATTAGGCAGTCCAGGGCATTTACAGCTCTGAGTGTCAGAGAGGTGGTTTCGGAGGTAATTTTGAGGAGGTTTGTGATTTTGGGGGATGGAGTTATACCAGGAGCAGGCTCTGTAATGGAAAGACCTTTGGGCGAGAGAGGTCCTGGTTCTATGTACCTGGAAGATGGCCTTGTGCTGCACTTTGGGTGGCGTACCAATTGGGGGCCAGTTTAGGGATGCACAACCGGGTGGAGAGAGCCCAGTAGCGATTTTTGGCCAGAATGCAGGTGTGGTAGCGCAGGTGCTCAAAGGTAGTAGGTTCGAGGAGAAGTAGAGCTGACTGATGTGCGTTCTGCTGGGGGCGCCAGTCAGAAGCCTGCACGCCTTGTTGGTTGAGGTCTGGACTTTGGTGAGGGTGGTGCTGTCAGCAGCAGCATAGATGGGAAGTCCGTAGTCAACGGACAGGATGGAGGAGGTGACAGCGAGCCGGAGGGCATTCTGGGGGAGGCAGTCTCTGTGGCGGTAGAGGAGTCCAATCCGGGTCTTCATGGCAGTGGACATTGTATTAAGATGAGTGGAAAGCGAGAGCCGAGTCAAAGGTGATGCCCAGATATTTGTATGCAAACACCTGTTCAAGGGGGTGTAGGGGGCTAGGGAGGATGAGGAGGGGGTATTTTTGGCCTTGCTCTGGCGGTGGTTGAAAAGCACATATTTGATCTTTTTGAGGTTTAGGACCAGACTGTGGTCGAGGAACCATTTTTCAGCTTGGCTAAAAGTGAGTTGACGGCTATCCTGGAGGGTGAGGGGGTCGGGTGGGAGGTGATGAGAACGGAGTCGTCGGCATATAGGAGCATTCTGCCCGAGCAGGAGCTGGGGAGGGTGTTGAAAGAGACTGAATAGTGTGTGGCCCAGGATGGAACCCTGAGGGACACAGGAGTGAACTGGTAGGGTGGTAGATAGGGTACCGTTTATCCTGACCTGTTGGGATCTGGCATGGAGGTAGCTGGAGAACCAAGCAAGGGGGCCAGCTGAGAAACCCAGTTGTTGGAGAGAGTCGAGCAGGAGGGGGGTGACACACAGTGTCAAAGGCCTTGGATAGGTCGATGAACACTGCCCTGGCAACATCCCCAGAGTAGAGTGCAGAGTGAATGTGCGGAGAGAACGCCAGGAAGGCCGATGTGGTGCTGTATCCAGGGCGGAAGCAGTATTGCTCAGGACACAGTATGCCGTATTTGGTCAGGTATTCCGTGAGTTGGATGGACACTATTTTTTCCAGAGCTTTAGAGAGCGGTGGGGAGAGAAGAGAGATCAGCCTGTAGTTAGGTGCTGTGCGACCCCATTTTCTTACAATATGGACCTCCGGGACTGCGGCCTTCTATCGGGTAGCGGAGTTGAATTGCTGGCAGTGTTGGCACTTCAAGGGGTGGTCTGGGCCCAGACAGAAGAGGCACAAGGAATGGCCAGCCTTGTGTGGTAGTTGAGAGCCGCACTTATGCGATTTGAAGGGCGTCGGGGATGACATACACGGCGAATCGAACAATTAGGCAAAAAAGGAAAAATAGGGTTGAAAAGTTCAAAACTAGACCGAATAATTGACGTTGCTGAATTCTACCACGAGGAACTGACAAGCCTCAAGCGGGAAAGAACTGGAAGGTGGGCATGGGGGACCGCCCCTTTATACAGACGTCGCTCGACGCCAGTCACCTGATGTGGGGGCGGTGCCACGCCAGAGACTGCTAGCTAGAAATTTTTCTGTGGGGTCCTGACACCTGGTGGGTCAGTCCTATGTGAATATCTACTACAAGAGCCCTCTCAAATTAAGATCAAACTGATCAGACTTTCTGACAGCACGTGTGCGATCCAGATAATACCAGAGAGCCTAATATTCAGAATATGAAAGACGACCTCACCTTGATTAGAATACTCCGGAAAATACACAGGCAGGTGGATGGACTGATTTAGTGTGAACTCAGACACCACCTTAGGAAGAAACTTGGGATCTGTTCACAAAATGACCGTCTTTTTGAAAAAATCAAGTAAGGCTCTATACATCAGAGCCTGCAGCTTGGAAATCCTCTAAGCAGAAGTAATGGCAACTAAGAAAAAATTACTCACCTTAGTAATGTTGTTTCTTCTAATGGAGTCTTGCTATATTATGACAGTAGCAGTTTGTCCCACCACTAGAACTGCTCCGGAGGTGAAATGGTTAATACCATTCCAAAATAGAACTTTGAGCACGAGCTCTAAGAAGCAGCTCTATCTGTGTAATTTCAAACCTGAACTGTCAGATCTTTACGAGCAAAAACTCACTAAGGTCTGTGTGGAAGCTGTAACCTACACTAGCCAAATGGCTACCTAAATATTAACAACCATTGCTGGTCCCAACACCCAAGACTCAAGTCAGGGGACCAGAACTACTAACACAATTCTAACAACATGAGAATAAAACAACAGTATAATAAAACACACACACCCCAAACTCCCAAAAGGAGAGAAACGCTAAAAGGGCATAAAATAGTGCCCACAGTAAGTTGCCCGCACCCCACCCAAGTAAGTTCTGAGAGGGGCAGGCTGGGGGGGAGGTCATAATATAGCAAGACTCCATTAGAAGAAACAACATTACTAAGGTGAGTAATTTTTTCTTCAAACAACATGAAGTCTTGCTATATTATGACAGTAGCAGACTACATAGCAGTACCTCCACGGAGGAGGGGCAGAACCTACTTAGGGAATAGGCTCTGAAGAACAGCTGTGCCAAACCGAGCATCTCTCCTGGCCTGGACATCCAGGGAGTAATGCTTGGTAAAAGTGTGTACCGTTTTCCAAGTAGCAGCCTGGCATATCTCTAATATAGGGATGTCTCTGGCAGCAGCTAGAGAGATGCAGCTGTACCCCTGGTAGAATGAGCCCTCAAGCCAGAGGGGGGGTCTCTGCCCAGTTTCTGATAACAAAATTGGATACAAGAGACAATCCACCTGGCAACTGATCTCTTAGTGGCAGGTTTGCTTTCCCAACTTCACCATAGGTAAGGAAAAGTTGGAGGATTCAACCTGTGACCTTTGGTACGCTCTATATAGTAACTAAGAGCTCTCTTAACATCCAGGCTGTGCAACCTCCTTTCACCAGAAGAGGAGTGATCAGTGAAAAATACTGAAGGGAGATAGATTGGTTAAGATGGAAATCTGAAACCACCTTAGGTAAAACTTCCTATTAGTCCCAAGGACTACCTTATCCCTGTGGAAAGAAATAAAGTCAGTTTCCACTGACAAGGCTTGCAACTCACTTATATGCCTAGCAGAAGTGATAGCCACCAGAAAACAGTTTTCCAAGTTAGATACTTAAGCTCTGCAGAAAACAGAGGTTCAAAAGGGGTTGCATTAACTGGGCAATACAAACATTAAGGTCCCAGGCGAGGCCGGTTCCGAAAGGTGGATTAGTATGGAGTAATCCCTTAAAAAACTTGGAAAACACAGGGTGAGTGGAAAGAGGGAATGACTTTCCTGCTGACACAAAAGCAGATACAGCTGCCAAATGGACTCTCAGGGTAGCTGGTCTGAGACCCAAGGAATTAAAGATGGACCATGTAATCTAATACAATGGGCAAAATCAGCAGATTCTGGGAAATATTTTCCAGCACACCAAATGGAAAACCTTTTCCATTTAGAACTATAAGTAGTTCTAGTGGAAGGCTTTTCTGGAAGCCTTTAGATTTCAAGAACACCTTGAGAGAGGTGTAAATCAAGAAACTCTAACTCAAGAGCCAGGCCTTGAGGTTGAGGGATTTGAGGTCCGATACCAAACCCTTCCCCGGCACAAGTTAAAGGTTGTGAATCCTGGGAGGCAAAGGGAAGATGGATTGTCAGTGACAGAAGAGAGGGTACCAGGGCTGCCTGGCTCAATCCGGGCAATCAGAATCACCCTGCAAGGCTGAGATCTGATTTTGACATACTTTGAATAGAGAGGGAAGGGAGGAAAGCATAAAGAAACTTCCTCCCAATCCAGGAGAAGGGCATCCAGGGGGACTGAGCCCAACACTGGAGGCCTGCAACAGAACAGAGGAAGTTTGTGATTGTCTGGGGCTGCAAAAAGATCTATCTGAGGGGTGCCCCATCTGGCAAAGACTATCCCCAGCACTTGAGGATCCAGGGACCATTCGTGATGGCCCTGGGAATCCTGCTGAGAGCATCCGCTAGGACATTGTCCTTCCCTGGAAGATGAACTGCTATGAGGGAAGTGTTCAGGGAATAGGCCAGAGACCACAACTTCATTGCCTCAGTGCACAAGGCCGAAGACCAAGTGCCCCCCTGTTTGTTGATGTACCACATTGCTGTGGTGTTGTCTGTTCTGACTTGTATCACCTTGTTGTGGACAGATGCAGAAAATGCTTGAAGAGCTAAAAAGACAGCTCTGAGTTCCAGCAAATTGATGTGGAGCAGAGATTCCCGGGGGACCACACCCTGAGTGGAAAGGTCGCCCATGTGGGCTCTCCAACCCAGAAGGGAAGCATCTGTAGTGAGACCAAATTGTGAGCAGGGGAATGAAGGGACCTCAATCTTAAATTGCTCTGATCCTGCCACCACTGGAGGGCCTGGATCAAGGTTCAGTCACTGGGACCAACTTGGAAAGGGGGTCTCTTCTCTGAGACCAATAGGTTCTCAAGCAAAACTGAATGTCTCTCATCTGAAATCTTGCTCCCTGCACAACAGCTGTGGATGCAGCCATGTGTCCCAGGAGCTGCAGAAAGTGTCTTGCTGGTCGAGAGACCTGCAGGGTGAAGGAGGAGGCCAGAGTCACTAAATTCGCCACCCTTTCTAAGGGAAGAAAAGCTCTGGCTAGCTTTGTGTCCAACTCTGCCCCTATAAAGGTGAGTACCTGGACTGGTTCCAGAACCGACTTTGGTAGATTTAGCAGAAAGCCCAGGGAGGTGAGAAGCTGCTGGTAACTTGCAGGTGAGATTTTACCTGTTCTGGGACTGGCCTCACAATGAGCCAATCGTCTAGATAGGGAAAAACAGCAATCCTTTGCCTCCTTATGAGCCACTGCCACTGCTAGACACTTTGTGAATACCCTTGGGGCAGAGGTAAGGCTGAAGGGCATTGCTCTGAACTGGTAATGACCTGAGGGTAGTTCTAATCTGAGGTACTTTGATGGGAGCTTCTGATTAGGACGTGGAAATAGGCATCCTTGAGGTCCAGGGAGGCTAACCAGTCCCCTGGCCTTAGGGAGGGTAAAATCATTGCCAGAGTTACCATTTTGAACTTTGGTTTCAAAAGATGCTTGTTCAGATATCTGAGGTCTAATACGGGCTGCCATTCTCCTGTCTTTTTTGGGGTAAGGAAGTATCTGGAATACAGACCCCTGCCCTGGTGCAGGGGAGGAACCCTTTCCACTGCTCTGAGAGCCAACAGGGTTGAGACCTCTGCTTCCAGAGCAAAGGTCTCTGAAGCACTTGTAGAAAAGTCTGGTTCTCAACTTGGGAAACTTTTTGAAGTTGAGAACAGATCCTGGCTTACTACTTCCAGAACCCACTTGTCTGAGGTTAAAGAAGCCCAGTTCTGACTGAAGTAAGCCAGCCTGCCCCCTACCAGTAAAGGAGATCGGCCCTGGGCACCCCATCAGGGTGCCTGCTTAGCAGGAGCTTTAGGCTGAGGAGTGGAGCAGGCCTGCCCACCCCTCATCTGCCTCTGCCTCTGAAGAAGCCCCTCTGAGCATAAGCAGGCGGCCTGAGTCTGGTAAAGGCCTGTGAAAGGCCTACCCCTACCCCTGGGGTATGCCTCTGAGGAGTGGCTTGCCGCTCCTTAGCTTGGGCACTTTTGTAAGTAGTCCATATTCATCCATCTTTTCATGTAATTTCTGTCTGCTCCCCAAACAGAGAATTTCCCACCACAGGAAAATCCATAGCCTTAGTCTGGGTATCCTGTGACAGACTAGTACACCTGAGCCAGGCCAACCTACGAAAAGCTACAGATGTGGCCATGACCCTAGAGGAAACATTATTAACATCCACAGCAGCATGCAACTGTACCTTAGAAGCCTCAATGCCATCAGCAGCCACCTGTTCTAGTTCGCTAGCCAGCCGGGCCATGGGCTTGCTTGGCTAATTCCATAACAGTATCCCATCTAGATTTCTGATACCTAGCTACATAAGCCATATAATTTGCTTGCCTGAGTCCCAGAGAGGCTGCCATATACTGTTTTTTCGCCATGGCATCAATCTTCCTGGAATCCTTGTCAGGAGGATGTGAAGCCAGGGGGGATATTAGCTTTATCACAGGCTGCAGCCTGAACTACCCCAACATGACTGCATTGCTGAGAAAGGAATTCTGTATCAGGACCTGACAATGTGTACCTTCTGTCCATCTTTTATCTACAGGAGGCACAGAATTAGGAGCTTTTAAAATTTTTATTGTTTGCTTCCTAAAGACTTATGGCAAAGGAATAGACAATCTCCTAGACTCTGGAATATCCATCATTTCTACAAAATCAGGCTCCTCTTGCTCATCCACAGCTTCTTCCAAGGGAAGCTGGAGGTTTCAGCAACTTTTGTAAAACAAAATGAGATGGGGACTCAGATAGCATAGGGGAGATTCTAGAGGTCTGTCTGGGAAATGTCCGTTCAATGGGCACACCCAGACCTTCCCAGCCACATTCATACTGTTCATAATCATCCTCCTCCTCTGGTTCATAAAATTCCTCAACATCATATTCCTGAACCACTGGAATCGGACAAACCGACCTTTGCCAGATAGTGGCAGTTCGGACGGAACCTGAGACAGTGACTGGACAATCTGTATGGCTTTTGTTATCTCTGCAGCAGTTGGAGAAGGGGTTTTGGACTCCAAACCTGCTGAGTTTCTTGTTTTCTTTACTGGAATTGGTTCCTCAGAACCAGCTTTTCTTTTGGCCGAGGAAGTCTTGCCCTGGTCAGAGAGCATTCTCCGGTTCGTTGGCACCGAACCGGGCTGGCCATCCGGGTCAGCGGACTTTTTGGCCTCTCGCCCCTAAGCCTGCCCAATCTCTTTCCAGGGTGGCTGCAGGGAAATCTTACATATCTGCAGTCTGACTGGAGGTGGTCAAACCTCAGACAATAAACACATGTGGTGTGTGGTCAGCCTTGGCAAAGACTTCCCCACAGACACCACAGTGTTGAAAGCTCCAGTGGGCCGGTTTTTCTTTGGGTTTCTCAGACATAATGCCAGCCTAACCAGAAAAATCTTGCCTTTAAACGCAGGCCAAGGTAAGACAGTTCCCTTATCGGTTCCCAACGCTGTCACGGGTATTGGAAAACCGTAATAAAATCCATTTTTTTTTTAGAACCGATAAGAACCAGGAACCGCACTCTAAAATGTAAACTTCAAAGTTAATAAGTTTTAAACCCAGCTGATCGGTTCAAAACCGAACCGATAAACTTACAAGTTCCACACAGACAAAACCTTTAATTTACTTACGATTACCACAGACAGAGCTTGAACCGAACGGTTTTGCGGTTAAAATAAAACTATTCTCGGTTGAATCGAACCGAGAAAACTGTTTAAACCGAGAAATGAACCGAGCAGTAGGAGAAATCTCCGGAGCGACTGTTCACTGAGGCGGAGTAAAGAATCTGGCAGTTCAGGTTTGAAATTACACAGATAGAGCTGCTTCTTAGAGCTCGTGCTCAAAGTTCTATTTTGGAATGGTACTAACCATTTCACCTCCGGAGCAGTTCTAGTGGTGGGACAAACTGCTACTGTTATAATATAGCAAGACTTCATGTTGTTTGAAAAACGCTTTCCAAGAAAGGAAGCTTAGCTCACAGCTTGCTGTAGGTTCAAAAGGAGGCAATGTAAGCTTTCCAAAATAAACAAAAGGTTCAATGCCAGGACAGGGTCCTTAATGGGATGTTTAAGTGCAACATACCCTGCAAGAAAGTGCAAGAAAGGTCTAGATGAGCAATGGTTTTGCCCTCTACAGGTGCATGGTACAGAGATGGCAGAAAGGTGCACCTTAAGAGAAGAGTAACCCAGACCAGAGTCAGAAAGGGACAGGAGGTACTCCAGGATGAAATTCACTGCACAGGTAGAAGGACCCAAGTGCCGAGCAGTGGCCCAAATGGAAAAGTGCCTCCACTTCATGGCGTAAGTGGCTCTGGTGGAAAGTTTCCTAGAAGCCACCAAGACATCTGCCACCTGGGATGAGACCCCAAAGTGGGCAATAACCAAGTCTGCAGGAGCCACATATGAAGATGCAATGATTTGAGGTCCGGATGGACCACAGCAGGGCTTGACAAATCCTATAGCCAGACGTCCCGGACTACCATTTTTTATGTAGGGACAAGCAGGTGCCAGAGTTCTGCTTGTCCCACGGACTACCATACTGCAGTTTAAAATCTGCAGGTTTTTACCTGCTTTTCTCTCGCTGGCCACTAGATGGAGTCTTTGTGCGCATTGCTGAATCTGGCCTTTCCCTTCGCTTCACAACCCATGGCATGCCGTGCCCCATGTCCCGACTCCCAATTAATTGTGCAATCGGGCACCAGCAGACACTCTGGGAGGCGCGAGGGCGGCGCCAAGAAGAAACGCTGCCAGACTGGTCAAAATAGCCAGACTGACAGGCTAGGGCAGCCTACAGCTGATGGTACATTCCTGTCAGTCCTGGCTATTGGTGATCGCGTTAGGGTTGGACTGGAGCTCTCAGAGTGGCAGTAGCACTAGCTTCGCGCACGCTAGCAAACGCCTATTTCGCTGCCCTCGGAGAGAGGCAGAGAGCATATCGCTTCTGTTTGGAGCACAGTCAAACTGTGTATTTGGGGCTGATTGTCATGAGTCACTAGCAAATCAGTAATAGGAGAGAGAAGTTAGAATATAATACAAATATATATTGGGAATTTTGGAGCAGGAGAGTAGGAGGATCTGTAGTTTGGGGGAGGGGATGTGAGAGGAGAGAGTTTGCTTAGAGTGGAAAGTCTGATTAAACAATCTGCTGATTTTATATATATATATAAAAAAAAAAGAAGGAGAACTAAGCAAAAACACTGCACACTGAATTCAGGGAGCTGTGTGTGTTGTTTGGACACGTGAAGTGAAGAAAAATAAAAGGATACACAGCTCTTAAATAAATAAAAAAGGCGAAAAAACATGAGACTCTAAGTGGGGGGAAGTGATTGTGTGTTGAATTTAAGTTGTGGAATTACTAAACATTTCAATAATAATCGTGTGATAAGGGTTGGTGTGTGTGTGTGTGGGTGTGTTTGTGAGACAAGCCTGCCCTCCCTGAGAGAGAGCAGAGATCAGGGACTTGGACCTGACTGATAATGTGTGCCTTCTGCAAGACCACCGAACCTGCCCTGAGAGCCTAAGGGTAGAGTAGAGGAAATTGTGGAAGGAAAGAACTGAATACTTAATAAAGTAAACAGTCGCAGTATAAAAGAGATTGATACCAAAAAAGATAGCTACCTTAAATAAACTTATTAGCTAGTACTTTGTTTGTCCTACCAAGTACTTGGTGGAGGTGTGTGTGGCAGTGGGCTGTGAGTGAGACCTAACCTGCCCTGAGAGGAGAGGGTACAGGAATTTGGGAACAAGCGGACTTCTTTCTTAGAAATATACTATAGGAAGGGGAAAGGAAAACATTTTTTTGTGTGAAACCTCCTGCCTCACAAATCAGGGACAAGGCTTAAAAAATCAGGGACAAAGGACCAAAATCAGGGACACTTCTTCAAAATTGGAGTTATCCACTCAGGAAGCTGGTAGAATAAAGGGCTTAGTGTAAAATGCATTATCTAAAGAAGAACAAGTCTGTAACTTAAATGTTTGACATTAGTTTATGCTTATAACCACCACTGTTTGGTCACGGAAACACAATTTTTAGGAGGACAGAGTAAAATTTGAGGCAAAATCAGGGACAGTTGAGAGGCATGAGTGACAGTGACACTACACAGAAGAAAATAATAAACCCTAGCTAGTACTTTTGGTGGAGGTGTATGTGTGTGCGGCTGTGAGGCCAAACCTGACCTGAGAAGGGAAAAGGCATTTTTGGGGACACCGAAAAAATAAAATAAACCTACCAGTCCTAGCTACACTGGTGGAAGTGTTTGTTTGTGTGGCTGTGAGACCGAACCTGCCCTGAGAAGGGAAAAAGCAATTTCCTGCTAGTACTCCGTCCGGCTCTGGACCCAGCCCCTCCCACCTACCCACCTATAGGAAGGGAAAAAGAAAACATTTTTGTGTGAAAGTGACAGTGACACTACACAGAAGAAAATAATAAACCCTAGCTAGTACTTTTGGTGGAGGTGTATGTGTATGCGGCTGTGAGGCCAAACCTGACCTGAGAAGGAAAGGGCATTTTGGGGACACGAAAAAATAAAATAAACCTACCAGTACTAGCTACACTGGTGGAAGTGTTTGTTTGTGTGTGGCTGTGAGACCGAACCTGACCTAAGAAGGAAAAAGCAATTTCCTGCTAGTACTCAAATCCGACTCTGGACTCAGCCTCCACCTACCCACCTCTGTCCTGCCCTCTTGTAGTGCTGCATAAGCACAACAGCTTAAGTAAAAATTACAGTAACACAACACACACAAAGATAACACAAAATAGAATTTTATTGTGTACAATAATACAACAATCTTTATTAGTTTATTTCACAATTGCAGCATAGAAGACAGTTAAAATAATGCAACAAAATAAGCCAAAGCAAGCTACTCTATTTTCCCTTTGGACAGGGAAAAATCTTCTTCATCGGAACAAAAAGTAAAGAGCCTGACCCTGAGCCTTCTTCACAGTCTGAAAGCCAGCCCCAACCAGCCCCCTGGCCCTACTAGTGGTCAGGAAAAAAACGACAAGGTTCTCGGTCTGGGTCTGTGTTTGTAGACATAACAGGCGATCAGTCTAACTTGACCGTACCAGTTTCTGAAACGAGTGAGCATAATAGTAGCAGCAGTTCAGTGCCATCACATTCTGGTTCAGTACAGGTAAAGCGACCTTTCATTTTAGATGATGAGGAAATAAACACTGAGAAAAGAAGCAAAGATAAAAAATATGATGTTGAAAAAAGGGCTCGAACATTTCAGCATCACTGGCTAAATCAGTTTACCTGGTTAAGGTATGATGACCAAAAATACGTCATGTACTGCTCTGCCTGTGAGAAATATCCCACTCTTGCGACTCCTGCTTATTCAAAAAACCTAACGTGTTTGCCACTGGTTCAAATAATTTCAGAATTGAGTCCGTGAGAGCCCATGAGAAATCGAATCACATATAATTTGTGCAAACCACCATAGTCACTGAAACTGGTCAACATGCAGTCAATTTTAACATATCTGAAACTGCAATATATCATGCATTTTCTCAGATGGAGAAGTCACCAAAAATAAAATGAGGCATTTATTTAACACGCATATTCCTTGGCTAAAATTTCGTCCTTTCTCAGATATGGAGTGGTTTGCACATTGCAAGAAAAAATGGGTTAAACCTGCAGCAATTACGCAAATGGTAAACGGGCCAGAGATTTCTGTAACGCAATATCAGCTGTCATGTCTACAACACAGATCCAGACTATCAAAAATACAAAATTGTTACCGTTCTTGCAGATGGCAGTACAGATGCAAGCATTGTAGAGTGGAAAATGTCTTCCTTCGTTTTGTTGATGGCAGAAAAAAGTTACAACTGTGTTAATTAAAGCTGTACCTCTTGAACATTCTCATGCAGATGGAGTTTTAAAGCAATAACCTCTACACTTGAGTCTGTTGATCTTTCTTTTGTGGACCTTAACGATGTGAGCAGACCTGGACCAGTTCTCATATGTGCCAACTTTGATGGTGCCAGTGTGATGATGGGCCATACAGGTGGCACCATAGCAAAAATCCGAGGCATGTCCCCACTGTAATACAGCTGACGCGTAGCCCACAAACTGAAGTTAGCAGTTCTCGACGTCATGAAAAAAAATCCCTTTGTTCAAAAAGTAGAAAACACCTTGAAAGGAATTTTTAAATTTTACCACTACAGCCCCAAGAAACTTCGGGAACTGCAGGAAATAGCAGATGTCATACACACCGAGTTGGCTCATTTCAGTGCAATAAAGCAAGTGCGTTGGCTTGCAAGTAAGACACGTTCAGTTCATGCTGTTCAAGTCAACCTGCCTACAGTAATTCAGCATCTTGAACATGTGTCAAACTCTGCTGGTGATGATGGGGCCAAAGCAAAGGCACTTCTAAGAGATGCTCACGCAGTACAGTTTGTAAAATCACTGTTTATTCTTCAAGATTTTCTGCCAATATTGAAAAATTTATCACTTGAATTTCAGAAAGATGACCTACTAATATTAGAAGTCCCCAACTCGTTGAGACATGCTTACTTCAGTTGACTGAGCTAAAAACAAGACCTGGAAAGTTTATGACATCATTTCTGAACCAATATAATCCTGCAGAGAAATGCATGAACTACCTCATTTCAAAACGTGGCAGTGAGGACAAGATTGTTCCTTTCACTTTCAAAAGGAACTGCCCAGAAGTAAATTTTACGACTGATACACAGCTGCACAGTTTAATAGATGCAGCAGTATCTTACATTGATCAGCGTTTTCGGAATTTCTCGGAAGAACCTCTGAAATGGTTCAGTTGCTTGGATTTCAAAAATTTTGATCTGTCACGAGAAGAACTTGCACAATTTGGCACAACTGATTTAAGTAATTTATTAGACTACTTTCACAACTTTTTTTCTGAAGATCATGTAACCAGTATAAAAAGGGAGTATTGTGCATTAAAAGCAATGCTTAAGTCTGCAGTTGACAAGCCATATCTGCAAGTGTATTCACGACTACTACGAGAGAAACCTGCCCAGCTTGCTCACATCCTTAACCTAATAGAAATGTTACTGGCTATGAGTGTGTCTACTGCTAAATGTGAGAGAGTATTCTCCATTCAGAATCTTATAAAAACAAAAATAAGAACAAGTTTGGCTGATGACACGCTCCAGTCACTTCTGCATATAGCAGTTGAAGGCACTGCATTAGACAGCTTTGATCCGGATCAAGCTATCAACCACTGGCTACTATCTGGTCCTGGCACACGCCACATTCATGGTCATCATGGTCATGCTAGTTCAACTACTAGTTCTGCTGATTCACGCGAAAATGTCCCTGAGGCGGTCACTAGTCTTGATGACATAGACTGAATATGATGCTCTGGCTGGAGCAAGCTCAGGCTTCCTGTAACTTTTCCCAATGCTGATGCTGTACTGTCTGCTACTCTGCTGTAACGATTCTCACTGTGCTGCAGGCTGGCACTCTGTGCTGCTGCTGCAACCACACTTGCTGTCAGTTCCTCGCTGCTAATGCTAATTCTGTCTATGCTCGCAGCCTCGCCATGCTGCTGACAAAAATAAAATCATATTATTTATTCTCCTTATTGTCTATTTCAACACTAAATAACTACTACAATAAATCCATTGAGTTTTCTGTAGTTTGATACTTTCCATTAAAAATATGCCATCTTATACCGGGACTACCAACTCAAGCACTGGGACAACTACTTTTGGACAAGCCACTTGTCCGTGGACAAGTACCTAATTTTAAAATTTGTCAAGCCCTGGACCACAGTGCCCTGCACCTGGGACAGCAAGTCGAACACAGGGGCAAGGGAACTGGAGGCCTCACTGCCACTTGTTGCAACAGTGGAAACCATATCTGATGCAGCCAGTAGGGCGCCATGAGAATCAACTCCAGCACTTCTGACTGAAGCTTGAGGAGAAACCTCCCTATCAAAGAGAGGGACAACATAACGAGCCAGAAAACACCAGGCCCCGGATCGAGCAAGCAGAAACTGGTCAGTTTTGCACCAAATGGGGACACAAAAAGGTCCAGCTCTGGATGGCTCCACCTGTCGAAGTCCTTGACCACAGAGGACAGAAGCTTTCCATTCGTGTGCATTTGTGCCTGGAACATGTACGGTGGCTAGTTCCAGGTTGTGCTGAATGGCCCGGTACCAGACTCTCATGGCCTCCCTGCAAAGGGGGTAGGAATGTGTCCCCCCTTGCTTGTTAATGTAGCAGACTACAGACATGTCTGTCTGAACCAAGAGAGGGCCTGAAACAAGGCGAGACTGGAAGGCCTGCATAGCGTAAAGGATGGCCCTCATCTCCAAGACACTGATGTGGAGATGTTGCTAGCCCTCTGACCAGAGTCCTCGAGTCTGTAGTCAGAATCTGTTGTGGGAATACTGCTCTGAAAGGAACCCCCTTGAGGAGACTGGAGGGGTTCTGCCACCATTCTGGGGGTCTGCCTCACCAGACTGGAGACCTGAACCTGCTAATCCAGGTTGTTGGTACGCTGGTCCCATTGGGCTCTTGAAGTCCACTGAGGCACTCATTTGCAGGGGGGCCTCCTGGGGGTCTTCTTATCCTTCACAAAAGTCCAACAGGCTGAGAAGCGTGCACTGTAATCCACTGGAGGAGGTGGGTTGTAAGGTGGGTACAGATACTGAGGAGGAAGCACCAGGTACCCCAGCACTGGGTATCCCAGTGTTGGTCCTAAAGGCTCAGAGTAACCAGGCATGGGCCCTTGAATCATCAGTCCCTCAGGTGCCGGCTGGGGATTGCCCGATGGGCCAGTCAGTGTCGGCTGAGGAGACTGTTGAGGCAGAGTTGACACAGAGCAGGAGTCAGACGGGTGAAGGTCAACACCGGTCCAACAAGACAGATGCCACCGGCCCCAAAGGGGGAGCTGGAACCTGGACAGGGGAACTAGCCGACGTAGGCAGAGGCTTCTACGCCTGTGCAAAGGAGGTGAGCACCTGCTCTGTGTATTGCAAAGAGGTGCTGGTTCTGGAGTCAGGAACCGAGATGGGCAACGCCAGGACCGTGGGAGCAACGGGCAAAGACCCACCGCCCACAGAAGAGTCTAGTCGAACCACCTGGCTGAAGACCCGCTGGGTTTAAGGGCCTGAGCATCAGGGGCTGGAAGGCAGGGGACGAAGTCTGAAGCCCTGAGGAGCCACTGCCCAATACTGAAATGAGGGCAGGCGGCTGAAAAACTGACAGCCCCAAAGCAGTGAGGGCTGCCGAAGGAGGAGGCGCGACCTCCCATGGGAGGAGAAGGACCCAGAGTCGGTTGACAACTTATGTGGGGACTGGGAGTGGGAAGCCGACTGGGGACGGTCCCTGTGCTTGTCCTGGTGCTTATGCTTCCCAATAGATTTATTTTTCTGGGCAGAAGAAATCTAAGCCCCTGAGACTGGGGAAGGAGGAAAGTTTTGCCCTGGAGCTCCTTCTCCTATCGTGGCTAACTTCTGCTGCAACAAGAAGCCTTGAAGAGTCTTCAAACAGTGTCTCCGTGTGGCCTGGCTGAAGTCCTAGCAGTGCTGGCAGGCCTTGGTGTCATGATCAGGGCCTAGGCAGAGCAGGCAAGAAGAACGACCACCATTGGAAATGTGCACAAATAAACAATTTAATTTAAAAACTAAAATAAAGAAAAAAAATGCAGAAAAGCGTAAAGCAAAATGGTGGTCGACTAAAGCAAGCATCAGTGAAGGTCTGACATGCACAGGTCGACGACGGGAAAAGAAATAAGGCGGAGCTGGGGGACCACCCCTTTTATACCACAGGCAGATGTCTGCGTGCTGACGTTAGGGGCTATCCCCTGCTGTAGACTGCCAGCTGACGCTTTCTGTGGGGTCCTAGCGCCTGGTGGCTCAGTCCTACCAGTGCTGCCTGATGCAAGAGACCCCTCGAAGTAAGATCATCCATACCTTGTCCCTCCTGGCCTTGAGCAGCAGTGGATCAGCAGAAATGGAGGGAAGGCATACGAGGCCTGGGGTCCAGGGCCTTGAGAAAGCATCCACCTGCAGTGTGCCCTGCAGAGGGGGGGTGGGCACAAAACAACCTCAGCTTTGTGTTCTCTATGAAGGCAAACAGATCCAGAGGGATGCTCCACCAGGAGAACAGACTCTGCACTACCTCCTGATGGAGAGATCATTCATGAGACATCTCGCTCACCCAGCTGAGGGCATCTGCAGCTGGTTGGATACGCTGGCCACATGGATGGCCAGATCATCGGCATTCAGGCCGAGCATGAGGGTCCAGATGTGGAGAGCTTCCCTGCACAATGAAAAGTAGTGAGTACCACCCCGTTTGTCAGGTAGTACATGGTCAAGGTGTTGGCCATCTGGACCCGAGTGACCCGACTCCAAATGTGGGGAGCAAAGGCTGTCAGCACCAGCTGAGCTGCCCAAAGCTTCAGCAGGTTGATACGGCATCGGGACTCCTCAGGGGTCCAGAGACTGTGGACTCTGATCCCCCAGGTGGACAACACAACCCATCACTGAGGCATCGGTTGTGATGGTAACCATTGGCTCTGGGCAGACAAATGAGATTCCTTCCTGCGGATGTTCCAGGACTAACCACCACTGGAGGACAACCCACATCAACTGGGGCACAGTGACCGACTGGTGGAAGTGGCCCTTGCGCTGAGTCTACTGACTGGCTAGCTCCCTCTGCAGAGAGTGGATTCTCTGTATTACAAGCTCAGACGATTTTGTTGACTCGGAGTCCAAGGGACCAATAGGTCTGGAGGGCCAGATCCCTGGACCGCTCCACATCCTCCCTGGAGGGACCTGCTATCAGCCAGTTATCCAGGTAGGGGTACACTAGACCCTTCTCTGTCAAGTTGGCTGCCACTACTGCAGTTCACTTGGTGAAGACCCTGGGAGCAGAGGAGAGGCCGAAGGGCATGGCCTGAACTCACAGAAATCCCCCTTAGCAGCGAACGGAAGGAACCAGTGGTGGAACAGATGAATGGTGGAAGAACACATCCTGAAGATCCATAGAGCAGAACCACATGTTCTGCTACAGGATGGTCACTCTCTGATCATTCCGTTCTCGAAGGTGCACGACTGAAGGAACTTTTTCAGGTCGTGCAGATCTAAGATAGAGCGTCAGCCCCCCCCCCGTAGGCTTTGGTACCAGGAAGCACCTGGAGATAACCCGGTGCTTACTGGAAGGTCTGGGACTTGAGCCATTACCTACTTCTGGAGGAGCTGGGCAATAACTTCCTGAAGGGCTGACAGCATGTCTGTGGACACCATGTCCTCCCCGTGGGGCGTGGGCTTTGGCATGGCGTGCAAGTCTCTAACTCTAGAGGCTGACCCTGGTTGACAACTTCAAGGACCCACCTGTCTGGTGACAGCGAACCAGGCAGAAAGGAGGTGGCAGAGTCGGCCCCCCATGGGAGGACCCGGGGAGACGAGATGGTCACCGGGGAGGCGTCCCCATCCAGTCACTGGGCAAGCTTGGAAGGGGGGGGCCGGTTGTGGAAGCAGCAGGATCTCTACCACCTGGTTTGCGGACGACTAAAGACACTGACCTATCGGTTGAGGATGCCAAGCCTGTGCTTGCTGCCCAGCTGGAGGCTGGGACGGCTTGGCCATAGGGGCTGAAAGGGCTTTTTCCTCCGAAGGTTGGAGCCCTTGGGATCCCTCTGGGTGGAGGTGACAGAGTCCAAGGTGGCACTGGACTTCAGTTCTAGTGAGGTGTCCTTCCACCACTGGCCCAAACAGGTCTGTGCCCAAGAAGGGGACATCTGCCAATTTATGTTGGGTATCTGTTGTAAAGGTAGAGATCCGCAGCCAAGTCCTGCGGCGCATGGCCACTGCAGTGGCCATGGACCGGGCACAGGAATCGCCAATGTCCATGGGTGTCTGGAACTGCTGTTGTGCCACTGCTTGGCCCTACTCCTGGACTTGCTTGACCATAGTGTAAGTCAACCGGAAGCTGAGAAAGCACCTCCTCGAGCGTGCCTAAAAGGTCATGAGCGAAGTGGGCCATCAAAAGGGCTCAACTCATGCTGAAGGCTGAGAGAAGAGGCTGCATTGACCTTTTGGCAGGATGATACAATTTCTTGGATTCTTTGTCAGAAGGCTTAGAAACAGACTGACGGCAGATAAGGACCACTTGGACCACCCAGTCTGCCCATTTCCCTACGTACTGGATAAGCTGCAGATTTTAGTTAGCCTGCTTCCTGCCACCCCCCACTATAATTGCTTTATGTCTGTCCCATGCATGTTTGAATTCCCCCACTGTTTTAGACCCAACAACCTCCCCAGGAAGGCGGTTCCATGCATCCACCACTCTCTGTGAAAAAAAATTTCCTCACATTACCCCTGAGCCATCCCCCCTCTCTTTAAATTGTGCTACCTTGTTCTTGCACATCTCTTTCTGAAAGATGCTACCCCCCTGGACTTTGTTCATTCCCTCGAGGTACTTGAACGTTTCTATCATGTCCCCCTTGTCCCTCCTTTCATCAAGGGTATACATATTAAGCTCTCAGTCTCTCTTCATATGGTTTCTGATGCAGACCCTGCATCATTTTAGTTGCCCTCCTCCGGACTGCTTCCATCCAGTCTATGTCCTTGCGTAGATGAGGTCTCCAAAACTGCACACAGTACTCCAGATGGGGTCTCACCAACTGTCTGTACAGAGGAATAATCACTTCCCTTTTTCTACTTGTGATGCCCCTTCCTGTGCATGCCAGTATCCCCCGGCTCTCCTTACTGACTTCTCACATTGCTTACTCACCTTTAGATCATCTGATATGACTACCCCCAGGTCCCTTTCCATTTTTGTTGTTGTTAGTACCTCCCCTGCTATTGTGTACTCTTCTATCCATATCCCAGACATCGCCAGTATGCCGAAAGACTGAGTCGGCCACCAGACCCTCTGCAGAGGAATGCTCAGTGAAACCAGACAGGGAACCCCATAGGGACCGCATACTTGCGGGCCATAGAGGCTGACAGTGCAGTGGAAGAGGCAGGGTGCTGCCAAAGCTCTAGAGCGGTGCCAAGAATGGCCTTGGCAACCAGGAAGGCCACACCAGGGGAGTCATCCGGGTCGAGAATCTTGGTCAAAGGATACTTGGCTCATTTTTGGATGGGGTCCATCTGGATCTACACAGATTCTGAGAATAAATGGCGCAAGCCCCCAATGAAAACGCTACCGTGATCCATAGACAAATCCTTCCCAGACTATGTGTCCAATGGACAGAAATGCAGGGGAGGAGTCCTCAGACTCGGAGGATTCGCTGAAAAGCGGTCCGCCAAAGTCCCTACTGACCCAGTGAAGTCCATCAGGAGTAATGGTGACAGACAGCAGACGTGGAAGCCAGGGAGTGGTACGGGCTTCCTTAGGAGGTGAACCATCCTTTGGCTCCTTAGGAGGTGGCTCCACCTTATGGGCGAGAAGCCAGAATAGGCCAAGCCAGAGAAGGCTGGGGCCTTGGTGGTGGGAGCCACGGAGGAGCCAGCGTGGGGTGTGATGCCATATTAGCTTTTCAAAGCACTGGCACATTTTGCATTGGAGCCTCTCCTCACTCGAGGAGGAAGACTCTTAAGAACAGTGGTGGCGCCGCTTGTCTGAGTGTCAAGAGTGGCAACACTGATGTCAGCAAGGGCTGCTCAACACTAGACTATGGGATCTCTACCTTGACTGTTGGGGAAGCCGATGGCAAAAAGAGGAGTGCAGCGGCGAAAGCCAAGGCTCCTTAGAGGTACCAAGATCCTGAGGGTTAGGGACTGGATCAGCATGCTGGTCCAACCCTCCCCAAGAGATATCGGGTAGGACCGGAGTCCTAGACAGTGAGGCGTCCAACTTGTCCTGTGACAATGCATAAAATTTCGACGGGTGCCTCAGCAGACTAACCCAACAGGGAGATCGTGGAGCCAGAGGCCTGGAACAAAGAATCTACCATAGTAGAAACCTCCAAGGAAGCATGGGAATCTGAGGCCAGAGAGCGCTTGCGATCCCGCAATTGAAGAGACGGTCTTTTTGTTAGATGATTTTATGCTCATAGCGGGGCCCTGCCCAAGGGTGGAAAGGGACTGGTACAAATCCTAAATGCCCTGTAAAAGGTGGCACCAAAAGAAAGCAGCACACAAGCAAAAGCTTAAGAGGCATGCTCCGCGGCCTGAGCCACCACTTCCTTGAAAGCCTCAAGTTGTTCAGCAGACCCTGTAGCCACGGAGACCGCCCAAACAGGAGTCTTTCGATCGAACGGGAGAATTCCGTTCCTCTGGTGGCCCAAGAAGGAGTCAAACATGCTGGTCCTCCAAAATGCTTGAATGCAAAATGCGGCATAGGCCACAAGCCTGAGGCTCATGATCATGGCCTAGGCAGTAGACACACAAGGTGTGCGGGTCCGTCAGACATCTGCTGCCCGCAGTCACTTCTTGAAACCAGGCGCTTCAAGTTATCCACGACAAGATGTTCAAATGGATTTGAAAACTGCTTGAGGACTCAAGCTGGAAATTTATTTTTTTAAAGCAAAGGGCCTACTCAGCGCACAGTGATAAGGAAGGAACCTTCTTCCAGCGGATAGGAAGATCAGACATAACGGGGCGGTGCCAAGGGGGTTACCACCTGGAATGGTGGGAGAAGCCAGCTTGAAGACATTCCAGAAGGATTTAAGGGGAAAGGAACACTGCCAGAAGTGCGGATTGTACATCATATCCTTGTCCCTAGAAGTGAGGGTTACTCACCTGTAACCGTAGTTCTACGAGTGGTACATGGTGCACATCCACACTTCTGGCAATACTCCCTTCCCTTTTAGTTCTAGCCAGAAGGTCTTCAAGCTGGCTCCTCCCACCCTTCCAGGTGGGATCCTTGACACCACCCCATGATGTCAGACTCACACACTGAAGCAAGAATCGAAAAGCATTGTCAAGGAAGGTCAAAAGAAGTTGTGCACCATATACCACTCCTAGAATTATGGTAACAAGTGAGTAACCCTCATTTCTAGGGACATGGATATGGTGCACTATCCACACTTGTGGCAAATTCCTAGCAGTTCTCAGGGAGGACGGGGCAAGGCACACACACCCTATTTAGGAAAAAATCTGGAGAACCGAGGCCCCAAAACCAGCATCCCAGCACGACTCAAGATAGATGAGGCAATGGGAGGTGAAGGTGCGTGCTGACTTCCAGGTAGCAGCCCTGCAGATTTCCTGGATAGGGACGTCCCTGGAAGCAGCCAAGTAGCGGTATTTCTGGTGGAATGAGTCCCAAGCCAAGCGGGAGGCTCCATACCAGTCTACCTATAGCAGATGTTGATACAGGAGACTATCCAACTGCCAATCATCCACTCTGCTGTCTGCCAGGTGTGGCTTCAGCGTAGGTGACAGCTGGTACACCTCTCCCCAAACTCCAACTGCACGCTTTTTATAGTAAGTGAGCAATCATTTCAGGTCCAGCGTAGGGTGACTGTGCTCGGCCTTTGAGGTTGGGCTGGTGAAATACACCAAGAGGTTAATCACCTAGTTAAAGTGAAACTCCAAAACAACCTTCAGGAGGAACTTTGGATTGGGGCAGAGGAAAACCCTGTACTTGTGGAAAACCAAATAAGGAGACTCAACCAAGAGCGCCTGGTGCTCATTGATCCTTCTGGTGAAGATTACAGCCACCAAGAAGGCAGTCTCTACGACAGGTGGGAGATGTTACACCTGTTCATAGGTTCAGACAGTTTGTCCATGAGCACTGCAAGGACCAGCAGCAAGTCCCAAGGTGGTAGTGGTGGCAGCTCACTCACTGGTGGAGACTAGTGCTCACGGCCTTTTGAAAAAGTGCCTGATCACCTTCTCCTGCGCCACCAGTACCATACCAGCCTGCGCCCGGTATGCAGAGATGTCTGCTAGGTGCACCTTGAGGGTCATCGACCAGAAGCCAGACTGGGAGAGGAACCACAGGTAATCCAGAAAACTTACCACATGGAAAATCTTTTCCTTTTTGAAGACGTAGCACTGGAGATTCGACTCCCTTCTGAAAGGCCTCAATGACATGGAGTCCCTAGGAGAGCCACAAAGCCTGGAGCTCTAGCCACTCAGGAACCAGGCAGTCAGGTGCAGGGACTGAAGGTTCGGGTGGAGGACCCTCCTCTGAGAGCAAGAGAGCAGGTCTGGGCGGAAAGGAAATAGTCAGAGGTCTGCTGCCAAGGCTGAGGAAATTGGGGTACCAGAACTGGCATGGCTAGTCTGGAATCACCAGATCATTCATGCCTTGTCCCTCCGAACCTTGAGCAACACTTTGTGGATCAGGAGAATGCCAGGGAAGGTGTACCAGAGGCCCGGAGTCCAGGGCCTTGAAGGTATCCCCGCAGCAGTGTCCCACATAGAGGGGACAGGCACAAAACAGCCTCAGCTTCGCTTTCTCCCATGAGGCAAACTGGTCGATCTGGTGAGTGCCCTGCTGGGAGAACAGTCAATCTACTACCTCCTGGTGAAGAGATCACTCTCAAGGCACCCAGCCCACTCTGCTGAGGGCATCTGTCAGCTGGATGGACACTTTGGCCACATGAATTGCCAGAAGGTCGGTGTCCAGACAGCAGATGAGGGCCCAGGTGTGGAGAGCTTCCTAGCACAATGGGAGTGAATTTGTCCTACCCTGCTTGTTGAGGTAGTACATGGTCGTTGTGTTGCCCATCTGGACCTGAATGATCTGACCCCGCACTACAGGAGTGAAGGCAGTCAGAGCTACATGCACTGCATGGAGCTCCAACTGGTTTGATGCGACATCAGGACTCCTTGGGGGTTCAGAGCCCATAAGCCTTGTGGTCCCTCAGGTGGGCTCTCCATGCCATTGAGTGACAGTAGACCCTGGGTGGACAAATGGGACTCTTCCCTGTAGATGTTCCGGGACGAGCCACCACTGGTGTCCCACATCAGCTGTGTCACCGTGACTGGCTGGTCGAGGTCACTGAGGTGCAGAGACCACAGATGGGCCAGCTCACACTGCAGGGGGCGCATCTGCCAGCAGGCCCACCAGATCATGCTGGAGCAAGACACCATGCACCCCAGTAGGCATAGGAAGACCCAGGCAGGGCGTGATTGCCCAACCCGAAATGACTGGGTAAAGAATTAAAGATCCTCCAGCCCATCCGCCAGGAGTCTGGCCTTGGCTCTAAGGGAATCGAGCTCTGCCCTGATGAAATGGATGACCCGTGAGGGGCAGCGCTCCAACTTGGCTGTGTTGACCAAGAGGCCCAATGCCAAGCAGGTCTGAAGGGCCAGGTCCCTGGACCGTTACACCTCAGCTTTGCAGGAACCGGCAATGAGTCAGTCATCCAGGTAAGGGTACACCCAGACACACTGGCACCGCAGAACAGCTGCCACCACTACCATGCACTTGGTGAAGATCATGGGGGCTGAGGGAAGGCCAAACTGCATAACCTGAAACTTGTAAAAGGTCCCTTCTGAGTAGAACCGCTGGTGGGACAGAGATCGGGATGTGGAAGGCGGCATCCTGAAGGTCCAGAAAGCAGAACCACATGTCCTGCTCCAGGGACAGAATGATTCTATTCAAAGTGACCATCCAGAACTTACACAGCCGTAAAAGTGGTTGAGGTAGTAAAGTTCCAGTGTGGGGTGCCAACTTCCCCCATCCGTTTCGGTATCAGAAAGTATCTGGAGATGAACTCCGGACCAGCTGTGGTGTCCTGGACATGGGCCACAGCTTCTTTCTGGAGAAGCTGAGCAATGTCCCTCCGAAGGGCAGACAACATATCCACAGACACCACGTCCTCCAGTGGGGCTCTGGCTCTGCTGGGCAGGAGAGCCTCGAATTCCAGAAATAATCTTCAACCCACCATTTCAAGCACCCATTTGTCTGAAGTGATTACTTGACCAGGCAGAAGCCAGCCCCCCACAGGAGGTCCCAGACAGGGCAGAAAAGCCGGGAGAGTACCCCCCCAATCAGTCATTGGGCAGGCTTGAAGGCGGCTCAGGAGCTGCAGTCCATTGGGCTCCAGATCTCCCAGTGCCCGAGGCCACCTGCTTAGGACTGGCTGCCAGGTCTGGCATTGCCCTCCTTGGGGCTGCGGTGGTCTGGAAGAGGATGCAAAGTAGGGTTGAAACTGAAAAGTATTCCCTTCACTATTTCTGGCCCTTAACATTCTTCTGGGAGAATGTGAAAAAGTCCAGGGTGACAGACTTTTCTATGCATGTGAGATGCCAGTCAATGCCGGGACTGAACAGGCTGGTGCCCAAAAAGGGGACATCCGCCAACTCATACCGAGTGTCAGCCACAAAGGTAGCAATTCTCAGTCACGCCCAGCGATGCAAAGCCACCGCTGTGGCCACGGACCTGGCACAGGAATCCATGATTTCCATGGCAGTTTGAAGCCATTTAACCATGGCGTGCCACTGGCCATGGACAAGCTTAACTGGCAGCTGCAGATCAGCTGGAAGGTGGAGAATTACCTGGTCCAGCATTCCCAAGACAGCATGGGAAAAACTGACCATCATAATGGCCGAACTGGTCTGCTAAAAGCCTAGGGATAAAGCAGTGGAGACACAGTGGACAGTTTTAAACATGCATGGGACAGGCATAAGGGTACCTTAAAGGTGGAAAGGAAGGGTGAAAAGCCACTGACCAGGTAGGGTCAGAGGCCATAAACTAGTGTAGGGCTTGTGGGCAGACTGGATGGACCCGGCGGTCCTTATCTGCCAACAATTTCTGTTTCTATGATTTTGTCCCCATGGTCCAGCTTCTTTGCCTACTTGTCTGGAGGCTCATCAATGTCCCCAGTATTGCCCATTTGCTGGAACACTGAGTTGGCAACCAACCCATCAACTGAAGGGTGGTCAGTGAACCCAGGCAAAGACCTGGTAGGCACCACATACTAGCGGGCCAAAAAACAGGCGGATGACAGACAGGAGGCCGGATGCTGCCACAACTCCAGAGTGGGACTAAGGATGGCCTCCGCTAGAGGGAATGTGACCCCAGGGGAGTCTTCCCTGTCCAGGATCTCAGTCAAATGGTATTTGGCCCGCTTTTGTACTGGTTCCAGCGGGATCCCCATCAACTCTGATCAGATGGAGCAGAGCCCTAAGAAAGTCAGCTCTTGCTCTGTGGAGGGCTCCGCACTGGACTCCTGATAAAAGCCTGGGGTTCAAATTGAGTGCACAGGAGTCCTCAGAGACAGAAGACTCGAACACCATGTGGGGACTTGGCTCCCCATGGACAATGCAGGGCTCACTGGAGTGCGTGATTTGCACTGGAAGTCTACCAGGAAGCCCGGGAGCAGAGCACTCAGTCTTGGACGAGGCTCTTTGCAAAAACTGCAGAGGTGGAGGTTCCACCTGAATGGGTGGGGAAGCAGGCATCTGCTTAGCTGGGGAACAGGCATGGGTTGCAGTACTGGTAGCCATGGGAGCACAAGGGCTGGTTGTGGAGCCCGGCCATGGCGGAGAATCCACTGCTGCCAAACAAGCTCCTCTTATCAACCCCTCAATTTGTGGTGGAGCCGTTTGATCACCAGACGAGAAGAGGATGAGGAGCGTCGACAACACCTTTAGGTAGACTGGTGAGAGCAGGACAGACAACAACATTAAGAGCCCAGAGACCTCTATCGAGAACTAGATCAGGACCTCAACTGACGACGCAGTGGTTGTTGGGGAGGAGATGGAGGGGAAGGCGTGGGATGCAGAGGAACCCCTGAAGGTTCAATCTCCCACAGGGAGCCAGCCCGGCTCAACTCACTGATCTGACCCCTCTTGCATGAGGGCCTTCAGGATCAGATTCCAGGAAAGGGAATCCTTCCCACCGTCCTCCAATAACAGGTCGACTGGGTCAAGAAAGATCTTGACAGGCTGGTCAACCTGCATCTCAGCCAGCAAGCCTGACAGGAACACCGTGGGGCCAACAGCCTGGGACCCGAGAAACTGAAGTATTAGCCAAAGCAGATGGCTTGATAGTCACTGATCCAGCAGAAGTGCAGGAATGGGAGGAGCGAGCCTGCTCCCGATCCCACGACCTGTGGCAGGACATTTTAGATTTAGTCTCCTGTGAAGATTAGACCCTCAGGAAGGGCCTTCCCTGACAGTAGGTAGGGGGCTGACCCAAGTCCATGAACGCCCCGGTGAACGAGGCGCCCAATCCCACTAGAACCAAGGCAGATGAAGTGGCACCCGAAGCAGCCTGGGACATGGCCTCCTTGAAAGCGGTAAGCTGTGCAGCCGAACTGACTGCCGCAGAAAGCACCTCATGGGCGGCTTTAGACTTAACAGGAGGGCCTAGTTGGTCTGGGGTGGCCCAAGACAAGTCAGTCATAATGGTCCTCCAAAGTGGAGGGTTGGAGAGTACGGTACTGGCTGCAGGCCTGTGGGTCGTGCTTGACCCCTAAGCAGTAGACGCACGCAGAGTGTGGATCCATATGGGACATCTGCGTGCAAGACTGTCCAGTTATATATGAACTTACTGTAACAGGAGATCATTGAGAGGATCTCTTGCAGCAGGCCACATCTATGGAACTACAGCTGCCAGGCACTAGAACCACACGGAAACTTCTAGCTAGCAGTCTTGGGGGGCGCACACTCCATCATACACCGATGTCAACCAATCCTATATGGGTGGGTGGCCCCCACACCCTCCTCAGTTCTCCTGCTGAAGACCATAAGCCAGCTGGCACCAGCTGGGGGAACACAGGAGGAATAGCACAGTTACGCAAGAACTTACCGTAACAGTAGATCTTCGAGAGGAGCTCTTGCAGCAGGCTATAACATTTAGGACCAAGCTGCAGGCACTAGGACCACATGGTGAAAACTTCTGCCAGCAATACCAGCGGGGGACCACCCCCAACTTCGGCCTGACCCTGACGTCGGTCAGGGTACAAGAGGGGGAGGACCCAGCTCCACCTCAGTTCTCCCGCCAGCACCCAGCAGAAGGCCTGACAAGAGAAGGAGGCGAAGCCTACCATCTAGAAAGGAAAGAAAATAGACCTGCACTTTCTGAGGGGGAAGGCGGGAGAGAAGCAGCACCTGCTGCAACAGCTCCTCTCGAAGATCTACTGTTACGGTAAGTTCTTACGTAACTGTACTATCTTACTTCGAGTCGGAGCTCTTGCAGCAGGCTATAACATTTAGGATTGAATCCCAAGCAGTCCCATAGCAAGGAGGTAGTCGACCCCGGGAGGAGGAATATGCTGACTTCAGAGGCCCTTAGGACAAAAGTCCCTGCAAAACCGCTAGGCCAAAGCCAGCATGGCATCTGGAGACGATATCCAAGCTGCAATGCTTGATAAAGGTATGCACAGAGTTCCAGGTCGCGGTCGCACAAATGTCCTGGATAGCGACATTCCGCATGGCGGCAAAATAAGCTGACACTCCCCTGATGGAGTGACTCCTAACCAGGCAGGCAGGGGTTTATTGTGATGCTCGTAGCAAAACGAGATGCAACGGACTATCCATTTAGAGATGGTCTGCTTGGACACCGGTTGACCCAAGCGATGTGGTGCAAAAGCCACAAAGAGTTGCTCCGATTTACGGTGCTTAACCGTTCTGTTGAGGTAATACCTCAGGGACCTGTGAACATCCAATGTGTGGAGGAGAGCCTCCCCTCTATTGGAAGGGGAAGGAAAATAAACTGGAAGATCAACTGACTAGTTGAGGGTCAACTCTGAGACCACCTTGGCAAGAAATTTAGGATTAGTTCTGAGGGAAACCCTTTCCCTATGAAAAACCAAATAGGGCTCTTTGCACATCAGAGCCTGAAGCTCGGAAACCCTTCGAGCTGAAGTAACAGCAACCAGAAAACAAAGTTTCCAAGAAAGGTAACGCAGCTCACAACTTCCGGCGGGCTCAAAAGGAGGGAGGGTGAGTTTCTCCAACACAAAAAGGAGGTCCCAGGGTGGGACAAGGTCCCTAAAGGGAGGCCTCATGTGCAGAATTCCCCTAAGGAAGGTGCGGGCTACGTCTAACTGTGCCAAAGCCCTCTCTCCCACGAGAGCATGATAGGCGGAAATTGCCCACATGTGCACCTTGATAAAGGAATAGCTCAGGCCTTTCTCGTACAAGGAGAGGAGATGCTGCAAAGTGGAGTTCACAAGGCAGGTGACAGGATCCAAATGTTGCGGCAAGGCCCAAAGACAGAAACGCTTCCACTTTATAGCGTGAGTGGAGTGAGTAGAGGGCTTTCTTGTGGACGCTAAGACCTCAGCCACTTCCGGGGAAACCCCGTATCTGTTTTTAGCTCCATCTGAAGGAGCCAAGCATGAAGGTGCAGGGATCTGAGATCCGGGTCAACCAGAGACCCCTGGTTCTGGGACAGCAGATGCGAGCAAATGGGCAGCGGGATTGGACGTTCCTGGGACAACCGCTGCAGGAGTGGGAACCAAATCTGTCGAGGCCAGTTGGGGGCCACAAGGATCATCCGGGCCCCCCCTCTGCCTGTAGTTTGAGCAGAACCCTCCGAATGAGAGGGAAGGGTGGAAAGGCATAAAGAAACCTCCCTGCCCAGCAAAGGGATAATGCGTCTGGCCAAAAAACTCCAGGCGCGTGCTCTCACGAGCAAAACAGTGGCAGTTTGGCGTTGCTTTGTGACGCAAAGAGATTCAGCTCGGGAAGGCCCCATCTTTCGAAGAGCTGATCCGCTACGGATTGTAGCAACTCACACTCGTGTGCTCTGGCCCGAGACATGCTGAGGTTGTCGGCCAAATCGTTTAGGATGCCTGGAACGTGCATGGCGGACAGAAGAATGCCCCATTCCAGTGCCCAGTACCAGACTCTCATCGCCTCCCTGCAAAGAGGATTGGAATGGGTGCCTCCTTGCTTGCTGATGTAAATGACGACTGCCATGTTGTCCGTCTGAATTAGAAGAGAGCCCGGTACCAGATCCTCCCGAAATGCCTGAAGAGCGTAGAGGACTGCTCGCATTTCCAGCACATTGATGTGGAGGGACCGTTCCTCGGGTGACCAAACTCCCTGCGTTTGATGAACACCCAAGTGAGCCCCCCCCCCCCCAGGTCCGGCGAGTCCGTCGTTAGAGTCTGACCTGGAGGCTCCGGACGAAAACTGACCCCTTTCTCCAGATTGCTGGGGTCTAACCACCAAAGCAATGTTCTCCTGACTGGCTCAGAGATCCTGACTAAAGCGTCTAGGTCGTCGTAGCATTGATCCCACTGCATCCTGAGCATCCATTGTGGGACTCTCATGTGGAGGCGGGACAAAGGTGTGACTGGAATGGCCGCCGCCATATGCCCCAATAAGCTGAGGAAGTTCTGGGCTAGAACCTGAGGTGCTATGGAGATCCGTTCTGCCAATGTCTGTAAGCGAATGTCCTGTGGGAGAAAGGCCATGCCCTAGACAGAATCCAGGATCGCTCCTATGAAAGTGAGCTTTTGGCTGGGCTCTGGGGATGACTTGTTAGGTTCAGGGTGATCCCCAGCTCTCGGAATAGAGTACAAGTGTCTCAAAGAGAGCGTAAGAGGCCGTCCCTTGATGGGGCCGTAAGAAGCCAGTCGTCGAGGTAAGGGAACACAATGCCCCAACCGCCTCAGAGCCGCAGCCACCACTGCTAGGCATTTGGTGAAGACTCGCGGAGTGGAAGAGAGGCCGAACGGGAGCACCTGAAACTGAAAATGCTCCCCCTGGAAGTGGAACCTCAAAAACTTCCTGTGAGGAGGAAAGACCCCTATATGCGTGTATGCATCCTGCATGTCGAGAGAACAGAGCCAGTCCCCTTGGTGTAGCAAAGGTAGGAGACCCTGAAGAGTCACCATCCTGAACTTTTTGTACTCTATAAAGAGATTTAACGGACTGAGGTCCAGAATGGGACGAAGGTCCCCCGTCTTTTTCGGGACCAGAAAAAAGTGGGAGTAAAACCCTTGGCCCCGCTAATCCCAGGCGACTATCGCTCTCTTTTGCAGGAGGGCCTGAATTTCTCCTTCCAATAGTGGGATGTGAGAAGAAGGATAACAGGAGAGCTTTGGTGGAGTGTGTGGAGGAAACTCTGAACTCCAATGTGTGTCCTCTCCATACAATGTCCAAGACCCATTGATCTGTGGTAACAGAGCTCCACCCTTTGAGATGAAGGGAGAAGTGGCCCACAACCGGCTCCCCATGGACTTCTGACAGAAAGGGGGGGGGGCGCGGAAGGGAGTCATTGGGCAGAACCGGGGGTTGGGAGAGAGGCCTGGGAGGGCTTGGGCCCACGGGCGGAAGGTCCACCAGACTGCTGGTTTCCGGATCTTCTGGAAGCCACCTCTGCCCTTGCTGGTTTCTCGGGCTGAAGTCTGATTGCCTGAGGACTTACAAAAAAGCCGACGGCGATGGGGGCGTCGCTGGTCGCCATGGTACATCTGGCAGACCGACCAGATCGACTTACCCGATTCCTGGAGACGGGAGATCAAAGCCTCTGTCTCCTGCCCAAACAAGACTGTACCCTGGAATGGCAAATCCCGGATACCGGACTGCAGATCCTGGTGAAAGCCCGAAAGTCTCAACCAGGCATGGCGCCGAAGGCACACCCCAGAGGCGGCCGTCCAGGCTGCCGTATCCGCAATGTCATATGAGGCTCTCAGCACCAGAGCCTACGTCTGAGCCAGACTGCAACAGGGCCAGGAGCTCTGTCTTCTTATTAGAGTCTGGCATGGCCTGTGTCAGCTCAAGACCCCTTTCCCATAACGCATTCTGGTACTGCATCATATGCATGAGGAAATTCAGGGAGCGAATGGAACAGGTGAAGGCAGCGTAAACTTTTTTGCCCACCTGATCCAGGTATCGGGACTCCAAGTCGGGAGGCTGGGAGCTGAGGTGCCGCGGCTGTTGAGATTTATCATGAGCAGCCATGATCACAGAGGAATCTGCCTGAGGGTGCTCCGCCAAGAAGGGTTCCGCCCTCGGGGCCTTAGAGCCTATCCAACTTTTTGTGAACTGCTGGGATGGAGGCCGGATGCATCAGGTGGATTTAGTAAGATCCTGGAAAGTATCCAGGAAAGGAGGAATGACCAGAGGCTTCGGCTCCTTCTGCCTCAGGTATTTAGCCAATCTCCGGCGTTCCGGGTCCAGGTCTTCCATGTGCCACTCACTGGAAGCCTTGATATGCCTCATGACGTCCATAAAGGTTGGATCGTCCAGAAGTGAGCGAGGCAGGTCCTTCTCTTCAGGGGAGCGCTTGAGGCTGAGAGAAGACGAAGAAGTCAATGAAGAAGAAGAGGATCGACTATCCGACTTGGAATAGTCCGATTCTACCCCATGACCATGCCTACGCTGACGTCAGTGTCTAGGGGACCGATGACGGAGCAATGACCGACGCCGGGAGCGGTCCCGCTTAGCGCGAGAAGGGCTCCTGGAACGAGACGGTGACTGACGTCGGTAACTAGAAACCTTACAGCGACGTCGGTGGTCCTCGGATCTAGAGCGGGAACGAGCCCTGGAAGGGGGCGAAGGACGGCGCTCCGGGGACCTCAACGGGGAGGGGTCTCCCTCTGGCTGTGGTTCACCGCGAGGATCCGCACCAGTGTCTGGGCGCGCGACGGAGGTCGATCCCTGAACCTGCCCCCACCAAAACGAGAAAACTGTTTGAGCTCATCCTGGGAGAAGATCTCAGCCGCCGCTGTGGGAAAGAGTCTCCGGAGGCGGGCGCCGAAGGAGAGCTCTCCTGAGGCCCAGGGGAGGAGGAGGACTTGGCACAGGGCGTCCAGTAGTTCTAGGACAACCGGGTCCCTTAGCCCCTCGACGGCGTCGGTGTAGGGACAGGCGATGGGTGACACAGAGGATGTAACCTCCGGGCGCGCCTTTAGCAGGCGGCGCTGGTGCAGTGGTAGGTAGGGCTGAAGCAGGGTACCACGGACTTGCGATGACTTTTAGCGGAGTCACCTCGCTTGGCCGCGGCTTCTCCCCCGACGGGCCGGCCTTAGCCTGGTGAAGACTTCGCGACCCTCCAGACCTCGGCGATCGGGCCTTTTTCGGAGAAGGCTGCGAAGCCGATCTGACCAAGACGGACCGGTGTCGGGACAGACTACGCCTCATTACTATGCCGCTTTCTTCTTTTTCTTCCTCCGATGAGTGCAGGTCCATTTTCTGCTCTAAGAGGTAGGCCTTAAGGGCTTTCAGGCGGCGGATGCGGGTCCGGCTGGTAAAGGCCTGGCAGTCAGCGCAATGAGCGGTGTCGTGGTCAGGGCCGAGGCAGAAAACGCACCGCTGGTGTCAGTCTTAAGCAGGAATCTGCCGCCCGCAGTCACACTTGTTAAGGTGTTCAGGGGACACTGAAGCCCGGGAAGACATCGAACCTGGCCGGAGGGAAGAGGGCCGATGTCGGTACTAAGGGAAAACACCAAGGCGAAAGCACCAAAAAGGCGGGAAAACCCGTACCGAAGGACGGCAGCGGCACTGACGTCGGTAACGGAGGAAAACGGACAAAACCGTCGAAAAACGGGAGACTTGCTTGTAGAATTTCTGTTCTCGCTGAGAATCGCAGACAGAAGCTAGCTTCACGTGCAGGTACACAGCGGGAAAGAACTGAGGTGGAGCTGGGTCCACCCCCTCTTGTACCCTGACTGACGTCGGGGCGGGGCCAGCGTCGGGGGCGGTCCCCCGCTGGTATTGCAGGCAGAAGTTTTCACCGTGTGGTCCTAGTGCCTGCGGCTCCATCCTAAATGTTATAGCCTACTGCAAGAGCTCCCACTCGAAGTAAGATCGAAGGTTCCCACCAAAGGAAGGATACAAAAGGAGGAACAGTCACAGAAGGGCCTCCCCAGCCCAAGGGGAAAGAGGGAAGGATGGCATGGCCCGGGCAAGAGATGCTCTTGAAGATCTACTGTTATGGCAAGTTCTCACATAACCATACTATTTTACTTCAAGGGTATCTCTTGCAGCAGGTAGCACATATGGAACGAGTACTAAGCAGTTCTGACATCAAGAAATGCAATCTGGGGAGTTGGAAACCAACAGCCTAAGAAAGTAGGTCCTGTAAAACAGAGAGGCCAAAACTGGCCCTACTCCTAGAGGCAATGTCCAGACTAGTGCTTGGTAAGGCTGTAGACAGTACTCCAAGAAGCAGCAGCACAGATCTCTGCAGCAGACATTCCTGAAACAGGCAACAGAAGTGGTCATGCCTCTGGTGGAATGGCCATGAACAATGCCAGGAAGTTCCTTACCTTATTTCCTAAGGCAATAAGCAATACAGTTGGCCAACCACTTGGACAAACACGGTTTTGAAACAGGACCGCCCTCCTTCCCAGGGGCAAAAGAAAACAGAGGACTTCCTGCAGTCCTTTGTATGGTATGTGTAGTAATGCAGAATTCTATGCACATCTAAAGTGCTGAGCAATGCTTCCCCTGGATTGGCACGCTCTGGAAAATAAACAGGAAGGTAGATGGACCGATTTAAAGTAAACCCTAACACCATCTTGGGAAGAAACTTAGGGTCACTGTGCAAAGACACCCTGTCTTTGTGGAAAACCAAATATGGCTGCTTGCACACGAGCACCTGTAGCTCTGATATTCTTCAAGCAGAAGTAATAACTAAAAACAACGCTTTCCATGACAAAGCGTAGCTCACATCACATCGCCAGCTTGAAAGGAGCCGAGGTAAGTTTTTCCAGCACAAAGTTCAAGTCCCAGGGTAGGACTGGATTATGGATAGGAGGCTTCAGGTGAAGAATGCCTCAGAAATGTACGGGACACTTCCAGTTGTGCCACTGTATGGCCAACAGGCACATGGATGGCAGAAATGGCAGACATGCACACCTTACGGGAGGAGTACGTCAGACTGGAGTCTGAAAGGGACAGCAATCACTCCCGAATCCGATTCACTGGACAAGTGAAGAGATCCAGTCGATAGCAGCCGAAGCAGCCTACGGTGCAAAATGTTTACACTTCATGGGATAAGAGGCTCTAGTGGAAGGCTTCTTAGCCACCACTAGGACATCAGCCACCTTGGGTGACACCTAGAACCGAGCCATGACTATGTCCTCAGGAGCCCAGCATGAAGAATCAGGGATTTAAGGTCCAGATGGGCCAGGGTGTCCCGATTCTGGAAGAGCAAGCCGGTGCACAGAAGGGCACTGAAGTTCCACTGTCAGCTGCTGCAGTAAAGGGAACCAGGAGGCCAGAAGGGGGTGAGGAGAATCATCGTGGCTCCTTCAATCTGAAGCTTGATCAGAACCCGCTGAAGCAGGAAGAAGGGAAGAAATACATACAGAAACCTCCCTTTCCAGGAGAGGGACAACGCGTCTTGTAAGAAAACTCCACGGCCTGGATAGAGTGAGCAAAAAGGCGGCACTTTTGAGTTGGCTGGGGATGCAAAAAGGTCCAACTCTGGACAACCCCACCTGTTGAACAGGTCTACTATGGAGGTGAGCAGCTCCCACTCATGTGCCTTTAACTGTGACCGGCTTAGGGTGTCTGCCAGGATGTTTTGGCAATACCAGACTCCTGGCAGAGGGGGTATGAGTGAGTGCCCCCTGCTTGTTGATGTACTGGACTACTCAGATATTGTCTGCACAATCAGAAGACCTGGGGATAGCAGTCTTGTAAGGCATGAAGAATGGCCTGCATCTCCAGGACATTTATGTGGAGAGGACTCCAGCTGGGATTGCGTACCTCGAGTTTGGTGGGGCCCTAAATGGGCTCCCTTCCCCAACCCCTAAGCATCTGTCGTGAGAATTTGCTGAAGGGAAGGAAGGAATGAGGAAAGAAGCCCCTCTTAACAGGTTGCCAGGTTCCATCCACCAACACAAAACCCTCTTTACTGGAAGAGACCAAGACCAGCTGTTCCAGATAGTTGGTACACTGTTCCACTGGACCCTCTGTATCCATTAGGGAATCCTCATGTGTAACCTGGCCGGGGGCATAGTGACTATGGCTGCAGCCATCAAGCCCAAGAGCCAAAGGAAAGTTCTGGCTGAGACAACAGCTGTTGTACAGCAGACTGGCTTGAGCTATAAGGTGACCTGCCCTGTCCTGGGCAGGAAAGCCATTCCCTGAGATGTATCTAGGACTGCCCCCATGTACCGGAGGTGCCGAGAGGGGGGTCAGAACAGACTTGGGAAGGTTGACTGTGATCCTGGAATAGGCAGGTGGTACATTCCATGGTCTGAGAGGAGCTCCCTGGACTGGGCTTTCAGAAGCCAGTCATCCAGGTTGGGAAAGACAGAATCCCTCCAACCTGAGGGCAGCTGCCACCACTGCCAAGCATTTGGTAAACACCCGAGGGTCCAAAGACAAGCCAAAGGGCAAGGCCTGAAAGTAGAAGTGTGCCCCCTGGAAATGAAACCTTGGCTACTATCTGTGGGAGGCAAGTACCCAAATATGAAGGTAGGCAACCTTTGTATCTAGGGTGCAAATCCAATCTCCCTGGTGTAGAAGGGGCAACAGACCTTGAAGTGTCACCATCTGGAATTTGTACTGAATGAACAGATTTGGCTCCCAGAGGTCTAGGATGGGCCAGAGATCCCCTGTGCATTTGGAGACCAGGAATAGCGAGAATAGAACCCTCCCCGGTCTATTCTAATGGGTTCTATGGCCCTTTTCACAACAAGGAAAGGATTTATTCCCAGAGCACCAGAATGTGGTCTGAAAGGTAAGGTGACAGAACTGGGGGGTGGGTTCTGGAGGCCACTCCAAAAATTCCAGAGCGTGGCCACTTTCTGAGTTGTAGCACCCAGGCATCTCTCGTGACTTTGCCACTTGACCAGTGCAGGCAGAAGGGACCCCCTACCACCACCTCCTGACTTATTTGGGGGTCAGGCAAGGAGTCTGACTGAACCAGTTGGGGCAGCCAGGGCCATGACACCTCCCTCTAGGGGGTTTTCACATGGTGGAGGAGGGGGTGGGTATGGTAGGGGCAGCCCGGCGCTTAGCATATGGGTTGTAAGAGGGCTTGGGTTTCTGGGTAGACAGACGGAAGAGCACTGACCACTTCTGGGCTGGCTGGTATGGTACATGGAGTGGACCGACCTCAGGGTGCAGCCAGAGGCCAGCAGTCGAGACAGTATGTCCTGTACATCTACGCCAAACAATCTGAAGCCTCTGAAGGGGGCATTCAGGATGGAAAGATGAATATTCTGGGCAAAACTTGACATCCTCAGCCAAAAGTGTCTACACAGGCAAATGGGCACTGCTGCCACATTGGCAGAGGCATTTATGGTGTCATAAGTGGCCCTAAGGAGGTGGGTGCTGACGTCTAAGCCAGCTTTGACAAACTGCAGCATTTGCTGCATTTGGGGGTCCTCTGGGAGGGCCCAAGGAATTTTGAGTGCCTGGTTCCAGAGCTGGTTCTGATATTGGACCATATGTGCAATATAGTTCAGCACCCTGATGGTCAAAGTGGCAGAGGCAAAGGTTCTCTTGCCAATATGATCCAGCCTCCGGGACTCCTAATCTGAGGACAAGGAAAGTACAGTTACGCAAGAACTTACCGTAACAGATCTTTGAGAGAGGCTCTTGCAGTAGGTATTCACATATAGGACTGACCCGCCAGGCATCAGGACCCCACGGAAAAATTTCTAGCTAGCAGTGTCTGGCGGGAGACCGCCCTCACGTCAGGTGACCGGCGTCATATGATGTCAGTATAAAGGGGTGGTCCCCCATGCCCGCCTTCAAGTTCTTTCCTGCCAAGGGACAAAGAGGCAAGACGAGGGAGAAATACAGGTTACTCACCTGTAACAGGAGTTCTAGGAATGGTATATGTTGTTCATCCACACTTTCTGGCAGGTACCCTTGCCGCTTTAAATTTTGCCAGAAGGTCTTCAAGCTGGCTCCTCCCACCCACCCGGGTGGTAAAACTCTCAGCTCCGCCCCCATGACGCCAGATCTGGCCCGCTGGAAGCTCAGGTTGTGCGTCGAAGCCGGGGAGGTCGGGTGGGACGTGTGGATGAACAACATATACCATTCCTAGAACTCCTGTTACAGGTGAGTAACCTGTATTTCTAGGGACATGGATATGTTTTTCATCCACACTTTCTGGCAGACTCCTAGCAGTTCTCCGGGAGGAGGGAGGCAAGGTGCACACCCCCTACTTAGGGAAGAGAGACTGGAGAACAGAGGCCCCAAAACCAGCATCCCGGCGTGACTCAAGGTTGATGTGGTAGTGGGTTATAAAGGTATGTGCCGACTTCCAGGTAGCAGCCCTGCAGATATCCTGGATAGGGACGTCCCTGGAAGCAGCTACCGATGCAGCGGTATGGCGGGTAGAATGAGCTCTTATCCCTCTGGGAGGCTCCATGCCCGCTAACCTATAGCAGAGATCTATGCAGGAGGTGACCCACCTGCTTATCGTCCGCTTGGCTGCAGGTCTGCCAGGTGCGGCTTCAGCGTAGGTGACAAACAGCTGGCGAACCTCTCCCCGAATTTCAGCCGTGCGCTCCTTATAGTAAGCGAGCGCCCTTCTAGGGTCCAGAGTATGGAGCCTATATTCGGCCTCCGAGGTGTGATTGGGGTAGAACACCGGCAGAGTCAACACCTGGTTAAGGTGAAACTCCGACACCACCTTCGGAAGGAATTTCGGGTGGGGGCGCAGGACAACCTTGTCCCTTTGGAAGACCAGGTAAGGAGACTCGATGGAAAGCACCTGGAGCTCTCCCATCCTTCTGGCTGACGTGATAGCCACCAAGAAGGCGGTCTTCCACGACAGGTGAGAGATGTCACACCTGTACACTGGTTCGAATGGCTTGCCTATGAGCTTTGCCAATACCAGCAGTAGATCCCACGGAGGTGGAGGTTCTCGCACCGGAGGGGAAATGTGATCAAAGCCTTTGAAAAAGCGCCAGACCATCTTCGACTGCTTCCCGGCCTGCGCCTGGTAAGCAGAGATGGCTGCCAGGTGCACCTTTAGGGTAGTCGACCCAAGCCCTTGCTGAGAAAGAGACCATAGGTAGTCCAAGATGCTTGCCAGGGAACAGGAGGAAGGGTCCAGGCCCTTGCCCTGACACCAAATGGAGAATCTCTTCCATCTGAAGGCATAGCATTTTCTGGTCGACTCCTTACAGGACGCCTCAACTACATTGAGGACCTCGTCAGAAAGACCCAAGGCCTGGAACTCTAGCCGCTCAGGAACCAGGCCGTCAGGTGCAGGGATTGAAGGTCCGGATGGAACACCTTCCCCTGATTGACTGATAACAGGTCCGGACGAGCTGGAAGCTGCCTCGGGAGCCTGGAGCTGAGGCTGAGGAGATCTGGATACCAGCATTGGCGGGGCCAGTCTGGGGCTACCAGAATCACCTGTGCCTTGTCCCTCCTTGCCTTGAGAAGCACCTTGCAGATCAAGGGAAATGGGGGAAAGGCGTAGAAGAGGCCTGGGGTCCACGGCCTCGAGAAGGCATTCCCCTGCAGCGAGCCCTGCTAAGGGGGGCGGGCATGAAACAGCCTCAGCTTCGCATTCTCCCAAGAGGCAAACGGGTCCACCTGAGGTGTGCCCCAGTGGGACCGTGGGACACAGCCCCTATCCAGCTTAGGGCATCAGCCAGGGTGTTGGAGGCTCCTGCCACATGGATGGCTAGGAGATCCGCACGAGTGACCAAACGCAGAGAGCTTCCTTGCACAGAGGCATGGAGCATGTCCCGCCCTGGCGTTTTAGGTAGTACACGGTCGTAGTGTTGTCCATCTGGACCTGAACCACTTGACCCCGTAGAAACAGAGCAAAGGCGGTGAGGGCTAGACGAACCACCCGAAGCTCCAGCAGGTTGATATGGCCTCGGGACTCCCGAGGGAACCAGAGGCCATGCGCTCTGTGCTCCCCCAGATGGGCACCCCAACCCATCAGAGAGGCATCGGTCGATAGAGAGACCGTCGGCTCGGGGCGGACAAACGGGATGCCCTCCTGCAGATGAGCTGGAACGGTCCACCACTGAGAGTGTTCCACATCCCTGGGTCACCGTCACTAGCTGGTCCAATGGATCGCGTTGTGACCACTGGCTGTCCAATCCCACTGAAGGGGCGCATGTGCCAGCAGGCCCAACGGACCACGCTGGTGCAGGCCGCCATGAGACCCAGGAGGCGCAGGAAGTCCCGGGCAGGGCGCGATTGCCCAACCAGAAATGATTGGGCAAAGGAGGAAAGAACCTCGGCCCTATCCGCCGGGAGCCGTGCTCTGGCTCGGAGAGAGTCGAGCTCTGCCCCGATGAAAAGAATCACCTGCTTCAGTCCGAGTTCAGACTTGGCCTCGTTGATGAGTAAGCCGATCTGAGAGCAAACCTGGAGGGCCAAATCTCTGGACCGCTCCACCTCCTGTCTGGAGAGGGCTGCCATCAGCCAATCATCCAGGTAAGGGTACACCCGGACCCCTCGGCACCGCAGGAATGCTGTCACCACTGCCATGCATTTGGTGAAGACGCTGGGAGCAAGAGAAAGGCCAAAGGGCATGGCTTGGAACTTGTAAAGGGATCCCTCCGCTCGAAAGCGAAGGAATCTCTGGTGAGATGGACGGATAGGGACGTGAAAGAACGCATCCTGTAGGTCCACAGAACAGAACCACATGCCTCGTTCCAGGGATGGTATTATCTGAGCCAGAGTGACCATCCTGAAGGTCCGAGACCATAGGAACTTGTTTAGGTCGTGCAGGTCGAGAATGGGGCACCAGCCCACCCGTCCGTTTTGGGACCAGGAAGTACCTGGACACAAACCCCGGGTCTGAGGGAGGGTCCGCCACCTCTCTGATCACCTCTTTCTCGAGGAGCAAAGTGATGTCGGCTCAGCGAGCCGACAGCGAGGCTGCGGACCCCGAGGCCCCCCGGGGGCGACTGCTCGGAAGGGCAGTGCCTGCTCAAACTCCAGAGGCAGGCCCTTTCCTACTACTTCCAGCACCCTGTGGTCTGTGGTGATAGCGGACCAGGCGGAAAGGAAGTGTCGGAGCCGTCCCCCCATGGGGGAAACCTGGGGTGGAGTGACGAGGTTGGGGGCGACACCCCTCAACCCGTCACTGGGCAGGCTTGGAGGAGGGACCGGCCGAGGGACCTCCTGGGCCTTTACCTCCCTGCTTCCTGGAAGAGGAAGCCGCAGGCTTTGGTTTGGGATGCTAAGTGCGAGCTTGCTGGCCCTGATGCTGCTGGGCCGGACGTGCCGTGGGCGCAGACCGACAGGGCTTGGGTTGCGGTCTGTGGCCCTTGTCCCTCTGGGCAGATGAGATTGAGTCCAGAATGGCACTGGACTTTTCGATCCTCTGGAGGTGACTTTCCACTCCAGGGCCGAAGAGGTCGGTCCCCAAGAAGGGGACATCCGCCAACTTGTGCTGGGTATCCGCCGTGAAGGTGGATATCCTCAGCCATGCCAGACGGCGCATAGCCACTGCGGCCGCAACTGACCTGGCACATGAGTAACCGATGTCCAGAGCAGTCTGAAGTTGCTGCTTGGCCACTGCCCTGCCCTGGTCCCGCACCTGCTTGACCGTGGTCTGCAGGTCAGCCGGGAGATGAGGGACTACCTCGTCCAGGGAGCCCAACAGGGCGTGAGAAAAGTGTGCCATCAGCATGGCCGAGCTGGCCTGAAGAAGGCCAAGGGAGGACGCAGTGTAGACTTTGCGCCCGGCGTAGTCCAACTTCTTGGACTCCTTGTCGGGAGGCTTGTCCACGTCCCTGGCGCTTCCGGCACGACGGAAGACGCTGTCGGTAACCAACTCCTCGGCTGAGGGGTGTTCCAAAAAACCGGACAGGGAACCGGTAGGGACGGCGTACTTCCTCGCCATCCTGGCCGAAGGTGCAGGGCAGGAAGCAGGACGCTGCCAGAGCTCCAAGGCTGGGCCGACAATGGCCTCGGTCACCGGAAAGACCCCCGTGGGAGAATCCCCTCGGTCCAATATCTCCGTTAGGGGATACTTGGCCCGCTTGGATACGGGCTCTAGCTGCATCCCGGTGGACTCCGAGATGAGCCTAAGCAAACCCATGAAGGACGATGGGCTATCATCCAGCGACTGACCTCTGGAGGACTCCAAGTCGACCTGCCTGGAGAACAGGGAGGAATCATCGTCTGACTCGGACGAGTCCTCAAAAAGCTGCCTTGGGCCTGAGCCACCCTCCACCTGCCGAGGGCGGTCGGGAGTGAGGGTGACAGACAGCCTATGGGGCAGGCCCTGGCCTGACCGAGAATTCTTGGTTGGGGCCCCAAATTTCGGCTGTGGAGGCGGAGGTTCCACCAGAATCGGTGGGGCAGCCGGTTTCGGTCGAGCAACAGGCCCGGGGGCAGGCGCCTCGGCTAGGGCGAGGGGTTGCTTCGGCCGCTCTGGTGACAGCCACTTGATGGCCGGGGAAGGAGACAACGTCAGCTTGCTCCCCGGACAGAGGAGCTGTTGCCACATGAGGTCCTCGTGGCGCCCGGCGCCAGTTCATGCCGAAGCCCTCCTCGTCCGAGGAGGAAGATGAGGACAAGCACGACGCCGCTTGCTACGGTACCGAGACAGAGACCACCTATGTTGGTGGGATCGGCTGGACCGAGAAGATGTCAGAGACCGAGACAGAGAACCTCGGCGTTTCCGAGGAGGGTTCTGGGGCAGGCCGGGGGAAACCCTCTCTCCCCTCTGCTTGGAAGTTTCAACCGTGGACTCCGGAACCGGAGGCACAGGCAAACCATGGTAACCTCGATCTCCGCCGGGGGAACGGGAGTGAGGTTTTAAACCTTTGCAGTCGACAACCCATTGACGGGTCAGAAAATCTGCGACTGCGCTGGCGGGTGTCTCGGTCAACTGACCTGATGGGGACACCGTGAGGCCAGGGGCCGCTTCTAAGGGTCAACTGAAGTCGATGGTCGACTACTCGGGGAGGGGGACCTCTCCCGCTCCCAAGAGCGTCGACGGAGGGACTTACCTTTGGAGTCCTTCTTCTTGGACCGAGAGGAAAGTCCTGATGTTGTTGGTCCCACTCCCTTGGTGGAAAGGGACTGACAGAGCTCCTTAAAAGAAGCTGAATAGGAGGATCCCAAGGAGAGCGGGATAAAGGCTGAGGAAGACGAAGATGCAGCCTGCGCCACCTCTTCCTCGAAGGCGATCATCTGCTCGAGCTGTTCTGCCAAGCCAGCCGCCGTGGAAACCGCCAAACGGGCCTCCCTCGACTTTACCGGCAGGTAATGTTTCTCGGGGCGCGTAAGTTGTAGCGGGTAGCGGTCTTCAGGACGTGAGACCGAGGAAGGAAGAGCACAGGTCGCAGGCCTGCGGGTCGTGCTCAAGGCCTAAGCAGTAGACACACATGGAGTGCGGATCCCTCCGAGACATCTTCTACCCGCATGGGCACCTCCGAAAACCGGGAGTAGATCTGTCCATCGCAGCCGCGAGGGAAATAAATGACCGAAGTCTTGAAAACCTTAAAAGTTATTTCCAGTAAACCGAAGAAATAGGAACCAGTCTTATATGCAGAGCGTTAAGGAGGGAACCTGAGCTTCCAAGCGGTAAGGAAGATCTGGTGTCATGGGGCGGAGCCGAGAGTTTTACCACCGGGGTGGGTGGAAGGAGCCAGCTTGAAGACCTTCCAGCAAGATTTAAAGCGGCAAGAATACTTGCCAGTGTGGATGAACATATCCATGTCCCTAGAACAGGATATTTCCCCCATAGAAATGGAGCCAAAAAAGCTTAGGAGGATGGAGGGCGGGAAGGCAATACCTACTGCAAGAGCCTCTCTCGAAGATCTACTGTTATGGTAAGTTCTTACATAACTACACTATCTTACTTCGAGAGGGCTCTGCAGAGAATCTGGATCGACTTTCTGTTAAAGTTGCCCCTTTGTTGCTGGCTGGAACATAGCTGTCTTTGTTGCCGACTGCGAAAGTGATTCTGGTTCCTATGAAAGGAACCAGCCTTAGGTCTGTACATGGCTTGTACAGTCCTTACTGCCTTCACGGCGTCCTGTAACTTGGTAGGACTCTTTCTGAATCTTCACCGAACAGGGCTGGACCATTATATGAGACATCTTGGATATTCTTCTGAATGTCTGGGGTAAATCCGGAGACCCTCAGCCAGGAGCGTCTCTGGAGACAAACGCCTGTAGCGACGCCCCTGGTTGCAGAGCCCGTTGAGTCATAAGTGGCTCGAAGGACTTGGGTTCCGACGTCAGACCCAGTTTGGAGGAGGTTGAGAAGCTCCTCCTTCTAACCCTCTGGGAAATCCTTGATGAGGTCCTGGCTCTGTTCCCACAGGGCGTTCTGAAATTGAACCACGTGCGTGAGGTAATCAAGAGACCCGATAGAGCATGTAGCAGCCGCGTACATGCGTCTCCCCAATGAATCTAGCTGTTTAGATTCCTGGTCTGGCGGTGGAGTGCTCAGATGCTGGGGTCTGAGACCAGTCGTGTAAGGCCGTAAAGACCAGAGAGTCAGCCAAGGGCTGTTGGGCCAAGTAAGGGTCATCCATAGGTGCCCTATAAAGGCAGTCAGCCTTCTTGGGTACTGCCAGAGTGGAATGAGGATGTTTCCATGCTGCTTTGGTGACATCCATGAATGCATCCACCAACGGTGGGACCACCACAGGCTTAGGATCTTTCTGGCTGAGGTATCTGGCAAGGTGTCTTTCGGGGCCCAAGTCTTCAGTCTCCCACCCCATGTTCTCTTGGATGTGCCTTATGATATCAGAGAAAGAGGAATCATCTGGTGGTGACCTGGGTATGTCCCGTGGGTTGCGTGATGGGAGACTGATCGGAGAGGGTGACCTTGAAGTGTCAGAGGTATCTGGCCGTGAGTCATCCCCTGGTGGACTAAGGAGTCTGTCTCTGGGGCGTTTTGGTGGGCGGTCACTAAGAGACCCGGAGGAGGGGGGGGTCTTTTCCTTTCACGGAATCTGCACCAAGCAGGAGGGGTAGTCTCTTTGGGTTCAGGAGATGCCCTGTTGCCAGATTCCTTAGGAGGAGACTGTGGAGGCTTGGTGGGCACCATGTCCTTTTGATGGTGTCCCACCAAAAGTTAGAGGTCTTTCACCTCTTGCAGATTCAGGCCGGGTGTCTGTTTGCCAGTCCACTGACTCTGGTGCCGGACCTTGGTGTGTAGCCAGGTCGGGCATCTGTTCTTGGGGTAGCCCAACATCCTCAGTGTCACCTGTCCAGTCGTCAGGGATGGGGGTTTTGACCTCCTCTTTGGAGGACCCCTGGTGACCGGTGTCAGCCGGCGTAGGTGGGGCCGGTGTCTGTTTGGCCGTTTTGCGGGTGTTGGGTCTGTCGCCTGCTTGGGCTCAGAAGTCAGTCTGAGGGACATCAGCTCAGTCTTTTTTGGAGGGGCGTCGGGTCCTCTTGGAGGTTGGGAAACTGGACGACGGTTGGAGTCCTGGCATCTGTCTGATGTGTCGGCGCCCTGTTTCAGGGCAGATTTGGACTTATGCCGGTCAGAGGCATCAGGCCTGGCTGTTCGGTCGGACGTCTGGCTATCCTTCTAGTTTTACGAGGCTGAAGGGAGACTGTACTCGAGCCTCCCGAAGACCGTACCTTCACCGGAAGGGACTGAGAGTGAGCCTGGGAGGGGGACCTATCCAACCTTGTGGAGCTGGAACTGGCCCTGGATTCAGAGGCCCGACTTGGGGATCTGGTCGTATCCTTGTCCTGGTGTTTCCCGGACTTATGGCTGGAGGATTCCCCCTTGGAGGAAGAGTCTTTTACCATAGCCTTTAATTTGTCTTCTAGAAGGAACCCTTGGAGAGCATTTTGGCAGCGGATCCTGATCCTGCTGTTGAACTGCTGGCAAATGGAGCAGGCCTTGATGTTGTGCTTTGGGCCTAGGCACTGCACACAGACTGTGCGACGCTCCTTAAAGGGGATCAGTTTGTCACAATCGCACTTCAAGGGGTGTCCTTCGATAGACGGATTATAAGACATGCGGGAGATTTTAACAAAAAAATTACTTGATTTCAAGCGTCGTTTGTCAGCTAGAGGCATCCATGAGGTCAATCCTGTCGAGTAGACAGCTGCAAAAGAACGGAGGGATGCCAGAGAACCGCCCCTTTTGTATGATGCTGGACGTCAGGAGCGGTCACCGCTGGATATTACTAGCTAGAATCTTTCTGTGGGGTCCTGGCGCCTGCCAGCTTCAGTCCTTATGGTGTAACCTGCTGCAAGAGCAGCTTCTCAAAGTAAGATCATACACTGGTACACACAGTTCATAAGAGTACACAGAAAATAAAAGAGCACTCACCCAGCTAAGGATATTTTCCTTTAGCAGAATAGTTGGATCTGGTGCCTTTGGGACTCTGGATTTGTTATCAGATACTCAACAAGGGCTGCAGGAGTGTGTGCTCAAGTTAAATGAACAGGTATGACTGGTTGGCCCCTCTAAGTCATGCCCCAACCACACAGCATGGCCTGGGAATTATGATCCTGAGCCAGGGTGAGACTGAAGCAGCCCTTCTGTGTCTTCATCTGTAGGATTATCTCCCTCACCCATTAGGGCCTGCCACAGCCTTCCCCTCATATGAGCCATTTTGTGGCATCACTCCCAGCAGTCATGAAAGCAAAGGCAAGGTTAGTCATTACAAAGCAAGTGGTTTCTATCCCCACCCCCAAATCCTGAAGTGCCCTCTGAGCTCCCCGACTTGGGGGCGGGGGGGGGGTGGAGGAATCAGTATCTGAAGCACTCCCCTCCACCTGTGTTTTACACTCTGCCATAGGTCATCTCTTTCAGGCCCACCCTCTCAAGTGACCCCCCCCCCAACATGCTGGACAATGCGAGTTCATGAGGCATCACAGTATTTGGAACCATCACACTACAGTAAAAGTTTCTGCAGTTCTCTCCAGTCCACATCTCAGTGAGCCTTTCTCTTAGTCCAACCATCTGCTTGACTTGTCAGTCCCTTCCCCACCCCCAGGGTAAGAGGAAGTAAGCTGTTGGTTAACTAGGATCTGCAGCTTATCTGTTAGGTAGGAAAATGGGCAGACTAGGTGGGCCAAGCGGTCCTTATCTGCAGTCAAATTCTATGTTTCAGTCAAAGAACGCTACCTTAATAGCATTTCAGTCTTTCAGATAAGACATTAAACAGAGATCCTGGCTGGCTGTTTAGATGGTTGTTCAGGGGGACATTAAAGGTTCTATGGCACTTCTTGGGGGAGAGTATGTGAATTTCCATTGCGTCCTGCACAAACTTCCCCCACTGAATAAAAATACCACCAACAGCTTAACCTGATTCAGTATGTCAGTTTGCATCTGTATCTCTCCACCCCCACCCTGAGATAAGGCTGACTAGGCAGTCCTTTCCCAGTCAAGAAAGACCAAATACCGTTCCTAGACTCATCAGGGCTGGATGACAGGATTACAGCATGAAAAAGTCTCCCACATGGTAGTGTGATCCCCGCCCCCGCTAGGCCACACTACTGTTTCTATACATAAATATTCTTCTAATGATAATCATGACATTAATGACTGGCTTGTGTTGTACCTATCACACTGTAATGTGATCTCAGCTGCACTGCACACACAAAGAATGTATTTCTCCATAGGGTTGTTTTAAGTGGTAGTGCACAAGTGATGTTTGACGCTGGGTACATACGAACATATGAAATTTACCAGCAGATAAAGGCCTAGCGGTCTAGCAAGTCTGCTCGAATGTGCAGCTAGCACCCCTTATTCTGCAGCTGCCCCTCCCTTCCCCTTCATTGACCCTCCCCCTTGTCCTGTCCCATCCCCTTTTGAAGCAGTCCACTGTTCTACTGGATACCACTTCTGCAGGTGACGCATTCCACCCAGCCACCACCCTCTCTGTAAAAAAGCGTCTCATCTCCCTCCTGAACCTTCCTCCCTCCAGTCTCATATCACGGCCACTGGTGGCCCTCCCTTCCCTTACTTTGAACAGCCCCTCTGTACCAGTCTTGTTTATTCCTTTCATGTACTTTAAGGTTTCAATCATGTTCCCCCCGTCCCTCTTCTCCTCCAGTGAGTACATGTTCAACTCCCTCAGCCTCCTCTCGTATAAGTCCCCCAGACCCCTTGATCATCTTTGTCGCCCTGCAGTGCACCCTCCAGTAACTTAATGTCCCTCTTCAGATATGGGTGCCAGTACTGCACGCGGTAATCCAGGTGCGTGTCTAACTAATGACCTATACAGTGGCAGAATCACTCCTCCCTCGAGGATCACCCTTGCAATACAACCCAGCATTTTGTTGGCCTTTGCAGCTGCCTTCATACATTGTGCAGAGTTGTTCATTGACCCTGAATGAGCACCCCAGATCCTCTCCTCCTCTGTCTGGGCTAGCTGCACTCCCCCCTCCCCCCAGCTGGTAACTCCTCCTTGGGTTCTTCATCCCAAAATGCAGCACCTTGCACTTTTTGGCATTAAACCCCAGTTGCCAGGTGTCTGACCAGGTTTCAAGCTTTGCCAGATCATCCTGCAACCCCTGCCATCCTCCTAGGTCATCCACCACTGCTCCTACCTTAGTATCATCAGCAAACAGACTGATCTTGCACTTGATGTCCAATGATATGTCTGCAATGAATATCCCAAACAACACTGGTCTCAACACTGAGCCCTGTGGGACACCGCTCGTCACTACCCTTGGGTGTAAGAGTTCCCCACCCACCACCACCCTCTGTTCCCTTCCCTGAAGCCAGTTCCCTACTCATCTCACCAGCTTTGCACCCGCCCCTGTGCCTACCAACTTACTTCCCAGCCTTCCATGTGGCACTGAGTCGAATGCCTTACTAAAGTCCACATACAGGACATCCAGTGCATGGCCCCTGTCCAGCTGCCTAGTTACCCAGTCACAGAACTCCACCAGGTTGGTTTGGCAGGATCTGCCCCTTATAAAGCCATGCTGTCTGCTGTCCTGTAGTCCTTTGGCCTCTAGGAGGGCCACCAGCCTTTCCTTCAGGATAGTCTCCATCAGCTTACCCATGATGAATGTGAGGCTCACTGGTCTGTAGTTTCCCAGTTCATCCTTGGGGCCACTCTTGTGGAGGGGCACCAAATGAGCCATCCTCCAGCCCTGAGGTACACACCCCGAATGTAGTGAGGCATTAAATAGGTCTGCCAAAAGCTTCTGCAAGGACCTCCGCCAGCTCCTTCAGTACCCTGGGGTGGTTGCCATCCGGGCCTGGTGCCTTATCCACCCTCAATGCCTTCAAACCCTCCCGAACTCTGCCCTCTGATTACCCCATCTGTCACCCCCCCCCCGTTTCTACCTTCTCCCCCTTGGGTGTCATCCCCTCTTCTCTTTAGTAAATACTGAGCAGAGTACTCATTTAGTGCTTCTGCCTTATCTCCTAGCTTCACCCAACCCCTCCTTCCTAATCCTTACTAATGGTCCTTACATCTCCTTTTCTCCCTGATGTACCTAAAGTCCTTCTCCCCCTTCTTAATGTCTTGTGCCAGCCTGTGTTCCGTAGATGCCTTGGCTCCCCTTACTGCCCTTGTCACCTCCTTCGATTCCGTCAAGTACTCCTCCCCTCTCCCTGTTTTCTTGTACTTCCTAAAGGCAGCTCTTTTCCTCCTTACCTTTTCCATGACCTCCTTGCTCAACCAGCTCGGTTTCTTAGCCCTAGCCTTCTTGCTCTGGGCCTTGCAGCAGGTTTTGGTCACCTCCACTATCCCCAGCTTTGTGAGCTCCCACCTCAGGTTAGTGTCCATACTAGATTGAATTCTGGCCAGGTACCCTTTTACCACTTCCCCCATCCTCCCAAAGTCAGCCCTCCTGAAGTCCAGCACTATTGTGCCAGATTCCACTCCTTCTTTGCCCATATCCATTGTGAGCCATACTGAGTGGTGGTCACTCCCTGACAGCGGTTCCTCCACTGTAAGTTCTCTCACAAAGTCCCCATAAGGTCAAGGGTATTCCCTAACCTGGTTGGTTCACCGACCATTTGCAGCAGGAAGCTGTCCTGGAAGGCATCCAGCAGTACCTGCTCCCTTCTGTTCCTGGTTGTTGGGGTACTCCAATCCACTCCTGGCATGTTGAAGTCCTCCACAATCACACCACCACCCTTTTCGCAGGTCCTCCTGATCTGTCCCGCTAGTTCCCTGTCTAACTCCTTCGTCTGGGATGGCAGCCTGTACACCACTCCCATTCTAAGAATCCTAATCTTGGAATCCTGGATTTGCATCCAAATAGACTCTGTACTACCCTCCTCCCTTTCCTCCCTTACACATTTCAGTCCTTCCTTCACATATAGTGTCACACCCCCTCCTTTCCCAATCACCCTGTCCTTACAAAATAACCTGCACCCTGGTACAGACAGGTCCCAGTCACTGTATTGGGTGGCCCATGTTTCTGTGATGGCTGCAATGTCCACCTCTCCCTCTGCCATGAACACCTGTAACTCTGCAGTTTTCCTCCCAAAGCTCCTAGCAATAAGAGTAACCACCTTCCACCCCAACCCCCCATCCTGCCCTCCTTTACTAGCATCACCAACAGTACTTGCCATTTGTCCTCTGTCACTGTTATCGGGGGTAAGCTCATATGGTTTCCCAACCTGTGGTCTCTGCATGTCTCTTGCCCAATTGCCACCCCCCTATCCTAGTTTAAATTCCCTACTTCCTCTATGTACTCCTCCATCCTATGTTTTAACACTTTCTTTCCCTCCTCACTCAAGTGTAGTCTGTCCTTGGAATAGGGACTACTGTCCTCCCAGGTCCCCCCACCCCCAACAGCCCATACCCTTTAGCACACCAGGATCTTAGCCATCTGTTTAATTCCCCTATTCTCAGCTTTCTTGTTGTGCTTGCCTTGGGCACTGGAAGTATCTCGAAAAAGTTACTGATCTTTCTGCCCCCTCACATACTTGTCCTAGTTCCTCAAACCTCCTCTGGACTAGATCTACTGTCTTGTCAGCCAGGTCGTTCGTCCCAAGATGTACAATTAAATGAGGCTTGTCCCTACCCCTCCTAGCATACTTCAGAACAGACTGTCCCACCCTTTCCGCTGTCATTCCTGGCATGGCCTCCACCCAAATGCAACTATGTCTCTCCCCCTTGCTACCCCACCTGACTCCTCTTAGTATGGAGTCCCCCAGCACTAAGATTTCACCACTCTTACTCCCTGCTTGCTTTCATTCATCTCCCTCTCTCATTTCTGGCTCCTCTTCTTCCTCCTGCACATTATTTCCCCCTTTTGCCCCTGTTGCAATTCTCCCAGAACTTCCCCACGCTCCGGTTTGGTCCAGGCATTTATCAATTACTCCTCTAATTTCATAATTTCCCTCCTCCACCTTCTTCCTCTCTAGCAGTGCAAAACTATTTTCTGAAGACCCTTCACAAATGCCCGCTCCCTCCCTCTCTTCATAGTAACCTGTTCTCTCCTTTCCACTCCATGACTTTTGCCACTTCACCTCCCCTCACAAGTCCCCATCTCCTCCTTCCATTTGTCTTTCATCTCCCGACCTGGTTTCCCCGGCAATCGTTCTTCCTGGCCTGGGCCCCCTTGTCCCTGCTTCCCTTCTTCTGACCCTCTCCTCACCACTGTTGGCTTGAATCGCCCTCCCTCATCTCCCATTCTTCCTCCCTCCAATACTGGGCTAAACCCACCCACAGTCTGCCTTGCCTGTCTTAGTTTCTCCTGCAGACCCACAATCTCCTTTGAGTTTCTTTATGTGGTTGCACACTAAACATCCTCCCACACGCCAGGCAATTTTTAGAAAGATGGGTGCACCGCAGTTGTTGCAGCCTACCACCCTACCCATTGCTGTCGTTGCCCACCAGCGATCCCCCCACCCTTCCAGATGCAGGATACCAAACACTCAGTCTCCCCTCTCTATCAGTGCAAAACATTCTCTTCTTAATTTCCCTTGCCCCCTTTGTTGTACATGTTCAGATAGATTGAGCAACTGCTTTTTATATTCCTAACCTTCCTATCCAAACTCAGAGACTAAGTAGCTATTGCACAACCTTCTTCAAACTCCTACTCATCCTTTCCACAATGCAACAGCAATGCAAAGAAGTAACAATGAAAGCTCCTAGATCTGCAGTTACTTCCTTTCCACTGAGTCAGCAGTTACCTCTTCACTCGCTGCTGTTCCTTTCCTGGATGTCTGCTTCTGCTATGACAGGTACATATCCTTTGCCCATTTGAGAAGTGATGTCAGAACCCCTGGTATAAAGGAAATCATGGACGGGGACGGGACCAACCCAAGTCTTCAGAAACAATCAGGTAGCGGAGGCCCCTGGTCAGACCATTAGCACCCTTCCCCCACTATGCACTAACCTTTGCAGCTAGTGAAGCCGGCAAAAAAAAAAAAAATCACAATTCTACTTAAAGCCCCCCAAATCAGTTTGCTACCAAAAGAAACAGGTCTCCAATTCAAACAGCTTCATCAACAACACATCAAAATAGGCTTGAAATTAGAAGATAATAGGTCTCTGATTAAAAGAAACAGCCCCAGTTAAATCACACCAAATAGGTTTTAAATCCGAAGAAATAGGCCTCTAAAAAATGCAGCCTACTACACAGTGAAACAAATGAGTCCACTTATAGCCACCAAAACAATTTTCAAAATTCCAACAGCCCCAAAACAATACCCTGCTAGCCCCTTAGAAGTAGTAAGAAAGAAAAGAAAACAAATAACCTTCTACCAAGTAAAATCCACAAGAAACAATGTAAAAACAAGAAAGCTACTGTGCTGTAACAAATCTGGGTACTCACCTGTACCAATTAGTGAGGGTCATCATGATGTACAGAGAAGCCACGAGGAGGCAGAAATGAAAGAAGGAATAGCTATAGGTCACAGCCTCAGTTTCATTATCCACTGCACGATGCATGCCATCTTCCATGTCGCTGGGTGCAACATCTCCCCCATCTTTGCCATCGGTCAGGAGCAGTTTGTCTGCTTGGGTGTTCCCTAGAGTGCGGATACTGATGGGGATATGGGGGGTTACAGAAAAAAACATGGATTACGAAGGCATTGTGTCCATTTGTGTAAAGATGCTACATTTACAGGAGCCCCGGACACTAGACCAAAAGTTCAGCTTTCTACGAGTCCAGGTCCCTGGCGTGGGACTCAAAATGCCAACTTCAGGCCTAGGTGTTTTGTGTCAGCATGGCTCATTTGGTAGCACACAAAGTAAAATCAAAACATGCAGTTCAAGCCTCAGAATTAAAAACCACCAGGCACCAGTGTAATCACAAGGGGCTAGTGTATAACGGTTGCCCCAAAACCTTTAATCTGATTCAGCAATTGCTGTGGTGCTGTATTCAATAAATTGACTTTTGAATTGCAAAGTAAAGTGTTGTCCAGTGCCTCTTAAGCTACAGCACATCTTCCACCTTCTGCTCCAGAACGTTGGTTTTGGTTACACAAGACAGAACTGAGACACCAGCAAGGCCACATTTAGATTAAACAAAAAATAAGACAATTTACACGTCTCCGTAGGAAATGAATGATGGGAAATATGAGGATGGGGCAGACTAGGTGGGCCGCAGTCCTTATCTGCCACTACCTCCTGTGTATCTGTGTATACAGAACCACAATGAAGTATGGCTGGCTCTGCTTTAAGCAGTTGCAGTAAGGTGCACTTGGCTTCCCAAATAACTGGCAAAGGCTGAACACAGCCACTCATTTCAGCCCGTTTAGTAATCAGTGCATCACACCAGGTGTCTCAGACCAGCACAGGTGGTTCCTCAGACAACTTAACCCAAAAAGTACAGTTATGCAAGAATTTACTGGAACAGTAGATCTGCAAGGGGATCTCTTGCAGCAGGCCACACCTATGGAACTATAACCATCAGGCACTAGGACCACACGGAAACATTTCTAGCTAGCAGTCTACCAGTGGGCCTCCCACCCAGACACTATAAGAGTGGGTGGCTCCTGTATCCCCAGTTCCACCGCCAGAGACCATAAGCAGAAGAGTCCTGCAGAGGAACAGAGGAGGGTACCAATGATTCCACCAAGAAAGGTTAGAAGAGGTAGCAGAAACAGGGCGCCTCAGAGACTCGGGGCAGCATGGCCTGTTGCAAGAGACTCCTCGCAGATGTACTGTAATGATAAGTTCTTGTGTAACTATACTATCTGACTTCGGGGGCATCTCTTGCAGCAGGCCACACCTGTGGAATGAGTCCCAAGCAGTTTGACAAAGAAATGCAGTCTGGGTGGTAGAAAGCCAAGAGCCTAAGAAAGTAGGCCCTGTAGAACAGCCAGGCCGAAATTGGCCCAAGGCCTGGAGGCAATGTCCAGACTGTAGCACTTGGTAAAGGTGTGGATAGTGGCAGCACCACAGATCTCTGCAGCAGACACATTCCTAAAAAGACCGTAGAAGTGGCCATGCCCATGGTGGAATGGCCATAGACACTGCCAGGAAGTTCTTTGCCATACTTCCTGTAGCAATAAGCGATAAAGTTGGCCAACCATTTGGACAAACATGGTTTTGAAACAGGACGCCCTCTTTCCCAGGGGCGAAGAAATGTTTGTACTTCCCGCAGTCCTTTGTACGATGGGGATAGCAACACAGAATTCTATGCATATCTAAAGTATGGAGGAATGCTTTTCCTGAATAGGCATGCTCCGAGTAATAAACAGGAAGGTTGATGGATTGGTTTAAAGCGAACTCAGAAACTTAGGGTTAGTACACAAAGACAGCCAGTCTTTGTGGAAAATCAAATAAGGCGGCTTGCACAAGAGCGCCTGTAGCTCTGAAATTCTTTGAGCAGGTAACAGCAACTAAAAATAATGTTTTCATGACAGAAAGCATAGCTTGCATATCACAGCTGGCTCAAAAGGAGCCAAAGTAAGCCTTTCCAACATAAAATTCAAGTCTGAGTGTGGGACTGGATTGCAGATAGGAGGCTTCAGGTGAAGAATAAGTTTCAGAAATGTGTGGGATACCTGCAGTTGTGCCACCGCACGTCCCTCGATGGGTACACTGAAAGCAAAGATGGCAGACATGTGCACCTTAAGAAAGGAGTACTTCAGACTAGAGTCTGAAAGTGACAATAAGTACTCCAGAATCTGATTCACTGGACAAGTGAAGGGATCCAGCTGATGTGAAGCAGCCCACAGTGCAAAGCATTTCCACTTCATAGAATAAGTGGCCCTAGTGGAAGGCTTCCTAGCTGCCACTAGGCTGGCAGCCACCCTGGGTGACACCCCGAACCAAGCAACGGCTACACCCTCAGCAGCCAGGCATGAAGATGCAGGGATTTGAGGTCCCGATGAACCAGGGTGTCCCAGTTCTGGGAGAGCAAATTAGTGCAGAGGTAGAGGTACTGCAGGTTCTACTGCCAGTTGTTGTATCAAGGGGAACCAGATCTGACGAGGCCAGAATGGGGCTGGGAGTATCATTGTGGCCCCTTCCATCTGGGGCTTCATCAGAACCCTCTGAAGCAGGGAGCAGGGGGAAGGGGGGAAATGCGTACAGGAACCTCCCTTCCCAGGAGAGGGATAATTGGTCTTGCCAGAAAACTCCAGGCCCTGGATCAAATGAGCAAACAAGTGGTAGTTTTGCATTGTGGGGACGCAAAAAGGTCCAACTCTGGACGACCCCACCTGTCGAACAGGTAGTATTCGACTACTAAGGTCTGCAGCTCCCACTTGTGTGCCCTTGACTGTGACCGACTTAGGGCATCCGCCAAGACATTTTGGACGCTTGGAACATGGAAGGCCACTGTGATCCAGAGCCCAATACCAGACTCTCATTGCTTCAAAGCAGAGGGGGTACGAGAGAGTGCCCCCTGCTTGCTGAGGTAGTGGACTACACTGATATTGTCCATATTCACTAGCAGATGACCTGGGGAGAGTCTGGAAGGCCTGCAATGTATAAAGAATGGTCCACATCTCCAGAACACTGATGTGGAGTGAGGATTTCAGCTGGGTTCATGCCCACTGTTTTGTGGGTCTCTAAGTAGGCTCCCCACACAGCTCCAAAGCATCTGTCATGAGAATTTGCTGAGGGGTGGGAATGAGGAAGGAAACCCCCTCCTTAACAGATTGCTGGGTTCCATTCACCAAAGCAGAACCTTTTTCACCGAGACAGAGACCAGGACCTGCTGTTCGAGGTAGTCTGTCAGCTGGTCCCACTAGACCCCAAGTGTCCACTGGGGAACCCCTCATGTGCAGTCTGGCTAGAGACACTGTGGTTGTCGCCACTGCCATCAAGCCGAGGAGCCCAAGGAAGGTTTTTGCCGAGACACAGCGGCTATTGTACAACAGGCATGTTCTTGGCTCTGTCCTGGGGCAGGAAGGCCATGCCCAGAGACCTGTCCAAGCCTGCCTCAATGTACTGGAGGCGGTGGCATGGAAGTGAGAAACAACTGGGGCAAGCTCACAGCTGTCCCCAGATCCAGGAATAAGTGGGTAGTTAGGGTCAGGATCTGAAGCAGATGATCCTTGGAGTGGGCCTTGAGGAGTCAGTCATCCAAGTAGTGGAAGACGAAGGTCCTCCCAACTGAGGGAAGCAGCTACTACTGCCAGGCACTTGGTAAATAACAGAGGGGCTGAGGACAAACCAGAGGGCAAGGCCCTGACCTGGAGCGTTCCCCTCGAACAGAAACCTCAGGTACTGCCTGCCTGTGGGAGGTGTGTATTTTGATAAGCAGGCAAGCATGTGCCTGAAAATATGCAGGGTTATTGCCTAATGCACTTATCCAGTCATCAAAAACTAATAAATAAACCGGAAACCTCTTCCAGGAGACTAGGACTGTGCATACAAGGTAGTACAACTTGCAACTGATAGATGGTAAGTTTAGAACCAATGTTAGGAAGGTTTTTTTTTTTTTTTTATTATAAAATCAGAGGGTCGTGGACCCTTGGAACAGCCTGCCACATGATGTAGAGGCAGTAAAGACAGTCTGGCATTTCAAACGGGCATAGGATAGTCTGTGTAATCACCTCAGCAAGTTCAGCAGATGGGGGGGTAGTAGACATCTCTGGCAGACTAGACAGACCACATGATCTCCTTATGCTCTTATGAATGAACATATTAAGTTCTCAGAGGTCAAGGATGGGCCCAGAGCTCCCTGCTGCACTTGGAGACCAGGAAAAAATGAGTAGAACCCCCTGCTCTGCTGGTCCACAGGGATAGGATCCACTGCCCTCCTTTGCAGTCGGGTGCAGATTTCCTCCCAGAGCACTGGTATGTAGCCTGGAGGGTAAGAGGACACAGCCAAAGGTTTTTCTGGGGGCCATTTGAAGTTTTAGAATGCGGTCGTGCTCTATGAGCTAAAGTACCCAACCATCCCACCACCTGTCCAGGTGTACGGAGAAGTAACCCCGACCACCACCTCCAGATTTGCCGGGGGGTGGGGGGGGGTTGGTGTCTAGCAAGGAGTCTGCTTGAGGTGGAGAAGGCTGCAGTTCTGAGAGCCTTACTGGCAGTCAACAGGGGTAGGCAGGGAAGTGGACCCCAGACGCTTGCATATGCTGTCCACTCTTAGCCAGAGTGTGGTACATGGAGTGGACTGACTGTAGGGTATGTACAGAGGCCTGTACGGCTTCAAGGATCTGCTGGATATCAGCTCCAAACAATCTAACCCCTGAAAGGGGCATTCAGGAGAGACCACTGAATGTCCTGGGCAAACCCCCGACACCCTAAGCCAGGAGTGCTGGTGTAGGCAAATGCCGGCCACTGCCGCCCTGGCTGAAGCATCGACTGCGTTGTAGGCCAAGCACAGGAGATTCAAGATTCAGACAGATATCCTCAGACTGGAGGGACTGCAAGAGCTGCTGCTTTCTCTGGTCATCAGGAGGCGCAATGACCAATTTCTAGGCTTGCTCCAGACGAAGGTTGAGTAACTGGACCATATGGGCCATGTAGTTCAAGACCCTGATGGCCAGGGTGACCAAGGCAAAGGTCCTCTTGCCCAGTTAGTCCCTCGGACTCTATCCGGGGAGAGTGAACTTAAGTCTTTTGGCCTTTTGGTGCAGTCATGCACAGCATTAACCACCAAATCGGCCTGCACCTACTCACCGAAGAATGGCTTCCCCACTACAGCATGGTAAAGTTTGTCTGCCATCTCGGGCATAGTGGGGACCAGGTTAGGGTGGTGTCAGGCTGCCATGGTAGCATCCACAGAGTTCAATCAGAGGAGGAATCACCAAGGGAGGAGCATCAGGCAGGTGTAGGTATGTAGCTAACAGACATCTGCTGGGGTCCTATTTCTCAGTATCAAACCCTATCACTGCCTTCACCTAGTGGAGAACCTCCACAAACAATGGGTCACCTGGAGGAGATCATGAAATATACTTTGGGGTTTCCTCCCTGTCCGATGAGACCATGGGAGGTGGAAGGAGAAGGAGTAATTACCCTTTCACAGTCCTCATCTCCCTCATCTTCATCAGGGAGCTGAAGATCAGAGTGATATCCATCCTTTTCTTATGAACGTCTGGAGGGAGAGTGTGGAGGGGGTCTGGCCACAGGGAGCCGATGAGGGCCTGCTGAAGTTGTGGGTGCTGCAGACAGCATCGGGGGTACCCTAAGGACTGGTTCCTATGGAGGCAACAGACAGGCATGCATAAGTATCAAAGGGAAGACAGCAAGGAAGAAAAGTCCACCGTGACCAGCGTCTGGTAGCCAGGTGGCAATCGTTGAGGGGGAGCCAGTGTAGGCCATGAAGAAGCCAGTGATGCGCTGGCGACTTTTTGCTGAAGTAGTAATTTCTCCAAGGTCTGCTGGCACCGGTGGCAGGTTGCCTGGTTGAAGCCACGACAGATGGAGCAGGCGTTGACATCGTGGTCTGGGCCTAGACAGAGAACACAGGCAGCATGGAAGTCTTCCAGGAGTTGCTTTCCACAGGTGCACTTCATCATCCGGTCAGAAGATGAAGAAAACTAAGATGACTAAGAAAAATCACCGAAAAGCAATAAAATAAGGTGAAGAAAAGAACACCGATAGGTAATGGCGGTTGACTGAAGCTGCAGCGATCAGAGAGGTTCTAATGTGCATTGGTCAATGGTGGGAAAAGAACTGAGGAGGGCATGGGGCCACCGACTCATGTGGGGCGATGTCTGTGCCAGACGGTGTGGGTGGCCCCCTGGCAGACTGCTTGCTAGAAAGTTTTCCATGTGGTCCTAGTGCCTGGTGGCTATAGTTCCATAGGTGTGGCCTGCTGCGAGAGACACCTTCTAAGTCAGATCAGTTAATTTAAAAAGAAAATGGCGATCATTTTGGTTTTATGCACTCTCCCAACTTCAAGGCTTCCATTTTAGTGAATTAAAGCAGCACTGCATAATGGTGAAAATGCTGACCTTGAGGGCCTGATATTCAAAGGTTAGCACCTATGTTAACATGGTTAGTGTTGGCACTAACCAGAGTTTACATAAGCGCTCCCAGCTGGGCCATATTCAGGGGCCCTGGGTGTGTGTCCTTCAAACCTGACCATGCCAAAGCACAAAAATACTGCTGCCTCTATGCAAATAAGGAGGTCCCTCATGCACAGCAGTATATTCAAAGGTTTATGGTAGTGGTAAACAGCCCCCCCCCTCCCAAGTGGTGCTATTTGCAGCCGCCAAAAACTACATTTTAATGGGGCGCAAAGCCCACACCACCAGTAACCTGCCCCCATTCTCCTGTTCATACGGATATCAATTCCTGGTGTCCAGTGCCCCCACCCCATCACCCATTCAAATTTGTCTCATACAACTTTATATTACAGTTTAAAAACATCAATATACATACAAATAATGAAAATGTAAATAAACAAATAAACATCAACGACCAATGAAAATTATTTAGAATGAATCCATTTACAATCACAGTCCTCTCTCCTCTCCAGGGAGTACATACAGTGATCCCTCAGTCTCTCATCGTATGGTTTCTCAACAACCCATGTACAATTTTAGTTGCCCGCCTCTGGGCTGCCTCTACACTGTCCATGCCTTTTCTGAGATGCAGCCTCCAGAACTGTACACAATATTCAAGGTGTGGTCTCACCAAGGATTTATACAGTAGTAACATCACCTCTCTCCTCCTGCTTGTGATACTTCTATCTATGCACCACAGCATTCCACTGGCCCTGCCCACTGCCTTCTCACTGCCCTGAGACTCTGAGGTCACCAGATACAACTCCTAGGTTCATTTCCTTCTCAGTGACAGAAGGTACTTCACCCCCCAAAATTTTATACTCTGCTCCTGGGTTTCTGTTCACCCCAAGTGCATGATTTCTACACTTTTTGGCACTGAACCCCAGCTGCCATACCCTTGACCACACCTCAAGTTTCCCAAGGTCCCTTCTCATTTCATCCACTCCCTCCCAAGTATCCACCCTGTTGCAGATCTTGGTGTCATCTGCAAAGTCATACCTTCCCTTCAAGCTCTTCTGCAATGTCACTTATGAAGATGCTGACCAGGACTGGCACCAATACTGAACCATGTGGCTAACGGCTGGACACTCTCCCCTCATTGGAGTGAATGCTGTTTACCACCACCCTCTGCTACCTATCCATTAACCATTTTTTTTTTTTTTTTTTTTTTTTTTAAACCCGGTTTACAACTTTGGCTCCAACCCCAAGACTATCCAACTTCTTTATCAGTCTCCTATGTGGTACAGTGTCAAAGACTTTTCGGACGTTCTAACAGGCTGCATCCCACTTCCCTTCCCTGATCTACTTCCCTGGTCTACCAGTCAAAGAAATCAGTCACATCTGTCTAACATGATTTTACCTTGTGAATCCATGCAGTCTCTGGAGGCCACACCTTCACAAGGACATTAACCAAATTGAGGCAGTCCTGCGAAAGGGCAACCAAAATGGTGCAGGGACTGCATCAGAAAACACATGAGGACAGATTAACGGAGCTCAATATGTATACCCTAGACTCAAAGGAGGTAGAGGGGTGATATGATCGAAACATTCAAACACCTTAAGGGCATTAATAAGGTGAAAGTCTAACATGTTTCAATATAAGAAAAATAGCAGGATAAGAAGACAGCAAGAGATTAGATGGAGGCCGATTAAGGGGTAATGTGAGGAAGTTCTTTTTCACAGAAAGGGTGGTGGGTGCATGGAACGGCTTACCTCAGGAAGTGGTGGATACGAACACAGTGCAGGACTTCAAACAGGCATGGGATAGGCATAAGGGAGCAATACAGATGAGTATGAATAGATAAGCCATTGACAGAGCAAAGGCCGATGGCACATTCATAAGGCAGAAAAAGAAATGGGCAGACTGGATGGGCCGTGCGGTCCTTATCTGCCGTCAACTACTATGTTTCTATGTTGGTCTTGCAACCCCCTGGATTCCAGATATTCCACTAGCCTTTTAACTGGTTTTCCAATAATTTTCCCACAACTGATGTGAGACTGGCCAGTCTATGGTTGCTAGGCTCATCCCTACTGTCACTTTTATGGAGCAGAACTACATCAGCACTCCTCCAGGCCCTAGAACCTCTTCAGTTTCCAGTGATATGTTGAATAAGGATGCTGCCAGTGGTGCAGTAAGCTCCTCCGAGTTCCCATAGCATTCTTGAATGCATCTCATCCTGTCCCACGGCCTTGTCCACTTTCAGATTTGCAAGTCCCTTCAAGACTCTTTCTCTGAAAATGGAGTTGTGTTAACCCGTCCCCTTTCTGCATTTTTGCTGTTCCTTGTTGGCCTGTCCCTCTCCCTTTCCACTGCGAAAACCGAACAGAAATATCTGTTCAGCTCAGCTTTTTCCTGATCATCCTATGCACAGTCACTATCTATTGGCCTCCTTTATCCTTGCTATCTCTCCCGACTTTCTCACTTGTGTGCCTGAAGAAAGTCTCGTTTCTTACTGCTACTCCTTTGGCTATCCTTTGTTTTGTTTACACTTCTGCTCGCTACACTGCCCTCCCTGCTTCCCTCAGTCTTACCTGGTACTTCTCCCTATCCTCCGTCCTCTGTTTGTTAGTACCTCCTAAATACCATCTTTTTTCCTTCACTTGCTTGGCCACATCCCTATGATACCATAATGACTTTTTTTTTTTTTTTTTTTTAAATCCTGCATTTTCTCACTTTTCACACATAGGAAGACCACATTTGTTATTACCTTGCTTATTTTTCTCCATTGTTCTTCTACCCTACCTTAGCCATACACCTTTGTTAGGCTGTTTCTATGGCAGTTTCCCATTAATTCTAAAGTTTGCCTTTCTTAAGTCCAGGACCTTCATCTTCATGTGGTTCGACTCTGTACCCATTTTGACACAATCATATTACACAGTGACCACTGGACTCCAGTGGACTGCCCAGTGACGTCCATTACAAATTGTAAATATTATAGATAAATGAGTAGATTACCAATATGACAACACCCTCTTACATTGCAAAAATGGAAGATATCTGTATTTGTATGCATAGAACTAGTTAAAACCCATGTAATTTTCAAAACGTTTTGATAGATGTACAGTAGAATACGGTTAAGAACATAGCTGCAAATGAAAGAAATATGGAAACAAACATAGAAATGTAGAACTTGATGGCAGATGGGGACTGCTTGGCCCATCTAGTCTGCCCATTTCCCTACCTAATGGATAAGCTGCAGATCCTAGTTAGCTGACAGCCTACTTCCTCCTACCCCCCCCACTAGAATTGCCTTATGTCTTGTCACATGCATTCTTGAATTCCACCACTGTTTTTGACTCCACTACCTCCTCAGGAAGGCTGTTCCATGTATCCACAACCCTCTCAGTGAAAAAATACTTCCTCACATTGCCTGAGCCATCCCCCCTCTATCTTCAAATTGTGCCCCCTTGTTCTCGTACATCTTTTTCTCTTGGACTTGGTTGATTCCCTTGAGGCACTTGAAAGTTTCTATCATGCCCCATCCTCTCCTCAAGGGTATACATATTAAGCTCCTTTAAATCTCTCTTTATATGTCTTCTGGTGCAGACTCTGCACCATTTTAGTTACCCTCCTCTGGACAGCTTCCATTCCATTTATGTCCTTGCAGAGATGGGGTCTCCAGAACTGCACGCAGTACTCCAGATGTGGTCTCACCAACTGTCTGTACAGAGGAACAACTTCCCATTTTCTACCGGTGATGCCTCTCCCTATGCATCCCAGTATCCCGACAGCCCTCGTTACTGCCTTCTCACATTGCTTGCCCACCCTAAAGTCATCTGATATGACTACCCCAGGTCCCTTTCCATTTCTGTTGCATCTCACCCACCATTGTGTACTCTTCCCCTGGGTTTTTGTTTCCCAGGTGCATTACTTTGCACTGAAGCTAAGCTGCCATACATTTGACCATTCCTTCAACCCTGCCAAGTCCCTTTTCATCCTGTCCACCCCACCTTCTGTATCGACCCTGTTGCAGATCTTTATGTCGTCTGCAAGGAGACATACTTTTCCTTCCAGTCCCTCTGCAATGTCGCTTATAAGACATTAAAGAGGACTGTTCCCAATACAGAACCTTGCGGTACCCCGCTAGTAACCCCCTTTTCTTCAGAGTGAACTCAGTTTACTATTACCCTCTGCGTCACGTTGTCCGGCCAATTTTTTATCCAGGCTACCAGTTTGGGCCCCACTCCAAGGCTAGCCAACTTGTATATTAATCTTTTGTGTGGGACTGTGTCAAATGCCTTGCTAAAGTCTAGGCAGGCTATGTCCACAGCCCCTCCCTGGTCTACTACTTTAGTCACCCAGTCAAAGAAATCTATTAGATTCGTCTGACATGATCTTCCTGCTGTGAATCCATGCTGCCCTGGGTCCTGCGCCCCACTGGCCTCTAGGAATTCAACAAATCTTTCTTTCAGAAGTGATTCCATCATTTTCACTACCACTGAGGTCAAACTAACAGGTCTGTAGTTTCCTGCCTCTGTATTGCTTCCACTTTTGTGAAGGGGAAATCGCATCCGCCCTCCTCCAGTCCTCAGGTACCACACCATCCTCCCATGATTTGTTAAAAATGGTAGTCAGTGGTGTCACTAGTTCTACCCTTAGTTCTTTTAGAACTCTTGGGTGAACCCAGTCAAGCCCCATTGCTTTGTCCACCTTCAGTTTTAAGAGTTCTTTCAGAACCCTTTCTCCTGTGAATGGACTGGTATTGACCTCCCTATCCAGAGTGCTTCTATTCTTTGATTTAGGTACCTCCATTTCTTGTTTTGTAAGTACTGAGCAGAAGTATTCATTCAGTATTCCTGCTTTTTCACTGTCCCCTGAGGCCCACCTCCCCTTCCCTTTATTAAGCCTCACTATCCCTCCCTTGGTCTTTCTTCGCTCCCTAATGTACCTATAAAAGGTGTTATCCCCTTCTTAACTGAGTTGGCTATCTTTTCCTCAGTTTGGGCCTTTGCTATTCGGACTGCCTTCCCCCCACTTCCTTCCGCTTTAACTGGTACAGTTCTCTGTCCTGCTCCTTCTGTGTTTCCTTATATTTCCTGAATGCTACCTTTTTCTCCTTAACCACCACCTCTTGAGAACCATAGTGTTTTTTTTCCTTCATTTTGCTTTGCTGATTTGCTTCACCCAAAGGCATGTTGCCTCTGTGATGGCTGTTTTGATTTTTCCCCATTGTTCCTCCACCCCTCCTTCTTGCCCGTTTGCTAGTGCTTTTCTGAAGCACTCTTCCATTTTCCCCAAATTCAGCCCTCCTAAAGTCCAACACTCTTGCTTCTGTATGGCTTGACTCTATGGCTGTGTTTATCGTGAACCACACTATTCGGTGTCTTGTCTTCGGTCACTTGTTCCCAGATGGTTACCCACTTTTAAATCAGAGATCATTTCTCCATCCCCATTTGACAGTACCAGGTCTAAGATTGCTCCCTCCCAAGTGGGTTCCACCACTAGCTGTCTGAGGCATATGCCTTGTAGGGCATCGAGAATAACCGTGTTCTTGGATGTGGCTACAACAAAGGTGTTCCAGTTAACATCTGGCATATTCAGGTCCCCATCAAGAATATCTCCCCTTTCTCTGCAATTCTAAAGATGCCTTCTATCATTTCCTTGTCCACTGCCTCCCTGAGATGGGGGTCTGTATACAACCCACGCGCGGACTGTGGTGCCATATCCTGTCTCCAGGGTGACCCACAGTGCCTCCTCTACTCACAGTTTATCCTTTAGTTCCATTGTTTTGATCCCTTCCCTTACATACAGAGCTACTCCTCTTTTACCCTCCCTGTCCCTCCCGTAGCTTGTGTACTCTGGTATGTTGACATTCCATTTGTGGTTCTCAGTGTACCATGTTTCTGTGACTGCCATGATATTCAGGTGTCCCTCTTCCATCAAGGCCACTAGTTTAGGGAGCTTGTTACACAGACTACGGGCACTGGTACTCACCACCCTCCATTTTTTGATGGTCTTACCTCTTTCAGCCCCATCCCTCTCCTTACTACCTTTTTCTGCATTAACCCCCGTCCTCTCCCTGCTGACTTCTCTACCTTGGTGTTATCACCTCTAACTACTGTGTTTTGTAGGGGGGAGGCTGGGTTTTCCATGCTCCTTTTCAGTGCCTCCCCCCTTGGCTAGTTTAAATGCTTGCCAATGAAGCATTTAAACCTTTCACCTAGGTTCCTGGGTCCCCTCCTGGACAGATGCAGACCATCACGCCAGTTTAGGCCTGCATCCCTCCAGGTGGACGCCCAGTCCCCAGTGAAGCCAAAACTTTGAGCACTGCACCAGTTTTTCAACCATTCATTGAATTCCATGGTGCGGAGTACCCTAGCATCACACTTGCCATAGACAGGCAGCACCTCCAAGAAGGTTACCATACATGCTACTTGTCTAAGGCCCCTCCACAACTCTTCAAACTCCTCTTGCACTGCTCTGACCCCATTCCCAGCCAGGTCATTTGTCCCTAGGTGGACAATGACATCCAGCTCCATCCCTCGTGCAGCTGCTCCTGCGATCTTGAAGATTCATTCCCTGTCCCTCCAAGCCATGGCACCAGGTAGGCACCTTACCTCCCTCTCCTCTTCCTCCCCCAGTTCTACCCACCCCCCAATGATGAGTCCCCCACCAGGAGTGGTTTCCTTCCCATGGGGTCCCATGCCACCCTCCTGTGGGTCTCCTTTATGGAAGTTCCCCGCATCCTCCTTAGTCTCCAATGCAGGTGCCTCAATAAAGGAACCACTCTCTGCCAGAACAGCATATGAATTGGACAGGTACAAATGGAGGAATGCACCTCTGTTCCATCACCCTCTCCCTCCCTGAGCCCACCTTGGTCCAACCGCTACTCTTTCTTGGCAACCTCTGTGGTACCGGCAGTGGCCCTGGTGGTCCCTGGGTGGGGAAGGTTTCTCAAATCCTAGCCAAGTCACCCTGGAGACGAGCAACCTTCTCCCTCAAACCAGAGAGGCACCTACAAATAGGGCAGCATCGCAGCCTCCAGAATGTTTCCGGGAAGACTGCCGCTCCACAGCCACTGCACTGCACCACTCTGTCTTATTTTGGGGTCCCTCTCCTGTTGCTTTGTATGCTTACTCTCTCCTCCCTGTTTATTTTTTGCTCCTACTGCCTATGTGCCCTTACAGCTCTCGCCCTTCCTGTTCTGGGACAGGAACTTCTTGTAGTCTTCTGTAGTCGCCTCCTTCCTCAGAGTCAGACCTTCAGCAGCTAGGGGGAAGAGGGAGAGCTACTCTTTTCCTTCAAGGATGATGAAACCTATGTGTCTCTATGATCCTTCCCTTCCTACTGCCAAACAGGAAGTTCCTGTTAGTCAAATCTAGTGCCTATAAAAGTAGAACTGGCTAAGGGTGGAGGGAAGGAGGGCAATTAGTAAAAAAAAAAAAAAGTTTGTTTTGCAGTCAGATGCTCCTTGTTCCTAAAGCAAGATTTCTGTCTGCCAAAGCTAGCATTAGGGAACAGTAACTGGAGATACCTGATTTTGTACTCCTAAGCCACACCCCCCAATTAACTTCTCCCCTCCTGACTTAAACTCCCTTTCCCTAACACTTTTTTTTTTTTTTTTTACCCTAAATGAGAAACCTCACTTCTAATAAAGTGTGTGTTTTCTTAATCCCAACAGGCACAGACTCCTGCTGAGATAGAAGTGTACCATTAGTAAAAAAAAAGTTCTAGTTTTGTAGGCAGCTGCTCCTTGCTCTAAAAGCAATATTTCTGTCTGCCAAACCTAGCACTATAGGGGTTGCATATTTCTTTAGGTTGTATCTGCTTTCAATGTTGCAGTTTCAGTGGTCACCATGGGATAAAAATAATTCAAAAATCCTAATAAAAAATAAAACTTGCAAAACAAGCTAGTAAAACAATTCAAACATACATGCAGAATAACAAGGACTTTAAAATAAGCAGAGCAACACAAGAGACAGACGTAGGTAAAGGGTCTTTAATGATGTCAATGGCTGCAACTGTGGAAGCCAATTTCCTCACTGCCATCTTGTATATCCAATTCTTAACTGGACATGACCTAATAGGATAAATCATTATTCTAATAATGCTTCCGTGTATTTAAAAATATACTTGAAATCTTGTCACGGCTGCTGTGAAATTTCTTTCTTCAAAGCCTTACCTGGCAAATAGTGTGCAGAGAATGAAGATGACCAGACCCACAATGCTCGGTGCATCCCACCACTGTACGACCTGCCCTGCTGGACTGCCTGTCGGAACAACGGAGCCACTGGACACAATGCCAAGAAGGGTGGGGTTACATTTCTGATCTGCGTGAAGAAACAATTTTAGAATACTTGTTTATTCAAAATTATTTAATGCAGGAAAACAGATAAACAGGAATCTCATTTACAGAGGTGTCTTGGGGAGAGGAGACTGGGCTATACAAATACAACCAAACAGCAGGTAAAATGTAAGCATTACAAAATATACACTGTCGTGCCCCAGTTAAGGTGCTAACAAACAAGTTATAGTTTCAGTTTTTGGCTAGGAAAGGCACACTGAACCAGAGAATTTCTAGCTGTATCCCTCGAGCACAGGGAGGTTACGTGACTTATTCAGTGTCACACAGTATACAAGTAAAGGTTGTGAAAACTAAACCCATGTCTGTAGAACGTACCAAGCTCATTCACAGCTCATTACTCTAACCTCTATACTGCCAGTCAGTTACTGTATTAATTCAATACACTGCTGAAAAAATACAAAAGATTGGATTTAAAAATCAGACTGAGGAACATGCTTCACAGATGACACCAGATCTATTCCTTGAATGGTCAGTAGTGGGTACATCCCTGTCTGGAGGCCTGTGCCCTCACACCTGAAGAGAACTGCATCTCAACTCTGCAACACCTAGACTGCTTAGTGTGGGAATCTGGGACTCTGTACATTCTCCTCTCATGGTGCTCCAGTTTCAGCATTCACAGAATGCCAAGATGGTTGTGACCACGGGCTTGGACACTCAAAGAAATGCGGCTAGTCCCTGTGCCCCCGTCACAACTCCATGGAATTCCTACATGTGCAGTCTCAGATACTCCTGAAGCCCTGAAGATACCACTTTTGGCAATGGGACGTCCAACAAACCAACAGGGACAGCAAAACCAATTCCAGTATGATGGCAAAGTGGAACACACCATGAGTGCAGTGGGGCCTAGCAGTGGTAGAGAGCCTCCATGGCATGCTATGGTGGAGACCTTAAAAGCGATGGATGCAAAGATCGAAAAATCCTGACCAAAACAGAAACTCAATGTGGCCATCAAGACCCTGACAGATTGGTGGTGGATCAGAAGAAGCGACAAACAGCAATACAAGCAGCAGTGGCTACACTGAACACAAAAATATATCCAGCTCTGCAGGTGCCTTGAGGCACTCAAAAGTGAAGTGCAGGCTGGCAACCGCCAATTAGTAGGCATTCTGGAGGAGTGGAGGGCACAGATTTACTCACCTACATTAAGAACTGGCTGCAAAACTCCCACAAATTCAGTGATTCCTAAAAAAAAAAAAAAAAAAAAAAAAAAAAAAAAAGCCTACCAGGTTAATCCCAGAGTCCGTCCTCAAAACATCTCACAGCCCTGGACTATCCTAGTAGATACCTCTGGAACAGATATTCAGGACTGCTTACTCCTTTCAGCTAAAGCAGCTTATCCAGTAGCCATAGATGCGTTGGACATCAGTTATTTCGGATTTGTCCATCTTTCCAGGCAAGGCCTCGCCGAAAGAAATTCAGTGGGGTCAGATGGTGCCTCAGAGGTTTGGGAATCAATTTGTTTCTTCTCCCTACATGGCACTGCATCTTTTACAAAAGGTTAAAGCTGGCAATTCATCACAGAGATGTGTGCCACTGGCTGGAGAAGATGGAGGCGGAATTTGCAGCAGAGAACTGACCCAACAAATGAGAATAAGAGAAAGATTCTGCTGGAGGAGAGACTGAAACAAGGTTTGGCCAGTGATCAGTACCTAAAGGACTGCAGAGCGCGCCCCCCCCCCAACCTCCTTTATTACATCTGTATCAGTCTGTTAAGGTTGGGGTTTTTTGGATATACTGTTTGGTACTGACTTTTGGGACACTACTCTCACCTCTCTGAAACTGGGGACTTCTTTTGAAAGTAGACTGTGCGCAGGTCGTCTGTCTCCATGTGGCGGTAGCCATTTTGGTACTTTATGCAAATAGAGAGCAGTCTCAATTGCTATAAAAAGCACTGCAGTATGCAATGATAGATTTTAGGGCATCTGATCATACCAGTATTGTTTCTTACTGTTCTGTAATGCTGTTCAAGCACAATATATGGAAAGAACTCTTGTGGCTGAGATTTAGTTTTGGAGGATGTGCCAATGTTCAGGAGAACTATCCCTTCTTTTAAGTTTCTTAAACTTGGTTACTAGCCAACTGTTTGCATCTGCACTATTCCGATATTCTCCCTAGAGGACTGCTGCTAGCATTTTCTTTTACCTTTTACACAGACATTTCGATAGGGCTTCCCTCCACTCCTTTTGTAAGAGATTACAAAGCTGCTGACTACTGTATATCAACTTTCTTGGTTAATAGCCTAATTGTTGTATCCGCCATTAAGAAAAGCAAATGGGTGGCAGGTCTCCGTTCATAAGCTCTTAACTCTGCCTGAAACAGATACCCTGCCACAAGGTCAGAGGACATCACTGGCCTCCCTTTTGGGCCTATAAATGAGCCTTTTAGGGCATGGCTGGGACCTGTATACTCTTCAAAATGCCAAGGGGAACATCTTGGGGAAACACAAACATAGAATTTACTGGCACATAAGGACCTCATGGCCCACCTAGTCTTCCCTATATTCCTTACCAACTGTGCCACCACAGACCCTACTGTATCTTTGGCCCCCAACCGCCTTCCATCTAAGGTTCCCTTGTGCCTATCCACTGCAGTGCCAGTGGCTCAGCAGGTAGTAAACTCGCCTCTGAGGCCGGGATATCAGAAGGCTGTGGGTTCTATCCCCACACCAGGCACCTGGGTTAAGTCCCAATACTGTCACCGTAGTGCAGCATGAAATGGGTGCTGCACTCCTAAGGTGCAGTCTTTCGGATGAGATGTTAAACCAGGTCCCATCTGCCTGTTCTGGTGGTAGTTCAGGTGGGTGTTAAAGATCCCATGGCACTTCTCGAAAAGAGTAGGGGAATTTGTTCTTATTGAAAATCAAAACAAAATCCATCCACAAATATACAATAACTATACAAACAGAAAACATCACAGAATTAATCAATTTTCTTTATACCTTTTAATCCTTAACCCTTAAAACATTTTAAGTAATTGGTATATCAGTTAGTAACCCATGGTAAGTTTCTCCACATCCTTGTTATATACCGTTCAGTTTGCACCACTTTCTCCGCATAGTAAATTTCTTGTAATTCCTTAGCAATTTCTTTCACAAGCTCTACATTTCTGTTGTAATGTAAAAACACCGTACATTCCAAATATACGGTTTGATGACTGCAAAAACATTTAGAGTACTCTTCTCCCTTCTACTCCATCTTTGGCCATATACCCCATATACTAAAACTTCATAAGTAATATGAGAAAATATGTTATTTCCCCACTGAAGTGTTACATATTTCCAAAACCCTTCCATATATGAACACAAAAAATAAGTGATTCATAGTTTCTAATTGAGCTATACAACATGGCCTTGCGCAATTCCTTTCGATCATTTTTATGTTTGCTTGCACACATGTGCAAGAAACAGTGCCATCATCCGAGATTTCGGAGGTGTGTCACCCCCTCTTCCAATTCAGTCAGTGTGTTGGCAGGCGCGGCCCCTGTAAGCCAATGCATGCTGGAGCTGTCTATGACCTGCTCCAAAATGCAGTGGCATACAGTTGAAAGGGGGAGCTACGCTTCAGTGAGCAGCGATAAGATATCGCCTGCTCATGCGCAGCTCCACACACACACACACACACACTCTGTGTGCTGCCCCCCACCACACACTCTATAGCCGACAGGGTGCCCAATCCCCGTCGGCTGTCGCACTCCCCAAAGCCTCCCAAATGCCACGCTGCGTGCCCACCCCAGCGTGGCAACTCGATCGTATAGCCGATGGGGATGCCCAATCCCCGTCGGCTTCACTATCTCCCCCTCCATACTATACGCCAATGGGGTGCCCAATCTAATAACTACCACCCCGGTACAGGTGCCACTGAGCCCACCCGGCGTGGCAACCATCTCATGACCAGCGGGGGTGCCCAATCCCGTCGGCTCCACCCCAGCCGTCCTTCTGCTGCGCTGGGGCCCACCCAGCATGGCAAGCGTCCGCGTCTTTTTTTTTTTTATTAAACCTGTAAAGCAAAAAGCGGTCCCCCAGTCCTGCCCTCCCCCAAACAACCGCACCCACCACTCGCACCCTGCCTCCCCAGACCCCCTCACCCCATACTTACCTCTGGAGCTCGGCGCAACGATCTTCGCTGGACCGGGAACACGTCTGCACTCTTCAAAGCCAACAGCGAACTGAGTAAATGCCGGTAAGCTGTATAATGGGCTAGATAGGGTTTTTTCAACTTTGTTGCATATCTCAGGCATTTTTTTTGAATTTTTACACCAAATTTTCAACATGGGGTTTTTGGGACCCCTTCTCATGAATGCTGTCACTGTCATGGTGTTATTCGGGTCCGAAGGGTGATTTTGCAGTCACTGCGCGAAATCATCTTTCGGGACTGATTAATGAAACGACACTGCCAGTGTTCATAAGGTGGGCTCTCAAGAAGCCTATTTTGAAAATTTGGTGGAAAAATTTCAAAACGACTGTTTTAAAGCGCGTCGCTTGCGCAGTTCCTACGCGCATTCCGTAAGTTCGCTAATTTTCAATATTTTCACTCCAGATTGTCAACATTGCCATTTTACCACACCTTCTTATGAGTAGTACAGCTGTCATTTTTCACATCTCACCCAAAATGTGTTTCCGCCATGTAAGCACAATGGCGCGAGTCGATTGTGCTTGAAACCAATGTATGGGACAAATTAAGAAAACCACAGTGACACTGTTCATGAGCAAAGGTCTTAAAATGGCTATGTTGAAAACATGGTGAAAAAATTCCTAAAAATGACTTTTACGAGCGTGTGTTGCGCAGTTCCTATGCATGCTCATAAGTTTGCAAATTTAATATTTTCACTTCAGATTTTCAACATTGCCATTTTATTACACTTCCTTATGAACAGCACAGCTGCCATTTTCCATATGCCGCCCAAAATGTGTTTTCGCACATGTAGCGCACAATGGTGCTGTTGGTGTGCGAAAACAATGTTTGGGACAGATTAAGAAAATCAGTTACACTGTTCATGAGCAGAGGTCTTAAAATGGCTATGTTGAAAATTTGGTGACAAAAGTCCATAAAATGACTGTTCCGAGTGAGCATTGCGCAGTTTCCACGCACCCTCGTAAGTTCATGACTTTGTAATATTTTAAGTCCAGATTTTCACCAGTGGCATTTTTCCACACTTCCTTATTTACAGTACAGCTGTCATTTTTCACAACATGGCCGAAGTGTGTTTTCACACTTTCAGCGCAGAGATGCGTGGTCGCTGTGGGAAATCATTGTTCGGGACAGATAAAACCACAGTGACACTGTTCATGATCAGAGGCACCAAAATGCCTGAGTTGACAATCTGCTGTAAAAAAAATCCCCAACCTAATTATATTACGGGTGTGCATTGCACAGTTTCTATGTACGCTTGTGACTTCAATTTTTTTTTTTTTTAATATTTTTACTGCAGATTTGCAACATTGCCATTTTTTACACCTCCCCATGAACAGTACAGCTGTCATTTTTTACATCCTGTTTGGAATGTTTTTGCACCTGTGGTGCTAAATGCCGTAGTCACTGTGCATAAGCAGCTTTCGGCTAACAAACTGATATTCCCCCTGTTCATGAGGTGGGGGTCACAAAAAAAAACATGTTGAACATCTGGAGTGAAAATACCAATGAATGCCTGAGGTATTAGGGTTTCCAACCATAACGCCCAACCCTGTAGAGAATGACAGGCATCAGAGGTGTGACTTGGGATTCTTGCCTGCAATGCTCATACCATTCCACACCCTGCAGCCAGCGAGAGGCATCGAGGTATGCCTTGGACTCTTCGGCCCCAATGTTCACCCCATTCTCCTATATCGCACCCATCTCACCGTATTTCCTAATGGAATGGGGTGCGTATAGGCCAAAGACCCCAAGGAACACCGTGACACTTGTCAGTGTCTGCAGGGTGTGGTGTGGTGAAATGGCGTGGCCGTTATGCCTGACGACCCAAAGGCACACCCCAATGCCTGTCACTCTCTGCAGGGTGGTGGTGGGGTTGGCTTCAGTTCAATACTTCACTGCCATTCCCATTACGCAGCTCTGTAATTTCTACACTACCACTGCCAATGCCAGCAAGCAAACATTCGGCATTGACAAATGCTTGTATGTTTTTGGTTTGCTTTAATGTTTAATTTCTCATGGCAACATAACCATTGAATATCTTTAAATTTCATAGGCACTCTTCTTTCTACATTTAAGGCCTATAAAGTTAGAACATATTCTTTGGGACATGTTAGGAATGTTTCTGGTTCTGTGAAATGTGATTCCAGAACTTGCCTATATAATTGCTTTTTTGTTTTACTTTTCAAATCTACGCAAGTAATGTTCCACTGCTTTAATCTAACAAAAATGACACGGAAATATTGCGGCGCACGAGCTACAGTCAAATATTTTTTGTGTACCCGCTTTCCACCCTGTATACCATGCTGATAGTTTGTTCCGTAACATATTTACCCAACATTTATCTTGCCGTTTACATAATGGCTGAAGATTGTTATATAAAAAATGACATAGTAAGAAAAGGATAGGCTATTGGTTAACTAGGATCTGCAGCTTATCCTGTAGGTAGGGAAATGGGCAGACTAGGTGGGCCAAGCGGTCCTTATCTGTCATCAAATTCTATGTTTCCTTTTACCATGTTTAATCCTTTTTTTTCCCCCCCTCAGACAGATAAAGTAGGTTCCTTTTTACTGGATTCAATCTACTTCCCCAAATTGCTGGGAAGAATATGCTTAGAATGGTAGTTTCCCTTTCTCTTGGAGGTGGAAAGGCTGAACTAAAATAAAGAGAGGGGAAGCATATATGTCAACTAAATATACCCTTTTAATTTTACTCATTGAACATGTATTTCATCTCCCAACTACATCCTTTCCTTGCTGGATTTTTATATCCCAGTTGCAAAGATCTCGTCTACTTGCTCCATACTTGATTCCCAATATTTTTAATTTTATTTATTTTATTTAAGAGTTTCTCCAGGAAGGCATACTGAGCAGAGTACCACTCTATTCTAGATGTGTCCTGGGGGAATGGGGAGAGGAATGGCACACCAAATGAGAAAAGTGTGTTACAGTACAGCTAGTTTACGGTACAGAGCAAACAGGATTATACAATACCATACACAGACTAGGCAAACAGCTAGCAGAGTACCTAACTACTTGCAATTCCAGTGATCCCACCAAACAACTAAGCATTTTAGTGAGAATAAGAAGCGCTGGAAGGACATTTGTAAATTATAGTGGCATTACAGGCCTGATTTCTCCAGATTCTGGGCTAGGGCCTCAGGCATGGCGGGTGGTGAGGGGCAAATATGGGTTCATGGGTTCATTAAATGAATCCCTGCAACTTGTTTGTTGCTCAGATGCCATGCTTAACCATCGTCCTTTACATTTTTCTGTATTCAATTCAACTCCTGAAGCTTCACCATATAAACTGCAAAAACAAATTGCTCTTTCAACTGCTGATGAATCTTTAACAAAGAGACATGGTTTGGATCATCTGCATAAGCAATAGCTGTAAATAGAAGTCTTTGGACTGACAGACAATGGGGTACAAAAATAGATATTTAATAATCTTAGCAAGGGGTCTATGCTGAATACATAAAGTAGAGGGCTCATTGGGCAGCCCTGTCTCACACCTCTATGTACTGATACCATTGCCCCAGGTACCCATTAACCAGTAACATTATAACTGCCATCTTAGACATAGCTTGCAACCAAGATACACACTTATTTGGAATGCCATAGTACAATAGCATATACCACAGGAAAATATGTCTTACAGAATCAAATGCTCTTTTCTGATCCAACGTGAAAAGAGCCTTTTAGTCCTGACAGATTTCCTGCTTCTCCTACTTCTCGAAGTAACAGTTGATCAGTTATTGATCTCCCTGGAGTTGCATGTGATTGTGCTTTAGAAATTACATGGGTTGCTACGGCCAATAGCCTAGAATTTAATATCTTTGCTAGGCACTTAAAATATACATTTAGTAGGCTAGGCTTATAGGTCCCCAATTACTCAGATATTTTATTTTTTTGTACAAAAAAAGTCACCACTCCTGTGGTCATATCTAGTGAAAAGTTCTTATAGTTTAAAATATAATTAAATACATCTATTTATTTAATTACTGAACATACGAGTTTATAAACTTCTGCTGTAATTCCATCTTTCCCTGGAGCCTTTCCTATACGTAATGTTCTAAGTGCTTGTTCTACTTCCTCAGGTTTTATCAGCAGGACATTCGGGGACAAGAATTAAACTGTATAGAGATGTAAATGCCTCCACATTTTCTGGCTGTTTACTACATAGTTTACTCATGTAATCAGATACAGTGCATAAGATATCTGCTTGTTGTGTTTGTAAATTATTTTCATTATTAAGTACTGCTTCCATCTGCTTTTGCTCAACTCTTTCGGCGCAGTTTATAAATGGACAGATTATATTAAATTTCCCCGTGTTCCAAACTTCTGTTGCATTGTTAGTGACAGTTTATTATGAAATTCTCATTTTATGTACAAGATTAATTTGAGCTGTGTAATTATGTTTGGTGGTCTGTGTTAAACTCATTAGATGCTGTAGTTGCTGTCTATACTTTTGATATTTTACTTTTTCCATATCCCCGTTTCTTTTACTCAGTGTAATCAGTAAATTACGTAGATTCATGTTTAAACTGTCCCACCAGAGGAGTGGGTTATACTTCAGATTTTCTTTTTAACACACAAATGACTAACTATAAAATGTGTTTACTATTATCTAGTTTAAGTAATGCTGAATTAAATCTCCAGAGCCCTGGGCCTTGTTTGTTTTCAGGGGGCTCCACTGTGACATATAGTTCCTTATGATCAGTGTATTCAACCGATTCTACTTTTACTGTATGTATTAATAATGTTTTATTAAGAAAAAGAAGTCTGTTCTTGTTGCATGACTTCTTTGAAATGTTGGATCTGCCCTTGCTGTTCTCTTATAATAAGCATACACTAATGATGCCATTTTTACTGTATTTTTCAGAAAGGACATGTCACTAAAAACTGTGTAGTAGTTCCACTGCCCCTATCCTTATTTGTAAACTCACAGTAACCCCCAAAAAAAATATAATATTTTGTGCTTACTTTTACATTGGTATTGCTTTGTGTTTAATTATTTTAGTTTTTAATTCAGGAAGGGGGTTTTCAAAACTGCTTATCTTGTCAGCATCTTCAGAAGGGCTGAAATAACTGCATATTTGATTTTCCTTTGTGGCTAACAAACCACCAGGCTGTTTTGGGGCTGGAGAGGTTTACCTGTGTCTGACTTGGATGTCTGGATTTTTCTCTGTTTGATTAGCAGGGTATTTTCTCTGTCAAATTGTTGTGTAGGGCATCTTGCTGACAGGAAGGCACTCATTGCAGTGGTGGGTGAGAGCTTTTAGCGGATTGTTTTGTGAGGGCAGTTTAGGCCCAACCCCTTCCCACCCCCTGGAAATAGTTCCTTTATACCTGAGGTTCTGACATCATTTCCTCAAGATTGCAAGGTGCATATCACTGTCATATCCTCTCTAGCACACTGCACTGACAATATAAGCATACACATTGTATAATATATATATTTCTATACAACAAACCAATCACGCGCGCGCACACACACACACAAAAAGTAGATAAACATGTGGGGAGTAGTGCAATGTAATGGCTGTGGGGCAGCAGTCTTCTGGGAGTCTTTCTGGAGGCTGAGATGCTGCCCTATTTGCAGACAACTCTCTGCCCTGAGGGAGGAAGTTGCTCGTCTTCAGGCTGCACTGGACAGTAGTAAGGAAACCTTCCCCCAGGCCACACTGGACAGTAGGAAGGGAACCTCCCCCATCCAGGGAGCACCAACGCCACCACCACTACCTCAGAGGTTGCAAAGAAAGCACAGCAGTTGGACCACAGTGGGCTCAGGGAGGGTGAGGATGGTGGAACAGAGGCACATCCAGTCAATTGTTCCACTCCACAATCCATACACCATTCTGGGGGAGCATAGCTCCCCTATGGATGCACCCGCAGAGAAGACTGATGACAACTGTCACAAGGGAGGCCCACAGGAAGGAGGCAGAGGACACCACAGGGAAAGGAAGCAGCTCCTAGTGGGGGACTCAATTATTAGGGGGATAGAACTGGGGGGAGCTGGGAAAACTGAAGTAAGTGCCTGCTTGGTGCCATGGCTTGGAAGGACAGGAAGCGCATCCTCAGGATCACGAGAACAGCTGCAAGAGAGTCTAAGCCGGACATCATTGTCCACCTAGAGACAAATGACTTGGCTCATCATGAGATTAGAGCAGTGCAGGAGGACATTGTAGAGTTGGGGAGGGGCCTAAGACAAGTAGCACACACAGTATCCTTCTCAGAGGTGCTGCCTGTCAATGGCATGGGGGAGGCGAGGGTAATTAGCACCATGCAGTTTAATGAATGGTTGAAAAAATGGTGTGGAGCACAGGAGTTTGGCTTCATTGGGGACTGGGGTTCCACCTGGAGGGACACCAGCCTATACTGGCAGGATGGTCTGCATCTGTCCAGGAAGGGAACAAGTCTTTTGAGCAATCGGTTTAAATGCTTCATTGGCAAGCTTTTAAACTAGTCAAAGGGGGAGGCACTGATAAGCAGCAGGAAAATCCCAGCCTCTCCCTACAAAACAGGGTACTAAATGAGAAAAAGACCGAGGTAGAAAGGTCAGTGGGGGATGCTGCAACAGAAGGTAAAGCCATCAAAAATGGAGCGTAATGAGTACCAATGCCCGTAGTCTGGGTAACAAGCTTCCTGAATTAGTGGCCTTGATGGAGGAGGAACATCTGGATATCGTGGCAGTCACAGAAACATGGTACACACAAAAACCATGACTGGGACGTAAACATACCAGGATACACTATCTACAGGAGGGACAGGGAGGGTAAAAGAGGAGGAGGAGTAGCTCTTTACATAAGGAAGGAATAAAAGCAACAGAAAGGGTAAACAAGGAGGAGAGAAGAAGCGCTGTGGGTAAATTTGGAGACAGGCAATGGAACCACAATCCACACAGGGGTTGTATACAGACCCCCTACTCAGGGGGAGGAAATGGACAAGGAAATGATAGAAAGTATACTTAGAATGGCAGAAAAAGGGGAGATATTGCTGATGGATGATCTGAATATGCCAGATGTTAACTGGAGTGGAGTTGCAGCAGCCACTAGAGTGGCGTTATTCTAGATGCCTACAGGGGCATGCCTTAACAACTAGTATTGAAGCCCACTCGAGGGGAGCAATCTTAGACCTGGTTCTCTCAAATGGATATGGAGAGAGGATCACAGATGTAGAAGTGGGTAGCCATCAGGGAACTAGCGACCATCGAACAAGTATGGTTCACAATAAACACAGCAATAGAGTCAAGCCATACAAAGGCAAAGTACTGGACTTTAGGAGGCTGACTTTTAAAAATGGGTGAGTGCCTAAGGAATGCACTAGCAAATGGGCAGGAAGGAAGGTGGAAGAACAATGGGAATAATAAAAACTGCCAACACAGAGGTAACGAGCCTTTGTGTGAAGCAAATAAACAAAACAAAACGATGTAAGAAACCACTATGGTTCTCAAAGGAAGTGGCAGTGAAGGTTCAAGAGAAAAAGAAAGCATTCAGGAAGTACAAGGAATCGAAGAAGGAGCAGGACAGAGAACTATCAGTTAAAGCAAAAGGAGGCTGGGAAGGCAGTCAGAACAGCTAAGGCCCAAACCGAGGAAAAGATAGCCAACTCAGTTAAGAAGGGGAATAAAACCTTTTATAGGTACATCAGGGAGCGAAGGAAGACCAAGGGAGGGATAGTGAGGCTTAATAAAGGGAGGAGGGTGGGCAGAGGAGACTGTGAAAAGGCAGAGATACTAAACAAATATTTTGCTCAGTATTTACAAATGAAGAGGGGAGGTACCTAAAACAAACAGTAGAAACACTCTGGATACAGAAATTGATACCTGCCCATTTACAGAAGAAAGGGTTCTAAAGAACTCTTTAAAACTGAAGGTGGACAAAGCAATGGGGCCTGATGGGATTCATCCCAGAATTCTAAAAGAACTAAGGGTAGAACTAGTGACACCACTGACTACCCTTTTAACAAATCATGGGAGGATGGGGTGGTACCCGAGGACTGGAGGAGGGCAGATGTGATTCCCCTTCACAAAAGTGGGAGCAAGGCAGAAGCAGGAAACTACAGACCTGTTAGTTTAACCTCAGTGATGGGGAAAATGATAGAATCACTTCTGAAGGAAAGAATTGTCGAGTATCTAGAGGCCAGAGGGGCACAGAACCCTAGGCAGCATGGATTCACGGTGGGAAGGTCATGCCAGACAAATCTGATAGATTTCTTTGAGTGGGTGACCAAAGTAGTAGATCAGGGAGGGGCTGTGGACATGGCCTACCTAGACTTTAGCAAGGCATTTGACACAGTCCCACACAAAGATTAATATACAAGTTAGCCAGCCTGGGAGTGGGTCCCAAGATGACATCCTGGGTAAAGAATTGGCTGGAGAATAGGACACAGAGTAATAGTAAATGGAGTCCATTCAGAAGAATGGAGGGTTACTAGTGGGGTACCACAGGGTTCAGTATTAGGACCGGTCCTCTTCAATGTCTTTATAGGACATTGTAGAGGGACTGGAAGGAAAAGTATGTCTCTTTGCAGATGACACAAATATCTGCAACAGAGTTGATGCACAGGGTGGGTGGAAAGGATGAGAAGGAACTTGGCAAGGTTAGAGGAATGGTCAAATGTATGGCAGCTTAGATTCAATGCTAAGAAGTGCAAGGTAATGCACCTGGGAAACAAAAACCCAGGGGAAGAGTACACAATGGGGGGTGAGATGCTAACAACAAAAATGGAAAGGGACCTGGGGGTAGTCATATCAAATGACCTAAAGGTGGGCAAGCAATGTGAGAGGGCAGCAAGGAGGGCTGGGGGGATACTGGGATGCATAGGGAGAGGCATCACCAGTAGAAAACAGGAAGTTATTATCCCTCTGTACAGACAGCTGGTGAGACCCCATCTGGAGTACTGTGTGCAGTTCTGAAGACCCAATCTCCGCAAAGGCAGACAGGATGGAAGCTGTCGAGAGAAGGGCAACTAAAATGGTGCAGGGTCTGCACCGGAAGACGTATGAAGAGAGACGAAAGGAGCTTAATATGTATAGCCTCGAGGAAAGAAGGGAGAGGGGGCACATGATAGAAACGTTCAAGTACCTCAAGGGAATCAACAAAGTCCAAGAGGGTAGCATCTTTCAAAAAAAGAGGTGTGCAAGAACAAGAGGGCACAATTTGAAGATTGGGGAATGCTCAGAGGTAATTTAAGAAGTATTTTTCACAGAGAGGGTTGTGGATGCATGGAGCGGCCTTCCGGAGGGAGGTTGTGGAGTCAAAATCAGTGGTGGAATTCAAGCATGCATGGGACAGTCATAAGGCCATTCTAGGGGTTGGGGGGTAGGAAGAAGTAGGCTGCTGGTTAACTAGGATCTGCAGCTTATCCAGTAGGTAGAAATGGGCAGACTGGGTGGGCCAAGCGGTCCTTATCTGCCATCAAATTCTATGTTTCTATGAAGACAAGTATGGTTGTCCTTGGCTACAGACTGCCACCCTGTCAGCTTTTCCCGGTGGGGGGGAAGGCATAGATACAGGTTACTCACCTGTAACAGGAGTTCTAGGAATGGTATATGTTGTTCATTCACACTGTCTGGCAGGTTCCTTGCCGCTTTAAATCTTGCCGGAAGGTCTTCAAGCTGGCTCCTCCCACCCACCCGGGTGGTAAAACTCTCGGCTCCACCCCATGATGCCAGATCTAGCCCGCTGGAAGCCACGTTGTGCGTTGAAGCCGGGGAGGTCGGGTGGGTCATGTGGATGAACAACATATACCATTCCTAGAACTCCTGTTACAGGTGAGTAACCTGTATTTCTAGGGACATGGATATGTTGTTCATCCACATTGTCTGGCAGACTCCTAGCAGTTCTCTGGGAGGAGGGACGCAAGGCGCACACCCCCTACTTAGGAAATAAAGACTGGAGAACAGAGGCCCTAAAACCAGCATCCCGGCGTGACTCAAGGTCGATGTGGTAGTGGGTGATGAAGGTGTGTGCTGACTTCCAGGTAGCAGCCCTGCAGATTTCCTGGATAGGGAAGTCCCTGGAAGCAGCCACCGATGCAGCGGTATGGCAGGTACAATGAGTTCTTATCCCTCTGGGAGGCTCCATGCCCACCAACCTATAGCAGAGATCTATGCAGGAGATGACCCACCTGCCTATCATCTGCTTGGCTGTAGGTCTGCCAGGTGCGGCTTCAGTGTAGGTGACAAACAGCTGGCGAACCTCTTCCTGAACTTCAGCCATCCACTCCTTGTAATAAGAGAGCGCTCTTCTAGGGTCCAAAGTATGGAGCCTATATTCGGCCTCCAAGGTGTGATTGGGGTAGAACACCGGCAGAGTCAGCCTGGTTAGGTGAAACTCCGACACCACCTTGGAAGGAATTTCAGGTGGGGCGCATGCGACCTTGTCCCTGTGGAAGACCAGATAAGGAGACTCTATGGAAGCGCCTGGAGCTCTCCCATCCTTCTGGCTGACGTGATAGCCACCAGAAGGCGGTCTTCCACAACAGGTGAGAGATGTCACACCTGTGCATTGGTTCGAATGGCTTGCCCATGAGCTTAGCCAGTACCAGCAGTAGATCCCACGGAGGTGGAGGTTCTCGCACCGGAGGGGATATGTGATCAAGGCCTTTGAAAAAGCACCCGACCACCTTCTCCTGCGCCACCGACTGCTTCCTGGCCCGTGCCCGGTAAGCAGAGATAGCTGCCAGGTGCACTGTAATGGTCGTCCACCGAAGCCCTTGCTGAGAAAGGGACCACAGGTAGTCCAGGATGCTTGCCAAGGAACAGAAGGGGTCCAGGCCCTTGCTCTGACACCAAATGGAGAATCTCTTCCATCTGAAGGCGTAGCATTTTCTGGTCGACTCCTTACGGGACGCCTCAACGATGTTGAGGACCTCGTCAGAAAGACCCAAGGCCTGGAACTCTAGCCACTCAGGAACCAGGCCGTCGGGTGCAGGGACTGAAGGTCTGGATGGAATACCTTCCCCTGATTGACTGAGATCAGGTCCGGGCGGGCTGGAAGCCGCCTCGGGAGCCTGGAGCCAAGGCTGAGGAGATCTGGATACCAGAACTGGTGGGGCCAATCTGGGGCTACCAGAATCACCTGCGCCATGTCCCTCCTCGCCTTGAGAAGCACCTTGTGGATCAAGGGAAATGAGGAAAAGGCGTAGAAGAGGCCTGGGGTCCTCGGCCTCGAGAAGGCATCCCCCTGCAGCGAGCCCTGCTAAGGGGGGCGGGCATTAAACAGTCTCAGCTTCGCATTCTCCCTAGAGGCAAACAGGTCCACCTGAGGCGTGCCCCAGTGGGAGAACAGATCTTGTATTACCTCCGGCAGGAGAGACCACTCATGGGACACTGCTCCTATCCGGCGTAGGGCATCGGCCAGAGTGTTGGAGGCTCCTGCCACATGGATGGCAAGGAGATCCACCTCCAAGCTGCGCACGAGCGACCAAATGCGGAGAGCTTCCCTGCACAGAGGCGGTTTAGGTAGTACATGGTCGTGGTATTGTCCGTCTGGACCTGAACCACTTGACCCCGTAGAAACGGAGCTAAGGCGGTGAGGGCTAGATGAACCGCTCGAAGCTCCAGCAGGTTGATGTGGTATCGGGACTCCCGAGGGGACCAGAGGCCGTACGCTCTGTGCTCCCCCAGATGGGCACCCCAACCCAGAGAGGCATCGGTCGATAGACCGTTGGCTCAGGGCGGACGAACGGGATGCCCTCCTGCAGATGTGCTGGAATGGTCCACCATTGGAGAGCGTTCCACATCCCCTGGGTCACTGTCACTAGCTGATCCAGCGGATCGAAGAGCTGTGACCATTGGCTGGCCAACCCCCACTGAAGGGGACACATGTATCAGCGGGCCCAACGGACCACGCTGGTGCAGGCTGCCATAAGCCCCAGGAGGCGCAGGAATTCCTGGGCAGGGTGCAATTGCCCAACCTGAAATGACTGGGCAAAGAAGGAAAGAACCTCGGCCCTGTCCGCCGGGAGCCATGCTCTGACTCGTAGAGAGTCAAGCTCTGCCCCGATGAATTGGATCACCTGCTCTGGCACGAGTTCCGATCTGGCCTCATTGATGAGGAGGCCAACCTGAGAGCAAGCCTGGAGGGCCAGATCTCTGGACCGCTCCACCTCTGTTCTGGAGGGGGCTGCAATCAGCCAGTCATCCAGGTAGGGGTACACCCGGACCCTTCAGCACCGCAGGAATGCTGTCACCACTGCCATGCATTTGGTGAAGACCCTGGGAGCTAGGGAAAGGCCGAAGGCCATAGCCTGGAACTCGTAGAGGGATCCCTCTGCCCTGAAGTGGAGTAATCTCTGGTGGGACAGACAGATTGGGATGTGAAAGAACACGTCCTGGAGGTCCAGAGAACAGAACCACACACCTCATTCCAAGGATGGGATTATCTGAGCCAAAGTGAACATCCTGAAGGTCTGAGACTTTAGGAACCTGTTCAGGTTGTGCAGGTCAAGAATGGGGCGCCAGCCCCCTGTCCGTTTTGGGACCAGGAAGTACCTGGACACAAACCCCGGGTCTGGAGGAGGATCCGCCACCTTCCTGATCACCTCTTTTTCGAGGAGCAGGGCGATGCTCGGCTCAGCGAGCCGACAGAGAGCTCGGGATCCTGTAGCCCCCCCAAGGGGAGACGGCTCGGAAGGGTGGGGCCTGCTCGAACTCCAGGGGCAGGCCCTTTCCTACCACCTCCAACACTCAGCGGTCTGTGGTGATAGCGGACCAGGCGGAAAGGAAGCGGCGGAGCCGTTCCCCCATGGGGGGAACCCAGGGGAGAGTGACGAGGCTGGGGGTGACACCCCTCAACCCGTCACTGGGCAGGCTTGGAGGAGGGACCGGCCGAGGGACCTCCTGGGCCTTTTCCTCCCTGCTTCCTATTAGAGGAAGCTGCAGGCTTGGGTTTGGGGTGCTAAGCGCAAGCCTGCTGGCACTGGTGTTGGTGCTGTTGGGCTGGACGTGCCGCAGGCGCAGAAGGGAGAAAGGACTTATGTTGTTGTCATCAACGGCCCTTGTCCTGGGCGGAGGTGACAGAGTCCAGAGTGGCACTGGACGTCTCGATCTGCTGGAGGTGACCATCTACTCCAGGGCCTAAGAGGTCGGTCCCCAGGAAGGGGACATCCGCTAGTTTATGCTGGGTATCCGCCGTAAAGGTGGATATCCTCAGCCATGCTCTGTGGTGCATGGCCACAACTGATCTGGTACAGGAGTCTCCAATGTCCAGAGTCATTTGGAGCTGCTGTTTCACCACCGCCCTTCCCTGGTCCCGTACCTGCTTGACCGTGGTCTGCAGGTTGGCTGAGAGATGAGGGATCACCTCATCCAGGGAGCCCATGAGGGCGTGGGAGACGTGTGCCATCAGCACGGCTGAGCTGGCCTGGCGGATCCAAGGGAGGACGCAGCGTACGCCTTGCCCGGCATAGTCCAGCTTTTGGACTCCTTGTCGGGGGCTTATCCACATCCCTAGCATTCCCCGAACACCAGAAAACAGCATCTGTGACCAACCCCTCGTCGGAGGGGTGTGCCGAAAAACCGGACAAAGAGCCGGTAGGGACCGCATACTTCCTGGCCGAAGGCGCAGGACAGGAAGCAGGCCACTGCCAGAGCTCCAAGACTGGGCCAACAATGGCTTCAGCCACTGGAAAGGCCTCCGTGGGTGATTCCCCTCGGTCCACTATCTCCATTAGGGGATACTTGGCCCGCATGGATAGGGGCTTGAGCTGCATCCCGGTAGACTCCGAGATGAGCCGAAGCAAACCCATGAAGGACGATGGGCTTTCATCCATCGACTAGCCCCCGGAGGACTCCAGGTCAATGGGCCTGGAGAACAGGGAGGAGTCGGACTCCGAAGAGTCCACGAAGAGCTGCCTGGGGCCTGAGCCACCCTCCACCTACCGAGGACGGTCGGGAGTGAGGGTGACCGACAACCTGTGGGGCAGGCCCTGACCCGACCGAGAGTCTTTGGTCGGCGCCCCCGATTTCGGTTGTGGAGGCGGAGGTTCCACCACAATCGGTGGGGCAGCTGGTTTCGGCCGAACAACTGGCCCAGGCTTGGGCACCTCGACAACAACGAGGGGTTGTTTCGGCCGCTCTGGTGACAGCCACTTGATGGCTGGGGAAGGTGACGGCATCTGCTTGTTCCCGGACAGATGTAACTGCTGCCACATCAGGTCTTCGTAGCGTCGATGCAATTTACGCCAAAGCCTCTCCTCTCCCGAGGAGGAAGACGAGGACGAGCAGCGGCGCCACTTACTTCGGTGCTGAGACCGCCGATGTCAGTGGGATCAGCTGGACCAAGACGATGTCCAAGACAGAGACCCTCAGTGTTTCCGAGGACGGGTCTGGGAAGGGGCAGGGGACACCCGCTCTTCCCTCGGCTCGGAAGCCTTGACCGGGGACTCTGGCACCGGAGGCGCAGGCAAGTCCTCGGTCTCCACCAGGGGAACCGGTGAAGAAGGGAGGTTGGCTTCACCAATCAACAGCCCATCTGATGGGTCGATAAAAGTCTCAACCGCATCGATGAGTGTCTCGGCCAGCTGACCTGACGGGGACACCGTGAAGCCAGCAGCCTTAGCCGCAACCTTGACCGAAGTAGAGTGTCTACTGTCTGGGGAAGGTGACCTCTCCCACTCCCACAAACGCCGATGGTGGGACTTACCTTTCGAGTCCTTTTTGGACAGAGAAGAATGTCCCAATGGCCCATCTCCCTTCGTGGAAATGGACTGGCAAAGCTCCTTAAAAGAAGCTGAATATGAGGTGCCCAGAGAGGGCAGGATAAATGCTGCGACCGAGGAAGAGGATGATGTGGCCTGTGCTGCCTCCTCCTCGAGGGCGATCATCTGCTTTCGAGTTGCTCCTTGAGAGCCAGCCTTGTGATAACACTCAAGAGCCTCCTTTGACTTCCCGGCTGGTGGCTTTTCGGGGCACCCAAGCTGTAACCGGGCAGCGCGGTCTTCCAGGATGTTGGCCGAAAAAGAACGGCTTAACTCGCAGGCCTGCGGGTCATGGTCTAGGCCAAGGCAGTAGACGGACGTGGAGTGTGGATGCATCCTGGACATTTTCTGCCCACATGGGCACCGCCGAAATCTGGGAGTCTATTGGTCCGTCGCAGCCACGAGGGAGTAATTTGACCGAAGTCTTGAAAATCTGAGAATCAGTTTCGGGCGAACCGAAGAATCAGGATCCAGTCAACACACAGAGCGTTAAGGAGGGAACCTGAGCTTCCAAGCGGTAAGGAAGATCTGGCGTCATGGGGCGGAGCCGAGAGTTTTACCACCCAGGTGGGTGGGAGAAGCCAGCTTGAAGACCTTCCGGCAAGATTTAAAGCAGCAAGGAACCTGCCAGACAGTGTGGATGAACATATCCATGTCCCTAGAAATATTAATTCATCTATAATACTGCCCATTATGATTTATACCAAGCAACAGAACCCTGCCAGGTACGAAGTCCAGTATTTTCAGTACCTGCACTGATACGGAAAATAAGATCCCAACACCAGTGCAATTCTCCAAGCCTAAGGACCAGAAAGTTACTCCTACACACCATTCTTTTGCTGCTCGTGAAATTTCTAGATTTGTGGGCAGCCTAGTATCTTGCAAAAAAATATCTACTTTATTAGATACAAGATGAGAAAAAACTCCACCCCTCAACTCCATTCTTTATACTGTTAACGTTAACAGGAGTTTAAGCTGGTGTTACATAATGAACAGCTACTTTATCCTTCATGGTGGTTTTACATTCTTTATTTTTTCCTGTTATACCCAATTTTCTCTGCTGTAGCTTTACTTCATCCTTTTGAAACTTCTTTCTTGTCCCCTAGATCACTGCTTGGTGTTTTCCCTGGAGGCAAACAGGTCCATCATCGGTTTGCCCCAACGGGAGAACAGGCTGCAATCTGAATCTGTCAAAACCCCAGGTTGACCTAAATCCCCCGATGAACTCTCCCACTCCTTACTTGAGGTTTCTATTTTGTCAAACAGTGGTTGATACCCGTTTGAAACTGCTGTTGATGAAATTTTGGGGACTTTTGATGCAGGCTGCATCCAGACCAGTCTCCTCCTGGTAACTATTTTTTACTGTTCCTTCTCTTATAAAGGGACTGGGGAAGGGGGTGGGGGCATCACAGTCTTCTCAGTGGGGGGTGTCACTGTTACCATTTCCTCCTCTCTTCCTTTGCTTGTTTGCTCCGCTATCTCATGCGTGAGAGGACTTGGTTCTGCTTCTTCCATTACCTCTACCTCCCTCTGTTCTAATGGGGATGATGGGGGTCTACCTGCACTTCCTTTGTTGGACTGGAGAAACTGAGTGCTCACTGAGTTTTCTGGAAAGTGTTTGGCATTCTCACTTTGCACCATTGCTACCATAAGTCTCTGTTCCTCAAAATCCCTATGGCCTGTGTGCATTTAGCATAGGAATGGCCTTTTTCTCCACACAGATTACACACTGCATCACTTTTACATTGATTGCTAGTATGGCTTATGATACCACATAAGGTGCACCTATCACATGCATTATTTAATGTGTCCAGGAAATCCACATTTATAGCATGTTTTGGGCTGCCTGGGGTAGAACAACACACTCCTGTCTCCTCCTAGAAAAAAAATTTGGCAAATACTGTAAGAACAGATTACTCACCTGTAACAGTAGTTCTAAGAGTGGTATATGTTGTTCATCCACACTCTTTGGCATGTCCCTTTCCCCTTTAAGGATCACTGGAAGTCTTCAAGCTGGCTCCTCCTACCCACCCGGGTGGTATATAACTTTGCTCCGCCCCAAGACACCAGATCTTAGCCCGTTGGAAGCCAGGTTGTGTGTGCGTCCGTAGCCGGGGAGGTCAGGTGGGTCTGTGTGGATGAACATATACCACTCCTAGAACTACTGTTACAGGTGAGTAACCTGTTCTAGGAGCGTGGATATGTTGTTCATCCACAATCTTTCGCAGGCTCCTAGCAGTTCTCCAGGAGGAGGGAGGCAAGGTGCACACCCCCTGCTTAGGGAACAGAGATTGGAGAACTGAGGCCCCAAAACCAGCATCCCAGCGACACTCTAGGTCGATGTGGTAGTGGGTGATAAAGGTAGCAGCCTGACAGATCTCCTGGATCGGGATGTCCCTGGAAGCAGCTACCGATGCAGCAGTATGGCGGGTAGAGTGAGCTCTTATCCCTCTGGGAGGCTCCTTTCCGCCAACACATAGCACAGACCTATGCATGTTGTAATCCATCTTGCAATAGTCCGCTTTGCTACAGGTCTGCCAGAAGTGGCTTCAGCATAGATGACAAACAGCTGGCAAACCTCTCCCCAAATTTCTGCCATCCTCTCCTTACAATAGGAGAGAGCATGTCTCGGGTCCAAAGTATGGAGCCTGTACTCTGCCTCGGAGGTGTAATTAGGGTAGTATACCGGCAGAGTCAGCACCTGGTTAAAGTGAAACTCTGAGACCACCTTCAGGAGGAATTTAGGGTGGGGTGTAGGACAACCTTGTCCCTGTGGAAGACCAGATAAGGGAGTCCACCAAAAGTGCCTGGAGCTCCCCTGTGCTTCTGGTAGATGTGATGGCCACCAGGAAAGCAGTCTTCCATGACAAGTGTGACAACTCACACTTGTGCATTGGTTCAAATGGCTTGCCCATGAGCTTTGCCAGTCCCAGCAGTAGATCCCACGGAGGTGGAGGTCCACGCACCAGAGGGGATATGTGATCCAGGCCTTTGAAAAAGCACCCAACCACTGTCTCTTGCGCCAATGTCAGCTGACCAGCCCACGCCCGGTAAGCAGTGATGGCGGCCAGGTGCACCCTAATGGTCATTGACTGGAGACCCCCTTTGGAAAGAGACCAAAGGTAGTCAAGAATGTTAGCCACCGAACAGGATAAACGGTCTAGGCCCTTACCCTGACACCAAATGGAAAACCCTTCCATCTGAAGGCATAACATTTCCTGGTCGATTCCTTTCTAGACCTTCACCATGGTGTAGACATCTTCGGAAAGACCCAAAGCCTGGAACTCAAGCCGCTCAGGTACCAGGCTGTGACGTGCAGGGATAGATGGTCCGGATGGAATACCTTCCCCTGATTGATATCAGGTCCAGGCGTGTGCAAAGCCGCTCCACGTGCCTGCAGCCAAGGCTAAGGAGATCTGCATACTAGAACTGGCACGGCCAGTCTGGGGCTACCAGATCACCTTCGCCTTGTCCCTCATCTCGAGGAGCGCCTTGTAGATTGAGGGAAAGCATAGAGAAGGCCTGGGGTACATGGCCTCAAAAAGGCATCCCCCTGCAACGAGCCCTGCTGAAGGGGGCAGGCATGAAACAGCCTCAGCTTGGTGTTTTCCCTGGAGGCAAACAAGTCCACCACTGGTTTGCCCCAACATGAGAACAGGCTGTAAGCTACCTCTAGATGGACAGACCACTCGTGGGATGTCTGGCCTATGCGGCTGAGAGCATCCGCCAGGTGGTTTGAGGCTCCTGCCACATGGATGGCTAGGAGATCTACCTCCAACTGGCTCACGAGGGTCCAGATGTGGAGCGCCTCCTTGCACAGCAAACAGGAGTGCATGCCACCCTGTTTGTTGAGGTAGTACATGGTCGTGGTATTGTCCGTCTGGACTTGAACCACTTGACCCCGGAGCTGAGGAATGAAAGCAGACAGTGCCAGTCTGACTGCTCTGAGTTCCAACAGGTTGATGTGACATCGGGACTCCTCGGGGGGGGGGGGCAGAGTCCGTGGGCCCTGTCGTCCCCCATGTGGGCTCCCCAGCCCATGACGGAGGCATCGGACGTGAGGACGACTGTCGGCTCGAGGCGGATAAACTGGATCCCTTCCTGCAACCGGTCTGGGGCGGTCTACCACTGGAGAGTGTCCCACATCTTCTGGGTTACAGTTACCAGCTGGTTGAAATTACCATGGTGCAGAGTCCACTGGGCAGCCAGCTTCCACTGGAGGGGGCGCATGTGCAACTGGGCCCAATGGACCACTAAGATGCAAAGGGAGCCAAGCTCTAGTTGCTTGACAAGAGTCTAGCTCTGCCCCGATGAAGCCCATCACCCGAGAAGCAACATAGAAACATAGAATTTGACAGCAGATAAGGACCTCTTGGCCCACCTAGTCTGCCCATTCCCTATCTACAGGATAAGCTGCAGATTCTAGTTAAACAGCTTGCTTCCTCCTACCCCAACTATAAATGCCTTATGTCTGTTCCATGCATTCTTGAATTCTCCCACTGTTCCTGACTCCACAACCTCCTCAGGAAGGCTGTTCCATGCATCCACAACCCACTCTGTGAAAAAATACTTTCTAACCTTACCTCTGAGCCGTGCCCCCTCTATCTTCAAATTGTGCCTTCTTCTTGCACATCTCTTCTGAAAGATGCTACCCTCTTGTACTTGGGTTAATTCCCTTGAGATACTTGAAAGTTTGTCATGTCCCCCCTCCCTCCTTTCCTCAAGAGTATACATATTAAGATGCTTTAGTCTCTCTTATGTCTTCTGGTGCAGACCCTGCACCATTTTGGTTGCCCTCCTCTGAATAGCCTCCACTCTGTCTATATCTTTACGGAGATGGGTCCTCCAGAATTGCACGCAGTACTCCAGATGGGGTCTTACCAACTGTCTGTACAGAGGGATAACAACTTGCTGTTTTCTGTAGTTGATGCCTCTCCCTATGCATCCCAGTATCCCCCCAGCCCTCCTTACTGCCTTCTCACATTGCTTGCCCACCTTTAGGTCATCTGATATAATTACTCCCAAGTCTCTCAGTTTTTGTTATTAACTCACCCCCCATTCAGTACGCTTCCCCTGGGTTTTTGTTTTCCAGATGCATTACCTGCACTTCTTTGCATTGAATCTGAGCTGCCATATATTTGACCATTCCTCCAACCTTGCCAAGTCCCTATTCATCCTTCCCACCCCACCTTGTGTATTAACCCTGTTGCACACCTTTGCGTCATCTGCAGAGAGATATTTTTCCTTCCATGTGCTCTCCAATGTCACTTATAAAGACATTAGAGGACTGGTCCCAGTACCGACCCCTGCTGTACCCTCCTTTCTTCACTGTGGACTCAGTTTACTATTACCCTTTGCGTCCTGTTGTCCAGCCAGTTTTTTATCCAGGCTACCATCTTGGGACCCACTCCAAGGCTGGCTAACTTGTACATTAATCTTGTGTGAGACTATGTCAAGTGCCTTGCTAAAATCTAGGTAGGCCATGTCCACAGCCCCTCCCTGTTCTAAAACGCTGGTCACCCAGTCAAAGAAATCTACTGGGTTCGTCTGACATGACCTTCCTGTTGTGAAACCATGCTGCCTTGGGTCCTGAGCCCCACTGGCCTCTAGGTACTCAACAATTCTTTCCGTTAGAACTGATTCCATCATTTTCCCTACCACTGAGGTCAAACTAACTGGTTTATAGTTTCCTGCCTCTTCCCTGCTCCCACTTTTGCGAAGTGGAATCACATTTGCCCTCCTCCAGTCCTCAGGTACCACCCCATCCTCCCACGATTTGTTAAAGAGTAGTCAGTGGCATTACTAGATCTACCTTTAGTTCTTTTAGAATTCTTGGGTGAATCCCATCAGGCACCCATTGCTTTGTCCACCCTCAGTTTCAAGAGTTCTTTCAAAACCCTTTCTTCTGTGAATGGACTGGTATAGACCCCCCTATTTAGAGTGTTTCTCTTGTTTGGTTTAGGTACCCCCCGCCCCTTCCGTTGTGAATACTGAGCAGAAATATTCGTTCAGTATTCCAGGTTTTTCACTGTCACCCTCTGCCCACATTCCCTCCCCTTTATTAAGTCTCTGTATCCCTCCCTTGGTCTGTCTTCACTCCCTAATGTACCTATAAAAGGTTTTATCCCCCTTCTTGACAGAGTTGGCCATCTTTTCCTCAGTTTGTGCTTTTGCTATTCTGACTGCCTTCCCTGCCTCCTTCTGCTTTAACTGATAAAGTTTTCTGTCCTGCTCCTTCTGTGTTTCCTTGTATTTCATGAATGCTATCCTTTTCTCCTTAACCTTCTCTTCCACCTCTTGAGAACCATAGTGTTTTTTTCCTACGTTTTGTTTTGCTTCACACAAAGGCTTGTTGCCTCTGCGATAGCAATTTTGATTATTCCCCACTATTCCTCCACCCCTCCTTCTTGCCCGTTTGCTAGTGCCTTTCTGAGCCACTCATTTTCCCCAAAGTCAGCCTTCCTAAAGTCCAATACTCTTGTTTTTGTATGGCTTGACTCTATGGCTGTGTTTATTGTGAACCACACTGTTTGGTGGTCACTTATTCCCAGATGGCTACCCACTTCTAAAATCGGAGATACCTTCTCCTTCCCCATTTGAGATTACCAGGTCTAAGACTGCTCCCTCCTGAGTGGGTTCCAACACTAGCTGTCTGAGGCATGCCCCCTGTACGGCATCAAGAATGACCCAGCTCTTGGATGTGCCTGCAGCAAAGGTACTCCAGTTAACATCTGGCATATTCAGGACCCCATCAACAATATCCCCCTTCTGCCATTTTAAGGATGCCTTCTATCATTTCCTTGCCCATTTCCTCCCCGAGATGGGGGTCTGTACACAACCTTCATGCGGATTGTGGTGCCATTTCCTGTCTCCAGGGTGACCCACAGCGACTCAACTTCCTGTTTACTTTTTAGTTCTGTTGCTTTAATCCCTTCCCTTATACAGAGAGCCACCACTTCTTCTCTTTTACCCACCCTGTCCCTCCTGTAGATTGTGTATCCTGGTATGCTGACATCCCAGTCATGATTCTCTGTGTACCATGTTTCAGTGACTGCCACAATATCCAGGCATCCCTCTTCCATCTAGGCCACTAGTTCAGGGAGCTTGTTACAGACAGTGGGCATTGGTACTCATCACTTTTTTTTTTTTTTTTTAAATGGCCTTACCCCTTTTAGCCCCATCCCTGTCCTTACTGCCTTTTTCTGCATTTACCCGTCCTGCTCCCTACCGACTTCTCTACCTTGGTCTTTACCTCACTAATTACTGTGTTCTGTGGAGGGAGGCTGGAATTTCCCTTCTTTTCAGTGCCACTCCTTCCCCCTTGGCTAGTTTAAATGCTTGCCAATGAATGGTTTAAACCTATCACCTAGGACCCTGGTTCCCTCCTGGACAGATGCAGACCACTGCACCAGTATAGGCCTGCATCCCTCCAGGTAGCTCCCCAGTCCCCAATGAAGCCAAAACCCTGAGCTCCATACCAGTTTTTCAACCAGTCATTGAATCCCATGGTGCAGAATACCCTAGCAGCATCCTTACCACAGACAGGCAGAACCTCAGAGAAGGTTACCGTACATGCTACTTGTCTAAGGCCCCTCCCTCAACTCTACAAACTCCTCTTGCACCGCTCTGATCCCATTCACAGCCAGGTCATTTGTCCCTAGGTGGACAATGACATCTAGCGCCCTCCCTCATGCAGCTGCTCCCGTGATCCTGAGGCTTCACTTCCTGTCCCTCCGAGCCGTGGCGCCAGGCAGGCACCTTACCTCCCTATCCCTTTCCTCCCCCACTTCTACCCCCCCAATGAGAGTTCCCCACCAGGAGTCGTTTCCTTCCCCTGTGGGGTCTCGTGCCACCCTCCTGTGGGTCTCCTCTGTGGAGGCTGCCAGCATCCTCCTTGGACTCCACTGCAGGTGCCTCCATAGAGGAACACCTCTTCACCAGAACAGCATATGAATTGTGGAGAGGTACAAGTGGAGGGATGCACCTCTGTTCTGCAACCCTCTCCCTCCCTGAGCCCACCTTGGTCCAACCGCTCCTCTTTCTTGGCAACCTCTGAGGTAGCAGTGGTGGCCCTGGTGGTCCCTGGGTGGGGGAAGGGGTTTATCGAATCCTAGCCAGGTCAGCCTGGGGACGGGCAACCTCCTCCCTCAGACCAGAGAGGTGTCTGCAAACAGAGCAGCACTGCAGCCTCCAGAATGTCTCCCGGAACACTGCTGTCCCAAAGCCACTGCACCGCACCACTCCCATCTTGACTTATTTGGTGCCCCCCCCCCCATTGCTTTGTATGCGTACTGTCTCCTCCCTCTGTGTATTTTTACACTTTGTTTCCCTACTGCCTATGTGCCCTTACAACTCTCGCCCATCCTGTTCTGGGACAGGAACTTCCTGTAGTCTTCAGTAGTTTCCTTGCTTGGATTCAGACCTCCAGCAGCTTGGGGGCTTTTAGGTTCCTTCAAGGTTGATGAAACTAATAAGTCTCAGTGATCCTTCCCTTCCTACTGCCAAACAGGAAGTTCCGGTTTTCAGTCAAATCCAGTGGCTATAAAAGTATAACTGGCTTTGGGTGGGAAGGACTGGTAGTTCTAGACTGCTGTTACTTGCTCTGACAACAAAGTTCTCCTCTGTCAAAAAATGAGTACCGACAGCCTTGTTGATCAGGAGGCCCAGGTCCCTGGACTTCACCTCCTTGGGTGGAACCTGCTAAGAGCCAATTGTCGAGTATGGGTAAATTCTGACCCCGAGATGGACCGCCACCACTGCAATGCATTTGAAGACCAGTAGGGCACACAGGCCAAAACGGCATGGCTCGAACTCATACAGGGTCCCTTCGACCCTGAAGCAGAGGAACCGCTGACGGGACGGACAGATTTGGACGTGAAAGAATGCGTCCTGCAGATCCAGTGAACAGAACCACGTTTCGCTCCAAGGATGGTATGATCTGGGACAGAGTGACCATCCGGAAGGTGCGTGAACAGAGATATTTATTAATTGGAATCTCAGATAACACCTTTGAGCTCAAAGCTCGTTTACAAAGGTTCCACATCATAAGGCAACAGACAAGGTATGTAGACGTTACAAAACAGATAAGGGTATATACAGCAGGCAAGTACATTATGGTACATACAAATACAGATTCAAACAAGTACAGTTAAAATACATCAGGTAGGAGAGGTCAACTTTATTGCAACAGTACTAAGAGCATACCCAAGGTAGACAAGCAATTTATAGTGGTAGCTGAGCTTTAGACCATACAGGTAGATGTATGGAGGTTCAGAAGTGGTGGTGACCAAAGGAGGGGGAGGACAGAATAGATGACAGTAGGGAAGCTGGGGCAGAGACAAAGGTGTGACAGAATAAGGGGTTGAGTAATCAAGGGGTGGGGTGGATAGGAATCTACCAGGATTACCGTAAGTAGGTGATGGGCAGGTTGGATGATGTGGGCGACAGAGGATAAGGAAAGGGTTTTAAAGTGGGGGTAAGGTGAGGGGAAACCGGGGAGGAGAAGGTGAAAATTTGGGGAGGGGAGATTAGTGTTTGTGAGAGAAAGCAGGAAGGTGGTGTGGATAAAGAGGGGACATGGGGGTAAGTGCTCAGTGGGGTCACACCACGCAGGGGAGGAAGTGGGGGGGATGGGTGCTATGCAGAACAGATAAGCTACCAAGAACAATAGGATTATGCACAGGTGACGCAGTCGCAATTACTAAGAGTGACCAGGTGCTGTAGCAGCTTGGACTTAAATGAACATAGTTTCGTTTCCTCAATCAGCTCAGAGTTAAGGGAATTTAGCCAGCAGGGGGCCCTGTATTCGAAGGACTGGTGCCCTAGTGAGGTCCAGCGGAATGGGATAATGAAGGCAGCTTTACTCGACCCCCTAGTTAGTCTGGAGGAAGTAGAGTTTCTTAGCAGTTGCCTCACTCCAGGAGAAGCAAGACCTAGGGTAGATTTTTTCGCTAGCAGACTTGGTACTGAACTCTGCTATTCAGGTTTAACCAACCAGTGCTTGAGTATAATTCATAAGTGTGAGTTAAATGGTCCACACCCAGGACTAGCCTGCAGGCTTTGTCTAGGGCAATCTTGATTCACCCAAGTGCTGTATCGGTACCGGCTCCGTAGACTACCAGTCCATAATCTAGGATAGAGAGCACGGAGCGGTTAACTGCAAGCTTGATGGCACTTTCGGTGAGGCACTGCCTATGCCGGTAGAGCTGACCTATTCTGGCACTAGCTGTCTTGGCAACATGGTCTATGTGCTGGCTGTAGGAGACAGTGAGCTCTCAAGGTAGACACCAAGGTACTTAAAGGTGGTGACCATTCTGAATGCATCAAACTTGTTATTGTAGATATTGAGGTGATGGGACTTATGACGGTTTTGATGGGAGGCAAACATTGGTTTAGTCTTAGTGTAGCTGAGCAAGAGCCTAGACTGAAGGAACCATTTTACCAGCTCTTCCGGAGCAGAGTGACACGAGTAGAGAACAGCATCATCTGCATATAGAAGGATCTTATTCTGGCAGACTTTGGGGAGTTAATTTAGAAACAGGTTGAACAGCAGGGGGCCCGAAATGGAACCTTGGGGCACCCCTCTGTTGACATGCCGATGGTCGGATAGAACGTCAAGAATTTTGACCTGCTGGGTCCTGTTAGAGAGGTAACTCTGGAACCAGCCTAGAAAGATAGAGGATATACCAATGTTAGAGTCATGTGAGAAGCAAGTCGTGGTAGACCGTGTCAAAGGCCTTGGTGAGATCGATGAAAGTAGCCCCCACCGAGAACCCTCGGTCAAGTGATTCATGGATATGACCAGTAAACTCAATCAATGCCGCTGAAGTACTATGTGCCTTTCAAAAGCCATGCTGTTCCTGGCATTGAAGGCTATACTTATCAAGGTATGTACCTAACTGATCATATACTATCCTCTCTAGTGCCTTGGTTGGGGGCAGAATTGAGATTGGCCTGTAGTTGGCCAGGCAGGTTCTGTCCCCACTTCTAAAGACTGGGGTGACCACCGCAGCTTTCCAGCATTGAAGGAAAATGCCAGTGGTTAGTGACAGATTTAGGATCAGGTTAGAGGGGAGAGTAACACATCCAGGGTGAGAGTCACAATCTTTAGGCCAAGCGAGTCCCCACTGGATCTAGTGTTCCCAAGAACTTTTTCCAAGTATTTTTTGCCTCAGTTGTAGAGATTACCTTCAGGTAGAAGGGAGGTGCTGTGTGTGTTGGAAGGACGTCAGTACAACTAATGGCGGAGCTAGGCACAGGTTGGAGGTAGTCTGGAGGAAGGACTCCACGAAGGTCTGTGAAGGCCTCGTTGCAGCCATCTGTGATAGTTTTGGGATCCTGGGTAATCACACCCTCAAAGTTTATTTGCAATGGTGGTGATTTACTTGCTCTGCCAGTTAGGGTTTTTATATTGTCCCAGAATCTGCAGCTGTCGCACCAAGAGTTCTCCAGTTCACTTTTAAAGTGAAATCTTTTTGCAAGGCGGATGGCTTGAGTGCACTTATTACATATCGCTTTGTATTTCTGTATGTCAGAGGGGGACCCAGTCCTCTTAGCCCTATGCCACAGGTTATCCCTGACCGCCATGAGCTCAAGGAACAGTGGTGTGATCCATGATTTGCTGGTTCCTTTGATTTTCCTCATTTTTAGAGGGGCAAAGATGTTGCAAGCCAAGTTAAACTTGTCGATAAATCACTCAAGAGCAGCATTCACGTCAGCGGCAGCGTAGACCCCTTCCCAGTCTAGCTGGCAGAGGTAGGCCTTTAGTGAGGCAAGATATCCAGCTTTTACAATTCTGGAGGTTATTTTTTGGGGGGGCAGGGGGGTTCAGGGTCCTGTTTGTCCAGGAGCATAAGACTGGCGAGTGGTCACTGACAAGAGTCTGCTAGCACAGTGATTCTAGTTATTCTTTGTGGCCAGTTGGTTAGTGTTAGTTGGTTAGTCTATGAGAGTACTTGAACCAGTGAGATAGTTTACATGAGTGGGGGTATTGAACGAGTTGGACCATGTCTATGGCTGCTATTGCATCCTGGTAAGGTGCAGCATCTGGGGATAACCAATTTATATTAAAGTCCCCTAACATTACGATTTCAGATTGATGGCGATTACTAGACAATAATCAAGTGGTAGTTTGAAACCAGCTTCTTGATCTTTAGAGGGTATGTACACCGAGATTATAGTTAAACACTTTTCCTGGGATCCAAGTTGAACCTTAATTGATTCAGGTCATGCAGATCTAGAATGGGGCTCCAGCCACCCGTCCGCTTGGGTACCAGAAAGTACCTGGAGACAAAGCCTGGGCTGCTGGAGGATCAGCCACTGGAGTTACTGCCTCCTTGAGGAGGAGCTGAGTGATACATAGATACACAGACAGTGTCGGCAGATAAGGGCCTATGGCCTACCCAGTCTGCCCATTTGAGCTTGTAAGTTCAGTTTATGTTTTCCTAGAAGTCTGTTGCCTCACCCTGACCTCCAGAATTCCTTTATGTCTATCCCATGCATTCTTAAATCCTGTGATTGTTTCAGCCCCACCACTTCCTCTGGCAGGGTGTTCCACTTGTCCACCACCCGTTCTGTGAAGAAATTCTTCCTCATGTTTCCTCTGAATTGTCCTCCCTCCAACTTCATCCCATGCCCTCTGGTCCTGGAACATCTTTTGCTTAAAATAGTGTATTCCTGCACCCTGTTCCTCCCTGTGAGATACTTGTATGTCTGTATCATATCCCCTCTCTCCCTCCTCTCCTCCAGGGAGTACATGTTCAGTTCCTTCAACCTGTCCTCATAGGACTTGTGATGCAATCCATGCACCATCTTTGTTGCCCTCCTCTGAACCTTCTCTACCCTGTCTATGTCCTTACGTAGGTATGGTCTCCAGAACTGTACACTGTACTCCAGGTGAGGCCTCACTAGTGTCTTGTATAGCAGAATTATGACCTCCCTTTTCCTGCTGGTGATGCCCCTACCTATACATCCCAGCATCCTATTTGCTTTACCTGCTGCCTTGTCACACTGTTTCCCTACCTTGAGGTCATCAGAGATGATAACACCAAGATCCCTTTCCTGCTTGGTGCATGCTATATCCTCACCCCCCCAGTATATATTGTGCCAGGGTTTTTGTGCCCCATATGCATTATCTTGCACTTCTTTGCACTGAATTTCAACTGCCAAACCAGACCATTCTTCAAGTTTCTGCAGGTCCTTCTCATTCTGTCTACACCCTCTAGTGTGTCTACTCTGTTACAGAGCTTTGTGTCATCAGCGAACAGTGAAATTCTGCCTTCTAGGTCCTGTGCAATGTCCTGATGAAGATGTTGAATAGGACCGGTCCCAGCACTGATCCCTGTGGTACCCCACTGGTCACTCTTCCCTCTGTGGAGTGACAACCATTTACCACCACCTCTGTGTCCTGCCACCCAGCCAGTTACCTACCCACCACTACTGTCCTGCCCACACCCATATTCCTCAGTTTGTGTAATAGTCTTCTATGTGGCACAGTGTCAAAGGCCTTGCTGAAGTCCAGATAGGCCATGCCCACTGCCCTCCCCGATTCACCTCCCTAGTCACCCAGTCAAAAAATTCAACAAGGTTGGTCTGACATGACCTCCCCCTGGTGAAACCATGCTGCCTTGGGTCCTGTAGTCCATTGACAACCAGATGTTCCACCAATCTCTCCTTCAGTAGTGCTTCCATGATCTTCCCCAGGTGAGGCTGACTGGTCTGAAGTTCCCTGCTTCCTCTTTGTTCCCGCTTTTGTATAAGGGGACTACATCTGCTGTCCTCCAGTCTTCGGGTACCTCCCCTGTTTCCAGTGATCGGCTAAACAGGATAGCCAGAGGTTCAGACACCACCTGTCTTAGTTCTTTAAGGACCCTGGGGTGTACCCCATCTGGCCCCATTGCTTTATCAACTCTTATTACTTCCAGTTCCTTCAAGACCCTTTCTCGTGTAAAGGGACTTGTGTCCATTTCTGCACCATTCTCACCCCTTGTACTCCCTTCAGAACCATTACCCTCCTCTTCCTCAGTAAAGACTGAGCAGAAATACCTGTTCAATATGTCATCTTTACTGTTGTCATCCTCCATGCCCCCATCCTCCCCTTCAGTCTCACTATCCCTCCCTTTGTCTTTCTTTTTCCTTATGTACCCGTAAAGGTTTTTCCCCTCTACCCACTGATTTTGCAATGTGTTCTTCTGTCTGAGCTTTGGCTTCCTTACTGACCTCCTGCCTCCCTTTGCTTCTCCTGGTACTTCTCCCTATCCCCTTCTGCCTGTGTCTTTTGTATTGCCTGAATGCAATCTTTTTGGCTTTCACTTTATTTGCTACCTCTTTGGAAAACCATAATGGTCTCCTCTTCCTTTTCCTTTTGCTAACCTGCTTAATCGTAATTCTGTTGTTCTTGTATCCCCATTTTAAATACTGCCCACTGTTCCTCAACCCCTGATTCCTGTCCCATTCCCCTTAATGCCTCTTTCAAGTATCTCCCATTTTCCCAAAGTCTGCCCCCTAAAATCCAGGATACGTGCTTTTGTGTGGTTTGGTTCTGCTCTTTCTGTGATTTCAAACCACAATGACTGGTGATCGCTGTTCCCCAGGTGCTCCCCACTGTTACCCCATCACACTGTCCCTGTTTGTGAGCACAAGGTCAGTATTGCCTTCTGCTGAGTTGGTTCCATGACCAGTTGCTTGAGGAAGGCACCCAGAAGGGAGTCCAGGATAAATCTGCTCCTAGTTGATGCTGCTGCTGGAATGCTCCAGTCCACGTCTGGAATATTGAAGTCTCCAACCAGTACTACCTCACCCTTGTCTGCCATGCTTTGGATGGTTAGCATCAGCTCCCTATCTGTTTCTTCCTCCTGGGCTGGTGGTCTATAGACCACACCTGTGCGGATGGCTGTCCCCATTTTCCTTTCCAGCTTAACCCACAGTATCTCTCCCCCATTTTGTTCCTCCTGGATCTCTGTGGCCCTTATGTCATTTTTCACATACAGTGCCACTCCTCCTCCTTCCTGCCTGCTCTGTCTTCTGAATATGTTGTAGCCAGGTATGGCCATCTCCCAGTCATGGTTATCATTACACCAGATTTCAGTGATGGCCACAATGTCCAGGTCTGACTGCACCATGACAGCCTCAGATCTTCCATCTTGTTGCTAAGGCTCCTGGCATTTGCACACATGGCTTTCCATGATTTGACCTCCTAGACTGTTTAGCTGTTCTCTCAGCCCCTTCCTTGGTTGTCCTTATCCCTGGTTCTCCTTGCTGTCTGCCTTTCTGCTGAATTTTGCCCCTTTTCTGCCTATCCACCTCTTGGGCACTAATCTCCATCTTTGCACACTGCTTTGCAGAATGCCCTCCTCTGGTTCACTGGTTCCACTGCTAGCTGTGGGGGGTGAGCAAGTGGTACCCTCCTTGCTGGCCTGCCACCCCCTTTCCTAGTTTAAATGCTTGTCAATGTAGCATTTAAACTTTTCATTGAGTCTTGGATTCCCTCCAGGATGGATGCAGGCTGTCAGGCTTGAACAAACATCCATCCCTCCAGGTGGGTCCCCAGTCACCAATGAATCCAAACCCTTCCTCACAGCACCAGTTCTTCAACCATGAGTTAAAGTTCCTGGTGCATGCACTCCTATGCTCTCCCTTGCCTCTCGCAGGTAGTACTTCTGAGAAAGTGACGGAAGTAGCTACTTGCTTGAGACCCCTCCCAGTCCTGGAGGCCAACTGGGTCTGAGCGGATACTCGTTCCTCCAGAGGGGCGCGGGCTCTGCTTGGAGGATACTGCTCGAATTCCAGAGGCAGTCCCTGACCAACCACTTCCAGAACTAGTCTGTCCATGGTGTCAATGGACCAGGCGGAAAGAAAGTGGCGGAGCCGGCCCCTACAGGAGGATCCAGAATTGGCATGACAGGAGCGGGGGATGGCAGCCCCCACCCCATCACTGAGCAGGCTTGGAGGAGTAGGATCCAGGACCTGAACCTCTGCCTCCTGTACAGGCCCATTGGGGACCCTGCTTGGGCCAAGGGCGACAAAAGCTTGAGCCTGCTGCTGTTGCTGCTGTCCACCTTGAAAAGAGGAGTGCCGAGTCGCAGGGGCAGAATGCCGAAAAGGCTTTTTCTTTCTCCTCTGTTGGTTCTTGCCCGAAGAACTCTTGGCAGAGGTAGCGTCCAAGGTGGCACTGGACTGCTCAATATGCTGAAGGTTGTTACGCTTGGGTTATGCCCCTATCGTCCCACATACACCTCACATTGTATTCCTGGTCTATTGTACTGTGATACTGCTATTTTGCACTAACCTATAGTTATGAGCACCAATCATATAAGCACGGGTGCTAGGAATGTGCTTTGCTGCCAAGATATACTAATAGATTGTCACAGAGAGGGTAGTGGATGCATGGAACAGCCTGCCTGAGGAGGTTGTGGGGTCTAAAACTGTGGGAGAATTCAAGAATGCATGGGACAGACAAGGCAATTTTTGTGGGGGGTAGGAAGAAATAGGCTGTTGGTTAACTAGGATCTGCGGCCTATCCTGTAGGTAGGGAAATGGGCAGACTAGATGGGCCAAGCGGTCCTTATCTGCTGTCAAAGTCTATGTTTCTATGCTTATTGTCAAGCATGATATATTATACCCCACTTTAATACATTTATCTAGATTATGTTTGTCTTTTATATATATTCCATGTATTATCTACTCAACTACTGATAAGATGACTCAGAGGGATCAGTGATTATTGTATACTCATTCTCATATAATTATATGTAATGTGTAAGAAGGAACTGGAAGGGGACAGGATCAGTTGTGTTCCAGGACAGTAGCTGCTTCTTGTTGTTTTCACAGGGTTCTTGTGGATTTTACTTGGTAGAATGTTATTTCTTTTCTTACTTCTAAGAGGCTAGCAGGGTATTGTTTTGGGGGCTGTTGGAAGTTTGAAAACTGGTTTGGTGGCTGTAAGTGGGCTCATTTGTTGGATGTTTCACTGTGTAACAGGCTACGCTGGTGGAGGCCTATTTCTTCTGATTTAAAACCTATTTGGTGGGATTTGCTTGGGCCTGGTTCTTTGGCTGCTAGGCTTGGAGGGGAGACACAGGGCTGATTCTCTCTCTCCAGTCGGGTGTCTGCCCAAGACCCACCCTCCCCACCCCTCCACCCAGAGTTCTGCTAATTTATAGGGGAACACCTGCCCTGCAATTGGAGGAAAAGGCTGCACATACAGCTCATGTAGTTCTAGCCACTGGGGGTTGGATTTAAAGGCTGGGAGAGGAGCTTAGGGAGTTGTTCATTTCCCTTACAAGTTTACTGTGTTGTACTGCACCTAGTAACAGGGTTACCAGTGGACTGTATCCAAGATTAGTGGGTGACCTGATTAGGCAGTAGGGGTGTATCTTGGACTGGGGAGAACCTGGTGGCTCACCCAAGGAAACCTACTTGGAAGGGGATGGAACCACACGGCATTAGGGCCAGCATCTTTGGGAGGGTGGTGGGGTGCACAGGGTGTGGAGCAGCCATGATACTGGACTGGGCTTGGAAGTTTGGTGGTTGCCCAGTGTGCTACCAGCTGGCACAGCTTAGGGAGGAGGTTGCGGGGATTAGGAGACAGCTGGGGGAAGGGGGGAGGTATGGTTGGGGAAGGGGGCAGGGGATCTCCCACAGGGTTGCACCAAGCACTGGGGGCAGCGGCATAAGGAAAGGAGTGCAGGAAAATACTCAGGGGTCACATAGGGACCCTGGCAGAGGGGGTCCAAAAGGACACTACCAAGGAAGCAGGTAACTGGGGACCCTCACAAAGGAGGGACAGAGGGACAACTTTCTCAGGGAAGTAGGCAGATGGCCAGGGCTGGACAGAAGGAAGCAAGGCGGGGAGGTGGATCAGACCTTACACTCAGTAACTGCTTCAATTCTCTTTTTCTGCTCGAGGATGAGGGGGTGATGTAGCCATGACAGGGGTGGTTAGAGACGGAAATGGAGTGGGGGGCAGGAGGCAGGGGCCAGATAGCAGGAAGAACAGGGGGAACCTGGAATGCAGGAAAATTGGGGGGAGCAGTGAATCAGAGCAGGAGGGGCAGGAGGAAGAGGGAAGAAAGCGCAAGGAGAAGGACCAGGTGGGAGGAAAGGTAAAGGAGAAGGACCAGAAGTACAAGGAGGATTCAGTAAAGGGAGCCGAGGGTTTAGGCCAGGGGAGCACAACAAGCAAGGAGGGACTAAATGGAGACAGCAAGGAAGGGAGGAGCGGCCAGGCTAGTTTAGCAGATGGGGAGAAAGGACCAGTTGCGAGCAGTGAGGGAGTTAGCAAGGTACAGAAGGATACTCAGGAGGAGGAGGCATAGGATTGGAGGGAGGGGTGGCCAGGGTAAATAGGAGGGGTGGCATGTGGCACCCAGATGAGAGGAGAGCCAGTAGAAAGGATGAGGGACATGGAAGGGAAATGGAGGAAAAGAGTGGTCAGAGTGCTCCTGTTGGGGATTCTATGATCAGGGGTATCAAATGGGATAGGAGGGAGAAGCCTGGCCAGTTAGAACAAATGCTTCCCTGGACTAGCAGTTGCACAGGGCTAAGCCACCGGTATAACGGCTGGCAAAGGATTGTGGGGTTCCCGGACATACTGGTCCACCTGGGTACAAATGACATTGAGGAAACAGCGAGCTAGAGATACAGGCAAGATTCGGGAGCTTGCCAGGGTCTGTCATGACATAGGATGCACAGTTTCCTTCTCAGAAATCCTGCTGGTGCCAAGGGCTAGTGGGGAGCACAAAGGAAGATTAGGAGATAAACCAGTGGCTCAGGGGGTGGTGTGAGGCCAGAAGTATGGGTTGATGGGGGATTGGGGAGACCTGGGAGGATAAGTAGCTGTATGCTAGAGATGAACTCCATCTCACTTTGGAGGGAGGGAATCCTTAAGTTGAAATAGAGGGTTCATTGGTGAAAAGAGTGGGGTTAAACTTGTGAAGGGGGAAGGATGGGAGAAAAGGCTGTCAAGGGGGTGCCAATAAAGGAGAGAATCTGTCTCCACCCCCCCGGGGAGCTGGAGGATTGTGGGAAAAGGCCGACTGGTAAAGTGCAGAACAGGGGAAAACAGAATCCCCATGGGAACATGAGCAGGGGAAATGGAAGTGTAGGGAAATGGTGGAAGGTGGTCCTGCTAAATGCCAGGAGCTTGGGAAATTAAATGCCTGAGCTCCAGGCAATGCTAACTGAGGGAGCAGTGGATGTGGCAGCGGTCACTGAGACCTGGGCCACTGCAGGACATGACTGGGACCTGAACCTGTAGGGTTACACTATGTTCAGGAAGGACAGCGGAAGGAAGGGAGGAGGGTAGCAATGATAGTCAGAAACTGCATTGGCATAGGGGAGTGGAGGCGGAGGGAACTGTGGGCGATTTGGGTCACCTTGATACAGAGGGCAAGAGTAAAAATAGGAGTGTGTATAGACCCCCTGCCCTGGTGGAGGAGAGTCTGGTGGCAGATGTTTGAGACACTGCAGACTGGGCAGAGGAGCGGTGGTGGTGTTGGGGGACTTAAACATGCCAGGAACAGACTGGGAGACTATGACATCTTCTGTGACCAGGGAACAGAGGTTGTTGGATGTCTTTCAAGACGTGTTCCTAACTCAGTAGGTGGGGGAACCGACCAGGGAGGCGCGGGTACTGGATGTGGTCCTGGCAGACAGTGACCAGATTAGGGGCCTGGAGGTAAGGGACCCGTTAGCGGGGAGTGACCATGCCATGGTCTGGCTTCTGGACCTAGAGGGCCAAAAGGCTGCACAAAGACGGAGGTAACTGACATCAGGGAACGGATTTTAAGGAAATGGGAAGGATCCTTAAGGAGCATTTGGATGTGATTGGTCAGACATGGGCGCTGATAGTAGGTGGGAAATCATCAGGAGAGGGGTGCAAGATGCTACCAGCACCTGTGCAAGAGTAAAGCAAATTGGTAGGGCCGAAAACCCTGTTGGTGGACCAGGGAGGTCCAGGAGGTGGTGTGGGGAAAGAAGGCAGCCTATAGGCAATTCAAGTGCTCAAGGAGTGAAAGGAATCGAGGGGAGTATGAGCGGATGGCTAGAAGGACCACTAGGGTGGTGAGGGCGGCTAAGGCAAGGAAGGAGCAGAACCTGGCCAGGGAAATTAGGAGAGGGAACAAGGGGTTCTTTAGATACACTGGGGAAAAACGAAGGGTGAAGGGGCAGATTAGCAGGATTAAATCAGGGGAGAGATGGGCACAAGACCCGGGGGAGCAGGCTGAGGTACTAAATGAGTACTTCCACCTCAGTTTTCACCAAGGAAAATGGGGTGCTGCATCATACATGGGAGGAGACAGAGATACTGGGGGGAGACCTCACTGAGCAGCAGGTCTGGGAGAGTGGGAGGCCTCACTGGCAGGAGGGAGGAGGGCTAAGCAGGGAGAAGAGGTACCGGAGGATATAGGCTGTTGGTTAAATAGGATCTGCGGCCTATCCTGTAGGTAGGGAAATGGGCAGACTAGATGGGCATAGCGGTCCTTATCTGCCGTCAAAGTCTATGTTTCTATGTAAGTGGAAATCACAGCAGAGAGAGTGAGGGAAGCCCTCAGCTCCCTCAAGATGGAGAAAGCATCGGGGCCGGATAAATTACATCCCAGAGTGCTGAAGGAACTTGCGGATGTCGTATGCATCGTAAGGGGGATCACCTCTAGGAGCAAGGAAGTGATTCTGCCGCTGTACAATGGACTGGTTAGACCACACCTTGAGTACTGTGTACAGTACTGGAGACCACACTTGAAGAGGGACATACAGCTCCTGGAGAGGGTACAGAGGAGGGCAACTAAGATAAGAGGGCTAGGGGATTTGATGCATGAGGACAGACTTGAGGAGCTCTGCCTGTTTTCACTGGAGGAGAGGAGAGACAGGGGGGACATGATTGAGGTCTTCAAGTACCTCAAGGGAATAAATAGGGTAAACATGGAGGGGATCTTTAGACTAAAGCAGGGAGGTATCGCCAGAGGGCATGGTTTGAAGTTGGAAGGTGGAAGAGTGAGAGGGGAAAGAGGAGGAGGTTTTTCACTGAGAGGGTGGTGGACCCTTGGAATGCACTGCCTGGCGAGCTGGTTCAGAGATCCACAGTGGAGGGCTTCAAGAGAGGGTGGGACAGACACAGAAAGTGGATGTATCAGGTGATGGCCTGTCCCAGGGGGGTGGGGATGGATGATAGGGGTTTCTGGAACACAAGGGAGGGGAGGGCCTCGGCACCCAATTAGGGATCTGAGGTTCGAGCAGACTCGATAGACCGTAAGGCCTAATCTGCTGCCAAATAGTATGTTAGTATGTCCTGGCGAAACCCCTGGTGGAGCTTTTCACCATCTCTTTGAGGACAGGGTGGGTGCCCCAGGACTGGAAGGTGGCGCATATAGTGCCTATCCACAAGGGGGGGGATCAAGGGAGGTGGCAGGGAACTACAGGCCTGTCAGCCTGACATCAGTGGTGGGCACGGTGATGGAGGACATAGTCAAGGAGAGGCTGGGGGGACCTGGAAAAGTCAGGGTGCCTGGACGATAGACAGCAGGGATTCGTCCCGGGGAAATCGTGTCAGACAAACCTTGTGGAATTCTATGACTGGGTGACGAGTGCCTTGGACCTGGGTAGACCAGTGGACATCCTCCTAGACTTCAGCAAGGCATTTGACTCTGTTCCTCACGTGGCCTGCTGGATAAGCTGGGAGAAATGGGGTGGGGAACCAGATGATCAGATGGATAGGCAATTGGCTCCAGGACCGGACCCAGAGGGTCATAGTTGGCAGGATAGTCTCATCCCCAAGGAGGGTCATTAATGGGGTCCCACAGGGATCAGTCCTTGGGCCCCTCCTGTTCAAAGCCTACGTCTCTGACATAAGGACAGGAATCAGGAGTGAGATGAGTCTCTTTGCGGATGACTCAAAACTGGGGGCGGTGGTGGATGGGGAGGAGGGGAGGGTGGCCCTACAGGGGGACCTCAAGGCTCTGGAAAGATGGCCTAGAAAGTGGAAGCTGAGGCTCAATGCAGGGAAATGCAAGGTACTCCACCTGGGGGCCAGAAACCCGGGCCAAGTGTACACCCTGGGAGGGGGATATGCTACGAGTCTCGATGGCTGAGAGGGACCTGGGGGTGGTGGTGGATGTCAAGATGAACAACTCAGACTTGTAGGAGGGCAGCAGCCAAGGCCAACAGGATGCTGGGATGCATCGCTAGGGGGATCACCTCCAGAAGGAGGGAAGTGATACTCCCTCTGTATAACTGCTTGGTGAGGCCACACCTTGAGTACTGCGTGCAGTTTTGGAGGCCACACTTAAAGAAGGACATTAAACTCCTGGAGAGGGTCCAGAGGAGGGCAACCAAAATGATTTGGGGCTTGGGGGACAGGACCTATGAGGAGAGGCTCGAAGAGCCAAATATGTACACACTGGAAGACAGAAGGGACTGGGGGGGACATGATAGAGGTCTTCAGGTACATGGGGAGGAACAGTCAGGGTGCTTCGAAGGAAGGAGGAGGGGGCCACTAGAGGGCATGGGTGGAAGCTGGAGGGGGGAAGATTCAGGGGAGAAAGGAGGAGGTGCTACTTCACTGAGAGGGTGGTGGAGCCATGGAATGCACTGCCTAGGGGGCTGGTGGAGGCAGAGACGGTGGAGGGGTTCAAGAGGGGCTGGGACAGGTACAGGGGAAGGGTACTGGAAGCAAAATCCAATGCAGCAAGGATATCCGGAACTGGGAAGGGAGAAGCCGGAGAAGGCGAGGGGGGCAGCAAGGTCAGCACCCCGGGTGGGGGCTGACCAATCGAGCAGACTTGAAAGACCGTTAGGCCTATTCTGCTGGCATTTTAGTATGTGTTTTACACTCAGGGAAATATGCCTGTCAGCAGTCCTCTTTGTCTAAGCAAGCTGACACAGAGAGAGACAGCTTTGTTATGTCTCTATGTTTTATATTTGTACATAAGCAAGAAATGTAGTTTCTTTTGTCTAAGCTATAAAGCTAATGGAATCATATTCTGTCCCATAAGATACTCATTAGTAATTCTGTCTCCTAAGTCATTATCCAATAAAGAATGACTTAGGACCAATATATATTGTTTCTCTTATCTGTAACTATTTTGTAATCTCTGTTGCTATGCTGTTATCTGTAGTATTTAGCTGTCCGCAACCCACTGTAGCTCTCTCGAGACACTACTGTAACTTCTCTAGAAGGGCAGCAAGCTGAAGCGTGGGGAGAGATAAAACAAGATCTTAGAGAACCTAAGATCTACAATTCTGGAGATTATGTACATTCTTCAGGAACGGTGAAAAACCCATCTCCCTTGTGTTTTCTCTGTCACATGCTTGGCGTAAGTAGCATAATAAACTTTATTAGTACTCCTTGCTTGTTTACGAATGTTTCTTGGTAGACTCAGACACAAAAATCTGTATTATTTTTTATAGTTTACCCTACACACCAAGAGTGTTTAAACATAATGGCGACCTCGGCAGGACTCGAACCTGCAATCTTCTTGGTCATAACACAGTAACCCATAATGCCCATGAGGTAATCCAAAATGGCAGACCATCTCATGGAGGTTCGATCCTACAGTCACAGGGACCTGTGATTGCTGCCATAACCAAACAAAACATACCGGAGTGTTTTGGCTTAATTAACAATGTTATCAGTAACATTGGAGTTTCTGAGGGACAGCATCTAATGCTAAAGAAACAGCTGATGCTGTTAATGTTTGCTTTATTAGCATGGCCTTGGTTAAAGAACACAATGAAGTTAATTACATGAAATTTATTTATTTCCTGTGCAATGATACAGCAGCTTTACCCAAGAAGACAATGTACTGCTTTTCCTATGCAGTGCATTAATACCTTAAGCTACAACATTAAAGACAAAGTTGCTACCATCCAGCAACATTCCGGTGGGAAAACCCACTTTACATTTGATGGGGGAAGAGGACAACCCTGATTCTAAAAGCCCTGTGTCTGATATTTTCAGCATCACAGGCCACGTTGGGGGGGGGTTATAGGTTTGATTTCTGAACTTAAGCGGACAGCTGTCTCAGCACTACTTTCTCCACCCCTTATGGTTACTGCACAATTCATAGCTGGAGAACTACATGCAGCTTGCACAACACTTTTCTCCACTGTGCAGGCACCCTTGATAGTGCCAGCACATAATGCAGAACCCACTCCATCAGCAACACCGAAATCATTCCATACTGTGACTGCAATGGCAGGCACTACAGGTAAAAAGTTACAATGTATCCTAATACTGATAGGGGATCACTGACCATAACCCCAACATTGGTTAATCCTAAAACAGTTTTAGGGCATTATTTTGAAACTGCTACATCAGATAAAGCAATCTTAGCAGTTTTAGCCCAAACATACAATGGACACATCAGACCCATTGCTTATACATCCCACATTTTTGCCCCAGTGCAGCTGAAATACAACCTTTGTGAAAGTAATCTTTTAGCTACATACTGGGCAGTGAGATACTTTACATACATCATTGGATATGCACCCATTGTGCTGCATTCCAATCATTTGCCAACTAACTTTCTGTTGTCAGACAGAGTAAAAGATGACTCTGTATCCAATGCCAGACTTACACACTGGTCTCTAATATTACAGGATTATGATATCACTGTCCTTCCTATCAAAACTTCATTCTTGTTGGCCCATGGCCCAGGGCTTGACAAATTTTAAAATTAGGTACTTGTCCACGGACAAGTGGCTTGTCCAAAAGTAGTTGTCCCAGTGCTTGAGTTGGTAGTCCCGGTATAAGATGGCATATTTTTAATGGAAAGTATCAAACTACAGAAAACTCAATGGATTTATTGTAGTAGTTATTTAGTGTTGAAATAGACAATAAGGAGAATAAATAATATGATTTTATTTTTGTCAGCAGCATGGCGAGGCTGCGAGCATAGACAGAATTAGCATTAGCAGCGAGGAACTGACAGCAAGTGTGGTTGCAGCAGCAGCACAGAGTGCCAGCCTGCAGCACAGTGAGAACATCGTTACAGCAGAGTAGCAGACAGTACAGCATCAGCATTGGGAAAAGTTACAGGAAGCCTGAGCTTGCTCCAGCCAGAGCATCATATTCAGTCATGTGTCATCAAGACTAGTGACCGCCTCAGGGACATTTGCGTGAATCAGCAGAACTAGTAGTTGAACTAGCATGACCATGATGACCATGAATGTGGTGTGCCAGGACCAGATAGTAGCCAGTGGTTGATAGCTTGATCCGGATCAAAGCTGTCTAATGCAGTGCCTTCAACTGCTATATGCAGAAGTGACTGGAGCGTGTCATCAGCCAAACTTGTTCTTATTTTGTTTTATAAGATTCTGAATGGAGAATACTCTCTCACATTTAGCAGTAGACAAACTCATAGCCAGTAACATTTCTATTAGGTCAAGGATGTGAGCAAGCAGGGCAGGTTTCTCTCGTAGTAGTCGTGAATACACTTGCAGATATGGCTTGTCAACTGCAGACTTAAGCATTGCTTTTAATGCACAATACTCCCTTTTTATACTGGTTACATGATCTTCAGAAAAAAAGTTGTGAAAGTAGTCTAATAAATTACTTAAATCAGTTGTGCCAAATTGTGCAAGTTCTTCTCGTGACAGATCAAAATTTTTGAAATCCAAGCAACTGAACCATTTCAGAGGTTCTTCCGAGAAATTCCGAAAACGCTGATCAATGTAAGATACTGCTGCATCTATTAAACTGTGCAGCTGTGTATCAGTCGTAAAATTTACTTCTGGGCAGGTCCCTTTGAAAGTGAAAGGAACAATCTTGTCCTCACTGCCACGTTTTGAAATGAGGTAGTTCATGCATTTCTCTGCAGGATTATATTGGTTCAGAAATGATGTCATAAACTTTCCAGGTCTTGTTTTTAGCTCAGTCAACTGAAGTAAGCATGTCTCAACGAGTTGGGGGACTTCTAATATTAGTAGGTCATCTTTCTGAAATTCAAGTGATAAATTTTTCAATATTGGCAGAAAATCTTGAAGAATAAACAGTGATTTTACAAACTGTACTGCGTGCGCATCTCTTAGAAGTGCCTTTGCTTTGGCCCCATCATCACCAGCAGAGTTTGACACATGTTCAAGATGCTGAATTACTGTAGGCAGGTTGACTTGAACAGCATGAACTGAACGTGTCTTACTTGCAAGCCAACGCACTTGCTTTATTGCACTGAAATGAGCCAACTCGGTGTGTATGACATCTGCTATTTCCTGCAGTTCCCGAAGTTTCTTGGGGCTGTAGTGGTAAAATTAAAAATTCCTTTCAAGGTGTTTTCTACTTTTGAACAAAGGGATTTTTTCATGACGTCGAGAACTGCTAACTCCAGTTTGTGGGCTACGCAATGCATGTGGTATTACAGTGGGGACATGTTCTCGGATTTTTGCTATGGTGCACCTATGGCCCATCATCACACTGGCACCATCAAAGTTGTCACATATGAGAACTGGTCCAGGTCTGCTCACATCGTTAAGGTCCACAAAAGAAAGATCAACAGACTCAAGTGCAGAGGTTATTGCTTTAAAAACTCCATCTGCATGAGAATGTTCAAGAGGTACAGCTTTAATTAACACAGTTGTAACTTTTTTTTCTGCGCCATCAACAAAACGAAGGAAGACATTTTCCCACTCTACAATGCTTGCATCTGTACTGCCATCTGCAAGAACGGTAACGAATTTTGTATTTTTGATAGTCTGGATCTGTGTTGTAGACATGACAGCTGATATTGGTTACAGAAATCTCTGGCCCGCTACCATTTGCGTAATTGCTGCGTAGTTAACCCCATTTTTTTCTTGCAATGTGCAAAGCCACTCCATATCTGAGAAAGGACGAAATTTTTAGCCAAGGAATATGCGGTGTTAAATAAATGCCTCATTTTATTTTTGGTGACTTCTCCATCTGAGAAAATGCATGATATATTGCAGTTTCAGATATGTTAAAATTGACTGCATGTTGACCAGTTTCGTGACTATGGTGGTTTGCACAAATTATATGTGGATTCGATTTCTCATGGGCTCTCACGGACTCAATTTGAAATTATTTGAACCAGTGGCAAACACGTTAGGTTTTTTGAATAAGCAGGAGTCGTAAGAGTGGGATATTTCTCACAGGCAGAGCAGTACATGATGTATTTTGGTCATCATACCTTAACCAGGTAAACTGATTTAGCCAGTGATGCTGAAATGTTCGAGCCCTTTTTCAACATCATATTTTTATCTTTGCTTCTTTTTCTGTTTATTCCTCATCATCTAAAATGAAAGGTCGCTTTACCTGTACTGAACCAGAATGTGATGGCACTGAACTGCTGCTACTGTTATGCTCACTCGTTTCAGAAACTGATACGGTCAAGTTAGACTGATCGCCTGTTATGTCTACAAACACAGACCCAGACCGAGAACCTTGGTCGTTTTTTTCCTGACCACTAGTAGGGCCAGGGGGGGCTGGTTGGGGCTGGCTTTCAGACTGTGAAGAAGGCTCAGGGTCAGGCTCTTTACTTTTTGTTTCCGATGAAGAAGATTTTTCCCTGTCCAAAGGGAAAATAGAGTAGCTTGTTGGCTTATTTTGTTGCATTATTTTAACTGTCTTCTATGCTGCAATTGTGAAATAAACTAATAAAGATTGTTGTATTATTGTACACAATAAAATTCTATTTTGTGTTATCTTTGTGTGTGTTGTGTTACTGTAATTTTTTACCTTAAGCTGTTGTGCTTATGCAGCACTACAAGAGCAGGACAGAGGTGGGTAGGTGGGAGGGGCTGAGTCCAGAGCCGGACGGAGTACTAGCAGGAAATTGCTTTTTCCTTCTTAGGTCAGGTTAGGTCTCACAGCCACACACAAACAAACACTTCCACCAGTGTAGCTAGTACTGGTAGGTTTATTTTATTTTTGTGTCCCCAAAATGCCTTTTCCCTTCTCAGGTCAGGGTTTGGCCTCACAGCCGCACACATCACCTCCACCAAAGTACTAGCTAGGGTTTATTATTTTCTTCTGTGTAGTGTCACTGTCACTTTTCACACAAAAAATGTTTTTCTTTTTCCCCTTCCTATAGGTGGGTAGGTGGGAGGGGCTGGGTCCAGAGCCGGACGGAGTACTAGCAGGAAATTGCTTTTTCCCTTCTCAGGGCAGGTTCGGTCTCACAGCCACACACAAACAAACACTTCCACCAGTGTAGCTAGTACTGGTAGGTTTATTTTATTTTTTCGGTGTCCCCAAAAATGCCTTTTCCCTTCTCAGGTCAGGTTTGGCCTCACAGCCGCACACACATATACACCTCCACCAAAAGTACTAGCTAGTCTTTATTATTTTCTTCTGTGTAGTGTCACTGTCACTTTTCACACAAAAAATGTTTTTCCCTTTCCCCTTCCTATAGGTGGGTAGGTGGGAGGGGGCTGGGTCCAGAGCCGGACGGAGTACTAGCAGGAAATTGCTTTTTCCCTTCTCAGGGCAGGTTCGGTCTCACAGCCACACACAAACAAACACTTCCACCAGTGTAGCTAGGACTGGTAGGTTTATTTTATTTTTTCGGTGTCCCCAAAATGCCTTTTCCCTTCTCAGGTCAGGTTTGGCCTCACAGCCGCACACACATACACCTCCACCAAAAGTACTAGCTAGGGTTTATTATTTTCTTCTGTGTAGTGTCACTGTCACTCATGCCTCTCAACTGTCCCTGATTTTGCCTCAAAATTTTACTCTGTCCCTCCTAAAAATTGTGTTTCCGTGACCAAACAGTGGTGGTTATAAGCATAAACTAATGTCAAACATTTAAGTTACAGACTTGTTCTTCTTTAGATAATGCATTTTACACTAAGCCTTTATTCTACCAGCTTCCTGAGTGGATAACTCAATTTTGAAGAAGTGTCCCTGATTTTGGTCCTTTGTCCCTGATTTTTTAAGCCTTGTCCCTGATTTGTGAGGCAGGAGGTTTTCACACAAAAATGTTTTTCCTTTCCCTTCCTATAGTATATTTCTAAGAAAGAAGTCCATAGTTGTTCCCCAAATTCCTGTACCCTCTCCTCTCAGGGCAGGTTAGGTCTCACTCACAGCCCACTGCCACACACACCTCCACCAAGTACTTGGTAGGACAAACAAAGTACTAGCTAATAAGTTTATTTAAGGTAGCTATCTTTTTTTTGGTATCAATCTCTTTTATACTACGACTGTTTACTTTATTAAGTATTCAGTTCTTTCCCTTCCACAATTTCTCTACTCTACCCTTAGGCTCTCAGGGCAGGTTCGTGGTCTTGCAGGAGGCACACATTATCAGTCAGGTCCAAGTCCCTGATCTCTGCTCTCTCTCAGGAGGCAGGCTTGTCTCACAAACACACACACACACCACACCACCCTTATCACACGATTATTATTGAAATGTTTAGTAATTCCACAACTTAAATTCAACACACATCACTTCCCCACTTAGAGTCTCATGTTTTTTTGCCTTTTTTATTTATTTAAGAGCTGTGTATCCTTTTATTTTTCTTCACTTCACGTGTCCAAACAACACACACAGCTCCCTGAATTCAGTGTGCAGTGTTTTTGCTTAGTTCTCCTTCTTTTTTTTTATATATATATATAAAATCAGCAGATTGTTTAATCAGACTTTCCACTCTAAGCAAACTCTCTCTCCTCTCACATCCCCTCCCCAAACTACAGATCCTCCTACTCTCCTGCTCCAAAATTCCCAATATATATTTGTATTATATTCTAACTTCTCTCTCCTATTACTGATTTGCTAGTGACTCGCGGCAATCAGCCCCAAATACACAGTTTGACTGTGCTCCAAACAGAAACGATGTGCTCTCTGCCTCTCCTCCGAGCAGCGAAATGGCGCGCTTGCCAACGTGGCACGGCTAGTGCTACTGCCACTCTGAGAGCTCCAGTCCAACCCTAACGCGATCACCAATAGCCAGGACTGACAGGAATGTACCATCAGCTGTAGGCTGCCTAGCCTGTCAGTCTGGCTATTTTGACCAGTTCTGGCCGTTTCTTCTTGCGCCGCCTCCGCCTCCCAAGTGTCTGCTGGTGCCCGATTGCACAGTTAATTCGGGAGTCGGACATAGGGCACGGTGGCTGCCAGCCGGGAAAGGGAAGCGGCGCGCCAGATTCAGCAATGCGCACAAAGACTCCATCTAGTGGCCAGCGAGAGAAAAGCAGGTAAAAACCTGCAGATTTTAAACTGCAGTATGGTAGTCCGTGGGACAAGCAGAACTCTGGCATCTGCTTGTCCCTACATAAAAAATGGTAGTCCGGGACGTCGGGCTATAGGATTTGTCAAGCCCTGCCATGGCCTACAATTTACAGGACAGACCCATGATTGTTCACTCCAACTCACCGACCTATCTGTCCCAGTGCCCTTTCTGACAGAACCTCAGAAAGTGTCAAGACACCACTGTTTGTCATGTTTTGACTGATGATTCAGCCACACATACCAACGAGGGTCAGATAGCAGGATCTGGAATTATTTTACATTCTGGTGATGACAGAGTGTGCATGGCTACTAATTGCATCATATATGTTCAATTCACAGGCAATGTTAAAACACACCTGGCAAATAAAATGAAAAGCAGGGAGGTGAGGAGTCTCCTAATTACCACAAATATTTGTGAATGGTTTAGAGAGCTAAAAGAGACAGCTTGCGTTAAGAAAGAAGTAAAAAGATTTTTCCTTACATAAAATGATACCAGCACTCCATGAGAGGGTTAAGTTCTGCCTGCTTCAAGAAATGACCTTGAGATAATTACAAAAAGCACTGCAGGTACAATGTTTTTATTACAGTTTCTAACTGGGTCTGTTTCTCTCTAAACTGAATTTCTTTGGCAGAAGACAAACTTCTGTTCCAATTCTCTGATATTACCTCTGAGAAATACATTAACTTGTTTGTGTACAACACAGACCTAACCAGTTTAAATACTGTATATTCTTTATGCTCCATAAGAACAACCCTTATTTGAGGGCAGTGTATAGGTTCCTTAATAAAGGAACGAAGAAATAACTTTCAAAAATAGCTCTTATAAGAAAGTGAAAATGACATTTGCCTATCCAGTGATGACCTACTCATTTGGAATATCACTGCTGTAACACTCATGAAGTGTTACGGGTAATTCCTGAACACCCAAAAGTAGATTTTATAAACTATACCAAATACATAGTACTCCAACTGGTGTACACCAGTGAGTCCTTAAAAACCCTAGACAGACTAAAATCCTCTGTCTTATGGCTACTCGTGAGAAATGATGTAGAACACTACATTAGTAACTGATCTGTGCACAGAACAATCCTATACCAGCTAGGACAAATGCATTGTTACCCCAAAAACAAAGGCCCCCTAGAACAATATCCAGTTTGACTACATTGGCCTTATGCCAACCACAAAAAAAAACACACTAGTTTGCACTAGTGATCACCGACCTATTTTCCAAATAGTTTAAAGCTATCCCAAAACAGAACACAAAGTGATTGCAAATGTCTCGGTAAACCAGTTATTTACCAGGTCGGATTTTACCCCTAAAGGTAAATTCTGATTACAGGGATCTGGCTTTATAGCCAAATTAATGCAGAAAATTCTGGATTTGTTATGGGTAAAACAAGTTTTATATCCCTTACAACCCTCAGTCATCAGGACAGGTGGAATGGGATAACAGGCAGAATTTAGTTATGTTATAATACACTTGTTCAGAAAACCCAAAAGGACTGGAATTCATTATGGCCTTTACTCCTTATGGCAATAAGAGGGACAGACACCCTCTGCAGGTACACAGCATACACTATTTTTGAAAATCATGACCGGACGGTCCATGAGACTCCCAGAACATTTACTTCCGGACCTGTGTACTGCCACTGCTGATGGAGCACCAGTAGATAAAAATGTTAAATATTTCAAACAAGACATCCAAAAGGTACACTTGTTTGCTTCCCAATGTATGGGCAAGGCTTAACAGGCCTATCCCATTGTAAACAAACAGTTCAGCAGTCTACCAAGTTAGACTGCCTCACTATAACAGTCATTGATAAATAGCTATATGCCAATCAAATAAACCTGTTTAAAGGAGATTAAATTACTTTTCCATACCCCAATGGGTGGAATAGTACTAAACTATGTTTTTCTTTTAGGCGAGAGAGAGAGAGAGAGAGAGAGAGAGAGAGAGATGCTTGCTTTTATGCTTATTATTCTTTTTAAAAGTATGGGTCTTCTTACAAGCCCAAACTGTACATTTTATTGCAGATAAGAACCAGTGAACTAATCATAAATGGATTGAGGCAGAGTACTGCTGCCTCCTAAACATTTGGATCAACCTTTGGAAAATCTAAATGCATCAAATTTTAACTATGAATCTTCATCTGACATTTTGAAGAAACCCTGGATTTATCCCTAAAACTGTTTGTAGTTTATGCCTTATGGACATTGACATTTTGTGTCCTGTTCAACTCACCAACTGAAAGATGCCATCCTTCAAGGTGGTATATTCTGCGGATGTGGAACATTGTGTGGTGACCAACTATACATTCTTCTAATATGGACTAAAAGTTATGCAAAATGAACTTTTCTAACTTCTGTTTTTACTCCCTAAACAGGTAATAGGTTATACAGTAATCACACCTGTTCCCAACCGGAACCAGATATCATTAAGTCTAGTCCTAACTATCTTGATGGTCCATCTCAATTTTATTTATTTTTAATATCCATACAGGCAACTTAAGTTTGTCTCTTCAATTTCTTCCCAATAGGACAGATACACATCTGATACATATCAGTATTTACTGATTGTTTTGATAATGGAAAACCCCATTGTGAAGTTTTATTCAAATGTTTATAGTAATACAAGGTTTACTAGCATTTTCCCTTATAATCACATTTTGTTGTTTAAGGAAAACCTGTGTGACCAGTTAATATTCCTCTATCAGGTTTGTGCCACGGGCCTCTAGAGGAATGGTGCCTAACCAGAACCTCCATCTTTTTGTTGTGTTGCCACTTCTGCAATTAGGGCAACAAAGAGGGGATTGTTACGCTTGGGTTATGCCCCATTGTCCCAAGTACACCTCACACTGTATTCCTGGTCTGTTGTATTGTGATACTGCTATTTTGCACTAACCTATAGTTATGAGCACCAATTATATAAGCATGGGTGCTAGGAATGTGCTTTGCTGCCAAGCTATACTAATATTGTCAAGCATGATATATTATACCTCACTATAATACATTTATCTAGATTATGTTTGTCTTTTATAGATATTCCATATATTATCTACCTAATAACTGATAAGATGACTCAGAGGGATCATCAGTGATTATTTTATACTCATTCTCATATAATTATATGTAGTGTGTATTTTACACTCAGGCAAATATGCTTGTGAGCAGTTCTTTGTCTAAGCAAGCTGACACAGAGACAGCGTTGTTGTATCTCTATGTTTTATATTTACATAAGCAAGAAATGTAATTTGAACTGGCAGCATTTCTTTTGCCCAAGCTATAATGCTAATGGAAGCATATTCTGTCTCATGATACTCAGTAATTGTGTCTCCTAAGTCATTATCCAATGGAGAATGACTTAGGACCAATATATATTGTTTCTCATATCTGTAACTATGTTTTAATCTGTTGCTATGCTGTTATCTGTAGTATTTAGCTGTCCGCAAACCCATTGTAGCTCTCCCGAGACACTACTGTAACTTGTCTAGAAGGGCAGACAGCTGGAGTGTGGGGAGAGCTAGAACAAGATCTTAGAGAACCTAAGATCTACAATTCTGGAGATTATGTACATTCTTCAGAAATGGTAAAAAAAAATCTCCCTTGTGATTTTCTCTGTCACATGCTTGGCGTAAGTAGCATAATAAACTTTATTAGTACTCCTTGCTTGTTTACAAATGTTTCTTGGCAGACTCCAAGACACAAAAATCTGTATTTTCATTGTTTACCCTACACACCAAGAGTGTTTAAACAAGGTGACCAGCCACTCCCAGCCGAACAAGTCTGTCCCAAGGTAGGGCACGTCAGCAAATTTATGCTGGGTATCCGCCGGGAAGGAGAAGAGCCTCAGCCAAGCCCTGTGATGAGAAGCAACTGCAGCAGCCATCGAACGGGCACAATAATCCCCATGATCTAGGGCCATTTGGAGCTGCTATTTGGCAACAGCCTGGCCTTGATCCCGGACCTGCTTGACCGTGGTCTGCATGGAGATGTGGGAGAACTTCGTCCAACGACCCCAGAAGGGCATGAGTGAAGTGTACCATGACGACAGCCGAACTTACCTGATGAAGGCCCAAGGAGGAAGCAGCACAGACCTCCCTGACTGAATGGTCCAAGAGCTTGGACTCTATCAGGAGGTCAGTCAGTGTCAGCAGAACTGCCAGTACGCTTGAACAAAGAGGTGGTCACCGGGCTCTCAGTTGGGTGCTCTGTGAACCCTGCAAGGGACCCCATGTGCACCGCGTACTTGCGGGCCATGCGGGCAAATGGAGCTGGACAAGAAGCAGGACGCAGCCAAAGTGCCATGGCCAGTCTAACAATAGCCTCTCATGAGGATGTCTGTGAGAGAGAGTAATCTGCCTTTTTCTGGATAGGCTCCAGGGGCATCCCTGTAGACTCAGAGATGAGGCGGAGGATCCCTTGAAAGGACGAGGGATCTTCCTCAGTCTCTAGGCCAGTGGTCCAATCATCATCCCCTGGATGTGAATGAAGACCAGTGACATCCGAATCCGAAGAATCAGGATACAATGGCCTAATGCCATGTTGCTTTTGACTCGCCATGGATGGTCTGGGGTGACCGTGACAGACAACTGCCGGGAAAGCCAGGTGTCTGGTCTGTCTTCCTTGGAAGGAGCCCTTACCACAGGCTGCTTGGGCGGTGGTTCCACCACAATGGGTGGAGAGAGAGTTTTGAGCTGAACAGCTGGTCTTGCTGGCTCTGCAGTCTGGGGAACCGATCTGACCGGCTCCAAGGGAGTCTGCTTTGGCCTGGGAGGTGAAAGCAAAGTAATGGCCAGGGAGGAAGCCATGGTAGGCTTATGTCCGGACAGAATAAGCTGCTGCCACATGAGGTCCTCGTAACGCCAGAGTTTCCGCCAGAGCCTCTCCTCATCCAAGGAGGATGACGACTGATGGTGTCGCCCCTTAGAGCGCTTGTGGCTCTTCCTCGGCCTGTCGGATGAGGGGATCCTAGACCTCGACAGATCGGGCAGGCCAACTTGGTTGGTCAGAAGACACTGGCGGGGCCGGTGACTTCCTGGAGTCCAGGACTGGATCCACAATGGGGACTCCAGCAGGCTGGGTCTCCTCATCGGGGAAGAAAAGGACCAGAGTCCTCTCTAAAGAGTCATCGATTGGAGTCTGACAGGGGATCGATTGGGTCGTTGACTATATCGACCTCATTGACCACATCCTCGGTCAGCTGGCCCAACAGGAGGTCCGAGAAGACAGCGGCCGAAGAAGCGATCTCAACCAAGGTAGAGACTGCATGCTCCTGGGACTGAGACCTCTCTCGATCCCAAGAGCGCCTTCGTAGAGACAAAGACTTGCTCGGATCCTTATCCCGAATACGGGATCAAGAAGAGTGTGGGCTCACAGGCACCTCCCCTTTGGTGGGGAGAGACTGGCACAATTCCCTGAAGGAACCCAAGAAGGTGGAGTCTAGGTTGAGCGGAATGAAGAAGCTCCGGGAAGAGCGAGCCGCTTCTTCCTCGAACGCTTGCATGCGTTCCAATTGCTCAGCAGATCCCACAGCCGTGGAAACCGCCCACCCAGCCTCTTGATTTCACCAGAGGATTCCTCTTCTCTGGTCTCCCCAGTTGTAAGCGTGTAAGACAGTTGTCCAGGACTTTGGGATGGAAGACCAAGCAGAAACTGCGGTACGAGGTGCCATGGCTGACACTGAGGCAGCAGACGCATGCAGAGTGGGTATCGGTACGCAACATCTTTAGGCCGCACGAGCACCAGCGAAATCCGGGAGAAGATTTTTCTTCCATAATCGAAGATGCGAAAAGGCGATGGCTAACTCAAAAGATGCAAAGTTTCGGTAAAACCAAAGGTTTGAAAGCCAGGGCCTACGAAATGCGTGAGCATGAGGGAGGCAACCTGAATCTTCCAGTGAAAAGAAAGATCTGGTGTCATGGGGCAGAGCTGAGGTATACACCACCCGGGTGGGTGGGAGGAGCCAGCCTGAAGACTTCTGGTGATCCTTTAAGAGGAAAGGGACATGCCAAAGAGTGTGGACAAAACGTAGAAACAGAATTTGATGGCAGGTAAGGACCGCTTGGCCCACTTAGTCTGCCCATTTCTCTACCCAATGGATAAGCTGCAGATCCTATTTAACTAACAGCCTACTTCCTCCTAATCCCCCCCCCACTAGAACTGCCTTATGTCTGTCCCATGCATTCTTGAATTCCGTCACTGTTTTTCCGACTCTACGACCTCCTTAGGAAGGCTGTTCCATGCATCTACAACCCTCTGTGAAGAAATACTTCCTCACATTACCTCTAAGCTGTCCCCCCTCTATCTTCAAATTGTGCCCCCTTGTTCTTGCACATCTCTTTTTCTGAAAGATGCTACCCCTCATGGACTGTGTTGATTCCCTTGGGGTATTTGAAAGTTTCCATCGTGTCCCCCCCTTTCCTCGAGGCTATACATCTTAAGCTCATTTAGCCTTTTTTTCATATGTCTTCTGGTGCAGACCCTGCACCATTTTGGTTGCCCTCTGGACAGCCTCTATCCTGTCTGTCTTTTCGGAGATGGGGTCTCCAGAACTGTACAAAGTACTCCAGATGTGGAGTTACCAACTGTCTGTACAGAGGGCCAACAACTTCCTGTTTTCTACTGGTGATGCCTCTCCCTACGCATCCCAGTATCCCCTCAGCCCTCCTTATTGCCTTCTCACATTGCTGGCCCACCTTTAGGTCATCTGATACGACTACCCCCGGTTCCCTTTCCATTTTTGTTGTCAGTATCTCACCGCCCCCCCCACATTGTGTACTCTTCCCCTGGATTTTTGTTTCCCAGGCGTGCGCTTCTTTTCCGTTGAATCTAAGCTGCCATTTATTTGACCATTCCTCCAACCTTGCCAAGTCCCTTCTCATCCTTTCCACCACACCTTGCGTATCAACCCTGTTGCAGATCTTTGTGTCATCTGCAAGGAGACATCCTTTTCCTTCCAGTCCCTCTGCGATGTCCCTTTTAAAGACATTAAAAAGGACTGGCCCCAGTATGAACCCTGCGGTACCCTACTAGTAACCCCTCTTCACTGTAGACTTCATTTACTATTACCCTCTGTGTCCTGTTGTCCAGCCAGTGTTTTACCCAGGCTACCACCCTGGGACCCACTCCCAGGCTGGCTAATTTGTTTATTAATCTTTTGTGCGGGATTGTGTCAAATACCTTGCTAAAGTCTAGGCAGCCCATGTCCTCAGCCCTTCCCTGGTCTACTACTTTGGTCACCCAGTCAAAAGAATCTATTAGATTTGTCTGATATGACCTTCCTGCTGTGAAACCATGCTGCCTTGGGTCCTGTGCCCCACTGGCCTCAAGGTACTCAATTCTTTCCTTCAGAAGTGATTCCATCATTTTCCCTACCACTGGAGGTCAAACTGACTGGTCTGTAGTTTCCTGCCTCTGTCTTGCTCCCACTTTTGTGAAGGGGAATCACATCTGCCCTAATCCAGTCCTCAGGTACCACACCATCCTCCCATGATTTATTAAAAAGGGTAGTCAGTGGTGTTACTAGTTCTTCCCTTAGTTCTTTTATCCACCTTTGGTTTAAAGAGTTCTTTTAGAACCCTTTCTTCTGCGAAAGGACCATTATCAATCCCCCTATCCAAAGTGCTTCCATTGACTGGATTAGTATCTCCCCCTGCTTTTCCACTGTGAATACTGAGCAGAAGTATTCGTTCAGTTTCCCTGCTTTTTCACCATCACTCTCTGCCCAACCACCTTCCTCTTTATTCAGCCTCAGTATCCCTGCCTTAGTCTTTCTTTACTCCCTAATGTACCTATAAAAGGTGTTATCCCCCTTCTTAACAGAGTTGGCCATCTTTTCCTCGGTTTGGGCCTTTGCTATTCCGACCGTCTTCCCTGCTTCCTTCTGCTTTAACTGGTACAGTTCTTTGTCCTGCTCCTTCTGTGTTTCCTTATACTTCCTGAATGCTATCTTTTTCTCCCCAACCTTCACTGCCAGTTCTTTTGAGAACCATAGTGTTTTTTTCTTTAGTTTTGATTTATTTGCTTCACACAAAGACATGTTGCCTCTGTGATGGTGGTTTTGATGTTTCCCCATTGTTGCTCCACCCCACCTTCTTGCCTGTTTGCTAGTGCTTTTGAGGCACTCTCCCATTCTGACACAAAAAAAAAAAAAAAAAAAATCAGGCCTCCTGAAGTCCAGTACCTTCACTTTTGTATGGCTTGACTCTACAGCTAAGTTTATCGTGAACCACACTGTTTGGTGGTCGCTTGTTCCCAGATGGCTACCCACTTCAAGATCGGAGATCCTCTCTCCGTCCCCATTTGAGTGCAACAGGTCTAAGATTGCTCTCTCCCGAGTGGGTTCCAGCACTAGCTGTCTGAGGCATGCTCCCTGTAGGGAATCTAGAATGGCACTCCTCTTGGATGTAGCTGCAGCAAAGGTGCTCCCGTTAACATCTGGCATATTTAGGTCCCCCATCAACAATATCTCCCCTTTCTCTGCCATCCTAAGGATGCCTTCTATCATTTCCTTGTCCATTTCCTCCCCAAGACCGGGGAGAGGAGGTCTGTATACAACCCTGTGTGGATTGTGGTGCCATTTCCAGTCTCCAGGATGACCCACAGTGCCTCTCTCCTCAGTTCACCCTTTATTTCTGTTGCTTTGATCCCTTCCCTTACATAGAGAGCTACTTCTCTTCCCTCCCTGTCCCTCATGTAGATTGTGTACCTTGGTATGTTGACATCCCAGTCACGGTTCTCTGTGTACCACATTTCTGTGACTGCCACGATATCCAGACATCCCTCTTCCATCAAGGCAACCATTTCGGGGAGCTTTTTACTTGGACTACAAGCATTGGTACTCATTACCCTCCATTTTTTTTATGGCTTTATTTCTTTTTGCCCCATCCCTGTCCTTATTGCCTTTGTCTTTTTCTTCATTTACCCCTGTCCTTCTCCCCATCGACTACTCAATCTTGGTGTTTACCTCACTAACTACACTTTTTTTTTGGGGGGGGTAGCTAGGATTTCCCTACTTTCAGCACCCCCGGCTAATTCATAATGCTTAATGAAGCATTTAAACCCATCACCTAGGATCCTGGTTCCCCTCCCGGACAGAAGCAGACCATCGCACCAGTATATGCCTGCATCCCTCCAGGTGGAGTCCCAGTCCCCAATGAAGCCAAATCCCTGAGCTCTGCTTCAATTTTTCAACCAGTCATTGAATACCATGGTGCGGAGTACCCTAGTCTCATCCATGCCATAGACAGGGTAGCACTTCGAGAAAGTTACAGTGTGTGCTACTTGTCTAAGGCCCCTCCCTAACTCCACAAACTCCTGTTGCAGTGTTCTGATCCCATTCTTAGCTAGGTCATCTGTCCCTAGGTGGATGACATCCAGCTCACTCCCCCTTGCAGCTGCTCCCACGATCCTGAGGATCTGTTTCCTGTCCCTTTGACAGGACCACAACCACGGGTAACCAGTATGTTAAACAGGCTAGCCTGAAGCGTTGCCTGGGATAGGCTGGCGCTGCAGTGTTCATTGGGGCCCTTAAGAAAGAAAACAATTAGCATGCACTCAAACCCAAATATTTGTAATCCGGAGCTGGATGGCTCAATCCATTGCAATAAATCAAAACAAGCACATTAGATGGTACGCAGTGATTTATGGCTGTTGCAGGGTTACTCCTTTTGTACTTGCATGGCCCAAACCAGGAGGATGATCCGGCGACACGAGATCTGTGCAGAGATTGAGAAGCATGAAAAAGGTTTCCCTCTTGGTCCTCGTTGAAATGCTGGTCTTCAGGATGCAGGAACAAACAGCCGATGCTTAACTGGTTCAAACACTGGCCGAAACATGCACACTGGACATCTCGAACTAGCCAGCACGCAAACACTGCAAACTGAGCACATTTATTTGTAAGGCTTGTCCTTCTCTGGTCCTTTCAGCTAGTTTGCAGGCAGATTCTCACTTGCCAGCTTGACTGCTGCTTGAATCCCCTGCTGCTGAGACACCTTGGACACGCAGACTAACTGCTGAAACAGTCTAGGCCTGGCAGGCTCCACAAAGGCGCACACACACACACACACACACACACACACACACACACACACACACACAGGACTCAGGCAAATCTGATCTGAGCAGTTATATTTTTATATGGGGCTTAGTTCCAGAGATCCTAGTGGCTGCCAACTGTCCTGAACAGTTCCCATCTGTTAACTGGCTTGCTTTTCGGTGCCAAAGTTTATCCCAGATAATTCCCATAAGTCTCTGGCAGTTCCCCAGAAGTTCCTTTGCTACATCCTGGCCGCTGGTTGATTGAAGGCACAAAGATGGTGGCTGCAGTTCAGTTTTATGTAGTCTATTTTAGTGTCCTCATAGATTAAAGCTCTGGTGCAGCCAGCAGTTTAATATTTATTAATTTCCACACTGTCTTGTTGCCCCAGCAGTGCTCTATTAAATAAAGTCCACTTTTAAGTTAATTAAGTACACCCTCAGGGAGTCGCGGCTCCCGTAAAGCACTGCCCTTAGAACACTACCATGGCTCATTAATATTCATTAGGGCTTCACTGCCCTGACCTTTGCCCTTTGGCTTTTGGTGCCTCAGGCGTCTGCCCGTTTATTTTAAAACATTTTTCTCTTGCTTTGCTGTGTGTCCCCAGTGCCTCAACTTAAACATGGCACCAGGAATGACCAGGGACAACTCCTGACTGCTGGCCGCAATGGCTGTCTGATGTATAGTGTGTCCCTAGGATGGCCCTAGGCAAACATGCCGACCGCTCGCTAATGGATTTTGCGAGCCCCACAGGCCTCAACACAGGGGAAACTCTGGGGATGACCAGATGGCAGGAGGTGCAGCGAAGAATGGGCGGACACCAGTGGCAGTGGGAGCACACCTGATGGCAGGTCAGGTAAGCCCCCTAAATTGGGGGGGGAGGGGGGATGTTACACTCTCCCCTGCATAGGAAAGAGTGACATCCGTGCCAAGTCCATAACAGACTGGTAGCCATTAGACATATTAACAGGTGTACTCTTACTAATACTCTATTACAAACAGATGTATTTGAATAGCAATTCCCTATACCAACCTAGCTAGGCATATAACAATGCACAAGGTATCATATTAATTTGGTCTTACTTAGCATTTGGACGTTCTATACGTAACGCATTATCATGACATTTTGAATTCACCTGTATACCTCAGCAGTTTAGAATTCATATTCTTTACATTAGACAATCGCATACTTAGTAACATTACCCTTTACCACGTTTTATCAGAGCATTTCACCTTATTACCATCTTTTTAACTTTATACCCATTGTTACACTGAATGAGCACCTTAGCTTGGGTGGAGGTTTTGGTTTGGGTGGAGGCAGTGAACACAATTTTGGGCAAGGAATTGGACAAGACAGACTCCTTTATGCATAACATTAATGAGCAAGTTAACAGGCTGTCCTGGGGTGTCATATGTGAGCTTTAAGATTGGCTTTACAGATCTTTCTGAGCGACGTAGCAAAGTTGGCACTGGCACTTCTGCTTCAGCATTCCGGGTGATCTATCCCTGATCATTGTCCACCAACGAAACCGCTTCAGAAGAAATGGGTTCCACTGCTCTTGTTGTTCAGTACTAGTTGCAGACTCTTTGGCTTGAGCACCACTATCACTCCTAGGCTCATTTTCATTTGTCAAAGGTATTTCTGCAAATTCTGAATCATCCAGTACATACTGCATCTCTGGTTCCTGAACAGCATTACTTTCATTAGGATGAATTCACTTAGCCCACTTAGTTCATTAACACTTGCATGGTCACTTGTAGGTTCACCACTTGCTTCATTGTGTTCAAGTTCACGGATTGCAGTTAATTCCACCATACAAAGGGATTCAGCCTCTTCAAGACCCACACTGGGCATCACTTTCTGGAGGTTCAGGTGCAATGGATTAATTGGGATTTCTTAAAACAGCTGGAAGTCCAGAGTCATCACCGTAGTTAATGGAAGGAATTCCCTGGAATACTCCAGTTCAAAAGATGGGTAGTAGGTGGTAGAGAACACACTTTCATCATCACTCTGACTCCACAGTTTCAGTATCTGCAATGTTTGTAGGATTGGAGACATTATTAGGAACCACAGACTGGGACACAAGCTTGCAGATTTTGTTTGACCTTAGTAACAGATCTAGTTACAGGGTGCAGAGGAGCTTCAGCCTCGAACATAGATTACTATTTGGCCGATAGGCAACAGGTGATTCCTGTGAATGGTTTTAACAGCACAAGGTTCCCCTTCTAGATGTACTTTATACACAGGCAGATCATGTAGCTTACCTACCACTATATATGGAATGTGGCTCCAGTGGCCGGCTATTTTGTGTTTACATGGAAGTCCAAACTTTCTCATTTGTACTATCACCTGGTTGGAGCTCTTGGGCCTTAACACGTTTGTTATGCAGAGTTTTGTTAGCCAGGTTTCCCTTTGCTGTCATGGTATTTGCAAGCTGATAGGTGTGGTCTAACTGAGCTTCTAACTGACATACTGCAGGTAGTTTTGACTGAACACTATCAGAAGACACTCCAAAACATAAGTCAACTGGAAGGAGAGCTTCTGTGTCAAACATACGGTGGTAAGGTGAAAAAAAACAAAAAACAAAAAAACAGTAGCATTGTTCTTTGTGCAGCTATAGGCCTGTACAAGTGCGCTTATCTGTTGGCTCCACTTTGGCTTGCCTTTAGGTTGCAGGGTGCCCAGCATATCAAGCAAGGTTCGGCTAAACCTTTCTGGTTGTGGGTGTCCTTGTGGATAAGGGGTTGTTCTGGATTTTCTTACACCCCACAGGAACAATAGCTCTTTGGCAAGTCTGCTTTCGAAATCCCAGCCTTGATCCAAATGAATAAGCTGGGGGGCACTGTAATGTACAAAAACTTTTCAACAAGAACTTTGGCTACAGTTGAGGCCTTTTGGTCTTTAGCTGGATAGGCCTCCGCATACCTCGTGAAGCAATCCGTGACTACCAGTATATTAGCAATGCCTTTTGAATCTGGCTTCAAACTAAGAAAGTACAGTTACGCAAGAACTTACCGTAACAGTAGATCTTCGAGAGAGGCTCTTGCAGTAGGTAATTACATATAGGACTGACGTTGGCAGGACCCCACAGAAAAATTTCTAGCTAGCAGTCCCTGGCGGAGACCGCCCCCACGTCAGGTAACGGCGTCAGGCAGCGTTGTTATAAAGGCGTCGTCCCAGCCTTCCAGTTCTTTCCACCACAGGCCGGAAGGCCCGGAAGAGAGAGAAGCAGACATTTCCTCAATGGAAAAGGAGCTGAAAAAGCCTAGGGGATGGAGGGGATGGTTATTTATTGCAAGAGCCTCTCAAGATCTACTGTTAAGGTAAGTTCTCACGTAACTGTACTATCTTACTCGAGAGGGCTCTGCAGTAGGTAATTACATATAGACAGAATCCCAAGCAGTCTGGAACAAATGAAAGGCACCGGGAGGAGGAACTACTCCAAGAAGTAGCAAACAACCTTGCAAACCTCAAGACAGGAGGCCTTGCAAGACCGCTAACACAAGCCTGCTCTCTGCGAGGCAATGTCCAAACTGTAATGTTTCGTAAAAGGTATGGGCGAAGTTCAAGTGGCGCACACAGATGTCTGCATGGACACATTCTTGAAACAAGCCGCAGAGGCTGCTACTCCCGAGTGGAGTGACCTCTGACTTGATCCGGTAGGGTCTTGTTGTACTTGTCATAACAGAAAGTGATGCAATGAGCCAACCACTTTGATAGGCATTGCTTGGAGACAGCATTGCCTTCCCTTTTGTGAGCAAAGGGCAGAACAACTGATCAGTCTTCCTGAGATCCTTGCGTCCCTATCGATTGTAGTATCTCAGAATCCTGTGGACATCCATGGTATGGAGCAAGTATTCTCCTTGATTGAGTACTGTGTGAAAAGGCAGGTAACTCAATAGACTGATTTAAGGTAGACTCCGCTACCACTTTAGGAAGAAACTTAGGGTTTGTGCGAAGAGCTACTGGTTCTTTGTGAAAAATCAGATAAGGACTTTACACATAAGGGCCTGGGCTCGAAATCCTGCTGAGCAGTAATGGCCACCAAGAAGAGCGCCTTCCTGTATAAGAACTTCAAGTTCGCGGAAGCCGCAGGCTCAAAAGGAGGAAGGTAAGTTTCTCGAGAACAAAGTTCAAGTCCCAAGGGGAGCAGGTCGAACAGGGGTCTAAGATGAAGGACCCCTCCGAGAAAGGTCTTGGATACCTCCAATTGGGAAAATGCCTTATCAGCGAAAGGGACATGGTAGGCTGAAATAGCAGCCATGTGGACTTTCAAAGAGGAGTGACTGAGACCCAGGTCGAAAAGATGACGCAAATAATCAAGCAGAACGGCCACAGGACAGGAGAAAGGCTCCACGTTCCTGGAGGCAGCCCAAATGGAAAATCTCTTCCATTTCATGGCGTAGGTGGACCTAGTGGAGGGTTTTCTAGCCTCCACCAGAATCTCGGCCACCTTAGGAGAGACGCCAAAATGAGACTGGGCTAGGTCTGCAGGAGCCATGCATGAAGTTGAAGAGACTCGAGTCCCGGATGGACCAGGGTCCATGATCCTGGGTCAGCAATCCTCGAGATAAAGGAAGAGGAAGACTAGGAACCTCTGAGTATTGTTGTAGAAGAGAGAACCAGATTTGCCTGGGCCAGAAAGGAGCGATCAGAATCATTCTCGCTCCTTCCAATGCAAGTTTCTGCAGCACACAAGGGACCAGAGGAATTGGGGGAAAAGCACAGATGAATCTGTCCTTCCAGCTTAGAGACAGAGCGTCGCTCCAGAAAGCGCCTCGCTCTGGAGCGAGCGAGCAAAAGGTGGGAAGCTTTGCGTTTTGGGAGGAGGCGAACAGGTCTATCTGTGGAGTCCCCCAAAGCTGGAAGATGCTTTTTAGAACCTTTTGGTCCAGTTCCCACTCGTGTGGCAAAGCCGAAGTACAATTGAGCTTGTCTGCCAGGACACTGTCTACTCCCGGAACATGGATCGCAGTGAGGTGAAGGTTGTGAAGCTTTGCCCATTCCCAAACCCTCATTGCTTCCCTGCACAGCGGGTAGGACAGAGTCCCTCCCTGCTTGTTGATGTACCACACCACGCACATGTTGTCTGTTTGGACAGCTAGGTGACCGGGAAGGATGTATTGGTGAAGGGCCTGGAGAGCATACAGCACTGCTCGTAGCTCGAGCACATTGATGTGGAGAGCTAACTCCAATCTGGACCATAACCCCTGGGTTCGTTGAGGACCCAGATGGGCTCCCCAACCTTCACCTGATGCGTCTGTGGTCAGGGTCTGGGCGGGGGGAGGATGAAAGAAGGGGACCCCCCAGAACAGGTTCTCTCGAATCATCCACCATTGCAAGTCTCTTGTCATCGGCAAGGAGATCAACACCAGATGATCTAGGTCGTCTATAAGTTGATCCCACTGAGAGCGGAGAGTCCACTGAGAGATCCTCATGTGGAGGCGCGCACGCGGAACCGTCGGGATGGCAGCCTCCATAAGCCCCAGAAGATGGAGCACCGACCCCGCCGGAACTTTCCTGCATTCCGAAAGAAGGGAAATCTGGGACTGGAGGGAGGCCCCCCTGTCCGAAGGCAGGAAGGCCCTGCACACTGTCGTATCGAGGATTGCCCCGATGAACTGGAGTCTCTGGGAAGGGTCCAGATGAGACTTGGAATGATTGATGGTGATACCCAGACCAGTGAAAACCCACTGGGTGAGGGAGAGAAAATGCAGGAGTTCCTCCCTGGACGAGGCTGCCAGGAGCCAGTCGTCCAGGTAGGGAAAAACCTGAACTCCCAAAGTACGCAGGTGGGCTGCTACCACCGCCAGGCATTTGGTAAAAACTCGGGGAGCCGAGGAAAGACCAAAAGGGAGAGCCCGGAATTGGTAATGGTCCCCTGAACGCAAAACCTGAAGTACTTTCGTGCGTAGGGCGAAGGGATGTGCAGTTATGCATCCTGCATATCCAGTGCACAAAGCCATTGGCCCGGCCGGAGAAGGGGCAAGAGGGTTTGAAGGGAGAGCATCCTGAACTTTTTGTATTCCACACAGAAGTTCAGGGAGCTGAGATTGAGAATGGGTCTGAGATCTCCCGTCTTTGGTACAAGGAGGAAATGGGAATAGTAACCCGTCCCGTGAAGGTGAGGGGGGATGGGTTCTATGGCCTGCTTCGTGAGGAGAGCAGATATTTCTTCCCTGACCAAAGGAAGATGGTCCCTTGAGTAAGAGGAGTTCAGAGGGGGGTGGGCGTGGAGGTTTCTGCAGAAACTCTCTAGAGTGCCCCTCTGCTATGATCTGAAGCACCCATGAATCCGATGTTATCCTCTCCCAACCCAGAAGGTGGAGGGAGAACCTCCCTCCTACTGGTTCCTCCGGGGAGTCCGGGGCGGTGGAGAGGGAAGGTGTGGTGGTGTGCGCAGCGCACGGCTGGGGCACCCGCTGCTTTTGGGCGGGGCCTGGCAGCTAGTGAGGGGCCCAATGTTTATTGGCCCGCTTCCCTGGGGTTTCGCTTGAGGCCCGACCCTGCGTCTGCGAAAAGGGCGGCATTCACGGGGATGGGGACGGTGACATGGAATCCACAGATTTGAGGCTGTCCCTTCTTGAGGAAGTCGGTGATGATGTCCTTGACATCACCACCGAAAAGCACCGAACCCCTGAAAGGTGCTTCTTGAATTGCTGACTGCACCTCCGGGACCAAACCTGACACTCTGAGCCAGGCGTGACGCCAAAGACTTACAGCGAACACGGAGCTCCGCCCTGCGGTGTCCACTGCATCGTAGGTCATCCTCAGAATGTGAAGACTGGCCGAAGGAGCAGAACGGACAAGGTCAGCTAACTGCTGCTTGACTTGGGAGTCAGGCAAGGAGTCACTCTTAGATTCCGCCTGGGTAAGGACAGCCTTCTGGTAATCCCCCATATGTGCTACATAATTTAGGGCCCTGACCCCAGTGTGGAAGAAGCATAGATCTTCCTTCCATACTGATCCAGAAGGAGAGATTCCTTATCCGGGGGAGACTAGCTCAAATGTTTCGAGTGTGCTGACCGGCCATGAGCAGCGCTAATCACAACCGAGTCTGCACGGGGGTGAGAATCTAGAAAGTCAATACCCTCCGGAGCCTGGTATAGCCTGTTGGACTTCCGAGGAAATGGGGCTAAAGCCGATGGTGGTTTCCAAATAGTGGAAACAAGGTGGGCATGAGGCTCGATCCAGGGTGGCACTAGAGTAGGGGTCGTAAGGGGCAATTCCAGATGTTCGGCGAGTTTAACCCACTGAGGATCTGGCTCTAAGGAACGCCACTGATGTACTTCCTGGATCTTCCTTAGCAACTCCTGTGAAGGAAGGATCCTCCAGAGGAGACTTTGGAGGAGTCCTCAGCCGGGGCTTGGATGGAGAGCGAGGCTCGTAGTCTTTCTCGTCGTCGGATAATAATTTGAAGCAGAGTAAGACTTCCTAACTCGTCTAGGGGGAGGAACGGGTTCCTTAGGGGGGATCCCTGGACGCGTATCCTGCCCCTCTCTGGATCCCGAGGGGAGAGCTCGGGAATCCGGAGGCGGAGAGGGAGTGTGCGTCTGGGGCGTCGCGGGGCCGGAGGTGGCTTCGTCGCCGTGGGCCTCTCGACTTCATGGTGAGCTGAGCCTTGGCCTCAGCCACCAGGAGGCAAGTCTCCTGAAGATCCACCGGCGGCCTGGGGGCGGTGGAGGAGGAGGAGGGGATAGTTGTACGGATTATATCCGTAAGGTGAGTATCCATAACCTGGTTGCGGGAATACCGGAGCTGGGTATTGCGGCGTCGGGTACTGCAACGTCGGTGGAGTCTGCGCTGGGTACTGCGGCGCAGGATACTGCGGACCCGGGTAAACCGGCGTCTGATAGGATGGCGGATACCCAGGTACCGGAGGAGCTGCCCAGTAGGGAACTCCACAGGCGGATCAACCGTGATAGGCCAGTGGGGTGGATGGCCCGATGGGAGAGGAATATCCCCCGCCGGCATCTGAACCGGCGTCGGCGGGGCTGGCGTCAGATCCGGTTCTGTAGGAGGAGGGTCTGATGGCAGACAAGCATCCCAAGCATCGCCTGGGCACGGGGGAAAAAGTCGGGGTCAGGGAGGGGGGACTCGGGCTCCCCGGACGGCAGCGGAGGCTGCGGGGAACCTGGGACGACAGATGATGACGGGTCTGTCGTAGGCTCAGATGCCCGGCGCATGTCGGAGGAGCCAACGTGTGACTTAGGGGCCGAATCCCGGTGGACGCCAGAGGAGCCGGCGGCCGACTTAGAGGGTCCCTCGTTGGAGGTGGGCCGAGGTGGGAAGCGGCCGGTCTAGGGGGACACTACCGTGCACCGCCCGGAGGGGCGTCTTAGCGGCCTCTCCCGGCGGACATCGGAGGCGGCGCGCGCCGCTTATGGGAAGCGCCCCCACCAGTAGAGCGCGAAGCCTGCGGCAGTACTGGGGCAGAAGCCTCCTTGCCCGGAGGCACCGAAGGGGCTCGAACGCGAACCCACGGACGGGTAGACACCTCCTCAAAGTCTTGGAGGCTGCCGTTGGGCGATCCCCCCGAGGGGACGTTACCTTAGCCGCGGCTCCAGCCGGAGTCACAGAAAAGGAGGCCTTCTCCCGGTGCCTTTCTTTGTCCCGCTTCTTGTGTCCTTCTGGGGAGGTAGACACCTGCCTAAGCTTCTTCAACTTCTTCTCCATTGCAGACATCTTCTTTTTAAGGAGATGGGCTTCCAAAGACTGCTGGCGTCATCTGCGGGTGGCCGCGTTGAAATGCAGGCAATGCGGGCACTTGTCGACCGCATGGTCGGGGCCTAAACAAAAAAGGCAGAGAGAGTGACCGTCTTTGTGAGGCAGTTGGGCGCCGCACAAGTTTCACTTATTTTTTGAAGGGGACGACATAAACAGACGTTCACCTGACGAATAAATTGCAAAATACTGATACTTTCGGTAAAAAACAGACGAAGCAACAGGGCTGAGCACGAACTTCACCGCGAGGTGCTGCACAAGCTGACGGCGGGAAAGAACTGGAAGGCGGGCGTCTGGGACCGCCCCTTTATACCAACGTCGTCCGACGCCGGTCACCTGACGTGGGGGCGGTCCCCGCCAGGGACTGCTAGCTAGAAATTTTTCCGTGGGGTCCTGCCGCCTGCCGACGTCAGTCCTATATGTAATCACCTACTGCAAGAGCCTTCTCGAAGTAAGATATACAGTTCCACTGGTGCACTTGTGTTACTGACCAGAGGGGCTGCTCTTTGTGGTGGAGCCTTGCACTGAAGACACCTACTGCAAGTTTTAACATATTGCTCAATGTCTAGGCCCATCTTAGGCCAGTAGAAGTATGAATGGGCTAGATCAAGAGTTCTTTCACTACCCAAATGCCTCATTTGGCCATACAAGGCTTTTAAGACAATATTCCTGAACTTAGCTGGCAGTACTAGCCGTTTCCTTACAATTTCAGCTATTCTCAAAACTCGAGTTTGGGCCACTCTTGAAGACGTAGTCTTGGGGTCCCTGGACCACATTTTGGAGATATCTTCCCCCTTTCTTAAAGCATCGACTACTGGTCTGATCACTGGATCACATTATTCTTTACGAATGACAGCTGGAGTTAACTGGGTTAAGGAATTCAAGTCTAAGGCCGCAAAATTACAGTAGGCAACTGGAATACAAGTCTCTGGAGGTCCCAAGCAACCTGCCAGACAGTTTACAGCTTCAGGGGACAGAGTTTCTTCCTGGTCAAACTTGTGACTTAGTGCTTTTACAGATCGTTCAGGAATATGAACCCACTGTTGGTCAGAAGCAGGTCTTCGTGAAAGAGGATCGGCATCTACGTGGTTTAGGCCTTTTCAGTACTCCACCACTTAATCATATGTTGCTAGAGTGGAAAGCCATCTGTGTCTGGCAGCATCTAGTTTAACTGTTTGGACATGTGTTAGTGGATTATCAGTTTTGACCAAGATTTTAGCACCATACAAGTATTCATGAAATTGGTAAATTATGGCCCACCTGAGAGTGAGAAATTCCAATTTCTGCACCAGATACTTTTTCTCTGAAGATGTCAGATTTGTGCTAGCAAAGGCCATAGGACGCAATCCTTCCAGGAATTCTTGACAGATCATGGCTCAGAGGCCACTCAAGCTAGCAGCTGTATGTAATACGTAGGGCTTTGATGGATCAGTACAAGAGTCTAGGAGTGTGAGTTAATCTGTAAATTATTTCTTTGAAGGCAGTGTCATAAGAGAGAGTCATCTCTGTCCAAACAGCTTAATGGGTCTGAAATGTTTTTTTCAGTGTCTGACAGAGCCTTTCTTAAACTTTTGTGAGTAGGTGTATACCTCTTTGTTGCATTTAGAAGGGGGCAGATCACCTTGGTATAGTCCTTGACAAAGCGGTAGTAACAGCCGCAGAATCCAATAACCTTTGCAGTTATTTTAGATTGTTGGGCTTTGGCCAGCTGGTTAATGCCTTCCACCTTACTGGAGTTGGTTTGTATGCCTTCCGATGACAATGTGGCACACACATTTGACAGAGCTCTGGGAAAAACTGGCATTTATCAATGCATAACTCAAGACCAAACTCCTCAAGTCTGTCTAGCACTTTGAATAAGAGAGCCTTATGCTCAAAGTTTTGCTAAAGACTATGACGTCATCAAGGTACACAAGACATTCCAAGAGATTCATATCTCCCAAAGAACACTCCATTAATCACAGAAATGTTGCCAGTGCACCAGATATACCTTGGGGCATGCGAAGGAACTCACTGAAGCCAAAGGGACGAATGAATGCAGTTTTTTCCCTGTCCTCAGAAGCTATTGGGATTTGATAGTATCCACTTCGAAGGCAGAACCACTTACTCCCATTTAGACAGACCAGGGCATCCTGTATGCGTGGCATTGTATACTGATCAGGCAACAGTTCTTTTGTTAAAGTGTCCTGTAATCAACACATATATGGACAGAGGCATTCTTTTTCCACACCAAAACTGGGGAGGCATATGGGCTGCGTGACTTGAATAATGCCAGCCGCTAACATCTCTTTTAGGTAACATCTGACATCTACTAGGTTAACAAGAGCTAGATGTCTAGACCTGTCTCTCTGACGGGTCTCTCGTCGTGCAGATGAATGTGGTGTTTAGCACCCATGACACAACCAACACCCCATTCCTTGAGGGAGAATACCTTGGTTCTCTGAGCCAGCTTGTTACTGATCCTGGTTCTCCAGCTGTTTGGAATAGGTGAATCACCAAAATCACACATCAGATGATACCTCAGATCCTCTGTCAGTTTAGCACTGGGATTTTGAGCACAGCAGTGTCTGCACAATAGACTTTAGCCAGGGTGTATCCTCTGCATACCGTGATGTCTCTAACATTTTGTATTCATGCCACCACTCGTCAGGTGTAAGTATGAGCCCGGGCCGGAAGCACACTGGGTTTAATCAGCAGTCCTTCGGGTAATTTTCCCTCATCTGGAGTGTCCAGCATCAAAATTTGGTTGGTTACATCTTTTCACAGCCGCACTTCCCTACTAATACTGCATTCTGCCTTTGGAGGTAACACGATAGTAGCAGGATCCTTTCTCCAAACCATCCCAACAGATTCATCTTAGTCACTCTCCTTGGGGTGCATTTGTTTCTCATAGGCCTTTTGGATCGGGGCCTGAACACACAGGGCTCTTCCTGTCTGCCTTTCTTCATATACCTGGGCCAGGCATCCAAACATTTGTGCACTGGTGCCAATCAGTACAGAAATACCTCAAAGTCTAGTAGAAGGGCAGACCAGGCTAGTATCTCCACAGAATCTCCTACACCAGCCACAGAGATGGAAAAGAAAGCTATACCTTTAAATAGCCAACATATGGATACATTTCACTTAACCCCCAACACAAGCAGTCCATCAAGAGGCTGGAGTGGGTGGTCAGATAAATGCTGATCATACCAGTCTTGGCAGATTGCGACTTGAGACCTGTTGTCTAAAACTGCTCGAGCTGGAACTCCATCTATGCGTACAGCAATGACCATGGAAGGGCCCACCAATGTGGACCAATCTGGAGGGACATTAGTAAGAACTTAAACGGACGATTTAGCCACAAAGAACGTGGACTTGGGATTGCCCGAACCTCCACTGTGAGTTTCCTGCACCCCTCTACAATTGTTTCGCTTTTTGGCGCTCCCCTTGTAGTTTACTACTTTTTCTAGGGCCCTTTGATACAAGCATTCTTTCTTCATACGTCCACATCCTTTCCACAATTGTGGCAAATTACAATTTCTTTGGTCTGTCTCAGCTGAAACACTGCAGTAGAAGCTTGTCTCCATTCACAACTAGGAGGTTGGGAGAGGTACACATCTGGTGCCGAAGCTGGAATACGGACAACAGAAAGTCTTGGTTTGACCTCAGTCTGCTTGTTGAAGGCGGTGCAATACGTCTCAGTAAATTTTTTTTTTTTTATTGCAGCAGTCAATTCATGTATTGCGTTTTCGAGCTGCCATTTGTTGGAGGTGCCTGATCGTGCACCCCCACCCAGACAGTCATGCTCGGAGAGGGGTCAAGGTCTTTACCTGCAGGAGTGACCTTGGTTGGGGCAACAGCTTTTATTTGTCCGACTTCCCTAAGCAGCCTGGCCCATTTCTCAGACTTCCCTCAGTAGCTCGGCTCATGGTGGGATATCTTTCACAGTCTGAGTGCTCGTCTGGCGCTATATTTCGCCCTTGAACTTCACCCACATGATCTCCCTCTGTCACCTGGACAGCAGCAGCAGACACGTGAGGGGTTCCCCCAGAATGGCCTCCTTTGTTCGACCCCCCCTGGATTTCTCTCATTAGTTCGTCATAGGAGGGAGGCAAATACAGCCGGGCTGCAAGCCGTAACTTGAGCATCAACAGTTCAGAAAATGGGGCAGACTTAATTATCCGGTCCAACCTAATTCAATCTAGCTTGCCTGGGATCACGCTACCTTTCCCGGGGCATTCCTGTAGCACTTTGAGTCGAGGTACATACACTGACAAAGATTCCCCTTGGTATTGAGTGGTTTTCACCCTCCACCACAGATCCTCATCCAAGTCTGAGCTCCCAAATTCATTTTTCCAAAGCAGCCAAATAGTCCTGTGCAGTTGCCTTGGGGGCGATTGGCCTGCTTGGCACAAACAGTAGCTAGAACAGGACCACCGAGACTTTCATTCAGCCTTTTTCTTTTCTCTGCCTCGGAACATTGCCATTCGGGTATGAGAGGGGCACCACAGTCTATGCATATCTCCCAATCATCTTCCCCATTAGATGTAGGTAGAGTGCCGGAAAACACTAGCAGCCAGCGATGAGTCGTGAGTAACTGTGGGTGCCGGCACAGGCGCAGGAGCTAGTGGAGGGGGCAGGTACTGGAGCTGGCTTGGGTGTCTGGAAAGGAACGCCCCCAGGCAGCATGAATAACTTTTTAAAGCCCTCCACTGTGTTAAACTCCCTCTAATAACAATTTGGCATTCTCCTCCTCAAAGGTCTCAGATAAGAGTGGGAGCTCGTTTTGCGATATCCTCACTATCTTTAATTACTACCATCCAGACAGCTGTGGACCCATCAACAGCAATAGTTTCGGGCACCGCAGTGCTGCCCACGGGGGATGCTACACTCCACGAACGCCATTTAACTTTGGACAGTCAAGTCAGCATGCCAGCTTACCACTACAGCTTTGCGCCCCCCCAGCATTTAGTTTTTAAAACGTGCCCCCTCTGTATAGTGTCTTTACTAGTGAAACATAGAAATATAGAATTTGATGGCAGATAAGGACCGCTTGGCCCACCTAGTATGCCCATTTCCCTACCTATTGGATAAGCTGCAGATTCTAGTTAACCAGCCTACTTCCTCCTACCCCCCACTAGAATTGCCTTATGTCTGTCCCATGCATTCTTGAATTCCTCCACTGTTTTTGACTCTACGACCTCCTCATAAAGGCTGTTCCATGTATCCACAGCCCTCTCAGTGAAGAAATACTTCCTTACATTACCTCCAGCCGCACACACCCCACATCTTCAAATTGTGCCCCTTGTTTTGGCACATTTCTTTTTGAAAGATGCTACCCTCTTGGACTTTGATTCCTTGAGGTATTTGAAAGTTTCCCAGGGGTATATTCAGTATTAAGGCATTTTGGGGTTCAATTTCATGCCCCATACACCATCCAACTCATGCACAGCCATTTCTTCAGTGGTACCCATTAAATCTTTAGTTGTAATTTTTGATTTTGGCCACTAGGGGGCACTAATCTCAGCAGTGCCTCCAAAGATGTAACCCCTAGGTGATGCTATCCTATGGGCTACTACCCCAGCCTGCGTGGCTATGCACAGGTTGAGGGGCCCGAGCTTGGTGAACAGGTGCCTCCACCCAGGAAAATGGTCTTGGGGTAGTGTAGCTGCTGTTGGTATAGTCCTCCGGGATGCTATAACCCTCACCAACCCCTCTAGTGGCCTAAACAGTTCAGCAACAGAACACACATTTACCATATGACAGTAATGATATGCTCACACTCCTTGCATTTACCACCAGGGCTGGATCTTCTGCAACTGCCCTGGAGACCCCTTGGAAAATAGGACCAATGATGAAACAATACAAGAGCAGTACTGTATCCCCACCAAGAAGGTACACACTAGCCAGGTGAAACGTAAAAAACAATCCGATTTATTCAGGGGGATGTGAACAAGGGTGGGGTGTAAATCTAGCAAGTGATTTGCAGTTCTGATTAAAATTCAGGTTAAGATGCATGGTAAGGGCCGGTCCGGTGGTGCAGACAGTTGAGGCGCTGGATGCCACACCCTGTGCCATGCCGTCTACCAGAGTTCAGGAGAGCGCTCTGGTCACTGGGGGATGGCAGGGGCGGGAGAGGATTGAGCGCCCGCAGGGCTGCTCTCCTCCCCGGGGGGACGGGGAATTGCTCGGCGCATCAGCGTCTCCTAGTGGAGACCCAAGTGCTGTATCTCGCTGAGCAGCATGTAGCTGGCGTGACCCAAAGCAGGCGGGGGTTGCCATGCGCCGGGATGTGCACACGCAAGGGGGGAGCACTCACCAGAACGAGGGAAAAACCCGGTCTGCGGGGTAGGCGATGGCACCTGCCCCCATGCCACAGCCGGGTCCATCCTGCCTGGCCTTCCAGGTTCCTCCGCCCGGGCCCTCTATCACACCGGAGTCTGTTGAGAACACCCAAAGAGGAGGGGTGGCCCCACCCGGGAGTGGTTAAGCTGGGGGTGCAGACTGTGGATAGAGGAAGGAGGAGAGAGGAGGCACAGGTAGGAGGACTTCAGGCAGGGCAGAAGCAAGCAGGATGCCTGAAGCGCCCCAGGGCGCAGACCGTGACCGGAGAGAAAAAGATTTGGAAAAAAAGATGCATGGTGGGTCCCTTTGACACAGTACCACAACTCTGAGTAACGAGTATGTTAAACAGGCTAGCCTGAAGCATTGACCAGGGCAGGCTGGCGTTGCAGCTGTTCTTGGGGCCCTTAAGAAAACAATTAGCATGCACTCAAACCGAAATCTTTGTAATCCGGAGTCGGATGGCTCAGTCCATTGCAATAAACCCAAAACAAGCAAATTAGATGGTACGCAGTGATTTATGGCTGTTGCAGGGGGCTACCCTGTTTGTACTCGCGCTGCCCAAACCAGGAGGATGATCCGATGACATGAGACCTGTGCAGAGATTTCGTGAAGCATGATGAAAGGTTCCCTCTTGGTCCTCGTTGAAATGCTGGTCTTCAGCATGCAGGAGCAAACAGCCGATGCTTAACTGGTTAAAACACCAGCCGAAACATGCACACCAGACATCTCGAAGTAGCCGGCCGCGGAAACACTTCAGCTAATTGCACACATTTATATGTGAGGCTTGTCCTCTGGTCCTTCCAGCTAGCTTGCAGGCAGATTCTCTCATTCCAGCTTGATTGCTGCTCGAATCCCCTGCTGCTGCGACCCCAAAGTGGACCAACTGGACACCTCAGACACGCAGAGTGACACAGTTTAGGCCTGGCAGGCCTAACCTCAGAACTGGCAGGCTCCCCAGAGGCGCGCACACCAGAGACACACACACACACACACACACACACACACACACACACACACACATATATATATATATACAACCTCCAGTGCAAATCTGATCTGAGCAGCTACCCCACTTCTATATGGGCTTAGTTCCAGAGATCCTATTGGCTGCCAAAACTGTCCTGAACAGTTCCCATCTGTTAACTGGCTTGCTTTTTGGCAGCTAGAGTTTGCCCCAGATAATTCCCCGTAAGTCTGTGGCAGTTCCCCAGAAGTCCCTTTGTTAAATCCTGGCTGCTGGTTGGTTGAAACGTACAAAGATGGTGGCTGCAGTTAATTTTTATGCAGTCTACATAAGTGTTCTCATAGATTAAAGCTCTGGTGCAGCCACCAGTTTAATATTTATTAATTTTCCCCGTCTTGTAGCCTCAACCGTTCTCTATTAAGTAACTTAAAAGTGGACTTTACGTACGCTCTCAGGGAGTTGCGGCTCCCGTAACACACTGCCCCTAGAAACACTACCAGGGCTCATGAATATTTGTTAGGGCTTCACTGCTCTGACCTTTGCCCTTTGGCACACCAGAGGCAGTGCTTTAGGTGTCTGGTTATTTTAAAATATTTTTCTCTTGCTTTATTGTGTCCCCCAGTGCCTCAACTTAAACTTGGCACCAGGAACCACCAGGGACAACTCCTGACCGCAGCGGCAGTCGGATGTATAGTGTGCCCCTATGATGGCGCGAGTGGCGGCCCTAGGCAAATATGCTGACCGCTTGCAAATGGATTTTGTGAGAACCACAGGGCTTAACACCACAGGGGAACACTCGGGGGATGACCAGGCAGCAGGAGGTGCCACAAAGAATGGGTGGATGCTGGCGGCAGTGTGAGCCACCCAGAGGCATTTCAGGTAAGCCCCTCAAACTGGGGTTGGGGGGCGTTGCACTAGATTTTTTATTAATATTAGGAAAATATAACACACACTCTTCGAAAGGCCACATCTCAAAAGGAATGGCATGTGTTTTAAGCTCCAGCACTATATCCTTTACCTTTTATAGTTTACACTGCATTTTACAGTATATATCAAAGAAACGCATCTCTTCTCCCTGTTCCGTGGGAGTAAATCCTTAAGACATAACCAGAAGAACCAAAACAAAAAGTACACCGAATGTGGCAACAGGAGACAATGCAGGTTTTGAAAAGACTCCACTTACCTGGTTCATTTGCCATGGCCGACCAGGTCACAAACATTGTATAGAGGGTGATGACGGATGCTTGCAGCAGGCCTGAATGTGGCTGGGCTTCCTGCGAACAAAGAATCACAATACTGGCCAAAACTTTACTTACAGTGCACAGTCTGCATATCTGGCATCACTACCCCCCCCCCCCAAAAAAAAAAGCACAGGTCTGCTATCTTTGCTTCTACTAAAGTCCTACCCCCAATACTCAAACTTTATGTCACCACAGACGTCACATGACATTGCCCAACAGCAAGAGAGCAGCTGGCCTCAGGGAATCCTTTCTGATGTAGTTTAGGAGTCCTACCACAGCACAATTTCGTTTATTTTAGAGATTTTCTTTCCTCCATTCCATGCGCTTTATCTAGCTTCTAAAACATACATATTACAATATTTTAAACTACTGTATAGCATAAATGCAGGCTGAAAATAATAAAAGTAGCCTTCCTGAATTACCTGCAAAAGAAAAAATAATCTTACTATTTTTCTTTAGACAATGCCTAGAGAGAATATATTTTTTAAATCTATATATTCTCTTTTCAGCATGCATTTAATCTAAACCCCCACTTTTGTTACAAACCACATGACAATTCACTTTTTTGTTTCCACATACTTTAGAATGGCCTACATCTTTATGGGGTGCGGGTATCTAGTTGTACTGTGGACCCCTACACTCAACTGGCGGGAACCCTACTGGTTTTAGTTTAGGAATGTCCCCCAGGGCAGCACCTCTTCGGTCAGTTGATTGCTTCAACTGTCTGGGCAACAAAGGATTTAAATGGGCAACAAGAACTCACAGTTCTGAATGATAAAGCTACCAAGGGTGTGTGTGTGTGTGTGTGTGTGTGTGTGTATATATATATATATATATATATATATATATATATATATATATATATATATATATATATATATATATATATATATATATATATATATATATATATATATATATATACACACACACACACACACACACACACACACACACACAGCATATATATATATATATATACATACACATACATACACACACACACACACACACACACACACACACACACACACACACACACGAGAGAGTGTGCAGGAGTGTGCATCCAAGTTGCTTTCCTGTTTAATAACAGTTTTGCAAGGATAACTCCTTAGAACTTTCATAAGAATTGTTCTCCATACCTGGACTTTGGGAAGAATCGATACAATGGAGACGATGATGCAGAAGATCAAGTTGAGGCTGATAAACACCTTGTTCGCAGTGCAGTCATCCGGTTTGGTGTAGAAGACGTACAACAATACCACTGCTGCTAGCGAGGCTGCGTAATTTATGAACATGCTGACGAAAAGTGCTGTTGGGAGAGGAAAGCGAGACACATCATCATTCTCCTTGTGTGTACAGTCTAGGACTAGAAGCTTAAACAATTAGTATCAAGGCACTTTTCATACAAAATAATCACAACTGCATGACTTCTTCCCATTACATATTTCAAAACAGAGTTAAAAATGTGAACATCCGATAAAAAGTCAGTGCTCTACAAAGTTGGCAGAAAGTCCATCGATCAATGCAATCAACCCTGTTTCACCCTATCCTGAGACCAAAGGTCCAGTCGAGAATGTTGCCCTCGCCTCCTCCCCTCCCCACTGCTTCCCCCACCCCACCGTACTGCTTTCCCCCTATGTAGCCATTATAGTGACAACAACATAGTGGTCTGGGTTTACAAGGTAATAACCGGATCAGAGGTAATAAACATGGAGGCTGAAGGCCAAGATGTTTATTAACCCTCCATCCCATTTTTACCAAGGAAACCCAGATCAATGCTGGTGTTATAGCAATACTGAGAAAGAAAAAAAAAAACTACCAATATCTGCGCTTGTGGTGCTACAGCGCATCTGTGAGAAATCAGGAAGTGTTTCTCACAGGCATGCTGCAGTGTTACTGGATGTCTCCAACTGGCTGCTGCATGCTGAAGTGGGAGGGCAGACTGGGCTTGCTGTCTGATTCACCAAGCACAGACAGCAGCCAACCAGAATGCACAGCGACCGTCCCATTCTTTTACTTATCCAATCAGAATGCACAGCCACTATCCCCTCCTTTAGTCTACTGTGTGGTTATCACAGAAAAATGGGACAGTAATTGAGCATTCTGATTGGCGAAGAGGGATTTTCCCCTCCAGTACAAGTCTTACTTTGTCCCAGTCATATAAGAAACTATTAATGGATAGGATCTTGCATCCACCGCCTCTACTGGCAGGCTGTTCCACAGCCGAGTTTCTCACCCCGTAAAATAAAAAACTTTCACATACAACACATAGGCTCACCTCCACCATTAGCCCTGTGGTAGGGCCAGAACCAAGGTAGTCAACGATTACAAAAAAAAAAAGATACTTTAACTTGCATCATCCACACAAAAGTACTTATTATAGTAACATTGTTTCTTCCAGGGAATCCCTCATTATGTTTAACTATATGCATTCAGCCTGGCAGGTTTTAAGTGCCTCGGAGTGAGTATATGGAATTTTGAACCAAATTCAAACCTCTGCCCACTGGGTGTCTGTGCTCTGTAGTCCAATGTCAGATCCTTTCATAGCCTAGCCTAAGGAAATCCCACCCAGTCTACTAACCTATCTAGGGCTGGCAGTATAGCCTACAGGTTAGAGTAATGAGCTGTGAATGAGCTTGGTACATCCAGCAGACCTGGGGTTTGAGTCCCACAACCTCCACTTGCATACTATATGATTGAGCAAATCGCTCAACATTCCCAGTGCTCCAAGGTCTCCTCTCAAAATAACCACCTGTGCCAAGTGGGCCTGCGTACAAACTTCCATCTCTTTTCTGGCCTCCACTTCATACATGAGACTCCCCAGCCTCTCCCAATACATTTTCACATGCTGCCAGACATGCACATTTCAGCATCTGCATGTTAACAAACCTAAAATCCTTCATGGTGTGTAAATCTGAAGCTCTCTAGGTAGTCCTAAGGCAAAACCGAAACAGACAAATGTTGACAGGAGAGAAGGACTGCAAGACCCATCCAGTCTGCCAATTTTTTCTACCTTATGAATGTGCCATAGGCCTTTACTCTGCCAATGGCCTATCTAGTCATACTCATCTGTATTGCTCCCTTATGCCTATCCCATGCCTGTTTGAAGCCATGCACTGTATTCATATCCACCACTTCCTGAGGCAGGCTGTTCCACGCATCTACCACCCTTTCTATGAAAAAACTTCCTCACACTACCCCTAAATATGCCTCCCTCTAATCTCATGCTGTGTCCTCTTGTCCTGCTGTTTTTCTTACATTGAAAAATGTTAGACTCACTTTGTTAATGCCCTTAAGATGTTTGAATTTTTCGATCATATCACTTCTCTCCCTCCTTTGCTTGAAGGTATACATACTGTGCTCCATTAATCTGTCCTCATATGTTTTCTGATGCAGTCCCTGCACCATTTTGGTTGCCCTTCTCTGGACTGCCTCCATTTTGTTAATGTCCTTGTGCAGGTGCAGCCTCCAGTACTGCACGCAGTACTCCAGATGGGTCCTAACCAGTGTCTTGTAAAGAGGCATTTCCTTCTTACAACTTATGATACCCCTACTAATACACCCCAACATCCCTCTAGCCTTACCTACTGCTTTAGTGGTCTGCTTGGATGATTTCAAGTCATCTGTGATGATGCCCAAGTCTCTTTCTTCCCTTAATTGCCAGAAACTCCCCTCTCAACCTATAGTTAGGTTCAGGGTGTCTCTTCCCTGTATGTACAATCTTGCACGTCTTTGCGTTAAACCCCAGTTGCCACTCTTCTGATCATTTTGTCAGTTTATACAGATCTCTTCTCCTCATTCTGCCCACCCCATCGGCATCATTTACTCTGCTGTAGATGTTGATGTCATCTGCAAACAGACAAACCTTACCCCCCAGTCCATCTGCAATGTCACCGATTAAGATCTTGAAGAGGACTGATCCCTGAGGTACCCCACTTGTGACTTGCATCTTCTGACTGTATACCGTTTACCACCAGTTTTCTGCCCGCCAACCAGGCTACCACCCAGCTGACCAACCTCTGACCCACCTTGAGCCTACTCTGCTTAATCAATCTATGTGGAACAATATCGAAAGCTTTGCTGAAATCAAGGTAGGCGACCAACTGCACCCCACTTGGTCCACCGCTCTGGTTACCCAGTCAAAGAAATCTATGAGGCTAGTTTGATAGGACCTTCCTGTTGTAAACTCATGCTGTCTTGGATCCTGTGCTCCTATAGATTCCAGGTGTTGCACTATCCTATCCTTAAGGAATGCCTCCATAATCTTGCCCACTGTAGAGGCAAGACTGACTGGTCAGTTGTTCCCTGCCTCCTCCCTGCCACTCTTGTGGAGTGGGATCACATGAGCCCAACTCCAGTCCTCTGGGACCTCTCCTGTGTTCACAGACTCACTAAACAGTTCTGATAATGGCTCTGCTAGTTCTACCCTTAGCTCCTTTAGTACCCTGGGATGTATGCCTTCAGGTCCTACTGTTTTGTCCACCCTGAGCTTAGTGAGCTCTTGTAGGACCTTTTCTTTTGTGAAGGGACTTGTGCACACCTCCCTCCCTCCCCCATATCCATGGTGCTGAGCTGTGGGCCCTGCCCTACCTTCTCCTCAGTAAATACTGAGAAGTAGTATCTATTTAGGATAGATGCTTTTCCTTGGTCCTTCTCCACACACTCCCCCTTATCCCCTTTGATCTTAGCAATACCCCCTCTGGACTTTCTCCTTTCACTAATGTATCTGCATAAAGTCTTATACTCTTCTTTTACTGTTCATGCTAGTGTTTCTTTACTTGGGCCTTTGCCTGCCTTACCGTCTTTCCTGCTTCCCTTAGGAAAGTCTGGTATGCCTCCCTATCTTCTTCCCGCTGCATTCCCATATATTTCCTGAAGGCCAGCCTTTTGGTTCGGATCTTTTCTGCTACTGTTTTTGAGAACTAAAGTGGTTTCCTCCTTTTTCTTGCCCCCAAACAGTGGGATGTGGCTTAAAGTATTGTATCCGTAACGCTCGCTCCACTTTGCCTGTACCCTCCTTCACCTGTATTTCTTCTTGCCAGTGCTAGCTTAACTCTGCTGACCATCTTATCAAAGTCAGCTCCTCTAAAGGCCCACATTTTTGCCTTGGAATGGGATGATTTAGTTCTAGTGGCCAAATTGAACCATACCATGTGACCAGGGACCCTGATTTTCCATTTTTACTAGTAACAATCACGGAATCCTGCTTGGTTTGTGGATTTTGAATTCTTGTACTGGTGCCTCACGGAAGTTGCATGTCACTGCACAGAATCTAAGATTTCAGTATCTTTAGAAATGTTTTTTTTTTTTCCTCTTTCTATGTCCCCTTCTCACAGCATCAGTCTCCACTTTTCAGAGATCTCAAGGCTGGGTATCCCCTAGCTTCATCCACAGGTAATGCTCAGGAGCTCCTGTGGGCCAGCCCCTATCCTGCCTGGATTGTACCCCCCAGGTGGGTAGGCAGGGGACCCCAGGTCACCCCTCCATACTCAGTGTGTGTCGGGCAGCTCAGTGGATCCCTCATGGAGCCTGGTTATGAAGTCTGGGGCACCTGGGCCCCTTCTGCCAGTGGCTGATGTGGAGTGATTGTTCTTAGTTTTCTGGTCTCTGTCCCCGAGGGCACCAGCACTAGAGATCAAAGGAGGTAGGTCACAGAGACATGCCACTGCTCCAGATCCTGGCTAGTGTCCTCCCCTCCTGATCACTCTGCAGCACCTTTACACCACCACCCGTGGTCACACAGGTGGTGGTAAAGAAGCAGGACCTGCAGCCCACCCTCCCTTGAGGAGAACAGTCCTCAGGTGCTCAATCCTACTCCCCTGGCCAGACCTCCAGCAACCAGAGTTTGCTTCTGACCCTGGGTTGTTGGCATTGCAAGGCAAGCAATAGTGCTACCGCAGCACCAACGGGCTGACCCAGATTTCAGCATCTTAAAATGAATGCTGCTGTGCTTTGCATTCTTTCTGCTTTACTGCATATAGAGTCAGTAAAGAAATGACCCGCACTGCTTTGTTGTAATCAGCCATTCAGTTTAACCACCCATGCCTAGTGGTTAGAGTAACAAATGGTGATTGAACTGGGTACATCCAGCAGACTGATTTGAATCCCACAACCTCCACTTGCATACTGTGTGACTCCAAGCAAGTCACTTAACCTCCCCAGTGCTTTTAGGTCACTCCTTAAAACAGACAGTTCTACCTAGTGGACCTTACCTGCTTTACAAAGAATATACAAAAAAAAATACCAATATATGTTTGCTACATCATAGAATAGTAGTCAGGGTACCATGTAATTTACCAGAGTTTTACTTGGGATGCAATGATTTTGTATAGGTAAAGATAAATGTTCAGATACATTTTATGTGTTTTATAAGCTTGATTTTAGTCAGGTTTTTATTGTATTCTTTGCACACAAGCATCTAGGTTGTAGATTGCTAAATGCAGGATCACTGTTCTCAACTAACTTATTCAAGTTTATCAGTAGGGCCATCCAAAACCCTAATTTGTTTGAATGAAAACTAGTCTGAATGAAAGTATGTTCACGAAGAAGAAACTGCCTTACTACTTACGAAGAGACTTCAGTTAGCACTCCATTTAGGTGAATTGGATCATTTACACCTTTTCCCCTACCTGCTGTTTCAGTCTATGTGACAACAAAATGTTTTCTGATAGACTGCTTCAACAAAAAGCAAATGTTAAGTATTTAAGAGTACTTATGTTTGGCCAGTGGATTTTGAAAGCACAGTCAATGACATACACAAAATAAGACCCCAGGGGTTGTATGATGCTAGTGGGCAGAATAGTGTTCAATTCACATCTGAACAAAGACATGAAAACTGGGAGACACCCTTTTCATGGACACCAAGTTAAAAAAAAAAAAAAGGCATCCACATGTCTGGGAGATGCATGAATCCATTTGAAGGTCCTCCACTAATCACTTGTGGATTTCAAAGAAGCAAATTCAAGCAGTTTTTTTTTTTTTTTGCTCCTCCAACCCCCGGCCATCCACTCCTTCAGGCCTGCCAAGGCCCCCTACTACCTGCTGAGTCACGACCACCATTCACTGACCCTTACTGCTAGGCTACCAGGTAACCCAAAGTAACCCTTCATTGAGTGGGCCCCTACCCCTGTGGAAGGCTACCAGGGGAACAGAATTTCCCCAAAGAGCTTCCTGTGTATCCTGGGCATGGCAGGGGTCAGACCAGACGCACGTCTGGGGCTTCTGGCTTATGGAAGAACCAACAGCCATCCTTAGGTTGGTCAGCGGGTGTTTTCCCATTTTCCTGGGAGCGTGACAGGCCACATGATGTCAAGGCACAAGCAGACGTCCGTCATGCTCCTTCCTGCAGTGAGGGCCGACATGTTGTCGTTCCTCTGGCCTCCACCACGGGCCAGCAAATGCTGAGCCATGAACCCACCCTCCCTCCCAGGAGAAGGTGAGTGGTTGTTGGGCACTCATGCCTTCACCCACCAGCTGGCCCTCCAACACCAAAGTCTGTTCCCTAACCCTGGTCAGAGGTGGCACAGGCAGAAATCCAATTCAGGCAGTTAAATTATAGATGGGGGAAAAAACAAAGGTAGTCCACCTTAGCAGCGACAGTTCAGATTAATTCACTTCTGAGTTCTAACAAGCAAAGAGACCAAGTCATTTGTAACTTGTGCATGTGGGGTTTGGGTGTTGAAGAAAGGGGATCATAGTGCTGTCACTACTGCCATCACACCTGAGGGATGTGGACTGCATTGCTGCTACTACCATTACACTGAAGGGGTGGGGGCTGTAGTGCTTCTGCCATCACCACTGGTGGATGGGGAATGTAGTACTGCTGCCGTCCCACCTGAGGGATAGGGGCCATAGTGCTGATACTGCCATCACACATGAGGAATGGTGAACGTAGTACTGCTGCTTCTGTCACACCTGAAGGAGGGAGGTCATAGAGCTGTTGCTGCTACCATCACACCAGAGGTATGGGGGCCATAGTGCTGCTTCCATCACACATTAGGGATGGGGGCTGTAATGTTGCTGCTGCCATCACATCTTGTACCTAAAATAACTTTAAATTGGTACAAGGATGGAAGGACGTGTAATACTGGAGGTCAAAATTGCTAAAATGCATGTTAGCAGAGTTAAAAATTGTTAAATAAAGTACACAAAACCAAACACCGGTAAAACCGGATTTTGACTTGGACACCGGTGACAATACCATTTTTTACAATGTGCAAAACGGAATATGGCCTCAGTCCCAGTAAACCAGTGTCCCTGCATGTGACCTACCTGGAGATCTGTGATCCTTTCCCCATTAGTCAGTACTAGATCCAGGATAGCCCAGTCTCTTGTGGGTTGCTGCACCAGTTTGAGGCCTTCCCCCTGCAGGGAATCCACTGTGTGTCTAGTTCAGGAGGATGTTCCAGCTGGTATTGACCAATATGCATTTAGCTGAAGTCTCAATGATCAGAACCTCCCCTTTAGCCATCATGTTTTATACACATCTTTTAACAGTAATGTGTCTATGTCTTCCCCTTGGTCTGGAGGCCTGTAGATAACCCCAGTTTGTATGGCTGTCCCATTTCCTGTTTCCAGTGTGACCTACAGTTCTGGCTCCTTATGTGTATTCTGAATTTCTGTAGCTTTGATATTTTTAATGACAAAGAGCCACTCCTCCCTCCCTTTTGCACCTCAGTCTCTTCTGAACAGTACATAACTGGTGAACCATGTCTTGCTAATGGCTACTACGTCCAGTCTGGCCTCAGTCATTGTTGCCTCCTGGTGGGATCTGGTTTCCCAGACTATGGGCATTTGTGTACATGATTTTCCATTGGCCAGATTTAGGTGCGTTAGTTGTTCGGTGAGATCCGGCATTTCCCCTGTGGATCGTTATGGGAAGCCGGACCTTTTTCCTTACCTGGTGATGCAAATGAACTACAAACATGCTGAACTCCTGTTTGATCACTAGCTGAGTGGGGGGTGGGAGGGGTGTTCTTCCCATTCGATAGAGTGTTGCAGCCCTCTCATTTGCTAGTTTAAATATTCTGCAAATACATCAAACTTCTGCCCCAATGCACTGACTCCCTCCTTAGTCAGATGCAGTCCATCGAATTTAAAGAACTTTCACTCCAAAACGGTTGCCAGTTACCTACAAATTTGTGTCTTTTTCCTGGCACCAGCCTTTAGCCACATGTTTAGCTCCCCTATCTCCCCTTCTCTGACCTTCTGCCAGTCTGCCCCCCTCTCACAGACTGGCAGGATCTCAGAGAAGGAAATACCGGATGAAATGGATGATACTGTCTCCCAGCCTGGTCAGGTGTTCCTTGGTCTCCACAACTGACCTGTCTGGAGAGATCGTTAGTTGCCATGTGTACCAGAACGTCTATGTTTTCTCCGGCTTCCTGCATGATTTTAGCAATGCGGTCAGTGTCTACACACTGATGTACCTGATAGACATCTGACCATTACCCCCGGCTGGAGGGAGCCATCAACTCCCAGAATCATGGAGTCTCCTATGATCAGAAGTTTTTTGATTTCCGTTTTGCTTTTTTTGTTTTGGTCCCTGTTTTGTGCAAGTTTTGTATTGCTAGTTCCTGTGCTGCAGTGTCCTGCTCTGCAGTGTCCTCTGCCCCTCTGTTTGATTTCAGAGATTGAGACAGATACCAGTTTGTAGTTTTTATATGGTTTGTGGAGGTGATATGTTGGTGAGCACAGAGTGATGAGGCACCCGATTTTTCCCCTCTTAACCACCTGCCAACATCCCGGACCAACTACCCTCTGCGGTCGAGGTGCTTCAGCTGGATGTTGGGGAAATGGCAGGCAGTTCTTGTAATAGGTTTCCTCCTGAATATGCGATTCGAGAAGCGGAATCTCTGCCCATGCTGCCCAGAGTGGAGTCGTTAGATCTCCGATGGTACAGCATGTAGGACAGCATCCTAAATCCTGTACAGCTGCCCTTTTGAAAAGTGTCATGCAGTACCTTCAGTTAATATCCATTCCAGTTGAGCTGCAGAGTTTATAACCTGGTCAGAGTAATCAGAAGGAAGATGAAAGCTAAATATATGCATTTTTTGGTTTTTGTATAACGTTTTATAACAAGTTAAATTGTGCCCCTGTAAATGAGGTCACTGTGTGGATATCCCTCCGATCCTCCCTTTCCTGCTTTGCTACAGGAAATGTTATGACTGTGCTACTCTATTAAAGGAGTGTAGCATGGTGTGGTTGGGGATGGGGGTGGGTGGCTGGGCCCTTTCCCTGTCGAAAAAGAAGAATCACAGACAAAAGAAACAAGGAGGTAAGAACAGAAACAATCATCGAAAGAAACAAGGAGGTAAGAACAGAAACAATCAACCAACAGCAAATACAGTAGCCCTGAAAGCTTAGCGTAATGATAGATAACTGTAAAACCTGTAAGCACCACCTGTAAATTTCACAGAAGATATACCTTGCAAAAAAACAATTTTAATCAGAGGAGATTACAGCAGTAATCTGTAAGCACAAAACAGTAACAAACCTGTAGGTACACCTTGTAATGAAGGCAGCAGGAAGTATACCCTGCAACAGCAATCTGAATCAGAGAATAAAGCAGTAAAATGTAAGCAAAAAACAGTAACAAAACTTGTGAGCACAAAAGAAAATAGTAATGCACAGTAAACCTGCCTAGCCAAAAGAAGACAATCTTCTTCCCTGCTCTGCCCTTACAAGCAAACCTAGAAGCAAAGAGCTCAGGTGAAGCTAGGTGCCTTTGCCAGCAAACCTAGTCTTCCCCCATGCATGCGCAGTAGCGGCCAGGGAAAATATCCCATGCATGCGCGAGAATGTGAAGCTACTGCACATGCACGGGATCTGGGCACTTACTTTAAAAGTCTTTGGAGGCTGAACAAGTCCTCAGTTTTGCTTTAGGACTACCAGGAGCGCTTCAGATTTACACACCATGATGGATTTTAGGGTTTTTGACATATAGATGCTGAAATCTGCATGTTGGGAGAGCGCTCCCAGTAGATACGCATTCTCTGCTCTGGATCGGCTTCCGTTGGGGAGGGAACTTGTAGTCGGACTGCCACTTAAGTAAGTAAAGCATAATTTTTGAAATATGGTAAGCTATTAACCCATCAGTTTCCTGTAGCTGCATTGTGCACTATCAGCGTTACAGTTTTACGCACAGAGAACCACTAGTTGCAACAGAGCATAAAAACAAGGGGCAAAGCAAATAGTGCCCCTTTGAGTCCTGTCCTAGATCCCCGCACTCTAGTGAAATCAGTAGAGCTGATGGTCCAAACACAAGACATGAGGCCCTCTCCTTCAGTCACAGATGCCAGACTGAATGAACTCCCTGCCAGAATCCCTACATCTGGTAAACCATCCCTTATCTAGTACAAAAGTCATGGGATGGTTCTTTTCAGTCTTCTCTAGGCATAAATATTGCTGTGACAATTCCAGAGGCGCAATATAGGCAGCAGCAACAGTGAGTTTCCATCATTAAACCCCATGCACAGGGCCTTACCTTGCACCTGAAATGTTGTTACACCTACAGTATGTAAACAAACACTGCCTTCCGAGTTGTGCACTATATCTAGCACCAGACCATTGTAAACTAGCTCTGCTCAGTGTTTTTTTTGTGTGTTAAACCTGGAATAAAACTGAACTGAGTTAAATGCCATTCTTTGGACAAGATGGTAACCCAAGGTCATCCCATCCGCCTGTTCTGTTGGTTATTCAGGCGGAAGTTAATGATCCATCGCACTTCTCAAAAAGAGTAAGGGAATTTCCCATGTTCTGGCCAAATTTCCCCCATTCACTAAACATACCACCAACAGCTTGATTCAATTTCAGTTAGTTTGCATCTGTATTTGCCACCCACCTCCACCCGTTCCCAGAATGAGGCTGAAACTAGGCAGCATTGTCTACTTCCCCTTTCCTGATCAACAAAAACTATTCTACTGAGCAATGTCCACACTGGCTCTTCTAAGCCTTGGATATAGGCATATCTCCAATTACAGCTGGGTCCACGGCGCCCCATCTCCTGCATGCACAACTTTGAAAACCTTGTCAAACTGCAATAATCAGGCATACTGTAGTTCATGGCAGCAGGCATTCAAATTTGGTCACATCGGTCATTGTAAGACCAGATCAACTAGCCCATTAACGGATGATCTAGCTGGCACAGACGTACAGACTTCCACTCCATTTCCACCTCTCTCCTACAGCTCAGTAAGACTATTCTCTTTAGTATGGATCAGGGCCTACTTTCCCTTGCCAGCTTTGTTGACTTTGCTAAAGCTTTCAGCACCATCACCCTATTCTCCTACGCAAGCTTAAGGCAGTGGGACTATCTTCCTCCTCATTGTTCTCCAAGTGTTGCAGGAAAAGAACATTCACCTGCACCATTTATTTTGTAGTTTTAACTTTTTTTTTTTTTTTTTTTTTAAAGAGACTCTGGCAACCACAAAAGCCTTCTCTTGCTTCCATCTGGGTCTCCATACCCTGCAATCCGTCTTGTAGGCCACCCAGTTGTTTGTCAAGTCCTACACACAGCAGAAGAGTTGCTGTAATGTTTTATTCACTGTAGTGAGGGATATCTCCAGCACTTGCTGTTTTAGGGTCTCTCCACTCTTGCTTTGCCCCGACAGCCCTCTTTTGGGTTTCAAGACATCTGCATTCATCATCTTCCCTCAAGGTTTCCCCATTGTTACACCAGTAATCTCCAAACAATTTCCAGAAGCTGCTGTAGTTCAAACTGAGGTTTAAGATGTGCAAAATGTTTAATTTTTTTTTTTTTTTTTTTTAAGAAATTAACTCAGGAGCTCTAGAGACACAAGTCTACTCCATTTGGCTGATTACCAGTGCCTCTTCAATTTTTCCAAATGACCTCCCCTCTGCATGCTCCTCTGTGTCCATTCACATGTATGCAGAGGACACTGTATTCTTTACCTCTAATTCATGTGCCCTTGACTTCATGGCCAAGCTTCAACTGGATTCAAAGTCCTGCACTGTTTCCACGAAAACCTGCCATCCCTGAATGCAGAGAACAGTCTAGGACATTTGGCATCAGGCAGAGGCTTACCAGACTTGCCCTCTCCCCACTTCCACACACTTAAGGGTTCAGCAATTGAATAGGTTGCCTCCTTCAAGTACCTCAGGGTCCAGCTGGACCATCACTTCAATTTCTCAGTTCTTGTGGATGCAATCCACAGAAAGCTCCACCCCAAACTTGTGTGTTTCTCAGCAGTAAGAGGAGTGCTTCCTGCCTGCAGAGACCCTCTTGAAGAAGATCTTCACTATTTGACTATGGTGAGACTATATACAGTGGTGCTCGAAACCACCTTAGCCAGACTGGACCCACTCTCACTCCTGTCGTTTTGCCCTCAACAAACACCTGTGCACTCACAAATGTTCTTCGTTCACCTCCTTCTCCCTTCTCTCCCTTAATGCCAGGAGGAGTTTACCCTAAAAGGGGCCATAGTGGAAGCAACAAACCAGTGTATCAGGCTGAGAAAAAGGCAAGAGAAGAATGAAATACTATGGTTCTCTAAAGTTGTAGCAGAGAAAATAAGAACCAAAAGGAGGGCTTTCAGAAAATACAAGGAGACACAGAAGGATGAGGATAGGGTGGTATATATAAATTGTCTGAGGGAAGCAGGGAAAGCTGTCAGGAGTGCAAAGGCGCAAACAGAGGAAAGAACAGCACAAACGGTAAAGAAAAATAGACAAGTCATTCTAAAGGTACATCAGTGAGAGAAGGAAGGCCAGAGGTGGGATTATAAGGCTCAGAGAGGAGGAAAGGGAGTGTATGGCGGGAGATCTGGAAAAGGCATCAATACTGGATAAATACTGCTCAGATTTCACTGTAGAAGGAGGGACAGGGCCACAGCTAGGCAGAGACACCGGGGTGAACACCAGTCCATTTACAGAAGAGAGTCCTAGGGGAGCTCCCTAAACTGAGGGTGGACAAGGCAATGGGACCAGATGGCATACATCCCAGAATAGTAAAGTAACTACGGATCTAGCTAGCAGCACCACTGGCTGCCATGTTCAGTGAGTTGCTCAATACAGGAGTAGTTCCGGAGGACTGGAGGAGGGCACATGTAGTCCCTCTTCACAAAAATGGAAGCAGAGAGGAGGCAGGAAACTAAAGGCCAGTCAGTCTCACCTCAGTACTGCGTAAGATTATGGAGGCACTGCTTAAGGAAAGGTTTGTGGAACACCTGGAATTCAATGGGGCACATGATCCAAGGCAGCATGGATTCACAGCAGGAAGGTCATGTCAAACAAATCAGAGATTATTTTGACTGGGTGATGGAGATTGATTGGGGGGGGGCGGTAGATGTCACCTACCTCTATTTCAGCAAGGCCTTTAACACTGTTCCACACAAGACTGGTAAATAAGCTGGGAAGCCTGGGCATGGGCCAGGTGGTGAACTCTGTTAGAAACTGGTTGGGGGACAGAAAGCAGAGGGTGGCGGTAAATGGGATCCAATCAAAAGAAAGAGGGGTGACCAGTGGGGCACCTCAAGGATCAGTCCTGGGGCCAGTCCTTGTCTTTGTTAGTGACATTGTGAAAGGACTGGAAGGAAGGTTTGCTGTTTGCAGAGGACACAAAGATCTGCAACAGGGTAGACACTCCAGATGGGGTGTAAAAAAAATGAGGAGGAACCTAGGAAAGCTGGAAAAGTGGTCTGCAGTGTGGCAACTGAAGTTCAATGCGAAGAAGTGAAAATCATGCACCTGGAGCACAGAAACCCTGTGGAATACTACGGGGAGAGATGCTGACAGTCACCAGGGAGGAGAAGTGTTAGGGGGTTATCATCTCAGATGACCTAAAGGTGGCCAAGAAGAGTACAAAGGCTGTAGGGAGGGCCAGTGGCATGTTGGGGTGCACAGAAAGGAGCATCACCAGCAGGAGGGAGGTGGTGATACCACTATACAAAACACTGTTGAGGCCTCATCTGGAGTACTGAGTGCAGTTCTGGAGACCACATTTTCATAAGGATGCAGACAGGGTGGAGGCGGTTCAGAGCAGGGCAACCAAGATGGTGTACGGCTTGCAACAGAAGGAGAGATTAAAAGGCCTCAATATGTATACACTGAAAGAGAGGAGGGAACAGGGAGATACGATATAAACCTTCCAGTGTCTTAAGGGTATAAACAAGGTGCAAGTGGAAGACCTCTTTCAGTACAGGACAGTAGCAAGGGGGCATGATACAAGATTGGAGGGGGGCAGGATAAGGGATAATGTGATTAATAAAATAAAAATAAATAAAGGGCGGTGGATGCATGGAACAGCCTGCTCCAGGAGGTGGTAGGAGGTAACACAGTGGCAGGATTCAAATGTGCATAGGATAGGCATACAGGAACCTTAGAGGTGGGAAGGAGAAGCTAAAGCCAATGACCAAGTAGGGTTAGCGACCACTGATACAGGTAGGATCTACAGGCAGACTGGATAGGCCTAGCAGTCCTTATCTGCTGTCAACTTCTATGTCTTGCCCACCGTGTCTCCTTTAATCACCAAATCTCGGTTTGGCTCCCTCCGCTCATCTTGTTTCTCTCCTCTCACCTCCCCCCACTACCTCTCACTCCCTTTGCAACTCTGGCTCTCACTCTCCCCCAATGAAATCCTCCGCTGATCAAGCTGCCTTCTCCACTTTCCTGAACTCTGGGACTCTCCCCTCTCCTTCCCAACACTCTTACAATCTCTCCATGATTTCACTACTCACTCCTGCAGTTGCTGCGGACACTGGCTCTGAAGACTTTTGTCCACTGCCCTCCATTATGCAGTCACTGATACAGCCCACTCTCTTGCCTGTGCTTATATGCACACTCTGAACCCCCCCAGTACCTGACCTCCCTAGATGAGGATATCCTTCAATACAGAAGGATCTCCTGCTATAGCCTTCAACAGTAAATACTTTTCAGAAAAAAAGTGGTATGTAAATTGTTTGAAGAGGAATGCAAATGTCCAGGAGGTGGGTCCTCATTTATATCCAGGATCCATCAGTACATACACACCCACCAGGCATGTATAGTAGCAGGAATAGCTCATTTGAGCCCGCTCACATGGATCGTACACTGTTACCATGCACTGGAGCATCATGTCTGACATCACTGAGCGCAGGTGCGTCATGATGCGGCCTGTGTCTCACATGCTAATGCAGTTCTACATAGGAGGGTGGCATGGTGCACACCAAAACAGATTCAGTGTTTCATGATGGCCAGTTTCAAACTGAAGGTCAAATGCCCAGGGTGTAAAGAAAGGAATACATTTTCAGGGATGTGAGCATTTGCAAACTCATTTATGAAAAGCTTGCTTAGTGACAATGTAAAGAAGTTGCATTTTACTAGAGATGGATGTATGTATATGTAGTTAAGAGCATTTGTTTTACCATTAGGATCACTCCCTTGAAAAAGCCCATATGTGATGAGCGAAATGTTGGGCTAGACATGTGCTGGTGAAGAGTCTATCAAACTGCAAGACTGAATTAAACACAAAAAGATTTAGAAATTTAGTTGCTATGCGCATCTATTTTCTCTTCCCCCAGTTTTCAGCTGCTACCCCCACCTCTTCCTAGTATTGCACTGCTGCTACACACCGCATATTCTTCTGAAATTTACTGTATTGCATAATTCCTGATTAAGAAGCAATGTCTGAATTGCTCAGTTTGTTACACTTAGTCCACAGTACTGCATTTTGTGAACACTGTATTTTGTAATTGCACTACACTCTTCGCTTCACCTTTCCCCAGGACACATCTGAAAATGAAAGAGGTTTCTAAATGAGTGGATACCAGCTCATTATGTCAACTATTTATTTCAAAACCTATCAGAGGCAAGAAGAGCCCCCCCCCAGAGTCTAAGAGAGCAAGTTCTGGGCCAGTGACTAGAGTTGGGACTCCTTTGGTACCTCAGCTTCCCCTCTGTCCTCACTCTGCGAGCTGGATCCGGCGGAGAATACCAGGTACCACCCACACATATAGGAAACAGGAAGCTGACGTCATGTGTATGTGGTCCCTGGTGAAAAACTGCTAGAAGAGCTGCCGTGCACCACAGCGACCTCTGCTGGATACCCAAAAGTATTACCTACTGCAAGAGACCACTCCATTGAAGATAAACCGGTTACTCGCCTGTAACAGTAGTTCTAGGAGTGGTATGTGTTGTTCATCCACATTTCTTGGCATGTCCCTTTCCCTTTAAGGATCGCCAGAAGGTCTTCAAGCTGGCTCCTCCCACCCACATGGTATAATCATCGGCTCCGCCCCATGATGCCAGATCTCAGCCCGCTGGAAGCCAGATGTGTGTGTTGCAACCAAGGAGGTCGGGTGGGTCTGTGTGGATGAACATATACCACTCCTAGTAACAGCAGTTGCGCAAGAACTTACCGCAACAGTAGATCTTCAAGAGAGGTTCCTGCAGTAGATCTTCATATAGGACTGCGCCCACTGGCGTCAGGTCCACACGGCAAACTTACAGATAGCAATCATCAGCGGGGACCGCCCCTGACGTTGGGGCGGCGTGACGTCAGCCTGACTATAAGAGGGGCGGTCCCGCACCCGCTCTCCAGTTCTTTTCCAACGGAGACCTACAGATAGGCAAGGAGAAAAATGGAGTGAAAACTCCTCAGCCCCTTCTTCCACTCTAGTCCCAAAGGGCTACACAGGATGGAAAATAAGGATGACACATCCAAAAACTGGGGGAAGGAGGGTAGGAAACTATACCTACTGCAGGAACCTCTCTCGAAGATCTACTGTTACGGTAAGTTCTTATGTAACTGCAATATCTTACTTTGAGAGGGTTCCTGCAGTAGGTCTTCACATACAAGACTAAATACCAAGCAGTCCCAAAGAAAAGCAAAAACACAGGTGCATCCAGGAGGAGAAGTCACCATGAGGAATCACGACAGAAGGCCTTGCAAGACTGCAAGAACAAAGCCAGTTCTGCGCCGAGAGGCAATGTCCAGACTGTAATGCTTAGTGAAGGTGTGGACAGACTACCATGTGGCCGCAGCACAGATCTCTGCCGTGGACACATTCCTAAAAAAGGCAATGGAGGTCGCCACACTATGGGTGGAGTGGCCTTTGACTGCCCCCGGAAGGGACTTCCCATATTTCGCATACGAAAAATGGATGCAGTTAGCTAGCCATCTAGAGATGGCCTGCTTGGAAATAGCCTTGCCCTGACACTGAGGGGCAAAGGCTATGAACAGTGTTAGAATTCCTAACCTCTTAGTCCTGTTCGGATAGTACCTCAGGATCCAGTGCACATCAAGGGTGTGCAGAAGGTGTCTCCCGCTGGAATACTGTGGATAGTACACTGGTAATTCCACGCTTTGGTTCAAAGTGGTTTCAAACTATTCTGGGCAAAAAGAAGGATTAGTCCTAAGGACTTCCCGGTCCTTATGAAAAATCAAATAAGGTTCTTTACAGATGAAGGCCTGTAATTCGGAAACCCTTCTGGCCGAAGTAACTGCGACTAAAAATAAGGTCTTCCAGGAAAGGAAGCGCAAGTCGCAGGAAGAAGCTGGTTCAAATGGGGGCAAGGTCAGCTTCGCTAGCATGAAATTCAGATCCCAAAGAATACAAGGATTCCAGATCAGAGGTTTCAAATGAAGGATGCCTTTCAAAAATGTTTTGGCAACCTCCAGTTGAGACAAGGTTTTGGCCCCTCCACTGGGAGGTGGTAGGCTGACACCGCAGAAAGGTGGGCCTTAATGGAGGCATAGCTAAGGCCCGCTTCGGACAGGTGTGGGAGGTACTCTAGAACCTGGGAAGCCTAGCACGAAAATGGATCCCAGCTCCTTGCTTGAGCCCATATCATGAATCTCTTACACTTCATAGTGTAAATAGATCTGGTGGAGGGTTTTCTGGCCTCCACTAGAATATGCACAACCTGCGAAGATACCCCATAGCGAGAAATCGCTATGTCCACAGGTGCCATTCATGAAGGTGGAGAGACTGAAGGCTCGGATGCACCAGGGTGCCCTGCTCCTGAGTCAGAAGGTCGGGGGAAATGGGCAGAGGAACTGGGGGGGGGTTCCAGTGCCAATTGTTGCAGAAGAGGGTACCAAATTTGGCATGGCCAAAGAGAGGCAATCAGGATTGCATGAGCCCCCTCCTGTTGAAGTTTCACTAGAACCTTCTGAATGAGAGGAGAGACGTACAGAAACCTCCCTGTCCATGAAAGAGACAGAGAGTCTCGTCAAAAAGCACCATGCCCGGGAACGAGCGAGCAGAAGACGGGTAGTTCTGCATTGCATGGGGAGGTGAACAGATCCATCTCTGGCCGACCCCACTAAAGAAAGAGTTAAGACTACCTCTGACTTTAGCTCCCACTCGTGGGCCCTGGCCACCGATTGACAGACTGTCTGCCAGGATGTTGGAGACACCCGGAACGTGGACTGCTGTTAAGTAAAGGCTGTGTTGAATCACCCAGTACCACACCCTCATAGCCTCTCTGCAAAGAGGATAGGACAGAGTTCTTCCCTGTTTGTTTAGGTACCAGACAGTGGACACGTTGGCAGTCTGGACTAAGAGATCCCGGAACCAGAAGCAACTGGCATGCCTGTAGCACTTAAAGAACCGCCCTGGTCTCCAGAACACTAATGTGGAGCATCAGCTCCTGGTCGGACCAAGACCCTTGTGTCTTGTGAGTCCCCAGATGGGCTCCCCAGCCCAGATCTGAGGCGACTGTGGTGAGAATTTGGATTGCAACTGCAGGATGGAAAGAAATTCCCTTCAATAGGTTTGAGAGATCTTGCCACCATATCTCTGAAGGCTGTTGGAGATCATGACTTTTTGGTTCATGTCATTCGTCATCTGATCCCATTGGACTCAAAGAGACCACTGAGCGACCCTCATGTGAAGCCTGGCCATGGGGACTGTTGAAATGGCAGCCGCCATCAGTCCCAACAGATGAAGCACAGAGTGTGCTGGGATCCATCAGGCCTGTGCCACGAGAGTGGCCTGAGAACCCAAGGTCTCTGCCTGAGCCGATGGCAGGAAAGCCTTGCCCTGAACTGTGTCTAGTACAGCTCCAATGAACTGGAGCCTCTGGGATGGTACCAGCTGGGACTTGGGAAAACTTACAGTTATGCCCAGGGAAGCAAACAAGCTCAGAGTGAAAGAGAGACTTTCAGGCTGGTAGGAGAGGGTGCTGCGAGGAGCCAGTCGTCCAGGTACAGGAAGACAAATGCCCTGACGCCGTAAAAATGCTGCCACCACTGCTAGGCATTTGGTGAACACTCTAGGGGCCGAAGAAAGGCCAAAAGGGAGTGCTCTGAATTGGAAATGCTTCTCCTTGAAGACAAAGTGGAGAAAAAGGTGGTGGGCCGGGAGGATAGGAATATGCAGGTAAGCATCCTGCATGTCCAGGGAGCACAGCCATGAATTGGGGTGGAGCAGGGGAAGAAGCCCCTGAAGGGTCAACATACAAAACTTCTTGTACTCAACGAAGACGTTTAGTGTGCCGAGGTCCAGGATCGGTCACAGGTTGCCCGTTTTCTTCGGAACCAGGAAGAAGTGGGAGTAAAATCCCCTTCCTATTTGGTTTGACGGGACTGGTTCTATGGTCCTCTTTGAATGGAGCGCCTGGATCTCCTGAGAGACTATGGGGGCCTGATCAAGGACAGAAGGACTATCCCGGCAGTTGAGGGGCTGGAATTTCGCTGAATTCTATTGAATGACCTCGCTGGATGAGCTGAAGCACCCAACTTTCTGGGGTGACTAACCTCCAACCATCCAGGTGGAGGCCGAACCTCCCTCTGACCAGTTCCTCCTGTGTTACTGGAGGGAGCTGAAGGAGGGGAAAGGAGTCAGGACGTCGAGGGGAGGGAAGCTTTTGCCCCAGAGGCCTGTTTGGGAAATTTGGCCTGTGGGGGTTGAGCCCAGATCCAGGTGCGCGCTTCATTGCTTGACACCTGGTCTGGGATTTGTTCCACCTTTGGTGGCGAAAAGGCTGCTTTTTTCTAGCCTGTCTTGCATAAGGAGCGGACATCCGGCAAGGAGCGTCTGCTCTCCTGCAGCCCAGTAATAATATCTTTAGCGTCGCCGCCAAAGAGGACGGAACCCCAGAAAGGGGCATCCAGAAGAGAGGACTGCACATCCTGCGCCAGTCCCACTATACAAAGCCAGGAAAGGAGACTGAGGCAGATCCCCGTGGCTGCCGCTCTAGCCACTGAGTTCACCGGGTCATAAGTCGCCTGAAGGGCGTGATGACATGAGGATTTTCCCATCCCAACTTTAACCAACAACTTCTTCTTCAGGGTTTCATCCTGAACCTCTTGGAGGTCCCTTTCCAAATCCAAAAAAGAACCTTTTTGAAAGGCGACCATGTAAGAGACGTAATTAAGGGAGCAAATCGCACAAGAGGAAGAAGAGTATATTTTACGCCCAAATTGGTAGAGTTGACGCGAGTCCTTATCAGGAGGCGAAGAGCTCAAATGTTTGGGTTGGGCTGAACAGTCGTGAGCAGCCGTGATGACCACTGAGTCAGCCTTCGGATGGGAGTTAAGGTGAGATCTCTCTGGGGTAACAGGTGAAGTCAGCTTTGCTCTAGACCGCTGGTATGGAGTACGGTTGTTGCCAGACTGGTTACAAGGTCCTCATGGGGCTCCATCCATGGAGGAATGGGGACAGGATTCAAGATGGCCAGATCCAGGTGCTCTGCAAGGCATTTTCTTTGCAGATCAGCTTCTTTGGATGCCCATCTGCCAGCCGCCTGAATTGAATGCAATGAATCTCCGAAAGAAGGGTCCTCCGGAGGAGACTCTGGATAGAGTCTTTCGGAGGGACCTCTACAGGAGACCTAGGCTCAGACACATCCATGTCGGAGTTGGGTGTCAGAGAGCTCGGAGCCAATAGGCACGGAAGGATCTGGTTCCATGGTGCCAACAGTGATACAGATCAACGCTCTGGCCCGAGGAGGTGGTGGAGAGGCTACCCTGGGGGTGGGCGCTACCCGCACTGGCTGTCTTAACTCAGACAAAAGTTGCGCTCTAGCCTCTTTCCACCAAAGGAGGGATGGACCTGTGGTCTGGTACCGGAGGAGGGGGAGGTTGGTAACTCTGATACCCCGGCCAGGATGGGTAACGTGAAGAGTACCCGGGATAACTCGGCGTGGGATGTCCTGGAGTAGGATATCCCGGTGTCAGGAAACCCGGCGACAGAGGCACCTGGCCCGGCATCGGGTACTGAGTGAACGATAGAGGGCTGCCTGCAAGCGGGAGAGAGGGTTCAGGGACTAGGAACCCAGTCGAAGGACCCGCAGGGGGTGGTGCCGTAGTGCCAGAAGGTGTTGTCGGATCCTGGAGCGCGCCTGAAGAGCCAGAGGGTGGAGGCTCAGCAACTAGATCCCCAGTCGGCAGCGGAACCTTGTACAGCGACGGCAGAAGACGGGGGACTCAAGGGGCCCCCGACAGCAGGTCCGAGTGCAATCTTGCTAAGGCAAAAAGCAAAGAATCGGGTGGCGAATCCTGGAGACGACAGGTCGACTTATCCCTCACTCTGTACGACGTCAGGGGCCAAACTGGAGCCCGACGGGAGAGTGGATGGATCTGGACAGGCATCGGAGGAGCTGGCATCCCAAACAGCAGATCCGGCCGGCTAGATATGGCTGGGAGGCAGCCGTTATTTGATTGGCAGAGGCTGCCACTTTCACTGAGGCGAGGGTGACTTAGCAGGACAAGGCATGAAATTGCCACTTAAAGAGGCTGCCCCCAGCTGCCCGCTTTCACCACGGGCAGGAGGGGCCACAGCCCAAAGAAGTGGACGGGCACCAAAAAGTACTCACAGTTGCAGGTTTCTCAGTGGCGCATTTAACTGTGGTCCCGCCGCTTTCTTTTCTTTTTCGTCCGCGATGACACAACCCCCCACACCAGAGTTTTTGGAGCTCTTTTTCCATCGGGTCAGAAGATGATCCTTGAGGGACTGCTTGCGCCTGGTTCTGGTCGCCTGGTTGAAGGCCTGGCAGAAGGAACACGCCTGGATGTCGTGCTTAGAACCGAAGCAAAGGAGGCAGCGGGAATGGTCATCCCCATGTGGGATTTGAGCGCCGCACTTAGAGCACTTTTTCTTCTGTCTAGAAGACATCAATTTGAAGAAAACTTTGATAAATTTAAGTAAGAGGCGAAGGAAACTTCGACAAAATACAACACGGATGTTGGATTGCTGTTCTGACACAAGCTGAGCGTTACTGAGGAGACGGTGGGAAAAAACTAGAGCGGGTGAGGGACCGCCCTTTTTATAGTCAGGCTGACGTCACGCCGCCCCATCGGGGGTGGTCCCCACTGATTGACAAGTACAAGTTTTCCGTGCAGACCTGATGCCAGGGGGCGCAGTCCTATATGCGAAGACCTACAGCAGGAACCCTGTCGAAGTAAGATCTACTGTTACAGGTGAACAACCTGTTTTTCTAGGGACATGGATATGTTGTTCATCTACACTTCTTGTCAGACTCCTAGCAGTTCTCCAGGAGGAGGGAGGCAAGGCACCCCCCACTGAAATACAAACTGAGGCCCCAAAACAGGCATCCCGGTGAGACTCAAGGTCTATGTGGTAATGGGGAATGAAGGTGTTTGCTGACTTCCAGGTAGCAGCCAGACAGACTTCCTGTATGGGGACGTCCCTGGAAGCAGCCACCGATGCAGCAGTATGGCAGGTGGAGGGAGCTCTTATCCCTCTGGGAGGCTCCTTGCCCGCCAACTCATAGCATAGACTAATGCAAGATGCGACTCATCTTGCGATCGTCCACTTTGCTGCAGGTCTGCCTGAAGCAGCTTCAGTGTAGGTGACAAATAGCTGGCGAACCTCTCCCTGAATTTCTGCCATCCTCTCCTCTCCTTAGAAAAGGAGAGCTCATCTTGGTCCAATGTATGGAGCCTGCACTCTGCCTCTGAAGTGTAACTGGCGTAGCACACCGGCACAGTCAACACCTGGTTAAGGTGAAACAGACACCACCTTTGGAAGGAATTTCAGGTGGGGGTGCAGGATAACCTTGTCCCTGTGTAAGACCAGATAAGGGGAGTCCACTGAGAGCACCTGGAGCTCCCCTGTCCTTCTGACAGACGTGATAGTCGCCAGGAAGGCAGTCTTCCATGACAAGTGTGACAACTCACTTGAGCATTGGTTCGAATGGCTTGCCCATGAGCTGTGCCAAGGCCAGCAGTAGATCCCACGGAGGTGGAGGTTCATGCACCGGAGGGGATATGTGATCCAGTGCCCGACCACTGTCTCCTGCGCCAGCGTCTGCTGACCAGCCCACGCCTAGTAAGCAGAGATAGCTGCTATGTGCACCCTAAAGGTCAATGACTGAAGACCCCTTTGGAGAGCAACCAAAGGTAGTCTAGAATGTTAGCCACTGGGCAGGACAGAGGGTCCAGGCCCTTGCCCTGACACCAAATGGAAGATATTTTCCACTTGAAGGCATAACATTTCCTGGTCGACTCCTTCCTGGATGCTTCTACTACATCCTCAGAGAGACGCAGAGACCCAAAGCCTGGAACGCTAGCCACTCAGGTATCAGGCTGTCAGGTGCAGGGATTGAAGGTCTGGGTGGAGAACCTTCCCCCGACTGACTGAGATCAGGTCCGGGCATGCTGGAAGATGCCTTGGGAGCCTGTTGCTGAGGCGGAGATCATCTGAATACCAGAACTGGCAGGGCCAGCCTGGAGCTACCAGGATCACCTGTGCCTTGTCCCTCTTCACCTTGAAGAGCATCCTGTGGATCAAGGGAAATGGAGGGAAGGCGTAGAAGAAGCCTGGGGTCCACAGCCTTCAGAAGGCTGGGGGGGGTGGGCATGAAATAGCCTCAGCTTGGTGTTTTTCCTGGAGGCAAACAGGTCCACCATTGGTCTGCCACAGTGGAAGAACAGGCTGTAAGTTACCTCTGGATGGAGAGACCACTCATGGGATGTCTCGCCTATGCAGCCGAGAGCATCTGCCAGTTGATTTGAGGCTCCCGCCACATGGATGGCTAGGAGTGCCACCTCCAGACGGCTCATGAATGTCCAGATGCAGAGCGCTTCCCTGCATAGCAGCCGGGAGTGCATGCCGCCCTGCTTGTTGAGGTAGTACATGGTCATGGTGTTGTCCATCTGGACTTAACCACTTTACCCCAGAGCCGAGGAGCGAATGCTGACAGCGCCAGTCTGACCACTCTGAGCTCCAACAGGTTGATGTGGTAACAGGACTCCTCAGGGGGTCCAGAACCTGTGGGCCCTGTTGTCCCCCATGTGGGCTTCCCAGCCCATGAGGGAGGCATCATCGGCTGTGAGGACGACTGTCGCATCGGTTTTGAGGACGACAGTCTGCTCAGGGTGAACAGGATCCCTTCCTGCAACCGGTCTAGGATAGTCCACCACTGGAGAGCACCCCACATCTTCTGGGTCACAGTGATCAGCTGGTTGAAATGACCTAGGCGCGGAGTCCACTCGGCGGCCAGCTCCCATTGAAGGGGGCGCATATGCCACCGAGCCCAACAGACCACGGAGGTGCAGGCCGCAATGTAACCCAGAAGGCACAGAGGTCCTGGGCAGGGCACAACTGCCCAACCAGAAATGATCGGGCAAAGGAGAGAACCTCCGCCCTGTCTGCCAGGAGCCGGGCTCTGGCTTGGCGAGAGTCTAGCTCTGCCCAGATGAAACATCACCCGACAAGGCACGAGTTCCAACTTGGCCTCGTTGATCAGGAGGCCGAGCTGGGAGCAAGTCTGGATGGGCAAGTCCCTGGAGTTCACCTCCTGTTGTGTGGAACATAAGAGCCAATTGTCAAGGCAGGGGTATATTCTGACACACCCCCCCCCCCCAACATGGGTTGCCACCACTGCAATGCATTTGGTGAAGACCTGTGGAGCCAATGACAGGCCAAATGGCATGGCATGAAACTCGTATAGGGTTCCCTCCGCCCTGAAGCGGGGGAACCACTGGTGGGACGGACTGATTGGGATGTGAAAGAACGCGTCCTGGAGATCCAGTGAGCAGAACCACGTTTTGCTCCAAGGATGGTATGATCTGGGACAGAGTTACCATCCGGAAGGTGCGTGGCCTGACATACCGATGCAGGTTGTGCAGAAACTACAATGGGGTGCCAGCCCCCCATCCACTTCAGAACCAGGAAATACCTGAATACGAACCCTGGGTCTGGTAGAGGATCTGCCACTCGAGCTACTGCCTCAAGAAGGAGCTGAGCAATGTCGTCCTGAAGAGCTGACCAAGTGTGGGCAGAAACTCTCTCCTCCCGTGGGGCATGGGCTCGGCTTGGAGGGTACTGCTCAAATTCAAGAGGCAGACCCTGGCTGACCACTTCTAAGACCCACCTGTCCGTGGTAACAGTGGATGATGTGGAAAGGAAGTGGCGGAGCCAGACCCCCATGGGAGGACCTAGAGCTGGTGTGACTGGAATAGTGGTGGCAACCACTATCCAGTCACTGAGCAGGCTTGGAGAAAGAGGGTCCAGAGCCTGAACACCGACCGACCTTTATGGGCTGGGGGCACCAAGCCTAAGCCTGCTGCTGACCTCCCTGAAAGGATGGCTGCTGCTGCTGCTGGGCCGCAGGGGAAGAATGCTGGAAAGGCTTCTTCTGCTGCTTCTTCTTGGGACCAGAAGAACTCTGAGCAGAAGCGGCGTCCACGGTGGCACTGGACTACTTGATGCGCTGAAGCGATCGGTGCCCAGGAAAAGCACAGCCAGTTTGTGCTGGGTATTCACCGGGAAGGAGGAGCGCCTCAACCAAGCCCTGCGAGTCCCCAATGTCCAGGGCAGTCTTGAGCTGCTGCTTAGCAATGGCATGACCTTGGTCTCTGACCTGCTTGACTGTGGTCTGCAAGTCCGTGGAGAGGTGTGGGAGGACTTTGTCCAAGGACCCCAAAAGGGCATGGGAGAAGTGTGCCATGACGATGGCTGAGCTTGCCTGATGCAGGTCTAAGGAAGAGGCCACATAGACCTTCCAGGCAGTGTGATCCAATTTCTTGGACTCTTTCTCCGGAGGTCTGTCGGTATCAGCAGAACTGCCTGTACGTCTGCACACAGACGCAGTCACAAGGCTCTCGGCCGAAGGGTGCTCTGAACCCCGCTAGGGACCCCATGGGTACTGCAGACTTGCGGGCCATTCAGGCAGACTGAGCTGGACGGGAGGCAGGGTGCTGCCAAAGTTCAAGGGCCGGGCTGACAATGGCTTCCACCATAGGAACGGCTTCCGCCGGGGTATCCCCTCTCTTGAAGATATCTGAAAGAGGGTAGTCTGTCTTTCTGGATTGGTTCCTGGGGCATCCCTGTGGACACAGATGAGGTGGAAATGCCCTGAAAAGATGAAGGGCTTTCCTCAGTCATTAAATCACCAGCCAACTTGTCATCCCATGGATGAGAATGGAGGCCGATGTCATCCAAATACGAAGTATCCAGATACAGTGGTCGACCGCCTAGATCACACTCTACTCGCCTAGGGCATTCGGGGAGAGAGAGAGAAGACCGACTGAAAGACATTGGGGGAGCCCAGTGTCCGTCTGAGCTTCCTTAGAAGGAGCCCTTCCCATGGGCTGCTTAGGCGGCGGTACCACCAGAATAGGTGGAGAGACCAGTTTATGCCAAACCGGAAGAGGTTTAGTCTGCTCTGCAGGCGGGGGAACAGATTTTATCAGTCCCCGGGGAGTCAGCTTCGGCCTGGGAGGTGAAAGCCAAGACATGGCCAGGGTGGGAGCCGGGGTCAGCTTATGCCCGGACAAAATCAGCTGCTGCCACGAGGTCCTCGTAGCATCGATGGGGTTTCTGCCGAAGCCTCTCCTCATCCGAGGAGGATGTGGATGACTGATGGCATCTCCTCTTTTTGGCGCGCTTGTGTGCCTTCCTTGGCCTGTCAGTCGAGGGGGTCCGAGATCTCGATTGAGATCGGGCAGGCCGACTCAGTCGCTCGTGAGATGCCGGTAAAACTGGAGACTTCCGGGGGGTCAGGGACCACTGCCTCGGCGGGTTTCCCAGAGGGCTGGGTCTAGTCGGGGAATGAAAGAACAGGAATCTGATTGAGGGAGTCATCGACCGGAGTCAGACAATGGGTCGATCAGGTCGAGAACAATCTCAACTTCAGCGATCGAAACTTCGGTCGACTTGCCCGACGGCAAAGTCAAGAAGCCGGCAGCCGAAGAGGCAATTTCGACCAAGGTCGAAATGGATGGCTCCTGGGACCAAGATCTCTCCCAATCCCAAGGGCATATCCGTTGAGACGAAGACTGTCCCGGGTCCCTCTCCCATTTACAGGACTGAGAGGAGTGCATGCCCGCAGGACTCTCACCCGTAGTCAGGAGAGAGTGGCATAACTCTCAGAAGGAACCCGAGAAAGTGGAGCCCAAGTTGAGAGGAACGAAGATGCCCCGAGAGGAACATTCCGCGGAGCGAGCCGCTTCCTCCTCGAAGGCCTGAATGCCCTCAACTGCTCGGTGGATCCCGCAGCCACCGCCCACTATGTCTCCTTAGATTTCACCGGTGGGTTCAGTTTTTTGGGCCTGCCCAATTTAAGGCATACAAGCCGGTTGTCGAGGTCATTTGGCTGAAAAACGAGGCAGAGCTCGCAGGACGTGATGTCATGGCCGACACCAAGATAGTAGATGCATGCGGTATGCGGGTCCCTATGCGACATCTTCTGGCCGCACAGGCACTGGCGAAATCCGGGGAAAACCAGTCTTTCATAATCAAGAAGCAACAGTCGCAATCGCTAATGTGCACAAGTCCAATTTTCAGAATGACCGAAAGTTGAGAAGCCAGGGATAAAGAATGCGACAGCACGATGCAGGCAACCTGAATCTTCCAGCAGAAAGGAAGATCTGGTGTCACGGGGTGGAGCACAGGATTACAGCACCCAGATGGGTGGAAGGAGCCAGCTTGAAGACCTCCCGGCAATCCTTGAAGGAAAAGGGACATGCCAAGAAGTGTGGATGAACAACATATCCACGTCCTCAGAACTACTGTTGCAAGTGAGTAACCTATTTTCCTAAAGACATGGATATGATGTTCTATCCACACTTCAGGCAGACTCCTAGCAGATCAGGGCAAGGCACACATCCCCCTATTTAGGGAACAGAAATTGGAGAACTGAGGCCCCAAAACCAGCACCCCAGCATGACTCAAGTTTGATGTGGTATTGGGAAATGTGGACTTCCAGGTAGCAGCCTGAGATTTCCTCGATAGGGACGCCCCTGGAAGCAGCCATATGGCGAGTGGAATGAGCCCCAAGTCCTATGGGATGCTCCCTACCCCACCAGCGTACAGCAGAGGTCGATGCAGGATACAATCCACCTGCCCATCTGTCTGCTTAGCTGCCAGTCTGCCAGGTGCGGCCTACCCGACTATGGTGGATGTCCGATATTTCAGGGGGAACTTTGGGTTGGGGTGAAGGACAACCTTGTCCCTGTGAAAGGCCAGGTAAGGAGACTCAGTATCTGGTGCTCACTGATCCTTCTGACAGACGGCTGCCCCACAGCTGGGTGTGCTAGAAAAGCCTCATACGGTCAAAATATAGTAGTTGCGCAAGAACTAACCGTAACAGTAGATCTTCGAAAGAAGTTCCTGCAGTAGGTCTTCACATATAGGACTGTGCCCCCTGGTGTCAGGTTCCAACGGCAAACTGGTAGCTAGCAATCAGAGGGGACTGCCCCAGACGTCAGGTGATGAGACGTCAGCCCAACTATAAAAGGGGCAGTCCCACGCCCGCCCTACAGTTCTTTTCCACCGGAGACCTAAAGAAAGGGAAGGAGTAACAACTTCTGGGACTTTGTGCCCTATCAGACCTGTGGGCTAGGCAGTAAGGAAAGGAAAGATTTCCAGGAGCTGGGAGAAAGTGGGTGGGAAACTAGACCTACTGCAGGAAACTCCCTCGAAAATCTACTGTTACAGTAAGTTCTTACGTAACTGCTATATCCTACTTCAAGAGGGTTCCTGCAGTAGGTCTTCACATACAGGACTGAATACTATGCAGTCTAAAGAGAAGGAGTCTGAGATGGGTTCTGGGAGGAGGAAAATGTCTGCCAACTGAGGTTCTGCCTTAGGATAGAAGACCTTGCAAAACAGCACGGCCGAAACCAGTTCTACACCTAGAGGCAATGTCCAGACTGTACTCGTTAGTGAAGGTGTGGACAGAAGACCAAGTGGCCGCTGCACAGATCCCTGCAGTCTACACATTCCTGAAAAAAGCAGTAGAAGTGGCCACGCTTCTGGTGGAGTGGCCTTTAACCACCCCCAGAAGGGTCTTTCCATGCTTCTGGTAAGTGTAGTGAATACAGTTAACCAGCCACCTGGAGACAGTCTGTTTTGAGACGGCTTTGTCTTGGCACTAGGGGACAAAGGCCACAAAAAGTTGGTTCGCTTTACGAACCTTAGTCCGGGAGGTATAGTACCTCAGGAACCGGTGCACAGTTAAGGAGTACAACAGATATTCCCCTGATAAAATGCTTAGGATAATAGACCAGCAGTTCGACATTCTGGTTGGGAGTCGTTTCCGAAACCACTTTCAGAAGAAAGGAAGGATTAGTTCTAAGGACCACCATGTCCTTGTGAAAAATCAAATAAGGCTCTCTGCACACAAATGCCTGAAGCTCTGAAACTCCTCGTGCTGAAGTAACAGCAACTAAAAATAAAGTCTTCCATGTCAAGAAGCGCATATCGCAACTTGCTGCTGGTTTAAAGAGGGGTAACGCAAGTTTCTCCACCATAAAATTGAGATCCCAGGGAGGACAAGGGTTCCGGACTGGAGGTTTAATATGAAGGATGCCCTTCAAGAAAGTTTTTGTAACCTCTAGCTGTGCTAGGGTTTTGCCCTCCACCGGGAGGTGGTAGGCAGACACCGCAGAAAGATGGCCCTTAATGGAGGAGTAACTAAGGCCCAACTCAGAAAGATGTAAGAGGTACTTTAACACCTGGGAGGCCAAGCGTCTAGCTGTGGCCCAAATGGAAAATCTCTTCTACTTCATGGCATAGGTAGATCTGGTAGGTGGTTTTCTGGCTTCTACCAGGACCTGAGTGACCTGGGAAGAAACTCCGTAACGGGAAGCTACTATGTCCACAGGTGCCACATGGAGGTGGAGAGACCGAGGGCTCGGATGTACCAGAATGCCCTGCTTCTAAGACAGAAGGTTGTGAGATATCAGCAGAAGGACCAGTGGTTCTAGAGCCAGCTGTTGTAACAACGGGAACCAAATCTGCCGAGGCCAAAAGGGGCAATCAGGATTAAGTGGGCCCCTTCCACCTGAAGTTTCAACAGAACCTACTGAATACGAGGAAAGGGAGGAAAAGTGTACAGAAACTGCCCCGTCCAAGAGAGACAGTGCGTCGCGCCAAAAAGCACCATGCCCGGGAACGAGCGAGCAAAAGCTGGGTAGTTTTGCATTGAATGGGGAGGCGAAGAGATCTAGGTCTGTCCGGCCCCATCGAAGAAACAGGTCTTCGACTACGTCCTGCTTTAATTCCCACTCGTGAGCCCTGGCTACTGATCAGCTGAGACTGTTCACCAGACCATTGTGCACACCTGGGACATGGACTGCTGTCAGAAACAGACCGTGCTGAATCGCCCAGTACCATACTCTCATTGCTTCCCTGCACAGAGGGTACAACCGGTTCCTCCCAGTTTGTTGAGGTACCAGACAGTTGCCATGTTGTCTGTCTGGATCAGAAGAGTTCCTGGGACGAGTAATGAATGGAAGGCCAGGAGAGCATAGAGAACTGCTCTGGTCTCCAGGACATTGATATGAAGCTGCTGCTCCGGGGAGAAAGAGATCCACTAACCTTGGGTTTTGTGGTCCCCAGCCCATATCGGAGGCGTCCAATGTGAGAGTCAGGTAGGGGCCACAGAGTGGAAAGGAGCTCCCACCAACTGGTTGGTGAGATCCTGCCACCAAAGAAAATCCTTCTGCAAGCTGTTGGAGATCATGACCAACTGATTCACGTTGTCCAAAGGTTGGTCCCACCAGACTCAGACCACTAGGTGAACCTCATGTGCAGTCTGGCAATGGGGACAGTAGGAATGGCTGCTGCCATGAGTCCCAAGAGTTGGAGCACCAAGTGTGCGGAGGTCCATCAAGCCTTGGCTACCAGAGTGGCCTGGGAAACTAAGGTCTCGGCCCATTCCAATGGTAAAAAAGCCTTGCTCTGTACTGTGTTCGGTACTGCCCCAATAAACTGGAGGAGCTGAGCGGGTACTAGCTGGGACTTGGGGAGGTTGACACAGATGCCCAGCTTGACAAACAAGTCCAGAGTGAGAGAGAGATACTCCCTTCAGACTGTCCAGTGAGGAGGCTGAAAAAAAGCCAGTCGTCTAGGTACGGGAACACGTGTATGCCTATGTGGCGGAAAAATGCTGCTAATACCGCTAGACACTTGGTGAAAACCTGGGGCGCTGGGGACAGGCCGAAAGGAAGTGCCCTGAATTGGAAATGGTTCTCCTCGAAGGAGAACTGGAGGAAGCAGCGGTGGACTGGGACGATGGGGATATGTAGGTAAGCATCCTGCATATCCAGGAGCACAGCCATGTGTTTGACTGGAGCAGGGGTAGGAGTCCCTGAAGGGTCAGCATGCGGAATCTCTTGTATTCCACGAAGAGGTCGAGCGTCCTGAGAGCCAGGATAGGTCACAGATCCCCAGTCTTCTTTGGTACCAGGAAGAAATGGGAGTAGAATCCCCTTCCTAGTTGGTCTGAAGGGACGGGTTCTATGGCCGCTTTTTGAAGCAGGGCCTGGATTTCCTGGTGGACGATGGGGATCTGACCCAGCGGGTAAAAGGACCTTCCTGGAGGATGTGGAGGTGGAATCTCCAGAAACTCGATTAAAGTGACCTTGTTGTATGAGCCGAAGAACCCATACGTCTGTGGTGACAGAGTTCCACCCTTCCAGGTGGAGGCCGAACCTCCTTCCTACTGGTTCCTCCGAAGGGAATGGAGATAGCGGAAGGAGGGAGAGCGAGTCAGGACACAGAGGGGAGGAGAGCTTTGGCCCAAAGCTGGTTTGGCAAACTCTGCCCGAGGGTTTTAGCTCCAGAGCCAGTGATGCGTCTTTTGCCTCAACGCTTGTTCTGGGTCTTATTCCATTGTTTCCGATGATGAAATGGATGCTTTTTCTGACCCATCCGATACATCGAGCGTATGTCTCCAGGGTCGTCCACTCTTCTGCAGCCCTGTTCTATCCTTCGCGTTGCCGCCAAAGAGGACGGAACCCCTGAAGGGTGCGTCCAAAAGGGATGCCTGGACATCCTGTACCAGACCTGCAATATGGAGCCTGACAGGTGATGGAAGGCAGATCCCCGTGGCTGCAGCCCAAACTACTGAGTCCATGGAATTGTATGCGGCTCGGACAGCATGACGGCAAGAGGACTTGTTCATACGAACTTTGTCCAACAACTTGGCCTGGAGGTTTTTGTCAGGGATAGCCTGAAGGTCCCTCTCCAGCTCAGCAAGGGATGCCTTCTGGAAGGCCACCATATGGGACACAATTTAATGATCGTATGGCACAAGAAGTGGATGAGTAGATATTTCTACCAAATTGGTCCAGTTGCTGCGAGTCCTTGTCTGGTGGAGACTAACTCAGGTGCTTGGGTTGAGCCAACCAGTCATGCATGGCCATGATGACCATGGAGTCCGTTATCAGGTGCAACGTCAAATGAGAAATTCCTCCCGGGGGGGAGTAAGTTCTGTCGGCTTTTCTGGAAACAGCCAAGATGGAGTAGGGCTGTTGCCAAACATTGGTGACCAGGTCCTCCTGTGGGCCCATCCAAGGGGGGAGAGAGATGGGTAGAGGATCCACAGTCGCTAGATCAAGGTGCTCAGCCAATCTTTTGCGCTGAGGATCCATCTCCTTACAAGGCCAGCCTCCCGCTGCCTGAATCGTTTCCAACAAATCCCCAAACTAAGGGTCCTCTGGACGGGATTTAGGAGATTCTTTCGGAGGAACTTTGACCCGAGATAGAGGGTCAGAGTGGTCGATGTCCGAATCTATGTCCGATTCAGAGGGCTCGGAGCCACTGGGTAGAGAAGGGTCCTGCCCAGTGCCTCCTGCATTAAGTGAACCCTCAGCTTGGCCCAGAGGGACCGGGGGGGGGGGGCTCTGGGTAGAGGAACAGCCCCCAACAGTTGGGACTGTCAGATTTCAGTGATGAGCTGGGTCCTGGCATCCTGTCACCATGCTGTAACCAACACTCTGTCAAGTAGCGGTGGTGGAGGAGGAGGTGGAGGAAGCAGATACCTTGGATACCCCTGGTAAGTTGGGTGGTGCCAATAAGGGTACTGATACCCGGGAAGCCCTGGCAGATAGCCTAAAGGTGGATATCCGGGTGTAGGGTACCCTGGCGTCTGGTGTCCAGGCGTTGGCGGCACACTGCCCAGAGACAGATAAGAAGGATCAGTCAGAGGGCCACCCAGCAATGGAATGTGGGGGTCAGGCCCTGGAAAACCACCAGAGGGTGTCGCAGGTCCACTGGGAAGTGGCAGGGGATCAAGAGTGGTGTCCGAGGGTCCCGAAGGAGGGGGTTCCATGCCCAACAGATCCCAGTCCAGCGACAGGCCTCATGGAAGAGGGAGGTCTGGGGTTGGAGTAAAGCCTGGCGAAGGAGGTAGTTCTGGGAGAGACCCCAATGACAGGTCGGGTAACGATCCCGAAGGCAGACAAGTAGGGACTGGGTGGCAAATCCCTTGGAGAAGAAATCAGCAGGGATGAAGGATCTCCAGCGAGCACACTCGTGCCATCATCGGGGGCCTCATGGGAGCCCGTTGGGTGAGTAGGAACAGCCGTGCAGTCAACAGGTAGTCAGTCCAACTTATCAGTCGCGACCGGGCCGTCTGTGGCAGAGGAACCATGGACAGGCTGATCGGTCTGGGCCGGGTACCCAGTGGCAGGGCCGGAGGGTCACTTGGTGGCAGTGCTACGCGAAGGAGAAGAAACAAACAGACCTCAAGAAAGGCTAACCCTGTTTGCCCGCTCACCTTGGCAGCAGGGGGAGAAGGTGCCCGGCCCATAGAAGCAGATGGAGGGCCCAGAAGAGTGGTACTCATGGTCTTTGAGGTGGAAGGTCTTCCTTGTGGAGACTGGCTCCTCCCCCAACGCTTCTCCTCGTCCTTCCTTGGGACCAGCGATGACAACCTCTCCCTAAGCTCCTAGAGCTCCTTTACCATAGAAGCTAGTTGTCGGGTGAGAAGGTGGGCCTAGAGGGTTCGCTTGTGTTGGGTCTGGGTGGCCTGGATGAATCCCTGGCAGATGGCACACTTGGCAGAGTTGTGCTTAGGCCCCAGGCAAAGGAGGCAACGAGAGTGGTCGTCCCCGTGTGGGATTTCAACATCGCACTTGGTTGCATTTTTTTGGACGAGCTGACATACACTTGTTCGAAAAATGAAGAAAAAGGGACTGAGAAAAAAGACTAAACGTCAAATATAAAGCGGGCGACTGATTGCTGTTCTCACACGTCTGCTGAACGAACAGAGGGTGGGCGTGGGACCGCCCCTTTTATAGGGGGCGGTCCACACTGATAGCTAGCTACAAGTCTGCCACTGAACTGGATGCCAGGGGGCGCAGTCCTATATGTAAAGACCTACTGCAGGAACCCTCTCGAAGTAAGCTCAATAATTCTAGCATCACCCACCAAAGCAAGACACAAAATTGGCAGTGTAAAGATATTTATTGCTCACGTAAGTGCAAGCTACCTCTTGAAGGGGCACCAGAGGGACCCACAACCTCCAACCTGACATAATAGCCACCAGGAAGGCTGTCTTACATGACAGGTGAGAGATTTCACACTTGTGCATCTGTTTGAATGGCTTACCCATGAGTTTTGCCAATACTAGCAACAGATACCAAAGTGGTGGTGGTTAACACACTAGAGGGGGAAATGTGATCAAGGTCTTTATATAAAACAAAGAAAAAAAAATGCACCAGACCACCTTCTCATGTGCCACCAACTGCATACCAGCCAATGCCCCGTATGTAGAGATGGCTGACCGGTGCACCTTAAGGGTGGTCGACCAAAGGCCCAACTGAGAGGGACCAAAGGTTGTAGGGAATGCTAGCAACCGGACAAGATAAAGGGTCAATCCCCTTGCCCTGGCACCATATGGAGAACCTCTTCCATTTGAAGGCATAGCATTTTTGGGTTGACTCATAGAAACAGACTTTGACGGCAGATAAGGACCGCTAGGCCCATCTAGTCTGCCCATTTCCCTACCTACAGGACAGGCCGCAGATCCTAGTTAACCAACAGCCTATTTCTTCCAACCCCCCACAAGAATTGCCTTATGTCTGTCCCATGCATTCTTGAATTCCTCCCCAGTTTTAGACCCCACAACCTTCTAGGCTGTTCCATGCATCCACTACCCTCTCTGTGAAATAATACTTCCTCACATTGCCCCTGAACCGCCTCCTATCTTTAAATTGTGTCCCCTTGTTCTTGCAAGTCTCTTTTCTGAAAATGCTACCTTCTTGGACTTTGTTGATTCCACTGAGGTACTTAAAGTTTCTATCATGTCCCCTCTCTTCTTTCCTCAAGGGTACACATTAAGCTCCTTTAGTCTCTCCTCATACGGCTTCTCTTGCAGACCCTGCACCATTTTAGTTGCCCTCCTCTGGACTGCCTCTATCCTGTCTATGTCCTTGTGGAGATGGGGTCTCCAGAACTGGACACAGTACTCAGATGGGGTCTCACCAACTGTCTGTACAGAGGATAAAACTTCCTGTTTTCTGCTGCTGATGCGCCTCCTATACATCCCAGTATACCCCCAGCCTCCCTACTGCCTTCTCACATTGCTTGCTAACCTTAAGATCATCTGATATGATTACCCCCAGGTCCCTTTCCTTTTTTGTTGTTGTTACTACCTCCCCACCCATTGTGTATTCTTCCCCTGGGTTCTTGTTTCCCAGGTGCATTATTCTGCACTTCTTTGCACTGAATCCTAGCTGCCATACTTCTGACCATTCCTCCAACCTTGCCAAGTCCCTTTTCATCCTTTCCACGCCTCCTTGTGTATCAACCCTGTTGCAGATTTTTGTGTCATCTGCAAAAAGGCATACTTTTCCTTCCAGTCCCTCTGCAATGTCACCGATGAAGACATTAAAAAGGACTGGACCCAATACTGAACCCTGCGGTACCCCACTAGTAACCCCCTTTCTTCAGAATAGACTCCATTTACAATTACCTTCTGTGTCCTGTTGTCCAGCCAATGTTTTACCAGGCTACCACCCTGGGTCCCACTCCCAGGCTGGTTAATTTGACTATTAATCTTTGTGTGGGACTGTGTCAAATGCCTTGCTAAAGTCTAGGTAGGCCATGTCCACAGCCCCTCCCTGGTCTACTACTTTGGTCACCCAGTCAAAAGAAACTATTAGATCTGCCTGACATGACCTTCCGCTGGAACCCATGCTGCCTTGGGTCCTGTGCTCCACTGGCCTCAGGTACTCTACTATTCTTTCCTTCAGAAGGACTCCATCACTTTCCTACCACAGAGGTCAGACTGACAGGTCTGTAGTTTCCTGCCTCTGTTTTGGACCCACTTTGTGAAGGGAATCACATCCGCCTTCCTCCAGTCCTCGGGTACCACACCATCCTCCCATGACTTATTAAAAGAGTAACCAGTGGTTTCACTAGTTCCTCCCTTAATTCTTTTAGAATTCTGGGGTGAATTCCATCAGGACCCATTGCTTTGTCCACCTTCAGTTTTAGGAGTTCTTGCAGAACCCTTTCTTCTGTGAAAGGACTGGGATCACCCCCCTACCAAGAGTGCTTCTGTTAATTGGATTAGGCACTTCCCCTCCTCTTTTGTGAATACTGAGCAGAAATATTCATTCAGTATTCCTGCTTTTTCACTGTCCCCTCTGCCCACCCACTGTTCATTCTATTCAGCCTCACTATCCCTCCCTTTGTCTTTCTACGCTCGTGATGTACCTATAAAGGTTTTATCCTCTTTAACCGAATTGGCTCTTTTTTCCTCAGTTTGGGCCTTTGCTATTCTGACTTCCTCCCTGCTTCCTTCTGCCTTAACTGGTACAGCTCTCTGTCCTGCTCCTTCTGTGTTTCCTTTATACTCCGAATGCTATCTTTTCTTCCCGACTTTCACAGCCACCTCTTTGAGAACCATAGTGGCTTTTTTTCGTTTTGATTTGTTCATTTGCTTCACACAAAGGCTTGTTGCCTTTGTGATGGCAGTTTTGATAATTCCCCATTGTTGCCCCACACCTCCTCCTAGTCTGTTTGCTAGTGCTTTTCTGAGGCACTCTTCCATCTTGCCAAAGTCAGCCCTCCTAAAGTCCAGTACCCTCACTTTTGTATGGCTTGACTCTGTAGCTGAGTTTAACGTGAACCACACTGTTTGAGGGTCACTTGTCCCCAGATGGCAACCCACTTCTAGATCTGAGATCCTCTCACTGGCCCCGTTTGAGAGTACGAGGACTAAGATTGCTCCCTCACGAGTGGGTTCCGAAACTAGCTGTCTAATGCCTGCCACCTGTAGGGCATCAAGAATGGCCCTGCTCTTGGATGTGGCTGCAGTAAATGTGCTCCAGTTAATATCTGGCATATTCAGGTCTCCCATCAACAGTATCTCCCCTTTCTCTGCCATTCTAAGAATGTCTTCTATCATATCCTTGTCCATTCCTTCCCCCTGACATGGGGGTCTGTACACTAACCCTGTGCGGATTGTGGTGCCCTTTCCAGTCTCCAAGGTGACCACAGTGCCTCTCTCTCCTGTTTACTCTTTTGTTCAGTTGCTTTTATCCCTTCCTTACATAGAGAGCTACTCCTCCCCTCTTCTCCCCTGCCTGTCTCTCCTGTAGGTTATGTACCCTGGTATGTTAACATCCCAGTCATGGTTCTCTGTGTACCATGTTTCTGTGACTGCTACGATATCTAGGCATCCCTCTTCCATTAAGGCCATCAGCTCAGGGAGCTTGTTGCCCAGACTACGGGCATTGGTACTCATTACCCTCCATTTCCTGATGGCCTTACTCCCTTTTTGCCCCATCCCTGTCCTTCTTGCCTTTGTCACTTTCTCCATTTACCCTTGCCTTCTCCCTATCGACACCTCTATGTTGGTGTTTGCCGCACTTATCACCGTGATTATTTGGGGGCTAGGATTTTCTCGTTCTTTCCAGTGCCTCCCTTGGCTAGTTTAAAAGCTTGCCAATGAAGCATTTAAACCTATCACCTAGGATCCTGGTTCCCTCCCAACAGATGCAGCCCATCATGCCAGTATAGGCTTGCATCACTCAGGTGGACCCCAGTCCCCAATGAAGCCAAATCCCTGAGCTCCACACCAGTTTTTCAATCACTGATTGAATCCCATGGTCGGAACACCTAGCCTCTCCTATGCCATAGATGGGTAGCACCTCCGAGAAGGTTACCGTGTGCTACTTGACCAAGGCCCTCCCCAATTCCACAAACTCTTCCTGCACTTCTCAATCCCTTTCTTAGCCAGGTCATTTGTGTCCCTAGGTGGAAAATGACATCCAGCTCCCTCCTGTACAGCTGCTCCGGCAATCCTGAGGATCGCTTCCTGTCCCTGCAAGCCATGGCGCCAGGCAGGCACCTTACCTCCTCTCCTTCCTCCCCAGTTCTACCTTCCTAACAATGGAGTCCCCCACCAGGAGTTGTTTCCTTCCCTGCAGGGTCCCCTGCCACCCTCCTGTGGGTCTCCTTTGTGGAGGTTCCCAGCATCCTCATGGTCTCCACTGTGGTGCCTCCATAGAGGAACCACACTTTGCCAGAATGGCATGGGAATTGTGAGAGGTACAATGGGAGTGATGCGCCTCTTTCCACCACCCTCACCCTCCTGAGCCCACTGTGGTCCAACCGCCTCTCTTCTTGGCAACCTCTGAGGCAACGGCAGTGGCACTGGTGGTCCCTGGATGAAAGAGGAGGTCCACAAATCCTGGCCAACTCAGCCTGGAGATGAGCAACCTCCTCCCTCAGCCCAGAGAGGTGCCTGCAGATGGGACAACACCGCATCCTCCAGAACATCTCCCGGAATACTGCTGCTCCACAGCCACTGCACTGCACCACTCCAATCATGTCTTATTTCTGGCCCCTTAACTGTTTGCAATCCTTACTCTTTCCTCTCTTTTTTTTCTCTCTTTCTCCTTACTTTCTGCCTGTGTGCCCTTTAAGCTCCTGATTGTCCTGTTCTGAGACAAGAATATCCTATATTTCGCAGTAGACCACTTACTTGCTCAGAGGCAGACCTCCAGCAGCTAGAGGGGGCCGGAGAGCTACTCTTGCCCTTCTAGGATGGTGGGTCCTTGGTGGTTCTGTGATCACTGACTTCCTGCCCCTAAACAGGAAGTTCCTGTTGTCAGTCAAATTCTGTGCCTATAAAAATAGAACTACCTTTTTTTTTTTTTGGTGGGGGAGGAGGGAAGGAGGGCAATATAGTCCCAGCAGAGAAGTTCAGTCACACAGCAGTCCTTTCTCCTGGTGTCTTCTGCCAAGCTATTAGCAGAAACTTTCTAAGGCAGTCTTTAAATGTAGCTTCCTTCTAGCTAAGCCACTCCCCCTACTTACCAGATCTTTCTACAAGTAATTTAAACCTCACAGCAGTTAAGTCCTTTCAGTCACCTGAGATTTACACCTAGATAACTCTTCAGATACCCATTCAGTTCAGTTAACCCAAACACACACTTTTTTGGTATGTTAGTTTTTTTTACCCTAAATTAAAGGTCAAATACAAAAGTTCTTCTACTTTAGTCCCAGCAGAGAAGTTCAGTCACACAGCAGTCCTTTCTCCTGGTGTCTTCTGCCAAGCTATTCTCCTTCCAAGAAGCCTCGCCCATGTTGAGGACATCGATGGAGACCCAAAGCCTGTAACTCCAGCCGCTCAGGAACCAGGCTGTCGGGTGCAGTGATTGAAGGTTTGGATGGAGAATCTTCCCCCGATTGAATGAGAGCAAGTCTGGGCACAGAGGTAGACGCCTTGGGAGTCTGCTGTTGAGGCTGAGGAGAATTGAGGTGCCTGAACTGGTGAGGCCAGTCCTGAGCCACCAGGATCATCGGAGCCTTGTCCTTCTGCAACTTGAGCAACACCTTGTGGACCAAGGGAAATGGAGGAAAGGGGTAAAGAAGGTCCAGGGTTCAGGGCTTGGAGAAAGCATCCCCCTGCAGCGTTGCTTGCTGAGGGGGGCAGGCAGAGTACAGCTTCAGCTTTGAGTTCTCCCTGGAGGCAAAATGGGTCCACCAGAGGAGTGCCCCACTGGAAGAACAAGCCATGTACTACCTCTGGATGGAGAGATCACCCATGAAACACCTCGCCCATAGGACGAGCATACACCAGCTGGTTCGAGACACTGAACACAAGTATGGTCAGGAGTTCCATCTCCAGGCTGCACACACTGGTCCAAAAATGGAGAGCTTCCTTGCACAGAGGAAGAGTCCTACCCTGTTTGTTGAGGTGTTTTCCATCTGGACCTGAATGACCGGACCCCGGATGTGTGGAGCAAAAACAGTCAGTGCCAGCCGAACTGCCCGGTGCTCCACCAGGCTGATGTGTCACCAGGACTCCTCAGGGGTCCAGAGCCCATGGATTCTGTTCCCCCAGGTTGGCATTCCAGCTCATGAGGGAGGCATCGGTCATCAGTATGACAGTTGGCTCTGGGCAGACTAATGGGATACCTTCCTGCAGATGTTCCGGGACCAATGACCACTGAAGGGTGTCCCACATCAGCTGGGACATAGTGACTGGCTGGTCGAATTGGCCCTTGCACCGAGACCAATGGCAGACCTGCTCAGACTGCAGCAAGCACATTCGCCAGCAGGCCCAACAGACCACGCCGGTGCATGCTGCCATGTATCCCAGAAGGCACAGAAGTCCTAAGTTGGGCACTACTGCCCAACATGAAATGATCACATAAAGGAGGAGAGAGCCTCCACTCTGTCCACCAGAAGCCGAGCCTGGCTCTGCAAGAGTCGAGCTCCGCCCAGATGAATTGAATCACCTCAAGGGCACGAGTTCTGATTTGGTCTTGTTGACCAGGTCAAGAGATGCAGGTCTGGAGGGCCAAATCACTGGACCTCTACCTCCTCCCTGGAGGGACCTGCAATTAGCCAGTCATCCAGGTAGGGGAAGACCAAGACTCCTTGGTGCCTCAGGTAAGCTGCCACCACTGCTATGCATTTGGTCAAGACCCTGGGGGCAGAGGACTGGCCAAATGGCATAGCCCCAAACTCTTAGAGGATCCCCTCCACCCGGAACCGGCAGTGGAACAGATGGATTGGGATGTGAAAGAATGTATCCTGAAAATCCAGAGAGCAAAACCATATGTCCTGCTCGAGAGGTGGTATTATCCAAGACAGAATGACCATCCTGAAGGTGTGTCCCCTGAGAAACTTGTTCAGGTCATGTAGATGTAAGATGGGGTGCCAGCCCCCCCAGTCTGTTTCTGCACCAGGAAGTACCAGCAACTAACCCCTGGATGTGCTGGGGAGTCCGAGACAGGAGCCACAACTCCTTGCAGAGGAGCTGGGTGATGTTCCTGAAGGGCCAACAGAATGACACACTCTGTCCTCCCATGGGGCAAGGGCTTGGCAAGGCAGGTAAGCCTTGAATTCCAGAGTCAGACCCTGACCGATCACTTAGAGGACCCACCTGTCCGCAGCGACAGCGGACCAGGCAGAAAATGGCAAAGCTGGCCCCCCACAGGAGGACCCAGGGCAGGCATGGAGGAGGCAGCCCCAACATCACATCACCAGGCAGGCCTGGAGGCAGAGGATGGACTGGCTGAGGAGTTATCAGGACCCCGACCTCTTGGCTTCCAGCCGATAGATTTTGGACAGAGATGCTAAGCCGGAGCCTGTTGTCCAGCCTGAGGCTGGCCCGGTTTGACGGTGGGGCAGATGGGGGCCAAAAGGGCTCCTTCTGCAGTATAGTGCCCTTGGCATCCCTCTGAGCAGAAGTCCGAGTCCAAGGTGGCACCGGACTTTTCACTGTGGGCGAGGTGTTCTTCGACCCAAGGCCCAAACACACTGGTACCAAAGAAGGGGACATAGCTTGTGTTGAGTATCTACTATAAAGGTACAGATCAGCAGCCAAGCCCTGTAGTGCATGGCAACAGTGGCCACCATGGACCAAGGGCAAGAGCTGCCAAAGGCCATGGCAGTCTAGAGCTGCTGCTTCGCCACCACTCAGCCTTTATCCTGCACCTGCTTGACCATGGTCTGCAAGTTCGCCAGGAGATAAGGAAGCACCTCAATCAAGCATGCCCAGAAGGGCATGGGTGAAGTGGGTCATTAAATTGGCTGAACTCGCTTGCTGAAGGCTGAGAGAGGAGGCAGCATAGACCTTTTTTGGACATATAGTCCAGCTTCATGAACTCCTTGACAGGAGGTTTATTCAACATCTCCCACATTGCCTGTGCACAGAAACAGTCGCCCACCAGACCCACAGCCAAGGGGTACTCAGTGATTCCTGAAAGGGAATCTGTAGGAACCGCATATTTGCGGGCCATCTGGGCCGATGGCGCAGGACAAGAGGCCGGATGCTGCCACAGCTCCAATGCAGGACCAAGAATGGCCTTCGTGACCTGGAAGGCTTCTCCACGGGAGTTGCCTCAGTCAAGGACCTTGGTGAGTGGGTGCAGAGCCCCACTTCTAGACTGGTTCCATCAGACCACCTGTGGACTCAGATTAGGCGGATAAGACCCATGAAAGAAGTGGGGCCCTGCTCCATCAACAAATCCTCTGTTGACTCCACATTCACCAGACAAGACTGCAAGGAGGAACCCTCAGACTCTGAAGATTCATTAAATAAAGGTCGACCGCTAGAGTCCCTGCTGACCCTACAGGGTCAGTCAGAAGTAACTGTGACTGACAGCCTACGACTAAGACCAGATGCCAGGCAGGCCTCCTTAGATGGAGGGATTTCAACAGTTTCGGTGGCATTTCCACCAGAATCCAGAGAAAGGCTGGGGGAGGCACAGCCGGTACTGTTGGGTCGGCTCCTGCAGAGGTGGGGAAGGCTGCGGTCTCTGCAGCAAAAGCCATATGATGTCCAGGGTTGAGGCTAGCATGGGCTTCATCCCAGTGAACATGAACTGTTGCCACATCAGATCTTCATAGCACTGATGCAACTTGTGTCGAAGCCTCTCCTTGCCAGAGGATGACAGAACAAGAGGAATAGCGGTGGTGCCACCTGCCTGAATGTCAGAAGCACAAGAGTCTATGCCGATGTGGGCTGCTCAACTTGTGACCAAGGCATCAGGACCGTGACCTCTACCATTGGGGCCACCAATGGCGGATCTCAGAAGAGGCTAGTGAGAGCCGAGCCTCATCCTGGTCTGGAATACTGATCCGTCCCTCGAGAGGTAAGCGGTAGGGCCAGAGTCCTAGATAAGGTGGTATCAGACTTGTCTTGCAAAAACAGGTCGACAGACTCAAGAAAAATCTTGGCCGGAAGATCGGCCTGCATCTCGACCAACCGGCCAGATGGGGAGACCATGGAGCTGGCAGCCTGGGCCAAAGGACCGAGAAGTCTGAACCTCCAAGAAGTGTGCGAACAAGAGGCCAGAGTGCGCTCACGATCCCAGAAATAGATAACTAGACCACTTCTTGGTCTCTTTCTTCCATCTGGGTTTGGTGCCCATGGGTGGAAAGGACCTAGCACAAATCCCTCAACACTCCCGTGAAGGAAGCACCCAAGGAAAGCGGCAAAAAAGCCGTAGCTGAGGAAGCTTGTGCTGCAGCCTGGGCCACAGCTTCTTCAAAAGCCGCAAGTTGTTCGGCGGACCCCGCAGCTGCAGAGACAACCCAATTGGGCATCCTTGGACTTAACAGGAGGATCCCAGTTGTCAGGATAACCCAACAGAAGGCAGGTGTGCCAATCTTCTAAAGTAGACGTATGTATGGTGCGGCATAGGCTGCAAAATGCACATGATGTGCTGGTATGTCAGACATTTTCTGCCTGTAGGCACATTTTTGTTTTTTTAAATCCCCAGCGCCAACTTCACACCGTCCATACCGGCTGAATTAAATGGGAAAGGAATATTGACTGAAGTGTGGATAGATCATCATATCCATGTCCCTAGATATGATGTTTTCCATGTCAAGAAATACAAGTCACAACTCATGGCAGGCTCAAAAGGAGCCAATATCAATTTTTCAAGCACAAACTTCTAAGTTTCAGTGCTGGACTGGATTACGAATAGGAGGTTTCATGTGCAGAATACCTCTCAGAAATGTCCGGGTTCACCTCTAACTGGGCAACCATACAACCATCAATAGCGGCATGGAAAGTTGATAGTGACCAAATGCATCAGGAATACTGCAGGCCAGAATCAGACAAGAAAGCACGTATTCCAACTGAACATTCTCAGGACATGTAAAATAGGTCCAAATTCCGTAGACTGAACAGCTTCAATTTCAAGAATAATTATGTCTTGTAGAAAGCTTTCTAGCCACAATCTGACCAGCCACCTTAGGGGATACCCCAAAATGTGCTATGCCTTTCGGAGCACTGTATGCAGATGTAGGGACTTCAGGTCCAGATGGACCAAGACTTCCTGTCTTGTTACACACCTCGACACAGAGGTAGAGGGACAGGAAGCTTCACTGACTGATGGAGTGGAAATCGTATCTGGCAAGGCTACAATGGAGCAGTGAGGATGAGAGTGGCACTCTCCACCTGCAGTTTGAGCAGAATGCTCTGTATTAAAAGAATGGGGAGGGGATGCATACAAGAATTTCCCTTTCTAATAGAGGGACATGTCTCACAAAAAAAAAAAAAAAAAAAAAACTCCAGGCCCTGGCATGAGCAGAAATGCGGTAGTTTTGCATTGTGTAGGGATGCAAAACGGTCCAATTCTGGAAGACTCCATCTTGCGAAGAGGTCATTTATTCATGAATGGGAACTACTAATTTCCATGGTAATAGACTGGGACCTGCTAAGCCGGTCTGTCAAGATGTTCTGGAGACCTGGGAGATGCATGACATAGCTGAAGGCCATGAGACAGAGCCCAGTACCATATTCACATTGCCTCTCTGCGTAAGGGATAAGAATGAGTGCCCCCTTGTTTGTTGATGTAATGCATCACACTGACATTGTCCATCTGTATTAGTAGGGGACCTGGACAGAGATGTTTCCGAAATGCCTAGAGGCTGTACATGACAGCTTACATTTCCAGGACATTTATATGCAGTTCAGCCTCCACCTCGGTCCATGCCCCCTATGTGTGGTATGGGCCAAAATGGGCACTCCGCCTGGAGCCCAAGACATCCATGGTGAGGATTTGTACAGGAGTGGATACAAAGAATAAAACACCTTTCAATAGATTTCACGATCTATCCACTGTAACAATGCTCTGGGAAGAAGAGATGTGACGAGAACCATCTGGCCCAACTCGCCCATCAACTGGTCATAGAAACAGACTTCGACAGCCGATAAGGACCACTTGGCCCACCCAGTCTGCCCATTTCTCTACCTACTGGATAAGCTGCAGATTCTAGTTAACCAACAGCGTACTTCCTGCAACCCCCCACTATAATTGCCTTGTGTCTGTCCCATGCATGTTTGAATTCCCCCACTGTTTTAGACCCAACGACCTCCTCAGGAAGGTGGTTCCATGTATCCACCACTCTCTGAAAAAAAATTTCTTCACATTACCCCGAGCCGTCCCCCCTCCATCTTTAAATTGTGCCCCCTTGTTCTTACACATCTCTTTTTCTGAAAGGTGCTACCCTCCTGGACTTTGTTGATTCCCTTGAGGTACTTGAAAGTTTCTATCATGTCCCCCCCGTCCCTCCTTTCATCAAGAGTATACATATTAAGCTCTCAGTCTCTCTTCATATGGTTTTTGATGCAGACCCAGCACCATTTTAGTTGCCCTCCTCTGGACTGCTTCCATCCTGTCTATGTCCTTGTGTAGATGAGGTCTCCAAAACTGCACACAGTACTCCAGATGGGGTCTCACCAACTGTCTGTATAGAGGGATAACCACTTCTTTTTTCTACTTGTGATGCCCCTTCCTATGCATCCCAGTATCCCCCTGGCTCTCCTTACTGACTTCTCACATTGCTTACCAAACTTTAGGTCATCTGATATGACTACCCCTAGGTCCCTTTCCATTTTTTGTTGTTGTTAGTACCTCCCCTGCTATTGTATACTTTTCTCCTGGGTTTTTGTTATCCCAGGTGCATTACTTTGCACTTCTTTGCATTGAATCTAAGTTGCCATATGTCTGACCATTCCTCAAACCTTGCCAAGACCCTTCTCATCCTTTCTACCCTCCTCTTGTGCAACTGTTACAGATCTTTGTGTCATCGGCAAAGAGGCATACCTTTCCTTCCAGACCCTCTGCAATGTCACCTATAAAGATGTTAAAGAGGACTGGACCCAGTACTGAGCCCTGAGGAACTCCACTAGTAACCCCCCTTACTTCGGAATATGTTCCATTCACTAGTACCTTCTGTGTCCTGTTGTGCAGCCAGTTTGCTACCCAGGCTACCACCCTGTGACCCACTACCAGGCTGGCAAACTTGACTATTAATCTTTTGTGCAGGACTGTGTCAGATGCCTTGCTGAAGTCTAGGTGTGCCATATGCACAGGATCCAGAGTATCCACTGAAGGATTCTCATATGAAGGCATGCCTGGAGCACAGTCACTATGGCTGCAACCTTGTGACACAGGAGACGACGTTCTCGCAGTGACATAACTGCTCCTGTATACCAGCTATGCCTGGACAATCAGATTGCCTGTCCTGTGGGAGGAAAGCACATCCCTTCTGTGATCAAGGCTGCCCTTGTGTATTGTAGTCTTTGGCAGGGAGTCATTGACTTCGGCACATTCACTGTGACCCCCAAATCATCTAACTACTGAAGCGTCAGACAGATTATGTAATGAAGCTTCCCTGCAGCTGGCCTTCAGGAGACAGTCATCCAGATGGGGGACATATAGGCCTGCCATGTAAGGGCTGCTGCTACACTGCTAAGCATTTGGTAAAGACTAGGTACCACAGAAGACAAGCCAAGGCAATACTCTGAACAGATAATGCAGAAAATGATTCGCCGCTCCACTCCTAGCTCGTGCATGGCTATGGCAACAGTACAAGTAGGAGCCAAGAACAGCCAGTACAGAATGATCAGGTGTCAAAAAACTAATTTTTCTAATATCTTTAAAAAGCCACATAAGAGGCATCCAAACACAAAGTACTCTAACTTGAGAAAGCTCCAGAGCGAAACCGGGTGAGTGACTGAGGGTCACGACTCTGCATTGTTTGTACTTTCTTTGTGGATGCCTTTTATGCAAGTCTTTTTAAAGATACTAGAAAAATAAGTCTTGATACCAAATCACTGTGCTGGCGACTCTTGCTCCTATCTGAACAGATAATGCACACCCCTCCAGTGTACAGTGGAGGTATTGCCTGTGGGATTTCCCGATCTTTACACGAAAAGTATGCATCCTTCATGTCTAGAGAACAGAGTCAGTCCCCTGTTTGCCGGAGGAGGATCAAAGCTTGCAGGGATACCATTCGAAACTTTTTGTATTCTATGTACAGGGTGAGATCCCCGTGATCCAACACAGGCTACAGATCACCTGCAGAATTTGGGACTAGGAAGTATCTGGAATACAACCCTTTGCTCCTCTCCTGAGGGGAAACTGGTTATATTGTAAATTTTAGGAGAAAGGACTGAATTCTTCCTTCAGATGGGACAAATGGCATGGAGGATAAACAGAAAGAGGTGGGATCTACAACAGCCCTAGAGCACGTACCCATGCAATTATCTCCAGAACCTACTTGTCCGTAGTGATCTACCACCATTGCTTCAGATACAGGGAGATCCTACCCCCCATGACCCCAGAAGGTAACTGCCGAGAGGTGTGGGGAGGAAAGAGAAGTTAGGTGGTACCATTGGTGGCAGGGCCACCAGAACAGATTCCTTTGGGTGCTTTTGCATGGGCATCTGAGGGAGGGGACCCAGTAGGGTGCCGCCTGTTCTGCTACAGCCTTTATGGTAGGCACAATTGCCTGGGGCAGCAAGCTGACAAAAAGGAACCTCAACCACGACCTCTAGCAGAAGTGGGATACAGGGATTTCACAGACCTTGGAACCATTTTTGAAGTCTGAAAGTCATGTAGGAGCCATTTTTGTATCTGAAGGTCATGTAGGAACTCATCATAACCAAATAGTTTCATACCTTTAAAAGGGACATGCAAAACTGCCTGCTACACATCATTGGCAAAGCCAGCAGCTCTAAGCCAAGAAGTTAGAGAGTTGCTAAGGAGTCACCTGGCAAGAATCTGATGGGATGCAGAGGTGGACCAAAGGTTGTCCATCATCAAGGAGGGAATAACAGTTGCCACAGGGGAGTGTGTTCAGCTCAAGGGGAAGAAACCAACAGACAAAGCACCCAGATGGTTTAGTAGAAATAACCCAGACAGTAAGGGACAAGAAGCTAGCTTACAAGAAATTCAGGAGGACCATGACAGAGGAAGACAGGGAGGATTATCCGAAGATGGCTAGTGCAGCAGGTAAGATAGTCCAGTGGGCTAAGACTCATAAGGAACTGTGCTAGCTGAGGGAATTCAGAAGAGCGAGAAGGCCTTTTTTTTTTGCTATGAGACAAGAAGGGAGCAAAGATGTAGTGATAGAGATGGATAGGGTGAAGACAGGGCTGCTAGCATTGAAGGTGGACACATCCCCAGGCCCCGATGGCATACACCCAAGGGTGCCGAGGGAACTGGCAGAGAAGCTTGCAGATCCATTGGCTGGCCTGTTCAATAGTTCACTGGAGTCAGGTGTGGTACTGCAGAACGGCACCATGTAGGGCCCCTCCATAAGAGCGGTCCCAAGGATGACCCACGGATTTACAGACCAGTCAGCCTGACCTCAATTGTGTACAAACTAATGAAGACCATAGAGAAGGAAAAGTTGGAGTATGCAGACGAGCACGGTTTCCAGGATGTGAGGCAGCACAGGTTTATGGAAAGGAGGTCATGTCAGACTAATCCGATTGACTGGGTCACTAAACAATGGACAGGGGCCAAACGGTTGACATCTTTTACCTGGACTTCTGCAAGGCCTTTGACTCTGTACCATACAAGAGGTTGATAAGGAAGTTGGTAGAGTTTGGGGCTGGAGAAAAGCTGATGTGGTGGTGGGGTATGAGTTATCTAGCACCAGGGAGGTCACCACTGGGGGTCCCGCAGGGCTCTGTGCTAGAACTGATGCTATTCAATGTCTTCACAAATGATACTGGGAATGGGATTAAGAGCAAAATGTGCCAATTCATGGAAAACAATGGCAACAAGGACAAAAGGAAACAGTGGAAGATTCCATGATTCGTGGAGTGGAATCCCACATAAATTCAAATGGTGGTACCAGGGTCATTGTCAAGTGTCTCCCAGGCGTATCTGGGGAAAAAGGGACAAATAACCCATTGAGAGGATTGTGCGAATGGAGGATGGAACAAAACACGTAGTCATTCTCCTAGGGACAAATGATTTGTCCAATTAGTTGCGAAGACAAAGGAACACAATGTACAACTTGCAACAGAATATCCTCTCTTTCGTCCACACTGGCATTCTCAGAGGTGCTTCCAGTCTGGGGGTGGGGTGAAAGTACCAAGAGGGTCAGAGAGGAGGACATACACAAGTTTAACTTATGGCTGAGGGAATGGTGCCAGGAAAACTGCTACCATCTCATCGGCAACTGGCAGTCCTTCTGGGAAAGGGGCTTCTTTGGGTACGACGGCCTCCACCTGAAAAGGTGCGAGTGTGCTTGGTCAAAAATTTGATGTGTAAGCGATCCACTTAAACTGAAGGCTGGGGAGGTGGTGACGACACTTACCAAGGCGAAGAGTAAGAAGGTCACTACCTTCTGACAGCAGCAAATGATAGGATGGCTACTCCAAAGCGGTGTATTATTCAAAAGGGCATGGGACAAGCATATGGGGCTGAGTATCGGGGGGAGGCGGGGCTGGCAGGGAGGGGGAGGTGGTGACGACACTTACCAAGGCGAAGGTAAGAAGTCACTACCCTCCTGAAAGCAACAAATGATAGGATGACTACTCCAAAGCGGTGTATTATTCAAAGGGCATGGGACAAGCATATGGGGCTGAGTATCGGAGGCGGGGGCTGGCAGGAGGGAGGGTGGTGTGTGTGTGGGGGGGCAGACTAGATGGGCCAGTATGGTCCTTTTCTGCCATCAAGCTTCTATGATATGGTTCTATGAAAGCACAATAATACCTTACAAATTAGGGAAAACTCTTGGTCAATACCTGTGGCAAAACTCTCCAAAGTCTTTCATCTGAAACCACAGGTACAGATCCAAGCAGTTCTGGTAGGGGTACAAACAAGGGGTGGAAACCTTTACAACAAAACTTTCTGTCCAGAACCACAGGTGCAGACAGAAAGAGCCCCATAAATCTTTTGTCTGAAACCACAGGTGCAGACCAAAGGAGATCTACTAAGGGTACTAAAGAGGCATGGCAAAACAATAAGAAACCCACCTGTGTCATGAAGGGCAATCGCAATAAACACCAGAAGCCTGGCAGACAAAATCCCTGCCCTCATGACCATTATGACAGAAGCCAAACTCTACTTAGTGGCAGTGACAGAAACCTGGTTCACAAAGAACCATGGTTGGGACATGGCTATCCCAGGTTACCACCTGTACAGAAGGGACAGGAAGGGTAGGAAAGGGGTTGGGGGAGCATTATATGTCAGAGGGGAAATCAAGGCTACAGAGATTCAGGGAATCCCAGATGAGCCAAAAGCACTATGGGTAAAAGCCGAGACGGGATCAGGGGCAGCCATTAGGATAGGAGTCAATGCCCCCGTTGCAAGGGGATATTGGGCACAAGGAAATTGAGACATTCCACAAAATGACAGATAAGGGCAAGACAATAATACGGTATTTTAACTTGCCAGACAAACTGGAAATCTTGTACAGCATCTTCATCAAGAGGAAGGGACTTTGCAATGGCTCTGCAGGGTTCAGGACTGAAGCAGTCTGTGGAAACTCCTACCAGAGGTGAAGCGGTCCTGGACTTGGTTTTAACCAACAGTGACAGGATAAGGAGGTAGAGGTGGGATGCCACTTAGGAAGTGGTGGCCACCGCGTGGTGGGATTTAAAGTAAACACTACTGAAGATGTTAGTCATTCCAAGATCAGAGTTTTCGATTTCATGAAAGCAGACTTTCAGAAGATGAAAGATGGCCTAGCAGAGTCTCAGATACAGGGAAGAGAAAGGAGTCGACAAAATGTGGCAGTATCTCAAGAGTGCCATCACTGAGGTATCTGAACAGTGTTTCAGAAGTGTGAGCAAGGCAAATAAAAAAAGGAACTCCCCCTTCCCCCCAGTTCTGCAGGGAGGTGACTGCAATAGTAAAGCAGAACAAGAAGGCGTACACAAAGTTTAGAGTGTCAATGAAAGATGAGGATAAGGAAACCTATAAGGTAGCAAAGAGGGAAGCTGGTAAGGCAATAAGGAAGGCTAAAGCCCCGAGTGAACTGAGGATTGCGCAGGGGGGTAAAGGAGGGAGATAAAGCCTTTAGGTACATAAGGGAAGAGAGAACAAACAAGGGGGGGAGGAGATAATTAGACTATCAGATACTGGATGAAACTGGTACAAAAAGACTGCAAGAAAGCACAAGTCTTAAACTAGTACTTCTGTTCTGTGTTCAAAGAACACAGGGGATGGTCCAAGCTTGCACAGCAGCAACATCCATGGACCTGGGGTTGACATAAGCCCCTTTACAGAGGCTCAAGTCTTGGAAGCTTCAAATTAAAGGTGGACAAGACCAAGGGACTGGATGGAATTCACCCTAGAGTTCTCAGGGAGCTGGGGAATGTCCTAGCAGAACTATTCACCAAATCACTAGAGAATGGGACCATACTGAAGGACTGGAAAAGGGCAACAGTGGTCCCACTCCACAAAGCAGGGAGGAGGAGGCTAGCAATTACTGTCCAGTAAGCCTCACATTAGCAATAGGAAGTTGATGGAGGGACTACTCAAACAGAGAATCATAACATATCTGGAATCCAGTGGGCAGCAAGACCCAAAACAGCATGGGCTGACTGTAGAAGAGTGGGTTATAAGTGACAACACAGAACACGCTCTAGTTGATGAAACACACTGGTTTAGTGTGCCGAGATGGATTTATTGAAAGTGCAAATCAAATCAAAGTATTCACTGGAGAAACAAAAGAAAATAAATTGCACAGTTCTGGTCGAACAAATGCACCACAGAGTGATCCTATCTGACCAACAGGACCACCATCTTCTGTGTCCAACACCTATCTGAAGAACAGATCATTTTCAGTCATTATATACTGCCTACTTGATAACATAATACCTCTGCTCTGCCCCCATCACCAATACAATGAAATAAACTATGCTAATACATGCATTTGGGCGGTATCCAAGTCCAGATTAATTTTATTTACATCCATTATCTATTGATTTTAACTAGATCCAATGTTTTAGAAAATACATAAATTCTTAAATGCACATGAAAGGGTCACTTAATATCCTGCCCCCATGTGATGCCTCTTTTTGAAACATACTATAAAAGCAGGGAAGCAAGAGGCGTTTAGTCCCCAAGGATGCCTGCCTATACGTGGGGGACTATGTGCTAGCTACGTAGGAGGCATTCCCCCCTTTCTCTTATAAAGGACCTGGTATGTAAAAGAAAACAAAACATAAAAAGTAAACAAAACAGAGACAAAATTAATACTTTTGCTTTAATTAAAGCTTTGTTTGCTGCTATGGATACTTGTTGCTAGATCCCTTCCTGAGCAACACCTCCAGGTAATTTCAAATTAGGGTTTATATTTTATTTTACCCATCGTTACCACATACTTGACTTCCCCATATGCTCAACTTTCCAACTCAAACAAACAGGCAAACAAATGCGATAACGAAGGCAAGGGGGGGGGAAGAGACTGTACACTGCTTGAAAACGCACTAACACACAGCCGCCTAGCACTGCGGCTTCGTTCCTACTGTCTGTCTAGCGCTAATTAGACCCAGCCTATCTGCTGCTTCTGGGAAGTAGTAGAGTGAGGGAAGGAAGCAAACATCTCAGTACTTTGGCAAGTTCCTCTCGTAAGGAAAAGTCTACAGGAAGAACGCTGTGCTCATTTACAACAGGCACCGACCTTTTTTTCCCCAGTTGCGCGTGATTCTATCCTTTTCTAATAGTGAGACAGAGGGGAGAACAACAGGATGAGTCAGCTATCTCTACACTCGTGATTATTCTGTCCCAATGTCTGTTTTCTCTGAAACTCAACTTGTAAGTAGTCATTCTCACAGTGTACTGCTTTATTCCACGATGTTTTTGTGCTATTTTACTACAGCCTTTGACTGCTCCTAATTTCACACCCGCCCTCCCGCAGGACGCCTGTCCTTTGAAACCAACTTAAAAAACCGAGGGACAAACATTTCATAAGGGGGGGGTTCTTCCTCCTCTTTAAGTACTCTTTGTACAAATAAATACATTCTACTCTTAGGGGATTTACGAGTATGACAAGAGTGCCTGGTTACTACATAAGATAATGACACTCCACCCCTTTTAAACCATGGCTCTACCTCACCTCCTGGACAGAAAGACATCAAAGAGGACAGAAGGAGAAGATTACCATAATACAAGGCCAACCCTATTATGGTAGAAATATAGGATACAGCTAAACAAAATTAAAAGATTAGAAAAGTACTACTGCAGTAGATTTTAAATAAAGACAGGGAAAGCAAAGAAGTTTGTCCGGTGGGGTGGGGGTGTCCCACACTACCACACTTGCAGCATGTGAGTCTTGCCAAGCAGAACATGGTCGGCTTTTCTTCAACGGGTTACAAGGATAGTAGATCAGGGAGCGGAAAAAGAAGTCTTCTATCTGGACTTTAGCAAAGCCCTCAACACTGTTCCACACAGAACGCTGTTAAGGAAGCTGGATCACATGGGGATGGGCAGGGAGGTGGTTGACTGGGTGAGTACCTGGCCGAGGGGAAAAACAGAGGGTTCAGGTAAACGGGGCATTTTCAGCTGAGAGGGAGGTGACCAGCGGTGTACCACAGTGTTCAGTACTAGGTCCCCTACTCTTCAATGTGTTCATAGCAGATATTGCAAATGGGCTGGAAGGTAAAGAGTGTATTTGTGGACAACACCAAGATTTGCAACAGAGGAATCCCTAGAGGGTGTGAGGAGTATGACTTCAGACTTGAAGAAACTGGAAGCATGGTCGGAAACATGGCAGCTGAAATTCAATGCCCAAAATGTGCAAATCATGCACTTAGGCAGAAAATCTTAAAAAGGATTACTACCTGGGAGGAGAGAAGCTAGCCTCCACCAGCCAGGAGAGGGACCTAGGGGTCATTATATCAGGAGACTTGAAAGTGGGTAAACAGTGCGAAAAAGCGTCACTAAAGGCAAGTGGCAGGGTAGGCTGCATCGGAATGGGGAATCACGAGTTGTAGGAGGGAGGTGGTGTCATCAATCTACAGGGCACTGGTGCGCCCCCAATTGGAGTACTGCATACAGTACAGAGACCACACCTCAAAAGGGACAGTGACAGAACTGACAAAGTGCAGAGGAAGACTACAAAAATGACTCATGGACTGCACAATATGGCATACGAGAACAGGCTGACTGAACTCAACACGTACTCCCTGGAGCAGAGGAGGAAGAGGGGTGACATGATTGAGACTTTTGAATGTGAGGGGTATAAGGGGTATAAATTAGGTTAACATTCAGGAGCTTTTCCAACTGAAAGAGAGCGGGAGAAAGAGAGGGCATGACATTAGCCTGAAGGGAGGGAGGTTCAGAAGTAATACAAGGAAGTTCTTATTTACAGAGAGCGTGGTGGACCCATGGAATAGCCTACCCAAGGAGGTAGTTGGGGCCAAATCCGTGAGCGAGTAAAGAACATATGGGACAGACATAAAGGGAGCACATGGAAAGGCAAAGGAGGGAAGGGGGAAAACAGCACCAGGTAGGTTCTTGGGCTGACTAGATGGACCTTGCGGTCCCCCTTCTGCCATCATTTTCTACGTTTCTATGTTACCGCTAGCCTTCACTGCCACCTTCTGACACGGTTTCGCCACTTTTATGTCCTCTGTTATGATACCCAGATCCTTTTCTTGCTGCCTGTTTCTCCCACCCTAGGTAGTAACCCCCCCTTGTTGAGTTGCCTCTATGACTTTACACTTTTTTACACTGAATTTCGGTTGCCATGTTCTTGACCACTTCTCCAGCTTCTCTAGGTGTTTCCATTTTCTTCACCTTCTCAGGGGGCATCTACTTTATTGCAAATCTTGGTGTCATCTGCAAATAGACACCTTCTCTTCCAACCCATCAGCCATGTCGCTAATGAAAAAACACTGAAGAGGAGAGGTCCCAATACTGACCCATGAGGCACTCTCATCTCCCTCTCCTCAGACAATGCGCCATTCACCTGCACCCTCTGTGTCCTTCCACTCAACCAGTTTCTTATCCAGTTTACCAACCTCTGCCCTACTCCCATGCTGTCCAACTTGCTTATCAGCCTGTGTGGGACAGAGCTGAATGTTTTGCTGAAGTCCAGTAGACTATATCTGATGCCCCAGCACTACCTGGTGACCCAATTGAAAAAGTCGATCAGGTTAGTTTGGCATGATCTGCCTGTCATGAAGCCATGCTGCTTTGTGTCCTGCTGCTCGTTTTCCAGAAACTCTAGTATCCTTTCTTTAAGCAGAGACTCCATCAATTTGCCCACCACAGAAGTGAGGTTGACTGACCAGTAGTTCCCTGCCTCCTCCTCACTTCCCTACTTATGGAGAGGTAAAATAGTTGCCCTTCTCCAATCTTCTGGAAACCACCCTACTTTTCAGAGACTTGGTGAATAGTCTAGCCACAGGGGCTGCCAATTCCTGTTTCAGTTCTTTCAAGACTCTTGAGTGCATTGCATCTGGGCCCATGGCCTCATCCACCTTTAGCCTGTTTAGTCCTTTTAGCACTTGTTCTCCTGTGGAGGGGCTCTTATCCACCCCATACATCGGTAGGTCTTATTAGTGTAGGTCCATTTCCCGCTTTCCTTCATGAAGATTTATTTAGGACCTCTGCCTTTTCACTGTCCTCCTCCACTAGCCCACCTACCTCTTGAGAGTCTTACAACACCCCCCCCCATTTCTTTTCCACTTCCTGATATATCTATAAAAAAGGTTGTCTCGCCCTTTTTACTCCCTGTGCCATCCTTACTTCTATTTCAGTTTTAGCCTTCCTTATTACTTTGTCTGCCTCCCCTCAGTGTCTCCTTATAAGTTTGTCTTTTTCATGCCCAGACTCCTTGAATTTTCTGAAGGCTAGCCTTTTCTCCCAGACTTTGGTTGCCACCTCTCTTGTAAACCAAAGCGGGTTTTCTCTCTTTTTAGCCTTACTTACCCTCCTGGTACATTGCTCCATGACCACTGATAATTGCTTTCTTCAGGTTAGACCATGACGCCTCCACTCCCCCCCATTTGGCGTTCGAGGTTCCCTACCAGGCAGACCCTCATTTTTTGAAACTCCACCCTTTTAAAATCTAGAACCTTTGTTTTTGAGTGATTGGTGTCCTCAAATGCGCTCATCTTAAACTATATCGAGTGGTAATCGCTAGAACCCAGACAGTGCTCTACTTCTAAGTCATGTACCTTATCGCAGTTCATAAGTATTAGGTCCAGGACAGCACCACCCCTTGGTGCATTATTGAGCTGCCTCAGACTTGCCTTCGGCAGGGCTGCCAGACTATTCCTGCTCCTTGTTGATGCTTCCATATATGGGCCCCAATCTATGTCTGGTAAAATGACGTCCCCCAATAGAATAATTTCACCCTCATCTGCTATTTTATGTATGGTTTCCATTAGTTCTATATTCCCTATTCCCCTTGCGCTGGGGGGTCTGTAGATAACGCCTGCCCCGACTGCTGTTCCATTTCTGGTTTCAACTATTATCCACAGAGCCTTCGACTCACCTTGGGTCACCTGTGCCTCTGTTGCATTTATTACCTCTCTGATGTAAAACGTGACCCATTCCCCCCTTTCTTCCCTTCCTGTCCCTACTAAATAGGTTGGAACCCTGGATGGCTGTTGTCCCAGCCCTGGTTTTCAGTGAACTATGTTTCAGTCACAGCCACCCAGTCCAGCTTATCCACCTCCATCATGGCCATGAGGTCAGAGATCTTGCTGGCTAGACTCCGCGCATTTGTAACCACTGCCCGCCATACCAGTCTCTCCACTTTGTTGGTGTATGTTCTTCCCCCGTGGTGTTTACACTCTTCTGCACTTTTTTTATTTGGGTTCTTTTTTTTTGTAATTTCTATTTATCTCACCCCCTTCCCAACCTGCTCCGCATCTTCAGGAGCGCCGATGGAGTCTACCCCTGCTACCTGCCTTACCTGCACTGGCCCGATCCCCCTTCCTGCCATAGTATACCCCCTGGGTGGGGACGAGGTGGGGCAGGAACCCCCCCAAACAATTCCGTGTCTTGTTGGGCTCAGAGTATTCAGGCAGGCAGGAGCACATTGGGGCCATACTCTTCGCTTAGTATCCCCACAGCTGGAGGGTGTTTTTCCTCATTTCTTTATGGACGTCACGTGCCCGGACGTCAAGGCACCTAGCGCAGACATCCTCCCCTCTCTGTGTCTGCTCAGTGCTTGCTATGCCCCAGACTTTCACCTGGGGCCAGTCAAGCAGAGAGTTGCTACCCCTCCCTCCCTGGAGAAGGCGAGCTGTCCTGGGACACTCAAGCCTCCTTCTCCCTGCCGCCCTCCAGCTCCCAGGCTCGCCCCTAACCCAGTAGGTTGCTGGCATCGTGTTGAAATCCAACTGCTGCCGACTTTATTTGGGTTCCTATGCACACATTGCTCCACCACTCCTTCAACACTTGTGCTGAGGCCTATTTGTTTTTATGTGTTGTTGGGGGAGGGGCAACTGGCTCACTAGTGTGTACGAGTGCTGTCACCATCTCCCCATTCCTCAGTTTAAATGTCCCACATAGACATCAAATTTCTGGCCTAGTGCCCTCACCCCCTCCCTTGTTAGGTGGAGGCCATCATGCCTAAAAAATCCTCTTTCCCAGAAGTCCTGCCAGTCATTGATAAAGTGGTGACCCTCAGACTGGCACCACCCATGCAGTCATGTGTTAAGTTCTGTGATTCCTTCACTGATTTTCTGTGCATATCCCCATTCTTTTTTTTTTTTAAATTCATCTTTATTGACAAAGTTGGGTACACAACATAAATCAGAAAAAAGTCTTAAGGATTTCTTAACAGTTAATACAGTTGGTTTGATCAACAATTTCAACAGTTCATCTCTGCGTAAATATCAAATTTCAAACTATAAGAGGTGGACCAATCTCTGTGAGGTCTTACCCCCGGTGGTCTGGTCAATACATCAGTTACCCAGGTGAGCTGGAGCCATAATGTGGGATAGTTTTCAGCTTGGGGTGTACATCTAGCCACATCTGCCACCTGGTCCAGCTGCAAATACAGATATGCATTTTTTGGCTCACCTTGTATTTATCTCCTCCAGGTCTGAAATACTTTGAACTATTTGCACCCACTGTTGTATTGTGGGGAGAGTTTTTTTTGTTAAGCCAATTACAGGTAATGGTTTTGTGTGAGGCTGCAATAAGTAGACCCCATTATCTCATACACACATCTCTATACACCTCTCCTATATACATCTCCATCTAGATCGAGAGAGAGAGAGAGAGACAGAGAGCGAGAGATGTGTACATGTATGGAGACTGCCCCTCTTATACCGGGGGATCCTAATAGACTGTTTGGCATTTTTAATGGGGAGTTCAGGGTGAGAAGGTCTGTTACTGCAGTGTTTGTGCCCTGCCAGAAGGTCTGCAGGGCACAACTCCAAAAGACATGCGAGTGGTGAGCCGACTGTTCCCCACACTGCCTCCAGCACACCGGCAGGAGGGAAGGGTCTCTCCTATTCCGTATAGTAGGAGTGAGAAAGTAATGGACCTTCACCTTCCACTCAAACTCCTGCCAGAGGGGCGAAAGTGTTTTTAGTAGGGACATGGAAGATTTTCCCCCACAATCAGCCTCAGTCAGGTTCAAATCCCCCCCCGTGCCATCTAGATTTAATATTCACTGAAGCATCGTCTTTCAGTTACCTTAGTGTCTTGTAGAGCACAGATTAGTCCCTCCTGCATCTGACCACTTAGTATTTTTTGAAGTGCGTCTATCACACGGGTTGATCTGGGTTGGCCTTGATACGGGATCGGATCTGCAGAAATCTGAAATGGTCTGAACTGCGGAGTGCAAAGGAGTCCATCACTGTCCCAAAGTCCATTATTGTGCCAGCCATAGTTAGCTGGCCAAATAGAGTCAGGCCCCTCCTGCCCCAGATGTGAAATGTATGGTCTAATCTAGCTGGCAGAAGAGGGGTCTCAGGCAAGCCAACGCAGAGGCCAGAGCAAAATGACCAGTTTGTGTTTCTGCCATGCCCTGTGGCCTGTTCTCAGGGTATCCTGGACCACAGTTAGGGTGTGGGCGGTATTCCTATCACTTCCAGGGGGAGTCATCACTGGCTCCCAAAGGGGGGGCCCATCCCCTCCTCCTCCCCCCCTTGTTCTATTAATTTCCAGTTGGCAGCACAGGAAGGGACAGACCAGAGGAAAGCCATCTTTAGCTGTGTAGCTAGGTAATAGTCCACTAGGTTTAGAAGAGACCTGCCACCTCTGCGCCTCTGTGTCTGGAGGATTTGTAGATCAATTCTTTTTTTTTGGTCCCATACAAATCCAGACAGCAACCTGTGCCAGGTCTGGAACTGGATTCTGGAAATAAATATGGGGAGGCACTGGAATAAATATAAGAATTGTGGTAATATATTCATTATAATTGAGTGCATTCTGGAGTACATGGGGAGATTGATAAGTGATCTCCCCCTTTCCCCATACTGACAGTACTTCTGAAGGCAAGGGTGGAAGAAAAAGTGGCCAGCCTGTCACCCAGGTGGGCTAGGTGCTCCTTAGCCTCATTGATAGTTTAATCTGCTAGGTAGTTTGTCCCAAGATGGATTATAATATCTGCATTTTCTCCTTCTCTGCACAACTTCCTTTCGATGTGGTCAATATCTTTTTGTGGAAGCTCCCGGGAGACACTTGGCCATATTTTGGTTTTGTCACTTGGTGTCAGGTGGGGTTCTACTCCACATATCATGGAGTGCCACATGATGATTAGTTTCTTTTTGGCCTCAGTCCGTTATCTGTTATACTTATTCATCTCAGGTTTGTGAACGATATTTCTGGTCCTGTTTCACCACTTTGTTTAATACAAAGGTGGAATTATAATGGAGGGGAAGCAGGGCACCTCCAACAATTCTATCAAACTGATCTTTGTAGAATCCTCCTCTTCCACAACAAAGCCCATGGTAGACTGTCTGCTGCATCATGGCCTAAAGTTGTATCCTGAAGAGAAGATCTTTGGGTAAAAACTACCAAGTCTTCACTGCAGGATGAAAGGTCCAAACTAAAGCGATGTGCTAGAAAATGTTCTCCTTCAATTCTCTAAATTCATGAGGTCAGGATTGTATTCTACTCAGTCTACTCAACGACAGGAGCCTCTGAATGAACCAGTGACACCGGCAGCGGCTGTGAGGGAGGCATCTTCGGCGTGCTAGTGGAACCAGTCGACGAGGGAAGAGTACCAGGAGGCCCTGCTGGCAGAACAGCCTGCATAAGTAATCCAGGCAAAATGCATCATATCATTTCTGAAAAACGACACCAGCACAGCATTACAGTAGATGGCACCCAGTCAAGGAGCCGAAACTAATGGCTTTCAAGGTCTTCCATGGCATCGCCTTGTAGCCTGGCTGAAGCTATGACAAATCTAAAGTCCTCATGTTGCCAGACAGGCACAATCATCACACAAACAGCATGTGTGCATTTGTAAATTTTATCTCTGCATTTACAATACTGAAATAAAGGCTTTTTCGAGTTCAGTGGCATGCAGAACAATGAAATAAACACAATGTAAAATAAAAATATACTGTAATGGCTAGGTTGATGGCATTTCCTTCAGCAGGTCTGTGAGGATGATCAGTAACAGGAAAAGAACAGAGCAGCGATGGGGCCACCCACACTTGTATAAAGGTAGACATGGCATGTCACAGTGGGCAGCACCTGGCTAACAAAAGTTTGTGTGGTCCTAGTGCTGACTGCTACAGTTCTAAAGGTGTGGCCTAATGGAAGCCATATCCTTGAACAAGATCGGTTATTTCCAGGTGGAGGAACTCTCCCATAGCAGTCAATGGAGAAAGATGGCAGAGGTAGTGAACACTCGCAGTTTTTTTAGGAGGTGGTGGAAATTAGTTCATGTGGCCTCCTGCCCAATTTAACCCCCGTTTCTAACCCTGCGCTTAGCACTGGCACACAGTGACATAAAACTGAATCTGGTTATATACTGTACATCGTTGTTCCTACAAAATCAGTAATTAAAGCAATTTTTAAAAATCTTCGGGAATTAAAATATACTTATTGTAAGGGTGTCAGAAATGCTTTTGTAATTATGTTAGTATTTCTGCAGATGGCACACTTCTCTTTTGGGGGGAGAATAAACATACTGATGACAACGCATGGTTCTTGAAGAACACTGTGCAGTAATTGGTGCCATCTTTGTACATATTGCAGTTTGATATTGTCCCGTTGGTATCCTCTCAAGCTGTGGCTGAAAATAGGCAGCTTACTGCCTAGTGCACTTACCTGATAAAACTAAACTATAATAAATTAATCCTCAGTCCATTACACTTTATGTGCAGCGTTTGGATATATGCACTTTTTCCCTTCAGCTGCAAATAATTTCCAGTTCTATGCGTTTTTTTGGCTGTAAGCACAGGAAACTACCATTGTATGCAACTTCTGGAGCCTCTTCTCCAAGTATTCTGACTCAGATGGGGTAGTAATTGTGCTGAATTAGGAACCGGGAACTATTCAGGCACTATGGTATAATAAAAAGTATGGTATACACATAGTTAGTCAAAAAATGTAAAGTAAATTTTTTTCTCTATTTAAAGAGTGACATGGCGGATTACTGTATACCAAAGCCCAGTACTGAAGTATCACAGTAACAGCCAGGTACAGACAAGGTGTGCCAATGGTCACAGGTGTAGGCCTCAGTAAACTTTATACTACCTTATTTAAGTTTGCAGACAATACTAAGATAGGAGGCAGAGCTACTAATCCAGTAGAAATAAACAGGATACAGACGGACTTGGATGCCACTGCTAAATGGGCAGCAGATTGGGACATGTTTAATATCAGCAAGTCTGTGGTTATTCACATGGGTAGTAACATAAGGTCCCCATATAAGCTTGGGGGTTTGGATCTAAAAGTTGAAGAAAGATCTGTGTGTAACGACTGGCACCAACTTGTCATTTAGATCACACTGCTTGACAGTTTCTGCAAAAGCGCAGAAAACTGGGGGTTGCGAAAGAGAGAAACTTAGCGGAAATAACTCCGTTATGCTACCTTTGTATAGGCCACTGGCACGCCCCTATTTGGATTACTGTTCTCAGGTTTGTTCACCTTATTTTAGGGCTGATTTTCAGTCAGTTGAAAGAGTTCAGAGGCATTTTACCAAAATCATTAGTGGTTGCAAATATCTGACTTACAATGAAAGATTAACAAAGCTAGGCTTGCAGAGTTTAAAGAGGAGACTATTACGAGGTGATCGAATTCATCCTTACAACCAGTTTAGAAACAAAGACCTCACGTTAGATCTTCATGTTTTTAGAAAATCTAACACCAGAAATCATAACCGGTATTGGTGAAACAATACAGGACAAATAAAAGAGGATCCCTCTACACTAACAGAGTGAAAAGATATTGGAATGGTTTGCCACAGTCCACTGTGCATTCACCAACACTGGATAGTGAAAAACACACACAACACCTAGATATGGAAATGGACAATTGGGGTCTAAGTGAATGACCACTAATAATGAGGGGTTGGGTGTACTAGAACACGACTGGCGCACATCCGCCCTTATCTACCCAAGTACCTTATAAATTGGTCATCCATGTACAAAAAATACAGGTTACTCACCTGTAACAGGAGTTCTAGGAATGGTATATGTTGTTCATCCACACTTATTGGCAGATTCCTTGCCGCTTTAAATCTTGCCGGAAGGTCTTCAAGCTGGCTCCTCCCACCCACCTGGGTGGTAAGACTCTCGGCTCTGCCCCATGACACCAGATCTGGCCCGCTGGAAGCTCAGGTTGTGCGTCGAAGCCGGGAGGTCGAGTAGTGTGGTAGGATGAACAACATATACCACTCCTAGAACCTCCTGTTACAGGTGAGCAACCTGTATTTCTAGGGACATGAATATGTTGTTCATCCACACTTATTGGCAGACTCCTAGCAGTTCTCCGGGAGGAGGGAGGCAAGCACACCCTTACTTAGGGAATAAAGACTGGAGAACCGAGGCCCCAAAACCAGCATCCCGCATGACTCTAGGTCGATGTGGTAGTGGGTAATAAAGGTGTGTGCTAACTTCCAGGTAGCAGCCCTGCAGATTTCCTGGATAGGGACGTCCCTGGAAGCAGCCACTGATGCAGCAGTATGACAGGTAGAATGAGCTCTTAACCCTCTGGGAGGCTCCATGCCCACCAACTTATAGCAGAGATCTTATGCAGGAGGTGACCCACCTGCTTATCGTCCGCTTGGCTGCAGGTCTGCCAGGTGCGGCTTCAGCGTAGGTGACAAACAGCTGGCGAACCTCTCCCCGAATTTCAGCCGTGCGCTCCTTATAATAAGCGAGCACCCTTCTAGGGTCCAAAGTATGGAGCCTGTATTCGGCCTCCGAGGTGTGACTGGGGTAGAACACCGGCAGAGTCAACACCTGGTTAAGGTGAAACTCCGACACCACCTTCGGAAGGAATTTCGGTTGGGGGCGCAGGACAACCTTGTCCCTGTGGAAGACCAGGTAAGGAGACTCAATGCAGAGCGCCTGGAGTTCTCCCATCCTTCTGGCTGACGTGATAGCCACCAAGAAGGCGGAGTTCACACCTGTGCATTGGTTCGAATGGCTTGCCCATGAGCTTTGCCAGTACCACCAGTAAATCCCACGAAGGTGGAGGTTCTCGCACCGGAGGGGAAATGTGATCAAGGCCTTGGAAAAAGCGCCAGACCACCTTCTCCTGCGCCACAGACTGCTCCCCGGCCCGCGCCCGGTAAGCAGAGATGGCTGCCAGGTGCACCTTTAGGGTTGTCTACCTAAGCCCTTGACTAGAAAGGGACCATAAATAGTCCAAAATGCTTGCCAAGGAACAGGAGGAAGGGTCCAAGCCCTTACCCTGACACCAAATGGAAAACCTTTTCCATTTGAAGGCATAGCATTTCCTGGTCGACTCCTTACGGGACGCCTCAACAACATTGAGGACCTCGTCGGAAAGACCCAAGGCCTGGAACTCTAGCTGCTCAGGAACCAGGCCGTCAGGTGCAGGGATTGAAGGTCCGGATGGAACACCTTCCCCTGATTGACTGAGAGCAGGTCTGGGCGAGCTGGAAGCTGCCTCGGGAGCCTGGACCTGAGGCTGAGAAGATCTGGGTACCAGAACTGGCAGGGCCAGTCTGGGGCTATCAGAATCACCTGCGCCTTGTCCCTCCTTGTCTTGAGAAGCACCTTGTGAATCAAGGGAAATGGGGGAAAGGAGTAAAAGAGGCCCGGGGTCCACAGCCTCGAGAAGGCATCCCCCTGCAGCGAGCCCTGCTGAGGGGGGGCATGAAACAGCCTCAGCTTCGCATTCTCCCTGGAGGCAAACAGGTCCACCTGAGGTGTGCCCCAGTGGGAGAACAGATCTTGTACTACCTCCGGCAGGAGAGACCACTCGTGAGATGCAGCCCCTATCCGGCTCAGGGCATCGGCCAGGGTTTTGGAGGCTCCTGCCACATGAATGGCTAGGAGATCCGCCTCCAGGCTGCGTACAGTGACCAAATGCGAGAGCTTCCTTGCATAGAAGCATGGAAGTAGCGTCCCACCCTGTGCGGTTCAGGTAGTACATGGTGGTGGTATTGTCCGTCTGGACTCGGACCACTTGACCCCGGAGAAATGGAGCAAAGACGGTGAGAGCTAGGCGGACCGCTCGGAGCTCCAGCAGGTTGATGTGGCATCGGGACTCCCGTGGGGACCAGAGGCCGTCGCACCGTGTTCCCCAGATGGGCAACCCAACCCATCAGAGAGGCATCGGTCGATAGAGAGACCGCCGGCTCGGGCGGACAAACGGATGCCCTCCTGCAGATGGGATGGAACGGTCCACCACTGGAGAGTGTTCCACATCTCCTGGGTCACTATCACTAGCTGGTCCAATGGATCGCAGCGCTAGACCACCGGCTGGCCAGTCCCCACTGAAGGGGCGATGTGCCACGCCCAACAGACCACGCTGGTACAGGCCGCCATGAGACCCAGGAGGTGCAGGAAGTCCCGGGCAGGCGCGATTGCCCAACCAGAAATGATTGGGCAAAGGAGGTAAGAACCTCGGCCCTGTCCGCCGGGAGCCGTGCTCTGGCTCGAAGAGAGTCGAGCTCTGCCCCGATGAACAGGATCACCTGCTTCGGCTCGAGTTCCGACTTGGCCTCGTTGATGAGAAGGCAGACTTGAGAGCAAACCTGGAGGGCCAGATCTCTGGACCGCTCCACCTCCTGTCTGGAGGGGGCTGCTGTCAGCCAATCATCCAGGTAAGGGTACACCCGGACCCCTCGGTGCCGCAGGAATGCTGTCACCACTGCCATGCATTTGGTGAAGACCCTGGGAGCTGGAGATAAGCCGAAGGGCATGGCTTGGAACTCGAAGAGGGACCCCTCCGCTCGAAAGCGGAGGAATCTCCGATGTGACGGACGGATAGGGACGTGAAAGAACGCGTCCTGTAGGTCCAGAGAGCAGAACCACACGCCGTGTTCCAGAGATGGTATTATCTGTGCCAGAGTGACCATTCTGAAGGTCCGAGACCTTAGGAACTTGTTCAGGTTGTGTAGGTCGAGAATGGGGCGCCAGCCCCCCGTCCGTTTCGGAACCAGGAAATACCTGGACACGAACCCCGGGTCTCAAGGGGGTCCTCTCTCGTGATCACCTCCTTTGGAGGAGGAGAGCGGCGTCGGCTCGACGAGCCGCCAGTGAGGCTAGGTGGACCCAGAGGCCCCGAGGTGCGACGGCTCTGAAGGGTGGGGCCCGCCTGAATTTAGAGGTAGGCCTTTTCCACCACCTCCAGTACCCACCTGTCCGTGGTAACAGCGGACCAGGCGGAAAGGAAGTATCTGAGCCGTCCCTCCACGGGGGGAACCAGGGGTGAGGTGACAGGGATGGGGGCGACACCCCTCAGCCCGTCACTGGGCAGGCTTGGAAGAGGGACCAGCCGAGGGACCTCCTGGGCCTTTACCTCCCTGCTTCCTGTTGGAGGAAGCCGATGGCTTGGGTTTGGGATGCCAAGCTTGAGCCTGCTGGCCCTGACGCTGTTGCTGGCCGGGCGCTGTGCGGCGCAGAAGGACTAAAGGGCTTAGGCTGTGGTCTATGCCTTGTCCTTCTGAGAGGAAGAGACCAGTCCAAGGTAGCATTGACCTCCGATCCTCTGCAGGTGACCTTCCACCCCAGGGGTCAAGAGGTCAGTCCCCAAAAGGGAACATCCGCCAACTTGTGCTGTATCGGAGGCAAAGGTGGATATCCTCAGCCAAGCCCGACGACACGCATGCCACTGCGCCGCCACAGACCTGGCACATGAGTCCTCAATGTCTAAAGCAGTCTGAGCTGCTGCTGTTTGGCCACTGCCCTGGTCCCGCACCTGCCTGACCGTAGTCTGCAGATCTCGCGGGAAGATGAGGGACAACCTCATCCAGGGAGCCCAACAGGGCGTGAGAAAAATGTGCCATGAGGACGGCCGAACTGGCCTGATGAAGGCCGAGAGAGGACGCAGCATAGACTTTTCGCCCGGCATAATCCAATTTCTTGGATTCCTTGTCGGGAGGTTTGTCCACATCCCTGGCGTTCCCGGCACGCCGGAAAACACTGTCGGTAACCAACCCCTCAGCCGAGGGGTGTTCCGAAAAACCGGACAGGGAACCGGTAGGGACCGCATACTTCCTGGCCATTCTGGCCGAAGGCGCAGGACGCTGCTGAGTTCCAAGGCCGGGATCCACTATGGCTCCGCCACCGGAAAGGCTCTCAGAGGAGAATCCTCTGTCCAGAATCTCCGTGAGGGATACCTGGTCCGTTTCCAGAATGGTTGCAGCTCATCCTGTGGACTCCTAGATGAGTCAAGCAACCCTAAGAAGGACAACGGGCTATCGTCCACTGACTGCTCTCCCGAGGACTCCAAGTCCATGTGCTTGGAGAAGAGGGAGGAACCATCACCGACTCAGAAGAGTCCTCAAAGAGCTGCCTTCAGGCCTGAGCCACCTCCAACCAGCCGAGGTTTATCGGGAGTGAGGGTGACAGACAGCCCATGGGGCAAACCCAAGGCTTCGACTTAGAATTTTTGGTCGGAGCCCCAACTAATGGCTGTGGAGGCGGAGGTTCCACCAGAATCGGTGTGGCAGGAATTGGTCGAACAACCGGCCTGGGAACAGGCTCCTCGGCTACAACAGGGGTTGTTTCGCCGCCCCTGTTACAGCCACTTAATGGCCAGGAGGAATGCACTGGTTGGCTTTCCCGTCAAAAGGAGCTGTTGCCACATAAGTTCCTTTGACCTCCGACGCATAACTTGCGCCAAGCCTACCTCGCCTGAGGAAGAGCGGCGAGACAGAGACTGGCTTATGGCGGGCGGACCGCGGGATCCCGAGGATGTCAGGGAGACAGAGAGTCTCGATTAGCCGAGGAAGGCAGGAGAAGTGTCGGAATCGCACTCTCGCCTCCGGACGATCCCATCGAGGTCTGGAACCGGAGGCATGACGGCCGACGGGATCCCTCAACTCCCCACCGGGGAACCGGGAGAGGGGATTCTCAGCCCAACTAATAACCTGCCTAACGGTCGAGAAAAATCTCGACCTGCCGACGGGAGTCTCGGTCAACTGGCCTGACGGGGACACCGCAGCCTGTGCGGGTCGGCGCTGGGTCGACCAAGCCCACTGTCGACAAGAAGGAGGGGATCTGCCCGCCTCCCAAGAGCCGACGGAGAGACTTACTTTTGCTCTTTTGGACCTGGGAAAAGGTCCCAGTAGTTGGACCTCACCTTCGTCGAGGGTCAGACAAAGCTCCTTAAAAGAAGCCGAGCACGAGGCACCGAGAGAGAGCGGACAATGCCGTGAGCCGAGGTAGAAGCGCCGCGGCCGCCTTCTCTCGAGGGCGTATCATCTGCTCGAGCTGATCCTCACGAGCTCGCCGGCTGACACCGCCAACTGGGCCTCTTTAGATTTCACCGTGAATTCTTCTGGCGCCCCAGTTGTAATCGCAGCACGGCCTTTCACATGACGAATAAAAAGAAGAACACAAGTCGCAGGCCCGCGGGTCGGCTTCGCGGCCCAGGCAGACGCACGAGAGTGCGGATCCGGCCCAGACATCTTCTGCCCGCAAGGGCACCTCCGGAAACCGAGTCGATTGTCCACTCATTGTCAGAGGAGAAGAAGACCGAAGTCTTTTAGCAAAAACTTTTGATTTCAACTTCTCAAGAATTAGGAACCAGTCCAAACGCAGAGCGTTATGAGGAAACCTGAGCCCAAGCGGTAGTGAGATATCTGAGCGCCATGGGCGGGAGCAGAGTACCACTCGGTGGAGGGAAGTTGCTTGACATCTCCCGAGCGAAGCGCAAGGAACTCAATCAAGTGTGGATGAACAACATATCCATGTCCCTAGAAATACAGGTTACTCACCTGTAATAGAAATTCTAGGAGTGGTACTGTATATGTTCATCCACACTTTGTGGCAGGTTCCTTGCCGCTTTAAATGTTGCCGGAAGGTCTTCTAGCTGGCTTCTCCCACCTACCCGGGTGGTAAAACCCTCGGCTCCGCCCCATGACGCCAGATCTAGCCTGCTGGAAGCCAGGTTGTGCGTCGAAGCCAGGGAGGTCAGGCGGGTTGTGCAGATGAACATATACCACTCCTAGAACTCCTGTTACAGGTGAGTAACCTGTTATTTCTAGTGACGTGGATATGTGGTTCAATCCACACTTTGTGGCAGACTCCTAGCAGTTCTCCGGGAGAAGGGAGGCAAGGTGCGCACCCCCTACTTAGGGAATAAGGACTGGAGAACAGAGGTCCCAAAACCAGCATCCCGGTGTGACTCAAGGACAATGTGGTAATGGGAAATAAAGGTGTGTGCTGACTCAGGCAGCAGCCCTACAGATTTCCTGGATAGGGACATCCCTAGAAACAGCCACCGAAGCAGCGGTATGGTGGGTAGAATGAGCTCTTATCCCTTTGGAAGGCTCCATGCCCGCCAACCTATAGCAGAGATCTATGCGGGAGGTGACCCACCTGCCTATCGTCTGCTTGGCTGCAGGTCTGCCAGGTGCGGCTTCAGTGTAGGTGACAAACAGCTAGCGAACCTCTCCCGGAAATTTAGCCATTCGCTCCTTATAATAAGAGAGCGCACTTCTAGAGTCCAATCTATGGAGCCTATATTATGGCCTCCAAGGTGCAACTGGGGTAGAACACCGGCAGAGTCAACACCTGGTTAAGGTGAAACTTCGACACCACCTTCGGAAGGAACTTCGGGTGGGGGCACAGGACAACCTTGTCCCTGTGGAAGACCAGACAAGGAGACTCAATGGAAAGCACCTGGAGCTCTCCCATCCTTCTGGCTGACGTGATAGCCACCAAGAAGGCAGTCTTCCACGACAGGTGAGAGATGTCGCACCTGTGCATCGGTTCGAATGGCTTTCCCATCAGCTTAGCCAATACCAGCAGTAGATCCCACGGAGGTGGAGGTTCTTGCACCGGAGGGATATGTGATCAAGGCCTTGGAAAAAAGCATCAGACCACCTTCTCCTGCCCAGACTGCTTGCCAGCCCACGCCCGGTAAGCAGAGATGGCTGCCAGGTGCACCTTAAGGGTAGTTGACCAAAGCCCTAGCTGAGACAGGGACCACAGGTAGTCCAGAATGCTAGCCAAGGAACAGGAAGAAGGTTCCAACCCCTTGTCCTGACACCAAATGGAGAATCTCTTCCAATTGAAGGCATAGCATTTTCTGGTATAGACTCCTTAAGGGATGCCTCAACGACGTTGAGGACCTCGTCGGAAAGATCCAAGACCTGGAACTCTAGCCGCTCAGGAACCAGGCCATCAAGTGCAGGGATTGAAGGTCCAGATGGAGAACCTTCCCCTTGTCAACTGAGAACAGGTCTGGGCAGGCTGGAAACCGCCTCAGGGGCCTGGAGCCGAGGCTGAGGAGATCTGGGTACCAGAACTGGCGGGGCCAGTCTGGGGCTACCAGAATCACCAGCACTTTGTCCCCCTTCGCTTTGAGGAACACTTTGTGGATCAAGGGAAATAGAGAGGTCATAGAAGAGGCCCGGGGTCCACGGCCTCGAGAAGGCATCCCCCTGCAGTGAGCCCTGCTGGGGGGGGGGGGGCAGGCATGAAACAGCCTCAACCTCGCCTTCTCCCTGGAGGCAAACAGGTCCACCTGAGGGTAGCCCCAATGGAACAACAGATCTTGTACAACCTCCGGCAGGAGAGACCACTGGTGAGAAGCAGCGCCTATCTGGCTGAGGGGATCGGCCAGACTGTTGGAGGCTCCCGCAACATGGATGGCTAGGAGATCCACCTCCAGCCTGATCATGAGAGACCAGATGCGGAGAGCTTCCTTGAACAGAGGCATGGAGTGCGTCCCGCCCTGATGGTTGAGATAGTACGTGGTCGTGGTGTTGTCTGTCTGGACCTGAACCACCTGACCCCGTACAAAATGGAGCGAAGGCGGTGAGGGCTAGTCGAACCGCTCGAAGCTCCAGCAGGTTGATGTGGCATAGAGACTCCTGAGGGGACCAGAGGCCGTGGGCTCTGAGCTCCCCAGATGGGCACCCCAACCCATCAAAGGCGCATCAGTTGTTAAGAGTGACCATCAGCTTGGGGCGGACAAACGGGATACCTCTTGCAGATGAGCTGGGAAGAGCCACCACCGTAGGCCGTCCCACATCTCCTGGGTCACTGTCACTGGCTGGTCCAGAGGACCGGAGTGCTGTGATTACTGGCTGGCCAGTCCCCATTGCAGGGGACGCATATGCCAGTGGGCCCAATGGACCACGCTGGTGCAGGCCGCCATGAGGCCCAAGAAGTCCCGGGCAAGGCGCAATTGCCCAACCAGAAATGATTGGGCAAAAGAGGAAAGGACCTCGGCCCTGTCCGCCAGGAGCCGGGCTCTGACTTGAAGACAGTAGAGATCTGCCACGATGAACTGAATCACCTGCGATGGCACGAGTCCGATCTGGCCTCGCTGATGAGGAGGTCAATCTGAGAGCAGACCTGGAGGGCCAGATCCCTGGACCACCCCACCTCCAACCTGGAGGGGGCTGCAATCAGCCAGTCGTCCAGGTAAGGGTACACCTGGACCCCTCGGCGCCGCAGGAATGCCGTCACCACTGCCATGCATTTGGTGAAGACCCTGGGAGCTGGAGAGAGACCGAAGGGCATGGCCCGGAACTCGTACAGAGATCCCTCTGCTCGGAAGCAGAGGAATCGCTGATAAGACGGACAGATTGGGATGTGAAAGAACGCGTCCTGAAGGTCCAGAGAACAGAACCACATGCCTGGTTCCAAGGATGGAATGATCTGAGCCAGAGTGACCATCCTGAAGGTGCGAGGCCTTAGGAACTTGTTCAGGTCGTGCAAGTAGAGAACGGGGTGCCTGCCCCCCGTCCGTTTTGGGACCAGGAAGTACATGGACACAAACCCTGGGTCTGGAGGAGGGTCCGCCACCTCTCTGATCACCTCCTTCTGGAGGAGCAAGACAATGTCGGCTCAACAAGGTGACCAAGAGGCTGCGGAACCCGTAGTCCCCTGTGGGGAGACTGCTCGATAGGGAGGGAACTGCTCGAATTCCAGAGGCAGACTCCTGCCGACAACTTCCAACACCCAGTGGTCCGTGGTGATAGCGGACCAGACAGAAAGGAAGTGGCTGAGCCGCCCCCCCCATGGGGGAGGGGGGACCCTGGGAGGAGTGACGAGGTTGGGGGCGACACCCCTCAACCAGTCACTGGGAAGGCTTGGAGGAAGGGCCTGCTGAGGGACCTCCTGGACCCTTGCCTCCAGGCTTCCTACTAGAGGAAGCGGCAGACTTGGCCTTGGGGCACCAAGTGTGAGCCTGCTGGCCCTAATGCTGGTGTTGCTGGGCCAGACTTGCCGCAGGAGCGGAAGGGCGAAAAAAGGCTTATGCTGCTGCAGGCGGCCTTTGTCCTTCTGGGCAGACATGACCAAGTCCAAGGTGGCATTGGACTTCTCGATCCTCTGGAGGTGGCCTTCCACTCTGGACCCAAACAGGTTGGTGCCCAGGAAGGGAACGTCTACCAACTTGTGCTGGGTGTCCGCCATGAAGGTGGAGATCCGCAGCCAAGCTCTGCGGCTCATGGCTACTGTGGCTGCTACTAACCAGGCACAAGAGTCACTGATGTCCAAAGAAGTTTGGAGCTGCTGTTTAGCCACTGCCCTTCCTTGATCCTGCACCAGCTTGACCATCATCTGAAGGTCAGCCGGGAGATGAGGAATCACCTCATCCAGGGAGCCCATAAGGGCGTGTGAGAAATGTGCCATCAGGATGGCCGAACTAGCTTGACGAAGGCCTAGGGAGGAAACAGCATAAACCTTCCGCCCCGAGTAATCCAATTTTTTGGATTCCTTTCCGGGTGGTTTGTCCACATCCAGAGTGTTCCCAGAATGCCGTAAAACGCCATAGTCACCAACCACTCCGCAGGTGTGCTCAGAGGAACCAGGCGTGAAGCCGGGGACCGCGTACTTCGAGCCATCCTGGCTGAAGGCATGGGACAACAGCTCCAGGGCGGACCAACAATGGCTTCGCCACCGGAAAGGCCTCTATAGGGGAATCCCCTCGGTCCAGTATCTCCGTAAGGGGATACTTGGCCCATTTCTGAATGGGTTCGAGCTGCATCCCAGTAGACTGAGATGAGTCTAAGCATACCCAAAAACGAGGATGGGCTCTTTTCCACCAACTGGCCCCCTGCAGACTCCAGGTCAAGCAGCCTGGAGAACAGGGAGGAGTCGTCATCAGACTCAGAGGAATCTGCGAACAGCTGCCAGGCGCCTGAGCCACCCTCCACCTGCCGAGGTCAATCGGGAATGAGGGTGACCGACAACCTATGAGGCAAGCCCTGATCCGACCGAGGATCCTTGGTCGGGGCCCCAGTCTTTGGTTGTGGAGGCGGACGTTCCACTACAATGAGTGGAGCAGCCAGTTTTGGCAGAACAACCAGCGCCAGAGGTGGGTCCTCGACTACCATGAGGGGTTGTTTCGGCCGTTCCAGTGACAGCCACTTAATGGCCGGAGAAGGTGATGGAGTAGACTTGTTACCAGTCAGTAAAAGTTGCTGCACATCAAGTCCTCGTAGCGCAATGCAACTTGGCGGAGCCTATCCTCCGAAGAGGGGCAGCGGAGCGGTGAGACAGCCGGCTCGGTGGGACCGGGCTGGACCTGGAAGAGGACAGAGACCTTCGGGATTCCGAGGGAGAGTCAAAGATGGAACGGAGGGAAACCCGCCCCTCCTTCGGTGCAGGGACCTTAACCAGGAACTTCGGCACAGGAGGCACAGGCAAATCCTCTGTAACCACAGAAGAACTGGTGAAGAAGGGTTGTCGGCTTCTCCAGTCGACAAACCGTCAGACGGGTCGAGAAAAATCTCGACCACGTCAACAGATGTCTCGGCCAGCTGACCCGACGGGGACACCGTGAAGCCAGCAGCAGCAACCTCGACTGAAGTAGAGAGTCGATGGTCCTGGGAAGGGGATCTCTCCCGCTCCCACGAATGCCGACAGTGGGACCTACCATTAGGGTCCTTCTTTCTGGACCGACCGGAATGTCCCGATGGCCCTTCTCCCTTAGTAGACAGGGATTGGCAAAGCTCCTTAAAAGAAGCAGTGTAGGAGAAGCCCAAGGATAGCGTGATAAATGCCACAGCCGAGGAGGAAGCAGCAGCAGCAGCAGCCTGGGCCGCCTCCTCCTTGAGGGCGATCATCTGCTTCAACTGTTCCGTGGAGCTAGCCGCCGCAGACACTGCCCAACGGACCTCCTTAAACTTGACCGGCGGGTACCACTTTTCGGGGTGCCTGAGAAGAAGTCTGGCAGCACGGTCCTCCAAGACCGAAGCCGAAAAGGACTTGCACAACTCACAAGCCTGCGAATCGTGGCCAAGCCCCAGGCAGTAGACGCACGTGGAGTGAGGATCAGTCCGGGACATCATCTGCCCACACGGGCACCGACGGAAGCAGGGAGTCTATTTGTCTATCTCAGCAGCGAGGGAAGACTGAGACCGGAGTCTTGTAAATTTTAAGATTAGTTTCGGAAATTCCGAAGAGTGTGGATCCAGGCCTTAAACACAGAGCACAAAGGAGGGAACCCGAGCTTCCAAGTGGTAAGGAAGATCTGGAGTCATGGGGCGGAGCTGAGGGTTTTACCACCCAGGTGGGTGGGAGGAGCCAGCTTGAAGACCTTCCGGCAACATTTAAAGTGGCAAGGAACCTGCCACAAAGTGTGGATTGAACAACATATCCATGTCCCTAGAACTTATGTTTTTGGTGTAGTGTCCATTATAGGCAGTCAGTGCTATCCTACAAGTAGTAAACTCTTACATGAAGGTTTAAATAAGTTAAAAAGGTATTAACTGTTCCCTAGGGGAAACAGCTTATAATGAATGTTAAAGATCATGGAAGGATTAACATGCACTATTTCATTTATAAATGTTCCAATTTTGTTCTAGAATTCCCCCGAAGAAGCCATAGAGGTGAAATGCTAGGATGTGTTGCCAATAAAATTTAAAATACAAAATCACACATGCTCCCACAATGCAAAGCATCATGGGCTGCATATGCAAATCACCACTGTTAGTACCCTTTGCAAACTGTGTGAGAGGCCTTTCGGCACCATGCAATTCTGCTTAAAGTTGGACCAGCATAACATTCAGTGGTGATTTGCATATGCAGCCCATGATGCTTTGCATTGTGGGAGCATGTGTGATTTTGTATTTTCTTGAAACTTGGCTTCCCAGCCAAATGCCCTTTGGGGTAACCCTTGCCTCAGTGTTTGCGCACAGAGGTTCTTTGTCTTTTCAATAAAATTTAACCTCTTTATACAGTGAATTCTACTTGTGTGCACATCCTCAGGGCTGGCTGAAATTGTGCATACAACCAGATTTCATGCAGTGCGATACAATAATGGCTACAATAACAGTACAAAATCAGCACAGTCTCAGCACTGCCTCTCCATGCCTGTGTTACCCCAGATTTTACAGAGGATACGCTTTCTTTAGCACAGGTTCAGATTTTTTTTTTTTTTTTAATATTCTTTTTATTATTCATATTTTAACTTATATACAAATAGGTCTACAGTAATTACATTATACAGTACATCCATACCTGGCCCCTTAGCGCCATTAACTGTAAGGGTTCAAATACATCCCCAGTCCAGTACTCAAAACATCTTCCATATATTCTACTGCTCTCATGCGCTCTACCAACCCACTTAATCTCCAAAACAGAGTTTTACTTGTATTATTGAGTAACGGACATGTACTCTCTAATTACTCCTCAGGTCATCAAAACTTCCCCTTCTGGTTCTGCTTGACCACTCCAGTTATAACCTGAATTCCAGACACTGTCTGGTCCTGGGGGGGGGGCGGGGCACACCAGACAGGGGCTCCACCTGAAAGGGAGACCACTCCTCTATGTTAAAGTTCCGGAAGTCACTACTAGAGTACAAGAATTAGGGCACGAAGGCGGGATCAATCAACATATAATACAGTTGCCATCGTACCCACCTCACAGCAAACTGCTCTCCTCGCTCATTTATATTATATGTAATCTTTTCCATGTTATGGATTTGCCGGGTGATATCCCACCAGTCACGAATGGTTGGGGGGTGTACTGTCAACCATTGTTTAGTTAACACTTTTGGCTGCTGTAATAAGTATTGCAAGCAGATATCTTGTGTTCAAGGCCTCTGTAGGGTTTGGGGAACAAAAGGAATAAATAGATCTCGGCGTTAACTGAAAATGTGGGTCAATAAGTTGCTGCAGCTGCTCTTCCAATTGTTTAAAAAGTTAGAGAGCACCGGCAAGTCCAGAAGATGTGGGTCAGATTGGCCCTCCTGCTCACCGCATCCCTCCAGCATTCAGGCTGATTTGTCTCGGAATAGTGCTTAGTTACTTTGGGTGATTTAAAATATCTTATCAAAACTTTCCAGGTGATTCTCGCCATTGATATGAGCTTGTAACTTTGAGGAATAATTGCATGCCAGCAGCCAGTCCGCAGTAGTTAACTGGCAACCAGACTCCTCCTCCATTGCATGCGGACGTTTTCAGTAGCCATCTCCCCTGTAGATCCAAAGCCCGGTAGTATATAGATATAAGTGTTCGCTTCTCGTGTCATTCAAAGAGATCTGATATCTAATTAATGCTGAGTAGTTTTCTGGGTCTCGCAAACTTAGAGGTAAGCTCTCTATGTAATGTCTAATTTGTAGAAAGCGGAAAAAATCTTTATGCGGCAAGTGGAACTTTGTCTGAATTTCTGCAAACGACCAGGTTACTCCCTGTGTCATTATTTGAGGTATGTACCGCAGGCCAAGGCCATCCCATTCACCAAACCCAGTGTCTAGCATATTAGGGGAGAACTCCGGAAGAGCCTGAATCGGGCACAGGAGTGGCAGGCTGGGCGACAGTCTATAAGACTTTTTAATTACATTCCAGTTTTGAAATTGTGCTGTCAACCAAGGACTAGTGGTTGGGCAGGCCCTCCCTATCAGGTTTGGACTGTATATTGTTCGGAAGTAGGTAATGTCATTTATCAATACTTTCTCTATATTGATCCAGTGTGGATGAGCACTTCTGTTCTGTCTTGCCATTATGTGCATCATAGTTACTGCCTGTTGGTAACGCTTTAAATCTGGAAGTGCAAGACCCCCTCAGTTTGTGCAAGCGTCAACACCTTAGACTAACCCGGCCTCCTCCAGCCCAAATAAAATTCGTAGTAACGGCTTATTTCTTTAAAGAAATTTTGGGGTACAAAAGGGGATATTTTGAAACAGGTATAATGCTCTAGGAAGTGTTATCATCCTAATAAGTTCTATTCGTTTCATTATGCTCAATGGAATAACCGACCAGGCCCGTATGTCCTGCCTCAGTTGCGCCATAAAGGGAGAGTAATTATATTTGTAATAATGTGTTCCCTCCCGGGGGATATACACACCCAGGTACTTTAGCTTCATAAGATTCCACCTGCCCGGAAGGACGCTCATCGTTGCTTGTGAAGGGGTATAGTTAAATGTAAGCAATTCAGTTTTAGTTGGGTTTAATTTGTAGCCTGATAGTCTCCCGTATTCGTCCAAGACTTGTCGTACTGCTAAGATAGATTGCTCTGGGTCTTGCAAATATAAGAGGATATCATCCGCATATAGGCGATTCGGTGTTCAGTTCCCCCTAGTGAAATTCCCTTGATGTTAGGGTGCTCTCTGATTTTCTGCGCCAAAGGTTCTATGGTCATTGCAAATAACAGCAGGGACAGTGAACAACCCTGGCGCGTGCCCCTTTGAAGTGAAAAGTACTCAGAGTGGTGCCCATTGACTCTTACACAGGCCCGGGGCGTGGAATATATATTTTGCAGGGCCTGAATAAGGCCAGGGGGAAAACCAAATCGATGCAAGATGGAATATAGAAAGGGCCATGCAACTCTATCGAAGGCCTTCTCTGCATCAAGACTGATTAGTACCGTCGAGGCATCTGTGCCACTCATCTGGTTAACCAGATACAGAGAGCGCCTGATATTGTCAGTGGTAGTACGAGCCCTCACAAAGCCAGTCTGGTCCTTATGGATCAGTGTAGGGAGCACTTGATCCACTCGGTGGGCTAGAATGCGCATAAATATTTTGTAATCCTGATTTAATACCGATATCGGCTCATACGACGACATTCCTGAGGATTCTTCCCGGTTTGGGATCACCGCATGGTTATGAGGGACCAAGAGTCTGGGGTAGGTCACCCTGCAAAATTGAGTTAAATACACGAGGAGCATGGGAGAACCAAGACCTAGCAGTCTTATAAAATTCCGCACCATATCCGCTCGGTCCTGGGGCTTTCTGGGACTTAGAGTTGGCAATAGTTTGTGCTATTTCGATAGCAGTTATAGGGCATATAGGACCTCTCTGCTCTGTTCCTCTAGGGTGGGCAGAGCAAGTGCCTCAATGTATGTGGTAATGCTTTCTGGGGATGAGGCTGACTCTGGGGTGTATAAGTTCTTATAGTAGGCCCGAGACGCTTCTGCTACATCGTGTGTTTTAGAGAGGGGTTGTCCCCCTACTGGGTGTCTGATGCTACTTATTGTTGCTGCCTTCCTTCTTCTGCGTATCTGGTATGCGAGCAAACGTGTTGCTCGTGGTCCAACCTCATAATACCTTTGCTTCAAAAAAAGCAAGAGCTATTTCGGTTTGTTGTATTGCAAGCTTGTCTAATTCTTGCTTGGTGTATTGTATCTGAGGGAGGAGGGAATTGTCACCCTGTTTATGTGCTAGTTGTAGAAAATGGAGAGAGTTTCTTCAAGTACTGCTCTATGCCCTTCGCGTTGCCGTTTCTTCTGCGCCGAATATTTAATTATATGCCCCCTTAATACCGTTTTTATTGTGTCCCAGTAGATTGCGGGGCTTGCATCCGTGGCAGGGTTATCGGTCATGATCTCAGAGATCTTGTCTGAGACGAACTCCCTAAATTCTTTTGTGCGTAGGTAGAATGGGTTCAGCCTCTATTGAGTGCTTTTAGGTTGGCCACCTAAATCCCATACTGTGCACACAGGTGCATGATCTGAGATAAGTATATCCCCGATCTGTGCATCACATACCAGCTGCATATTTTCCACCTGTGTAAAGGCATAATCTATCCGGGAATACGTATGGTGTACCGAAGAGTAGTATGAGTAATTTTTTGTATGCGGATACAACTGCCTCCAGATATCACACCACCCCACCTCTGAGACGAATCTCTTAAAAAATCTCTGGGTCCCAGTCAACCCCTGTGGCTTCACTTTTGTGGAGTCCAAACTTGGATCTGCTAGCATATTTAAATCTCCAGCCATCAGTAAAATACCTTTGGTGAACTTCACCACTCTATCCAGCAGAGGTTTCAGCTGGGTTGTTGTGGCACCCGGAGGGAAATACACATTTGCCAACGTGACTTCCTTACCATTTAGCCTCCCATGTGATAGTACCATGCGCCCCTCAGGGTCCGACCAAGTTCGCTCTGGTTGAAATGGAGTGTGGGAAGGAATGATAATAGCAACACCTCTACTCCTACCTCCTCTGTATGAGGCACTTAACACTTGACCTCTACTTAATTTGGCAAGCTTGGAATGCTCCAGCGGACTCATATGAGTTTCCTGCAGGAAAATTATGTCCGATTTAGTTCTTTTAAGGTACGCCAAAGTTCTAGATCTTTTAATTGGGGAGGCCAACCCATTTACATTTAAAGAGAGCAGTTTTAACTTTGAAGTGTTCAACATGGCAAAGGGTGAGGACACCGGGTCCCCCGCACCCCCACCCCCCCACTGGGTGCCGCAGAGACCAATACTTTTCGTAAGGCTAGTGACCAGAGTGAGTTTGATGACCTATTAGAGAAACATATATACAAAAACCTAAAACCATTCATAGAGATGTACAACATTACATACAAACTCAACCTATTAGCCAACATGGCTACAATAACAGTATTCAACTTATGGTACTTCCACTGATCTAGGTTACACCTAGATCGTCGGCAGGATCCAAGAGTCCCACCTGTGAGATCCTCTATTGTCTGAGGACCATGGGTAGCTAGTACCCAAAGGGAAAAGGGCAGTTGGATTTGGTGACTGACGTTAGCCACAGGGCTCTGGCTATAGGCTCCTCAAAGATCATTTATGTGAAAGGAACCTCCCCGGAATGGAGAAGGGCGGAAGCCCCCACGCCACATGCGTGTAGCACGGCAGCTACCGCCCCTCCCCGTCGGAGCACCATTGGCCCAGACAAGGATCCCCTTGAGAGTCACAGCTATTACACAACCTCCCATGTATCCAGGAGTACTTGGGGTCACGTGTACCTCAGGAGGCTAGTATTTAAAGTCTTCTTGGGGGTAATATCATCACTGACCAGGGCTGGTAATCTACCTTTACGTGGGGGGTCCAGCCCTCCGGTGAACACCCGCTCGATAAGCAGGGATAAGATGAGCCCCAAGTGTCACCGAGATCCCCAGCCAGACTAATTCCTCAGCAACTAGGATTCTTAAGTTGGTTGTTCTGGCTCCATCTTTTATCTAGGTGGGGGGGGGGGTACCATGCAACCTCTCGGGCTGCATCTCCGATAGGGACTGCAGAAAGGGTTCCGAAACCGCTCGAGCGGCAGAGCAGACATTAACAGTACTACTACACCACACGAGGGTGGGAAATTGCAGATCCCACTTCCACCCCACCCCACTGTCAGCCCCCTAGGGCCCCGGCCACAACCTCCCATCAATCCGGGTGTCTGGAGCTCAACCCCCCTCCCACCAGGATGGCTAGAGTATTATCCAACGAGGTCCACTTTATTATCTTATTTTCTTGCTACTTCTCCCTCCCAACCACCCCATTCACCTAACAACTATTCCCCTATGTTCGTGGTGTCTAGGGCTGGCGGGGGGGAGCCCATTTCTTGGCATCCCCTGAAACCATCTGATTAACATCCGGCCGCAGCCGGTGAAACCCAGGTACGTGGACCATCCGATGGACATCCCTCTCTCACCTATGCTCTGCGAGGCAGTTCATTTCCTGTAGTCCCCCTCCCGACAGCTGGGTGTCCCGGCCCTCGACCCCACTTCACCCACAGCTCACACCTCTAATCCCCCCACAGCCTGCTCTCTAGACAACGCCCGCTTGCTAACCCACCCCAGCCGCAGCGGTAGTTGTCATGGCCTGCTCAAACCAAAATGGACCGGGGAGGCTGAGCCAGAACTCTGCTCCAGTCGCAGACAGCAAGAGCCGTTCCCCCACCATCCCTCATCAGCGGAGTCGCTGCTCGTCCCAAGGCCCAACCACCAAATCTACGGGCACATCAGGAGCCGAGCGAGCAGTTCCCCCACCCACCGCGATGTCTGGACAGACCGCAAGTGCTGGTTTACGATGGCCTCCATCCATCCATCTGCTCCTCCTTCCCCCATCCCCCAGCTTCGCATTATTTTCCAGATCCCCCCAATGAAACCAGGGAACAAAGAAAGAAAAGGGAGGGAGATAGGGAGGGAGAAGGGAGGAGGGGGAAAAACGACAGAGGGAAGCGGGGAGAGAGAAGGAACAACAGGAAGGAGAGAAGGAAAAAAAAAAAACCTCAATAACAAACTTCGGGGGAGGTATGCTACAGCATTAGGGAGACTCTAGTCCGAGGGTCATCAGTCCAAACATCTGAGGGAAACAAGTCCATTAATGTGATGACCCAGTCCTCAGGTTAATACTCCACTGGATCCTTGATCAGGGTCTGAAAGTTCCTGTGTATTAGCTCTCAGTGCATTCACAACTGTCTGTAAGGCTTCGGCTCCCTGCTTCTTCCTTGCTTCTCTCTGTTCCACCGACCAAACTTTTTGCGCCAGTTTTGCCACGAGTGGGGTTCTGCTATTTATATTCTGCCCTGGGACTTCAATTTTCCTGGACTGTAGTTCCTTCTTCGCCTCAGCTGCGGTTTCAAATACCATCGAGCCTTCTTTGAAGTGGATCAACAGCTTCGCCGGGTATAGGGAGCGAAATCGTATCCCTGCCCCTTTAAGGGCTTTCATTACTGGAAAAAACATCTTCCGGCGCAACATCACTTCTGGTGCGAAATCATTCTCAAAAAAGAGCCTACTGTTACCAAAAAGTACTTTGCCCTGCTTCCATGCCGTATGCAGCACTGTTTCCTTCTCCTGATACCGAAGGAATTTTATGAGGATGGATCGTGGTCTTGCACCAGCAGGCGGTTTTGGGCCCAGTGATCGATGGACACGCTCCACTTCCAGAGTAATATCCTCGGGCAGGGTGAGTCTCTCTCGCAATAGTTTTTGGATGAAGGGGATAAATTCTGTTGATTCTGTTCCTTCCAGGAGCCCCGACAGGCGTATGTTATTCCGGCGGCTCCTACACTCCGCGTCCTCTGCTCGTTGTTGCAAGGCCGAGACCTGCGAGTATATTTGGGCTATGGTCCTCTCGGCCTCATCCACCCTCCGGTCTGTTTTCGAGAGCTGTTCCTCAAAACTCTCTTGCCGTTTATCCAGTTTGTTCAGGTCAGTCCTCAGGCCTGCAGCTGTAGATCGCATTTCTTTTCTAAAATCTTGGATCTCGGCAAGCATCTGGGCCATCTGTCTTTGTAGGATTGAGTTAGGGACTTGATCAGCCTGTACTGTACTACATCGGGAGGTCGTCGAGGCCCGTGAGTCCCCACTGTCTGAATCCTCCGGTTGTAATGTCGGGATCCATGCGACTCGGCGACTCTTTTTTGTCCGTTCTTTTCCTCTTAGGCATTTTCTCCCTCTGATCAGTCCTGGCAAATGTGCTTCTTTTAATTTTCTGTAATTTAAGAGGCTATTATGTTAATTCCCAAGGGGAGCCTCGCGCTCCAGGCTGCTTACTGTCTCATGACGTCACCGGAAGTCCTCCAAGTTCAGATTTTTAATAACTCTTTAGTCAGTGGACTGTACCCGTGCCATTCAGACATACTATCTTTTGTGCTAGGCAATTATGTATGACATTGTAACTTCAGTTGCTGTTCTGCACACAGAGAACAGTGTCTAAGTTTTAAAATTCTGCAGACACTAGAAATGTGTAAGTCAAGCCAGGCTGCATACTGGGGATGTAGGACACTGTGTGCAGAAATTCCCTTTACAATATCAAAATGCAAGTACAGGCTGCATTAGCTATGTCAACCTCTATGTTATCCCGGATTTTACTGACAACAGACCATCAGTGCCATTCAGTTGGGGAAGAAAGTTCAGCATTACTCAGCTGTGACAACACTTTGGTCAGCGGAGGTCTTTGAGGGTTGTGCCTCGGACAGGAACCAGTACTTCATTGGTTCCATTGTTTTACAACTGATGATTAACTGCTACACCCTGCAGCGTGCTCCGATAGGGGTTAAATAACGATTAACACCTCGTTGAGTCCCGATTTCCAGCAACTGGAGGCAAGCTCAGGTACAGATATCACTGCCAGTTGACCCAAAAACATTGCATACAACCAAAGAACTGTTGCATACAGCCAAATCGGATATTACTGGAGTCAATTAGGGAAAATTGGGACAGCAGTAAATTGTGCTTGCAACCGACAACTGTATACAAGTGAATGGCATACAAGTGGAATTCACTGTAATTTGTTTGGAGTGGCTTTTTCAAAACCAGGGTGAGCGGCCAGATAGACTGACTGACAGTAGTAATTACTCAGAATCTGGATGAAATCTGTAGTAAATAATTTCTTACCAGTAACCAGATCTTCAAGAAACTCTCTTCCAGTGAGCCACATCTATCACCACAGGCATCAAAACCTATCTAGAAACTTACTGTACCTAGCAGGGCCACCTACAATGTCAGATGCCTAGATACCATGGGTAATCCCAAACCTTGTCAGTTCTGCCTGTCCGCTAGAGAAGATACCACATTGTGCCAGACTGATGAATGGCAAAGACAAGCACACTGAAGCCCTAAAAGGGAGCAATGTTGAAAAGAAAGGAAAACCCAGTACATGGCAAACAGTGTGAAACAATGCCCCAAACCTCTACTATAGCCCCCAAGCAAAGGGGAAAGCAGGGAGGTGCGCAGTGGATCACTGGGGAAGATTCCACTGAAGAGCTATCATTACTAAGTTTTTTTCCTTTTTTGTCTCAACTGGTAATTAAGCTGTTCCATCTTCTTCAGGGATAGCTCCCTCCAGTGAGTCACACCTATGGAACATTTACAAGCAGTAGTCCAGATTGGGGAGAGGGAAAATAAGGAAAGGATATAGTAACCAACACACAGGCCAATGTCCCATAGACCAGAAAAGTAGGGAGCCACAATAGGGTGATGTCAACTTAGCCCAGGGGGCATGAGAGCAAGAAACCAAGAAACCCAGATGCCACCACCAGACGTCAATACGAAGAGAGTCAATGGCAGACACACCTCGACCCCCCACCCAAGTATAGATATGGACACTGGCAAGATACAGAGTTACATCAACAGGGCAAGGCCCCGTACAAACCATGGCATCAAGAAACCCGATGACATAGCCAGAAAGAGCCATGTGGTAATAAAGGACCCAAACAAAAAAATGCCAGCAATACAAAGCCAATGGGTCCAAAAAAGTCATTAGCCCCATGACCATCGGGGGCATGACCAGAAGCAAGAAACCAACCCCAACATCCCAGAGGACAAGAAGAGCTGCCACCAACGACAGTCAAATACAAAGCAGGTGACAGAAAGGGGAAACAGTCCTTTACAAACGCAGAGCGTTACACATCTGAAGTGGGGATGTCAATGAGACAGAAGCAGGCGATGACCATTGCAAGGAAGGAGTTGGGGGAAGAGACTGCAAGGGGGAGCAAAAAAAAAGGCAACCCCTCTACCCCACATCAAGACTGTCAAGAAGGCTGTGAAAGGGTTGGGTAAAACCCTGTCCCATCTGTTATGTAGAAGGAGTTAAAAACAAGATCTGTTTTGTCCTTTTCTATTCTGCCACTTGCCTGTCTCTTTCCTGTCTGATTGCACAATTAAACTTTCTTGTGACCCCTAGGAATTGGCCACTCCAATGGCCCCATAGTCTTCCCCTATTATTTCCTTTCTTTCACTTGTTTCTATTTTTTCTCTCTCCCCTTGCTTCTCTGTGGTCAAACACATTTCTGTGAATACTTATATGAAACTGGGATCCCTTGGTTTGCAAATATGTATAATATATATAATTCATTGTTGAAATGATTGCAGAAAGCTATTTGGGTTTATTAGAAAGAATCTGGAACACAGGGGGTTGACCTTGAAATGCGTTTTGACCTCCACAAGCTTGTTTACAGAAAAAACAAGTTCTAGGGCAAAATGCATTTTGTTGTTCTTTAAGACGGAGCTGTGAAGCTCATTTCCAGATGCATCCTGGGGGAAGGGGGTAGTGGATTAATACAAAAAGGTAATAACACAGTGATGCACAATATGGATAATAAGCATATAAACGACAGATAATGCACATATGAACAAACGAGAGGGGTAACCTGGCGCTCACAAAAGTCTGAAGTAACTAACAGGCTGGTGACTAAGAAAAGTGGAGGGAAAGAGGTAGGCCAGAGAATATGGGGGGAGTAGAGAGAAAGAAGGTAGACAAAATATAGTGACAAGATAGGTGGGTGGAGCAAGAGTGTAGAAGATGGAATAAGGTAATAGAAAGGTAAAAAGAAGAAAGGAGTGGGAAAAAAGAAGGGTGGAAGTGAGTTGAAAAAATGAGGGGATGTGTAGATTACAGGAGATAATGGGGGATTAAATGTTGGGAGAGAAGTAAAGAGGCAATAAGGAAGAGGGGTGAATGTAGGACAGAGAACTAATGGCATTTGCAACAGGGGGTAGTAAGACCTTGTAGCAGAAAGGATAGACAGCACGTTTCGTTGGGGCAGAACAAATTAGGAGTGGGAGCACCTATTAAGACTAAATATGCTCTTCAGGCTGGCCTCAAGAATGAAACTGAAATGTTTTGGTAAATCTTGCGAGAAACGGGAGTTGGAATTTGCATATCAGGATGCAGAATTTAACCTGCCAGGAAAAGACAGCTGAAAAAAGGATAGAGCAATGCTTTTGTTGAGAGCGAGAGTGACCGATTTAAACTGAAGGAAATTCTCAGAAGGATGACTTTTTGTATGTACTGCTTTCATGGTGAGCTACCCTGTACAATTTGTTTTTATTTTTTCCCCCATTTTGTTACTGATAAGAATGCCACTTGTGAATTTTATAACCTCTCCTGGTCTGCCTAGGTTTCCTGATCGACAGTATGCCTCCAGGACAGAGGCAAGACCAAGTGATGAAGCTGAAGGGAGTCACAGGTCCTAGAGAGACAGAGGGCAAGGCTAAAAATCAGTAACTGACAGGAGACCCCAGAGGACAACCAAGCAGGCCATAAAGTTCAGCAAATTGGGGGGGGGGGGAATGATGAAACCATAATCAAAGACAAAGCTGATGACAGAAATGTGAAAAATGAAAATTACGTACCTACCGTAATTCTTGATCTTCTTGGACGAAGTCTCTACCACTCATTCACACTAATGGGGACTATGCCGGAGGCGCTAGGATCGAGCGGGAGCCAAAAATCTTCAGAAGGGCTGGTGCCGAGGTAGGACAGCGAAGGTGCGGCACCGCGAGACCGGCCTGTGCTGTATAGGCTACCTCTGCGTTGACCCTCCTACTGCCTCAGTACCTTTTTACTGAGGAGGTGCAGCGTAAACTAACCTATGTCGGACACAAGATAGTCCGAATGACCCATATAAAAACAGTCAACACAAGAGTCTTCACGGCCCAGCCATCGAGGGAGTGAAGACCAAAAACAGATAAGAGAGCTCAGGGGATGGCGTGTGAATGAGTGGTGGAGACCTAGTTCAAGAAGATCACGAATTACAGTAGGTATGTAATTTTCATATCTTCTCGACACAAGTCTCCAACATTTATTCACACAAATGGGAGAGTACAGAGCTAAAATAATCTCTACCCCCCAAAGAAGGGCAGAAGGAGAGAGGAGCCCACTCAGGACAGGAGTCCATTAAGGACCATCCTGCCAAAGGATGGATGCTGTCTGGCATGGACATCCCAAGCATAGTGCTTCACAAAAGTGTGCACAAAGCTCCAAGTAGCTGCACTGCAGATGTCTACAATGGGCATGTTCCATATTTCTACCAGAGATGCCGCGACTGCTCTGGTAGAATGGGCGTATACCCTGCCTTCCAACTTTTCTTTTTTGAAACTTTTTATGTTTTGATTTTTTGAGGTACAACCAGTTACATACACATATAGCAGGGAAGTACATTATTACAGTATCAAATTTGCTAAATAAACCAATAGTACAATGCTACAATCGCTCATCAGTTTAGGGCAACATGACAGTAATGAGGCAAGGGAGAGGCAAAGGATGGGCAAGCTGCTTCGGGTGTCAGAATACACAATTTAACTGTGCTTCTGCCCTGATCTCCCTCCTATCTTAGGTATGCAGGGGAAGATTGTGTATTTGTGACAGGTCGGCCGAGCCACTCTATCTCACAATTCCCAGCCTCATGGCACCAGATTGGGTCTACAAGAGGCAATATATAAACACTCCAACGGTTCATGAGAGTCAGAAGTTTGTTTTGCAACTTCATTGTTAGGTTCTCCATTTTATAAATATTATAGATTGCATCTTCCCAAGATGTAATAGATGGAGGAGTAGGCTGGAGCCATAATCAAATTACTTTTTTGGCTGTCGTTAAAAGTATACTTAATAAATGTATTTGATGGGCCTGCCTAATTTGTCTGGGCAGATGCAGCAAGATAGCGCCTCCGGAGTGAGAGGACCTAGTGAGGGGAAAATCTCCTGCAGTGTTGTATCAACCCCATTCCAAAAGTCTTAAAACCAGATAGGACCAAACACATGGGCATGTGTTGTCACTTCACAATTGCATCCCCTCCAGCATGCAGGATCCCCTGCAGGTGCATATTTAGTGGTTATTTGTGGGGTGCGGAAGAAAGGTATCACCACCTTCCACGCGAATTCCCTCCAGCTGTAGGAGCTTGTTACCTTATGTTGTCTGCGCCAAATGCGCAGCCAATCCTTTTGTGCGAGACCTACCATAAATTCTGCTTCTCATGTTATTTGCACCCCCCTCCATTACCCCTTGAAGGGGAGCCAACAATACTTTGTAGAATCAAGATATCAGATGCCAAGGGGAGGGATCTTGTAATAACTGGGAGAGGAATGTGCAAATATGGGGAATCTCTTTGCAAGCGACGTTTAGTCCCATTTCTCTGCTCAAAAAGTGACATAACTGAAAAGATCTATAAAAATCTTTATATGGGAGGGAAAATTCCATCTGTAACTGAGTGAAAGTTTTTAATATCCACTGGTGATACAATTAATAGGTGTGGACCAGACCAAGCTGGTGCCATCTCCAGAATGTCCCATCCAGGAGTGCCGGAGGAAAAGTTGGATCCAGTCCCAGGATAACCATCCAACGTGAGCTGAATGGAGTTTTCCAGGTATTGTCGATCTCTTCCATTGTTATATTAGAGGAAGGTGAAAGTTAATTTAGGGGCTAGGTCAGTGATGGCCTCAGGCTGGAAGACCGTTCCTCTATCCAAAGGGAAAGCCCAAAAGGATCTCAATTTGGACCCACATAGGGTGTGATCCGATGGGCCATATGCGGGAGCATATTCGCCATGGAATATTTTTGCAAATCGGGCAGAAACAGGCCTCCTCCACTCTTAGGCAATTGTAGCTTCCAAAGGGCAATTCGAGGTCTACCTCCTCCCCACAGATAGAGAAATCAGCCTATTCCATTTATGCATCTCTCAACAGTAAAGTTATAGGAATATTTTGCATGAGATAGGATCCTAGGAAGGACAACCATTTGTATGGACTGGACTCTGCTTATTAGTGATATGGGCTGATGAGTCCATCTTTTAAGATCTTCCTTGATCTGTTCAAAACAACGTGGTATAGTTTTCTGCCTTCCAGCTTAACCTGTGCCATGGAATAGCAATGGCGGAGACATTTTACCAGCCACGCCGAAATACACCTGATGGCAACAGGCTGACCCAGCCGGGCCACGCTGAATGAGACAAGAGTTGCTTTGACTTGCGGATCTCTTTAGTTCTGTCAATTCCACAGGGATCTCTGGGACATGCAGATACTGAAGGTGCAACAGCTTCCCCGGATCAACCTCTGAAGCCTGGGGAGAGAGAGGGTGGAATTCATATTTTTCAGTAGAGATTTAAAGGACAGGTCCTTGAGCAAAAGCTCTGCTGAAATAGAGGGGCTTACTTCCTCACTCAGAGAGATGAATCTTCATCGAAGTTGCCTCCTAAAACACAGATCAAGATCTGGCTCAATATCATCTCTTGCTAGTCCAGGAGGGCTAGTATATAAAGGAAGGGGAGGAAAAATAGCAGGAGGTACTCCCCAAATCCGCGTCAAGAATCCTGGCACCTGTGGCAGCGCTGCCAAGACCAGAGTCAAGGGCAGCACCACGTGAGTGTCCACAGACCCCAACCCAAAACCTGGAGCACCCAAGGATGAAAGTCTGAAAACATGAGTAGGAGAAGGTAGTACCTGTGCTGGCCTCTGCACCACAGCCATGTAAGGGTAAAAGTACAACAGCATGGCATCGACAGCACCAAAGGTGCCGCACAACTAGGCTGACAACCACCCTGCCTGCGGGTTCAAAACTCCTAGGCCTGAAGGCCCCCAGGGTTGATCCTGCAGGCTCGGGGAGTCTGGACAACCGCTCAACCTACTGCTCCATAAGAGCGGCCCAATGATGAAACTGCTCACCGGAGGACCCCCCCCCCCGGGGGTGGGGAGGGACTACAGAGTTGAGGATGCCAGCCACCAGAAACAGCCACAGGTGACCCTGATGGACTTAAGAGTCAGAGTCTGCCTCCTGTCTCAAGCTACCAACGATCTTCATGCAGACATACCAGAGGGGGACCTCGAGCGGTACCATTCTTCTTCCACCGGTGAGATGAACTCCGAGGCTAAGCGGTGCCGGATTCTTGATGAAGACAGAGAACGGGCCCGCTTCTTTTTTTTTGCTTTCCAGGACGACCGCCCTTCCTCCCAAGCACTGGACTGGCCATAGTCAGATCCCCCCCCCCCCACAGAGGGTGGCGAACCAGACCCAGCCCTGCTGGAAAAACAGCTTTCATGCAAAGTCTCCCTACCGTCACTGGCCTCATTCATGGTCGACTCCATCAAAGCGCACTGAAGACATCTTCTGTACTTCGTTTGGAGACACTTTTTTTTACTAAATAAAAAATATACTAAAACGAATCAAATACTGAACAACTATGCTGCTGTCATATAGGCGTGAAGATTTGACTCCCGGTGACGGCGACATCTGACGGTACACTCATGGCAGGAAAAAAAGGAACAGAGGCGGTTGGAGTGATAGACGCCGAGGTAGCCTATATGGCGCTGCCGAGATGATCTCGTGGCGCCACACCTGCGCAGTCCTTCCTTGGCACCGAACCCCCTGAAGATTTTTGGCTCCCACTCTGTCCCAACACCCTCGGCATAGTCCTCATTAGTATGAATGAGTGGTGGAGACCATGTCCCTGGAAGATTAACCATGCAAAGAGAGGCAGACATATACAGGTAGCAGGTACACTGACTAGGCAAAGCCAGGCAATGACAAGCAATAAGAAGAATGCTGAAAAAATAGTGCCCACACCCCAAATAGTAAAGCCATCAATTAAGCTAAGCCAGGTGACCAAGGAGAGCCTTGGGTCCCACAAAATGGGCAGTCTGGCAGAAACAAAACACCCATCACATCTCTAAGGGTGGACTAGAGTGTGCCTAAACTGGCAAGTCAGTGGGAAACCAAAGATAAAAGCTGGAGTAACCACCACACATGATGGGGTTTCCAGAAAGCATAAAAAGGAGACTCTAAAGTGGCAACACTGACCCAAGCAGGGAACAAGTTGACAGAGCAAGTCCAGGAAACTAAGTCTAAGAGAACCACAGACCCCATGGAAACGGGAGGCTGGAGCACAATGCCAGGAAACCCAAGCATCCCACGGGACGAAAAGACCAGCAGGAAAGACAAGTTGGCAGAAAAACACCCAGCTACGAGCATGTGGAACAGCCATGCACAAAAAAGGGGAATTTACACGAAGCAGGTATGTAAACGAGGCAGAGCCAGGTTATAACCAGTAACAAAAGGGGATGCCAAAAAAATAGTAACCCAAACAGCAAGTTTTTCATCAATGAGGCAAAGCTCAGGATGGAGGCGCAGGAGCCATGATTCTATGGTAATATGGGTGAAGCGTGTTGGCCATCAAACCAGAAACTGACCTAGGCATCATAGGATAGTCAGAACAGCTGTAAAGGCCATATATTTGGCTAGCACTCCGCACCTGCGGAGACCCAGACCAGAAAGGGCAGGACAAACCAGCAGTGGCAGACGAACAGGGATCCATGGAAGGGAAGACCACCAACAAATGACAACAAGCAATGGCAAATCAGCATCGACATCACAGGAAACAAGGAACACATCAAAGAAAGGAGAAGACCAAAACACACAGTAATGAAGACCAAGGGGGGAGTTCTTCATGAAGTCAGTGGTGGAAAGGAAAGAACTCTACAAGGTTTGGGGCTGCCGATAAGGAGTGAGATGATCGCCAAAGAAGATTGGTGTTGCTTAAAAGGCAATAAGGGACCTGTCCACTCAGTATGCTGCCAGAAATTCACTCATTATAATGAATACCAGAAGGCAATCACCCAGAAAAAGGCAGCTGGGAGGAATTGAACAACTCATTTCTTTCAGACTGTAGACAGGTTACTGCATCAGACCTATCTGGAGTCCATGAGAGTTTTTTTACCCACTAAATGGGAGGAGTTTGTTCCATTCTTCTCAGAAGGGTGCTCTCCACTTGAGCCGGTATCTTCCAGAGTGGGATGTGGCAACCCAGCAGGGCTGAGCCAACACTACTGACGTTTTCAGCTGTCGTGCAGCGAGTTCAGCACCAGTAATGATGGAAGAGGTAACTGGGGCGACTTCTGAGCTGTGAACAACATTTTGCAACTGGATCCTGGCCCGACAGCTACTGATGAGCTGTGTAAGGCATCTGGGCCCGGTATGCACTGGGACTGTCCAGTGATCCTCATCAGTGGGCCTTACCAGCTGCACTGAAACTTGCATTGGTGAGGCCTCTTCTGAAAAGGCCATCTCTGGCCCAAATAACCTGGTAAATTAACAACGGGTCTCTAACCTGCTCTTCTTGGGCAAAGTTGGAGAAGGTGATCGCATTGCAGCTCAAGGCACACCTCATACCCTAGGACATCTATCAGCCTCTCCAGTCCAGATTTAGGTCCAGGCACAACAATGAGCCTTCACTGATCAGAGCGAAAAAGACCTCCTCAGGGCACGTGATAAGAGGAGGATAGTCCATGCTCATAGATTTCTCCTCAGTTTTTGACACTGTAGACCGTGGGCTGTTGGACTAGCTGCAGGAATATGTAGCACTCACTTACAAAATCATCTGAAGGTTCAAGTCCTACCTCAGGGACAGGATACAGAGGGCTGTGTTAGGAAATGTCTCCTCACTCCCTAGGTCACTGCCTTGTGGTATTTCTCAGAGGTCGATCCTCTGTTGCCTTATTGCCTTGGTGACCTACACAGCACTTTGGAATATTCAGTCTGTTCTCCTTAGGTGGGTTCTGTTTTGGGGGTTGGGGGGTTCAAGGTCGTTTTTCATTAGATGGTACAGAACTGGGGTTTCACTGCTGTGCAGATGAGTCATACCAGTCATTTGCACCCACAACACCAGGTGCAATGGAGGTTCTCAAATGCTTGGCCAACATTCAGGACTGGATGTAACTGAGCAGACTTGAGACTTGATCCTGACAAAGCTGAAGTATTGATAGTCCATCCGGGTTATGGGGTAGGTGGGTGGCATCTGCTGAGAAGGATATAGGGCTTTGGCTTGTCTAGGCTTACAGCTGCTACAAAAGGTGAAAAATCTGAAGATCATTCTGAATGAGGGGCCGACACTTGAAGCTCAGGTGTCAGATGTAGTCTGGAGTAGATATTACTTAGGAATATCAGACAGATTAGATCCCTTACCCAACAGAGACCTGGTAACTATTATATGCATTTGTGACGTCTCATCTCAACCACTGCAATACTCTATACCTTGGGGACAATGGTGGCACTCTACAGCCCCTGCAGCTGGTGCAGAATGTGGCAGCCAGGTTACCAACCAGCCTTTTGAGGACCGGTCATGCTTCCCCAGTGCTGCGTGGTCAGCACTGGCTGATGGTTCAGTGGTGTATCCTGGTTTATTAACTTACAAAAGGTCTATACAGGTTGGGTCCTGGCCAACTCTCCAATCTACTGCACCCTTACGTGCCCTCACACTCTCTTCCCTCCACTGAGGTGGGCCTCTTAGCTGTGCCAAGGGCCAGGCTAAAACTCTTGGATGACCTGACCTTCAAAGTGGCTGGCCAAATACTCTGGAACTCTCCCCCGGGGCCCCTCATACAGGTCCCCTCAGTGAAGGGCTCTGAGAGGGGTCTAAAGATTGCTCTTTAACCAAGCTTTTGGGAATATACAGTATATATACCCTCAGCTGGTTTCCATTCCATCTGATTTTTCGTTTGATTTAATTGCCAGAGCTTTATTATATGTATTTATGTATCTTATTTCCCCCCCTACACTTTATTGTACGGTGCCATGGGCCTCTGGGGACAGGCACTATTTATAAATAAAAACACCACTATGACTATTTAATTACTACTGATAAATGGCTGAAGCTGCCTTCTTGTAAGCTTTTAAAATATGTAGTTAAATAAAAATCAGGACCCTTACTTTGCAACTTACTGTTTGAGCTTTTCCAGTTCTCACACCACATAGCAAGTACTTCATTTTCTGAATATCCAGCGCAGTTCTGGATGTAAATTATGTACAACTACTACCGTTCCAAACAGTTTGTCCCCTAGACAGCCAATTCCTCTCCCCACACCTTCCTTTCAAGGTTTAGACAGGGATGTATCCCTCTGTAATCATCTGAGGACTTATATCTATGATTGTAACCTGTAATATGTGTCAATACGCAACCTAAGTGTTTTTACTGTTAAATGTTTCTCTTCATCTTGCACCTGTAATGTTATCCACTGTTGTAACCTGCACTATGTTATATTGTCTGCCCTCCCTGTGACGAGGGGCCTTTGTAAAAGAGTCTCTTGACTCAAAGGTTGTAAATCCAATTTGTACAAATAAAAAAAAAAAAAAAGATTTTTCAGAATATTCAGTTGCTTAAGGGCCTGCAGCCTTCAATCTATCAATCTTTATTTGTATACTGGAAGGTATGTGAGCAAATGCCAGTTTTCACAAATGTCCAGTGTAAGAGATACGAAGAAGGTATGACAATACGAAACAGAGTCTAACAGAAACACGATCTATACAGGGGAAACAATCCAAACAAGTGGTTTAGATATATAGAACAATGTCAAAGACTAACAGTTGTCTAACAGTTACAGCAATTTTCATAAAATGAAAAACAGGAGGCAATCGATTACAATAAAGTAAAAGAGAAACACATCGGCCCGAACATTTACGTGTACAACATATGGAGAGCAGGAAAGGGAAGGGGTACAGAGGGGTCAGTAAACCCAAGTGCTAGAGGTGGGAAAAGTGCAAGTCTTTTGTGGTTGGATGTAACTGGGTCCATGATTGAAATATGGAGAAACCCAGGCTAGGAGTGGGTGGTGGGAGTAAAAGGTTAGTTGAGAAGGGAAGCAAAGAGTAAGGGGATGGGTGTGGGGGAGGGGAGTGGGTAACTGGGAGTAGAGTAAAGCAAAGGGGACTAGAGATGAGCAATGTGGAGAGCGGCAGGGTTTAGCTGGAGGGCTGGCCAGGGCAGCTGCAGATGGAACAACTGAGTATGTGAACTTTGAGGTAGGAGCTGAAGGTGTGGATGAACCTACACGCTTAGATAATGGAGCCAGCTGGTTGTACAGCTTAGTACCCTTATAGGTGATAAGAGTTCTGAGCTTCCTTAGTGCAGTAGAAAGGGGTGTCGAAAACCATACTTGAGGCCCCTCTGGTTGCCTGCACAGCAGTTGCAAAGGGAGAGGGAAATTACACTTTGCGGGATCAAATTCAAATGCAGGTGCATCTTCTGGAGGAAGGAGAGCATTTTTTTGTTGGAACTGCCTTTCAAGGGTGGGACAGCTAAGGGAGGAATAGAGGGTAGAGTGGTGAGTTTTCCTTGGTAAACCAGTGACTAAACAGGCAATGTTGTAGTAGGTTGATCTTAGTTTGGAGTAGAGATGTGGTGTTTGGGGGTGAGATGAGGGATCCATAGTTGAGTGGCATGAGGAGAGTTAGCTAAGAGAAGCCTGGTTACAGGGATAATAAACTTTCTTATCCTATAGAGAAGACCAAGCCTGTTATGGGTCTTCTGTATGAGGTTAACCTGGAGATTAAAGGAGAGGCGAGGGTCCAGGAGGAGTCCAAGATATTTAAATTCAGACACCTGTTCAACTGGGTAGCCAGAGTTATCAACTAATGTAAGGCCAGTGACGGTGGATTTTCTAGGCTCTGAGAAGACCATAAACTTAGTATTTTTGGAATTTAGGAGAATTTAGGACCATAAAGCCTTCCCACCCTGAAGCCTGATCCAGTCTGATCTCAGAAGCCAAGCATGGTTAGGTCCAGTCAGTAGTAGGATGGGATAACGACGACCACCAGGGGCTGCACAAAATAGTGTTTGTAGCCAAGCAGAGGTCATTCTTCCCTTAGTTTAAAAAAAAAAAAAAACACAAATTAACCATTAACCATACTGACACCAAGACATACTGTTTGGAAGGCACTGTGCTTCGGTGGTGCAGTCTTTGGATGAAATGTTGGAAAGGGGTCCTGCTGCCAGCCGGTGGTGCTAAGGGCTGAGTCGCTGGACAGCTTACCTCATACTACGCAGCAACCGGGGTTCGGGAACGGACTCGATCGTCCGAGTGGCACGGGTGGGGTCTGAGCAGGACTGAGCAAGCCGAAGGCAGCTCTCCTCTCCTGGGGAAGTTGCCGCCCCGTAGTCCCGCTGCCACGGGTGGGAGTCCAGTAATTAGTGTAGGCGACACAGATGGGGGACCTCGGGCCTTGACATGTACGCATACTCCACATATACATGCAGCGTCCAAGGTAGGGAGACTAGCACAAAAAAATGTGCATGAAAATAAAAATAAAAAAGGGGGGGCCCGATCTGCTTGTTCTGGTAGACATTAGTGATTCACGGAACATAAAAAAAAAAAACACACACACGTACATGAGGGGAATTCTTTCTGGGTACTGGTGAAATTTGCCCCATTCAGTAAACCCCAAGCAACTTTACATGGTTCAATGGCAAATTGTTTAGTCTTGACTAGGGGGAGGGAGGATACAGACGTAAACACAGGAAGTATTTCATAGCCTTCCTTTCTCAGTCAACAAAAACTAAATGAATAAATGAAAGAAAATCACTTAAGCAACCAATGTATGCTCAACATCATAAATACTGTCATGGACAACTGTGTAATCTTATTGAAAAGGGACATGTTGGGCTAGCACTGGAGTGACTTCCTACTCTTCATAGAGTTGTGGGATACAGAACTTCCACTTAGAACAATCACCAGAAATGGGCAGAAGGGACTTTGGTTGAATTTCCCAGTTGTAGAACAGCACCTTCCAAAGTGCAGCCCCGTACTGCAATACTTACAGTTCAAATATCAAGTGTGAAACTTGAATCTGCAACCTTTAGCCCCAGGTCTATGGCTGCCAACTAAACTTTAATGACACTACAGTATATGCAAGCAGCATCACATGACAGGGTGTGTGGCAATGCTAGATTACTGCATACCCTGGAGGATGCAGTCACAATGTGCCTTCAACCAGCTGTTAAGTACAGTAACCCACATCACTGCTCAACACAGGAGTGTGCTATACTGCTTATAACTCTTAAAACAATAATGTGGTATTGTGAAATAATTTCACTTCCCCAAGACTGGCTTCACCCAGTCCTATTGTGTGTTGTGTCCAAGCCATTCCATAAATGCAATAACATTCTTCTAAATCACACTGCTGAAACTCTTACGTAATACTTGTTCAGCTGGGAACTGACATTTAAGGTGCAGCACTGATGTTCTGCCCAGCCTTCTATTCAGAGCTACACCTTGTTTTTTGCCAGGCAGCTCTGCCTCACTGCTCACATGCCAATGTCACACTAGTTTCATAGGTGTGGCTACTTGCAATGAGAGAAAAGAAAAAAAAAAAAAAAACAAAGCCTTCACCTTCTGTATCCAAATGCCGCGAGTTAAAAGGAAAATTTCCCACTGCAGCCTTGTAAATGTCTTTTCAGTATACAAGGACAGTTATACCAACAGGATTCAGAAAGGACCACTCCACGAACACTGCGCTCAGTGACTTAATTTATCTAACGGCATCTTCCCTGGATAAAGGATAGAAGGTGGACGTAGTGTTCATGGACTTGTCCAAAGCATTCGATACACTGGACCACCAAAGGTTACTAGATGGACTAGAACATAGGTTTATCAGAGGAAGTATGCGCCTGGTTTCGTTCATACCTTGTAGGATGAAGGCAGCAGGTCGTATTAGATGGGAACTATTCAGCTACCCTAGAAGTCCAGTGGGGAGTCCCACAGGGATCTATATTAGGGCCTCTATTATTTCTAATTTATACAAATCAAGTGACTGATGTTGTAAAAAAGTCGCAAATTAGACTTTACGCAGACGACACAGTTATCCTGACTAGAGGGTCTGACCGAAACCAGGTGTGGGTAAACCTACAACAGGACTTTCTTCAGCTTCAGAATTGGTTTGAAAATTCAGATCCGAGTTTAAATAGTAAAAATTCAAAGGTGATGTTTTCAGGTGGTACCAAGTCAGTTCATGATCTATTGAATTTGGAAATAAAAACTACAACGAGAATATTTAGAACAGGTACAGCAATACAGGTATCTGGGACTATGGGTAGATAGTAAGTTAAGGTTCGAATATTATATAAATGACCTGGTACACAAGGTCAGCTGCAGATTAGGTGCACTGAGACAGACAAAACACTGTTTAGATATCAAAATGAGAAGGTCAATAGTAAACCAAAGTTCCTGTATTACATTATGGCTTATATATTTATGGGTTTGCAAATGGTAAAAGTTCAAAAAAAGAAAAGGCGTTATATAATCGACTGGCAAGGTTTGTGTTAAAAGCAGACAGTCGAACTCGTCACTGCCATCTATACTAGGGAAAGAACTGGCATTCACTTAGAGAAAACATTATTTAGATACATTTCTAATTTGATTTAATAAAAAACAAAACCTACTTGCATGATAAATTGATAGACAAATCACACATAATATACAAAATGATAAACTCTAAGAAGTTTATCAAATAAAAATTCCAAAATCCACATATGGCGAGATGACCTTCTCATTTTATGCAGTAAGTTTGGAATGAATACAACATGCAAGAGGAAAATATAAACGACAGTAAAAAAAAAAATCATTCAATACAGCTCTTAAACAGGAACTAACAAAGAGATGCACATGCTCTGATTAGAACGAATAAATGAGTGAAACAAGTGTACTATTAGAAATGCCTTAGAAACACCCATGACAAATAGTAATTTTTCCCTGTCGTTCTATTGTACCTTAGGGTATATGTTATTAAGTATTTGTATTCATTTTTGTGGCAATATTTGTGTATTGTATGTTTTAAGTAACTTTTGCAACAAGAAATTTTATAAATGCAGAAGCACCTTGAAAATGGGACCTTGGTCCTAATGGTGTATAGGTTATCAAATCCTGTTGAAAAATAAAGGTTTTTACTACATTGCTACTACATCTATACCCAGCTTATGGCCAAGTGTTCATTATTTTTTCATTTATTTTAATAATTCCACAAGGATTCCTTCTAGTCAGTCTACCTAACTGCATGGATATACTGACAACCACCTTTTTTTTTTTTAACACATTAACATTTATTAAAACATCCTGCGATACAAACAGCAGTGACATCAAAACCATACAGAGCAAGTGATAGTACATACATAATTAAACACAAATGGTCCAAAGCAAAACATGAAAAACCTTCAGACAGTACTGTTACTACCAACAGTTCGTCTGTTTCTGAAACTGGCTGGAGCTACTCAACAACTGGTATAGAATCCCAGGGAGAGCTCAGACACAGGCCCTGTCCACACTATACCGCTACAACCTGGTAACGGTTACAAACCCTTACGACCGGTAAGTGGTACAGTGTGTCCACACCGGTCCGTTACCGCCGGGCCACACTGCAGGTGCCGGGTGACCGATACAGTCGGCACCCGATCCCACAATGCAGCTCGTGCTGCACTACGGGCACTGCTGGGGAAACGTGCTCACGCATCCACACCACAGCCGGTAACAGTACAGCGATGGATCCGGTTCCATAACTGTTGCTGAAACCACCTCACAAGTGGTTTCGACAATGGTAACTGAAACGCCTCCTGTAACGTTATAGGTGTAAACACAAACCACTGTGGTAATGGTTTGTACCCCCTGTAACATTAGAGGGGTGGATCTGGTGCAGTGTGGACAGGGCCTAAGATAATGTGGCCCCTAGTCTCCCTAGGAAGGGAATTATTGTATAAGTTGTAGTAGGAACCAAAAAAAAAACAAAAACCAAAAAAAAACAAACACACAAACCCCACCTTCAGGTGTTCTAGAAATCAACAGCTGTCCCTTATCTTGTTTTAAACTGGTATTGTGACACACATCCCTCCCGCCTATCCGACTTTTCAGCATATCCAAGTAGGATCCTGGGAAGCTTCTCTTCCTCCTCCCATGCCACCTCCCCATTTGCTCTCTCCTCCCTCCTACAAAACTTATTTTCCTTTGCTTGCACGTGCTCCTAATTCCCCTACCTCTGCTTGCACATGCTCCTAATTCCCCTACCTCCCAGGAAGTCCCCCCCCCCACTACCTCTCCTATTCCTCCGATTCCTCCCCCTGTTACTCAGCTCCCCAGCCCCCTTGTGGTGCCCAATGCCCACTGCCTGGCTGTTTCCCACAATACAATGTGCCACCATTGATTTCACGTTCCTGCTCAAATGCTGGTATTCATGCAGTTGTCTCAGGACACCTGTACAGTGTAAACAGGTTACTCACCTGTAACAGGAGTTCTAGGAATGGCATATGTTGTTCATCCACACTGTCTGGCAGGTTCCTTGCCGCTTTAAATCTTGCCGGAAGGTCTTCAAGCTGGCTCCTCCCACCCAGCCACCCGGGTGGTAAAACTCTCGGCTCTGCCCCATGACACCAGATCTAGCCTGCTGGAAGCCAGGTTGTGTCTCGAAGCTGCGAAGGCCGGGAGGGTCGTGTGGATGAACATATACCATTCCTAGAACTCCTGTTACAGGCGAGTAACCTGTATTTCTAGGGACACGGATATGTTGTTCATCCACACTGTCTGGCAGACTCCTAGCAATTCTCCGGGAGGAGGGAGGCAAGGCGCACACCCCCTACTTAGGGAATAATGGCTGGAAAACCGAGGTCCCAAAACCAGCATCCCGGTGTGACTCAAGGTCAATGTGGTAATGGGTAATGAAGGTGTGTGCTGACTTCCAGGTAGCAGCCCTGCAGATTTCCTGGATAGGGACGTCCCTCGAAGCAGCCACCGATGCAGTGGTATGGCGGGTAGAATGAGCTCTTACCCCTCTGGGAGGCTCCCTGCCCGCCAACCTATAGCAGAGATCTATGCAGGAGGTGACCAGCTGCCTGCTCGTCCGCTTGGCTGCAGGTCTGCCAGCTTTGACTTCAGCGTGGGTGACAAACAGCTGGCGAACCTCTCCCGAACTTCAGCTGTCCGCTCCTTATAATAAGTGGCGCTCTTCTAGGGTCCAAAGTATGGAGCCTATATTCGGCCTCCGAGGTGTGATTGGGGTAGAACACCGGCAGAGTCAACACCTGATTAAGGTGAAACTCGACACCACCTTCGGAAGGAATTTCGGTGGGCGCAGGACAACCTTGTCCCTGTGGAAGACCAGATAGGGAGACTCGATGGAAAGCGCCTGGAGCTCTCCCATCCTTCTGGCTGACGTGATAGCCACCAAGAAGGCGGTCTTCCATGACAGGCGAGAGATGTCACACCTGCGCATCGGTTCGAATGGCTTGCCCATGAGCTTAGCCAATACCAGCAGTAGATCCCACGGAGGTGGAGGTTCTCGCACCGGAGGGGATATGTGATCAAGGCCTTTGAAAAAGCACCCGACCACCTTCTCCTGCACCACCGACTGCTTCCCAGCCCACGTCCGGTAAGCAGAGATGGCTGCCAGGTGCACCTTAAGGGTCGTTGACCCAAGCCCTTGCTGAGACAAGACCACAGGTAGTCCAGAATGCTTGCCAAGAAGCAGGAGGAAGGGTCCAGCCCTTGCCCGACACCAAATGGAGAATCTCTTCCATTTAAAGGAATAGCATTTTCTGGTCGACTCCTTACGGGAAGCCTCAACAATGTTGAGGACCTCGTCGGAAAGACCCAAGGCCTGGAACTCTAGCCACTCAGGAACCAGGCCGTCAGGTGCAGGGATTGAAGGTCCGGATGGAATACCTTCCCCTGACTGAGATCAGGTCTGGGCGGGCTGGAAGCTGCCTCGGGAGCCTGGAGCTGAGACTGAGGAGATCTGGATACCAGATCTGGCGTGGCCAGTCTGGGGATACCAGAATCACCTGCGCCTTGTCCCTCCTCGCCTTGAGAAGCACCTTGTGGATCAAGGGAAATGGGGGAAAGGCGTAGAAGAGGCCCGGGGTCCACGCCCTCGAGAAGGCATCCCCCTGCAGCGAGCCCTGCTGAGACGGGGGGCGGGCATGAAACAGTCTCAGCTTCGCATGCTCCCTGGAGGCAAACAGGTCCACCTGAGGCATGCCCCAGTGGGAGAACAGATCTTGTACTACCTCTGGCAGGAGAGACCACTCGTGGGATGCAGCTCCTATCCAGCTTCGGGCATCGGCCAGAATGTTGGCAGCTCCTGCCACATGGATGGCAAGGAGATCCGCCTCCAGGCTGCGCACGAGGGACCAAGTGCGGAGAGCTTCCCTGCACAGAGGCATGGAGCGTGTCCCACCCTGGCGGTTTAGGTAGTACATGGTCGTGGTATTGTCAGTCTGGACATGGACCACTTGACCCCGTACAAATGGAGCGAAGGCACTGAGGGCTAGACGAACCGCTCAAAGCTCCAGCAGGTTGATGTGGCATCGGGACTCCCAAGGGGACCAGAGGCTGTGCGCTCTGTGCTCCCCCAGATGGGCACCCCAACCCATCAGAGAGGCATTGGTCAATAGAGAGACCGTCGGCTCGGGGCGGACAAACGGGATGCCCTCCTGCAGATGAGCTGGAACGGTCCACCACTGGAGAGCATTCCACATCTCCTGAGTCACTGTCACTGGCTGATCCAAAGGATCGGAGTGCTGTGACCACTGGCTGGCCAGTCCCCATTGTAGGGGATGCATGTGCCAATGGGCCCAACGAACCACGCTGGTGCAGGCAGCCATGAGGCCCAGGAGGCGCAGGAAGTCTCGGCAGGGCGCAATTGCCCAACCTGAAATGACTGAGCAAAGGAGGAAAGAACTTCGGCCCTGTCCACCAGGAGTTGTGCTCTGGCTCGCAGAGAGTCGAGCTCTGCCCCGATGAATTGGATCACCTGCTTTGGCACGAGTTCTGACTTGGCCTCATTGATGAGGAGGCCAACCTGAGAACAGACCTGGAGGGCCAGATCCCTGGACTGCTCCACCTTCATTCTGGAGATCGCTGCAATCAACCAGTCATCCAGGTAGGGGTACACCCAGACCCTTTGGCACCGCAGGAATGCTGTCACCACTGCCTTGCATTTGGTGAAGACCCTGGGAGCTAGAGAAAGGCCTAAGGGCATGGCCCGGAACTCATAGAGGGACCCCTCTGCCCTGAAGAGGAGGAATCGCTGGTGGGACGGACGGATTGGGACGTGAAAGAATGCGTCCTGGAGGTCCAGAGAACAGAACCACATGCCTCGTTCCAAGGATGGAATGATCTGAGCCAGAGTGACCATCCTGAAGGTTCGAGACCTTAGGAACCTGTTCAGGTCATGCAGGTCTAGCATGGGGCGCCAGCCCCCCGTCCGTTTCTGGACCAGGAAGTACCTGGACACAAACCCTGGGTCTGGTGGAGTATCCGCCACCTTCCTGATCACCTCCTTTTCAAGGAGCAGGGCAATGTCAGCTCGATGAGCCGACAGGGAGGCTGCGGACCCCGTATCCCCTTGTGGGACAACGGCTCGGAAGGGCGGGGCCTGCTCAGAGGCAGACCCTTTCCTACCACCTCCAACAGCCAGCGGTCCGTGGTGACAGCAGACCAGGCGGAAAGGAAGTGGCGGAGCCATCCCAAGGGGATCTCAGGGGAAGCCGACGAGGCTAGAGGCGTCCCTCAACCCGTCACTGGGCAGGCTTGGAGGAAGGACCGGCCGAGGGACCTGCTGGGCCTTTTCCTCCCTGCTTCCTGTTGGAGGAAGCCGCAGGCTTGGCTTTGGGGTGCCAAGCGCGAGCCTGCTGGCCCTGATGCTGGTGTTGCTGGGCCGGACGTGCCGTAGGGACAGAAGGTAGAAAGGACTTGTTACTGACGACGGCCCTTGCCCTGAGTGGACGTGACCGAGTCCAGGGTGGCGTTGGACTTTTCGATGTTATGGAGGTGGCCTTCCACTCCAGGGCCGAACAGGTCGGTCCCCAAGAAGGGGACATCTGCCAATTTGTGCTGGGTATCCGCCGTAAAGGTGGGTATCCTCAGCCAGGCTCTGCGGCGCATGGCCACTGCGGCCACTACTGATCAGGCACAGGAGTCTCCAATGTCTAGAGCCATTTGGAGCTGCTGTTTCGCCACTGCCCTTCCCTGATCCCGCACCTGCTTGACCGTAGTCTGCAGGTCGGCCGGGAGATGAGGGATCACCTCACCCAGGGAGCCCATGAGGGCGTGGGAGAAGTGTGCCATCAGTACGGCCGAGCTGGCCTGACGGAGGCAGAGGGAGGACGCAGTGTACACCTTGCGCCCGGCATAGTCCAGCTTTTTGGACTCCTTGTCGGGGGGCTAATCCACATCCCTAGCATTCCCGGAGCACCGGAAAATATTATCAGTGGACCAACCCCTCTGCAGAGGGGTGTTCCGAAAAACTGGACAAAGAGCCGGTAGGGACAGCATACTTCCTGGCCAAAGGCACAGGACAGGAAGCCGGCCTCTGCCAATGCTCCAAGGCTGGGCCAACAACGGCTTCAGCCACTGGAAAGGCCTCTGTAGGAGAATCCCCTCTGTCCAGTATCTCTGTGAGGGGATACTTAGCCCGCTTGGATACGGGGTCAAGCTGATCCCGGTGGACTCAGAGATGAGCCGAAGCAGACCCATGAACGATGATGGGCTCTCGTCCATCGACTGCCCCCCAGAGGACTCCAGGTCAAGGGGCCTGGAAAACAGGGAGGAGTCGTCGTCAGACTCCAAGGAGTCTGCGAAGAGCTGCCTGGGGCATGAGCCACCCTCCACCTGCCAAGGACAGGTCGGAAGTGAGGGTGACCGACAACCGGTGGGGCAGACCCTGACCCGACCGAGAGTCCTTGGTCAGAGCCCCCGATTTCGGTTGTGGAGGCGGAGGTTCCACCACAAATCGGTGGGGCAGCTGGTTTCGGCTCAACAACCGGCCCAGGCTTGGGCACCTCGACCACCGTGAGGGGTTCTTTCGGCCTTTCGGATGACAGCCACTTCGTGGCCAGAGAAGGCGTCGGCTTGTTCCCGGACAAAAGGAGCTGCTGCCACATTAAGTCCTCGTAGCATCAACGCAATCTGCTCCGAAGCCTCTCCTCTTTCGAGAAGGAAGACGAGGACGAGCGGTGCCGCCGCTTTCCTCAGTGCCGAGACAGAGACCGCTGATGTCAGCGGGATCGGCTGGACCAAGACGAGGTCCGAGACCGAGACCCTCTGTGTTTCCGAGGTTAGGTCTGGAAGGGAGCGGGACACCTGCTCCTCCCTCTGCTCGGGAGCCTTGACCAGGGGCTCTGGCACAGGAGGCGCAGGCAAGTCCTCTGTTTCCACCGGGGGAACCGGTGATCCGTCCGACGGGTAGAGAAAAATCTCGATCGTGTCAGCGGGTGTCTCGGCCAGCAGACCTGATGGGGACACCGTGAAGCCAGCAGCCTTAGCTGCAACTTTGACCGAAGTAGAGTGTAGACAATCCGGGGAAGGGGACCTCTCCTGCTCCCATGAACGTTGACGGTGGGACTTAACCTTCGAGTCCTTCTTTTGACCGAGAAGAGTGTCCCGATGGCCCCTCACCCTTCGTGTAGAGGGATTGGCAAAGCTCCTTAAAAGAAGCTGTGTAGGAGGATCCCAGAGAGAGCGGGATAAATGCCGCGACTGAGGAAGAGGAGGATGCGGCCTGGGCCGCCCTCCTCGTGGGCGATCATCTGCTCGAGTTGCTCCAGCCGAGCCAGCTGCAAGGGACACGCTGCAGAACGGGCCTCCTTGACTTCACCGCGGATAACGCTTCGGGCGCCTCCAAGTTGTAGCAGCCCGCAGCACGGTCTTCAAGGATGCTGGCGAAAAAGGCCTACACAACTCGCAGGCCTGTGGGTGCGTGGTCAAGGCCGAGGCAGTAGACGCATGTGGAGTGCAGATCCGTCCTGGACATCTTCTGCCCGCATGGGCACCGCCGAAAACCGACAGTCGATTTGTCCATCGCAGCCACGAAGGAAGAATTTGACTGAAGTCTTGAAAACTATAGAATTATTTTCGGGTGAATCGAACAGTTAGGATCCAGTCTATACACAGAGCCTTAAGGAGGGAACCTGAGCTCCCAAGCGGTAAGGAAGATCTGGTGTCATGGGGTGGAGCAGAGAGTTTTACCACCCGGGTGGGTGGGAGGAGCCAGCTTGAAGACCTTCTGGCAAGATTTAAAGCGGCAAGGAACCTGCCAGACAGTGTGGATGAACAACATATCCATGTCCCTAGAACCACTTTTTCTCTCCTCTCCAGTCTGGGCTGTCCTTCTCTGCAATTGTCTGCCAACAAATACAGGTTACTCACCTGTAACAGGAGTTCTAGGAATGGTATATGCTGTTCATCCACACTGTCTGGCAGGTTCCTTGCCGCTTTAAATCTTGCCGGAAGGTCTTCAAGCTGGCTCCTCCCACCCAGCCACCCGGGTGGTAAAACTCTCGGCTCCGCCCGACGCCAGATCTAGCCCGCTGGAAGCTCAGGTTGTGCGTCGAAGCCGGGGAGGTCGGGTGGGTCGTGTGGATGAACAACATATACCATTCCTAGAACTCCTGTTACAGGTGAGTAACCTGTATTTCTAGGGACATGGATATGTTGTTCATCCACACTGTCTGGCAGACTCCTAGCAGTTCTCCGGGAGGAGGGAGGCAAGGCGCACACCCCCTACTTAGGGAATAGAGACTGGAGAACCGAGGCCCCAAAACCAGCATCCCGGCGTGACTCAAGGTCGATGTGGTAATGGGTGATGAAGGTGTGTGCTGACTTCAGGTAGCAGCCTGCAGATATCCTGGATAGGACATCCCGGAAGCAGCCACCGATGCAGCAGTATGACGGGTAGAATGAGCTCTTATCCCTCTGGGAGCTCCATGCCTGCCAACTTAGCAGAGATCTATGCAGGAGGTGACCCACCTGCTTATCGTCCACTTGGCTGCAGGTCTGCCAGGTGCGGCTTCAGCGTAGGTGACAAACAGCTGGTGAACCTCTCCGAATTTCAGCCGCGCCTCCTTATAATAAGTGGCCTTCTAGAGTCCAAAGTATGGAGCCTGTATTGGCCTCCGAGGTGTGATTGGGTAGAACACCGCAGAGTCAACACCTGGTTAAGCTGAAACTCCGACACCACCTTCGGAAGGAATTTGGGTGGGCGCAGGACAAACCTTGTCCCTGTGGAGGACCAGGTAAGGAGACTCAATGCAGAGCGCCTGGAGTTCTCCCATCCTTCTGGCTGGACGTGATAGCCACCAAAGGCGGTCTTCCACGACAGGTGAGAGTTCACACCTGTGCATTGGTTCGAATGGCTTGCCCATGAGCTTAGCCAGTACCAGCAGTAAATCCCACGGAGGTGGAGGTTCTCGCACCGGAGGGGAAATGTAATCAAGGCCTTTGAAAAAGCGCCAGACCACCTTCTCCTGTGCCACAGACTGTTCCCCGGCCCGCACCCGGTAAGCAGAGATGGCTGCCAGGTGCACCCTTAGGGTCGTAGACCTAAGCCCTTGACTAGAAAGGGACCATAAATAGTCCAAGATGCTTGCCAAAGGACAGGAGGAAGGGTCCAAGCCCTTGCCCTGACACCAAATGGAAAATCTCTTCCATTTGAAGGCATAGCATTTCCTGGTCGACTCCTTATGGGACGCCTCAACAACATTGAGGACCTCGTCGGAAAGACCCAAGGCCTGGAACTCTAGCCACTCAGGAACCAGGCCGTCAGGTGCAGGGATTGAAGGTCCGGATGGAACACCTTCCCCTGATTGACTAAGAGCAGGTCCGGGTGAGCTGGAAGCTGCCTCGGGAGCCTGGAGCTGAGGCTGAGGAGATCTGGGTACCAGAACTGGCGAGGCCAGTCTGGGGCTATCAGGATTACCTGCGCCTTGTCCCTCCTTGCTTTGAGAAGCACCTTGTGAATCAAGGAAATGGGGGAAAAGGCGTAGAAGAAGCCTGGGGTCCACAGCCTCGAGAAGGCATCCCCCTGCAGCGAGCCCTGCTGAGGGGGGAGGCATGAAACAGCCTCAGCCGCGCTTCTCCTGGAGGCAAACAGGTCCACCTGAGGTGTGCCCCAGTGGGAGAACAGATCTTGTAATACCTCCGGCAGGAGAGACCACTCGTGAGATGCAGCCCCTATCCGGCTCAGGGCAACGGCCAGGGTGTTGGAGGCTCCTGCCACATGAATGGCTAGGAGATCCACCTCCAGGCTGCGCACGAGTGACCAAATGCGGAGAGCTTCCTTGCAAAGAAGCATGGAACACGTCCCGCCATGGCGGTTTAGGTAGTACATGGTTGTGGTATTGTCAGTCTGGACTCTGACCACTTGACCCCGGAGAAACGGAGCAAAGGCGGTGAGCTCCAGCAGGTTGATGTGGCATCGGGACTCCCTCGGGGACCAGAGGCCATGCGCTCGGTGTTCCCCCAGATGGGCACCCCAACCCATCAGAGAGGCATCGGTCGATAGAGAGACCGTCGGCTCGGGGCGGACAAACGGGATGCCCTCCTGCAGATGAGATAGAACGGTCCACCACCGGAGAGCGTTCCACATCTCCTGGGTCACCATCACTAGCTGGTCCAATGGATCGCAGCGTTGTGACCACCGGCTGGCCAGTCCCCACTGAAAGGGCGCGATGTGCCAGCGTGCCCAACTGACCACGCTCTGGTACAGGCTGCCATGAGACCCAGGAGGCAGGGAAGTCCCGGGCAGGGGCGCAGTTGCCAACTCAGAAATGATTGGGCAAAGGAGGTAAGAACCTCGGCCCTGTCCGGGGAAGCCATGCTCTGGCTCGAGAGGTCGAGCTCTGCCCGATAAACAGAATCACCTGCTTCAGCTCAGAGTTCCGACTTGGCCTCGTTGATGAGAAGGCCGACTTGAGAGCAAACCTGGAGGGCTAGATCTCGGACGCTCCACCTCCTGTCTGGAGGCTGCTATCACCAATCGTCCAGGTAAGGTACACCGGACCTCGGCGCCAGAGAAAGCTGTCACCACTGTAATGCATTTGGTGAAGACCCTGGGAGCTGGAGACAGGCCGAAGGGCATGGCTCGAATTCGAGGGATCCCTCCATAAAGCGAAGGGAATCTCCGATGTAGACAGACGGATAGGGATGTGAAAGACGCGTCCTGCAGGTCCAGAGAGCAGAACCACATGCCGTGTTCCAGGGATGGTATTATCTGAGCCAGAGTGACCATCCTGAAGGTTCGAGACCTTAGGAACTTGTTCAGGTCGTGTAGGTCGAGAATGGGGCGCCAGCCCCCCATCCGTTTCGGAACCAGGAAGTACCTGGACACGAACCCCAGGTTTGAGGGAGGATCCGCTACCTCCCTGATCACTTCCTTTTGGAGGAGGAGAGCGATGTCGGCCCGACGAGCCGACAGTGAGGCTGCGGACCACGAGGCCCCCCGAGGTGCGACGGCTCTGAAGGGCAGAGCCTGCTCGAATTCTAGAGGCAGGCTTTTCCCCACCACCTCCAGTACCCACCTGTCCGTGGTAATAACGGACCAGGCGGAAAGGAAGTGCCGGAGCCGTCCCCACACGGGGGGAACCTGGGGTGAGGTGACGGGGTTGGGGGCGACACCCCTCAGCCCGTCACTGGGCAGGCTTGGAGGAGGGACCTCCTGGGCCTTTACCTCCTTGCTTCCTGTTGGAGAAGCTCCGCCTTGGGTTTGGGATGCCAAGCCCGAGCCTGCTGGCCCTGCGTTGCTGGGCCGAGGCACTGGGCGCAGAAGGACGAAGGGCTTAGGCTGTGGTTTGCGGCCCTTTGTCCTTCTGAGCGGAAGGGACCGAGTCAAGGTAGCATTGGACTTCTCGATCCTCTGCAGGTGACCTTCCACCCCAGGGCCGAAGAGGTCAGTCCCCAAAAAGGGAACATCCGCCAACTTGTGCTGGGTATCAGAAGTAAAGGTGGATATCCTCAGCCAAGCCTGCCGACGCATAGCCACTGCGGCCGCCACAGACCTGGCACATGAGTCCCCAATGTCTAAAGCAGTCTGGAGCTGCTGTTTGGCCACTGCCCTGCCCTGGTCCCGCACCTGCCTGACCGTAGTCTGCAGATCCGCGGGAAGATGAGGGACGACCTCATCCAGGGAGCCCAACAGGGCATGAGAAAAATGTGCCATGAGGACGGCCGAACTGGCCTGGCGAAGGCCGAGAGAGGACGCAGCATAGACTTTTCGCGGTATAGTCCAATTTCTTGGACTCCTTGTCGGGAGGTTGTCCCTCCCTAACGTTCCTCGCACGCCGAAGACGCTGTCGGTAACCAACCCTCAGCCGAGGTGTTCCAAACGGACAGGGAACCGGTAGGGGACCGCGATACTTCTAGCCCATCCTGGCCGAAGGCGCAGGACAGGAAGCAGAGGCGCTGCCAGAGCTCCAAGGCCAGACCCACTATGGCCTCGGCCACCGGAAAGGCCTCCATAGGGGATTCCCCTCGGTCCAGAATCTCCGTGAGGGGATACCTGGCCCGTTTAGAAACGGGTTCGAGCTTCATCCCGGTGGACTCCGAGATGAGCCGAAGCAATCCTAGAAAGGACGAAGGGCTATCGTCCACAGACTGTCCTCCTGAGGACTCCAAGTCCATTCGCTTGGAGAAAAGGGAGGAATTATCCTCGGACTCTGAAGAGTCCTCAAAGAGCTGCCTCGGGCCTGAGCCACCCTCCACCTGCCGAGGTCTATCGGGAGTGAGGGTGACAGACAGCCTATGGGGCAGTCCCTGAGCCGACCGAGAATTTTTGGTCGGAGCCCCAACTAACGGCTGTGGAGGCGGAGGTTCCACTGGAATCGGTGGGGCAGCTGGAAGTGGCCGAACAACCGGCCTGGGAACAGGCTCCTCGGCTAAAACGAGGGGTTGTTTTGGCCGCTCCGGTGACAGCCACTTAATGGCTGGGGAAGACGACGGAGTCGGCTTATTCCCGGTCAGAAGGAGCTGTTGCCACATGAGTTCCTCATACCTCCGACACAACTTGTCGAAGCCTCCCTCGCCAGGAGGAGGAGAGGAAGAGCGGCGCGCCCGCTGTCGCAGTGCCGAGATCGAGACCGCCGCGACGGCGGAATCGGCTGGACCCTCAAGGCGTCCGAGGCGAGAACTCTCGGCTAGGCGCGAGGCGGTGCAGGAGGTGTCGCGGGAATCGGCACTCCCTCGGTTGGACGATTCCACGAAGGCTCCGGAACCGGAGGCACAGGCGAGCCGACGGGATCCTCAACTCCCACCAGGGAGAGGGGATTCTCAGCTTCTCCAGCCGACAACCCGTCCAACGGGTCGAGAAAAATCTCAACCGCGTCGACAGGAGTCTCGGTCAACTGGCCTGACGGGGACACCGTGAAACCAGTGGCCGGAGCCGAGAGGTCGACCGAAGTAGACGGCCGACAACTAGGGGAGAGGGATCTTTCCCGCTCCCAAGAGCGTCGACGGTGAGACTTACTCTTGTCTCTCTTTTTGGACCGAGAAAACGGTCCAGAAGAAGTTGGACCCTCACCTTTTGTCGAGAGGGTCAGACAAAGCTCCTTAAAAGAAGCCGAATAAGAGGCACCGAGAGATAGCGGGACAAATGCCGCAGCCGAGGTAGAAGCGGCCCGCGCCGCCTCCTCTTCGAGGGCGATCATTTGCTCGAGCTGATCCGCCGAGCCCGCCGCCACGGACACTGCCAACCGGGCCTCTTTTGACTTAACCGGAGGAAATCTCTTCTCAGGACGCCCCAGTTGTAAACGGGTAGCACGGTCTTCGAGGACGTAGGCCGAAAAGGAAGAGCACAGGTCGCAGGCCTGCGGGTCGTGCTCAAGGCCCAAGCAGTAAATGCACGTGGAGTGCGGATCCGTCAGAGACATCTTCTGCCCGCAAGGGCATCTCCGGAAACCGGGAGCCGATTTGTCCATCTCAGCCGCGAGGGAGAGAAGACCGAAGTCTTTTTAGCAAAAACTTTTTAATTTCGAAAATTCGAAGAATTAGGAACCAGTCTTATACGCAGAGCGTTAAGGAGGGAACCTGAGCTTCCAAGCGGTAAGGAAGACCTGGCGTCATAGGGCGGAGCCAAGAGTTTTTACCACCCGAGTGGGTGGGAGGAGCCAGCTTGAAGACCTTCTGGCAAGATTTAAAGCGGCAAGGAACTTGCCAGACAGTGTAGATGAACAATATATCCATGTCCCTAGAATAATAATTTTTGCCCACCAATTTCCTATCACTGCTCCACCTCGTATCCTCTCTGGAGCTATATTCATTAACCTATTAAAGGCCTTTGACCTTGTGGACTCTGCACTCAGATACGGTCCCTTGGCCTGTCCCCTCCTGCCTTGAAATGGCTTACAAACTACCTTCAGTGCAGAGTACAGCTGACCAAATTCAAGAAGGTCCTCTCTGATCCTACTCCAGTGACCTCTGGTGTCCCTCAGCGCTCTGTCCTGGGGCCCCTTCTCTTCTCTGTATTTGTTAATCTCCCAACCACTGTAACAACCTGCAGCGCCACCCTTTATGTGGATGATCTGGTCATCCTGGCACACTCCCAGGACATTGTGACTCAACCTTCAGCTGACTGAGGACTTTAGGAATATTCAGTCCTGGGTAACCTCACATAAGCTGGTCCTCAACCTGAAAAAGAAAAAAACTCAGGCCATGCTGTTTGGGTCATCAGCCAAGATAAAAGCCTCCCCCCGCCCCTCTGTGAGTCAGTGATGCGGATGGTGATCCCCTCCTTACCACAACTTCCATCAAATACCTTTGGGTGATACCTGACCCCCAACTGGACCTAGGGAGTCACATCCTAAATGTCTGCAGAACCATAAACCATAAACTGGGTCTTGCCTACAGGGCAAGGAAAAATCTGACATCTGCTGCTCCTCTGGCACTTGCCAGAGGTGTTCTGCTCCCTTCACTTAGCTATGGCTTTCTCCAATTTGCCCACACCTCCAAGGTTCTCCTTACTCTGTAGCACACGACCTACAATAATATCTGTCGCTTTGCCCTGGCTGCCCCTCACCTCACCCACCACTGAGAGTTATATAAAAAACTTGGCTGGCTTTCCCCGGGCAACTCACTTGAACTTTTGACTGGGCTGCTTCGTGGGTCAAGTGATCAGAACTGGCACCCCTCCAGGGCTGGCACAGCTTCTTCCTCACCTACCTGCTGACCCCTCCTCCGACTCCCTCAGGTCTCAGGGTGCTCAAAGTCCCCTTTACCCGAACCCTCATGGGGATAGGGACTTCACTACAAGTGCTCGTAGGCTCTGGAACTCCCTTCCTGCCCATTTTCACTCCGCCCCCTCCCACCAGTGCCTCCGGAATTCCCCTGTCGGAGCATCTGAAGTTGACCTCTGCGTGTGAGAGTGTCCCAAGCCTCCTTAATTCAATGATCTCTGCACTGGACTCACACTTGGTTACACGTGATTTGCCCGATTACATACTCAAGAACTAATCTGTTTCTGTGGATCTGCTAATGTTCTCATGTACACTGATTACTGTCCCTGCCATTGAATGACCTAGTCTATTTATTTTTGTATATATGTATATTACCCAATACTGCTTACAGTATACTACCTATGTTAGCCCGTTTCTCTTGATTCAATGTACTTAGCTCTACTTGTTATGTACTCTGCTTGTATCTTTATCTTTGTTGTACTCTCCCGGGTCGTTCCTGAAAATAGGCATATAACTTGTCTAGTGTACCTACCTGGTCAACAAAAGCTAAATAATTAAATCCTCAGCTGGTATGCCCAGAGAGGTTGTGAGCTCTATCAAGTAGCTGGGTCTTGTTACAGACTAAGGCCTCACTTTCAAATGCCATGTGGACAATGTTACCAGGTCCATACACCAAAGCTCTGCCTACTATACAGGCTGAACTCAACTTATCCTGGAAACCAGGACACCTATAGCAAACAGCACCCTCCTACCCAACCTTACCTGTGGTGCTGCAGTCACAGTCACTTACAGCCAGGGAACTTGGTAGGATGCAACTACTATATAATAAGATTGCTCAATCTGTAACCAGGTCCCACCTGAGGCGCCATCACTGTGAGGTATTTGACTCTGGCTGTCCCTTACCATATGGCTCCAGTACCCTCTCCTGTGCACAGCCTACAAAATAATAAATTGTGTTCCTCTGTCAAGCCCTGCAGGGCTGTTGGTTCCCAAGTGCCCAGGTAGAGAACTCTGCACCTCTGGCAGGAAGCTCCTGGGGGTACCAAGAGTATGGACAACAGCAGATAGCAAGTCCTTCTCCTATGCTGCTCTGATGCTCTGGAATGGTCTCCCTGACCATCTACAAGATGCCAGCCCCCTGGTCTCCAAAAAGGGCTCTGCAGGAAAACTGCCTCTGTACATGCCAGGGATAATCTTCGGAAACAGATCTCTAGCAATCTACTCCGTCAGAGAGAATAAGGCCCCAGCAAAAAAACGCAGTACATGAGCTGAATAGTGTAAAAAATATTAGTGTAGGTTGAGGTGTGGTATATGTATCCATAGTAGCTTGAATTAACACTGTTATTGTTGGACGCCACCTCCTAGCTAGTTGCATGCAATTATAAAATATCTTAACATATTCCTCTGAAATGTAACTCACTGAATTGTCATGACTCGTCTTACCAAAATATCCTACATCCAACAGGTTTCTATGTAACCAATTCCTGGTCACCCTCGAAAAAGGGACCTCTTGGGCCCAGTGGGCCTACCCGGTCACCAAAATGAAATAAATATTTACTATGCTATCTATCTGCTATGTGATCTATTCACCGAATACTGTATCTGAAATGTGATCATGAGAAATACTGTAATCTCTAACCACTTTGTATGTATTTTTACTGAAAGTTAATTAGACGGTATTTTATTGCTGTTTTCCCTACCCCTCTCCCCCAGGACGCACCTGGAAATGAGCAATTACTGCTCAGTGTTCTTTCCTGGTGAAACTTTTAAATAAATAAGCAAGCAGCACAGGGCTGCCATCACTGCCACTGTGTGTTGATCCTCTTCAGCTGGTTCTGAAGAGTAGCTTTAATTTTCTCCATATGGTAAATATCCATTATTACAGAACGCCAGTCTTGCAGAGGTGGGGCCCAGAGGCTGCCTCCTTAGATGGGATATCACTCATTATGGAACAAAACAAACTAATAAATTTTGGGGGGAAGCCAGGATTTAAAAAGTACCCTACAACTTCATAATTTGTTTGATTAAAAGAAAAACTACAAAAAATATGTTGTGCAGAACATTAGATTTGTACTGTGTGTACTCCCAGTAAGCCCTTCCCTTTGTTTGCTGAAAGAATTTGTTTTTGTAAATTTGCTTGCTGGTTTAGGATCTCCACGTTTGCATTTGTTATGGTTTTTGTTCCTATGATGCCTCCTCTTCCATGTGACAGTGATATGTCCAGGACCATTAATTCGACAAGAGCTGTTTTTTGTTCTTTTTTTGTTGTCACATTTACAGTAGTAGAGCTGTGATTTTAAGCAACTCCTTGTCTGGGGAGCTCTAATGAAGGCTACATTTGGCAAATGCCTGAGGGATAAAGTACAGTTACGCAAGAACTTACCGTAACAGTAGATCTTCGAGAACAGCTCTTGCAGCAGTTTACACCATTAGGACTGAAGCCGGCAGGCGTCAGGACCCCGCGGAAAAATTCTAGCTAGCTATCTTCAGCGGGGACCGCCGACGTCAGTCCCACACAGTAATGGTGTTAAGGGGGCAGTCCTCACAGATTCCCAGTTCTCCAGCCGGAGACGCCTGGGTCAGCAGGCTGACATCGAGATGGGAGACCAGGATCCACCGTCAGAAGACAAAAAGGGAGTAAATCCTGTTAAAAATGCTTAAGCCATTCTCCTCCAAGGGGAAGGTGGGTGGGAGGTATTTGCTGCAAGAGTCACCTCAAGATCTACTGTTACAGTAAGTTCTTACTCAACTGTACTATCTTACTTTGAGACACAGCTCTTGCAGCAGGTTACACCATTAGGACTGATTCCCAAGCAGTAACGCTGCCAGAAATTCCGGGAGGAGGAAATAGGAAGTACATTCCAGGTCCTGAACCTAGGACAAGAGACCCTATAGCACCGCCAGGCCGAAACCGGCTCTTCGCTGAGAGGCGATGTCCAGGCTATAATGCCTGATAAAGGTATGCACAGAGCTCCAAGTGGCTGCAGCACATATAGCCGAGGAGGAGACGTTTCTGAGTGCTGCAAAGGAGGTGGCCACACCTCTAGTAGAATGACCCCGGACTGTTCCCGGAAGGGGCTTTTGTTTGATATCATAACAGTATGAAATACACTGGACAAGCCAGCGAGACAAGGACTGTTTGGATACAGATTGGCCCATCATCCTCTCAGAGAAGGAACGAAAGTTGCTCAGAACTACAAAGCTGCTTAGTTCTGTTGAGGTAATACCTCAGGCTGCGGTGAACATCCAGGGTGTGAAGCAGAGCCTCTCCTCTATTCGAGTAGTTCGGGAAGTAGACTGGTAGGTCAATGTCCTGATTTAGAGTGAGTGAAGAGACCACCTTAGGCAAAAATTTAGGGTTCGTCCTCAAGGATACTCTGTCCTGGTGGAAAACTAAATAAGGCTCTATGCACATGAGAGCGTGAAGCTCAGAAATTCTTCTCGCTGAAGTAACAGCAACCAAAAATAATGTTTTCCACGACAGAAAACGTAGCGCGCAATCCGCGGCAGGTTCGAAGTGGGGGAGCGTGAGCTGTTCCAGGAGATAGAGCAAATCCCATGGAGGTACAGGGTCCCTAATGGGAGGCCTAAGGTGCAACACCCCTCTCAGAAACTCCCGAGAGGCGTCCAATTGTGCCACTGTACGATGACCCACCGGAAGGTGGTAGGCAGAAATGGCACAAAGGTGCACCTTGATAGAGGAGTAGGCTAGACCCGAATGAAAGAGGAAGAGCAGGTAGTCCAACACCACTCCCACTGGGCAACCTAAAGGGGAAAACTCGCGTGCTCGCGACCATAAACAAAAACGGCACCATTTCATGGCGTACGTAGCATGCGTTGCCGGCTTTCTGGCTGCAGAAAGAACTTCTGCAACCTCTTACGAGACCCCGTGACACAAGATGGCTATGTCTCTAGGAGCCATGCATGCAGGTTCAATGAATGTAAGTCCGGGTGAACTAGTGAACCTTTCTCCTGAGACAGGAGATGGGAGCTGAACGGCAACGGGAGCAGGGGTTCCTGGGATAACTGCATCAGCAAAGGGAACCAGATCTGTCTGGGCCAGAACGGGGCCACCAGGATCATGATTGCATGCTCCCTGCGCAGTTTGAGAAGAACTCTCTGGATCAACGGGAAAGGAGGGAAAGCGTAGAGGAATCTGTCCGCCCAGGAGAGGGACAACGCGTCTCACCAGAAAACAGCAGGCCCTGGATCTAGCGAGCAAAAATTGGGCAGTTTTGCGTTGGATGGGGATGCGAACAAGTCCAGCTCTGGAGTTCCCCATCGAAGAAACAGATCCTCTGCTACCTCTTGAAGAAGTTCCCACTCGTGGACTCTGGCCTGGGAGCGACTCAGACTATCTGCAATCGTGTTGTCCACCCTGGGAACATGAACAGTGATCAGATTTGCGCAGTGTCCGATTACCCAATCCCACACCCTCATGGCCTCCCTGCAAAGGGGGTAAGAGTGTGCGCCTCCTTGTTTGTTAAGGTAATACATCACCGCCGTGTTGTCTGTCTGAAGCAGAAGAGTACACGGTGGGATTACTGACTGAAAGGTCTGCAGGGCGTAGAGAACCGCCCTCATCTCTAGAACGTTAATATGGAGATGAGCTTCCATCGGGGTCCACACACCCTGGGACTTTACCCCGTCTAGGTGTGCCCCCCACCCTAGACGTCTGTGGTGAGGGTTACCTCCGGGGATGGCACTACGAACGGGATGCCCAAGGAGAGCGACCCTGGGACTAGCCACCACTGCCAGTCTCGAATCACGGTGTTCGTGATCCTGACCGGGTTTTGCAAGTGGTCTTGCCTTTGGTCCCATTGCACTTTGAGCATCCACTGAGTTACCCGCATGTGGAGCCTTGCAGAAGGGATGGTAGGAATGGCAGCAGCCATGTGTCCGAGCAAGCGAAGGACCGACCTGGCAGAGACGGTCTTGTTAGACGATAACTCCCTGATGAGGGATCTGATGCGTTCCGCTCTGTCGTCTGGAAGAAAAGCTCTTCCCTGAACAGTGTCCAGTACTGCCCCTATAAACTGCAGTTTCTGCGACGGTACCAGGAGAGACTTCCCGTAGTTTATTAGGATTCCCAGAGATCGGAACAGGTTCTGGGTGCTCTGGACCGCAAGTAACAACGCCTCTCTGGAGGCAGCCATGAGAAGCCAATCATCCAGGTACGGGAACACATAATGGCCCTGTCTCCTCAGAGACGCTGCCACGACTGCCATGCACTTGGTGAAGACCCTGGGTGCGGATGACAGTCCGAATGGAAGGGCTCAGAATTGAAGGTGGTGGTCGAGGAACTCTAAGCGCAGGAACCTCTTGTGCGCCTGAGCTATAGGGATATGCAGGTATCGCCCTGCTATGTCTAGAGACGCTAAGAAGGCGCCTTGTTTCAGCATGGGAATAAGACCCGGAAGAGTCACCATGCGGAATCTCTTGTAGGCGACCGACACGCTGAGGTCGCTGATGTCCAGAATCAGACGGAGGCCCCTGTTTTCTTTGGAACCAGGAAGAAGTGGGAATAATATCCTTGTCCTCTCTGGTTCTCCGGGACGTACTCTATCGCTCCCTTTTGCAGAAGCGCGAGTACTTCTTGTCAGATCAGAGATTTGTGCTGACCTGGTACCGGGAGAGCAAAGGAGGCCTCGAGGGTGGCTTTTCTGCGAATTCTATATAGTGGCCTCTTCTGACCAACTGAAGAACTCACCTGTCGGTGGTTATAGCCTGCCATCCCGGCAGGAAGTTCGCCAAGCGACCCCTGACCATGATTTCCCGTTGATCCTGAGGGGCGGGGGCCGGAAAGGAGTCAGGCTGTGGCGGCAGAGGGTCCCGCTGGCTGGGCCGGCTTAGAAGAACGCTGGCTTCGGCTGGCGGGCTGTTTCCCCTGGGCTCTACGGAAGCCAGAGCCCCTCTGTTGTGTAGCGGAGCAGGGCTGCTGCCTCTGCATCCGCCCACGAATTCCGCTTGGTTCCTACGAAAGGAACTAAGCCTGGCCGGTACATGGCCTGAACCGACCACACTTTCCCGCCTCTTGAAGTCTGGTAATAATCTTCTCAAGGATTACCAAACAAGACTTCTCCTCGAATGGAGTGTCCATGATATTCTTCTGGACGTCCGGGGTAAAGCCGGAGACGCGTAACCAAGAGTGCCTCCGGAGGCATACGCCAGAAGCTGCTGCTCGGGCCGATGAGTCCGCGGAGTCGTACGCGGCTCGTAGCACTCTGGGTTCCCACGTCCAACCCGCACGGAGGAGCTGAAGCATTTCTCCTTCTGCTCACCTTCCGCAGTTTTGCAGCCATTTCAGACCCTGTTCCCACGAGGCGCTCTGGAACTGAACCATGTGGGTCAAATAGTTCAAGGATCTGATGGCGCAGGTAGCGGAAGCATACGTGTGCCTACCCAACGCGTCCAACTGCTTGGACTCTGGGTCCAGTGGCAGGGTGCTCAGATGTTGCAGCCTCTGTGACCGGTCATGTGAGGCTGTGATGACCAGAGAGTCGGCCTGAGGCTGCTGAGTCAAGTACTGGTCTTCTCTAGGAGCCTTGTACAAGCGATCAGCTTTCTTCGGCATCGCCGGGAGCAAATGTGGACGATTCCACGCTGCCTTGGTGACGTCCACGAAAGTGTCAACCAAGGGTGGCACCACCACAGGCCTGGGGTCTTTTTGCCGAAGATATTTGCCGAGGCGTATCCTTTCGGGGTCTAGCTCTTCTGCATCCCATCCCATGTTCTCTTGGATGTGTCTCACAATATCCGAGAACGAAGGGTCGTCCGAAGGAGATTTTGGCATCTCACGTGGGTCCGGAGAAGGGATGGAGAGGGGAGATGGGGATCTAGATGAAGAGTACTCTGATCCCGTGTCCTCCGTCGAAGGCGATCGTCGGTGTCTCCTGGGTCTCTTGGGGCTGGGTGACCTAGAAGAGGATTTAGACGGAGGTCTCCGTTTTTCTGGTCTCCCCCTGGGAGGGGTTCCGAGTTCCCGGGGAGGAGGTAAGCGGCCTGCCGACCCAGATGGCAAGGGGGGTGCAGGAACCGGAGGAGGAGGAAGAGTGGGAACCATGTCCTTCTTTATGGTGTCCCACCAGTAAGTGAAGAGGTCCTTCACTTCCACTAAGGAAAGGCCCGACGACAGTCCGGGCGCCGGTGGACGGTCGTCGGGTCCCGGCGTCTGCTCCACAGGGTGCTCGGGTAACGGCGAGGGTTCCCTGGGAGTCTCAGAGCCGGGGTCAACCGTCTGGTCCTCGGGCTGCGTAAGATCCTCCTCGGTCAAAGTCTCCTGACCGACGTCGGTCAGAGGCGTCAGGGCCTTCTCAGGGGAGCGGGCGCCGGTCCCCTCAACAAGCGGCCCACTGAGGAGCGCTGGCTTTCAGCTGGCGATGCCAGCCGCCTGGCCGACGGGCGGCTCCAGGGATGCATGGCCGAGGCCAACGCGGAGGCGACTGGCGCCGGATCCAGAGGTCTCTGGGAGGTGAGCTCCAACGTCTTGCGAGGGACGCAAAGAAGCTGACCTGACGCTGGGTCTGGCGGGCGGGAACCCGCCCGTGATGGTGATGATGGCGATCCCTCAGACTTCGCCAAGGCCCTGGAGGACGGCGACGAGGGACGGCTCAAGGACTTGGCTTGAGAAGAAGGCTTCCTCACCGCAGCCGGGAGGCTGAGAGCTGGCCCTGGAGGGGAGCGGTCGGACCTGGAACCGGAGCTGGCGAGTCCGGGCCTGAGGGGGGACCTGGAAGGGGCCTTCTCCCTTCGTTCTCTCTGCGTGCTTGTGGGTCTTTTTGAAGATTCCCCTTGGAAAACATGGTTTTCAGCTTCTCTTCCAGTAAGAAGGCTTGAAGGGCCTTCTGACGCCGGATCCGTGACGACTGTTAAACCCTGGCAGAAGGAACAGGCCGGAACATGGTGGTCTGGGCCCAGGCACGAAGCAATGGCCGTATGGGGATCATGAAGGGATCTGTTTCCGTAAACACACTTGGAGGAGTGACCAGAGGTCGGAGAGGACATCAGCGAAAATCTTGCTAGAAGAAACCAATTTTCCTAAGGAAAGAACTTAATCCACACCGCCGCCAGACTATAAATCAAGCGGGCCTGAGACATGCAAGTCGACGGGTGGAAAGAACTGGGGAATCTGGCAGGACCGCCTCCTTATGTACCACGCCTGACGTCGGGGGCAGGACCGATGTTGGGGGCGGTCCCTGCTGAAGATAGCTAGCTAGAATTTTTCCGTGGGGTCCTGACGCCTGCCGGTTTCAGTCCTAATGGTGTAACCTGCTGCAAGAGCTGTGTCTTGAAGTAAGATCTGAGTGGGCTACTCTAACAGTTGGTCTCTTCACAAAGTATAGCATTTGTGACCTTGGGTAATTTATGTGCTTTTTATAATGGGTGTGTGTAGTTTGATTAAACAAAAACCTTTAAAAAAACAGAACAATGACTTCTGCTGGCTAGACCTAGACACATACCTAGAAAACAACGTTTGGAACAGACTTCAACAGTAGACTGCTGCTGCATCAGTTATTACTCCCTGCATCAATGGTCCTGGATTCATCACTACCACATGGGACAGGAGGTACTATAGGAACAAGAACAGCCATAAAAAACGCAAACATGGAGATCCCTAGGGGGCCATTAAACCAGCAAACTCCTTTCAGGAAAACAGGATGGATTTGCTACTAGTAAGCCTACAAATCCAAATACTCTGCACAACACCGTTTTTTGTAACTTTTGCCTTTGGGTCCCCTTTAGTGGGGAAAGCTGGATTATTCTATACAGTGACATTTTAGTTTGGGACTTCTGATTAGCCTTGATTTTTAATAATGGTGACTCCAACAGACCTGAAAAAATTACTTGATTGAACCAAGTTCCTAGAACACTGCAGTATACGCTCTGCCCCGGCCATGTGCATGCACAGTGGACACCCAATCCTGGAATCATGGATCACAAACCACTCTCCGAGTACATACCTATTAAAGCGTATCAGAGCAAGTAGAAATTATTATAACGCTAAAACCCATTATATTTACAAAAACTATGTTTAACATTAGTATTCATTTTTCCATTATTGGTATGCTAAAGTTTAGATAATGCAGCACCATTTCCACACAGTGCCCTTCAGTAAAACTGACTGTTCCCAAATGATCTCACAATTACCATTTGTGACATTAGTGTTGTCCTGATAAGCACTATGACGTCAAACAAAGGCAGCAGGATGTCAGTTTGGGAAAAAGTCAAAATGTGTTTCATACAAACTTAAGACAGACTACCAAAATAGGTTATAAACCTCTTAAAGGAAAACTGAATGTTCCCCACAGCACAGGCTTAAAGATGGTACGCTGTAGGTTGAGGCGCTGGTCGCTACTCTTCGCGCCATGCCAGTGTCCCGGGTTCGGGAATGAGCTCAGACCACCGGGGGCCGACAGGGGGCAGAAGAGAGGACTGAGCATCCAGAGGACTGCTCTTCTTTCTCGAGGGGAGGGTGACTAGTCGTCCTACTCATTGACTGCCAACTGACAGTGGCTGGAAGGCAGTACAGGCAGGGAGGCTTGATCCGATGTGCTCACCTCAGAAGTTAGGGGGAACGGGCAAAAATGAGCCTGGCAGGTTCAATGATGGTTCGCCGCTCCTGGGAGCAGTTCCCGGATTGGGTCTCCAGGAAGGGGAGAAGCTGGCAACCTCCTCCTGGCCCTGTCGCAGAGGGCAATCCACAGGGGAACTACTGGGGACTGCATAGCACTGTAGTGACAGGAGAGGAGAGTTAGGGCTGTAGCTGCCTGGCCAGGGCTCTGGAGGATAAACAAATAGAAAAGAGATGGTAATGAAACAGTTATCCAAACATCTGAATACTCACAGCAGCAGGAGACCAGCAGTTGCATTCAAGGGAACAAAAACAATGAAAGGGGAGGGGCAAACTGCAGGTTGCTCAGCATCTGTGCACCCACTGCCCTCCGTGGTGCAGCAGTGGCCACAAGCCAGAGAAAGAGTGACACCATGGTGATACCAAGTGTCCAGCGGGGGAGAGATAAAAACAGAACAGATTGTCCGCTTACCTCCATACCAGCACTTGCTTCCACCCTCTGCCTGCTCCAACCAGGTCCGACTCCACGTGTGGGCAAAATCTATAAGGAGGATGAGCTGAATGAGGATGAAGAGGAAGCCCCCCACGATACCAAAGTAGTACCACACTGGGAAGAACAGAGAAAAAACAGGTCACAAAAGAATGGTCCAGTCAGTAAACAATAATCCATGAAATATGAACCCTGTGTGCACAGTTTTCACCATGTGCCTTCAACCACCCTGGAAGTGGACTGTTGCAATACAGGGTTTTCAACTGGTGTTTTCTGTAAGTTGTTCTTCATGTAGTAATGTGAAGAAAAAACTCAGAACATGATGAACAAGTTGGAACGCCGAGTGCAAGCAGCAGATTTTATAATCAAATGCTTTAAAACATGAACAGTCCATTAACTAACCCCAACTGTGAAGAATAAGCTACCTCAGACACCTGGTGGGTACTGTGATGCCACATAGAGCACTCCAGGTACGCTCTCATGTTGCAGGACATTACAGTACCTACTCGGTGTCTGAACAGGCTTGTTCTTTATGGTTTGGGGTCAATTATTTTATATTAAATGAGCAGTAGCACAGAATGTGCTTTTTCACTTCAAATTATTTTAAAGAACACACAATCCTGTGTGCTGAGACTTTGTGGCAGGCTTTTGTGATCTCCTTTAGAAGTCAGAACACTTTCTGATGACATTTTAAGGGACAAAGTGTCCTAAACTGGTTTTAGGGAGGCTCGACTACCCCCACCCCACCAACCCACCCCTCCCCATTTATTGAAGTAATTGCTCAGCAATTTAGAAAACTAAGGGGTGGAGAATTTCAGTTCTAGAGACTGGAGCAGAACAAAAAATAGTTTCAAAAATTCTGGCAAAAACATGAAACCTGCATAAACAAAGTCCTAACTCTAGGTAGAACTGTTGGCATTTTAGGGAAAGAATCCATTTAAGCTCCAGCTGCATGCTCCCTTCTACTTTCCAATGAGGCACCCTGTGCGCAAAACCAGTTCTGAATAGATTTCAGTTGTACGGAGATCAAGCAGTCACTAATCAGCCCAACTGAATTAACTGTTCCCCAAGCACTGCTGCAGCACAGTACAATCCGACTCCCCAGTTATGCAAGTTTATGGCACACTCTGTAATGTATCAGGAAGAAAAAAAATGTCTGTACCCTTCCCCAGACTAGTTTTGGTCATTTTTTGTTTATCGGATATTAATGTTTTATTCTTCACTGGAAACTGCTGTACCTCTACCTATGTCTGTCCCGCTGTCTGACCAAACACAGCCGGTCTCCACTGCCTTCCATACCAGCCTTGTGCTAAAACAAACCTCTGTGGAGTCAGCCTCACAGCAGAATCCACAATTACCTCACCAGAATACCATGTGCTGAGCAGAAGAAAGATGGCTGCTGGTGCACTGGGGGGCCCTGAAGAGTCAATCCTGCCAGCTCCCCAGTGTAATGACCCCACTCACCTTAACAATTAACATGGCTCTGCTCGCACTATTCTGGGGGGGACAGCATCTTATGCTGATAGTTAACTCTACAAGAAACACTCCTACCACAGGACAGGTGACCGCCCCCCTTAAAAATCAGACAGCTCCACATTGCATGTCAGACTCCACCAGCATGACTGTCTACTGTGCCTCCCGGGTATCCCACGACGCTGCAGTGGTACTACGCTACCCCGCAGCCTCAGAAGGCCAGGCTAAACAGAGGTGGACATCAGTTTGAATGCAATGGGCCTAAATTAAAGCCTTGCCATGGTGGATGGCCATCAGCTAGTGTGGCTCCCACTCTACAGCATTACAAAGCCCTTCCCCAATCAAGTATTATCATCTCAGAGGTAATCCCACTCCGCCCAGCTCCATTCTACTGTACACATCTGGAGAGCCCACTTCATACCACTGTACACATATCACGAGAGACCACTCTGCTATAGTGCTGTGGGGGGTCTCTCTAAGGTTGTGCAGTGCAGGTAACACATGTGAATGCAAAGAAACATCAGCAGTTATTCCTCTACTGATTTTTCACTTGCTTGAAGTGAACCAGCATCTTGTTACTACTGCCTTCCTGTCCTGCTGGTGGTCATATTCTCTCTCTTCCCTTACAGTTTGTCATGATGGGATTGTCCTCTGAAAACAGGAAGCTTAGCCAAACATGGATTATTGGCAAGGCCATGGGAGAAATGGATGGGAGTTTTTACCTGTTGTAAAGGTTCCATCTGGAATGAAGAAGGCTCCAACTGTGATTCCAACAAGGATCAAGAACTTAAAGAACCAAAACCTGGGTAGAGAAGAGAGAATCCATGATAATGAACCAGAAGATACTAAGCCGCATATTCTAGGACTATTATGGCTTAAAGTAGCAACATATTTCGGAAATAGAATGGCAGGGTGGGTCACACACCATGAGTAGAGGGCAGAGGAAGGTCAAGCCCTGAGGTGTGTCCCTACTCAACTGTACACTGACACTGCCATACAGCAGAAGTTCAGACAAGCTTGACCCAGAGTCCCTTCCATCACCACAATGCTGTTAAGCACTACCCCCAGGCACTCTTGAGGCTCCTATGCAAAATGTAAAACAAAAAATCTATCATGAAAGCCACGCAACTCTAATGAAAATAAGTAGCGCTTCATAATTCAGAAGAGGGAGGACAGAATGTGCTGCCAATTCCAGTACATGTGACGATTCAGAGCACACGGAGATAAAGGGACCGCCTCATGGTCACACAGCAAGCACTTGGGTAGTGTGGGATTCAAACCTGGTCTTCAGCTTCCCAGTTCTGTGGTCTAACTGCTAGCCCAAACTGCCTAATATTCTTCAGGTGAAACTACCTCTGGCTGGAAGCTGCAACACTGGACTTAGGATTTGCAAGAGAGAGTTGTGCTCACAGAGGGAGGTGAACCTTACAATTTACAGTTGTCTTTGGTTTGTAGCAGATTCATTAGGACAGTTAATATTATTCAGCCGGAGGCTACTTCTAACTGAAAGGTGAAATAAGGAACTTAAAATTATCAGAAAAGGCAGTCCTTCAATCAACAGAGGGAGGTGGACCTTGCTTTACTTTTGTAAGTATTCCTAAGATTTTCAGTGCAGAAAGAGTTTAAACCCAGAGGGACTGAATACTGTTTACTGTGTCTGTCCTTGTGCACAGCTGACTTGTTTTGGGGCCGACTGCTTTCAGAGCACAAGTCACCAGGCTGTTTTGGGGCTGGGGAGGTTTACCTCTGTCTGACTTGGATGTTTGGATTTTTCTCTGTTTGATTAGCAGGGTATTTTCTCTGTCAAATTGTCATGTAGGGCATCTTGCTGACAGGAAGGCACTCATCGCAGCGGTAGGTCAGAGCTTTTAGCTGATTGATTCGTGAGGGCACAGTTTAGGCCCAAACCCTTCCCACCCCTCACCCACCCACCCCTGGAAATAGATCCTTTATACCTGGGGTTCTGACATTTCCTCAAGAAGGCAAGGTACATATCACTGTCATATCCTCTCTAGCACACTACACTGACAATATAGGCATACACATTGTATAATATATATTTCTACATAAACCAATCGCACACAAAAAACAAAACAAAAAAAATAAACAAGAAGGTAGACAGACATGTGGGGAGTAGTGCAATGTAATAGCTGTGGGGCAGCAGTCTTCTGGGAGTCTTTCTGGAGGCGGAGATGCTGCCCTATTTGCAGACAACTCTATGCCCTGAGGGAGGAAGTTGCCAGTCTTCAGGCCACACTGGACAGTAGTAAGGGAACCTTCCCTCAGGCCACACTGGACAGCAGTAAGGGAACCTCCCCCATCCAGGGAGCACCAGAGCCACCACTACCTCAGAGGTTGCAAAGAAAGCACAGCAGTTGGACCACAGTGGGCTCAGGGAGGGTAAGGGTGGTGGAACAGAGGCACACCCAGTCAGTTGTTGCACTCCACAATCCATACACCATTCTGGGGGAGCATAGTTCCCCTATGGATGCACCCACAGAGGAGACTAAAGAGGCTGCAGACAACTGTCACAAGGGAGGCCCACAGGAAGGAGGCAGAGGACACCACAGGGAAAGGAAGCAGCTTCTGGTGGGGGACTCTATTAGGGGGATAGAACTGGGGAGGGCAGGGAAAAATGAAGTAAGGTGCCTGCCTGGTGCCATGGCTTCGAGGGACAGGAAGCGCATCCTTAGGATCACGAGAACAGCTGCACAGGAGTCTGAGCTGGATGTCATTGTCCACCTAGGGACAAATGACTTGGCTCACCATGAGATTAGAGCAGTGCATAAGGACTTCGTAGAGTTGGGGAGGGGCCCAAGACAAGTAGCACACACAGTATCCTTCTCAGAGGTGCTGCCTGTCAGTGGCATGGGTGAGGCGAGGGTACTTTGCACCATGCAGTTTAATGAAAGGTTGAAAAAATGTTGTGCAGCACAGGGGTCTGGCTTCATTGGGGACTGGGGTTTCACCTGGAGGGACACCAGCCTATACTGGCAGGATTGCCTGCATCTGTCCAGGAAGAGAACAAGTCTTTTGGGCAATCTGTTTAAATGCTTCATTGGCAAGCTTTTAAACTAGTCAAGGGGGGAAGACACTGATAAGCAGCAGGAAAATCCCAGCCTCCCCCTACAAAACAGGGGACTAAATGAGAAAAAGGCCAAGGTAGAAAGGTCAGTGGGGGGTGCTGCTACAGAAGGTAAAGCCATCAAAAAATGGAGAGCAATGAGTACCAATGCCCGTAGTCTGGGTAACAAGATTCCTGAATTAGTGGCCTTGATGGAGGAGGAACATCTGGATACCATGGCAGTCACAGAAACATGGTATATACACACACACACACACACACACACACACACACACACACACACACACCATGACTGGGATGTAAACATACCAGGATACTCTATCTACAGGAGGGTCAGGGAGGGTAAAAGAGGAGGAGTAGTAGCCGTCTACATAAGGGAAGGAATCAAAGCAACAGAACAAAAGGGTTAACAGGGAGGAGAAGAAGCACCGTGGGTCAATTTGGAGACAGGCAATGGCACCACAATCCGCACAGGGGTTGTATACAGACCCCCCTCTCAGGGGGAGGAAATGGACAAGGAAATTATAGAAAGTATACTTAGAATGGCAGAAAAATGGGAGATATTGCTGATGGGTGATCTGAATATGCCAGATGTTAACTGGAATGCAGTTGCAGCAGACACTTCTAAGAGTGGGGTTATTCTAGATGCCCTACAGGGGGCATGCCTTAGACAACTAGTATTGGAACCCACTCGAGAGGGAGCAATCTTAGACCTGGTTCTCTCAAATGGAGATGGAGAGAGGATCACAGATGTAGAAGTGGGTAGCCATCTGGGAACTTGCGACCATTGAACAATATGGTTCACAATAAACACAGCAATAGAGTCAAGCCATACAAAGGCAAAAGTACTGGACTTCAGGAGGGCTGACTTTGCCAAAATGGGTGAGTGCCTAAGGAATGCACTAGCGAATGGGCAGGAAGGAGGGGTGAGAGAACAATGGGGAATAATAAAAACTGCCATCACAGAGGTAACAAGCCTTTGTGTGAGCAAATAAAACGATGTAAGAAACCACTATGGTTCTCAAAGGAGGTGGCAGTGAAGGTTCAAGAGAAAAAGAAAGCATTCAGGAAGTACAAGGAATCACAGAAGGAGCAGGACATAGAATTGTATCAGTTAAAGCAAAAGGAAGCTGGGAAGGCAGTCAGAACAGCTAAGGCCCGAACAGAGTAAAAGATAGCCAACTCAGTTAAGAAGGGTGATAAAACCTTTGTTAGGTACATCAGGGAGCAAAGGAAGACCAAGGGAGGGATAGTGAGGCTTAATAAAGGGGGAGAGAGGGAGGGGTGGGGCAGAGGGTGACTGTGAAAAGGCAGAGATACTAAGCAAATATTTTTGCTCAGTATTTACAAATGGAGAGAGAGGTACCAAAAAACAAACAATAGAAACACTCTGGATACAGAAGTTGATATCAGCCCATTTACAGAAAAAGGGGTTCTGAAAGAACTCTTAAAACTGAAGGTGGACAAAACAATGGGGCCTGATGGGATTCATCCCAGAATTCTAAAAGAACTAAGGGTAGAACTAGTGACACCACTGACTACTCTCTGACAAATCATGGGAGGATGGGGTGGTACCCCAACAACAACAAAAATGGAAAGGGACCTGGGGGTAGTCATATCAGATGACCTAAAGGTGGGCAAGCAATGTGAGAGGGCAGCAAGGAGGGCTGGGAAGATACTGGTATGCATAGGGAGAGGCATCACCAGTAGAAAACAGGAAGTTATCATCCCTCTGTACAGACAGCTGGTGAGACCCCATCTGGAGTACTGCGTGCAGTTCTGGAGACCCAATCTCCACAAAGACAGACAGGATGGAAGCTGTCCAGAGGAGGGCAACTAAAATGGTGCAGGGTCTGCACCGGAAGACATATGAAGAGAGACTTAAGGAGCTTAACATGTATAGCCTCAAGGAAAGGGGGGGCGCGGAGACAGGATAGAAACTTTCAAGTACCTCAAGAGAATCAAAGTCCAAGAGGGTAGCATCTTTCAAAAGAAGAGGTGTGCAAGAACAAGGGGCACAATCTGAAGATAGAGGCGGCTCAGAGGTAATTTAAGGAGTATTTTTCACAGAGAGGGTTGTGGATGCATGAAGAGCCTTCCGGAGGTTGTGGAGTCAAAAACAGTGGTGGAATTCAAGCATGCATGGGACAGTCAAGGCAATTCTAGGGGGTGGGGGTAGGAAGAAGTAGGCTGCTGGTCAACTAGGATCTGCAGCTTATTCAGTAGGTAGGGAAATGGGCAGACTGCATAGGCCAAGCGGTCCTTATCTGCCGTCAAATTCTATGTTTCTATGTAACCTCTGTTCTCTATGGTTTATCAGCCGGTTTCCAGTGGGAGACCTGGGGAGTGGCTGGGGACCGCCCCCCTTTATGCCACTGGCGAAGGTCAGAGGCAGTCCCTGCTGGGTACTGCTAGCTAAGAATTTTTCCATGGGGTTCTAGTGATAGCTAGTGTTTAGAGGACAAAGTGAGGGTTTTGTTGCATGAGCTCCACCGAGATGAGAAGATTTCAGACCAGTCATTAAGACCAAACATTGATTCTTTCCATATGATATGTGGAATTCACCATTTCCTGCCAGTAGCCTGTATCTGGTTCTTGGTCCATCAGCCACTTAAGGACATGTGAGCCCTTTCTGCATCATACTATTTCTACTTGAAAAAACAACATTTAATGATTGTTACATTCACTAAAATTCATCGATGCCGCTGGTTAAATCTGCCTCCTTTCACAGAAGTGAAATGCATGCGAATGGTATGACAACTTGTTTTGTTTCAAATCCTCGATTTACATTTATTGCACACTTCATGAACATTAGGAACACCCCCAAACAGAGCAGTCGCTCAAGATGCAACAACGTTCTCCCACTACATCATGAGTGGCTAGACTGTTGGGGTGTGCCCAAGTCCAGGAAAGATGCAGTGGTAGTTGATTCAGGTATGTAAACAAAAACACAGTTTGGTGTGGTAACACCAGTATGGTGGGCAGTCTGTTTTTCACTTTTAAAAAGAAAACATGGATCAGACTCAAACTACCAGCATCATCAGCACCTTTTACAGAATCTGAACAATTATAAAATGTGTATACTAAACTAGGGAAAAATTGAGGCCGAAAAGAGGGGGGTTGACACTGTCCCTTTTAGAGTCATACATTTTTTTAGTAGTTAGGAGGACGATACCAGAAATACACTTCTTCCTATCTTTTAAGGTCCTATGGTACTGATGCAAAGGTAGACTTCAGAGAAGAGCATTACCGTGGTATACAGAATTTCTGCTATTGCAGTTTCTGGTTCCCCCAGAAAGGCCTCACCAAAGGACAAGACCACAAAATGTGTGTGTGCGTCCCTTGTGGTTCTCCACAGTGCCTCCAACAGGCAGCACTATTTTGTCCACCATATTTAGCCATGATAACCTGCTTTCTGACATACTGAAGCAGATGCTTCCAGACATATTCTCGCCAAATACAAATGAGGCAATTCTGCTCATTTCAGAGCAGGCCCTCTCCCATGTCATCTTGTCTATGGCTTGTCCAATTTCTGTACTCCATTTTGTTACTACTACAAGGTGGTGTGATGCTGTTATGGCTTGTATTGCCCTGCAGAGAAGAGAGAGTAAGGGCACAGAGTTTGGGGTTTCTGATGTGTGTCATCAGGGCAAGTAGCAATGGGGGCCTGATATGGGTCCCTCTCCACCAGCAGGACAGACTCAATATAATGTCAGATCTGGAGAAAATGAAGAAACACCTTGTCTATCTAGACCATATTGTTCCTGTATCTCCTGGAATGGGTGCACCACCCCCCTCAGGACAAAACTGAGACAAGTAAGAGGTTACGCCTGCCCCACCTATGATAAGCCAGGTCCAAATGGGAAGGAAGAAATTTGAACAGTTGGGCTAACGGGACAAACCCACAATATAGCATTAGCTAGTTTCAATACAGCCACAGTCTCCCACCACACCTGGCAGACCTAGGCACTCTAGGGATTACGGTGTGCCTCACTTTGGACCAGCTTGTCTGAAGTGAAAACCTCACACAGGAGGCAAGGCAAGGCAAGTTCCATATCCAGCCGTTGTAGGCCAGATCCGGGATGGTGCCACGTAACCAAAATCCGAAGTTGGGAGGCAATGCAATAAGTTCTGATGTCAGGGAGTCCCAACTCACTGTGGATCTTCAGGAGTATCAATCTGCACAGCCAAACTCAGGGGCACTGTCCATTCCAGACAAAGCAGGAGACAGCAGTTTCCCACTTTTCCAGTCCTACTCCAGTATAACGAGTGGGACATTTTGAAAACAGAGAAAACGAGAGAGGGTTATCATCCTAATCATGTCCACCCTCATAATTAAACTTAATGGCAAATGTTTCCATTGCTGTAGATCTGCCAGCATCCAGGCAGACAGCGAGCCATAGTTAGCCTGATAAAGCCCATCTCTAGACAAAGTGATACTTCAGGGCACCAAGATCCCAAAGCATACAGATTCTGTAGGGAGTGGGAGGGGATCCAGTAAAAAGGGCAACACCTCAGTCTAGGAGATACTTATAATCAGACACCTCACTAAACCACTGCAGAATAGTAAAAATTACACCTAGAGAGGTTGTAGGATTAACCACATATAAACAAGACATTATAGGCATGAAGAGCAGTGCAATGCTCCACCCCCCCCACACACACACACAGATGCCTGTGAACCCTGGAATATCCCTCTCGTTTGTGTTAGAGGTTCAATGTTATGGGCAAGGGGGAGAAAAGAGTGGGCTGTGCCATCACATTCCTTATCCCAACTGAAAGGAGAGGAAGACATGCCCTCCGTGTTTGATAAATGCAAGGAGCTATATAGCCTCTGAAGAAGGGAAGCAAAGTCTATTTAAAAGCCAGATTTATCCAGAAATGCATAAAGATTTACCCAATCAATGAAATACAGGTTACTCACCTGTAACAGGAGTTCTAGAAATGGTATATGTTGTTCATTCACACTTACTGGCAGGTTCCTTGCCACTTTAAATCTTGCCGGAAGGTCTTCAAGCTGGCTCCTTCCACCCACCCAGGTGGTAAAACTCTCGGCTCTGCCCCATGACGCCAGATCTAGTCCGCTGGAAGCCAGGTTGCGTGAAGCCGGGGAGGTCGGGTGGTTGTGTGGATGAATATATACCATTCCTAGAACTCCTGTTACAGGTGGGTAACCTGCATTTCTAGAGACATGAATATGTTGTTCAATCCACACTTACTGGCAGACTCCTAGCAGTTCTCCGGGAGGAGGGAGGCAAGGCGCATACCCCCTACTTAAGGAATAAGGACTGAAGAACAGAGGTCCCAAAACCAGCATCCCAGCGTGACTAAAGGTTGATGTGGTAGTGGGTACTGAAGGTGTGTGCCGATTTCCAGGTAGCAGCCCTGCAGATTTCCTGGATAGGGACGTTCCTGGAAGCAGCCACCGAAGCAGTGGTATGGCAGGTAGAATGAGCTCATTCCTTTGGGAGGCTCCTTGCCCGGCAACCTATAACAGATCTATGCAGAAGGTGACCCACCTGCCCATTGTCCACTTGGCTGCAGGTCTGCCAGGTGTGGCTTCAGCGTAGGTGACAAACAGCTGGCGAACCTCTCCCTGAACTTCAGCCGTCCGCTCCTTGTAATAAGAGTGCTCTTCTAGGGTCCAAAGTATGGAGCCTACATTCGGCCTCCGAGGTGTGATTAGGGTAGAACACCAGCAGAGTCAAGACCTGGTTAAGGTGAAACTCCGACACCACCTTCGGAAGAAATTTCAGGTGGGGGTGCAGGACAACCTTGTCCCTGTGGAAGACCAGATAAGGAGACTATGGAAAGCGCCTGGAGCTCTCCCATCCTTCTGGCTGACGTGATAGCCACCAAGGCGGCAGTCTTCCACGACAGGTGAGAAATATCACCTGTGCATCGGTTCGAATGGCTTGCCCATGAGCTTAGCCAATACCAGCAGTAGATCCCACGGAGGTGGAGATTCTCGCACCGGAGGGGATATGTGATCAAGGCTTTTGAAAAAGCGCCCGACCACCTTCTCCTGCGCCAGACTGCTTGCTGGCCCACACCTGGTAGCAGAGATGGCTGCCAGGTCCATCTTAAGGGTCGTCGACCAAAGCCCTAGCTGAGAAAGGGACCACAGGTAGTCCAGAATGCTGGCCAAGGTGCAGGAGGAAGGGTCCAACCCCTTATCCTGACACCAAATGGAGAATCTCTTCCATCTAAATGCATGGCATTTTCTGGTCGACTCCTTACAGGATGAAACACAGAATTTGATGGCAGATGAGGACTGCTTGGCCCACCCAGTCTGCCCATTTCCCTACCTAATGGATAAGCTGCAGATCCTAGTTAACCAACAGCCTACTTCTTTCTACTCCCACCCCCTAGAATTGCCTTATGACTGTCCCATGCATGCTTGAATTCAACCACCGTTTTTGACTCCGGAAGGCTATTCCATGCATCCACAACCCTCTGTGAAAAAATACTTCCTTACATTACCTCTGAGCCACCCCCCCACCCCCCATCTTCAAATCGTGCCCCCTTGTTCTTGCACACCTCTTTTTGAAAGATGCTATCCTCTTGGACTTTGTTGATTCCCTTGAGGTATTTGAAAGTTTCTATCATGTCCCCCCTTTCCTGGAGGCTATACATATTAAGCTCCTTTAGCCTCTTCATACGTCTTCTGGTGCAGACCCGCACCATTTAGTTGCCCTCCTCCGGACAGCTTCCATCCTGTTTATGTCCTTGCGGAGACTGCGTCTCCAGAACTGCACGCAGTACTCCAGATGGGATCTCACCAGCTGTCTGTACAGAGGGATAACAACTTCCTGTTTTCTACTGGTGACGCCTCTCCCTATGCATCCCAGTATCCCCCCAGCCCTCCCTCCTACCCTCTCACATTGCCCGCCCACCTTTAAATCATCTGATATGACAACCCCCAGGTCCCTTTCCATTTTTGTTGTTAGTATCTCACACCCCATTGTGTACTCTTCCCCTGGGTTTTTGTTTCCCAGGTGCATTACCTTGCACTTCTTAGCACTGAATCTAAGCTCCCATACATTTGACCATTCATCTAACCTTGCCAAGTCAATTCTCATCCTTTCCACCTCACCTTGTGCATCAACTCTGTTGCAGATCTTTGTGTCATCTGCAAAGAGACATACTTTTCCTTCCAGCCCCTCTGCAATGTCGCCTATAAAGACATTGAAGAGGACAGGTCTCAATACTGAACCCTGCAGTACCCCTCTAGTAACCCCCCTTTCTTCAGAGTGGACTCAGTTTACTATTACCCTCTGTGTCCTATTCTCCAGCCAATTCTTTACCCAGGCTATCATCTTGTGACCCACTCCTAGGCTGGCTAACTTGTATATTAATATTTTGTGTGGTACTGTGTCAAATGCCTTGCTAAAGTCTAGGTAGGCCATGTCCACAGCCCCTCCCTGATCTACTACTTTGGTCACCCAGTCAAAGAAATCATTAGATTCATCTGGCATGACCTTCCCGCTGTGAATCCATACTGCCTTGGGTCCTGTGCCCCTCTGGCCTCTAAGTACTCAACAGTTCTTTCTTTCAGAAGTGATTCCATCATCTTCCCTATCACAGAGGTTAAACTAACAGGTCTATAGTTTCCTGCTTCAGCCCTGCTCCCACTTTTGTGAAGGGGAATAACATCTGCCCTCCTCCAGTCCTCAGGTACCACCCCATCCTCCCATGATTTGTTAAAGAGGGTAGACAGTGGTGTCACTAGTTCTACCCTTAGTTCTTTTAGAATTCTGGGATGAATCCCATCAGGCCCCATTGCTTTGTCCACCTTTAGTTTTAAGAGTTCTTTCAGAACCCTTTCTTCTGTAAATGGGCTGGTATTAACTTCTGCATCTACAGTGTTTCTATCGTTTGTTTAGGTACCTCCCCCTCTTCATTTGTAAATACTGGGCAAAAATATTTGTTTAGTATCTCTGCCTTTTCACAGTCACCCTCTGCCCACCCCCCTTCCCCTTTATTAAGCTTCACTATCCCTCCCTTGGTCTTCCTTTGCTTCCTGATGTACCTAAAAAAGGTTTTATCCCCCTTAACTGAGTTAGCCATCTTTTCCTCGGTTCGGGCCTTTGCTGTTATGACTGCCGTCCCAGCTTCCTTTTGCTTTAATTGATGCAATTCTCTGTCTTGCTCCTTCTGTGATTCCTTGTACTTCCTGAATGCTTTCTTTTTCTCTTGAACCTTCACTGCCACCTCCTTTGAGAACCATAGTGGTTTCTTACATCGTTTTGTTTTGTTTATTTGCTTCACACAAAAGGCTTGTTACCTCTGTGATGGCAGTTTTTATTATTCCCCATTGTTCTTCCACCCTTCCTTCCTGCCCATTTGCTAGTGCATTCATGAGCACTCACCCATTTTGACAAGTCAGCCCTCCTGAAGTCCGGTACTTTTGCCTTTGTATGGCTTGACTCTATTGCTATGTTTATTGTGAACCATACTGTTAGATGGTCGCTAGTTCCCAGATGGCTACCCACTTCTACATCTGTGATCCTCTCCATCTCCATTTGAGAGAACCAGGTCTAAAATTGCTCCCTCTCGAGTGGGTTCCAATACTAGTTGTCTAAGGCATGCCCCCTGTAGGGCAACTAGAATAACCCCACTCTTAGAAGTGGCTGCTGCAACTGCACTCCAGTTACAATCTGGCATATTCAGATCACCCTTCAGCAATATCTCCCCTTTTTCTGCCATTCTAAGTACACTTTCTATCATTTCCTTGTCCATTTCTTCCCCCTGAGAGGGGGGTCTGTATACAACCCTAGTGCGGATTGTGGTGCCATTGCCTGTCTCCAAACTGACCCACAGTACTTCTCCCTGTTCACCCTTCTGTTCTGTTGCTTTGATTCCTTCCCTTATGTAGAGAGCTGCTACTCCTCTTTTAATATAGAAACAGACTGACAGCACATAAGGACCACTTGGCCAACCCAGTCTGCCCATTTCCCTACCTACTGGATAAGCTGCAGATTTTAGTTAACTAACAGCCTACTTTCTGCCACCCCCCACCCTCCCTGACCCTCCTGTAGATAGTGTATCCTGGTATGTTTACATCCCAGTCATGGTTCTGAGTGTACCATATTTCTGTGACTGCCACAATATCCAGATGTTCCTCCAACAACGTTGAGGACCTCATCTGAAAGACCCAAGGCCTGGAACTCTAGCCACTCAGGAACCAGGCAGTCAGGTGCAGGGACTGAAGGTCTGGGTGGAGTACCTTCCCCCTGTTGACTGAGATCAGGTCTGGGTGGGCCGGAAGCCGCCTCGGAAGCCTGGAGCTGAGGCGATCAGGATACCAGAACTGGCGGTGCCAGTCTGGGGCTACCAGAATCACCTGTGCCTTGTCCCTCCTCTCCTTGAGAAGCATTTTGTGGATCAAGGGAAGTGGGAGAAAGGTGTAGAAGAGGCCTGGGGTCTACAGCCTCGAGAAGGGATCCCCCTGCAGCGAGCCCTGCTGAAGGGGGCGGGCATGAAATAGCCTCAGCTTCACATTCTCCCTGGAGGCAAACAGGTCCACCTGAGGTGTGCCCCAGTGGGAGAACAGATCATGTGCTACCTATGGCAAAAGAGACCACTCTTGGGATGCAGCACCTATCTGGCTTAGGGCATCGGCCAGAGTGTTGGGAGGCTCCTGCCACATGGATGGCTAGGAGATCTGCCTCCAGTCTGCTCACAAGAGACCAAGTGCGGAGAGCTTCCTTGCACAGAGGCAGGAGCGCATCCCACCCTGGCAGTTTAGGTAGTACATGGTCATGGTGTTGTCCATCTGGACCTGGACCACTTGACCTCATACAAATGGAGCAAAGGCGGTGAGGGCTTGTCGGACCGCTTGAAGCTTCGGCAAATTGATGCGGCATCGAGACTCCTGAGAGGACCAGGAGCCGTGCACTCTGTGCTCCCCTAGATGGACACCCCAACCCATCAGAGAGAAGTCTGTCGTTAGAGTGACCATCGGCTCTGGGTGGACAAATGGGATACCTTCCTGCGGATGAGCTGGAACGATCCACGACTGGAGAACATTTGCCATCTCCTGGGTCACTATCACTGGCTGGTCCAGAGGACGGAAGCTCTGTGACCACTGGCAAGCCAGCCCCAATTTCAGGGGATGCATGTGCCAGCAGGCCCAACGGACCACACTGGTGCAGGCCTCAAGAGGCCTAGGAGGTGCAGGAAGTCCTGGGCAGGGCGCAATTGCCCAACCAGAAATGACTGGGCAAAGGAGGACAGAACCTCCGCCCTGTCTGCCAGGAGCCATGCTCTGGCTTGAAGAGAGTCTAGCTCTGCCCCGATGAACTGAATCACCTGCGTTGGCACAAGTTCCGACCTGACCTCGTTGAGGAGGCCAATCTGAGAGCAGACCTGGAGGGCCAGATCCCTGGACCACTCCACCTCCAGCCTGGAGGGGCTGCAATCAACCAGTCGTACAGATAAGGGTACACCCAGACCCTCTGGCACCGCAGGAATGCTGTCACCACTGCCATGCATTTGGTGAAGACTCTGGGAGCTGAAGAGAGGACAAAGGGCATGGCCCGGAACTCGTAAAGGGATCGCTCTGCCCTGAAGTGGAGGAATCGCTGGTGAGATGGACGGATTGGGACATGAAAGTACGTGTCCTGGAGGTCCAGAGAGCAGAACCACACGCCTCGTTCCAAGGATGGAATGATCTGAGCCAGAGTGACCATCCTGAAGGTATGAGACCTTAGGAACTCGTTCAGGTCATGTAGGTCTAGAGTGGGGCACCAGACCCCCGTCCGTTTTGGGACCAGGAAGTACCTGGACACAAACCCTGGGTCTGGTGGAAGATCCGCCACCTCCCTGATCAACTCCTTCTGGAGGAGCAGGGCAATACCACTTCCAGCACCCAGCGGTCTGTGGTGATAATCGGACCAGGCGTAAAAGTGGCGGAGCCGTCCCCCCATAGGGGGAACCCGGGGAGGAGTGACTAGGTTAGGGGCGACACCCCTCAACCCGTCACTGGGCAGGCTTGGAGGAAGGACCAGCCGAGGGGCCTCCTGGACCTTTCCCTCCCAGCTTCCTGCTAGAGGAAGCTGCAGGCTTGGCTTTGGGGTGCCAAGTGCAAGCCTGCTGGCCCTGATGCTGGTGCTTCTGGGCCGGATGTGCTGCAGGGGCTGAAGGCCGAAAGGGCTTATGCTGCTGCTAGCGGCCTTTTGTCCTTCTGGGCAGACGTGACCAAGTCCAAGGTGGCACTGGACTTCTCGATCCTTTGCAGATGACCCTCCACCTCGGGACCAAAACAAGTCGGTACCCAAGAAGGGAACGTCTGCCAGCTTGTGCTGGGTATCCGCTGTAAAAAGTGGAGATCTGCAGCCAAGCTCTGCGGCGCATGGCCACTGCGGCTGCTACTGACCGGGCACATGAGTCAGCTATGTCCAAGGATGCTTGGAGTTGCTGTTTGTCCACCGTCCTTCCCTGATCCCGCACCTGCTTGACCGTTGTCTGGAGGTCAGCCGGGAGATGAGGAATCACCTCATCCAGGGAGCCCAAAAGGGCGTGTGAAAAGTGTGCCATCAGAACGGCCGAGCTGGCTTGAAGGCCTAGGGAGGAAGCAGCATAGACTTTCCACCCGGAGTAGTCCAGTTTCTTGGACTCCTTATCGGCGACTTGTCCACATCCGGCGTTTCGGGGCCAGAAAGCGCTGTCGATCACTAGCCCCTCTGCAGAGGGGTGCTCCGAGAAACTGGAGAGTGAACCAGTGGGAACGGCATACTTTCGAGCCATCCTGGCTGAAGATGCCGGACAAGAAGCTGGCCGCTGCCACAGTTCCAGGGCCAGGCCAGCAATGGCTTCAGCCACCGGGAAGGCCTCCATGGGGGGGTGGAAATCCCCTCGGTCCAGTATCTCCGTGAGGGGATACTTGGCCCGCTTTGAAACAGGTTCAGGCTTCATCCCAGTGGACTGAGATGAGTCGAAGCATTCCAAGTAATGAGGATGGGCTCTCATCCACCGACTGACCCCCAATGGACTCCAGGTCGAGAGGCCTGGAGAACAGGGAAGAGTCATCATCAGACTCAGGAGTCTGCAAACAGCTGCCAAGGGGGCTGAGCCACCCTCCACCTGCTGAGGTCAATCGGGAGTGAGGGTGACCCGACAACCGATGGGACAAGCCCACCGACCGAGAATCGCATTGGGGCTGACCACAGGAGTTGTGGAGGCAGGGGTTCCACCACAATGGGTGGCACAGCCGATTTCTGCTGAACAACTGGTGCTGGCTTCGGCTCCTTGATTACAACGAAGGGTTGTTTCGGCCGCTCTGGTGACAGCCACTTAATGGCCAGGGAAGGCGACAGAGTCTGCTTATTCCCGGTCAAGAGGAGCTGCCGCCACATCAGATCCTCATAGCACCGACACAATTTGCGTCGAAGCCTATCCTCCTAAGAGGACAAAGACGAGGATGAGTGGCACCGCCACTTTCCACGGTGCTGAGACCGAGACCGCCGATGGCGGGATCGGCTGGACCAGGAAGAAGTCCGAGACAGAGACCTTCGGCATTTCCGAGGGTGGGCCCGAGAGGGGGCGGGGAAAATCCACTCCTCCCTCTGTTCAGGGACCTTAACCGGGGACTCAGCACAGGAGGCACAGGCAAGTCCTCAGTTTCCACAGGGGGAACCGGTGAACAAGGGTTGTCTGCTTCTCCAGTCGACAGCCCGTCCGACGGGTCCAGAAAAATCTCGACTGCGTCAACGCGTGTCTCGGCCGGCTGACCTGATGGGGACACCGTGAAGCCAGAGGCCTTAGCTGCAACCTCGACCGAAGTAGAGTCTCGATTATCCAGGGAAGGGGACCTCTCCCGCTCCCACAAACGTCAACGGTAGGACTTACCCTTGGAGTCCATCTTGGACCGAGAGGAATGTCCTGAAGGGCTCTCTCCTTTGGTGGAGAGGGATTGACAAAGCTCCTTGAATGAAGCAGTGTAGGAGGAGCCCAAAGAGAGCGGGATAAATGCCACGACCAAAGAAGATGATGATGCGGCTTGGGCCGCTTCCTCCAACAGGGCGATCATCTGTTAGACCTGTTCAGCCAAGCCCGCTGCTGCAAACACCACCCAACGGGCCTCCTTCGACTTGACTGGAGGATAACGTTTCTCGGGGAGCCCAAGTTGTAATCTGGCAGCGCGATCCTCCAAGACTGTGGCGGAAAAGGACTTGCACAAGTCGCAGGCCTGCGAATCGTGCTCAAGCCCAAGGCAGTACACGCACATGGAGTGCGGATCAGTCCAGGACATCATCTGCCCACAGGGGCACCGACAAAATCCGGGAGTCGATTTGTCCATCACAGCCGCGAGGGAAGATAAAGACTGAAGTCTTGTAAATTTTACAATTAGTTTTGGGTTAACCAAGAGTTTGGATCCAGGCCTAAGCGCAGAGTGCAAAGGAGGAATCTGAGCTTCCAAGCAGTAAGGAAGATCTGGTGTCAAGGCGGAGCAGAGAGTTTTACCAGCCGGGTGGTGGGTGGGAGGAGCCAGCTTGAAGACCTTCCGGCAAGATTTAAAGCGGCAAGGAACCTGCCAGTAAGTGTGGATTGAACAAAATATCCATGTCCTTAGAAATACCTTTTCTGCATCAAGACTGGATAATAATAAGGAGGGGGAAATAGAGTTGGAATGTACATGGTGGAGTATGTGGAGTGTTAGTCATGTGTTATCACACGTCTTTCAGGTCCGAACAAAGCCACTCTGATCTGGGTGAATCAAGGATTGCAGCTGGGGTTACAAGTGTTGGGCATGGACAGCCATAAATAGCTTATAGTCTGTATTTAAAATGGATATTGGTCGATAAACTGAGCATTCCGAATGATCTTTGCCAGGTTTGGGTATCACCGAAATAGTGGCATATTGCTATGTCCGTGGTACCTCATCCCCTTCTATTACCTCATTACAGGTACACAGAAAATGAGGCAGAAGATCCTTCAATGTTCTAAAATTCAAGAACATAGTCATCCAGACCAGGTGCTTTCTGCTTCTTAGCTTTGCAGATGACACCCGCTAGCTCAGCAAGCTGCAATGGTCTAAGTCAGGGCTTCCACCTGCTCCTGCACTACAGCAGGCAGCGACAGAACAGACAAGAAATTCAGAGCAGCCCCAGCATCAAATGCTGTATCCAGAGTGTAAAGAGCCCGATAAAAAGGTATGACTGGTGAGTCACCCATTTTATGAAGGGAGTGCTTGGTAAGAGGATAAATCAATTTGGTTATTGTAGCCCAGACCTTCTGGCACATGACCAGATCCACCAAAAGCCATTTGGCCCTAGCGCCCACCTATTTGTGACAGACAGGTAAGCGCCATCTCCATCTTGTGCATATATATTTTATCAGTTTCTTTTTTCACAGCTGTCATTTGCTACACTACGGATGCACTCCCATTTTTATGTAGCTCCTGCAGAAAGCCAAGGGTAGCTCGAAACTTGGCTAACTGCTAAGACCTTTCCTTCTGCTTTCGAGCTGTGTATTCAATTACATGGCTCCTGAAGACCGCTTTCAGCATGACCCACGAGACTGCCTCCATGTGCTGTCCCTCTCAGCTGAACTCCATGATTTCCTGGATCTTTTCCCATAGGAAAGTCCAGAAAACCATTGAACACAGGTTAAGGGTAACCATCCCTTACTCCTAAGGCATTCCTTATCCAAGTTAAATTAAAAAATGCCAGCACTGGGCCAGATCAGAAAACAGAATTGGTGCTATCCTACAATATGTAACAGTGAGAATTCTGCTGCCATACAGTCTATACAGATGCAGATTCAATGGGCGTGCAAGTAGTGAGCACAGTCCTTGGTCCTAGGCTGAACTCCCTCCACACCAACAGATGGCATGGAGAGGGTAAGAAAATTGAGCATAAAATATTTCAACGACACTGGGGAAGTCAAGTAACAGAGTCCTCTCCAATTTCTTTGCAAAAAAATAAAACTGATGACAGGGTTTTTTCTAACTTCTGAAGAGAGGTGTGTGTGAAAATTGAGCACACAAACCAAGTAGAAGACCATGAAATGTTATTCCTCCTGCCAATAACAAATGTAACAGTACATGATGTGCCCCACAGAGCTTCAGCTCATTATGCATCAGATCCTGTGAGGAGAGTCCTAGATCCAAATGGGGACCAGAATCCCCAGAGGAAAGTCTCAAGAACAAATACTGTAGTGCTACAGATGTAGCTCAATATTCTCCCAGGTGTCCAGTGAGAGGACATGTTTGTAGCTATGGACCACATCCATGTACAGCATCCGGGTGACAGCCCAGTCTTGGGGCTGTGGCAGCACCCAAATCCCCATCCCCAGTCCCCTGCTTTCAAGCTGCGTATTCAATCATATGGCTCACAAGGACCGCCTTCGGCATGTCCCACAGAACTGCCTCTGTGTGCCCTCCCTCTTGGCTGAACACCAGGATTTACTGAATCTTTTCCCATAGGAAAGTTCAAAACACCACTGAGCACAGGTGTAAGGTAACCGCCCACCCCCCACCTCTAGGGCATTCCTTATCCAAGTTAAACAAGCATTTGTCAATGCCGAATGTTGTCTTGCTGGCGTTGGCATTGGTAGTGCAGGAGTTAGAGAGATGCATAATAGGAATGACAGTAAAGTATGGAACAGACGTCAACTCCACCCCACCGGGAGCGACAGGCACTGAGGTGTGCCTTTGGGTCGTCGGCAACAACGCTCATGCCATTACACCTCACCCTATTCTGCAGACTCTGATAAGTGTCGTGTTGTGCCTTGGGGTCGTCGGGCCTTACACTCACCCCATTCCATCAGAAAGTACGTTGAGATGGGTGCAGTATAGGAGAACAGGGTGAACTTTGGGGCCGAAGAGTCCAAGGCACACCTTGATGCCTGTCAGTGGGTGCAGGGTGGGAGTGCAATGGCTTAGGCATTGCAGCCAACAATCAAAAGGCACCCCTGACACCTGTTAGTCTGGGGACAGGGTGGACGTTATAGTTAGAAAACCCTACTCGGCATTTGTTGGTATTTGCACCAAATGTTCAACACGGCCTTTGTGACCCCACCTCATGAAAGCATTTGGGACCTCTGTTCATGAACAGTGGCACTGTGATTCTGTTAATCTGTCCAGAATGTTGATTTCTCAGAGCGACCGCACCATTCTGCACGACGTGTGAAAACAGTTCGGGCAGGATGTGAAAAATGACAGCTGCACAATTCATAAGCAGGTGTGAAGAGATGGCAATTTTGAAAATCTGTAGTGTAAATATAAAAAATTCTTGAAGTTACAAGCGTACGTGAAAACTGTGCAATGCACGCTCATAACAGTCATTTCTTGGAATTCTTTCACCAAATTTTTTTAACATAAGCATTTTGAGACCGCTGCTCATGAACAGTGGCACTATGATTTTCTTAATCTGTCCCAAACGTTGATTTCCCACTGTGACTGCACCATTGTGCACCAAATAAACGAAACCACATTTCAGGCAGGATATGAAAAATGACAGCTGTACTGTTTATAAGGAGGTATGCAAAATGGCAATGTTGAAAATCTGAAGTAAAAATATGAAAAATTCTCGAAGTTACGACTATGCATGGAAACTGTGCAATGCATGCTCGTAACAGTCATTTTGTGGAATTTTGTGACCCAATTTTCAATACACACATTCTGGGACCTCTGCTCACTAACGTTACTATGATTTTCTTATTCTGTCCTGAACATTGTTTTCCTACAGCAACTGTGTCATTGTGGCCCGAATGAACAAAAACACATTTCAGGCAGGATGTGGAAAATGACAGCTGTACTGTTCATAAGGAGGTGTGAAAATAATGGCAATGTTGAAAATCTGGAGTAAAAATATAAAAAATTCTTGAAGTTACAAGCATGCGTGGAAACTGCGCAATGCACGCTCGTAAGTAATTTTTTTGAATTTTTTCACCAAATTTGCAACATAGGCTTTTTGGCAGCCCACCTCATGAACAGTGACACTGTTTTGTTAAATCAGTCCTGAAAGGTGATTCCACGCAGTGACTGCAAAATCAGCGATTCCGCGCAGTGACTGCAAAATCACCTTTCAGGACCAAACAACGAGAGGACAGTGACTGAATTCATGAGGTGGGGTCCCAAGAACCCCATGTTGAAAATTTGGTGCCATAATTCGCAAAAATGGCAGAGATATACATCAAAGATGGAAAAAAAATAATAAAATTTATGCCATTATACGGCTTACCGGCATTTCTTCAGTTCGCAGTCAGCTTTGAAGAGTGCAGATGTGTTCCTGGTCCACCGAAGATAGTCATGCCAGGCTCCGGAGGCAAGTATGGAGTGAGTGGGGTGTGTGGGGAGGTGGACGTGGGTTGGGGGAGGGGCACAAGACATGTCGAAGAACCGTTTTCTCGTTTTTCAGGTTAATAAAAAAAAAAAAAAAAACACCATAAACACAACATGGGTCGGTTTCTTATTTTCCATGTGTGTTTTGGCATACTGGGGTAGCTCCCAGTCTGCCACCTGTATTTTAGGGGAGGACTGAAGCAGATGGGATTGGGACCCCCGTCGCACACAGAAGCGTGTCGGGCGCATAATGCAGAGGGATTGGGCATCCCTCGGCACAAAAACTAAATAAGGGGGCCATTATGCAGATGGGGATTGGGCTCCCGCGTTGGCAAACTGAACTGGGAAGGGGGCTGCCGACAGGGGGGCTAGGCACTCGTGGCTTGATTGGGACTGTGAGGCGGATGGCAACAGCTGCCGCCATCTTTTACTGAAATGTTGTGCCAGGCAAGGCACGCCCTGCAATAAGGGGGCGCTCCCTCATTGCAGCGGCTAAATAGTTTCAAGTTGGTGGCACGCTTTTGCACTGCTGTCAGACATCATGCAATCTAATTCGTACCACAGAGCCCAAGTCTGAAAAAGCAGTGGTGCCACTGGCCACAACACAACTGCACCTCCAGAACCTGCTATTCCAAGCTACCCCAATATGTTGCTTGCGTGTGTACAAGACCACAAAAAAAAAGTCAGCACTGGGCCAGATCAGACAACAGAATTGGTGCTATCCTATAATCAGTAACATAATGAAAATTCTGTTGCCATACAAAGTTACAGTCCATACAGATGCAGACTGAATGGATATGAGTGTAGTGAGTATAGTCCTTGGTCCTAGGCTGCAACTCCCTCCACACATCAAGCCAACAGATGGCACGGAGAAGGGTGAGACAACTGAGCAGCCAGCTGCCTAGTAGGGGAAGGGTTAGAGGCGTCTCAAGTATTGCATCCTAGTGGGTTAACGTTCCCCACTAGGAGGAGCACCCCCTCCATATTACTCAATATGAAATCCATTACTTTCCAAATCTCAGGGGTACTAGTCCCTGGAGGGATGTAGAGGCATGCTAAAATAACCTCTACCTGGTGTGACACCCATTGCACGACAACCAGATGGCCTTCACCATCCTGAATAATCCTCCAGTCCTGAAAGCTGAAATGTAGGGTACTAAGATACCCCCCCCCCAAGGCATTTCAGAGCTATACACTACCTTGTACCCAAGCTTCCCCGATTTGGCAAGTTCTGCTTTATCCAGATGAGTCTCTTATAAATAAGGTAGATCAGGTTTTTCTTTCATAATACAGGACATAACCTCAGCCCATAATCCTGTTTAACAGTACCATGGTGAATCCCTACCCATCATAAATAAAAGCATACAGCATCTCCCCCATCCATAAACAGATAGCCTCCTTGTTTAACTACAAGACATAATGAGCAGCTCAGATTTAAAAAGTTAACAGTATAGCTGTCAGAGATGCTAACAAGAAGCCCTCGAAAGATAAACTGGTGGAAAAAAATACAACTGACATACCTAGCAATCCTGAGCAGGGCCAGTGTCAACCAGGCTGACCCCACTCCATCTATAATTATAGAAGGCTGTCCAACCTGCTGATGGCAAACTGGGCAAAAACTAAACACTAGCAACAGGAACACCAAGCCTAGTACAGGCCAAACGGGAACACCAAGCCTAGTACAGGGCAAACGGGAACACCAAGCCTAGTACAAGGCAAACGGGAACACCAAGCCTAGCACAGGGTAAATTCTAACAAAGCTACCTCTGCATCAGCGGTGGCAGTGGTGGGCCTCCAAGGCAGGGGCTCAGCTGTGAGCCCTTCACCCACTGGATGCTTGTGAAAGTGGGCAGTATTGCTCACATGTCTTTCCAGTACAAGAATCTCGCGGGTTGGGGATATCCCCCTTTGAGGGGGGTGGGGGGCCAGATATACAGGTTACTCACCTGTAACAGGAGTTCTAGTAATGGTATATGTTGTTCATCCACACTGTCTGGTAGGTTCCTTGCCGCTTTAAAACCTGCTGGAAGGTCTTCAAGCTGGCTCCTCCCACCCACCCGGGTGGTATAACTCTTGGCTCCGCCCCATGACGCCAGATCTAGCCCGCTGGAAGCCAGTTGTGCGCTGGAAGCCGGGAGGTCGGGTGGTTGCGGTGGATGAACATATACCATTCCTAGAACTCCTGTTACAGGTGAGTAACCTGTATTTCTAGGACATGGATATGTTGTTCATCCACACTGTCTGGCAGACTCCTAGCAGTTCTCCGGGAGGAGGAGGCAAGGCTTACTTCCCGATACTTACTTGGGAAATAAGGACTGGAGAACCGAGGCCCCAAAACCAGCATCCCGGCGTGACTCAAGGTCAATGTGGTAGTGGGTGATGAAGGTGTGTGCTGACTTCCAGGTAGCAGCCCTGCAGATTTCCTGGATAGGGACGTCCCTGGAAGCAGCCACCAATTTAGCGGTATGGCGGGTAGAATGAGCTCTTAACCCTCTGGGAGGCTCCATGCCTGCCAACCTATAGCAGAGATCTATGCAGGAGGTGACCCACCCGCTCATCGTCCGCTTGGCTGCAGGTCTGCCAGGTGCGGCTTCAGCATAGGTGACAAACAGCTGGCGAACCTCTCCCCAAACTTCAGCCGTCCGCCCCTTATAATAAGCGAGCGCTCTACTAGGGTCCAAAGTATGGAGCCTATATTCGGCCTCCGAGGTGCGATTGGGGTAGAACACTGGCAGAGTCAACACCTGATAAAGGTGAAACTCCGACACCACCTTCGGAAGGAATTTCAGGTGGGGGCGCAGGACAACACTGTCCCTGTGGAAGACCAGATATGCAGACTTGATGGAAAGCGCCTTGAGCTCTCCCATCCTTCTGGCTGATGGGATAGCCACCAAGAAGGCGGTCTTCCACGACAGGTGAGAGATCACACTGTGCATCGGTTCAAATGGCTTGCACATGAGCTTAGCCAATGCCAGCAGTAGATCCCACGGAGGTGGAGGTTCTCGCACCGGAGGGGATATGTGATCAAGGCCTTGGAAAAAGCGCCCGACCACCTTCTCTTGCGCCACCAACTGCTTCCCGGCCCGCGCCCAGTAAGCAGAGATGGCTGCCAGGTGCATCTTAAGGGCAGTCGACCGAAGCCCTTGCTGAGAAAGGGACCACAGGTAGTCCAGAATGCTTGCCAAGGAACAAGAGGAAGGGTCCAGGCCCTTGCCCCAACACCAAATGGAGAATCTCTTCCATTTGAAGGCGTAGCATTTTCTGGTCGACTCCTTACGGGATGCCTCAACGATGTTGAGGACCTTGTCGGAAAGACCAAAGGCCTGGAACTCTAGCCGCTCAGGAACCAGGCTGTCAGGTGCAGGGACTGAAGGTCCAGATGGAATACCTTCCCCTGATTGACTGAGATCAGGTCTGGGCGGGCTGGAAGCCACCTCGGGAGCCTGGAGCCGAGACTGAGGAGATCTGGATACCAGAACTGGCGGGGCCAGTCTGGGGGCTACCAGAATCACCTGCGCCTTGTCCCTCCTCGCCTTGAGAAGCACCTTGTGGATCAAGGGAAATGGGGGAAAGGCGTAGAAGAGGCCCGGGGTCCATGGCCTCGAGAAGGCATCCCCCTGCAGCGAGCCCTGCTGAGGGGGCCGAGCATGAAACAGTCTCAGCTTTGCATTCTCTCTGGAGGCAAACAGGTCCGCCTGAGGCGTGCCCCAGAGGGAGAAGAGATCTTGTACTACCTCCGGCAGGACAGCCACTCGTGGGACGCAGCCCCTATCCGGCTTAAGGCATCGGCAAGGGTGTTTGAGGCTCCTGCCACATGAATGGCGAGGAGATCCGCCTCCAGGCTGCGCATGAGTGACCAAATGCGGAGAGCTTCCCTGCACAGAGGCATGGAGCGCGTCCTGCTCTGGCGGTTTAGGCAGTACATGGTCGTGGTATTGCCCGTCTGGACCTGAACCACTTGACCCCGTAGAAACGGAGCGAAGGCAGTGAGGGCTAGATGAACCGCTCGAAGCTCCAGCAGGCTGATGTGGCGTCGGGACACCCGAGGGGACCAGAGGCCATGCGCTCTGTGCTCTCCTAGATGGGCACCCCAACCCATCAGAGAGGCATCGGTCGATAGAGAGACAGTCGGCTCGGGGCGGACAAATGGAATGCCCTCCTGCAGATGTGCTGGAACGTTCCACCACTGGAGAGCATTCCACATCCCCTGGGTCACTGTCACTAGCTGATCCAGAGGATCGAAGTGCTGCGACCATTGGCCGGCCAGTCCCCATTAGAGGACGATGTACCAGCGGCCCAACGGACCACGCTGGTGCAGGCCGCCATAAGGCCCAGGAGGCGAGAAGTCCTGGCAGGCACGATTGCCAAACCTGGAAATGACTGGGCAAAGGAGGAAAGAACCTCGCCCCTGTCCGCCAGGAGCCGTGTTTGGCTCAGAGTAGAGTCGAGCCTGCCCCTGATGAATTTTTCACCTGCTTTGGCACGAGTTCAGACTTGGTCCTGTTGAGGAGGCCAACCTGAGAGCAAACCTGGAGGCCAGATCTCTGGACCGCTCTGACTCGGCCTGGAGGGGCTGCAATCAGCCAGTTGTCCAGGTAGGGTACACCCAGACCCTTCCGCGCCAAGAGGAATGCTGTCACCACTGCCATGCATTTGGTGAAGACCCTGGGAGCTAGGAAAGGCCGAAGGGCATGGCCCGAACTGAAGGGATCCCTCCGCCTGAAGCGGAGGAATCTCTGGTGAGACGGACGGATTGGGACGTGAAACAATGCGTCCTGAAGGTCCAGGGAACAGAACCACATGCCTCGTTTCAAGGATGGGATTATCTGAGCCAAAGTGACCATCCTGAAGGTCTGAGACCTTAGGAACCTGTTCAGGTCGTGCAGGTTGAGAATGGGGCGACAGCCCCCCCCCGTCCGTTTTGGAACCAGGAAGTACCTGGACACAAACCCTGGGTCTGGAGAAGGATCCGCCACCTTCCTGATCACCCTCTCTTTTGAGGAGCAGGGCAATATCGGCTCGGCGGGCCGACAAAGAGGCTGCGGACCCCGTGGCCCCCCCAAGAGGCGACGGCTCAGAAGGGTGGGGCCTGCTCGAACTCCAGAGGCAGACCCCTTCCTACCATCTCCAACACCCAGCGGTCTGTGGTGATAGCGGACCAGGCGGAAAGGAAGTGGCGGAGCCGCCCCCCCATTGGGGGGGGAACCCAGGGGGGAGTGACGAGGCTGGGGGCGACACCCCTCAACCCGTCACTGAGCAGGCTTGAAGGAGGGACCGACCGAGGGACCTCCTGGGCCTTTACTTCCCTGCTTCCTATTGGAGGAAGCCGCAGGCTTGGGTTTGGGATGCCAAGCGCGAGCCTGCTGGCCCTGGTGCTGGTGCTGTTGGGCCGGACGTGCCGCAGGCGCAGAAGGACGAAAGGACTTGTGCTGCTGCTGTCGGTGGCCTCTGTCCTTCTGGGTGGAGGTGACAGAGTCCAGAGTGGCACTGGACTTCTTGATGCGCTGGAGGTGACCTTCCACTCCAGGGCCGAAGAGGTCGGTCCCCAAGAAGGGGACGTCCGCCAATTTGTGCTGGGTATCCGCCATGAAGGTGGATATCCTCAGCCATGCTCTGCGGCGCATGGCCACCGCGGCTGCAACCAATCTGGCACAGGAGTCTCCTATGTCCAGAGCCGTTTGGAGCTGCTGCTTAGCCACTGCCCTACCCTGGTCCCGAACCTGCCGGACCGTGGTCTGCAGGTCGGCCGGGAGATTAGGGATCACCTCATCCAGGAAGCCCATGAGGGCATGGGAGAAGTGTGCCATCAGCACGGCCGAGCTGGCCTAGCGGAGGCCAAGGGAGGACACAGCATACACCTTGCGCCCGGCGTAGTCCAGCTTTTTGGACTCCTTGTCGGGGGGCTTGTCCACATCCCTAGCGTTCCCGGAACGCTGGAAAACGCGGTCGGTGACCAACCCCTTGGCAGAGGGGTGTTTTGAAAACCCAGGCAAAGAGCTGGTAGGGACCGCATACTTCCTGGCCATTCTGGCCGAAGGCGCAGGGCAGGAAGCAGGCCACTGCCAAAGCTCCAAGGCTGGGCCAACAATGGCTTCAGCCACTGGAAAGGCCTCCGTGGGTGAATCCCCTCGGTCCAGTATCTCCGGGGAAGGGGACCTCTCCCACGAACGCCGATGATGGAACTTACCCTCTGAGTTCTTCTTAGACCGAGAGGAATGTCCCAATGGCCCCTCTCCCTTCGTGGAAAAGGATTGGCAAAGCTCCTTGAAAAAAGCTGAATACGAGGTACCCAGTGAGAGTGGGATAAATGCCGTGACCGAGGAAGAGGATGATGCAGCCTGTGCTGCCTCCTCCGAGGGCGATCATCTGCTAGAGTTGCTCAGCCGAGCCAGCCGCCGCGGTAACCACCCAACGGGCCTCCTTCTACTTAACGTTAGGTGGCGCTCGGGTGCTGAAGGCTGTAACCGGGCAGCGCAGTCCTCCAGGACATTGGCCAAAAACGAACAGCATAACTCGCAGGCCTGCAGGTCATGTTCTAGGCCGAGGCAGTAGATGCAAGTGGAGTGCGGGTCTGTCCTGGACATCTTCTGCCCACAAGGGCACCACCAAAATCCGGGTGTCTATTTGTCCATCGCAGCCACAAGGGAGAAAGTTGACCGAAGTCTTGAAAATTTTAAAATAAGTTTCAGGCAAACCGAAGAATTCGTTTCCAGTCTACATACAGAGCACTAAGGAGGGAACCTGAGCTTCCAAGCGGTAAGGAAGATCTGGCGTCATGGGGCACAGCCGAGAGTTTTGCCACCCGGGTGAGTGGGAGGAGTCAGCTTGAAGACCTTCCGGCAAGATTTCAAGCGGCAAGAAACCTGCCATACAGTGTGGATGAACAACATATCCATGTCCCTAGAAAGTAAAGTTACTATCTGAAAAGGGGATTAGTCGGGTATCAATGTCATATGGCAGACTATACACCCTAACCCCTGCTGTATGTTACAAGTACTCTCTAATGTTCAGGTCTGTCTGAGTAAGACACTGCCATATCAGACAGCAGGAATATAAAATATTTGTACTATACAGGGGGAGTCAAGTAACAAAGTCCTCTCTCTCTCATTTCTCTGACAAGGGGTGTTCCACCTTCCGAAGAGAGTGTGTGAAAATAAAGCATACAAACCAGGGAGAAGACCATAAAATATTATCCGTCCTGCCAATAACAAATGCAACACAAAGTACCAGGGTGGGGGAGGAGAAGAGAGAAGACACCAAGATCTGCTCTCAGTGCGGGTGCTGAAAAATCAAGCAGACTAGAGACCCTGTTAGGCCTATTCTGCTAGCATTTTAGTATGTTAGTACATCAAGTCCCCACAGAGCTTCAGTTCATTATGCATCAGATCCTGTGAGAAGGATCCTAGATATGGGGACCAGAACCACCACCCCAACTGGAGGAAAGTCTCAAGAACAAACACTGTAGTGCTAAGGATGTAGTCCAATATTCTTCCAGGTCTGTAGCTATGGACCACATCTGTGTACAGCATCCGGGTGACTGCTATGCCTTGGGGACGTGGCAGCACCCAAATACCCATTCCCCCCCTTAAGTCCCCCTCCCACTCATCTTTTCCCACCCCAATACCATTGCTCCAAATGTCCCCCCTTTATAAGGCAACCAGCCACCTTCCCACCCCCCCAAATACCAGCAGAGGGTCACCCTGTCATAACTGGTACCAACCTGGGGGGGTCCTCCTGCTTTGCCTAGGTAGGCATTACAAATGAAGAGCTGCTGGGCTTATGTCAGAGTAAAGAGGAAGCAGACACATGCAACTCAAACATGGTACTGGCAAATGGTAGCAGGCACCCACCTCCTCACCCCCCATCAGCAAGGCGAACATCCAGAGGCCCCATCCCAGTCACCAGAGATATATGGTGAAGAGGAGGAAACACCCCTGTGGCCCATGGACCACCCAACTGAAGTGTGGTCCCCATGGAGCAACCTGAAGGTCCAGGCCCCAATGCAGACTCCATAGCAGTAAAGCCTTGAGAAAGCAACTAAGGAGGGCAGCATGTGTCTGCATTACTGAAAGTGGCAGCTGAAAGCAGGGATCCTTTGCACCACAAGTACCCTCTCCAGCACCCGTAAATTGGAGAAGGAATGGGGCACCATCAGCCAATCTCCTCTTTAGGAGGAAACACTAATGAGCCAAAATAAGCTCAGAAGGAGCTTTTTTTGGGGAGAACGGACTAGTCCCAAACTTGGCATTCAGTCAGGGAACATTGAGTGGTCTGCAGTCGCTCGGTTCCCATAAATATGCTTGATGGTCATGCCAGCCTGCCGATGCAGAGCTACCATTTGTAATGACAATGACCCGGGTTCAGAAGTGAATCTGGGGTGCTGCAGGGCTGGCCAGTTGGGGGTGGGGGGTGGGGAGACACAGTATTCATAAGACTGCTCCTCCTCCAGTGAGGGGATGGTGGGCAGAGCTCATTGCTTGCCTGGCCCCTGGTAGGAGCTGGGGGAAAAGGCAGTCCAAGCCAGGAAGGTCAGGTGATGTGCGTCAAACATCAGTGCACATTGCATGGGAGCATGTGGCATGCATAACGATGTCACTGCATGCCACGCCTCCTCAAGACTGAAAAAGTCTGGCAGCAGGATGAGGAGCAACAGCAGGCCCTGTTCACAGCCATCAGGGCACATCAAACCAAACTGGATCAGTTCTCCAGCAGGGCTTAGGGACCCCCCCCTCATCCCCACAGGGGGGCAAGTCCTAGGCCGGCAGGTAAATTCCAGAATGATACAGCTGGAGTCATTCCTCAGAACGAGGGACAACCAAGAGGAGGGAGATCAACAAAAGATGCTTGACGACGGTGTCTGTTCTTCCATTCTTCCAGGCTTGTCTGGCAAGTTTAGAAACAAATTACATTTTGGGCTGTTCCAGCGGTGCATTAAATGGAATGTTTCTGTAATGCAGCTCCCCTCACACTGGGTCAGCCATACTGAAAGTTTTGCTCCTGCAGGGGAAAAGATTTCACTCACCACTTTCGCCTGGTACGGTGTAAAGAACTGAGTGTCTTCATGAAGTGATGAAGGCTTCTCTCCTTCTGGAGGGATGTTGGGTAATCATTATCAAACACCCCCTTTCCTTATGGAAAACCTCCTTCACGCACCATTCTCTAGAAAGGCTGTTTATCATACAAATGGAGAAAATGAGCAACTACAGAGTGGGGCTGCTCCTCTGGCACTGTGGGTTTTGGGCCCAATGCCCGACGTGCATGCTCATATTCAAGAGCTCTAGCCGAGCATAAATTCAAGGGCATTCTTGGTCGTCAGTCCCCCATTGTTTAACCAGGTAAGACACTAAGCTGAAAACTTGTTTACAGGTGCAACCTGGGAGCACAGGGAAGTTAAGTGGTTTGCTCAGAGTCGCACAGTATGCAAGTGGGGGCTGTAGGATTCAAACCCAGGTCTCCACATTTACAGCTCAGAGCCTTAAACCACTGCGCTATACTGCCTCCCAAACTCTGCAGGAAGGAGATTATATCCGGAATTTCCTTCCCCTCTGGAATGCCATAAAGATGCAGGTGGTTGTGGCGAATATGGGGTTTTGAATCTTCCAATTTGTCCTCCATAGTCTGGATGGCTGGGTGGAGCTGAATAATAGGGAGTTCACCAATATCAACCCTCTGGCACAGTAGGGTAAGTGGACAGTCATGTTCATCTGCTCATTTTTCAAAATTTTGTTATGCCCATGCAGATGACCATGGCTGTGTTGCAAATCTCCTCTGAAAGTCCCAGAGTTAGACAAGTAAACATCCAGCTTCCGGTTGAGGTACTGTGTCAGTATGGATTTAGCCTTTCACTTCCGTTTAGCTGCTGCCCATTGGCAGCAAGAACAAGGAGATACGAACATACAAAGAAGCCAGCAGAAAAAAGGCCATTTGGTCCACCAAGCCTGCTCATGTTGCAGGGTCCACAGCTTGAGCTACAGTCCCTGCCCCCCCTCTCCTCACTCCTCCCATCCTCCCTACCCATGACTCTTATCCTCCCCCTATACCTGTCCCAGCCTCTCTTAAATCTGCCCACTGTCAACGAGATTACCTTTTCTGGCAGCGCATTTCAAGGTGTCCACCACCCTCTCAGTGAAGTAGTGCTTCCTGACCTCCCTCTTAAACCTCCCACCCTCCGGCTTAAGACTGTGCCCCCTCGCGTTATGGTTGCCACTCAGCTTAAAGAGACTCCTTAACAACCTTACTTATCCCTTTAAGTACTTAAAGGTCCTAATCATGTCCCCCATTTCTCTGTCTTCCAGAGAGTACATGTTCTGTGCCCTCAACCTCTCCTCATATGCCTTACCCTGCTGACCAGCCTTCATCTTTGTAGCCCTCCTCTGGACCTTCTCCAGCATGTTAATGTCCTTTTTGAGGTGTGGGCTCCAGTACCGAACTCCATACTCTAGATGCAGCCTTACCAGTGACCTGTACAAGAGCAATATAATCTCTCTCCTACTACAGATCCCCCTAAATATGCATCCCAGCATCGTTTGCCTTTGCTGCTGCTTTCTTGCACTGTATGGAGTGCTTCAGATCACTAGTGATCATCACTCCCAGGTCCTTCTCCTCTGATGCAGATACTTGGACTCCACCCAGGTAGTACTCTGTCCTAGGATTCTTGGCTCCAATATGCATAACTGCATTTCTTGGCACTGAAGCCAAGCTGACAGATCCTAGACCACCTCCATAGCTTTTCCAGATCTTCCTGTACATCCTGTATCCCTTCAGCTGTGTCCACTCTTCCCAGAGAGATGGCAAAGGCCTGTGAGTATCACTTGCCATCCTCCACATCGAAGTTTTTTTTTAATCTGGTGCCCTCCATCTAGCGGCTGAGATCCTGCCCCTTCATTAGAGATGATTTGGTATCATGCAAATGGGTCTTTTGTGGGTTTTTAGGAAAGTAGCGGCTCCCATCTTGAGGATGACTTCACCCGACATCCCAGACTTTCAATTTTCAATGGAAAACACCAGGGGGAAAAACAGACTTTTGTCTCGTTTAAAACCAGCACTTGGGAGTCAATTCTTTATAGGAATAATATCTATTTTTAACACTATCATGCAAACAACCCCACTCTCCAACAGCATGCTTTGTAAACTCCTCCATTTTGAGCCAAACTTTCATGGATTTCATAGACTGGTTACAAGTCAAAACAGCGTTAGTCATAGAAGACGCAACACTCAGTGGAATATTCTAGTATATGTCCTGTTCATGTATTAATCTAGCGATTTCTTAAATGCTTCCATGTTAGTACTGTTCACTACCATTTCTGGGAGTGCATTCCAAGGAGCCACTACCTGCTGATTAATCCACCCTCTTCTGCTAGTTTTATAAAGCTCTCACCTTAATTGTTGTTTACGTGTTCTAGTGTCTTGGTTAATAAATTTCTTTTCAAAACTTGCACATTCCCAAAGCTCTATACTCTAGGCCAGGGGTTCTCAAATGGTGAGGCCAGCCTCCCTGGGGAGGCCCCAACCTATTCCAGGGGAGGCTCAAGCAAGTCTGACAAAGTACTGTATTTAAATTTTGGGTTTTATATATTTTGTGTGAAGAGAAGAAGCAAACTGAAAGAGGATAATAGTAGGTGCATTTTATGTATTTATTTACTAATAGGTGACAAGAGAAGATGAATGAGCCAAGGCTCATTTCAGGTGTACCCGGGGAAGGGTAGGTAGTGAATACATTTCAAAAGGAAACTGCAAAACAATCAAGAACTACACAGTGAACAATAGTGTAAACAAATGTAAATGATAAACTAATAATGAGTGGTGGTAATTGATCAATTTGTAGACTGATGGCAGAGCAGCCCAAATACAATGATTAAGCATAGAAGTGCTAAGACCAATAGCAGGAAAGAGCAAAGTAATCCCAGAGAAGTTGCTTAGGAGCAGGGAAAGAGGGGGAGAGGAAAAGTATGCAGGATGGTTATTTCCTATAGAGAGGAACAGAGAAAGTACTCTGACCCACGAAGGTACTGCAACAAAGGGTATCAATGGTTCAAGAATGAAAATAGCGGAGCAAGTAGGCTGGCCGGGGGGAGGTTACAATAAACTGAATAATAATATTTGTTTATTTTATTTATTTGTTATTCAGATAACACCTTTGAGCACAAGAGCTCTTTTTCAAAGATTCCACATCAGTATAAGACAAAGAAATGAATGCGAGCCAAGTACTCAAAGGGGTTTCAATTTATTCATGGCGTACTGCGCAAAGTACAGCATGTTATTTTTCCTTGGGGAGGCCCAAGATTATTTCAATTTTTGGGGGAGGCTCAAAATATTTTCCATGGATTTGGGGAGGCTCACTGTGACAAAGTCTAAGAACCATTGCTCTAGGCATAACTCACCTCTTAATTGTCTATGAGAGTGTAGGTTTAATCTGTGTAACCTCTCCTATGGCAGTTTTTCTAATGGTGTTTAATCGCTTTGTGACTCTCCTCTGAACCTTCTCTAACTAGTGTGTGCTGCCTCTATTGTGTGGTGACCAGAAGGGTGCACAGTGTTCCAGTTGGGGCTTCACCAGTGCATTGTACAACGGCATATGACTGTTGCCCATCTGCTTCAGATAGGTCTAAAAATACGTCCTAGTAACTTATTTCTCTCTGAGCACAAAAACAGTGTAAACAATTTATTATTCACAATTTAGAGATCTCTCTCTGTAACTTGTGGCTCTTTCCCATTCAGGGTACACCTGGCTAGTCTGTTTTTACTACTGAAGTGCAGGACTTTGCACTTTCCTCGTTGAGTCTTAATTTGTGCTCTCTAGCTCAGCATTTTAAGTTCTGTAAGGCGTTCTGAATTGGGCTATAGCTGTTTCACTATTTACAACTGCTCCTATCCTAGTATCGTTAAACTTGATAAGACATGAGCTGGGAGAGGTCTACAGTGATGCTTTTGTATAAAACATTTGAATTTGCCCTCAATTATGGGAAAACACATTTTAAGATTTTTGCCAAGCAGAACTAGCCATTTTTGAAAACAAAAACAAACAAAAAAAAAATCACTGGCCCCAACCACCCACATCTGCTCTACTGCCAGACAATTGATTGGGTTTACTGCTCTATTGCAGCTGAACATAATTTGTAATTTTTCACATTTCTCTTTGCACAGACTGTTCAGTTTGCACTCTTCCATACTGCATATAGTATTGTTACTGTCCTTGCATTACCCTACACTTGATAACCTGCACAAAGTACAGGTAGAAAAGGTAATTACAGTGCTCCCTTTCCCCATCTCCTGGGACACATCGGGAAATGAGCTGTTCTCAGCTCAGTATGCTTTTCCCAGTGAAAAACATTTTAAATAGTTAAACAGATAAAATACCCATTCTGGAGTCCACCTCTTGGATCTCTGCTGTGCTTCACCCAAATCATTATCACAGCAAACAAGAAGAAAAAGGCAGCCATGGCAAAGCACATCCGGTAGACCGATTTGTATCCAACCATGATGTCACAGTTCACGGGATTCTGGATGCCAGGGATCGAGGCTCCTCCCACACAAAAGCCAGGAATCTAAAAGAAAAAAAAAAAAATTCTAGCAATCTTCATTATTCATGGCACAAACCATCCTGTCGTCAGGATGTGTGTAGACATTAGAAATGCCACCAAAACTTGTTTTAATAACCCTAGGTTTTTTGAATCGCATTGAAACCATTCAACCAAACATACTTCCCAGATTTTTTTTTTTTTTTTTTAAAAAGACACTCCCCATTTTCCCCTCTAAAGTGCACTTCCAGTCTTGGAATAAACTAATTTCCCCATTTTATATGAGGAGGCAAACTGCCTAGAATTAAATTTACTTCACTACAACCCTCTTAAATCAAAGGGAGGATTACATCTCCCAGACTTCGTTACATAAGTGATAGCTGCACAGATTCAAGTCCTACTCTGCCACTTATGTAACGCCCATCAGGCCCCATGGAAACAGTTGGAACAGCTAATGGACCCTAAGGAAATAACCCCACAGATGCTGGGGAATCCACCACTCTGTCTTCCCCTAAAGCAACACCATACAGGCACTGGCTACGCATACAGAATACTCCCCCCAAAAAAGACTTTACTTGAGGCACCCGATCTCTGAAAATCTCATTCCTGAAATGACTGGTGGTAGCTCTTCGCTCCTGGGTCCCACATCACTTATGTTATGTAAGGCAAGTAGTAGGCCCCACCAGCAGTCTATCCTTTAACTCTGCAAAACACTTGCAAACTGCATGCATCCGCCTTCCCTCACTACCTCCAGCTGAAAGTTTGCAGCCACATAAAGAAGCTCTTTCCCAAATTGCCAAAACTCCTTCCCCAGATACCGTCTATATAGAAAACCAATAAAGCGAACAAACGAGCTCACCTAATCGGTAAACTATATGCAGCCCTCAGGGGATACTCTGAAGATAATCTTGAATATTAGGAAACGGTGGTCCAGGGAACTGGGGGAGGATACTGAGACAGACCTTTGGGAAACTAGTGCTTTACTCTCACAAAAGATCTCAACCTCTATCTACTGGAGAGAACATGCCTGGAAAACCAGGATGAGATTCTTCAGAACCCCAGATATTACATCTAAATTTGATGGCGCAGGACAGGTCCAGCGCTGGAGAGGCTGTGGCCAAATGCAACATAATCTGGTCTTGCCCTCTTACAACATACTGGAAGAATGTTCTAGAAGTGAAGAGGTTAAAGACGAGGTACCAGACCTTTTGACCCCAACCTATATCCTTTCTGCAACCCCTCCAAGGGAAGTTAAAACTTCTGAAGTAGTACATAAGCAACTTTACTTATACTAGCAGCAAAGAAACCTCACTAAACTTTGGTATACCCCGAATATCCCCTTCAAAGAAAGGTGGAGGTCAGTGGCTTATGAAATATATATGATATGGAGCGCTTGGCTGCTAGAGTGACCTCACACACTGAAACTTTTGATATTCAATGTCATACTTGGGTAACCTACCAGCTAGACCGCTACTCTGATTTTATGCCTTGACCACATCCCTTAAATCGGACTTCAACAAGCTAATTCAGAACTGGAAAAGGTGACCCCCATTTCCCCTTCCCTTACATCCTATACCCCCGACCTTCTTCTTGCCTTCCTTATATGGATCCTTGGATTATGCCCTAAACTTCCCTCTTGGATTACCTCCCCTACCTTCTTCCTACCACTTTACGGTTTGAGGTCTACCTATTCCTCATTTACTAGCCTTAGAAAGCCCAGACTTGAATTTTAATTTTTGATATTGGAAACTAATATAGCTGAAACCTGCTGAATATTAGCATAAAGAGAACTACCTTGTCTCACTCAAGAGGGAAAGGAAAGAATATAACAACTTTTGAAATGATTAATCTTTATTAAGAACAGTGATAAACAATTGGATAAGTTCCTCATTGATGTGAAAAATTGTAACTGAACTATACAACAGTTTTATGTTCCATGCTATGTGTCTGACAGAATGGAAGCTTAGATACAATGCATTTCTTTCGTTATGTTTTTGTCCCTGAAAAACATTTAATAAAACTTCAATTGAAAAAAACTTGTTATAGAGGATCATGTTTTTTTTTTTTTTTGGGGGGGGGGGGGACTCACCACTGCCAAATATAAAAACTCCTAACCATGACAGGTTAGGCTGTAGCATGGACTTGTGGTTAAGGGAAGCAAATGTATGCTAGAATATCCCGGGTTAGAACCCCACACCAGTGTGATGAGCAAGTCACTTGACATGAAGCTGCAAACTGAGCAGAAGCCAAGCCCCACTGTTCAATTCCATGACCACAATGTGTGTATGCATTTTTTTGGGGAGAGAAGACAGGCACATGCATAAATTTCCCAGTACCCTCACTGAGCAAATTCAGGTTGGCGTATGCATGCCCAGTGCCCTCACTCAGCAAATTTAGTGCTGCTCATGTTCCATACAACTATTTCTTCTGGACTCTGCTGCTATTCCTTTTCTTCATCAAAAACTGAGGCCACAATAAATGTGCCAGGAAGGATGCACAGCAAAGTAAGAGGTGGGCAACCATGCACAACAAGACTGTGCTGGCATAGAGGGGAATACTGTCATAAACCACTGAAGCTTCACTTCTTGTGGTATGTCACAAAATTCCCCTTGATAAGGCCACTGGCTTGTTGTACACTGTTGCCCATCCTTCCTGGCACATTCATTGTGGTTTCATGTTTGGTACAGAAAAGGAGGGGCACCACTGAACAATACAGACACACACACATAAAATATATGTAATAGATAAGACTTAGTGTGCGGTCGCACTCTGATATACGCACGAGGCCGCAGACAGTGCATCAACCACCCAAGGCGTGCGTATATCAGAGCATGACCGCACATCCTAGAGTGGGTTATCCATCTTATAAAATGGTAATAGCTTTTTTTTTGGGGGGGGGGTAAAAGTGCAGGTGTGCGGTCGTGCTCTGATATAAGCACGGTCATGTGATGCTCATGCTCCAATAATAGAACAGCAATTTCTCTACCCGTTTTACAAGATACATGATTGGCATGAGTGTGATATGGCAAATGAGCTCTGAGCTCATGAGTGCCGAAGGCATGAGTGAGATATCAAGAGCTCATGCGACAGGAGTGACAATATTTGTCATAGTACACGATCTGCCCATCATGTATTCAAAAATACAATAGGGCCAAGAGTTTCAGAAGTTTTGTTATGCTGTCTTGTGTTCTGTTCCTGTTTGTGTGTTTGCTCATTCTGTGTGTGAGCTTTTCTGAATGGGTTGGCAGTGTTATAAACTCTGGGAGACACATGAGTGTGTTTTGCAATGTTAAATGAGTTAGTTTTAGGTAGGAGTGAGAAACATACTTTTGTGAGGCTGTATTGTTTAGAAGTCTGGCAGTAGTGAAGCTGAGAGCATCATAGTAATTGTAATGAGCTGAGAGGCAGAGTGTCAGAACAGCCAATACGGTTTTCAGTGGTAATTAAGTTAGCTGCAGGAAGAGTGCAGAGTGTTCTGTGAAATTGTGCTCTTTAGGATTCTGGCTGCAGTCAAGCTGAAAATATCACAGTAATTGTAATGGGTGAGAATTAAGAGTTTGAGGAACAAGTGAATGTGTGTTTCAGTGGTAGCCAAGTTAGCTGCAGGCAGTAGTTTAGACTGTTCTGTGAAGCTGTGCTGTTTAGAATTCTGGCTGCAGTCACAGTAATAAGCTGGAAGCTGGTGGGGAGAGAGATAGGTGTGTTTTGTAATGCTCACTGAATTAGCTGTAGGCAGCAGTGAGACCTCTCAAGTAGTTCTGCATTTGTGTCTATGGTAACAGGACAGGTGTTTCTTGCATGCTGAGGGGAAAGCTGCCTAGAGTGATGACCTTTTGTGACGTGTGTGTGTATATAAATGGCTGACATCACAGTACAGCAGGAGGATAAAAATATCACACTGCAGTGGATGATGCACTATTTTATCTCATTCACTTACCACTCACTCCATATTATATGTACACATACATACATACATACATATACACACACACACACACACACACACACGTATTTTATATAGATATACAGATATCTCACACAGACACACACACACACACACACACACACACACACACACACACACACACACACACACACATACATACACACCAGAAGGTGATGCAATAAATCCATGCGTTTCCCCTGGCATTATATAAATCATGGAATCTCACATTACTGTGTCATCCCCATTCCTGCTAGCCCTTCGTGCTTCCCCACTACCTACTTTTACATAGAGATGCCACTCCCCCATGCAACCACAGCCAGAAGCATTCTCTAAATACCACTTTTTACTGCACTGTACCTTTTCCACAACAACTTGCTACATATCATTTGTAAACATCCACCCCCCTAAATTTACCACTCCAACACTCCGGACTACAATCTGCTGTGTCCATAGCCCCCTGCTCACCACCTTACTCCCCCCCCAAAAAAAAAAAACAATGAAGATATTGTTTCTGAATGTGTGGAGATGCAGTATTACACTGACCGTGCCCCATCCTGTTTTTTTAACAAACTCCCCAGCCGACTACTGCAAGTCACAGTGCTCACACTGCTGCAACCCCTCTCTCACACAGACAGCACCAAACATAGGCAGGACCACCCAGATAACTAAACAAAGCTACATAACAGCCACAACAGAATTATGGTGGAAATTAACAACTTTCACTTGGTGACAAATGAAGCCGCCATGTTTTTCAAAACCTCCAGGCCACCCACTTGTAAATCAGAGCCAATCAAAATACAAACACGAAAATGCCAGCAGATATAGCCCCATCGAGTCTGTTAGTGTGCAGCCTTCAGAGTCCACTCCACAGCTGCCCCCAACCCCCTCTTAAAGCTGTTCAACAATTTGAGACACCACCTCTTTGGGAAGTGCGTACAACTCTGCCACCACCCTCTGTGAAGCAATGTCTTCTCAATTCCCTCTTGAACTTGCCCCCCCCACTCAGATTATGCCCCCTCCAGTCTCAGACTATGCCCCCTAGTGGCCCTCCCTCCTATCTCCTCTGTGCTGACCCCATTTATAGAAACAGAAGTTGACGGCAGATAAGGACCGCAAAGCCCATCCAGTCTGCCCATTTCTTTTTCTACCTTATGAATGTGCCATCGGCCTTTGCTCTGTCGATGGCCTATCTATTCATACTCATCTGTATTGCTCCCTTATGCCTATCCCCATGCCTGTTTGAAGCCCTGCACTGCATTCATATCCACCACTTCCTGAGGTAGGCCATCCCATGCATCCAACACCCTTTCTGTGAAAAAGAACTTCTTCACATTACCCCTTAATCGGCCTCCCTCTAATCTCATGTTGTGTCCTCATGTCCTCTTTTCTTATATTGAAACATGTTAGACTCATCTTGTTAATGCCCTCAAGGTGTTTGAATGTTTAGAATATATCACATTGCTCCCTCCTCTGCTCTAGGGTATACATGTTGAGCTCCATTAATCTGTCCTCATATGTTTTCTGATGCAGTCCCTGTGCCATTTTGGTTGCCCTTCTCTGGACTGCCTCAATTTGGTTAGTGTCCTTGTGAAGGTGCAGCCTCCAGTACTGCACACAGTACTCCAGATGGGGCCTAACCAGTGTCTTGTAAAGGGGGATTATTACCTCCTTCTTCAGACTTGTGATACCCCTACTAATACACCCCAACACCCCCTAGCCTTACCTACTGCTTTAGAGGTCTGCTTGGATGATTTCAGGTCATCGGTGATGATGCCAGAGTTTCTTTCTTCCCTTGTGACTGCCAGCAACTCCCCTCCCAGCCCATAGATGACTTCAGGGTTTCTCTTCCCTAGGTGCACGATCTTGCACTTCTTTGCATTAAACCCCAGTTGCCACTTTTTCAACTGTTTTGCTAGTTTATCCAGAGCTCTTTTCATTCTGCCCACCCCATCTGGATCATCTACTTTGTTGCAGATTGTGGTGTCATCTGCAAACAGACAAACCTTACTCTCTTGTCCATCTACAATATCACTGATTAAGATACTGAAGAGAACTGGCCCCAGGACTGATCCCAGAGGTACCCCACTTGTGACTTGCATCTCTTCTGACTGTATACCATGTTCCACTCTGTTTTCTGCCTGCCAACCAGTTTGCCATCCAGTTAACCAACTTCTGACCCACCCCAAGCCTACCCAGCTTATTAATCTTCTATGTGGAACAGTATCGAAAGCTTTGGTGAAGTCAAGGTAGGAGACATCAACTGCTCCCCCTTGGTCCACCACTCTGGTTACCCAGTCAAAGAAATCTATGAGATAAGTTGGACAAGACCTTCCTTTTGTAAACCCATGCTGTCTTGGAGCTTGTGCTCCTATGGACTCCAGGTGGTGTACTATCCTTTCCTTAAGGAGTGCCTCCATAATCCTGCCCACTACTGAGGTAAGACCGACTGGTCTGTAGTTCCCTGCCTCCTCCCTGCTACAACACTTGTGGAGCGGGATCACATGAGCCCTTCTCCAGTCTTCTGGGACCTCTCCTGTGCTCAGAGACTCACTAAAACAGTTCTGATAATGGCTCTGCTAGTTCCACCCTTAGCTCCTTTAGTACCCTGGGATGTATGCCATCAGGTCCCATTGCCTTGTCCACCCTGAGCTTATCGAGCTCTTGTAGGACCCTTTCTTTTGTGAAGGGACTTCTGCACACCTCCCTCCCTCGTGTCCATGGTGCTGAACTGTGGGCCCTGCCCTACCTTCTCTTCAGTAAATACTGAGCAGAAGTATCTATTTAGGATAGATGCTTTTACAAGGTCCTCCTCCTCACATGCCTCCTTATCCCCTTTGTTCTTTCACATTCCTGAAACAAGCAGCAGAGGCAGCTACCCCGCTAGTGGAGTGACCTCACCTAGCAGGGTTTTGTGATACTTGTCCTAACAGAAAGTGATACAATTTGCTAACCACCTAGAGAGGTATTGTTTGGAAACGGCACTGCCTTCTTTTGTGAGCAAAGAAATGAAGAGCTGATCTGTTTTTCTGAGATCCTTAGTCCTGTTAGTGTAGCAACTCAGAATTCTGTGAACATCCAGTGTATGCAGAAGGTAGTCTCCATGATTGGAGTGCTCCGTGAAAAAGGCCGGGAGCTCAATGAACTGATTCAGCATAGATTCTGCTTCCACTTTTGGAAAACACTTGGGATTGGTATTCATGGCCACCCTTTCCTTGTGCAAAATCCCATGCCTGATTTTTCACATTAGGGCTTGCAGCTCGGAAATCCTCCGAGCTGAGGTAGTGGCCACTAGAAACAGTATCTTCCAAGAAAGAAACTTTTAAGTCTGCCTCTGCTGCTGGTTCAAAAGGAGGCAGCGTGAGCTTCTCTAGGATAAAGGCAAGTCCCAAGGAGAAGCAGGATTGCGGATCAGGGGCCTTAAATGGAGAACCCCTCTCAAGTCTTAGAGACTTCCAGTTGGGCAAAAGTCCCATCTCCGAAGGGGATGTGGTAGGCGGAGATGGCTGCCATACGAACTTTCACAGAGGAGTAGCCAACGCCCTGGTCATACAGATGACAAGTAATCCAGGACCATTTACTGGGCAAGAGAAAGGTTCCAAATCCTTGGAGCCAGCCCAAACAGTGAAGCACTTCCACTTCATGGCATAGGTAGACCTGGTGAAGGCTTTCTGGCCTCTACCAGGATATCTGCTACTAAGGGGGAAACGCCAAAGTGTGCCTTGGCTACGTCTGAAGGAGCCACACATGAAGGTGAAGTGATTTGAGGCCTGGATGGACCAGGGTCCCCATATCCTGGGTCAGCAAGTGTTGCAACAGAGGTAGAGGAAGAGGAGGTTCCTCACAAAGCTGTTGCAGAAGAGAGAACCAAACTTGCCTCAGCCAGAAGGGAGCGATGAGAATCACCCATGCCCCTTCTGCCTAGAGTTTGTTGAGCACTCTCAAAATCAAAGCAATGGACGGGAAGGCATAAACGAATCTGCCCTTCCAACACAGAGACTGCGCGTCCTGCCAACAACGGTCTTGCCCTGGAGCAACAGACAGGAAGCTTGGCGTTGTCGGGGGAGGCAAAGAGGTACACTTGGAGTCCCTCACTGTTGGAAGATGTAGTTTACAACAACTTGATAGAGTTTCCACTCGTGAGACCTGGCTGACTAGCAACTGAGGCATCTGCCAGAGTGTTCTCCACTCCTGACATGTGGACAGCAGCCAGGTGCAGGTTGTGCAGAGATGCCCAGTACCAGACTCATTGCTTCCTGGCAGAGGATAGGGACAAGTTCCTCCTAGTTTGTTGAGGTACCAGACTACGTATGTGTCTGATTGGATCAGTAGATGACCGGGAAGGAGAGCCTGAAGGGCGTAAAGGACTGCCCTCAGCTAGAGGATGCTTATGTGAAGCTTCTGCTCGGACTGAGACCAGCTGCCCAGAGTCCTGTGGGGCTCTAGATGGGCACCCCAGCCTGCCTGATGCATCTGTCAGAGTCTGGGTGGGGAGAGGAGTACAAAACGGGATCCCTTGACTGAGGTGATCCGGAACCATCCATCACTGCAAGTCCCTGATAGAGTCAGACACTAGGACCTCACGGTCTAGGTCATCTCAAGATTGGTCCCACTGGCCCCAAGGGTCCACTGAGAGATCCTCATGTGAAGCCGTGCTAGAGGAACAGTGGGAATGGCGGCTGCCATTAGCCAGAGAAGGTGAAGGACCTTCCTGGCTCAGAAGGAGACCTGACAAGAGTCTAGCTTCATTTGACTGTCTCGACTCTGTCCAGGGGCAGAAAGGCTTTGCCTAGGGTTGTGTCCAACTCTGCCCCTATGAACTGCAGCTGTTGGCAAGGGACCAGATGGTACTTGGCTTGGTTGTCTGCGACACCCAGGCTGGAAAGGACTTGTAGGGTGAGAGAAAGAGACAGCACAAGAGTTCCTCCTGGGACAGAGCAGCTGCCAGAAGCCAGCCGTTCAGGTAGGGGAAGACTTGAGCCCCCTGGGTATGCAGGTAGGCTGCCACCACTACCAGGCATTTGGTAAATACTCAGGGAGCTGAAGAAAAACCAAATGGGAGGGCCCTGAACTGGTTGCACGACCTCTGAAAACAAAACTGGAGATACTTGTGGTGGGAATGGCATATGGAAATATGAAGGCATGAGTCTTGCATATCCACGGCACATAGCCATAGTCCTGGCCGAAGCATGGGAAGAAGATTCGGTAATTAGATCATTCAAAACAGTTTGTACTCCACAAACTGGTTGAGGGAGCAGAGGTCTAAAATGGGTCTCAGATCTCCAGTCTGTTACTAGAAAGAAATGAGAATAGTAACCCGTCCCCTGGAGTTTTTTTTTTTGGGGGGGGGGGTGGACTGGTTCTATTGCCTCCTTCAGAAGAAGACAGCCCTTCACATATCTGAAGGTCTCTATCATATCCACTCTCTCTCCTCTCTTCCACAGAGTACAATATTGAGCCCTCAGTCTTTCCTCTTAGGGTTTCCCCTCCATACCTGTTAAAATCCTGGTTGCTCTGGGTTGGACTTCCTCCAGCAGCCTAATATCCTTCTTCAGGAAGGGACACCAGAACTGTACACAGTACTCCAGGTTCAGCCTGACCAGTGAGCTATACAGTGGCAGGAAAACTTCTCTCTTTGAGGCGATTCCCCTGGTGATGCACCCCAGCATCTTGTTAGCTTTAGCTGCTGCCTTCCTGCACTGTGCTGAATGATTCATTTGCCCTGTTATGAATACCCAAAGATCCTTCTCCTCTGTAGTGCCCAACTGTATTCCCCCCATTTTGTAGCTAAGCTTACAGTTCCTGACTCCCAAGTGCATAACTTTGCACTTTTTTGCATTGAAACCCAGCTGCCATGTGTCTGACCATTGTACCATTCTACCCAGGTCCTCCTGCAGTCCTTGCCAGCCCTCTGTGTTGTCCACCACTGCACCCATCTTTGTGTCATCTGCAAACAGGCTGATCTTATTGTTGACACCATCTGATAGGTCAGCAATGAATATGCCAAAACAGCACTGGCCCTAGCAGTGAGCCCTGCGGGACCCAGTTTGTCACAGCCCTTGGTGATGAGAGCTCTCCCTGGACAACTCCTCTCTGCTGCCCATCACCCAGCCAGTTTTTGATCCACCCCACTATCCTCTCCCCTACCCCCAGGTTCCCCAACTTGCCTAACAACTTCCCATGCGGCACTGAATCAAAGGCATTAATGAAGTCCAAGTACAAGACATCCACTGCTTGACCCTTGTCTAGTGCTCTTGTTACCCAGTCATATGCCCACCATGTCTGACACGATCGTCCAGAGACAAATCCATGCTGTCTGTTGTCCTAAAGACCATTCTCCTCCAGGAATGGTAACAATCCACTCCTTGTAGGACTCCATGAGCTTCCCCACAATGGAGGTTAGGCTGACTGGCCCAATTCCCTGGCTCATCTTTGGGCCCGCATTTATGGATGGGCACATGTGCCATCCTCCATTACAAAATGGATGCTGTGAACATAGAAACACTGTGTCCCTAGTAACCATGATGCCGTACTCAACAATCTGCTCGGAAATGCAGCGCAACACTCATTAGATCACAAATAAATACCTTATAAATCTAAAATAAAAAAGCAAACCCATGTTTAAAATTCAACTAAAAAAAAAAAAAAATATGTATCCTTCCTTACTACATAAGTACAGATGCAGACAGCAGGTGAGGATCACTTGGCCTACCTAGTCTGACCGTTTTCCCTGCCTACTATCACACTGCAGACCCCACCCGATTGCCAGCCTCACCACCCCACCCGACCTCTAAGGTTCCATTATGCCAATCCCATGCATTCTTGAAATCTGTTACCATTTTTGCCCCCACCACATTCACTGGGAGGATGTTCAAGGCATCCACCACTCTTTCAGTAAGAAGTACTTCCCACACATCCTCCCCCGCCCGAGTCCCCCAGCTTCACAGCATGTCCCTTTTCTTAAGCATCTTTTTTTCCTGAAAAGCTCCTCTTGAACCGTATTTATACCTGTGAGGTATTTGAATGCTTCCATCATATCCCCTCTCTCCCTCCATTCCTACAGGGTGTACATATTGAGGCCCTTCAGTCTCTCCTCTTAGTGCTTGTGGTACAGACCCTGCACCATTTTAGTTACCCTCCTCTGGGCCGCCTCTACCCTGTCTATGTCCTTTCGGAGATATGGCCTCCAGAACTGGACACAGTACCGGAGGTCTCACCAGCGATCTATACAGTTACCACCTCACTTTCTGCTGGTGATATCCCTCCCTATGCACCCTAGCATCCCACTAGCTCTCCCCACTGCTTTGTCACAATCTCTTGCCACCTTTAGATCAGATATGATCACCCCCATGTCCCTTTCCTGTTTGGTAGTTGTTAATGCCACCTCCCATTTTGTACTCCGCCCTGGGTTTTTGTGCCACAAGTGCATGATTTTGCACTTCACACAGAAAACCCAGCTGCCACACCCTTGACCACTCCAACCTTTTTAGATGTCTGTTTACTTTTTCCACACACACACACACCCCCCAGAGTGTCTACCCTATTACAGATTTTAGGGTCATCCACAAAGAGGCACACCTTCCTCTAGTCCCTCTACACTGTCACTAATAAAAAGACTTCAAGAGGATCAATCCCAGTACTGATCCCGTTGGTCACCCTCCACTCCTCAGAGTGAACTCAGTTTACCACCCCTCTCTGTCTCCTATCCCCCCCATCCAGTTTCTCACCTAGTTTACCACCTTTGGACCTACTCCCAGGCGTTTTACCTTGTTTGAGTATCCTAGGAGGAATGGTGTGGAAGGCCTTACTGAAACTGAAGTAGGCCACATCCACCACTCCTCCCTGATCGGTCACCCAGTCAGAGAAATCTATGTTTGACATCTCCCCCGGTGAATCCGTGTTGCCTTGGATCTTGAAGGCCACTGGATTCATGATATCCCATTATTCTCTCCTTCAGTAGTGATTCTAATAATTTCCCCATCATGAGTCAGGCAGACTGGCCAGCATCTGCCAGCCTCCTCTTTGCTCCCATTTTTGTAAATTGGGACTACATCTGCCGTCCTCCGGAACTACTCCAGTCTCCAGTGAGTGGTTGAACAGGGCTACCAAAGATGCAGCCAGCTCTTCACTGAGCTACCGCAATATCCTAGGATGTTCCCCCGTCTGGCCCCATTGTCTTGTCCACTTACAGATTTGTGAGTTTCTTCAGGACTCTCTCCTCTGTAAATGGACTAGTTTCTACCTCCCTTCCTTCGATGCTCCTGGCCATCATCTGTGGACCATCACCTTTCTCTTCCTCAGTGAGCACCAAACAAAAATTATTTGTTCAAGACTTCCGCTTTTTCCTGGTTCCCCTCCATGCACTCCCTTCCTTCCCTTGTAAGCCTTACTATTCCTCTCCGGTCACTCCATTTACATACCTGAAAAATACCTTGTCCCCTTTCTGTGCTGCCTAGCAAAGTTCTCCTCTGTCTGCATCTTTGCGCATCCAACTACTGTCCCTGCATCCTCCCATTTCTCCCGATACTCTATCCTCCCGTCTGTCACCTTATAACCCCTCATAAATGGAATATGAAATGGAAGTCTTGTGACAATGTATCTACACTCTAGGAGTCCGACCTCAACTCATGGCTTACGCCACTCTTGAGGTTACCCAAGGTAAAACTGCTCTTAAATAGATCTTTTATTTCACTTATCCCCACTGTGCATTTTTGAGGTTACAGACACGCACATGTATATGGATCCGTTGGTCGGTACAGAGCCTGCCAATTTCAGCAACTTCTAAATTTTTGCTTTCAACAGTTTTTGGCAGAGTGCCTGTCAGGTGTAAGCATTCCAACTGACAACTTGCCTGGGCCAGTAAGGGCCACCAGAATCATATGAACAAGCCAGCAGAAGGAGGCCATTTGGTCCATCAAGTCTGATCGTGTTGCAATGTACACAGCTTGAGCTACTGTCCCTGCCCCTCTTCCCCATTCCTCCAATCCTCCCTACCCATGACCCTTACCCTCTTACACCTGTCCACGGTCTTCAATAAGATTACCTCTTCTGGCAGCGCATTCCAAGTGTCCACCACCCTCTGTGAAAAAGTGCTTCCTGACCTCCCTCCTATACCTCCCACCCTTCAGCTAAAGACTGTACTCCCTCATGTTACGGTTGCCACTCAGCTTAAAGAGATTCTCCTTCTTGACCTTAGTTATCCCTTTCAAGTACTTGAAGGACCCAATCATGTGCATCTGTGTGCGCGCGTACGCGTCTCTCTCCCTCCCTGTTATTGCGCATGCGTGTCTCTCCCTCCCCTCCCATGTATTCGCGACATGCTCTCCCCCCTCCCTCCCTCTGTGTGCTGCACGTTGGCCTCCTCCTCCCCTGTGTGTGCTTCTCCCTCTGTGCCAGTCCGTCTCCCCCCCCCTCTCGATCTCTCTAGTTCATGTTCAGTGCCCTCAACCTCTCCTCTTGTGCCTTACCCTGTGCATCAGTACTGAACTCCATACTCTAGATGCAGCCTTACCAGTGACCTGTACAAGGGAAATATAACCTCCTCTCTCCTACTACCGATCCCCCTAGATATGGATCCCAGCATCTTGTTTCCCCTTTGCTGCTGCTTCCTTGCACTGCATGGAGTGTTTCAGGTCACTTGTGATTGCAGGGTTTTAAATAACTAAAAATTGATTAGTGTTTTGCTCATAAAAGTTCCAAAACATTGTGAAAATGCATATCACTTACCTCACTGTGTTCAACAAACATGACACTTATAGAAAACCTATATAAATGCTTTCTGTACAGTTAGTATTGTCCCAAGGAAAAAAAAAAAAACAAAACCTGCTAATCAATTATTTAAAACCCTGGATTATCACTCCCAGGTCCTTCTACTTTAATGCAGATACTCAGACTCCACCCAAGCAGTACTCTGTCCTAGGATTCTTAGGAGATACAGACACTACCAGTGCCCTATATATAGTTTGTGTTAAGGGGCAGCCATGCATCACAGAGTGTTCGTGCACTCATCCTGCATGATCTCGAAGGGGATGCACAAACATTATGTAGCAGTTTTACAGGGCTCCACTTTAACAACTACTATAGCAGCAGCATTTATTGTTACCTGGCACCCTTCGCCAGAGGCCCAGCTGGGCACTATTACAATAACGCAAACAAACAATAATCCATAGCAGTAATGAATACATAACCACCTCATTCCATTAAAACTAACACACAAACAAATGCACTGAAACATACTGAACTACAAAACTGCTGCACACATGCATTATGCAACTTCTCCAAATGCTTGCTGGACTATAAAACTGAGTCCTGTTTAAAAGCATCCGGGCAAGGGGGCCTCCCTCAAGTTCCATAGTGACTGGCCCACAACCTCAAATGCCCAGTCACCCTATGCAGCGGTTGCTTCTTGTGGTAAGCAAGTACTTCCCCTTTAAAGGGCTAGTAACTCAATAGTGGCAGAAAATGTAATTTTTTGTCACTGGCTATTTTTGATTTTGTAGCCCCCCCCCCCCCATTTGCTCACAAGATGATTCTGGCATATCTAGAGCTAGTCCCCTACATACTTCATTAACATTGTGACCTCACTCACTGACAGCACAAGAGACTGATCTGGCAGCACGTGACTGGCTACACTTAGCTGTGATGTCACATACTGAAGTCAAAGTGCTGATGTATTATGAGGAAAAAGCTAGGTCAGCCTCCTCGTAGAGTATCGTTTTGCACAGCACACCAAGTATTATGTACATAATCTAATTAGCAAAAAAAAAAAAAAGAAAAAACATACTTCAGCTGCAAGTAGTAATAGTTCATTACCTTTTTTAAAAAATACACTAGCTCAAAGTGGTCAAGTTGGTACTCTAGTTTGGCCACCATTTTAGCAGAAGTGCAGAGTGCTGGCAAACAATTCACTGGGTGAGAATCAAAGTAATTTGTGAAAACAAAATAAATCTCACACACACACACACGTACCTTTTTGAGTTGCACCTCTATTCCAGGCATTATCATAATGCAAGATACCACAGTGCCCATTAACAGGAAGCAGCAGAAGAGGAGTCTGGTGACTGTTGAATTTTTCGTAGAAGGACAGCATCCACACAGCAGACATGGAGCATTGCCACAAAGGCAGCCGAGCTGCAAGGGAAGAGATTTACATGAGTGAGTACTTATGCATATTACCCTGGTGGGGATGTTCGCCAGAGGATGAAACAAGTTAAGTGAGAGGGATGGTCTGTTTTTAAGGCTCTTTCAAAAGTTACACTTCACAGTTCCAAGTAGAATTGAAAAAAATAATGGAAGGTGCAAAACATGTTCCCTGATGACCACAGAAGCTCCTTCAAAGGGATTACCTTTTCTTTTATTAGAAGAAAAAAATAAAATATATATATATTTTTTTGTTTGTTTTTAAAAAGAGGACCTTCCCCAGTCACTAACTTTCATGCATTAATTACTCTTTCTTGCATCGATTCTGGAATTGTATTTCATTAATGTCTGCTGTGGTTAGTTTTTGCATTCTGAGCTGCTAAAAACTGCAGGGTGTACAAGAGCTTCTATTGCAAGCCTGTTGCTGTGGGCCCAGGGTTGTACTGCTGACATCAATCAAAATCTTTATTTATCCAGGCGAACATCATTGAGCAGAGCTCTTTTACAAGATGGACCTGGTTAGAACAGGGTCGGGTAACATCCATCATAAAAACATATAAATACATGTAAATAAGTATATAAACACACACACACACACACACACACACACACACACACACACACACACGTGCAGTAATAGGGGAGTCAAATGATAAAAGGAAGACAAGGCAAGCCATAACAGAGGAGGATTCAAATACAAGGGGGCAGGTCCACCATTGAACCATGCAACTGTATATAAACCATGTTCTCTGTATAGAAGTACCAGTTAGTTCATTTACTAGGGCAGTCACTAGTACTAGCCATGAAAATGGCTGAGAGAACCACCAACTAATGGCAGATGGGGTACCAGGAGGGGTATGTAATATGTAAGTGAAGGATAAACATTGTGAGAAGTGAAGTCCCAAGGATAGGTCGGTAAAACTGATGCAGCGGTGGTGGCCTACGGGGAGAGGGAAAGGGGAGTTAGGACTTTTATAGTACGATTGCTTGTAGATTGTGGATGAGTGCAGTATAGAGTTGTGAAAAGGCGGCTGGAGAAAGCTGGAAGATAGACCAGTATCAAAGGGAGGACAGAAGCATCAAGGTGTGGCATGATGACAGACCAGGGCCAAGGAGAAGACAAGCACCAGAAGTAATCTGTTCATGTTTAAATGGTGCATCATTGTAGGGCAGAGTCAATTTCAGAAAACATACAGAGGAGGCATTTAGATTTTAGCATAATGCATTGCTAACAAGGTGTCTTGTGGAAGGGGGAACACAGTATGTACACCGAGTACTGGTAGGTTTCCCTTGCAACATTGTTGCAACTGCATGGTACTGAACAATGCCAATCACTCCTCTATCCTACAGTGATGTCATAAGGAGCTAGGAGCCCAGCAACCTGACCAGCAAGGGCAAGTGCAGCAGGGCTCAAAAACAAATCCAAGTTATGAAGGCAGAGTAAACCTTGGCCAGAAATAACAAATGCATACACCTTTTCAGGTCTAGTACTGCATATGACGACTACAAGCTGTAACTTTTTGGACCATCAGGGAAGGTCCTCTTTACGTAGTGTCTACTAGCCATGGTAATAGCCACAATTACTCTTGGAAAATAGGTTACAAGTGGCTGTCGGATTGATTTTATGATGTAATGACCATTACTGCTATACTGTTATGTTTTGGTGTTATTACTTTACAATAAAAAACAGGACTGTTGCAATTATCACAACACACTGGTATCACAACATCCTAAGTCTAGGACATACAATTCTGCTTCCCCTTTCTGCTGAAGTCCTAGTCCTCCCATTTAATGTTACAGATAAGTATACTAGACAAGAATTGTCCATTTTCAGAAATGACACGAGAGGTCACAGTAAGGTACAGTGAAGTCCGCCAGGATAAAGCACAGTGTCACAGGTTCCCTGCATGACAAAAGGGATCAACTCCTACTGAAACTGCATTGTTTGCTGCAGTAACTATATGCAGAATTCTGCAGAGTTGGGCTTCATTGTAAATGCATCACACGCTGAAGCAAAGATGAGGCACATCTCAGCATACAATATGCTAAAGCAGAAATGAGGCACATCTCCGCATACGGTATGCAAAAATTACAGAGCAGAGAGCAGATATATGCAATTGTAACACGGCACTATTGAGAGGTGTAGGAGGGGTGCCGGCGATAGGCAGGACGGCATCACGTGGTGCAGGAGCAACACGGCATTATGAGACGATAATGCCGTGTTGCTCTTGCAATGCCAAAAGTAGCCACGAGAAGTGAAATAGTGGTGTGTGAGCTCGACGCCGGTGAGAGAAAGAGCCACACAGCCAGCTAGGAGCGAGAGAGTAGGAGAGGGAGGGAGCGGGGACAGGTACAGATGGGGGACATAGGCAGAAAGACGTATGCAGGTCGAGGTAGGTGTACTGAGCAAGCAGATGGCAGTGCAGTGTAGTTTATGTGGAGGAGTGGATATGGAAAGCGAGCGGCAGACCACCACACAGGGAATCAGGAGCCAGCACCAGGGAAACAAAGATTCCGTCAGCTGGAACCCGACCAACAGAGCGAGCTAGGAAGGTGCGGGGGGGGGGGGGAGTCGCAAGAGCAGCAGCCAAATCCGCTTCCGCATTTACCTGCCACACAGGACTGTCAATTTTAATTATGGAGTCACCGGCAGCCACGGACAGTGTACCGGACATGAGCAGTACCGGTGGAGAGGTAGGGAACTGTGCTGCCGACAAGGGGGTGGGCAGAGCAGGGCAAGGACTAGAAACACACCCCCTCAGTGACGACACAGGCATGCAAATGAGAGACTCGCCGGCCGTGCACAGGTCAGAACGAAGTGAACTGCGGTCCTCAGAGGCAGGCTGTGAGGGAAACGGTTGTTCAAGCACGGAGATGTGTCCCGATCGCTGCTTAGAACTCTATGTGCGTATACCGAAACCAGTTTTGACCCACATCTGTATGTAACACAGCACTGTGGTGAAATCTGAAAGTAAGATTAAAGATCACTAATTTCTGCAATTGCCTTGTGTTCACTGTGAATCAAGTAGCACACTGTGTAGCCTGCACCACCACCGAGTATGTCCATGTTACAAGCGCATTAATCCCCGCTGAAGGTGGCATCTAATGGGGAGTTAATGCATGGTTGGGGCCGTTGTCCGCCCTCTGCCTCCGGCCTCGTGCCACAACGGCCCCAACCATGCATTAACTCCCCATTAGATGCCACCTTCAGTGGGGATTAATGCTTACTTAATCCACGACAAAGGAGGGCTCTACTAGGGAATTAATGCAGTTTCAAACGCTGTATAGATCTGAAAACATGCATGTTCACATTGCACAGTGGACATACATTTGTGTCTGACAATTTATAACATGTAGCAACTTTACATTAATTTGGGGAAAAAAGATTCAAGTCAAGATTTGCTAGTTGTCATGCACAGTTCTAATGGTCTGCCCTCCATTACTACACGAGAGTCATGCAGAGTACTGCATTGTGGGGGAAATATAAATCATTTGCATATTCAACTATGCCCCCCAAAAAGGAACAAAGTTACAGTATACTGATTTTATCACTGTATTCCTTTCTGAAAAGTAACTTAACCATGCTTACTTGTACTGTTCTGTGGTAAGTCTGCTCTGCACATGATGTGGTTTCACAGTGACCACTAGAGTTCCCGAGGTTAATTGGGCGGTGGGTGGGAAAACTAAGCGAAACAAACAGCACTGACAGCAGGTTTAATCACCTCAGTGGCAGGTGGGAAGGAGATCATGCAACAGACAGCAGTGAGCAGAGGTTTCATCACCTCCCTCATGGGCTCCGAATGGGCTTGCTCAGGTCGGCTACAAGCGCAATCCCCATGGTAGCCAACAGATTTCTGCAACGCAACCCCGATACCAGCCGTGGTCCAATTCTTGGTTTAGCATGTTCCTGACTTTACTACCGTGCACTAGTGGGCATTACTAGGGAATTGACTCCCACTGTTTAAGGATCACATGTCTGTGCACCAATCACTTACTGTTATTTTGAGTTGTATTTATTGATGTAACAGGAGAACAATTTACAAAAGTGTAAACGTACATAGTATATGTGGGCAGAGGTAGTGACAAAACGCAGCTAGAATGCATGGATTAGAATACCAAGCAATTTACGGCTAGTACAGTACATGAAATGTCATTGTTCAAAGTATGGAGAGGTGCAGGAACAACAACAATTATCAAGGAGTAATGTTCCTTTGGATTTAAAAATCACATCAAAACTACTTCAACAAAACATAAGGATGTCTTGGTAATAAACCATATAAGATTATGTAAGAGTTATAATTTCCAGAGCTACAGACTGCAATCATGTCGCAAAACAGAGGAATTACAAATTCAGCAGAGGTAGACACAGGAGGATGCAAGATTATTTGGGAGATCAAGATCCTGTTTTGATGGAAATGTTCTTGTACTAAAGGACAGATTACATTTTGAAAGGCTTTCTTGGATACTGAAAAATACCTTCTAAAGAAAGCAGATGTTGCGGCCCAGTGGCGCAGAGGGTTGAGACACTGGACGCCACACCGGCAACCCGGGTTCAGGAATGGACCCAAGTGGCCGGGGTGAAGATAGAGTGTCCAGACTGCTCTCTTCCCGGAGTGAGCTGGGGTGACAAACGTTCAATGAGCAACCTCTGGCGGAGGCTGGGGGTAGCCAAAGAGCGTTGTGGCGTATGCCAGAGGGTAGAGCCATGGCGTGCGTTGCCGTGACAGCTGGGCTCCACAGCGGTGGAAACTAAGAAAAATATCTCCCTCCTCCCTCTGATAGGTGAAGGCGCCTCCCACCCAAGGACCACACTCCCAATAGTCGGGCACAGCTGTCTCCTCGCCTCCTCCCTGACCCGGTTTCAACCCTGTGAGAATGAGCGCCCTGGGCGAGGGAGGCCCTTCCCTGGAGGGTAGACCCAGAGGATTCCCGGTGCCGGGTGGGGGAGAGGAAGAGGAGATGAGCCGAGTCACGAGGGAAGTAGAGTCCTGGTCTGGGTGGTCACGAGAGAGTTCAGTGCGGCTCCAGTAGGGAAGGAAAAATTAAAAATAAAAAAAGAAAGCAGATGTTCAGTACATATAGTTATAAGCATACTCTACTTTATACAGAACACTGTATGAGGAGAAGCATGTAATGAGGTTTGGTTTTGACACACCCAAGGGATGTATGAATGATGCCATTTAAACTACAGGTGTAAAGCTTGAGGCGCTTACCCAAGCATTACATCAGGGTGTGAAGAGAAGCGTTACCATGCTCCTGTTGGTTTAAAAAAAAAAAAAAAAAAAGACAGAAGTTAAACTAGCAGTGCATTTTAGCAATGAGAATTCTGACCTACCCTTTTTTTTACATTTGTATTCCATATTAAAAATTGTCCTTTACCTCCTGTCCTGCACAAGAAAGGACCTTTCTTCCCAGTTTGGATTCTGCTTTAGCATTCTTTTTACATTTGAAAAATGTAAAACATAGCTCTCCTTCAGTATGGCTCATCATCTGTATTCTCTGCTGTTTTAGTATAAGAAATGTAGAAATTGTCGGCAAATGAGGAACGCTAGGTCCATCCAGTCTGCCTGTAGGCCCTATACATTGTATGCGGGCACCGACCCTATGTGATCAATGGCTTTTCATCACTCCCTCCCCTCTCAGGCTTCCCTTGTGCCTGTCCCAAGCATGCTTAAACCCCTCCACTGTGTTTGCCCCCATTACCTCCTGTGGCTGACTACTCCAAGTGTCGACTACCCTTCCTGTGTAGAAAAACTTCCTCACATTACCTCTTAATCTACCCCTTTCCAATTTCTGTCTACCGTCCCCAAAAGGTAAGGAAGCACTGTCTGCTTTATGCTTAAAGTACTGTCCCTGTAAGGTCAAGGAGCAATCTTGGCTGCATGCTAGTTCATCACAGTCACAAGAAAGTGATTGTTCAAGTTTAGCAGAAACTACTAATGAAAACCTGGACTGAGCCATATTAAAGAGCTAGTGTACTGTTTAGGCTTAATAGTAAATTTCAGATGCAGTCAGCTATCACTTCTTATATCTCAAGTATTTTTTCTTTTCTGTTTGTTAATTAGAAGATTTTCCACCTGGCAGTACTGGGGTGTTGTGTGGAGCAGCACTGTGTCTGGAGGAAAAAAAAAAAAGTCCGTTCTGTTCATCCCACTGCATCGCCAGAAATGACACCAAACACCTTGAGACACCACAATCCTTGCAGCCTGAACAGTGACTCTCACAAGCTACCAATCAAAATGCAGGAAAATGTGACATCACTAGTAACCAGGGAGATCCAGTCCCTGCTGCTTCATGTGAAAGTGAAACCTGGCAGTGAGAAATGGTTCTCAATGGTTAATAGTGATGTCATAGTCAGTGTAGTCTCAGTGTTGATGAAGTGGGAGGAACAGAATTGACTTTCTTCCTCCAGACAGCGTGCTGCTCCACACATCAGCCCAGTACTGCTAGGTGGAAAATCTTCTAATTAGCAAACAGAAAAGAAAAAAATACTTGTGATTATAAGAAGTGATAGCTGACTACACCTGAAAGTTACAATTAATTGCAGGCAGTTTCCAGGCAGTACACTAGCTCTTTAAAGTAGCACATCTTTTATCATTTCAAATGTGCAGTAAAGTGCCAACGCAAAATCAAAATGTGGGTTGGGGGGGGGAGGAATTATACAAGACAGGCGATAATGAGCAATCTAAAACGGAATAAAAAAGTACACGTCAAAATTTTTGTTGCACTGGCTGACTCTTCCACACATTCTGCGACAAAACAAAATTTCTTTTTGGCAAAAGGTTGCAGCTGTTTGTTGCTCCATTATACAAGACTGACATCACATGTTTAAAACTGAGAATTACAGTCTAGTTTTCAGGATGGAAAAAAAAAATTTACTTAAAATTATGTAGTTTGCTAGCGACCACCTTTTCCTAGCATGTCACTTGTTTTCCCAAGATTTGCTTTACATGTTTATTCCGTGAAGACTATACAAGAAACTTTTCAGGATTTCTGACTCCAGTGTCCTTTTCATAATATAGCATGAAAGAAAGAAAGAAAAGCGGAGATTGTGAAGTCATCTGGGGATAGTCGGGATAGTAAAATATTAAAAGGCTTGTTAATGTGAACTACTTCAACAACTAATAATGGTATGAAACCAACCCCCCCCCCACACACACTCATATTCAAGTTCAATGCAACTGCTAATGACATAAATCACTAATGTGATTTCAGCCAATCAGCACATAGAGCCACTGTATCCCTTACGCTGTATACAGTATGCTCTTGCGTGGGATCATCAGGAGGGAGTACTCCACTTCAGCACCAAGGGGGATGGGGTGGCAGGCACAGCATAATAAATATAAAAAATACTCAACTGATTTAAAAAAAAATAAAAAATCATTCAGATCATTCAAGCTAAACCTGATTTATGATCACACCAGAAACAGGGCGATTCTGGACCTAGTAATGATCTAAAGGAACAGAATTGCAGAAGTCCGAGTAGGACGACTACTGGGGTCCAGAGACCACCACATAGTGTAGTTTAGAATGGGGATGGGAATTCAGGCAAATCACACAAAGGCAGAGGTTCTAGATTTCAAAAGGACTGACTTCACTGAAATAGGGAGATGTATCAGAGCAGACCTGTAGAAAGAGGTGGGTGGGGGGAGTTTAAGAACAGTGGGAGCGACTGAACCGAGCCACAGTGGAAGTGATAAACCAATGCATCAGGTTGGTATGCAAGGGCAAGGGAAGGAAGAAGCCACTGGTTCTCAAAAGAGGTGGCAGACAAAGTAAGGGCTAGAAGGGTGCGCTTCAGGAAATACATGGAGACTAAGAGGTAGGAGGACAGAGGTGTACCTAGAGTGTCTAAGGGAAGTGGGGAAGTCTGTTAAGAGCACAAAGGCACCGACTGAGGAAGGATTAGCACAGACAGTGAGGAAAGGGACAAGACATTCTATAGGTACATCAGCGAAAGATGAAAATCCATGGGGGGGGGAGATCATAAGGCTCAAAGGGGATGAAGGGAAGTGTAAGGAGGGAGACCTGGAAAAGTCGGAGTTACTGAATACATTCTTCTGTTCAGTATTCACTGAAGAGGGGGGAGGGTCAGGGACCACAGCTGGGTAACCGATTCCCAGGATGGGTGTAGGTGGACACCAGCCCATTCACAGTGGAGTCTCCTGGAGGAGGTCACAAAACTGAAGATGGACAAAGCAATGTGGCCAGATGGCATACACCAGAGGATATTAAGGGAGCTGTGAATGGAGCCAGCAGCGTCTCTGGCAGCTATGTTCAGAGTCACTCATAGAAGCACAGAAACAGACGGACAGCAGACAAGGACTGCTTGGCCCACCTAGACAGTCCATTTCCCTACTTATTGGATAAGCTGCAGATCCTAGTTAACCAACAGCCTATTTCTTCCTACCCCCCCCCACCACCAAAATTGCCTTATGTCTGTCCCATGCATTCTTGAATTCCCCCAGTTTTTGACCCGACAACCTCCTCAGGAAGGCTGTTCCATGCGTCCACCACCCTCTCCATGAAAAAAAAAACAAAAAAAAAAAAACTTCCTCACGTCGCCCCTGAGCCATCCCCCTCTATCAAATTGTGTCCTCTTGTTCTTGACATCTCTTTCTGAAAGATGCTCCCTCTTGACTTCGACGATTCCTTTGAAGTACTTAAAGTTTCTAATATGCCCCCCTTTCTCAAGGGTATACATATTAAGCTCCTTTAGTCTCTTTGTATGGCTCCTGTTGCAGACCCTGCACCATTTTAGTTGCCCTCCTCTGGACTGCCTCCATCCTGTCTATGTCCTTGTGGAGATGGGGTTTCCAGAACTGCACGCAGTACTCCAGATGGAGTCTAACCAATTGTCTGTACAGAGGAACAACGACTTCTGTTTTCTACTGGTGATGCCTCTCCTATACATCCTAGTAACCCCCCCAAGCCATCCCTACTGCCTTCTCACATTGCTAGCTTACCTTTTGGTCATCTGATATGACTACCCAAGGTCCCCTTCCATTTTTGTTAATACCCCCCAACTGTGTACTCTTCCCTGGGTTTTTGTTTCCCCAGGTGTATTACTTTGCACTTCTTTGCACTGAATCTAAGCTGCCATACTTTTGACCTTGCCAAGTCCCTCCTCATCCTTTCCACCTCCCTTGTGCATCAACCCTGTTGCAGATCTTTGTGTTGTCTGCAAAGAGGTATACTTTTCCTTCCTCTTTCTTCCACTCAACACAGAAGTGGTTCCAGAGGACTGGAAAAGGGCACGTAGTCCCTCTACACAAAAGTGGTAGTAGGGAGGAGGCTGGGAACTATAGGCCGATCAGCCTCACCTCAGTAGTGGGCAAGATCATGGAGGCACTGCTTAAAGAAAGAATAGAGGCACACCTGGAGTCCAATGGTGCCCAGGATCCAAGGCAACATGGATTCACAGCAGGAAGGTCATGTCAGACAAATCTTGAGATTTTTTTGACTGGGTGACGAAGGAGGGTAATGGAAGGGGCGCGCAGTGGGCGACAAAGGAGGTTAATCAGGAGGGGGGGCAATGGATGTCACCTACCTCTATTTCAGCAAGGCCTTCTACACCCTCCCACACTGAAGGCTGGTTAACAAGATGGGTAGTCTAGTCATGAGACACAAGTAGTAAACTATGTTAAGAACTGGCCAACTGACAGGAGGCAGAGGGTGGTGGTATATGGGATCCAATCTGGGGAGGGGGGGGCGACCAGCGGGGGGTACCACAGGGATCAGTCCTTGGGCCAGTCCTGTTAAATGTCTTAATTAGCGACACTGCAGAAGGGCTGGAGGGAAAGGTCTGCCTGTTTGCAGAGGACACCAAGATCTGCAACAGGGTGGATACTGCAGACGAGGCGGAGAAAATGAGGAGAGACCTGGGGAAGCTTGAAAAGTGGTCTGAAGTGTGGCAACTAAGGTTCAATTAAAATAAGTGCAAAATAATGCACTTGGGACATAGGAACCCTGGGGAGAGCTACGGTATTGTGAAGGGGAAGGGGGAAATTGATGACAGTCACCAAGGAAGAAAACAACCTGGGTTTTTTTTTTTTTTTTTTTTTTTTTTCCCAGGTGACCTAAAGATGTCCAAGCAGAGCACAAAGGCTGCAGAGAGGGCCAGTGGCATACAGGGGTGCACAGGCAGAAGCCAAGAGATTGTGATGTCATTGTATAAAAGACACTGGTGAGGCCTCACCTAGAGTACTATGTGAAATTCTGAAGGCCACACCTTCACAAGGATACTGACAGGGTGGAGGCAGTCCAGAGAACGATGACTAAGATGCTACAGGGCTTGCACCACAAGACATACGAGGAGAGAGATTTAAGGACCTTAATATGTACTCACTGGAGGAGAGGAGGGAATCAGGGGACATAATAGAAACATTCAAGAATCTTAAAGGCATAAACAAGGTGCAGAGGAGGAGACATCTTCCAGTATAGCAGGAGTACAAGAATGAGGGGGCATGATATGAAATTAGAAAAAGGCAGGTTAAGGGGAAATGTCAGAACGGTTTTCTTCAGGGAGAGGGTGGCGGACACGTGGAATAGTCCGCCACAGGAGGTGGTGGGAGCAAGCACAGTGGAGGGATTTAAACATGCCTGGGACAGGCATAAGGGAACTTTAGTAGTGGGAAGGAGTGCTGAAAACACAATGATCACATAGGGTCACAGGCCGAATACAAGTATAGGGCTTATGGACAGACTGGACGGTCCACATCTGCCAACAATTTCTATGTTTCTACGATATGTTAATATAGCCTTTGACTCCATGTTTGGGCAGTCAGAATTGCTCATGTTCACTTTACTGTCCCCCCTTGACCAAACCTTGCATTTGGAGAAGTCTCAAACCAGAACAGACACCCCTCAGAGGCCCCATTTACTTTTATATATGTATAAAATGTGTGTGGGGGGTATTAGTAGAAACCTGGGAACCCTGACATTACAATTTTGGAAATTACCATTGTACGGCTCTGTTCTATATCACGCCTTGTGCTGCCTGTGTATAAAGTTCACAAGTAATTTCCTACACGGTCACAGGGTAGGTACTGCTACTGCACAAGGACTGGGGTGGCACCAGGATGTTGACAATGTACTGTGCCATGCATGGCCCCACAATGACCCCCACAAACCCCAGTTGAACGCCATACCACATTCCAGGGAGGTGCAGAGGTGTGACAACTGCAAGTAGAGCCGGGGGAGGGGGGGACAGAGACTGGCAAGGGACATGGATGTGTAGAGAACGAGACTGGGGGTTGGGGGAATCCACTGAATGCCAGGAACTACTACAGGTCTGGTGTTGGGGGAAGGAGGGCCACTGAACCACCAGCAATAGCAACAGAGACAGCCCAGAAGCAGGTCTAAAGGTTCAAGTTTTGTGGGGGCGGATTCCACATGGCACTGCATTGGGCATAGCGCTATACAACTGGTACTATTGGAAATGCAGCAGTGAAACAGGAAATATATCCATCAGTACAGAGGGTCCCTGGAGACACTATCCGATTCTCAGGATGCATAAGCCACTGCCTGGTACCCATTCCTGTGGCAAGATTCACCAACATCATCCCCAGTGAACACTTCTGGACTTCTGTTCTGACGACCACCACCGAAAAGAAAAAAAAAAAAAGTCCCAACCCCCCCCCAAACACACACACACACACACACACACACACACACACACACACCAAAAGCCACCAAGAGCCCTGGGCTATGCCATGCACAGATTATGTGGTGGTCACAGTTTAGAGGTCAGTGGTCAGAAACCCCGCTTGCTACCACTAATTTAGTTCATTTAAGGGAAGCGTCCATGTACTGTCGGGCCCCCCACCTCCATGTGAGTGGGGCCCGTTATAGGCTCTGATAGAAAAGTTTTTAAAATTACTTCGTGTCCAAGTTATTTCAAATTGTATCTGATAGTTTGTAGCAGGTCTGATACAAATAGTTGATGAGTACCCTGCCAGTCGGTATTGTGTTCGGTGTAGCCAGGATACTCATCGATTCTAAACTGGAGCTGTTTGAAGATTTGGCAAAACAGATTACTATACTGCCAAATCTTCAAATAGCTCCGGTTTAGAATGAATGAATGTCCTGGCTACACTAAGAACAAGTACCGACTGGCAGGGTACTTGGTAGACAATATTTGTATCAGACATGCCCACGAATGTCCAGGCTCCAAACCAGACCTATTTTACAAAGGAGCCACATATTAAGTATACAGATGCCCCTGGCTGCTCCCTGCCTGAAACGTCATCACGGGGAGAGTTGCGGGTGCTTGTGGGCGCGACAGGGAGGGCTCTGCTTCTTAAAATGCTGGGGCAAGGAGGGGGCAGGATCAACCAGATACACTTTGAAATAACTTAGACACGAGTAAGTTATTTTTTCACTTTTTCTACTGCATCTACTAATCGGGACCCACTTCACATGGAGGTGAGGCCCGACTGTACGTGTACATTTCCCTTTAATATACTGGAAAGCATGTGAGCACATATCGAACTACTCATTTGCAATGGAATGGAAACTCACCCCCCGGCAACTAAGTGATCTTTTGGTACATAACTTCTGTTGGGGCAAGACTGAGGAAACTTGTTGCACCCCAAAATAACCCCACCATCAACTGTGATTGTGTATCAGGCCCTTGGGGTTACTAGGGCACCTCAAGTATTAGTGATACCATAAAAACACTAACTTTCTACTCATGGTTCTCCGATGTCATCAATATCCTTGGGTATTCAGCCACCGCATAACGCTGTTAATTAGCCAAAGGGGTAAAATGTTCCAGTCACAGCAAGGGGAAAAAAAACAAACAAAAAAAAAACAACAACATAGAAACAGATTAACAGAAGAGAAAGTAGTAAGTGCCTTAGCTAGGACTTTCTCTCTATTTGTATGGGTTTCATAAATGTGCACACTGCACTCTTGTGCTTGAAAATGGAAACATACTATTATGTCTATTGGGACAGTGTCACCTCAATTAGGCTTCAAATGCAATCTACTATAAATACACCAAGTTAAACAAATCATTTTTATTCACTGAATCCAACATTAGTTTTATTCCAAGTTGATCCAGTTTACAAAAAATAAAAATAAATTAAAAACAGTCTGGCCGCCAGCACGGTGGCGCTTCGGGTTGAGGTGCTGGACGCCACATCTTTCGCCACGCCAGCAACCTGGGTTGGAGAACAGACTCTGGATGCCAGGGGAAGGAGAGGCTTTAGTGTCCAGAGGACTGCTCTCCTCTCCTGGGGTGGGTTGTAGGGGTTGCATCGCTCTGTAGTGACCCCCAGTGGAGATCGGGAGCACTATAAGATGGGAAAGGAAAACCGTGAAAATGGCACCTATGCCGGTGGCCCAGCCTCCCCACATCACGAAGCCGGAAAGCCCCCGAAGCTGCATACCCTCACTCACACAGAAGAAAGGAAGTGCCTATGAGCACTCCGGTCTCCCCTCCTGATGCCCCCAGGTTGCAGGGGGCCCCCCCCGGTAAAGGGATACAGCCGTGTCAATTAGGCGGTGGGGAGCAGCAAGAAGAAGAGGCGGTGGCGGGTGATGGCCGGCCGCCCAAAGGAGTGGATGGCTGGGTGCAGCGAAGGAAGGATAAAAAATATGCAAATAGTCTTTCCACAATGGTGTGCCACACTAAAACTGCATTTTATTTAAGTGATAGTATGTTAGTCATATGACACAATAATGTGATTGTCACATGAAGATAATAAAGTACTCTGGCAGCCTTGTACTTTATTCATGCAATCACATTATTGCAGAGGTCTGTGACCCAACTAGCACATCATGTTTCACGTGGTTGCCGCTGTGAGTGCTTAATCAGCATGTAAGGTGGATGATGATTTCACTACTGTAATTTTATTGACATAACTTCCAAGCACCGAGCAATGTTATGATTATACTACATGTAGACCCTCTCCTCCAATCACAAGCCAGAGGTAAAAATGATTTACTCCACAGCAAACTCACAAATGTCATTTTAATCTCAATAAAAGGACTGCTGAGAGATCAGAACAGTCGTGTTATTGTCAATAAAATGACAGGTGACATACACCTTACATTCAGATTGACCTGCACTCTGCAGCAACTGTGGTGCAAAGAAGGGGAAGGAGTCAAGTGACCACACATAGCCAAGGACAACAAGTAGTATTATGCTTTTTAAAAATGCATGAAACATAATAGTGCTCACATGCTACTTGGCTAGCTAGCCTCTGCAACAATGTGTGCCATACGAAGTACTCTATGTCTTGTACTTTTCAACACAGTCACATTAATTGCCTCACACAGTGAAACCAAACAGCACTTTCACAAACATGCACTTGTGTGCTCAAGAATATGGGCACAGCATAGATACATAGACGGTGTCGGCAGATAAGGGCCTATGGCCCACCCAGTCTGCCCATTTGAGCTTGTAAGTTCAGTTTATGTTTTCCTAGAAGTCTGTTGCCCCTTACCCCTGACCTCCAGAATTCCTTTATGTCTATCCCATGCATTCTTAAATCTCGTGATTGTTTCAGCCCCCACCACTTCCTCTGGCAGGGTGTTCCACTTGTCCACCACCTCGCTCTGTGAAGAAATTCTTCCTCACATTTCCTCTGAATCATCCTCCCTCCAGCTTCATCCCATGCCCTCTAGTCCTGGAACATCTTTTTCGCTTAAAAATAGTGTATTCCTGCACCCTGTTCCTCCCTGTAAGATACTTGTATGTCTCTATCATGTCCCCTCTCTCCCTCCTCTCCTCCAGGGAGTACATGTTCAGTTCCTTCAACCTGTCCTCACAGGACTTGTGATGCAATCCATGTACCATCTTTGTTGCCCTCCTCTGAACCTTCTCTACCCTGTCTATGTTCTTACATAGGTAAGGTCTCCAGAACTGTACACTGTACTCCAGGTGGGGCCTCACTAGTGTCTTGTATAGTGGAATTATGACCTCCCTTTTCCTGCTTGTGATGCCCCTGCCTATGCATCCCAGCATCCTATTTGCTTTACCTGCTGCCTTGTCACACTGCTTCTCTACCTTGAGGTCATCAGAGATGATAACCCCAAGATCCCTTTCCTGCTTGGTGCATGCTATATCCTCACCCCAACTGATATATTGTGCCAGGGTTTGTGCGCCCATATGCATTATCTTGCACTTCTTTGCATTGAATTTCAACTGCCAAACCCTGACCATTCTTCAAGTTTCTGCAGGTCCCTTCTCATTCTGTCTACACCCTCTGGTGTGTCTACTCTGTTACAGAGCTTTGTGTCATCAGCTAACAGTGAAATTCTGCCTTCTAGGTCCTGTAATGTCACTGATGAAGATGTTGAACAGGACCGTCCCAGCACTGATCCCTGTGGTACCCCACTGGTCACTTCTTCCTCTGTGGAGTGACAGCCATTTACCACCACCCTTTGTGTCCTGCCACCCAGCCAGTTACCTACCCACACTACTGTCCTGCCCACACTCATATTCCCCAGTTTGTGTAATAGTCTTCTATGTGGCACAGTGTCAAAGGCCTTGCTGAAGTCCAGATAGGCCACGTCCACTGCCCTCCCCTGATCCACCTCCCTAGGTCACCCAGTCAAAAAAATTCAACGAGGTTGGTCTGACATGACCTCCCCCTGGTGAAACCATGCTGCCTTGGGTCCTGTAGTCCATTGACAACCAGATGTTCCACCAATCTCTCCTTCAGTAGCGCTTCCATGATCTTCCCCACTACCGAGGTGAGGCTGACTGGTCTGTAGTTCCCCGCTTCCTCTTTGTTCCCACTTTTGTATAATGGGACTACATCTGCTGTCCTCCAGTCTTTGGGTACCTCCCCTGTTTCCAGTGATCGGCTAAACTGGTAGCCAGAGGTTTAGCCACCACCTCACTTAGTTAAGGACCCTGGGGTGCACCCCATCTGGCCCCATTGCTTTATCAACTCTTATTACTTCCAGGTCCTTCAGGACCCTTTCTCGTGTAAAGGGACTTGTGTCCATTTCTGCACCATTCTCACCCCTTGTACTCCCTTCAGACCCATTACCCTCCTCTTCCTCAGTAAAGACTAAGCAGAAATACCTGTTCAATATATGTCAGCTTTACTGTTGTCATCCTCCATGCAGCCCCCATCCTCCCCCTTCAGTCTCACTATCCCTCCCTTTGCCTTTCTTTTTTCACTTATGTACCTGTAAAAGGTTTTGTCCCCTCTACCCACTGATTTTGCAATGTGTTCTGTCCGAGCTTTGGCTTCCCTTACTGACCTCCCTGCTTCCCTTTGCTTCTCCTGGTACTTTTCCCTATCCTTCTGCCTGTGTCTTTTGTATTGCCTGAATGCAATCTTTTGGCTTTCACTTTCTTTGCTACCTCTTTGGAAACCATAATGGTCTCTCTTCTTTTCCTCTTGCTAACCTGCTTAATGCATAATTCTGTTGTTCTTGTAATCCCCATTTTAAATACTGCCCACTGTTCCTCAACCCCGATTCCTGCCCCATTCCCTTAATGCCTCTTTCAAGTATCTCCCATTTTCCCAGAGTCTGCCCCCTAAAATCCAGGATACGTGTTTTTGTGTGGTTTGGTTCTGCTCTTTGTGATTTCAAACCACAATGACTGGTGGTCACTGTTCCCAGGTGCTCCCCACTGTTACCCCCATCACACTGTCCCTGTTTGTGAGCACAAGGTCCAGTACTGCCTTCTGCCGAGTTGGTTCCATGACCAGTTGCTTGAGGAAGGCACCCTGAAGGGAGTCCAGGATAAATCTGCTCCTAGTTGATGCTGCTGCTGGGATGCTCCAGTCCACGTCTGGAATACTGAAGTCTCCAACCTGTACTACCTCACCCTTGTCTGCCGTCCTTTGGATGGCTACCATCAGCTCCCTATCTGTTTCTTCCTCCTGGGCTGGTGGTCTACAGACCACACCTGTGCAAATGGCTGTCCCACTTTTCCTTTCCAGCTTAACCCAGAGCATCTCTCCCCCATTTTGTTCCTCCTGGATCTCTGTGGCCCTTATGTCATTTTTCACATGCAGTGCCACTCCTCCTCCCTTCCTGCCTGCTCTGTCTCTTCTGAATATGTTGTAGCCAGGTATGGCCATCTCCCAGTCGTGGTTATCATTACACCAGGTTTCAGTGATGGCCACAATGTCCAGGTCTGACTGCACCATGACAGCCTCCAGATCTTCCATCTTGTTGCTAAGGCTCCTGGCATTTGCACACATGGCTTTCCATGATTTGACCTCCCTAGACTGTTTCACTGTTCTACTCCAGCCCCTTCCTTGGTTGTCCATTATCCCTGGTTCTCCTTGCTGTCTGCCCTTCTGCTGAATTTTGCCCCTTTTCTGCCTATCCACCTCTTGGGCCGGAGATGTGCCCCCCCCCCAAAAAAAAATAGCAATTTGCAAAAATTGCTCACTGTAAATAAGGAATGCCTTTCCTCTCCATTATCTTCCCCCTCCTACTCACTCCATAACACGGGTTTCCCACTCCCTTTCCTCCAGGGCCCCCCCTCCCCAGCAAATCTTATGCTGGCCAAGCTGCCGTCTCATAGGCTTCCCTACACTCTGGTCCTCTTCCCTGTCCCTGCATTCTGCCTCTACATCCTTCTTAGAGTCTTGAGTCTCTTGATTAATTTACATCTCCTTCCCACTCTTGTCCCTGACCGTTGATCGTAGTGGCTATCCTCCATCCACCGCCCACAGTTTGCTCAAGCCCTGCTGTGCTGGGAGTCTGTCTTGGCTAGCACAGTTTCCTTCCTCAAGTTACCATACAGACATACGAAGAAGCCAGTAAAGGAAGGCCATTTGGTATATCAAGTCTGCTCGTAGTACAGGATCCACAGCTTGAGGTAATGTCCCTGTCCTCCCTCCCCCTCACCCATGATCCTTACCTTCCCCCTATGCCTATCCCAGCCCCTCTTAAAGCTGCCCACTGTCTTCAACAAGATGACCTCTTCCGGCAGCGCATTCCAAGTGTCCACCACCCTCTCTGTGAAGGGCTTCCTGTCCTCCCACCGAAACCTCCCACCCTCCAGCTTAAGACTGTGCCCCCCTCATGTTATGGTTCCCACTCAGGTTAGAGAGATTCTCCTTATCAAACTTTTTTATCCCCTTCAAGTACCTGAAGGTCCCAATCATGTCCCTTCCCCCCCCAGTCTTCCAGAGAGTACATGTTCAGTGCCCTCAACTTCTCCTCGTATGCCTTACCCTGCTGATCAGATATCTTTGTAGTCCTCCTCTGAACATTATCCAGCAGGTTAATGTCCTTTTTGAGGTGTGGGCACCAGTACTGAACTCCATACTCCAGATGCAGCCTTACCAGTGACCTGTACAAGGGCAGTATAACTTCATCTTTCCTACTACTGATCCCCTACATATGCATCCCAGCATCTAGCTTGCCTTTGCTACTGCTTTCTTGCACTGCGAGGAGTGCTTCAGGTCACTTGTGATCATCACTCCCAGGTCCTTCTCCTCTGATGCAGATACTCAAGACTCCACCCAGGTAGTACTCTGTCCTGGGATTCATGGCTCCAATATGCATAACTTTGCATTTCTTGCCATTGAAGTCAAGCTGCCAGATCCTGGACCACCTCCACAGCTTTTCCACGGTAGGTCCTGTATCCCTTCAGCTGTGTCCACTCTCCTGCAGAGCTTGGTGTCATCAGCTAATAGGCACATTTTGCCCTTAATGCCATCCCCAATGTCACTGATGAAGACACGGAACAAAACTGGCCCCAGCACAGAGCCCCGTTGGACCCCACTGGTTACCTCTGGTGCCAGATAACTCTTCCCCCCACAACCACCCTGTGGGTTCCGTCCCTCAGCCAGTCTTCCACCCATCTGGCCATCTTTTCCCCAACCCAGAGATTCACCAACTTCCTGATCAACCTTTTGTGGGGCACAGAGTCAGAGGCCTTGCTGAAATCAAGATAGAGTATGTCCATCGCTTGGCTCCTGTCTGCCTTAGTGACAGTCAAAGATACCAGATTTGTCTGACATGACCCCCCAGTGAACACATGCTGCCTTGCATCTTGGAGACCATGCTCCTCTAGATATTCTACCAACCTTTCCTTTAGTATGATCTCCATGAGCTTGCCCACAATGGAGGTCAGACTGACTGGTCTGTAATTCCCTGGGTCATTCTTGCGACCGCTTTTGTGGAGGGGCACTACATGTGCTGTTCTCCAGTGCTGCGGTATCACGCCAGACTGTAGTGAACTATAAAATAAGTCTGCCTGTGACCCTGCCAGCTCTTCAGCCATTTCCTTTAGTACCCTTGTATGTACTCTGTCCAGGCCTGGTGATTTCTGCACCTTCGATGCCAGCAGCCCCTACCTCACTCTAGTCTCCTCTATCATTACATCTGTGTTCCCTTCCCCCACCTGCTCCTCTTTTTCCCTCTTGAAGGCAGAACAGAAGTATTCATTTATTATCTCTGCCCCCCCCCAAAACTTATCCTCCACCCCTTTGTTAAGCCCAACAATCCCTTCCTTCTTGTCCCTTTTTTTACTTATATTAGTGCCTTGTTTTTCGGTACCTACCCTGCACACCATACTTGGTTTGCACAACTGTGTACCTTTGCACCTTATTTTGTTTTCACTTTATTACCTGGTTCCTACTACTGCACAATTTTTAAACACACACACACTCACACACACACACACACTCACACACTCACACACACACACACACACTCACACACACACACACACACACACTCACACACACACACTCACACACACACCACACACACACACCACACACACACCACACACACACTCACACACACACACCACACACACTCACACACACTCACACACACACTCACACACACACACCACACACACACACACACACTCACACACACCCACACACACACACACACCTCACACACACACACTCACACACACTCACACACACACACTCACACACACTCACACACACACACACCTACTGTGTTGTTTACCTGCCTAGGAAAGGGTAAGGAGTAAAATGAATATCAAAGTGTGGTAACACAATCATAGCATGTACACCAGCAATGTAGTGACAAGGCAGGTAACCAGCAGCATGGTTCAATCGCTCCAACATCTGGACAACTGTGCCAAAATACAGTAAGGTGAACAGCAGCCTGATGTGGAGGGAGGTGGTGGTGGTGTACACAGCATCAGATAGGGCATAGGAATAATAAGCTTACAATACGGGAGTCCTAAGCAGGAGAAAGGTTTAAAGAGAATAGGAAGAAGAGTTAAGAGGGGGTCTGGCAGCGAACAGAGGGAAGGAAGGTAGTAAGAACTCAGCTTATCCCAAGGCAAGGGGCAATGCTGGATTTGTATTGGTGAGCAGCAGACAGGTGACCGTAGATCAATTTTTCAATTAATACACGGTTGCTCCTTCCAGCAGTCCTGAGACAGCACATCTGTATGTAGTACGCCTCTTGCTGATGGCTCATTCGCAACTTGTTGGCATTGTCCCGGAGAGTTGTGCCACGTCAGCTAGCAGAGCATCATGGAGCGAACACACAGTGTGAATTTCGATGCTACATATGAATTGGTTCATTGGCTATGGTTAGACCAACAGCTCAGCCTAGGACAACATGGCAAAGAGGGGCCAACACAGCTGCGGCACACCTTTACCCTTGGCAGAGAGACTAACATGGGCAAGAATTTATAACCCTCTCCTTTAATGAGGCAACGAAAAACAACATGGTTAATGAAAAAGGAGAGGGACACACTGAGGGGTTGTGTTTTCACAACCTAATAATCATGGTTTAAGAAATGCGTCCAAGAGCCCTCCAAATGCCCCTGCTTTCTACCTCCACCCCAAGAAGCTGCGAACAGCCTCGGCGTAGACCCCTGTGGTACTCCACATGACAGGGGCATTGGGGAGGAGGAAAAATTCCCCATCACTGCCCACTGTACCCTATCAGAGAGGCAGGACTCAAACCATCCGATAACACAGACGAGTCCACAAAACTCAGACCCTATCGAGTAGCATGACTTGGTCCACAGTGTTGAATGCTGAAGAGAGATAGAGGAGCACAAGAACCAACTTGTCTCCTCTATCTCTAGCCCTGAGCATATCATACAACCTAACTAGAGCCGTTTCTGTGCTATTTCTGGCCTGAAAATCCGACCAAAACTACTCAGATGTCAAAGGACACAAGGCGATCCTAGAGCTCTTGTGCCACAAGTTTAACTTTGCTTAAAAAAGGCAGGTTAGAGATTGGACGATAATTCACCATGAGAAGCTCATCTACAGTCCCAAAAAGCAGAGAAAGTCTGTTTCTCCCTGCAGCAGTTTCCCTGGACAGAAATTCTTTGCTACGAGAAACTGCCCCCTGGTACTCACCGTACTGAGCACACAGGGCCAGTTTGTCAGCCTCCAACCAGGTCTTCCACAAGCAACACTGCAACTTCAGACCCTTTATCTTCAATGCGTTGAGATCCCCTTCAAACCAATGAGATCTCAAGTGAGAGGATCAGAGTCCTATACGAACTGGAGGATGACATCCAGTGCTTTGGATACCACCCTGTTATAAGTGGTCACAGTCTCACTGGTGCCAGTCACATGCTGCGTCAACTCTAGATAGGTCAGCCAATGCCAATAGTCCCCCTGGGTGCAAACCCCTTAAAGGGCAATAGCTGACCATCTCCGCAGACCTGCTCAATCTTGAGGCTATCAATACCAAGAAGCAGCTGGAGCACCAGATCGAGTGCGACTGTGCTCGTGGGTCGCAGAAGTACTTACTTGTGTCAGGCCCAGTGAAGACATCAACTGGAGGAGGTCGTAACCAAAATGAGAAGATGATTTATCATTGATCCAAGTGTTGACATAGTCACCTTGCTGTGGGCAGAGGTAGTTGAAGCTGGAAGATGTGGCGAGGTTCTGGAAAGCTAACTTTGTCATAAGTTTTTGTAAGCTGTTATGGTTTATAGCTGGGAGTGTGTTGCCAGGGCTGATGCACTCTCGTCAAAGTCAGGTGGAGGCCCAAATCCCTCTCTCCCCAGAGCTTGGCTAATTTATAGGGGAACACCTGCCCTGCAATTGGAGGAAAAGGCTTCAGGTGCAGCTCATGTAGTTCTAGCCACTGGGGGTTGGGTTTAAAGGCTGGGAGAGAGGAGCTTAGGGAGTTGTACACTTCCCTTATAAAAGTTTACTGGGTAGAACTGCACCTAGTAACAGGGGTACCCATTTACTGTGGGACTGTATCTAGGATTAGTAGGGGACCCAATTAGTGCGTAGGGGTGTATCTTGGACTAGTGGGGAACCTGGTGGCTCACCCAAGGAAACCTACTTGGAGGGGGATGGGACCACACGTTAGGGCTGGCATATTTGGGAAGGTGGTGGGGTGCACAGGGTGTGGGGCTGCCATGATACTGGACTGGGCTTGGAAGTTCGGTGGTTGCCCAGTGTGCTACCAGCTGGCACAGCTTAGGAAGGAGGTTGAAGGGATTAGGAAGTAGCTGGGGGGTATGGTTGGGGAATAGGGCAGGGGCTCTCCCACAGGGTTGCACCACCCACTAAGGGTGGGGGCATAGGGAAAGGAGCGCATGAGAGGAATCTGGGGTCGCATAGGGACCCTGACAGAGGGGGCCCAAAAGGAGGACACTACCGAGGAAGCAGGCAGGTATCCGGGGACCCTCACAGAGGGAGGCCAAAGGGAGGACATTCTCAGGGAAGTAGGTGGATGGCTGGGGCTGGACAGAAGGAAGCAAGGTGGGGAGGTGGATTGGACCTTAAGCTCAGTAACCATTTCAATTCTTTTCTGCTTGAGGATGAGGGGGGAGATGTAGCCATGACGGGGCAGTTAGAGATGGAAAGGGAGCGGGGGGGCAGCAGCAGCCAGGGGCCGGATAGCAGGAGGAATGGGGAAAACATGGAGTGCAGAAAACAGGGGGGAGGAGGAGGAGGGGTAGAGGGAGGAAAACGCAAGGAGAAGGACCAGTTGAGAGAAAGGAGAAGGACCGGAGTACAAGGAGGACCCAGTAAAGGGAGCTGTGGGTTTAGGCCAAAGGAGCACGACAGGCATGGAGGGGCTGAATGGAGACAGGAAGGAAGGAAGATGAGCCAGACTAGTTTGCAGATTTGGGGGCGGGGGACCAGTGGCGAGCAGTGACCGGGGGTAGGGTACAGAAGGATAACTCGGGAGGAGGACAGGCATAGGATCGGAGGGGAGGGGGAGGCCAGAGTAAATAAGGAGGGGCGGCAGGTAACACCCAGATAGGGGGGAGATGCAAGGAGCCAGTTGAAAGGATGAGGAACATGGAAGGGGAGGAATTGGAGGAAAAGGAGCAGTCAGAGTGCTCCTGTTGGGCGATTCCATGATCAGGGGTATCAAATGGGATAGGGAAGGGGAAGCCTGCCCGGTTAGAACAAAATGCTTCCCTGGACTAACGGTCCACAGGGCCAAGCATGAGGTATATCAGTTGGCAAAGGATTGTGGACATTCCCTGGACATACTGGTCCACCTTTGTACCAATGACATTGAGGGCAACAGTGAGCTAGAGATGCAGGCAAGGTTCAGGGAGCTTGCCAGGGTCTGTCATGACATGGGATGCACAATTTCCTTCTCTGAAATCCCGCAGGTGCCAAGGGCTAGTGGGAACACAAAAGGAAAATTAGGCAGATAAACCAGTGGATCAGGGAGTGGTGTGGGGCCAGAGGGTATGGGTTAATGGGGGATTGGGGGAAGACCTGGGAGGATAAGGGGCTGTATGCTAGAGATGGGCTCCATCTCAATTTGTAGGTAAAGGAAATCCTTAAATTGAAAATAGAGGGGTTCGTTAGTGAAAGGTGGGGTTTAAACTTGTGAAGGGGGGAGGGATGAGAGAAAGGGCTGTCAAGGGAGGTCCAATAAAGAAGGGACCGTCTCAACCCCCGCCCCCGGGGAGCTGGAGGAATGTGGGAAAAGGCTGACGGGTAAGGTGCAGACCAGGGGAAGACAGAATCCCCATGGGAACATGAGCAGGGGAAATGGAAGTATAGGGAAAGGGTGGAAAGTAGTCCTGCTAAATGTCAGGAGCTTGGGCAATAAAATGCCTGAGCTCCAGGCAATGCTGAGGGAGAGGTGGATGTGGCAGCAGTCACCGAGACCTGGGCCACCACAGGGCATGACTGGGACCTGAACCTGGAGGGTTACACCATGTTCAGGAAGGACAAGGTGGAGGGAAGGGGAAGAGGGACAGCAATAATAGTCAAAAACTGCATTGCCACAGGAGGAGGAGGAGAGGAGGAGGCGGAGGGAATTGTGGAGGCGATTTGGGTTACCTTAATAACAAGGGGGGGGGGGCGCAAGAGAATAAAAATAGGAGTTGTGTATAGACCCCCTGCTCTGGCAGAGGAGCTGGAAGAGAGTCTGTGGCAGATGTTGGGAGACACTGCAGACTGGGTAAGAGAAGGGTGGTGGTGTTGGGGGACTTAAACATACCAGGAACAGACTGGGAGACTATGACATCTTCGGTGGCCAGGGAACAGAGCTTCCTGGATATCTTTCAGGACGCGTTCCTAACTCAGCAGGTGGGGGAACCAACCAGGGAGGCGCGGATACTAGACGTGGCCCTGGCAGACAGTGACCAGATTTGAGGCCTGGAGGTAAGGGACCTATTGGCGGGGAGCGACCATGTCACGGTCTGGTTCTGCCTGAACTTAGGAGGGGTACAAGACTGCACAAAGAGAGGTAACCGACTTCAGGGGGGGCGGATTTCAAGGAAATGGGAAGGATCCCTAGAGAGCACTTGGATGGGATTGGGCCAGACATGGACTCCGACAGTACGTGGGAAGTCAGGAGGTGGGTGCAGGATGCTACCAGCACCTGCACAAAAGTAAGACAAAAATCCGGTAGGGGACTGAAAACCCAGCTGGTGGTCCAGAGAGGGTCAGGAGGTGGTGAGGGGAAAGAAGGCGACCTATAGGCAATTCAAGTGCTCAAGGAGTGAAAGGGACAGAGGGGAGTACGAGTTGATGGCCAGAAGGGCCACTAGGGTGGTGAGGGTGGCTAAGGCAAGGAAGGAGCAGAACCTGGCCAGGGAAATTAGGAGGGGGAACAAGGGGTTCTTTAGATACATAGGGAAAAAACGAAGGGTGAGGGGGCACATTAGCAGGATTTAAACAGGGGAAGGATGGGCGCAAGACCCAGTGGAGCAGGCTAAGCTACTAAATGAGTACTTTGCCTCAGTTTTCACCAAGGAAAATAAGGGGCTGCATCATACATGGGAGGAGATGGTGAAACTGGTGGGGGGACCTACCGATCAGCGGGTCTTGGGAGAGGGGGTACACTGCAGGTGAGGGTAGGCAAAAGCAGGGGGGACGAGGTAATGGAGGTGGAAATCACAGCAGAGAGAGAGTGAGGGAAGCCCTCAGGTCCCTTAAGACGGAGGGAGCACCAGGGATGGATAAACTGCATCCCAGAGTGCTGAAGAAACTGGCGGATGTCCTGGCAAAACCCCTGGCGGAGCTCTTCAGCATCTCTGAAGATAGGGTGGGTGCCCCAGGACTGGAAGGTGGTGCATATAGTGCCTATGCACAAGGGGGGAGCAAGGGAGGTGGCAGGGAACTACAGGCCCGTCAGCCTGACCTCAGTAGTGGGCAAGGTGCTGGAGGGCATTGTCAAAGAGACTGGGGAGACCTGGAAAAGCTGGGGTGCCTGGACGATAGACAGCATGGATTCGTCCTGGGGAAATCATGTCAGACAAACCTTGTGGAGTTCTATTCTATGACTGGGTGATGAGTGCTTTGGACCGGGGTAGACCAGTGGATGTCCTCTTGATTTCAGGAAGGCTTTGACTGTTCCTCATGGGGGCCTGTTGGATAAGCTGGGAGAAATGGGGGTGGGGAACCAGATGATCAGATGGACAGGAAATTGGCTGCAGGGCCGGACCCAGAGGGTCGTGGTTGGCGGGATAGTCTCATCCCCGAGGAGGGTCATTAGTGGGGTTCCTCAGGGAATGGTCCTTGGGCCCCTCCTGTTCAACGCCTAAGTCTGACATAAGGAAGAGCATCAGGAGTGAGAGGAGTCTCTTTGCGGATGACTCAAAACTGGGGGTGGTGGTGGATGGGGGGAAGGGGAGGGTGACCCTACAGGGGGACCTGGAGGCTCTGGAAAGGTGGTCTAGAAAGCGGAAGTTGAGGTTCAATGCAGGGAAATGCAAAGTACTGCACCTGGGAGCCAGAAACCCGGGCCAACTATGCACCCGGTGGGGGGGGATGCTACAGTCTCGACGGCTGAGAGGGACCAGGGGGTAGTGGTGGCTGTCAAGATGAACAACTCAGACTTGTAGGAGGGCAGCGCCAAAGGCCAACAGGACGCATCGCTAGGGGGAAATCACCTCCAGAAAGAGGGAAGTGATACTCCCACTGTATAACTGCTTGGTGAGGCCGCACTTCGAGTACTATGTGCAGTTTTGGAGGCCACATTTAAAGATGGACATTGAACTCCCAGAGAGGGTCCAGAGGAGGGCAACCAAAAGGATTTGGGGCTTGGGGGACAGGACCAAAGGGGAGAGGCTCGAAGAGCTAAATATGTACACACTGGAAGAGAGAAGGGACCAGGGGGACATGATAGAGGTCTTCAGGTACATGAAGGGGGTAAATAGTGGAGGAGCAGTCAGAGTGCTCCGAAGGAAGGAAGGGGGGCAACTAGAAGGCACGGGTGGAAGTTGGACGGAGGGGAGAAAGGAGGAGGTGCTACTTCACTGAGTGGGTGATGGAGCCATGGACTGCACTGCCCAGGGGACTGGTGGAGGCAGACACGGTGGAGGAGGTCAAGAGTGGGTGGGATAGGTACAGGGGAAGGGTTCTGGAAGCAAAATCCAATGCAGCGAGAATATCAGAGACTGGGAAGGGAGAAGCCAGAGAGGGAGAGTGGGGCAGCAAGTTCAGCTCCCAGGTTGGGGGCTGACCAAACGAGCAGACTCGAAAGACTGTTAAGCCTATTCTGCTGGCATGTTAGTATGCTAGTATTCTAGCATGCTGAACTCCACCAAGATTAGACACCTGGGTGCCTCAGACACCCGACTGACGAAGTGTGCCATCTCCTGCAGGAATTCTCCCCCTGTTCCTGGTGGACAGTATACAAGTAGAATCCTGCTACCTGGACCCCCCCTCACACGACACTCAAAGGATCTGGTGTTGCCAACCGGAGGCACTGTGAAGCTCAGGCTGGATCTAAAAAAAAAAAAAAAAAAAAATGATGGCCACTCCCCCACCCCTCTATCCTTACCCTGGCAATGCACTAGGATATACCCAGCAGGGACAGCTGCCTCTAGAACTAGGCCAGCATAGTCACCCAGCCAGGTCTCTGTGATGCAAGCAAAGTCGACAGTGGAAATCAAGTCCGCAAACATGGGGGTCTTGTTCCTTAACCTGGTATTGCAAAGCACTGCCCGAAGAAGAGTAGAGGGCGTGACCAGTCCCCTAGCTGCTAGCCCACTCTGTTTGGTGGGACCCCTGGGTACGAAGACCAAACACTTCTGGCCTCTCCCTAGGCTCCGTTTAAACCCAGGGCGTCTCCTGAACCGGACAACCTCAATGCTACTCAGCTCCCCCGCCCCTGGTGCCTGGCCAGCTGTCCCACCAGTGCCTCGGTAATTCTGGCCTCCCTGCACGCCAGACTGTGGAGTTGGGAACCGGGATGTCAGTACAGGGGCTGAGGTTGCGAAGCAAGGAGGCAGTATAGGTAATTCGCACCAGGCTGCAGTCCCAACACATCTCTGCCGGCGCACCAGCTTAAACCAGAGGAGCCCTATCTAAAATGAACTCAACTAAAAAAAATACTAAATTTAGCTAAAAACACTGAGTACTGAAAACAAAACCCATTCACACCCTCACCTCACACTATATAAATTTTATATAAAACATGCACACATCTCAAACATCCACCCCTACGCTCCCACTACAAAGAAAATAATCCACCCCACCCCACCAAGTTAATAAAACGAAATAAGTAATCACAGGGGAGAACACAAACAAATGAGTGTGCTGCAGCAGGTTCAAAGAGAACAATTACAGAATATTCAAAGCAGGTGAAGACAAGGTATCCAGTCCAAAAATTCAAGCCTTTCCTAGGCCAACGGTCTGAGTGCAAAAGAACAAAGGTACTCACATCACCAATGTTCAGAAGTCAAACATTGTGCATCACAGTCTAAGAGAAGATTTCAATCTCAAGGAGCCCATCCAAGAAAACAAGGAGGCGGCTCGCCTCTCACCAGAGCGGCTTCAGTTATTAAAATGTTTAAAACACCAGGCACTCACCACTACACGGCAAAGTCCAAAGCCAAGAACAAGCTCAGAGTCTTCAGCTCCGAAATTGATCTTAAGAGTGTTTGGCACAATTCAACCCAGCAAAGGTACAAAGGGCAGGCAGCCCGCAGAAGAAATGGGAAAATGTCCAAGCAGGACCATGAAGAAGTCCTTCACATAGGCGTTCCTCACCCCTGGCAGGATGAAAGACAGGCTGCCTCTCAGGCCCAGGATCTACCTTGCAGACAGAACCAGCGAAGGCAATAAAAAGTTATGAGGAAATGTTCAGTTTTTCAACATGTACTCATAACTTGAATGTGGGAATATCTCGCCCCCAAGGTTTACTCTAACTGATTTTGGCCCCAAATCTGCACATAGCCCTTTGCTACCCTACCTGATGAAGAGGATAGATGTCATTTTTCCAAATCCCCTTTGAAACCAGTTTTCGCAGTCCCTCTGTGAACCACCTTTCGGACAAGGTTTAATAAAACTCCACTGGTCTTGATCATAACATGGTGTCAAAAAAACAAATAAGATTATGGGCCCCATATTTAAAAGTCCCAGGCTGCATCACACAAGTGCCTGTGCCATACAACAGAGATGAGCCGGCACAGAATAATGGTATTCAGATGATGCGCCGTAAGATGCGATCGTGCATGTCCAGCTGAATATCCTGAACATGCGCGATTGTGCAGTGGGAAATTTGTAGCAGGTGACCAGAGACCTGTGTGGAACATAGGGAAATGTGCGATAGGCAGCCATATGAGTGGCGTGCAAAAACAAAAATTTGCAATATTTCGAGCCCATTTCCCACGTGAGCAGCTAATTACTGGAATGTATTCAATCCATTTGCATACCCCAGACATGCATAGTTCCAGCTATGCAGGGCTGCCGCACCTCTCCACAAAGTTGAACAGGAGGTACTGCAGCCTAGCAGGTAGGTATGATGGAATGTTTGTGGGTGGGTGGGTGACCTGCATTGGCCTGGGTACAGTGACATTACCCAGTCATGTACAGGGTCAGACTGTGGTACAGGGGGCCCACCTGGACAAGCAACAGGGGCGGGCACGGGGTGAGAGAGACTGATCAATATACCACATGCATTTGATACACCAGCCCTGTATGCAGCATAGTCACATGCAATGCCCCACACACCCTCGTATAATAGGAACATGGTGATAACTACAAGAAACAGCAGTGTGCAGAAAGTGACCAGGTAACAAGAGTGGGTGAGTCCCACCTGTCTGCACCTGTGGTGTACCACCGTGGGTGTGTGCCACAGGTCAGTCCCTGACCCTGCCATGCTGTCACTAGTACTACCAGGCAACCTGGGCATCGCTGCCCTAGACATCACCCTGGACACATGCCACCACCAGGTGGTGCTCTGTAGGCCACATGGGTGCAGGCCATGGCCCCTGGTACATGTGCTGCAGTGTGGCAGTCTGCTCCGCAGGTTCACTAGGAGGGCACCAGACAGCACTGGCATGTGGCAGCTGAGTGTCTACACCCTGGGTGCAGTGTGAGGGATGGCTCTCTGGGCAGTGTCTGTGGTGCCCCAGCATCTATGGCTTTGGGTACTTCCATCCTGGTAGGACCACTGTGTGGGTGCCTGGAGAATGTCCAAGTGCACCTCCAAGGGCCATCTCAGAATGGCCTGTCTGCAGTTCTGTGACCTTCCTGTGGGTGGCTAGCTGATTCAGGCCATCCTTTTGTCTGCCTGAGTGGCACACTTGTGGGATGCGCTGCACATAGAGTTGCCACCTTTGGATGAGGCAAAAACCGGATCCTAAGCTCGGCCCCCTTTTCATGACTCATCATGCATTGTTCCTCCTGGAAGTCCATTTGTTATATCAGTAAAAAACAACACTTAATGCAGCAGTTAAATAAAAACTGTGCTGTGCCTGTTAAAGTTACTTTCCTAGGTTCTTCCTAATTATTTATTTACTTATGTGTTTGTTTATTTATTGACATTGGTTAACCAGCTAAACATACAGAGACAAAATACATCTCATTTACAGATATGATCTGGGGGGAGACAAGAGAAATACTATAAATAGCATGCAGTAGTATACATGCTTTATATCTTTTTCTGGCTCCATTTCCTGTTCTTGTCCACAGTACTATTTCAAAGCCAAAGAAGTGACCATACTTTTTTTTTTCCTCAAGAAAAAAGAATTTAAAAATGCCTAAATTCTGTTCAAGATGAAAATGTTTACTAGCAAATGAAAGTGGAAGACAACTGGCTCTCTTACTGTTACAAAAGGTGGGGGCAGCTTTGCTGCAGTGGAAAAGATTAGGTTAAGTAATTGCTAATGGTGTTAATGGCCACACTTTACACCTCCCAGGGTGACTGCATTCACAAACAAAAGGCTACATTGACAACAGAACTTGTCTGTAACCTGGACATGTAGCTGAAACAATTAATTATATGACAAAATTTGGTTCAAAAGTATGTAAGCACTCAAAATGGCTCAAAAACCTGACCAGCACAGAGCAAAACCGGATTACCTGATAGGCACCCTGAAAACCTGATCACCAGGTAAAAAACTTGACAGGTGGCAACCCTAGCTGCACATTTTGGGTGAACATGTACAGATCTGTGGCCTGTCCCCTACTTTTGCGCCGCATACATTTCTGCACAGTCACACATTCAGAAATGCACAACGCATCTCTCCCTTTCAAATATAGTGCTTCCCCCTTTCGAATACTGCACTTCTGCACATTTTCCGAGATGTGCCGTGCATCTCCAGTTTGGGCCGTGCATCTCCTCTGAATATGTGGGCCTATACTGAAAATGTGGGGTCAAACGAAAAAAAAACAAGTTATGAAGAAACAGTGACTTGTTCCAGTGTTTACTTTGCAGATTTTGGCCCCGTAGTGTTCAACCTATCCCTTTGTGCTACCCACCTCATGCAGATCACAGGTGTCATTTTTCAAATCCTCTCCTTTACAGCTGCATGGGGAATCATCTTTCAGATGAGTTTTAAAAAAAATTCACCTGTCTTGATCGTATCAGGTCATAAAGAGTATGACAGAAATTTGGGGTCACAATGTGAGAGCTCACTGAAAGTTACATATTGCCTCTCCACTAGCCTTTCCTGCGTAAATACAGTCTAAAACTGTAAAAGACAAACATCACTGAAAAATTAGATATCGCATCTGCTCTATCCTGGTTAAATTTAGTAAAAATGTGTAAAAGCAGTATATCAAAGCACCCCACTGAACTGTGCATCTATGCTGCTCCATCTGGGGAAAAATGCACAGTAAAGCTGGCCCCACTGAAGATTAAACTCCCCGTTCAACTGAGCTGTCCTGGGTAAATACATTACAATAGTGGGCAAAACCAGGCCCCCCCCCCCATCAAAAATAAGATACTGCTGTGCTATACTGGGTAAATAAAGTGTTAAACTGGGAAAAACAGGATCCCTCTGAAAACAAGATCGCATCTGACCTGTGCTATTCTGGGTAAATACAGTGCAAGCATGACCACATTGAAAATGAGACTGCCATCTCAGCTGGGTTGTCTTGGGGTAAATATGTTGTAAAACTCTTAAAGCAGCAGTACTATGTAAAAAAAAAAAAATAAAATAAAATCAGTCCTTTTTTCAGCAGTTTATTCCCTGTGCTCTGCTGAGCATGTACCTAGTACCCTTTCCCACAGACATTGTACTATCACCCTGTAATTTGCTCAGTTATCCTTTATTTTTGTTTACATTTCTGCCGCCTGCCACACTGAAAGCAGCAGAACTATATGCAGCTGCCATATTTACTATAGCGCTACAACACTGGAAACTGATAATTTCCTGATTTGGTAGTATTGCTGTTTTAAGCTACAGCTGAACAGCATTAAAAAGGAGATGCATCTAAGATTATCTGTCCCAGAAAGACACATTATAAAAACAGCAGGACTACACATGCACACACACCAAAAAAAAAATATTGCATCTCACCTCAATCATGGATAAATGCAGTAAAAAAATAAAGATACCCCCCCCCTTAAAATTAGGATCCCATTTTAATGACATATTACATCTCATCTGGTCTATCTTGGGTAAATGTACAGTAAAATGTGCACTATCTGGGCCCACTACAACAGCACGCAAGTGAACATTCGGCATGGACAAATGCTTTTTTTTGTTTGTTTTTTTAGTTTGTGATCAATAGTTTGTAAAAGCAATCAAGTTTTTAATGAAGCCTACTCGGGAACAAGCCAGTAATTTCTGCAAAGGCTAAAGCCAGACATGACCCACCCTATGCATTTGGAGAACTGTAAAATGCTTAAAATTAAATTTATTTAAAGGTTTCATTAACAGCTGTTAAATAGGGCCGGCTGCCAGGAGGCATCCCTGATTAATACAATCAACTAAGAATTCCACAGTTTGTACTTCCCTTGAGGTCATGCCTTACCCATGTTCTGTTAGTGCTATAGAGATTAATAAGGGGATAAGTGATGGTCCTGCTTGTGATACCATATGTATCACAATGAGTGGACAGTGACCTCAGCTCACGAGTGGCGAAGTATAGCGGAGCCACGAGTGAGGTTTCAGAGGTCACTGTCCACGAGCTATGATACACAGGCATCCCGCATTAGTTTTATACAACAGGGCTCAGTTTGTTAATTTTTTTATTTTTTGTTTTAGCAACGTGGGTTGGGGGAATGGTGTGTACACTGTGTTGGTAACTGGAGACTACATGTGCACTGTGCTTGTTATCTTCAGTGTACACATCACAATCTAGTTATCACACTGTGCTTATGATGCAACTTTTTATTTGAAGCCATACGGGTCTTTCTCCGATAATGCCAAGCCACTAGATGTCCACACATTTATATGTAAAAGAAAAAAGTCTAATCGTTTTGTAATGCAAATGATTTAATTAAACTATTCTATGAATGAACAGGTTTCACAGTATCATAATGTTAGGGGTTTCTTTGTCTCCTTAACTGATTAGAACATTTCAAAAAACTCTTTCTTTACTTTTTATTGTGACATTCTGGCACACCCTGCTTTTTAAAACAACTGGAAAACCATGACAATGACAGGACATCCAAATATACAGTAAGAAAGTGCACAGGGACACTGAAATTAAGCTGTAAATGTTCTACTTCATTTGTTTTATCTCCCCCCCACATATTTAAAAATGCAAAGCAACATATTTCCAGTTACACCAGCTGTCATTCATGTTAGTCACAATATAAAACTTTATTTAAAAGCACTTGCTTATGAATATTTGTGTATACTTCAAGAAATATGTACAATATAAACAATCGCAATGATCTTCCCATTTATTATTGCCTCATTTTTATTTAATAAAAAAGGCTGTTTACCTTATCAAAATGTACCAGTGTTCCCCATTCATTATTTTTGCGTGGTGGGCCACCACCCTATATTTTTATCCATTACTGATTGTTTGTTATAAAATCCTCCAAAATTGTCTTTTATTCTCATCCTTTATTGCACTACTACCTCTGTTCTGATACCAGTCCACTATATTTTACTTAAAATCCACTTATGCACATGTACAGTGCATATAGGAGGTCCAGAAAAATAATGCACCTTTGGACTCGATCATCACTGCCACCACCCTATATTTTCAGACAGTGGGGAACTCTGTGTACTGTTCGTTAATATTGGCTACTGCAGTGCTCCCAGATCTACAGGGATTCCCATATTTTACAGGATTTATGGGTTGAAAAACGGGATACAGAAAGGAGCGTTATTTATTGCTTTATACAGGGAACTGCTGCCAAAGATTTAAAGTCCAGGGGCAATAAATTTAAAACTAACACTTATTCACATTAGATAAAATGTTTTTGGCAGAGTATGCCGTGCTTTCCTCAAAAGCCATCAATTACTTCCACAGCACGGGCAGCGCCTGTTTTCCAAAGATAACAGATAGATAAAGAGCCTGTCAAGAAGGAGAAGTCTGGATTTATTTGGACACCTGCCAAAAAAGTTTATAACTGTTCACAGTTCAGGAAAAAAGCAGCTCTTGTTCTGTTGATTTTGAGCACAATGTATATAATTATCCAATTCCTGTTCCCATATGGAGTTAAACAACTGAGAAAGAAATCTGTAGGGGACAACAGCTGAGTTTTTCCTGCGTGTTGGGCCACCAACTCCAGCCAGTGGAACATAAATGTACTGTTTGTGGTTGGAATGAGCAATATAAACAGTAAGAATGTCTGAACAGTAATTTAAATTTACTAATGATGTAATCTTGCATAATTTCTATTAATAAATTTGAGGTCTGATAATTATGTAGATAGGGCATGTGTTAACTTGCTTTGTTCTCTCACATGATATATAATGTGCTATTTTTGACAGTGAAAGATCCTGTCATTTGTTATCAGGGGGAAAATTGTTTTTTTATTACGTTTACATAGTTGAGGTTTTGTGTAGACACAATAATATTCCTGAAACGTTCAAGATCTTCCTGAGGAACTTGCAGGATACTGGTATATAACTATACCATTTGTAAACGGTCCTGATCAAACAACTGGAAACATAAGACTTTGTCATTTTATAATATGATGTAGTGAGTGTTTTGCAGGGTCAGGGCCTCTAAGAAAACATTTATGTAACTCATTCAAGATTTCATCAGGCGATCAGAAGAAAGTCTGAGAATCTGTGTAAAAACAAATGAAAGATGCAAAAAATAGTATATATAAAAAATGTAAATTTCTCCAATTTATTTGCAATAAACTTGTTTACAGCCATTACTATTATCTTTTGAAAGATCAGCCGACTTGTGATTACTAATGGAGTACAGTTCATGAAATAATGAGTGCAATGTTTTGTTATTTCATATATTCATATTATATCATTGACTGCATATCAGAGTCGGTGGCTCAGTAGGTTGCACACTGGTGTGGCGAGCTTAACTGGGTGCTGACCATGAAGATCGCATGTCCCAGCTGCACACCCGGCATCTCCTCAAGCAGGTGGACTGGTGAGACAATGCTGCGTTTCGAATAAGGTTGGGTGAAAGGAAACACCTGTTAAGGAGAGGCAGGAGACAATCCGGAAGTTTGATGCCAGTCAGGCTTTATTCATATACAGGGAAGGAAGGGGACCAAATCTAAGTAGTAGTAAAAAAGCACTACTTACTCTACTTTTCTTAAGACTCTGTAGGTACAGGTTGGCTCAAGGCCACTCTGTGATGCTCTACGACTAGTATTTTGCTAGGAGGCCTACGCACCAGGAGGGTATAAACTTACACTATTTTATCACAAGATGCAAAAAGCATACAGTGTACAGTAACCACCAGGAAGCAAAACACTCAAAGTCTATAAGATCTAGATGTTCAGTCATCTTCATGCACAGCTGGGGAGTAGGAGTAAAAGGAAAAAGGAATTCCTGCTTGGCGCCAAGCTTACCAGTAGAGCCTATGAGAAGTTGCAAGGGAAATGGAGAGATTTGTAAACGGACCTTAGTCTTCGGTCAACCCACTCTCCAGAGTTGTTGGAATATCAGGACACAAACTGAGAATTGGGCTAAGCTCTTCCCTAGCGCAAATCCTTAACCTGGGCTGCCAAGGATGAACACGGAACGTGGCAAGAAATCGGCCTGAAGTAATGCCACAAGGGAAGAATCTGCTGCAGTCTCCCCAGCACCAACCCTCGACCAGGGCTACCGAAGACGAAACACAGGACCTGGCGAAATATCCACTCAGAGGATTGCCAAGGATGAAGACACCAACTGCTAAGCTGCTTTGGTGACTGATCCACCTGGAGGACCACCAAACTTGAGCTGGATCCTAGAAGATCGCATAAGTTATGCAGGATGTACCAAGCAGGAAGAAAAGCTAGAAGAAGATCTGGATTCCACAAGGTTTAGAACAAAATAAGAAACCGGCAGCCGCAAACACACCTGGGACATGGACTCTGCTTCTTCCAGTCGTCACTTCCAAGCTGACCAGGAAGCAGTAGCCGCGACTCTCCAAGGGATGTAGATTTTGGCTTACGGCAGACGATCTGGCAAGAAGATGCTGAAGTTCTCTGCCGGCTGAAGACTGCTGAGGTGAAGAGTTGATGAAGGCTGAAGATAGTCACATACTTTGCACCAACACTGGTACTGCTATTAGCACTGTACACTGGCATTTTACTTGCAGGTGCAATTTGCCTGGAACAGGGGCAAATTGCAACAATCTGGGGGCAATTGTTCACTTGCAGGGGTAAATTACCACAATCCTAATGTATTACAATACAGTCTCTGTGCTTTTTGCAATCAACACAACATTTCAGATGCTTGAGGAATAAACATTTTGTATAAACAGTACATTAGCTGACAGTCACTTTACAGCAGGTTGTGTACCAAGCACTCCTTGGTTGAACCCTTTTTCCTCTTGGGGTCTGTCTATTAGGATCTGGCTACCCCTGAGCAATTTGATGTCAATACCCCAGATACTGAACCTGGATGTTTAATTGCCCATGGGCCTGCTGCCCCAGTTACTGCCGGGCCTGGCTGCCCTAATCACTCTGGGCCTAAATGCCCTGATTAATTCTGGGCCTGATGTGCCCCTTTAAATCCTCGGGCCAATTGTGCAGCTGAGCCCCTTTACCTATTAGTTTCCCCGCCCTGTCCTGCCTCCCTAATGAATATTTAAAAAGGTCTTTCCTATGGCCTTGCTCTTTGGCCCTTCCCCACAGGCGCGCTAGCTTGCCCGCCTTCAATATTTAATATGCCTTTACTAACATATTAAAATGCCAGCAGAATAGGCCCAACGGTCTTTCACGTCTGCTCGTTTGGTCAGCCCCCACCCTGGAAGTGGACCTTGCTGCCCCCCTCGCCTTCTCTGGCTTCTCCCTTCCCAGTTCCGGATATTCTCGCTGCATTGGACTTTGCTTCCAGAACCCTTCCCCTGTACCTGTCCCATTCCCTCTTGAACCCCTCCACCGTCTCTGCCTCCACCAGCCCCCTAGGCAGTGCATTCCATGGCTCTACCACCCTCTCAGTGAAGTAGCACCTCCTCCTTTCTCCCCTGAATCTTCCCCCCTCCAGCTTCCACCCATGCCCTCTAGTGGCCCCTCCTCCTTCCTTCAAGCACCCTGACTATTCCTCCCTATTTACCCCTTCATGTACCTGAAGACCCTCATCATGTCCCCCGGACCTCTTCTCTTCCAATGTGTACATATTTAGCTCTTCGAGCCTCTCCTCATAGGTCCTGTCCCCAAGCCCCAAATCATTTTGGTTGCCCTCCTCTGATCCTCTCCAGGAGTTTAATGTCCCTCTTAAGTGTGGCCTCCAAAACTGCACGCAGTACTTGAGGTGCGGCCTCACCAAGCAGTTATACAGAGGGAGTATCACTTCCCTCCTTCTGGAGGTGATCCCCCTAGCGATGCATTCCAGCATCCCATTGGCCTTGGCTGCTGCCCTCCTACAAGTCTCCGAGCTGTTCATCTTGACATCCACCACCACCCCCAGGTCCCTCTCAGCCATAGAGACTTGTAGCATTTCCAGGGTGTACACTTGGCCCGGTTTCTGGCCCCAGGTGCAGTACCTTGCATTTCCCTGCATTGAACCCAGCTTCCACTTTCTAGACCATCTTTCCAGAGCCTCCAGGTCCCCTGTAGGGCCGCCTCCTCCTCCCCATCCACCACCGCCTCAGTTTTGAGTCATCCGCAAGACTCATCTCACTCCTGATACCTGTCCTTATGTCAGAGACGAGGTGTTGAACAGCAGGCCCAAGGACTGATCCCTGTGGGACCCCACTAATGACCTCCTTGGGATGAGACTATCCCATCATCTACCACCCTCTGGGTCTGGTCCTGGAGCCAATTGCCTATCCACCTGATCATCTGGTTCCCCACCCCATTTCTCCCAGCTTATCCAATAGGCCCACGTGAGGAACAGAGTCAAATGCCTTGCTGAAGTCTAGAAAGAGGATGTCCACTGGTCTACCCAGGTCCAAGGCACTCGCCACCCGGTCATAGAACTCCACAAGGTTTGTCTGACACGATTTCCCCGGGATGAATCCATGCTGTCTATCGTCCAGGCACCCTGACTTTTCCAGGTCCCCCCTAGCCTCTCCATGACAATGCCCTCCATCACCTTGCCCACCACCGATATCAGGCTGACAGGCCTGCAGTTCCCTGCCACCTCCCTTGATCCTCCCTTGTGGATAGGCACTATATGCGCCACCTTCCAGTCCTGGGGCACCCACCCACCCTGTCCTCAGAGAGATGGTGGCATGCCCTTCCTGCAGCGCTCAGCCACTCTTCCTCGCGCCTAGCGCAAACTAAATACATTTATTTTTTCCTCTTGTTTGGGTGGACAGCACGAAAAACAGAGCTGCCGCCAACTCACCACACATACCAGGAATTTCCACTGCAGGCGGGAGGTGCTGCTGCCGAGGGAGGGAAAAGCTCAGGCAGTGCGGCGGGCATCGGGGGCCTCGGGAAGGCCAACCGGCGATGTGGCTCTGGCAATGCCACCAAAGAGGGACTGGAACACTCAAAATAAATGGGGCACAGAGCCCTACGGCCACACAGCAGGATGAGGTTTTACTTTTTGGTGCCCAATGGCACCGTGGACTGCACTGGAGCTTCAGGACAGCTTCACTAGCTGGTACCAGAGCAGGCCACGGCTTCAACCCTCCAGGTAAGCCCTTTCCAGGTTTTTAGCTAGTCGTTTCCTCTCCTTTCCTCTCTACAGCTAGCTGGATCTCTCCAACTGAACCATTTCATAATTTAAAAGACAACTCTGCTCTGGTTCCAGAATGTCTGGATTGGAATGCTGTGCATGAGCAGCTCAGCACAGCATTCCATCTAAAGCCATTGTTACTTGTGTTGCATATTAAATCTGGTTTTTGACATGTAATTAGTGCTCTGGGCACTTTTTCGATACGTTTTTCCTGTCTTTTTAACCATAATAAAGGGAAAATTCACTCATGGGGCCTCTTTTCATTGTGCCCTGCCAGCCCTCACAAACAATAGGCACCTGCAAACCCCTATTTTTCTATTGCCTCTCTTTCTGTAGTGCCCCCAACTTTGGGGCATTACACTGGCCTCTGAGGCCAGAAGATCAGAAAGATGTGGGTTCTATCCCTACAACAGGCACTTGGGTTAAATCCCAATACTGACACTAGTGCAGCATGAGGGGGTGCTGCACTCCTGAGGTGCCATCTTTTTTGTCTGCCTGTTCAGGTGGACGTTAAAGATCCTATGGCACTTTTCAAAAAGAGTAGTAATTTATTAAAAAATTGGACATCATCACAGTAACATACAAAAGAAACATCAAACTAGAAGCATTCATCTGAATAACAATCATAAACCCTACTTACACAATGAGCAGCACCCACAGGTTACATAGAAACAGACTGACTGCAGATGAGGACCGCTTGGCCCCCAGTCTGCCCATTTCCCTACCTAGAGGATTAAGCTGCAGATCCTATTTAACCAACAGCTTATTTCTTCCTACCCCCCCCCCCACAAAAATTGTGTTATGGCTGTCCCATGCATTCTTGAATTCTCCCACACGGTTTTAGACCCCACAACCTCCTTAAGAAGGCTGTTCCATGCATCCACCACCCTCTCTGTGAAAAAATACTTCCTCACATTGCCCCTGAGCCGTCCCCCCTCTATCTTCAAATTGTGTCCCCTTGTTCTTGCACATCTCTTTCTGAAAGATGCTACACTCTTGGACTTTGATTCCACTGAGGTATTTAAATGTTTCTATCATGTCCCCCCTCTCCCTCCTTTTCTCAGGGGTATACATATTAAGCTCCTTTATTCTCTCCTCGTATGGCTTCTCTTGCAGATCCTGCACCATTTTAGTTGCCCCCCTCTGAACTGCCTCCATCCTGTCTATGTCCTTGCGGAAATGGGGTCTCCAGAACTGGACACAGTACTCCAGATGGGGTCTCACCAACTGTCTGTACAGGGGGATAACAACTTCCTGTTTTCTGCTGGTGATGCCTCTCCCTATACATCCCAGTATCCCCCCAGCCCTCCTTATCACCTTCTCACATTGCTTGCCAACCTTAAGGTCATCTGATATGATTACCCCAGGTCCCTTTCCATTTTCGTTAAACTGCACACATGTAAAGGAGCGTTTTGGGGCAGTAGCACACTTGGAGGTGTGCCTCTCCCATCCAATGACTGCTCCCTTGAGCAGGCGTGCAATCTGTCCAAATTCATCGAGGTAGGAGCTCAGTATGATAGCGGTGTCTCTGCTTCAAAGGAAAGCACCGCTGCCATACTGAGCGCCGCACGCCATCCCCTCGTGTCAGGCACCTCTAAAGATTTGGTGCACACTGGGAGCCCACCCCAGCGTGGCAAACGTCCCACTTTTTTTTTTTTTTAAACCTGTAAATGAAATGAAACGTCCCGCGGGCGGCCTCTCCCAGCCCCCCACCACCACCTGCACCCACCCACTGCGCACTCCAGCTCTCCCCACAGCCCCCACACCCCATACTACCTCCGGACTCTGGCACGACGATCTTCGGTGGACCGGGAACACGTCTGCACTCTTCAAAGGCAACCACGAACTGAGGAAATACCGGTAAGCTGTATAATGGGCTAGATAGGGGGGTTTCAACTTTATTGCATATCAGTCATTTTTTGGAATTTTTGCACCAGATTTTCAACATGGGGTTTTTGGGACCCCTTTTCATGAATGATGTCACTGTCATTCAGGGAGCTCGCCAGGGTCTGTCATGACATAGGATGCACAGTTTCCTTCTCAGAAATCCTGCCAGTGCCAAGGGCTAGTGGGGAACACAAAAGGAAAATTAGGGAGATAAACCAGTGGCTCAGGGAGTGGTGTGAGGCCAGAGGGTATGGGTTGATGGGGGATTGGGGGGAGACCTGGGAGGATAAGGAGCTGTATGCTAGAGATAGACTACATCTCAATTTGAGGAGGGAATCCTGTTGAAAATAGAGGGTTCATTGGTGAAAAGTGGGGTTTAAACTTGTGAAGGGGGGTGGGATGGGAGAAAAGGCTGTCAAGAGGGTGCCGATAAAGGAGGGACTCTGTCTCCACCCCCCTGGGGACCAGGAGGATTGCAGGAAAAGGCCAATTGGCAAAGTGCAGACCAGGGGAAAACAGAATCCCCATGGGAACATGAGCAGGGGAAATGGAACTATAGGGAAAGGGTGGAAGGTAGTCCTGCTAAATGCCAGGAGCTTGGGCAATAAAATGCCTGAGCTCCAGGCGATGCTAACTGAGGGAGCAGTGGATGTGGCAGCAGTCACTGAGACTTGGGCCACTGCAAGACATGACTGGGACCTGAACCTGAGGGATACACTATGTTCAGGAAGGACAGGGAGAGGGAAGGGAGGAGGGTAGCAATGATAGTCAAAAACTGCATTGGCATAGGGGAGTAGAGAAGGCGGAGGGAACCGTGGAGGCGATTTGGGTCACCTTGATAACAAGGGGGGGAGAGAGTAAAAATAGGAGTGGTGTATAGACCCCCTGCCCCGGCGGAGGAGCTGGAGGACAGTCTGGTGGCAGATGTTAGGAGACACTGCAGACTGGGCAGAGGAACGGTGGTGGTGTTGGGGGGACTTAAACATGCCAGGAACAGACTGGGAGACTATGACATCCTCTGTGACCAGGGAACAGAGGTTGTTGGATGTCTTTCAAGACGCGTTCCTAACTCAGCAGGTGAGGGAACCGACCAGGGAGGCATGGGTACTGGATGTGGTCCTGGCAGACAGTGACCAGATTGGGGGCCTGGAGGTAAGGGACCCATTGGCGGGGAGTGACCATGCCACGGTCTGGTTCTGCCTGGACCTAGGAGGGGTAGAAGGCTGCACAAAGACGGAAGTAACCGACTTCAGGGGGGCGGATTTTAAGGAAATGGGAAGGATCCTTAAGGAGCATTTGGATGGGATTGGATCAGACATGGACACTGATAGTAGGTGGGAAATCATCAGGAGAGGGGTGCAGGATACTACCAGCACCTGTGCAAGAGTAAGACGAAAATGCGGTAGGGCCCCCAAACCTGTTGGTGGACCAGGGAGGTCCAGGAGGTGGTGCGGGGAAAGAAAGCAGCCTATAAGCAATTCAAGTGCTCAAGGAGTGAAAGGGATCGAGGGGAGTACGAGCTGATGGCTAGAAGGGCCACTAGAGTGGTGAGGGCGGCTAAGGCAAGGAAGGAGCAGAACCTGGCCAGGGAAATTAGGAGAGGGAACAAGGGGTTCTTTAGATACATTGGGGAAAAACGAAGAGTGAAGGGGCAGATTAGCAGGATTAAATCAGGGGAGAGATGGGCACAAGACCCGGGGGAGCAGGCTGAGGTACTAAATGAGTACTTCACCTCAGTTTTCACCAGGGAAAATGGGGGTGCTGCATCATACATGGGAGGAGACAGAGATACTGAGGAGGGGGACCCTTACCGATCGGCAGGTCTGGGGAGAGGGGGAGGCATCACTGGCAGGTGGGGGAGGGCTAAGCAGGAGAAGGGGCACCAAAGTGGAAATCACAGCAGAGAGAGTGAGGGAAGCCCTCAGCTCCCTTAAGACGGAGAAAGCACCGGGGCCGGATAAATTACATCCCAGAGTGTTGAAGGAACTTGCAGATGTCCTGGCAAAACCCCTGGCAGAGCTTTTCACCATCTCTCTGAGGACAGGGTGGGTGCCCCAAGACTGGAAGGTGGCGATATAGTGCCTATCCACAAGGGGGTCAAGGGAGGTGGCAGGAACTACAGGCCTGTCAGCCTGACCTCGGTGGTGGGCAAGGTGATGGAGGGCATTGTCAAGGAGAGGCTGGGGACCTGGATAAGTCAGGGTGCCTGGACAATAGACAGCATGGATTCATCCCAGGGAAATCGTGTCAGACAAACCTGGTGGAGTTCTATGACTGGGTGACAAGTGCCTTGGACCTGGGTAGACCAGTGGATGTCCTCTTTCTAGACTTCAGCAAGGCATCTGACTCTGTTCCTCACGTGGGCCTGTTGGATAAGCTGGGAGAAATGGGGGTGGGAACCAGATGATCAGATAGATAGGCAATTGGCTCCAGGACCGGACCCAGAGGGTCGTAGTTGGTGGGATAGTCTCATCCCCAAGGAGGGTCATTAGTGGGGTCCCACAGGGATCAGTCCTGGGCCCCTTCTGTTCAACGCCACGTATCTAACATAAGGACAGGAATCAGGAGGAGATGAGTCTCTTTATGGATGACTCAAACTGGGGCGGTGGTGGATGGGGAGGAGGGGAGAGTGGCCCTACAGAGGGACCTGGAGGCTCTGGAAAGATGGTCTAGAAAGTGGAAGCTGAGGTTCAATGCAGGGAAATGCAAGGTACTCCACCTGGCGGCCAGAAGCCCAGGTTAAGTGTACACCCTGGGGGAATGCTAAAGTCTCGATGGCTGAGAGGGACCTGGGGGGTGGTGGGATGTCAAGATGAACAACTCTGAGACTTGTAGGAGGGCAGCAGCCAAGGCCAACAGGATGCTGGGATGCATCGCTAGGGGATCACCTCCAGAAGGAGGGAAGTGATACTCCCTCTGTATAACTGCTTGGTGAGGCCACACTGGAGTACTGCATGCAGTTTTGGAGGCCACACTTAAAGCGGGACATTAACCTCCTGGAGAGGGTCCAGAGGAGGGCAACCAAAATGATTTGGGGCTTGGGGACAGGACCTATGAGGAGAGGCTCGAAGAGCTAAATATGTACACACTGGAAGAGAGACGGGACCGGGGAGACATGATAGAGGTCTTTAGGTAAATGAAGAGGGTAAATAGGGGAGGAACAGTCGGGGTGCTTCGAAGGAAGGAGGAAGGGGCCACTAGAGGGCATGGCTGGAAGCTGGAGGGGGGAAGATTCAGGGGAGAAAGGAGGAGGTGCTACTTCACTGAGAGGGTGGTGGAGCAGTGGAATGCACTGCCTAGGGGGCTGGTGGAGGCAGAGACAGTGGAGGGGTTCAAGAGGGGGTGGGACAGGTACAGGGGAAGGGTTCTGGAAGCAAAATCCAATGCAGCAAGAATATCCGGAACTGGGAAGGGAGAAGCCAGAGAAGGCGAGGGGACAGCAAGGTCAGCACCCAGGTTGGGACTGACCAAACGAGCAGACACGAAAGACCATTAGGCCTATTCTGCTGGCATTTTAGTATGTTAGTATGTCATGGTGTTATGAAGAGACTGCTGACGGGTGATTTCGAGGCACTGCGCGAAATCACCCTTCGCCGCCCTCGATAACACCAAGCATGACAGTGACATCATTCATGAAAAGGGGTCCCAAGAACCCCATGTTGAAAATTTGTGCAAAAATTCCAAAAAATGATCAAGTGCTGCACAGCAGTGAACCCCACGCAGGCACGCAGGTTTGCGTAATTTCAATACTTTCACCCAGATTTTCAACACTGCCATTTTACCACACCTCCTTATGAGCAGTACAGCTGTCATTTTCACATCCTGCCCAAAACGTTTTTCCGCCATGTAGTGCACAATGGCATTAAGTCGTGTAAAGGAATCGATGTATGGGACACAGTAAGAAAATCACAGTGACACTGTTCATTAGCAGAGGTTTTAAAATGGCAATGTTGAAGATCTGGTGAAAAAATTCCTAAAAATGACTGTTTTACGAGTGTGCATTGCACAGTTCCCATGCACGCTCGTAGGTTTGTGAATTTTCAATATTTCCACTCCAGATTTTCAACACTGCCATTTTACCACACTTCCTTATGAGCAGTACATCTGTCATTTTTCACATCCTGCCCAAAACGTGTTTTCGCCTATGTAGCGCACAATGGGGGTAACAAAAAGGTCATGCTGACAATTTATTGTGTAAATACCAGCAATCGCACAGGGCATTAGAGTAAAGCACCATACATGCCAAACACCACTGCAAACACCTGCAAGCAAACGTTCGGCATTGACAAATGCTTGTTGTTGTTACTACCTCCCCTATTGTGTAATCTTCCCCTGAGTTTTTGTCTTCCAGGTGCATTACTTTGCACCTCTTTGCACTGAATCCAAGCTGCCATACTTCTGACCATTCCTCCAACCTTGCCAAGTCCCTTCTCATCCTTTCCACGCCTCCTTGTGTATCAACACTGTTGCAGATCTTTGTCTCATCTGCAAGAGGTATACTTTTCCTTCCAGTCCCTCTGCAATGTCACTTAGACATATTAAAAAGGACTAGACCCAGTACTGAACCCTGCGGTACCGCACCAGTAACCCCTCTTTCTTCAGAGTGGACAATTTACAATTACTTTGTGTCCTGTTGTCCAGCCAATATTTTAACCAGGCTACCACCCTGGGACCCACTCCCAGGCTGGTTAATTTGACTATTAACCTTTTGTGTGAGTCTATGTCAAATGCCTTGCTAAAGTCTAGGTAGGCCATGTCCACAGCCCCTTCCTGGTCTACTACTTTGGTCACCCAGTCAAAGAAATCAATTAGATTTGTCTGACATGACCTTCCCGCTGTGAACCCATGCTGCCTTGGGTTCTGTACCCCACTGGCCTCTAGGTACTCAATTCTTTCCTTCACAAGTGATTCCATCACGTTCCCTACCACAGAGGTCAAACTGACAGATCTGTAGTTTCCTGCCTGTCTTGGTCCCACTTTTGTGAAGGGGAATCACATCTGCCTTCCTCCAGTCCTCAGGTACCACACCATCCTCCCATGATTTGTTAAAAAGGGTAGTCAGTGATGTCACTAGTTCTCTGCTTAATTCTTTTAGAATTTTGGGGCAAATTCCATCTGTCCCCATTGCTTTGTCCACCTTCAGTTTTAGGAGTTCTTTCAGAACCCTTTCTTCTGTGAAAGGACTGGGATCGACCCCCCCTATCCAGAGTTACACAAAAAAAAAAAAAAAAAAAAGGAAAAATTACAGAAAAACTCAATTCTCTGGGGTCCTGCTCATTATAATCCAGCAAACCCTTAGTTAAGCCATAAATCACAATTTATACATAAATGCTTAACTTTTTCTACTGAAAAACGTTCCATATCCAACAATAAAATATTTAGGAATTTTTTGACATTAGCCAGTATTTCTACATTTGTGAGTACTCTACTGCAAGACCCACATACAATGGGCCTGCCGCATGTAATATCCTTAGCACTGCAAACACAATATATATGGTCTGTCTCTCTCTGTCTCTCTCACATGATGTATGTAGTAGTTATCCCATGTACCCAGTGAGGGTTCATATGCCACCTCTGGAGATGAGAAAGGAAAAAAAAATTGGGGGAATTCAGCCCATTCGATAGCAAGGTATCACCAGAACTGTGTCTCATTCGCATTCTAAAAATAGATGAGACTGTGTATTATCGGGGAGTGCAAATTTCCCTGGGACAATATCTTTCGGTCATCTGCTTGTGCTTATTGTTTCTTCTAACACTCAGCCTACCATAATTCCCCAGCCAAACAGTATCCCAGACTAAGGGGGGAAGCTGGTGTTAGCTAGTTATTTAAGTACACTCACTTTCTGTACGTCCCAACACTGGGGAAAAAAAAAATCTCTTCGCACTGACATTCTATTGATACCTTATTTTTGGACCAAGACTTCCTAGCCAACGTTTGTAACTGTAAGGGGGTCAATTTCCACAAGACAGCATTCCTTATGCAATCCAACCCATATGTGGGGATCCTCTTCCCCTCAAGTACCTTGGTTGTCTCTGTCCTCATGGGGTAAGACATGGCTATAACCATTGATTAGCCAGGGGGTTTCTATAATTTTTCACCTGGCTTCCATGCGTACCCAGTGTTATAACTCCCAAATAAACTAAAGAAGGCTACTAAATGGATCATTCCTACCCCCCACCCTACCCCCATTAACAGCCAGATATGTGAATTCTCTTTATGGGATTTAACCTAGAGCCACAAAAGGCTTGGAAAAACACACTGTATAACCTTGTCAAGGATTCTAGTGGGGGTGGGTATACTTGGCCAATATAAAGTAATACAGGAATCAAAAGGGTTTTGATCAGTAAGACTTTTTTTGGAGAGTTGTTCTCCCTTCTATCCTGCCACCAATCTGTCCGCTCTGGCCAGCTCTTTGTTCCAGTTCAACAATGCCAGGTCTCCTAGACCATATTCTAGTCCCAAAATGTTTATCGGATATGTAGTTATAAAAATACCCGAGAAGGAACCTGGAACAGGTAAAGGGATATTACCTAGCATAGCTCCTCTACTTTTACTAACAATCCTGGCCCCAGAGATTTCTGACAACTTAAAGGTGGAGGACAGTGTAACCTCATGTGTCTGGTGCCAAAGCGAGCACCAGGTTGTCTGCATATGCCAATACCTTTATCTTGGGAGAGTCGACAACTGGTGTAAGACCCCGAATGTGCTCAGTCTGCAAGATTTGTCTTGCAAGTCTATTTATACCAAAGGCATACAAGTAACGGACTTAAAGAACAGCCCTGACAAATAATTTACGAACCTGAATAGGTTTTCCACTCCAAGCATTAATGTTTGGTAGGATCACTGCCCCTTGATACATTATTTTAATCCATTTTAAAAGGTATTGGGCACACCAAAGGCTGTTAAGATGAGAGAATCATGCAAAAGCCTGTCAAAGGCCTTTTCTTGATCTAACCCAAAGACAAAACCATGCAGATCTCCTTGTTCTCCCCTAATAAAAAGCTCTTATGAGAATTAAATTATCCTATTGTTTACTCCCTGCAACTGCACAAGTTTGAGCCGGGGAAATAGAGTATTCAGCAACTGTGGACAATCTAGCCAATAAGATTTTACATAAAATTTTTTAAAATCCGTATTTACAGTAGGAGACTTAGTCTCCCAGTTACTTATGTCTTCCTTCGGGCCTTCTTATGCAACAGAACCAGATTGGCTTCATTCATAGTTGCAAGATACTGTGAAGTTTCCAGCATGTAGTTTTACAGAATTACAAGGGCTGGTGCCAATTCTGCTTGGAAGAGCTTATAAACTCCAGCCCCCAATCCATCTGACCCTGAGGCTGTATTTTTTTTTTTTTTTTTTTTTTAAACTTTTATGGCTACTTCCACCTCCTCTATAGTAACTGGTTGTATAAATTGCTGTGCGTCTTGTTCAGTGACCTGTGGCAGTGACAAGGCCTCTCGTAGCATGTGACACTCCCGGATTTGGAGAGCCTTCCTAAACTGATTTTCAAAGTGATGCTCTACCACCCTTAATAAATCAACAGGTGCAGACACTGCTTGCCCTGATGGAGTGCTCAAGGTTTCAATAAACCTGTTTTGTACCCTTGCCCTACATTCCTTGAATGGGTCTAAAGACACTTTTTATGTTTGCTTGTGCGCATGCGCAAGAAACATTATGTAGCAGCTTAGGAGAGAAGCGGGTTGTGGAGGTGCGGCACTGTGGTGGCCAATGCCGGCACTGCATTGTTGGGCTTGGCAGTGCTCAACCAATGCAGGCCCAGTGTCCTGATGACACTGGTTCTGCAGAGTGCCACCAACTAGTAAGGATTTTGCCGCTGCAATCAGGGTCTGCCTCATCATTGCAGTGTCAGCCATTCTGCTGCAATGAGAGAGCGATCCATCATTGCAGGGAGGTACCTTGCCTGGTGTAACATTACCAGGCACATGGCAGCTCTATGCCGCTGCCTCAGAGCCCCATGAAAGCAGATGGGGGTGCCCAATCCCTGTCTGCATGCCCCCAACCCACTTAATTTGCTGACGGGAAGCTCACTCCCTGTCAGCATAATGTCCCCACCCCCAATTTCAGCTGTGTGCCGAGGTGGTGCAGGGGTCACGCTTAACTTTTTTTGTACTGGTCCACCTGGGAAAGTGATGGCCCAACTGCACTGGCCCCTCAGAGATTGTACTAGCCCTGAGATTAACATTAAAAATTTTATGAAAAGAAGTACACAGTGACAAAGTTAGATGTCTGAAACAGTATTTTACTCTCTCAAGTTATTTCTCTTTTTCCATATTTTCAAGTTCCAGTTGCAGAACAGTTCACTATGACAGGAATTTGTGGTGCAAGCATGAGAGAAAAAAAAAAAAAAAACCTATGTATGCTTTTCCATACACCATAATTTCCTGGCCTACTAAGCGGTTTGACTTTGTAACTGGAACTTGAAAATACTGAAACACGAAGAAATAAGAAACAGTAAAAAAAAAAAAAAAAAAAAAAAAAAATACTGTTTCAAACATCTGTCACTGTGTGTTCTAGGCTGAAGAGAAGCAACTACCATTAACATGTGCTCAATCCAGTTCTGCAAGTCACAAGTTGAAATGGAGTATTTAGGTGATCTTAAGCAGTGGTGCCACATCACCACTTTAACTGGACTTGTTCTCGTCATAGGCGAGAGCTGGAATTAAACTGTAAACAGAACAATTAACCTCTGAATAAAAGGCAGTTTAATCAAGAAACAGACACACATTTAGTGTATTTGTTTAATTAAAATGGAGAGGGACCGAAATGTAGACAGGAGCTGGCAATTAAAACAAACATTTCTTCTATATATTGCCATCCCCATCCTGCGTCTCCATTTCAGTCCCTTTTCATTCATTTAATTTAAAATATAAACTAAATGTATTACACTGCGTCTATATTAAACAGGAAAGGCAAAGAATGGTGGGTTTGATTGAAATGCAGACACAGTGGCTACTGGCAGTTTCCTCCTACATTTGGCTCCGAATCTGACAAAAACCAACTGGAGTGTGCTACTTAAAACTGCTCTGTTCAAATGTTCAGTACCCTGCAGGTCTCCTTTTATAATTGACTTGATTACAGTGTAAGCACTGGTCCTAAAACCTGGGTATGCACTCAGGTCTGCTGTGACTCCAGTTTTACAAGCCAGACATATCCCTCAGTGCAGCTCTGGGGTTGGGCACATACTGTAGTTTTTGTGCATCTCCATGACTGTATAACTCAAATTGTTTGTAACAATTAGAAACAGGACTGCTAGATCAGCTTGTGAGTCACAACTATAGGATCACTCTAGTCGGTGAGGAGTGAGAAGGCGTGAGGAGTGTGCCTTGCCTGCACTGCAAATTGCTGACAGTCGGAAGCCCGAAGCCTAGAGTAGGATCTCTAGAAACTAGCACTAGACTAGTTACACTGGCATTGACGTGAGGAAAGGCTATGGGCCCTAGTTTTTGTTTATTTCTCTAACTGAACTAAGTACTGAGCTATACTATTAGGATTGCTGTAATAATACATATTTATTTGTTCTGTTTATTTTCTCCAACAGAGCTGAGTAATACGGAGTGCAATAAAATTTCTAACTGGGCTAAGTGGAACTATAAGAGAGCTGAGAATAAAGTATGATAGCCGAGGGGTGAAAAACCGACAAGGAGGCTTTAGGATTGTTACAGTAATTCAGTCTCTAATCTCATCCGTTAGATACTGTATTAACCTAGTTGGCAAGGGGTAGGGGGACTAGTGTGTGGGGAGAAAAGCAGGAATTTGAGTCAATAGGGGCCCAGCTGTAGTAGAGTACAGAACGGGGAGTAAGAACCTTTAACAAGATGGGGGCCAAATGTGGTAGGTGCCACGTGGCAACAGGGGCGGCATCTTTAGTAGGGTAGGGTGTAAAGGGTGTGGGTCCCACCTATCCTGGACTGGGCTTGGAGGATGGAGGAGGGGTGTATGGTCTTTAGACAACTGGCTAGTTTGAGGACGGAACTGTGGAGGTTAGGGGAGGAGTCTATGGCAGGGCAGATGAGTATGGTAGGCATCCTGGTGGTGGGGGGGTGAGAATAGGCATGGCAATGGGGGGGAGAGGAACAACAACTAGGGACTGAAACTGACCCCAGTATCATAAAAGAGGAGAAGGGAGGGGGTGCCCGAGGTGAAGAAAGGCAAGTGGGACAGGAACTGAGGGGGAGGAGGCTGGGGCAGCTGCAATCTAGGGTGCTAGCTGCACATTCAGGCAGACAGACCAATTGGCAGGGCCACTGGAAAATTGCGCCCTCAACTGTTTTGCAGAATCTGCAATTTTCACCTTCTCCGCAAAAAATTGACATGTTCCACAATTTCTTGCAATTTGAGTTTTTATAATGAACAGTGTAAAAAGTATTAACATTTTTAATAATATACTCTAAATATATTGACAATTTTGCATGCAGACTTGGGTTTGGCCAAAACAATGCAGTGCAAGGTAGAGCAATGGTTTTATGCAACATTGGTTTCTTTTGAATCTTTGTCTTGTTTGGTTTCAAAATCCAGTGGCCAAGCATAAGTATACTTAAGGCACTTTTACACACAGGTTTTTAAAAAACAAAATAAGTTACCTGTGTGGCACAGTTGTACTCTGTTGCATTCTGGTTTCCTTTTACACCCTGCGAGTATTCCGGCCAATCCCGCCTCCATTTGTTTTGGCTCCCCCAGAGTTTGCTGCTCTAATGGCAGTTTCTGCAGTGCTACCGGAATGGCTGTTTTATACAACCAGTTGAAACTGAACACAACGGTGCAAACCGCGAAAAGCAGAGATTGCGGTTTGGACGAATGTTCGCCTATGGAACGAAACAGATGCACTTTACACACAAGGGATATAACGGAATACTGTTTCTGTAACAGTTATTCCGTTACATAAACCCGTGTGTAAAAGCGCCTTGTAACACTTAACATTTGTTTTGTGTTGGAGCAGTCTATCAGAAAACTTTTTGTTGATACAGTCTGAAACAAAAGATGGGAGAAAAGGTGCAAATTATCCCATTTACTTAAACAGAGTGCTAACTATAAAGCCTTTTTGAAGTGGCAGGGCAGGTTTTTCCTTGTGAGCATACTTTCATTTCAGACTAGTTCTGATTCAAACAGCTGAGGATTTTTGGATGACCCTGCCTATTTTAAACTTGAATAAGCTAGTTGCCAACAGTGATCTCACTCTTAGCAATCCACCCCCTAAATGCTCACATGCAAAGACTACAATAAAAACCTGACTAAAGTCTAAAAACAAGCTTGTAAAACAAAATGTATCTGAACATTTATCTTTAAAACAAAATCATTGCAGCCAGAGTAAAACAAAGGTAAATTACAGGGTACCCAGACTACTGTATGATGCAGTAAAAATACATTGTTTTTTTTTTTGGGGTAACCACATAAAACCCACCAGGCACAAATGCCTGTTTCCAGGTACAACCCAGGAGCACTGAGGAGGTTAAGTGACTTGCTCAGAATTACACAGTATGTAAGTAGAGGTTGTGGGAATGAAACCCAGGTCTGCTAGATGTAGTCAGCTCATTCACAGTTTGTTACTCTAACCTCTAGATTATACTGCCAGCCCCAATAACCCCCAGATTTAATGTTTAAATGTGATTTCAAAAATAGTGTACAGTACCTACAGTACAAATTATGACCATTAAACACTAACATTTTACTAAAACTCCATTATTCATCGCTCTATTTTTTCTTGTACCAAAGTGGGTGAATAGCTAGCTGGCAGAGCATTGTAAATAGCTGTTGATTAGGCTTCATTATTCTACAGCCAGAAACCAACAAAAAAAAAATATTTCTTCTGGCTTTGTTCAATATTTATTTGCTGTGGCTCACTTTATAGAATCTATTTAGCACTGTATGAGGCAGCTGCTTTCAAATTCTGGAAGTTGGGCTATCATAAGCATTGCCCATCAGTTTAGTGTTCTTGTTAGGAACAAACTTTTCTTTATGTTTTAAACATATTCAGGTGTCAGTACTAACATACTGAAATGGCAGAATAGGCCTAACGGTCTTTCGTGTCTGCTCGTTTGGTCAGCCCTCACCCTGGGAGCTGACCTTCTGCCCCGCCTTCTCCGACTTCTCCTTCCCACTTCCGGATATTCTCGCTGTACTAGATTTTGCTTCCAGAACCCTTCCCCTGTACCTGTCCCACCCCCTCTTGAACCCCTCCACTGTCTGCCTCCACCAGCCCCCTGGGCAGCACATTCCACGGCTCCACCACCCTCTCAGTGAAGTAGCACATCCTCCTTTCTCCCCCGAATCTTCCCCCCCTCCAGCTTCCACCCATGTCCTCTAGTTGCCCCCCTGCTCCTTCCTCTGAAGCACCCTGACTGCTCCTCCCCTATTTACCCCCTTCATGTACCTGAAGACCTCTATCATGTCCCCCCCAGTCCCTTCTCTCTTCCAATGTGTACATATTTAGCTCTTCGAGCCTCTCCCTATAGGTCCTGTCCCCCAAGCTCCAAATCATTTTGGTTGCCCTCCTCTGGACCCTCTCCAGGAGTTTCCCATCCAGTTTTTTTTTTTTTGAATGCTCTGTTTATTAAAAGTTTTCTTTTACAGAAACATACACATACAACATACAACAATAGACATCTACTAACACAGACATACTAATATCCCAGTTAGACCATTGATACCTATCACATACCAACACACAGATACAGTGGAGTGTGCATTACAATCCATACTCTCTGACATATTCAAGTATCCACAGTTGATCACATAATATTCAGGTGATCCCTTACAATTCATACTGTGCAGGGCAAACAGGGCCATGAGTACCCGATAGGTTGTGGGTGGGCCACTGACATTAACACTACCAGGAGGGGCATTCTCCCCTTACCCAACAGTTAATCTGAGATTTAGATGTTCAACTCTGTATGAAGCATTAGGTTTTCAGATATGCTCAAGGATGCCAGAAAAGGAGACCAGTCCCTCAAAAACACCTCCTCCCAGTCTCTTACGAACCATGTAAGCCTTCCCAAAGCCAAGGAGCGTATAACCATTCTCCGCCACTCAGCATAGGCCCATTTCCAGTGACCCAGGTGTTCTGAATGCAGTGCCTGGCCAGCACCAACAAAACCCTTACCCACCTAGGTAGTGGCTGCCACTCCTCCTCCCCTTCCACTACCTCCACCCCAAATAGGCAGACCAAAGGGTCACGAGACAGTCGGTCCCCCAACCCCTTATTCACCTCTTGAATTATCCCCCAAAAAAACTTAATCAAGACCGGACATGTCCAGAAGCAATGAAAAAGGTACCCAACCCCCTGTTGCACCTCCGACACTTCGGTGACACTGCTGGATGAGCCCAATGTACCGCCACTGGGGGCCAATATATTCTATGCAAAAATTTACAGAAGGCCTCCTTGAACTTATTGCATTCCATAATTCCCTCCGGCATGCCCAACACTAGCTTCCAGTTCTTATCAGATATTTGCTGCCCTAAGTCCCTCTCCCAGAGAGCTTTGTGGTCCCGGTAAATCTGGAAGGTTCTGCTTATCCTGTTTGGCCATTTTCCACAATAAATCCTTTCGGATCTTTCCTAGCCCGACATACCATCTGCTCTATTCGATTTGAGTGCAACCCACCCCTTCCTCCCGTTCCCAATCTTCCTACGAACACTTTCACTTGCAGGTACCGAAATAATTGGGATGTCCCCAACCTCATCTCTCGCCTAATCTTATCGAACTCACTCAGCTCCCCTTTCTCCGTAACATCCCTATATAGCGCCCTCCTCCTCCCATTCTAAAAACCTCCCATCCTCCATCCCAGGCACGAACAAGGGATTCTTCACAATCGGGAGTAACACAGTCTCCCTCTGGGCCAGTCCCTTCCATCGCCACAGATGATCCCAGGCCACCAATGTTTCCCTAACTAACGGGTTGCCACTTCCCAAATCTGTATATGCTTGTAACCCCTTACTATGAAGTTAGGCTGTGAGCCTCCCTGGAGTCCCCTCTCACTTCCAGCCCTATCCAACCAGCCACCTCTGGCCTATGAACCCAGTCAGCCACTCCCCTAAGCTGCACCGCCCTACAGTACGTACCCAGATCCGGGAAATTAAGCCCTCCCCTGGTTCTATCCGCCTTAAGCCTTGTTAAACTTATTCTTGGCTTCTTTCCCTGCCAAATGAAATCCGTGAACCCCTTCTCCAACCGTTTCACGTCCCCCAGTGTTAGCCTCACCTGCAGCATTTGCATGGGATATAGAATACGGGGGATAATATTCATTTTTATGAGATTGATCCTCCCAATCCAAGACATAGGGAGCTGCATCCATCTCTTAAGGTCTGTCAATACCAATTTGATCAAGGGATGATAGTTCAGCTTATACAACTCTTCCCATCTCCGCCCTATTCGGACTCAAAGATATTACAAGTCTGTCTGAACCACCTTGAATCCCATTTGCTGTAACTCTTGGCCGGTGTCCAGGAACCCCATAACTTCAGATTTCCTGACATTAATCTTATACCCGGAAAAACCTGCGAACCTCTCAAAAATGTTCATCAAATGTCCCACAGAGTTACGTATATCCCCTAAGAATGAGAGCATACCATCGGCATAAAGTGCCACCTTATGCTCTCCCCCCTCCACATTACCTACACCCACCATGCCTTTATGCTGGCATATCGCCGACGCCAGGGGTTCGATCGCCAGGGTGAACAACAAAGGGGACAGCGGGCACCCCTGTCTTGTACCCCTACCCAGCCCAAATTTCCCAGAAAGGCACCCGTTCATCACCTGTGCGCTCAGCCTTAGGTACATAGCCCTTACCCAGCCTATATACGGATCCCCCAGACCAAACCGGGTCATCACTTCAAAGAGGTACTCCCATTCCACCCTATCAAACGCTTTTTCAGCTTAAAAGGAGATCACCCCCATCTTACCTCTGGTCTGACCAGCCCGCCATATGACATTTACCAATCTACGTACATTATGGTACTACTGGCACCCCTTGATAAACCCGCTCTGGTCTGGGTGGATCACCTCCGGCAGAATGTTCTCTAACCTGGTGGCTGGCACCTTGGCCAGGATTTTCATATCAACATTAAGGAGGAAGATAGGTCGATAAGCTGAACACTCAAGCTCGTCCTGTCCCCCCCCCCCTTTATGTATTAAGCAAATTTTTGCCTCATAACATGAGTTAGGCAGTTCTGGGATCTGTCCCTGCTCCCCCTTCTCAAATACCTTACTCCGTGCTTCAGCCATTGGCCCCCCCCAAAAATCCTACAATACTCGACAGGAAACCCATCTGGCCCACTGGCCTTACCCTCCTGCAGCTTCTGTATGGCACTTAGGATTTCCGTTCTTGAGATGGGCTAACCCAGCACCTCCCTCTGCTCATCTGTGACCTTCTGCAGAGGCACCTCATCAAGGAACTCCCGGATGCACTCTTCCGTCCCCACATATTCTGCACTATACAGCCTTTCATAAAAACTCCTGAAGCGGTCTGCTATTTCCTTTGAGCTTCTAATGGCTTGCCCCTCCACCCCCCCAATCCTCAGTATCCGTGTTTGGCATCTGCCCCCCTTCATCAGCCTCACCAACATAGGGCATGGCTTATTCCCCCACTCAAACACCCTTCTTTGACAGCAGAACCATGTTTTCCCTGCCTCCTCTCTCAGTAAAGAATTAAGGGCTTCCCTCGCCATTGCTAACAATTTGGTGGCTTCTCCCCCTTCCCGCTTCTCCAGCCCTTTCACTTGCCTCTCCAGTTCTTCCCTCTTGCCCCTTCTCTGTTTTTCAATTTTAGCTACATAGGCTATTATAGCCCCCTCATACAGGCCTTACCCGCCTCCCAGAAAGTGGCACTAGAGACCACATCCGTGGCATTCGTCTCCTCATAAAAACTTCCATTGTTCCGCTAAATACTCCCTAAATGTTTGATCCTTAGCCAACACTCGGAAATCTCCAGGTAGCAGGTCTACTCCTCAGCCCCCGAGATCCTAAGCACCCCCATGGCATGGTCTCGAATGAAGATGGGGCTGTGGCCCATCTCCTTTATCCTTCCCACCCAGCTTCTAGGCAGAAAAACACAGATCTTATGGGGATTGGAATAAAAAGTGTACTCCCACCCAGTGGGGTTAACCGCTCTCCAGCTATCCACCATATCTAGGTCTGCCATCCCGATTTGTCACTGACACATAGCCTCCATCGCCCACCCCTTACCTGCAGAGTGGTCCACATTTGCATCCATACTCCAATTAAAGTCCCCTCCCATAATAAGCCTGGGAAATTGCTCTCTGACAAGCAGGCCCAGCAAAGAGGAACAGAATTGTGGGTCATACACCATCGGTGCGTAGACATAGCCAAATGTAAGCGCCTCCCCTCGCCACATCCCAGTGACAAAAATACAGGTTACTCACCTGTAACAGGAGTTCTAGGAATGGTATATGTTGTTCATCCACATTGTCTGTCAGGTTCCTTGCTGCTTTAAATCTTGCTGGAAGGTCTTCAAGCTGGCTCGTCCCACCCACCTGGGTGGTAAAAAACTCTTAGCTCCGCCCCATGACGCCAGATCTAGCCCGCTGGAGGCCAGGTTGTGCGTCAAAGCCGGGGAGGTCGGGTGGGTCGTGTGGATGAACAACATATACCATTCCTAAAACTCCTGTTACAGGTGAGTAACCTGTATTTCTAGGGACATGGATATGTTCATCCACACTGTCTGGCAGACTCCTAGCAGTTCTCCGGGAGGAGGGAGGCAACACACACCTTATTTAGGGAATAAAGACTGGAGAACAGAGGCCCCAAAACCAGCATCCTGGTGTGACTCAAGGTCAATGTGGTAGTGGATAATGAAGGTGTGTGCAGACTTCCAGGTAGCAGCCTTGCAGATTTCCTGGATAGGGACATCCCTGGAAGCAGCCGCCGATGCAGCGGTATGGCGGGTAGAATGAGCTCTTATCCCTCTGGGAGGCTCCATGCCCGCCAACCTATAGCAGAGATCTATGCAGGAGGTGACCCACCTGCCTATCGTCCGCTTGGCAGGTCTGCCAGGTGCTGCTTCAGCATATGTGACAAACAGCTGGCGAACCTCTCCCTGAACTTTAGCCGTCCGCACCTTATAATAAGCGGGCGCCCTTCTAGGGTCCAAAGTATGGAGCCTATATTCGGCCTCAGAGGTGTGATTGGGGTAGAACACCGGCAGAGTCAACACCTGGTTAAGGTGAAACTCCGACACCACCTTCAGAAGGAATTTCGGGTGGGGGTGCAGGACAACCTTGTCCCTGTGGAAGACCAGATAAGGAGACTCTATGGAAAGCACCTGGAGGTCTCCCATCCTTCTGGCTGACGTGACAGCCACCAAGAAGGCGGTCTTCCATGACAGGTGAGAGATGTCACACGTGCATCGGTTCGAATGGCTTGCCCATGAGCTTAGCCAATACCAGCAGAAGATCCCACAGAGGTGGAGATTCTCGCACTGGAGGGAATATGCGATCAAGGCCTTTGAAAAAGCGCCTGACCACCTTCTCCTGCGCCACCACTGCTTCCCGCCCACGCCCAGTAAGCAGAGATGGCTGCTGGTGCACCTTTAGGTCGCTCGATCAAGCCCTTGCTGAGAAAGGGACCACAGGTAGTCCAGAATGCTTGCCAAGGAACAGGAGGAAGGGTCCAGGCCCTGCCCTGACACCAAATGAAGAATTCTTCCATTTGAGGTAGCATTTTCTGTCGACTCCTTACGGAAGCCTCAACGATGTTGAGGACCTCGTCGGAAAGACCCAAGGCCTGGAATTCTAGCCGCTCAGGAACTAGGACGTCAGGTGCAGGGATTGAAGATTCGGATGGAATACCTTCCCCTGATTGACTGAGGTCAGGTCTGGGCAGGCTGGAAGCCGCCTCAGGAGCCTGGAGCTGAGACTGAGGAGATCTGGATACCAGAACTTGGGCCAGTCTGGGACTACCATAATCACCTGCGCCTTGTCCCTCCTCGCCTTGAGAAGCACCTTGTGGATCAAAGGAAATGGGGGAAAGGCATAGAAGAGGCCCGGGGTCCACAGCCTCGAGAAGGCATCCCCCTGCAGTGAGCCCTGATGAGGGGGGCGGGCATGACAGTCTCAGCTTCGTATTCTCCCTGGAGGCAAACAGGTCCGCCTGAGGCATGCCCCAGTGGGAGAACAGATCTTGAACTACCTCCGGCAGGAGAGACCACTCGTGGGACGCAGCACCTATCCGGCTTAGGGCATCGGCCAGGGTATTGGAGGCTCCTGCCACATGAATGGTGAGGAGATCTGCCTCCAGGCTGCACATGAGTGACCAAATGCGGAGAGCTTCCCTGCACAGAGGCATGCAGCGTGTCCCGCCCTGGTGGTTTACGTAGTACACAGTCATGGTATTGTCCATCTGGACCTGAACCACTCGACCCTGTAGAAACGGAGCAAAGGCGGTGAGGGCTAGACAAACTGCTCGAAGCTCCAGCAGGTTGATGTGGCATCTGGACTCCAGAGGGGACCACAGGCCATGCGCTCTGTGCTCCCCCAGATGGGCACCCCAACCCAGAGAGGCATCAGTCGATAGGGAGACCATCGGCTTGAGGCGGACAAACGGGATGCCCTCCTGCAGATGTGCTGGAACGGTCCACCACCGGAAAGCGTTCCACATCTCCTGGGTCACTGTCACTAGCTGATCCAGAGGACCGAAGTGCTGTGACCATTGGCTGGCCAGCTCCCATTGAAGGGGACGCACGTACCAGCGGGCCCAATGGACCACGCTGGTGCAGGCCGCCACGAGGCCAGGGCGCAGAAAGTCCGGGCAGGGCGCAATTGCCCAACCTGAAATGATTGGGCAAAGGAGGAAAGAACCTCGGCCCTGTCCGCCGGGAACTGTGCTCTGGCTCGTAGAGAGTCGAGCTCTGCCCCGATGAATTGGATCACCTGCTTTGGCACGAGTTCCGACTTGGCCTCGTTGAGGAGGCCAACTTGAGAGCAAACCTGGAGGGCCAGATCTCTGGACCACTCCACCTCTGCTCTGGAGGGGCTGCAATCAGCCAGTCGTCCAGGGGTATACCCGACCCTTCAGGCGCAGCAGAGCTGTCACCACTGCCATGCATTTGGTGAAGACCCTGGGAGCTAGAGAAAGGCCGGAGGGCATGGCCTGGAACTCGTAGAGGGATCCCTCCGCCCTGAAGCGGAGGAATCTCTGGTGGGACGGACGGATTGGGACGTGAAAGAACGCATCCTGAAGGTTCAGAGAACAGAACCACACGCCTCGTTCCAAGGATGGGATTATCTGAGCCAGAGTGACCATCCTGAAGGTCCGAGACCTTAGAAACTTGTTCAGGTCCTGCAGGTCGAGAATGGGGCACCAGCCCCCCTGTCCGTTTCAGGAGCAAGAAGTACCTGGACACAAACTCTGGGTCTGGAGGAGGATCTGCCACCTTCCTTATCACCTCCTTCTCGAGGAGCAGGGCGATGTCGGCTCGGCGAGCCAACAAAGAGGCTGCGAACCCCGTGGCCCCCCGGGGGGCGACGGCTTGGAAGGGCAGGGCCTGCTTGAACTCCAGGGGCAGGCCTTTCCTACCACCTCCAACACCCAACGGTCCGTGGTGATAATGGACCAGGTGGAAAGGAAGTGGCGGAGCCGCCCCCACAGGGGAACCCAGGGGAGGACGAGGCTGGGGGAGACACCCCTCAACCCATCACTGGGCAGGCTTAGAGGAGGGACCGGCCAAGGGACCTCCTGGGCCTGTACCTCCCTACTTCCTGCTGGAGGAAGCCGCGGGCTTGGGTTTGGGATGCCCAGCGGGAGCCTGCTGGCCCTGGTGCTGGTGTTGTTGGGCCGGACGTGCCGCAGGCACAGAAGGACGAAAGGACTTGTGCTGCTGCTGTCGGCAGCCTTTGTCCTTCTGGGCGGAGGTGACAGAGTCCAGAGTGGCATTGGACTTTTCGATCCACTGGAGGTGACCTTCCACTCCAGGGCCGAAGAGGTCGGCCCCAAGGAAGGGGACATCCGCCAGTTTGTGCCGGGTATCCACCGTGAAGGTGGATATCCTCAGCCATGTTCTGCGACACATGGCCACCGCAGCTGCAACTGATCTGGCACAAGAGTCTCCAATGTCCAGAGCCGTTTGGAGCTGCTGTTTTGCCACCGCCCTTCCCTGGTCCCGTACCTGCCGGACCGTGGTCTGCAGGTCGGCTGGGAGATGAGGGATCACCTCATCCAGGGAGCCCATGAGGGAGTGGGAGAAGTGTGCTATCAGCACGGCCGAGCTGGCCTGGCGGAGGCCAAGGAAGGATGCAGCGTACACCTTGCGCCCAGCATAGTCCAGCTTTTTGGACTTGTCCACATCCCTAGCATTCCTGAATGCCGGAAAACGCTGTCGGTGACCAAGCCCTTGGCTGAGGGGTGTTCCAAAAAACCGGGCAAAGAGCCGGTAGGAACCGCATACTTCCTGGCCATCCTGGCCAAAGGCGCAGGACAGGAAGCAGGCTGCTGCAAAGAGCTCCAAGCTGGGCCAACAATGGCCTCAGCCACCAGAAAGGCCTCCGTGGGTGAATCCCCTCGGTCCAGTATCTCCACGAGGGGATACTTGGCCCGCTTGGATACGGGCTCGAGCTGCATCCGGGTGGACTCCGAGATGAGCCGAAGCAGACCCATGAAGGACGATGGGCTTTCGTCCATCGACTTTCCCCCGGAAGACTCCAAGTCAATGGGCCTGGAGAACACGGGGGAGTCGTCATCGGACTGCGAGGAGTCCGCGAAGAGCTGCCTGGGGCCTGAGCCACCCTCCACCTGCCGAGGACGGTCGGGAGTGAGGGTGACCAACAACCTGTGGGGCAGGCCCTGACCCGACCGAGGGTCCTTGGTCAGCGCCCCTGACTTCGGTTGTGGAGGTGGAGGTTCCACCACAATCGGTGGGGTAGCTGGTTTCGGACGAACAACTGGTCCAGGCTTGGGCACCTCGGCTACAGCGAGGGATTGTTTTGGCCGTTCAGGTGACAGCCACTTGATGGCCGGGGAAGGTGACAGCGTCGGCTTGTTCCCGGACAGGAGTAACTGCTGCCACATCAGGTCCTTGTAGCGTCGACGCAATTTGTGCCGAAGCCTCTCCTCTTCCGAGGAGGAAGAGGAGGATGAGCAGCGGCGCCGCTTACTTCGGTGCAGAGACCGCCGATGCCGGTGGGATCAGCTGGACCGAGACGATGTCCGAGACAGATCCTCGGTGTTTCCGACGACGGGTCTGGGAAGGGGCGGGGGACACCCGCTCTTACCTCTGCTCGGAAGCCTTAACCGGGGACTGCGGCACCAGAGGCGCAAGCAGGTCCTCTGATTCCACTGGGGGAAACCAGTGAAGGGTTGTCTGCTTCAGTCAACAGCCCGTCCGACAGGTCAAGAAAAATCTCGACCGCGTCGACGGGTGTCTCGGCCGGCTGACCTGACGGGGACATCGAGAAGCCAGCGGCCTTAGCCGCAACCTCGGACTCCAAGTAGAGTGTCGACTTATCCAGGAAGGGGACCTCTCGGCCCCACCTAACGCCGCACGGTGGGACCTACCTTTGGAGTCCTTTTGGACAGAGAAGAATGTCCCGATGGCCCCTCTCCTCATGGAAAGGGATTGGCAAAGCTCCTTGAAAGAAGCTGAATACGAGGTACCCAGAGCGAAGCGGGATAAATGCCGCGGCCGAGGAAGAGGATGATGCGGGCTGTGCCGCCTCCTCCTCGAGGGCGATCATCTGCTCGAGTTGCTCAGCCCAGCCAGCCGCCGTGGAATCTGCCCAGCGGGCCTCTGACTTCACCGTGGGTAGCACTTCTCGGGCACCAAGCTGTAACTGGCAGCGAAGTCGCCCAGGACTTTGGCCGAAAACGAACAGCAAAACTTCGCGAGGGCCTTGGCGGTGGGTCATGCTAGGCAGAGGCAGTAGACGACGTGGAGTGTGGGTCCGTCCTGACATTTTCTGCCCACAAGGGCACCGCCGAAATCGGAGTTGATTTGTCCATCGCGGCCTTGAGGAGACAGTTGACCAAGTCTTGAAAATTTTAAAATAAGTTTTGGGCAAACCGAAGAATTAGGATCCAGTCTATTACGCAGAGCGTTAAGGAGGGAACCCGAGCTTCCAAGCGGTAAGGAAGATCTGGCGTCATGGGGCGGAGCCGAGAGTTTTACCACCCGAGTGGGTGGGAGGAGCCAGCTTGAAGACCTTCCGGCAAGATTTAAAGCGGCAAGGAACCTGCCAGACAGTGTGGATGAACAACATATCCATGTCCCTAGAAATATATCTGCCCTCCTTTGGGTCTCTCACTGCTCTTCACCTCAAAGAGCAGATTCTTATGCAGGAGTATCGCTACTCTCCTTTTATGAGAGGAGTAAGAGGCCGTCAGGCGCTTCCCAACCCAGTTTCGATTGCTCCAAGTCAGTCAGGTGGGTCTCTTGCAGCAATGCCACCTGTGCCCCCTTTCGTCTACGCGCAGTTAAAAGTGCGGTCCTCTTCACTGGGCTCGCTATGCCTTTTACATTCCAAGATATAACATTAAGATTCACTGGATCACCCATCCCAACCTGTAGAACTTTCCAAATTCCAATCCGTTCCCACTTGATATTTCTCTGCACACATCCATGTTATCATAACACTTTCAGAGATACTCGTACATTGTCTTTGATTTCTATACAAATCGACTGCATCCACAAAAATATAACCGGGTAACTACAGCAACAATGAAAACAGTAGTGAACCTATCTAACACAACATTCATAACTTCATAACCCTGAAACAGTCCCCCCACCCTCCCTCCTACTCTCCTCACACACTACTCTTCCATACCCCCCCTCCACTACGCTAATTGCTAACATAGCACAAGTGTATATTTTAAGACAAAAAAACCTCAATCAAGAATTCTCCTCCACAACTGAGATGTGTGTCCCGCTGCCCCCTCCAGCAGCCAAGTTCCCTCCTTCCCAAAAATTAAAAAAAATAAATAAAAACCCACCCTCTGAGCCCCCAACGGGACCAATCTAAATCCCAAAATCATCCTACTGTCCCATCTTTTACCCCTGGGGTTCTCTCCACCGTCCCCCCCCCCTCCACCTACGCCTGCTTCCCATCAATTCATCTCTCCCCCCCCTTCCTTGCCCACTCTAGAAGCTCATCTTTGCATCCCCATCCTTCTGGGTCCCTTTCCTTTCGAATTTTAGCCATGAAGGCCTTCCGCCCATCGTTATGCCCTCCCATCCAAATTATCTCTCTGCAAGGCAGCCTGGCTTCATCTGAAGGATTCGCCACCCTCAAGCATTGCCCCCCCCCCCCCAAGGGCGGGGTCGACAGCCCATCATTGCAGCTTCTGTTGTCTCCTTACCAGCATCCTCCCCACAGCCCCCTCCCCCCTCCCCCAATACCGTCCCACACCGGAGGGAGCAGTCTCTAACCACTCCTCCCCACCGTCTCCTCGAACCAGTGCAGCACTCCAGGGCAGCCACACCACCCGACCCAGGAAAGAACAAGGGCACAGCCATGAGTCACATCCCCTCATCTCACCATGCAACGCCCCAACCCCACGAACAAGGGCACACAGCAGTGCAGGAAGCTAGAAAACTCAGAGGGCAGGAAGGACTGCTCCTGATGTGCACCAGAATATGCCTGGTTCCTCCTCGCCCCCCTCCATAATGGCCCCGCCTCCAGCCCCTCGCTCCAAGCTCCGCGGCCTCCCTCCCCCTAAGCGCCCCGAGGGTATGCACAAACAGAAAAGGAAAAAAAAAAATAATACACACGAGGCAGACCTCGGTGGCATCCCGGAACCCCACTGCCTTAATCCGCTCTATTAAACCTGCTCTCACAAGGTAAATCCTTCACTTCATGGATTCAGCGTGCCAAACCAGGCCCCCCCCTGCATTTCCCCAATCTTACTAAGCAGTTCAAACCCCCCCAGCACTTCCCTCTTCATTATGTTGCCTCCCCAATCTCCCTCCCTCAACCCAGATTAATACAAACAGATGTAGGCGTAAGGTGCCAGACAGCATCGGGGGCACGGGGGCCAGGCCGCGCCATCAAAAAACACGCTAGGCCCGCCCCCGCTCCTACCTTACAGGTACCAAGAATGCGATCCAGAAGCCTCTCCCTCCACATTCTCAGCCTTCTGACGCACACCCAAAGTACAAAGGTCCATAGAAAGTCCCCTTGGGAGGCAGGGAGAGACACACCAGGGCCCAGTCTCCAAATTTCTCGGCCCCCACCAGTCCAATGCATAGTGGTGTCGACTAGGCCAGCATCTGACCCTTCCATATCACAAACTCCTCAGGTGAATGGGGCACCACGGCGCCAACAAGAATGCATTAAACATATTTTAGTCCATAATCTGAACGAACAGGAACGCAGCACACCAAAAGAAATGCAGGCTCCTTTCAGCCCAGCCTTCTAGCTCCTCGACTCTTACAGCCGTTCAGCTCACTCTTCTCCTTAAGGCCTTCACAAATTCCTCCACCTTCTCGAGCTCCCAGAAGGAGTAGGTCGCTCCTTCATGCTTAATTCCGAGTGTGGCAGGGTAGACTAAGAAATTTTCCACCTTTAGGTTCCTCAGCTGAGCCATAAGCCCATTGAAAGCCTTTCTCTTTTTCAGCAGACATGCGGAATAGTCCTACGAGAGGAACAATCTATGCCCTTCGAAACTCAGGGAGCCCTGTGATCGGTATGCCTTCAGGATCGTCTCCCGGTCCTGGAAATTGTGAAGTCGCATGATTATCTGACGGGGAGGCTGATCCGCCGGCAGCCGTGGCATGACCGCTCGGTGTGCTCGCTCCAGCTTAACCCTGCCATTTTCCATGCTAAGGCCCAGCAGCTCAGGTAACACTACCACAGAACTCTAGGGCATCATTCCCCTCTTGCCCCTCTGGAAGCCCTCTGAGATGCAGGTTTAACCTCCTGTGATAATTTTCTTGATAATCATATGCCTCTGAACTCCTCCAGCTCCTTCTGGAGAGCTCGAACTTGCCCAGGAACCATCAACACCTCGTCCTCTAATCTAGAAATTCTTTCCTCTGCTTCAGTCAATCTAGTGCCTTGTTGCACCTGCTGCTCCAAGACCTCCTGTAGTCTACCATCCAGCTTGTCCTCAAACTTCAAAATGTGGCTCCAGGGCTGCGATTACTTGGCTCGTCAACTCCTTTACTAGGGCCGCAACCTCAGCAGCAGAGAGCGAGACTAGGCCTGCATTCTCCCCACAAGGGCCTGATGTCCCCTTCTTTCCGGTTTTCCCGATCACCCGCTGACTTTTGGAAGGCATGGGTGTTAAATACTCTTCCATCGCTCCCTCCACCACCCGACAACACAGTTTTGCCCGCTCCAGGGTAAGAAATTTCGTAATTTAATTCTTATCTAACGGCTGTCCTGACTGAGCTAGCGGGAAACGTGACCGCTCAGTTAGCTGCTCATTAGCGCCCCCTCCAGGAGTTTAATGTCCCTCTTGAAGTGTGGCCTCCAAAACTGCATGCAGTACTCAAGGTGTGGCCTCACCAAGCAGTTATACAGAGGGAGCATCACTTCCCTCCTTCTGGAGGTGATCCCCCTAGCGATGCATCCCAGCATCCTGTTCGCCTTGGCTGCTGCCCTCCTACAAGTCTCCAAGTTGTTAATCTTTACATCCACCACCACCCCCAGGTCCCTCTCAGCCATCGAGACTTGTAGCATCCCCCCCCCCCCAGGGTGTACACTTGGCCGGGGTTTCTGGCCCCCAGGTGCAGTACCTTGTATTTCCCTGCATTGAACCTCAGCTTCCACTTTCTAGACCATCTTTCTAGAGCCTCCAGGTCCCCCTGTAGGGCCACCCTCCCCTCTCCCCATCCACCACCGCCCCCAGTTTTGAGTCATCCACAAAGACTCATCTCACTCCTGATACCTGTCCTTATGTCAGAGTCGTAGACATTGAACAGGAAAGGCCCAAGGACTGATCCCTGTGGGACCCCTCTAACGACCCTCCTTGGTGATGAGACTATCCCGCCAACTACAACCCTCTGGGTCCGGTCCTGGAGCCAATTGTCTATCCATCTGACCATCTGGTTCCCCACCCCCATTTCTCCCAGCTTATCCAAAAGGCCCTCGTGAGGAACCAAGTCAAATGCCTTGCTGAAGTCTAGAAAGAGCACATCCACTGGTCTATCCAGGTCCAAGGCACTCGTCACCCAGTCCTAGAACTCCACACAGTTTGTCTGACATAATTTCCCTGGAACGAATCCATGCTGTCTATCGTCCAGGCACCCTGACTTTTCCAGGTCCCCCCCTTGCCTCTCCTTGAGGACACCCTCCATCACCTTGCCCACCACCGATGTCAGGCTGACAGGCCTGTAGTTCCCTGCCACCTCCCTTGATCCCCCCTTGTGGATATGCACTATATGCGCCACCTTCCAGTCCTGGGGCACCCACACTGTCCTCGGAGAGATAGTGAAAAGCTCCGCCAGAGGTTTCGCCAGGACATCCGCAAGTTCCTTCAGCACTCTGGGATGTAATTTATCCGGCCCCGGTGCTTTCTCCGTCTTAAGGGACCCGAGGGCTTCCCTCACTCTCTGCTGTGATTTCCACCTCCGCTACCTCTTCTCCCTGCTTAGCCTTCCCCCCTTCTGCCAGTGATGCCTCCCCCCTCCCCAGACCCGATCGGGTAAGGGCCCCCCCCCCTCAGTATCACTGTCTCCTCCCATGTATAATGCATGACCCCCATTTTCCTTGCTGAAAACTGAGGTGAAGTACTCATTTAGTACCTCAGCCTGCTCCCCCCTGGATCTTGTGCCCATCTCTCCCCCATTTTAATCCTGCTAATCTGCCCCTTCACCCTTCGTTTTTCCCCCAATGTATCTAAAGAACCCCTTGTTCCCTTTCCTAATTTCCCTGGCCAGGTTCTGCTCCTTCCTTGCCTTAGCCGCCTTCACCACCCTAGTGGCCCTTCTAGCCACCAGGGTTCGACAAATACAATAGCCAGATGTCCCGGGCTATTACTTTCTAGTCAGGGACAAGCACTGTCAAATAGTCACTTGTCCGTGGACAAGCACTTAAAAAAAATAAACAAATTTGCCTGCAATTACCACCTTTTGCCACTAGGTGCACATCACGCAATACTGGAGTACTCTGTGCTGGTGGTCATCTGACCCCCGGAGCAGCACTCACATGCTATGAGCCGGGGGGGGGGCAGAAACAGTGTGGGAGGCTCTGGGAGCACCCGGCGTGTAAAAGCAGCGGGTGCCAGCGGCAAAGACTGAACAGAGGAGGAGCCAGTCATGAGAGACTGGCATGTGTGGCAGCAAATGCAAGGGAGGCTCACCGAAGGGTAAGGCGCACATTGGCGGAGTTTAGCTCCCGCGTAGACTTAGGAGCGATCTGGGGACACACACACACTCACTTTCTCATTTTCACACAGAAAGGACGTGCGTGCTGTTCCCAGAGCAGTTAACTAACTTTGTCATTGTCTTCATTGTGGAGAGGAGACTTGAAGTGCACTACCTGTACCTGGCTGCCTGTTTTAACCACTCAGCTTTTAAAATAAAAAAAAAAAAGCCAGGGACTCAGTGAGAGTTAGAGTTAGTGAGGGAGGTTGCTTGGTGAGGTCCAGGTCAGTGGCGGGCTAGGCGGGGAGGGATGGGGATTGTAGTAGCTGTTTGCTCATGCTATTGCCCACAGAAATAAAAAGAGAGGCTGGAGAGCCTGAGAGGAGAGGGAGAACGTTGTAGAAACCACTCCAGCCTTAGTTTCAAGTGTTTGTGTTGAGTGTTCAGAAGCCACAAAAAAAAAATTGTTCCCATATTTAGCACAACTTAATTGAAGGGTGGACCCAAGAAGGGACCACTGAAGGACAACAAGGAGCATTATTGAGAGGAAATCAGGAGGGGTATACCTAAAATAAACAGGCAGTGCACTTGCAGTGATCCAAGGAAACATTAACAGTGCATTGATTGTAAGCTGGTAGAAGAAGTTCACAGACTATAGGAGGCAGCTCCTTTGTACTTAACTGCAGCAATTTTTTTTTTTTTTTTTTATATAAACTTTGCACTGCACACAGTCTGTCTGGCTGGGTTTGCTGTCTGGTGCTAAATTCTTCTTGCGTCTGCACTGTTTGTTGGGTTGAGGGCCAGGCTGTGGAGTCAGTGGTGAGGTGAGCCTGCTAATAAGAGAAGGGAAGGGGAGGACTTGCTAACTAGTTGCCCAAATAAAAAAGTAAAAACTGTAATAACTGCACAGTAACTGGTGAAGGAGAAGTCAGTAGTAGAGCAGTACTTACAGAACTGCACTAATTGTTGTAAAAGAGTACTAGCACATTTGAACTTGACCTTAGTTTGTATTTGTAGCCGCCCTAAACTGTGTGATGAGTGTGTGAGTCGACTAGTGAATTATTATAAAAAAACTAAACTAAAAAACTAAACAAAGAACTGCCAGTCACTGTCAGGGTCAGCTATCTGAGAGAGCAATAATTGGCACAGCCTGTATCAGGGAAGTCATCTACGTGCTCTGTGCATGTCCATGTGCTGTTATTACTACTAACAGGACCAGGTCTAAGTCCGACCCTGTGTAACCTGCTGGGCTTTTCCTATTAGTAGACCCATTCCCTTCCAGCTTCTTCCACTGCCTTTGTCCAGTGACGACTTCTGAGTGTTTTGTGTGCCACTGCCTGCCCTGCCAAATTGGATAAGTGACTTGCCTTAGTTTGCACAATCATAACTCTGAAAGTTTCAGACAATTCAATTTCTAAATAAAGATCCATCACCTTTATTTGTTGAAAAGGCTAAGGCAAATAAGCACCTCATCCTTCTGGCCCCCGCCCAGTCTCATCACTGTCTGCCAGCCACCCAGTCCACCAAACCCCGGGCACCCAAAGAAACATACAGACACACGTAAAAATAAAATATATTTTATTATCACTGGGGGAAGAAATTAAGGCCACAATATGCAGAAAAGGAGTAGTAGTAGTAAACAACAGACTTTTTTCTCTCTGGCCAGTAGCCTCATGAGTAACAGCAGACTCCATCAGTAGCAATACACCACCTGAAACAAACAGTCCACCTCTGTCAGTGTGTCTAGTGCAGATAAGAGTAATATCAATGACAATGAGCCTATATCTGTGTCAGGAGATATAACTGCTGATCATCAGTGTGTTGAATTAAGCAATGAAGGCTTAACTGAAAGTTTACATCCACTCCCTAAAAAACATACTTTAGTGCTCCATGAGCAGGATGAGAGACCAGAGAGGCCAAATAAAGGTAAGAAATACGATCAGGAGAAAAGGGCCAGCTTGTTTCAAAGGCATTGGTTAACCATTTATAACTGGCTGAGATATAATGAAAAAAAAAGAACTGATGTATTGCACTGTGTACGAAAAATATCCAACCATTGCAGTACCAGCCTTTTCAAAGAAACCTAATGTTTTTGCCACTGACTCAAATAATTTTCGAATTGAGTCACTACATGCTCATGACAAGTCCAATCCACATTTGCTGTGTATGAATCAACATATTGCACGCAGTGTTCAGCGTGCGGTACATTTTGATATCACTGAGTCTCCACTGTATCAAGCATTTACGCAGTTGGATGAGGGCACTAAGGTCAAGATGCGATGCCTGTTCAACACAGCATATTCCATTGCCAAAAATCTGCGCCCCTTCTCGGACATGGAGTGGCTCTGTGAACTGCAAGAAAAAAAAAAAAAAATGGGATAACGCTTGGTTCTAATTATACCAATGATAAGCGAGCCAGGGACTTCTGTGGTGCTATATCAGCAGTTATATCCCAAACCCAGATGCAGACTCTTACTGATGTTAAATATGTGACAGTTCTTGCTGACGGTAGTACAGATTCTAGTATAACTGAGTGGGAAAATGTTTTCATACGGTTTGTTGACCCAAACTCAAAACAGGTGCATACAGTGCTTATCCAAGCTGTGCCACTGGAACATGCACATGCAGAAGGTGTATTTCACGCAATAACGACTGCACTTGAGTCAGTAAATCTTCCTCTAAGTAACCTACAAAATGTTCACATTCCAGGGCCATTCCTTGTTTCGGCAAATTTTGATGGGGCCAGTGTCATGATGGGCGAAAGAGGAAGAGCCATAGCAAAGTTGCAGGAACACTGTCCTCAAATAATTGCAATGCACTGTGTTGCCCATAAGTTAGAGCTGGCAGTTCTTGACGTGGTTAAAAAAAAAAAAAAATACATTTGTGTCAAAGCTTGAAAGTACTCAAGGGAATATTTAAGTTTTCTCATTACAGTCCCAAAAAAGTGAGAGAACTAAAAGAAATTGCAAATGTCATGGATACTGATCTTGCTCACTTTAGTGCTATAAAACAAGTGAGATGGCTTGCCAGTAGGTCACGGTCAGTTCATGCAGTTCAGGTTAACCTACCCAGTGTCGCTCAACACCTAGAACATGCATCTTCTGCTGGTGGTGATGAAGGTTCTAGAACAAAGGCCCTCTTAAAAGAAGTGCAGAGTATGCAATTTGTAAAATCCCTATGTATACTACAAGACTTCCTACCAATACTAAAAAACCTGTCACTCCAGTTTCAAAGAGATGACATAGTAATACTGGAAGTTGCATAACTTGAGACCTGCCTACTCCAGCTTACGGAGCTAAAAACATCACCAGGGAAATACATGGCAGCTTTCCTTAGCCATTACAAACCTGAACAGAAATGGATGGAGTATGTTGTGTCAAAGAGGGAAGGGGAGGAGGAGGAGAGGACTGTTCCTTTCCCATTCAGAGGCAACTGCCCAGAAGTCAGTTTTGTAAGAGATGCACAATTGCAGAATTTAATAGTTGCAGCGATAACGTACATAGACGAGAGGTTTAAAAATTTCTCAGAGGTGCCTCTCAAATGGTTCAGCTGTTTAGATTTCAAGCAGTTTGATCTGCCGAGAGACCAACTAGCGGTGTTTGGGACCTGTGAACTGGCAAACCTGGTTGAATACTTTGATTTTTTCACGGAAGAGCAGCAGGAACATATAAAGTCTGAGTATGCTGCATTTAAAATGCTGCTTAAATCTTCAGCTGACAAGCCCTATTTGCAGGTCTATGCAAAATTACTAAGTGAAAAACCACCACAGACTGGGCACATTATTCTTGACTTAGTTGAAATACTACCACAGATTGGGCACATTATTCTTGACTTAGTCGAAATACTAATAACTACGAGTGTCAACTGCTAAGTGTGAAAGAGTTTTTTCTATTCAGAACCTTATCAAAACAAAAATACGGACACAGCTTTCTGACAACACACTACAGTCTCTCCTGCAGATAGCGGTAGAAGGTCCTGAACTGCATGAATTTGATCCTGATCCTGCAATTAACTACTGGCTGCTCTCTGGTCCAGGAACTAGACATGTTCATGGGCATGCTGCTGCTACATCTACTGCTGGTGGTGCCGCTGCTGCTTCCGTTTCTTCTCCTGATGAGTGATGATGATCCTGATGCAAGTCCTCCTCCTCCTCCTCCCCCCTCCCAATCTCTAGTCAGTCTATCCCTTGATGACAGTCATGCTATATTTCACAGAATGGCTTGTTGATTGATGGCCTTGGCTTCATTTCACTAATTCTTAAACTATCCGATCTCTTCTGAAACAGACTTCAGCCTGCACACATGGTTAGTTAGGGTCACCACCAGATGTCCTCTCTTACAAGGACATGTCCTCTTTTCCAGCTGCCAAATATTCTTCATGTACCTTCAATATCCTGTTGTATTATTATTTTTATAATTATTTTACTCTTCTCCTACCTAGGACCTCCCCTTGTATATGAGCTGTGAAGGCAGTGGAGACTTTAAACCTGTTTACTCGGAGTCTGGCACGAGGGCTCATCGGGGGAGGAAATAAGTGTCCTCTTTTTGGCATCCCAAAATCTGGTATGGGTCGTGCATTCACACATGGTACACTGGTCCCACTCTGGACCTCTGTGATTAACATTCAGAAAAGAAAGGAATTGGATGGAGAGTCACCAATATTGTTTTTCCGATTTACACAGTTCTTCTACATCTACATCCATCCTAATACAACAGTATAACCCCAGACACACCATATAATTTATTTCTGCACAAGTTATAAATTTTTATATTAAAAAAAAAAAAAAAAAGTGTACTGGACTACCACTCTGAACTCTGGGACTACCTATTTTGACTAGGCCAGTTGTCCGGACTAGCATGCCATTTTGAAATTTGTCGATCCCTGCTAGCCACCAGTTCGTACTCCCTTGATCCTTTAACTCCTTGAGCACTTCAATTGCCTATAGGCTGCCTTCTTTCTTCGACACCTCCTGGACCCCTTTGGTCCACCAGCAGGGCTCTCGGCCCCTACTGCATTTCGCTCACTTGCAGGTGCTGGCAGCATCCTGCACCTCTCTCCTGATTATTTCCCACCTACTGTCAGCGTCCATGTCTGACCCAATCACATTCAAATGCTCCTTAAGGATCCTTCCCATTTCCTTAAAATCTGCCCCCCGAAGTCAGTTACCTCCGTCTTTGTGCAGCGTTCTACCCTCCTAGGTCCAGGGCAGAACTAGACCATGGCATGGTCACTCCCGCCAAAGAGTCCCTTCCCCAGGCCCCCAATCTGGTCAGTGTCTGCCAGGACCACATCCAGTACCCGCGCCTCCCTGGTCGGTTCCCCCATCTGCTGAGTTAGGAACGCGTCTTGAAAGACATCCAACATCTGTTCCCTGGCCACCGAGGATGTCAGTCCCCCAACACCACCACCCTTCCCCTGCCCAATCAGCAGTGTCTCCCAACATCTGCCATCTGTATTCATTTAGCAATTTATACTGACTAATATATGCTGCAGAAAACATTAAAAGATTTATTGTGAAGCACTCAGGGTCTATAGTAGAACCCCGGCAATTTCCTTAAATGTTTGCAAAACACTCAGCAATTTTGGGTAACCTTTACGCAATTTTCAAGCGGCCCCTGCGATTGGGTGTGTGTTCTACTGGCAGGTCGTATGTTGCATTATGTAAAATCACGGCGATTCCGTTCATGAGCAGAGGTCCTAAAATGCAAATGTCCATAAAATAACCATTACAAGCATGCGTTGTGCAGTTTCCACGCACCCTCGTAACTTTGCAAATTAGTATTTTCACTCCATATTTTTAACATTGGCATTTTTTTCAGACCTCCTTATGAGCAGTACAGCTGTCATTTTTTACATCCTGCCCAAAATATGCATTTACACATCTGGCGCAGAATAGCACGGTTCCTGTGGGAAATTAACACTCACTACGATTTTCTTAATCTGTCCCAAACATTAATGAGCAGAGGTGACAAAATGCCTAGGTTGAAAATCTGGTGAAATAATTCCACTAAATGACTGTTACGCACATGCGTTGCGCAGTTTCCATGTACGCTCAGAAGTTTGAGCATTTTTAATATTTTCACTACAGATTTTCAACATTGCCATCTCTTCACACCTCCCAATGAATGACACAGCTGTCATTCTTCACATCCTGCCCAATCTGTTTTCGCATCTGGCGACAATGGCACAGTCACTGCGTGGATTGTTCATGAGAAGAGGTCCCAAATGCTTTCATGAGGCGGGGTCACAAAGGCCATGTTGAAAATTTGTACTGCAAATGCCAACAAATGCCCGTGGCGTTAGGGTTTCAAACCATAACATCCCACCCTGTACAGCGCGATGAGCATCAGGGGTGTGCCTTTGGATTGCTGACTAATGCTCATGCCATTCCACCCCCACCCTACGGCCAGTCACATGCATCAAGGTGTGCCTTGGACTCTTCGGCCCCAGAGTTCACCCCATTTTCCTATATTGCACCCATTTCAGCACATCTCCTTATGGAGTAGGGTGACTGTAAAGCCGCACACCCCAAGGCACATCTCAGCACTTGTCAGTGTCTGCAGGACCGGGTGAGGTGAAATGTAATAAACATTATGGGAGACAACCCAACGCATACCCCAATGCCTGTCCACAACCCAAATGCATAGCCTAATGCCTGTCCATCTCTGCAAGGTGGAAGTGGGGTTGGCGTGAAGTTCAATACTTACTGCCATTCCTACTCTGCATCCAACTCCTGCATTGCCAATGCCAATACCAGCAAGCAAATATTCAGCATTGACAAATGCCTGTTTAATTTGTGCACGAATCCAAGTTCTTGGGACAGGATTTTGCCCTGTTATACTGAATGCTAGCCATCTGTGTACTATAATCCAAATGTGTGACCTCAACTTATGAAATCAAGTGCTGTAGTTGATGTCAGAGCATGATAGTTAAGGTACTCTGTTTGCAATGTATTGAGCCTGGTTTTGAAACTGAGCTCTCCATGTTTATTTTGTGACCACCCTCCACTCTAATGGTCTCAACACCCTACCACTGAAAGGACGCCCTGACCATCTCTTTTCCATCTTTGAACTACTGTATCTGGTACCTTTTTTTTTTTTTTTTTCTCCACTGCGTGGAGAGGTTTTCCCAAGTAAATGACAATGATAGTCGATGGTTAGAAAATTGATACTCTGGTCTTGATGTCTAGGATTTATAACACTGCTGACAGAAAAATAAAATGTATCCATGTTTTTCAGGTGCCTCTCAAGTATGTATAACCGCCTGTAGCATGGTGGTTCCTACAGGAGTCAATTAGCCCTGCAGTGGTAACAATCTGTTGTAATGCAGTGGAATCGCAAAATAACTGATGTTTGAAGTCCCCTGTTTGTCTTAAGCCACAGTTAAAATCACCCATCCAAATACCAAGTCATGAGGTGTAAATATGACAGTGCCTCTTTAAATAAAGCTACCCTCTGTGCCTTAGTTCGAGGTGCATATGTAACAGTGAGAGAAACGTTCTGAAAAGTAAGATACATCCAGTAACAATGCCCTTCCTGGGTGAATGTCTACTAGTCTGGTGACTTTGATGAAGGGGTTTGCTGTCCTGAAGGCCCCCTATGTCATGTCTACCCTCTTGTAAAGTAAGCATAACAGCTGCTCGTTTCAGTTCACTCTTTATACTACTACTGACAGAGTGTAGAGAAGCAGAGGCTATGCATCAGAAAGGTGGTTTAGAAAGCATGAGCTATATCAAAGTAATTCTGAGGAGATTTAGACAGTTTTCACTGTCTTGTTCATTTTGCTATGGAGTCCTCCCCACTCCCTTCCTCGGTGTCTGTTGTGGAGGCTATGCAGGATGTGTCAGTGCCCTCTTCCCCCAGAGTCCCCATCTGTAGCTTCAGTAGTAGGTGCTGCATACTTATTCTCTTTTCCACAGCAGGGATGTTTTTTTGGGGGGCTAGAATCTGTTGTCATAGTTACTTTAGTTTAGGTATAGTTTCCCCAACCTAGATCTTTTTCTGCACCACCATTTTGAAGGGTTTGTCGCTTGGGGGGCATTTCATTTACAACAACCTTAATATTTTCTGCTGGTGTTTCTTGCCTCTCTTCTGTTCAAGTCTCTGGGTCTAGGTCCGTATTCAATCTCTTCTGATCCAGCTACCACCCCGATTGTCTGACTTTCTGGTACCCGAAGGGGGCTTCCTGTATCTAGGTTTCTCTGGCTAGTCTGGAACTTTGTCCTGCCACTCTTTTGGTCTGCAATTGCTGTGCAGAGTTAATCAGACCTTCATGTGAGGAACAGTCTCTCTGTTATGGGATGCCCATGGGCAGCGCAGCACCCATATGCATGTCCTGTCCTCTCAGGTCACACTTAAATTTAAGCAGCTGGAAGCAACGTGACCAAATTCTAAACAATGGCTACAACGAGTAGAGTCGCACGTTGAGTGGATATGGGTCAGAGACCCACACTTAAAACAGGAGCGTGGTTGGCCTATGTAAAAAAGTGAACCCTTGTCTCTACCTAGAAAGAAGGAACTGGGGAGGTGAACTGGCCCTGTATTTGTGGAATATAATTTTACCTGCACCCTCCACCCCAGATTTATTCACGGTCTACCATGGGGGTAGACCTGCCCAGGACCTCACACTGCTGGCGTAGCCAAAGGAGATATTGTCCACATTGACGCCTTCATTTTTAGACATAACTGATGTTCTCAACTAAAGGCTTTGTCAAGAGCATCGCCTGAAAGGGGATCTAAATGGGGTTGTTGTTTTGCAAGTGGTACTGTGCCCAGAACCTGTCTAATCCAGAGACATTTTTGAAGCGGATGTCAAAATTACAGTTTCCAAGATGAATAAGGGCAAAATCTCAGATGAAAACAATTTAATTGAACCTTTAAGATAACTGGTCATGCGTAACTTATCGGAGGGATTCAATCCACCTTTACACATGTGAGCCAAAACAGCATTTTGGCACGGGATGGCTCTATTTGAAAAGGATTAGAGGTTTAAACATGGGGGCTAATCTATCAGGCACAGAATAATTCTCCAAGTCCTGCTCTGTTGGCCCCAGCCTAATAGGGCTGTCTTCTATCTGGCCTACCACTGTAGTTTCCCCTGAAATAGCATCACCTGCAATAATAATTTCATTAACAGTAACATCATTGTGCACAATAGAATAAAAGTTACCTCGGGGTTCGCTGGCACTCAGGAATGAAGTTTGTTCTGTGGCCACAGTGTCTGCCGCTGTTGAAACATCCTTCTGATATCTTTGTACATCACTGTCTGTGGGATCCAGGATCCACTGTCCATCTGTCTCCCGCACCCAGCCTGCATCCTCCATGGTGTGTACAGGAGACCAGTTCCTGTCCCAATATCCGTGTTATGAGGGGCTGCTGATGCTAGTTTACTTTTTAATACGGTCCTTGCTCGAACCTGGGGTATTTTTATTTGCTGGAAAGGAAAATTCTGGCCCCTCAGTTTTATCTATGCTGCGGCATGCGGTAGCAGAGCAGCAGTAATGGTTCCATGTCGGCCCCTCGTGTGGGCCTGATCCTGAAGTCCAGCAACTCACGGTTCTAGGCACACAGTCTCCCTGATCATTTTCACTAACAGCCGCACTAGCCGCTCAGTTATTACTGTGGGAACAACAGAGTTCTGTGCTTGAGTGGGTATTGTACACCGCAAACTCACTGCCGTAGCAACCGTTAGCCATTTCTCTGCGGTGACAGCCAGGCTGACAACTCCCGCTGCAAAAGACTTTTGCGATAAAGTGCCCAGCTCCTTTTCTAGTTGAAGTGCTTTCCGTAAGTACGCTTTTTCTTTTGCTAAAGCACTCATTTTCTGGCTGAGTGCATCCTGCAATGTGGCATTTTCCTCCACTAGGGCATACGTGCTGGAAGTTCTCTGTACTTGCTCACCAATATCCATTTAGTCTCCTCTAGGATAAAAACACCTCGTTGGCAGTGTCCTCATCAGAAAAATCAGCCGCTGCCATCGAGATTGACAGCCTCTTGGGTTGTGAGAACAGGGGAGGAGGCCTGTTCCTCTGTCTCCTTCAAGTCCATCTTCTCTGCTGGTTCCACTTAAGTGGCTATCTCGGACAGTTGGCCGAGGGTTCCTCCTGCTGGAGAGTAGGGAATTTCCCCAGTGTCCTGGCCAAATTTCCCCCATTTACTAAACATACTATCAACAGTTTAATGTGGTTCAAGTAAGGATTTATGCCATGTTATAATTTCAGTTGGTTACCATCTGTATTCCCCTGTCACCCCCTGAAAAAGGGACTTCTAGTCTCAGTGGGCCTACCTGGTCAACAAAATAATACATTGCTCCATTATGCCTTATGGATACCATGTGAATACAAATCATTCCAAGGCCATCTTAACATAGAATATTAACACCCAACAGCAAAAGCCCTTTTCCTGATAAAAGGCTGCTGACATACGAAATAGAGAATAAAATCATAAATAAGGAACCAGTTGCTTATGGAAAAATCTACAGGGATTTATACAGGGATTTGATTTTGCATCTATGGGGAAAATACAGCAAAAATGAGGGCTTGTTACAGGGAAATTGTTATTTGGATCTTGGAGCAGTGCTGTTTTTCACCTGAATGTTCCATTCGGGCGCATCACGTATGCAATTTAGGGGCATGTTACCACAGTTGTTGCACTATAAATAGTGATCATGGGAATGACAGAGGGAGTGCGAGATGAGGCATTCTGAGGTGTTGTCCAAATATCCTCAAGAGTAACACGCAACATAATTTGGCAGCTATAAAAATACATATATGTGAAGCAAATCACAAGTACTACAAATCTATATCTGGAAATTAACTGTCAATTATGGGTTAGAATAGATATGACACCATTTTCTGTACATGTAAAATTTGACGTCCGATGTCACATGTGACAGGGACATTGTAAAAAGTCAAAAGTTACTATACTGTTACATGGATTAACTATAAAGAAATAAAAATAGTCAATGAGCTTAATACTGTATTGTACTTATTACAGCACACATTGAAAGTAATGTACACACAGACGCATATGTAAAAATATTCAGCGTGAGATGCTGGGTAGGCATGTAGGGACATTGATAATCAAAAGTTACTGTACTATTACATAGATCAAATATAAAGAAATGAAAGTATTTCACTGGGTCCATTTCTGTGTTGTACTTCATTAAAGCACACATTGAAAGTGGGTTATACACAGGTGTAGATGTAATGTATTCACGCATGAGACATTTGTCATGCGTGGCATAGGGACATTAGTGTACTTTAACTATAAAACCATTTTATGTGCATTTTGTAAATATACATTCATATCACCACACCACCACAATGAATTTAATTTTCCTGTTTACATTAAAATGACTATGTATTGAGTTCATTTAAAGCTCGTTAAGTGGCTACCCAGAATACAAAGTGATGCACTTCTCCAGCCATAAATGGATAACAGGTGAAGACTCAACTATTCCCAAGAATGTCACAATTCCCACATCATCCTCCTCATTTTTATGACAGTAGTGGAAATGGCTTAGCACCCCATTTTTGAGAAGGAATGTCCGATGTCACATACTTAGTTTACATGTACACCTCTGTACATGTGTAACACTTTTTTTTTTTTTTTTAAACAATGTGTGCTTTAGTAAAATACAACATATAAATGAACCCAGGAACAATTTACATCTTTCTATATGATCTATGTAACAGTGCAGTAACTTGACTATATAATGTCCCTGTCACACTTCGTGACATCCGAGGTCCACACGTGAATAATTTTACATGTATACCTGTGCATGACACTTTTAAACAACGCCTGCTTTAATAAGTACAACACAAAAATAAACCCAGTGAATACTTTATTTTTTATATATGATCTATGCAACAGTGCAGTAACTTAATTTTTTGCTGTCAAGAGTGGACAAAATGTTATATTAAAAAAAGTTAAACGATAATCAAATAAGATACTGATAACATGCTAGGCAACAGCTTTTAGCTGAATAATGTAAATCACAGGAAGGATCATAGCAGAAAAGGAGACTGTTCATGGACTGTCACACGCGTGACACATAAGTGGCAGGCGGACTACAGCATCAGATTGGAAAATAAATAAATAAAATCAGAAAATGGCATTATCTCCATTTTAACCCATAATCAACATTTAAGGAGAGTACTACAGATCTGTATTTGGAAATTGTGATTTGCTTCATTTATTTTTTACCTCAATGTCACGCTAGTGGCTCAGGTTTATCAGAGAATAACCCATATCACTTCACCCCTATTGTATAATAGGTAATAAAATACTGTAGTCCAAATTAAGATCTATAATTTTTCTCCATAAGATATTCTCAATCATATTAAATGCAGATGTGAAGTCTACAGACTAAAGTTCTCATTTTTTCCTGATCAAATATTTCTCTAGCCAATACGTTGGTGTAAAAATGGGGTCTATAGTGAAATGATTCTACCTACAGCCTGCTTGGAAATTGGAAAAATATTTTTGGTCTCTAGCCAGATTTGAAGCTGCTTAATTATGGTATGCAAAAAATATATATTAATGTATGCAACAGACGTACTAGTCTACAGTTTTGTTTTACTTCCTTGAAGTTGCCTTTCTTATATAATAGGACTAAAACATTCCTATACCATGCTGCCAGGATAAATTTGTTTTAAAGACTAAGTTGTTAGTAAAGGTACTCAAGCATTAACAGATTTTATAAATGTTGACTGGTATGTCAAACGCCAGGTGGTTTTTATTTACAACCAACAATAGTATCCTTTACCTCCAAAAAGTTACCCAAAGAGATGTAGAGTTCAACTTTGTATTTAAGGTTGTCTGGTTTCAGAATCCTCAGATAAAAGATTTTACCAAACTGGTTGACCCACTGATATGTAGGAAGAAAAACATTACTTACCATAGTAATCTTGTTTCTTCCCAGTGATACTAACTCTGGTATTCATAACTTTATGCAGTGTCCCTTTAAGATAGAACTGCCTGGAGAGATGGAACATATGCAAATGATGGAATCTTGCATGAGCCACTTTTTCAAATGCTGCCTTCTACTAACTGCCTTAGTTCTAAACCCCTCAGAATACCTGGAAGCCTGGAAAGTCAGGACCAAACAATAGTAGTGGGAACTCCCTTAACACTCAAAAAGGCCTCCAACTGGAGGGCATAACGTGAAAGAACACCCCTGAAATGTCAATCACCTTAAAAGGGTGGGAGGCAATCACAACATACGAGCCAGAAGTGGCATTTATACCTCCGAGAGCACAGTATACAGGGGTGCAGAGGCTAAAAGTTCCAGAAGGGGAGACAGGGTGGAAGTTAGGAATACCAGAGTATCACTGGGAAGAAACAAGATTACTATGGAAATGTTTTTCTTTCTAACCCCAGTAATACTCTGGTATTCCCAACTTTATGCAGACTACTAAGCAGTACCTTTGGAGGTGGGCACAGAACCTTATTTCGGGAAGAGACTTTGCAGGACTGCTGTGCCAAACCTGGTATCACCCTTGGACAGAACATCCAGACTGCAATGCTTTGTAAAGGTGTATACCGTTTTCCAGGTAGCTGCTTTACAGATGCCCACCAGGGGAACATCCCCAACAGCTGCTATGGTAGCGGCTGTGCCCCTTGTGGAATGGGCCCTCCTTTCCCAGCCTTAGAGTAACACTGGATATGCTGTAGTCTCCAGTGAGTAATGGACCTTTTTGTTGCTGGGTTACCCTTTCCTACATCCCTATAGGTCAGGAACAGCTGTTTTCTGTCCTGTCTATGGTCCTTAGTAGCTATCATATAGTAGCTAAGAGCTAGACATCCAGACTGTGGAGTCTCCTTTCACCAGAAGTAGAGTGCTCAGTGAAAGACAGGTGGGGTAATGGTTTGGTTCAAGTGGGAATCAGACCACTTTAGGGAGAAATTTCCTGTTCATTCTCAGGACCACCTTGCCCCTGTGGAATGAAATGTAGTCCTGTTCAATGCAGAAAGCCTGGAGCTCACCAATTCTTGCAGAATTCATTGCCACTAGGAAAACTGTTTTCCCCATGACATATTTCAAATGAGCTGAAGACATGGGCTTGAAGGAGGCCCCATGTGCTTAGCTATGCACACATTTAGGTCCCATGCTGGCAACGGTTCCCTGCGAGGAGGGGGGTGCAAATAGGCCAGGCCCTTAAAGACCCTTTTGAAAATAGGATCTAAAGCCATTGAAACATTCTGTCCAGCTGATATGCAAGCAGATGCTGCAGCTAGGTGGACCTTGAGGGTGCTGGACTGCAAGCCCAATGAATGTAAATAGGTAAGATAGTCAAGCACAGCTGGGACCCCAGCATGTGCAGATACCAGTTCCCTGGTTGAAAACCTTTTCCATTTTGAAGCATAGGTTCTCTTAGTGGAGGGCTTCCTGTAACCCTTTAAAATGTTAGACACTTTCAGAAAGAAGCAAGCCTGCATATTCTAGGCCCTCAAGAGCCATGCCTTGAGCCAGAGTGACCCGAGGCTTGGGTACAGGAGTCTCCCCTGGTTGGAGGTTAGCAGATTGTGCCTCCGAGGAAGGTGTACTGGTCTGGCCACAGACATGGAGAGTAGCAGAGAGTACCATGGATGCCTGGCCCAGTCTGGTGCTATCAAGATCAGTGATGCTGACTGGGACCTGAGCTTGAGCAATACTCTGTACACCAGAGGGAAGGAAGAAAAAGCATACAGGTGCTTCCCTGACCAATTCAGAGCATCCAGGGGGATCGTTCCTGGATCTGGTGGTCTGCCATAGTACTGTGGCAGGTGGTGATTCTGGTGGGATGTGAACAATTCTACCTCTGGGGTGCCCCACCTCCTGAAGATCACTTGCACCACCTGCCTGTTCAACGGCCATTCATGATGGGCCTGTTTGATTAGAGTCTGGGTATTGCCTGGCAGATGAATAGCCTGCCGGGAACCCCCATGGTGCATGCTAGACTCCACATTTTCATGACTTCTGTGCAGGGAGGGTTTGACCTTGTCCTTCCCTGCTTGTTTATGTAGTACATTGTGGTGGTATTGTCTGTTTTGACCTGTACAACCTTCCCCAGTACTAGTTGTGTGAAAGCCTTTAGTGCCAATAACACTGCTCTTCGCTCCAGCAGGTTTATGTGCAGGAGTGACTCTGCACTTGACCATGTGCCTTGGGTGGTGTGAACCCCCAGATGGGCGCCCCCACCCTAGTAGGGTGCATCTGTTGTCCGAACAACTGATGGGGACTCTTGCTGAAAAGGAACCCCTTCCCTTAGGTTGTTTTCCTCTTTCCACCATTGTAGGGTCTATAACAATGTTACTAGAATTAGTTTTGAGAGAGGATCCTTTCTCTGACACCAGTGTGCCCCAAGGGGAAACTGAATGTCCCTCATCTATAACCTGGATTCCAGGACTGTGTCAATGGCAGGTGCCATGTGGCCAGTACCTGAAGAAACTGCCTTGCAGTTTTTGGTTTATTCACACTGAATGAGCCCGCTATCAGTGGAATACTTCTTGCCCTGCCTAGAGGCAGGTAGGCCCTGCCTTACAGGGCATTTAGCTCTGCTCCTATGAACTGTAGTGCCTGAGCAGGCTGATGGACAGACTTGTTTTAGATTTATCAGGAACCCTAGATACTCAAGGCGCCCCTGGGTGAGTTGCAGATGCTCCCTCACTTGCTGGGGTGATTTTCCAACCACCAGCTAGTCTAGGTACCGGAAAACTGACACCTTGTCTTCAAAGGGGTGCCACATCCTCTGCCAAGCACTTTGTGAACACTCTTGGTGCTGAAATGAGACCGAAAGGCAGGGCTGAAAACTGGTAGTGACCTGATGGGAGTCTGCCTTATGGAGATGTGGAAATAAGCGTCCAAGTCCAGTGATGCCAACCATTCCCCTTTTTGGATTGTTGGCAGAATCAGTGACAGTTACCATTTTGAAGTCTGGCTTTGTTAAATGCCCGTTTAGTACCCTGAAGTCTAAGATAGGCCACCACTCCCTATTTTCTTTGTGGTACCTTTTGCTGTACTAGGCCAGGCTCCACTGCCTTTACAGTAACAGGTTTTGAACCTCTTTTCAAGGAGTATTCTCTCTCATTTGTAGATTGTTTGAAAATATTTGTTTTAATACTGGAAGGAATCAGAACTCAAAGACAATCCCCACTCACTACATCCAGGACCACTTGTCCGTGGCAATTTTTCTTTTGCCAAGACTGGAAAAAGTGAGTCAGCCTGCCTCCCACAGGTAGTGAGGAGGTGGCCTGGGGAGACATCGGGTGTCTGAGGCTGGGCCTGGGACTCATGCCTGGAACCCCTTATGCCCTTGTCCCTGAAATACCCCTGCTGTGGGTAAATACTGCTGATACCGAGGTGCAGCCATGGCCTGATAAAGGTTTGCTGTGAAATGATCTGCCTCTGCCTCCACTTCCATATGTCTTAGTGGACAGGGGAAGCCCTTTCTTTTGCAGAATTGCTACTGTAGGTGGTTTTGTATTCATCCACTTTTTTCACATAAGCCTTTATTTTTTCTCCAAAGAGCGAATTACTCTCAACTGGGAAATCCATAGCCTTGGTTTGGGTATCCCGAGTGAGGTTTGTGACTTGCGGCTAGGCAAACCTCCTCTGAATCACTATCTGCCATCCATCTGGTAGCAGTGTCAGAGCCAGCCACCATTTGAACTGTTACTTGGCTGCTCCCAAACCAAATTTAGCCGTTTCAGCTAGATCCGACAGGGAAGTCTGGGCCTTGACTGCCACAGCAAGGACCGACTGACAGTGACTTTTGGTACTGAGCAGTATAGGCTTGAAAGTGTGCCTGCCTGATGGCCAAGGAAGCCGATAAATATCCCTTTTTGCCATGTTGTCAATTTTCCTGAAATCCTTGTTAGGGGGACAGGATGCCAGGGGCATCTTTGCCTTGTCACAGGCTGTCACTTGTACCACTCCTTGGTGGACAGTGTGATGTTATAGGAATTTAACATACTTAGATGGTCCGTAAGGTAAATGTAAGAAGCTGATTTGTAGACAGCCCCTAGAGTGTGGGGTGTTATGGGAAGTTTGCTTGGCTGAAGCAGTGTGTTTAAGATGGCTGCACAATAAAGATGAGTAAAAACTCATGCTGGTTTCATGATTAACTAGCAAAACAGACAGGGTGGGAGAATAAAATTCAGCTCCCTCCCTGTCCAGCAGACATGTCTTATCCAGCCTCTTATCAAGAGGGGGAACAGAACGTGGAGTTTGTAAAATCTTTAAAGTTTTTCTTGAAGAATTTATTCACAGGAAGGAGAAGCTTCTTAGTGGGTGTCAGCCCAATCATTTCTCAAATGTTAAGTATGAGGAATAATCCTCAGATGCTCTGTGGGAGAGCCAAACTCCCGCTCAGGGAGACCTCTGGTTCAATAGGTTTGCCTTCCTCCATTTCATCATCATCACATATTCTTCCTCTTAATAGGAAGACTGATCACAGGAGACAGACTGCTTTGCAGGGGTCTGCTGTCGAGAGGCAGATGGCCCTTGTAAGCCTGAATGACTTTAAAGGCCTATGCAATTTCTGCAGGAGTTGGCAGGCATTATAGCAGGCACAACAGTCTTCAAATGCTGTCCAGCAAGGGGTTGTGTTCGCTTAGTTTTCTTTGATATCTTTGAAGGAACTGGTGAGTCATAAGGTTCAGCAAGCCTCTTAAGAACTGTTTGTATACCAGTCTCAGGGGTACTAGTTACAATAATTGTTGTGGTTTCACCCACAGTAATTTAGGGTGTCCACTGGTCAGAGCTCGAGGGACCCTTAGGTGAAGAGTTCTCTTTAGCCTTATCCAGGCATTTTTCAATAGTTCTCAGGACATGTATTGCAGATTTCACTCTGCTTTTAAATGTTCATGCCCAGGCAGGCAAAACAAAAGAATGTTTGCCTTAGCAAAATTTCACCACACTTAATACATGGCTTGAAACCGGGATCACCAGTTTTCTTCTGTTTTTCTGACATTTTCAATGTAAAACAAAAGTTCCAACTGCAAACAAATGTTTTAATTTAAAATTTAGCAGCTGTGGTCCGTTCCAGAACCAATCTGGGACCAAGGTAAAATGAGCAGAGGCTATCTGTTCAGGAACCAGTATTAGTGGTTCTTAAAGCAAGCTAAAATTTAATAAAATTAAACATAACTAATGGAGTTTTTAGTCAGAAGACTCAGATATATGTAAAATGAACCTCTTTACTCCCAGTTATACCGAACTGGGAGAAACAGAGAAAACTTACAATTTAAAGAACAGGTGTTTAGTTATTTAATCTCTCTACTCCTTAACAAGCTGGATAGCTTACCCCTCGGTTTAAAGATCTTACTGGGTGCAGTCATTTTTACATTAGTAAATTTATTCAGAAAATGCTCGTAAAATCCATAATCTGGACCCATGGTCAAAATACCAACACTTCTAAGTTGGGAGGCATGCCCCACGCTAACACGTTTATAATAAATCAGTCCTAGAACAGCGAAGGCGCCTCCATAAGCTATAATAGGGCCAGTATGTGTGTTGTGTTTAAAGTACTTTTCTCAAACCGGCATTTAAAAGTGCTTAACACACAACACGTAAATACTGGCCCCATTATAGCTTATGGAGTGCACCCCCCCTCCCCGTTCTAGGACTGACAAAAACGTGCCAGCATGGGGGCATGCATCCAACTTAGGAAGTGTCGGAGTTTTGACCGCGGGTCCAGATTATGGATTTTACGAGCGTTTTCTGAATAAATTTACTAATGTAAAAATGACTGCACCCAGTAAGATCTTTAAACTGAGGGATAAGCTATCCAGCTTGTTAAGGGGGGAAAAGAGATATTTAATAACTGAACACCTGCTCTTTAAAACACAAACTATGGTTTAACTTAAAATTACAAAAAGTAAACTGTAGCAAATAAAAACTTAAAATTTATCTCTCGCTCTATCTCTATCCACACACACACACACACACACACACACACACACACACTTTATAAGTTCTCACGTCATAAGATGGAGGACCTTCGAGTTTCTAGTCTTGATAGGCAAAGAGAGAAATCTGAGGGGTTTAGAATGAAGGCAGTTAGTAGAAGGCAGCATTTGAAAGAGTGGCTCATGCAAAAGATTCCATTATTTGCATGTGTTCCATCTCTCCAGGCAGTTCTGCGTTAAAGGGACACTGCATAAAGTTAGGAATACCAGAGTGTTACTGGGGTTAAAACATATGATAAAAAGCTTGCCTCACAATTATTCGCCCCTTTAGCAACTAAACGCCACAACAGACGAGAGTTATTTACTACAGCTTCTCTCATCTGGTCCCATTTAAAGGTGCCCTACAAAGAAGCCGTGCAGTAGTCTGCTCCTCACCCCTACATACTTTCCCATATTGCTGCGGAGTCCAGGGCTGAAATAATTTTTAATGCCAATGTTAAACTTTAGAGTGCCGAAACTTACAGGCAAATGTGGAAGTGTGGAGCAGGTCCCGACTGAGCAGGCACAAGTCCTCATGTGTATTACACCCATTTAGTGATGTGTCAAACACCACTGCTCCTATTGTAGCAGCAGTGCCAGTAGTTTATTATACCTGCTTCCACAGGGGGTCTTTATAACCAAAATATTACTTTACAGCAACAGCCTCATCATGTATTGCTGCAAGTAATATTTCGGGTATCAAGAACCCCGTGGAAGCAATAAAATTAGTATAATAAACTACCAGTGCTGCTGCTACTATAAGAGCAATGGTATCCGACACGCCACTAAATGGGTGCACACCATGAGCACTTTGCGCCTGCTCAATCGGACCTGCTCCACGCTCCACGCTCGCCTGCAAGTTTCAGCACTTTAAAATTTAACCTTGGCATTAAAATGATGATTGCAGCCCCGGACTCCCGCAGCAGTATGGAAAGGTATGTGGGGACAGGAGTGGTCTGTATGGCTTCTTTGCAAGCCACCTTTAATCATCTGTTAAACACAGGAGCCAAGATCAAGCTCTTTGGCACTCCACAGGTAAGGGCAGCCACCTTAAAGATAGAATAAAGGCAACCTTCTGTGCCCCACCCATGAAGTACGACACAAACCCCTGCAACACCATGCAGGAGTTGTACATAGTGCCTTAGCGATCCAGAAACATGGTCCACCGTGTTGAAGCCAAAAGATCTAGAAGGACCACGACACTCTGTTTAATGATATCATGGTGAGAGACAGAAGACAATCATGGCACTCACCACATGTTGCATAAAGAATCAAATTGTCTCAGCTTTTGTGTTATGGCATCTCTTACTTGGTATTAGAACACATCCTTCCGGCAGAATACAGCGTGCACTCTGTATCCTGTACACAGAAGGGATGCATTTATGCACCAAGTAATGTTGCTTCATAGCTCAAAGCTAAGACTGGTTTGGTTCTTCACGCAGCGTGTGGCGAGTGTGGAGATTGTTCCCTTTGCAGCTGTATATACATGTTTTCCGGGTCACCCGTCACAATTTGAACCATCCTGCTGCGAGCAGGGCGCACTCTGCGTGCACGGAGACGCGAATGACAGAGTGAGAACAGTTATGAATCTTTGTCGAGGTATGGTTGGCCTCATTTCTCAACCCTCATGTGCGAGGATTACAGCACCTCTCTGGTGGTTTCTGTAGTTTTAGGGCCTGTTATCTGGTATAAACTTTCTCCGTAGTGTACTGTTTTGCTTGCTGCCATGGTCCCATAATGCTTACTGTGACAAACGGAGTGAACATACCAGCACACTGTAATAAGATGGCAACCATTTTGACCGCGGATGGTAAAACAGGGAAGCAATGTTCAAAATGCTTTATGTTCCTACTCATTACTGACCATGTGATGCCTTTATATGCATCTTTCCTTTGCCCACCAACTCTTCTCTGTCAGAACTAGCCCTTCAGGGGCTCCTGCCCCTCAGGTGGGAGATATGCGGATACCAGGGTGGTTGTCGCCTCCATAGCCACTGCCTGAGACACCCAGACCAGACTCTTTTACTAGCGAGGTGCGGCATTGCTGATACCCAATCTGAACGAGAGCACTTTTCTGCTCTGCATGCCTGATTAGCTTAGTATTGAGGGAAACACAGGAGCCAAAGTCCGATTTTCTGTCTAAAACTTGCACACACACAAAAAAAACTGTACTTACTGCCCAACAGCTATGATCTCTATTTTTTCCTGTTTAGAGTGTCAGGAGTTTGGACTCTGATTATACTCCTTTCTGAATTTCTGTGGTTGGGCCAGTCTTTAGGCATCAAGAAATATCCAACTCTGTTGTCCTGCTGTTTTGGTCCTCCCACTGGTTCAGATGTTCCACTGTCCATGGCCCAGTACTTAATACCGACCCCTTCCTCCATCCATCCCCTGCCAAAGATATGTTCTCCACAGGCTCCCTGCTCATACACATGGGAAACCTGGGCACTGGGCAGTTGGCACTGCCTCTACTGCCACCTGAAAACCTAAGCTTGGACTCTCCATTAGCAAAGCATGGCATTAGCAGCCATCCAATCAGAGCAGGAGTGCTCATCGGCATTGGCTTCTGATTGGTTCCTACAGTCTGCTTCTGTGTCCATTCTAAACCAACCATAAATCTGTTTTCCATGCTGAAATTTGCCAAAGAAAAGCTGTAATTACTTTTCTCCTCGACTTAAGGCCCTTATCCTTCCGTTTAGAGTGTTACATCTAGGGATACTGTGCGATTACACTACTTCTGAAATGCTGTGTTCGCGTCAGCTCCCTACACGAGCAGCCGATCACTTCTCCGTACTGAAGTTCCTACTAAGCCTGATCTTATGTCCTCCTTAAATATTACAGAAGCATTCTGAACTGATATGCCTGATGGAACATTGAATACTTACTTGCACTAACTGCATTAATTGTTTGTTTGCTTGTGTTATTTGGCTGTATTGTAAATATCTCTGTATGCATTGTATCATTTGACCCGGAGCTAACCAGGTCCATCTTGTAAACGGGCTTGCTCAACAATGTTCGCCTGGATTAATAAAGATTTTGATTGACTGACTGTGATTGAAATGCAAGGAGAAAGCTAGTATGCTGAAGGAAGTAGCTGAATTTAATAGAATTTCTTTTGTGGAAAAATTCCAAAAGGTTATGGCTCATAGGTTTAAGGTATTAAATAAACCACCCTTGATGCACACTCCTATTCACACAGCTTCCCGATGCACGTCTGCTAATGCTACTACTTTAACAAATAGATAATGGTCTGTTTTCAACTCCCTTATCCTGTTCTGTAGGCACTGCAGTAAACTGCCCCCTAGCAACTAATGATTGTGCAATCAAAACAGGCAAGGGAAGATGACCTATGCGAGAGCACTAATTCACTGGTATGAGGTGCAAAGAGGTTACTCACCTGTAACAGTAGTTCTAGGAGTGGTATATGTTCATCCAAGCTCTTTGGCATGTCCCTTTCCCTTTAAATCTTGCTGGAAGTCTTCAAGCTGGCTCTCCCACCCACCCAGGTGGTATAACTCTCAGCCTCCACATCGCAGACGCTAGATCTTAGCCCGCTGGAAGCAAGGTTTGTGCACTTTAAAGCCGGGAGGTTGGGTAGAAGGTGTGGATGAACATATACCACTCCTAGAACTACTGTTACAGGTGAGCAACTTGTTCTTCTAGGAGCGTGAGTATGTTGTTCATCCACACCTTTGGCAGACTCCTAGCAGTTCTCCGAGGAGGAGGCAAGTGCACACCCTCTACTTAGGAAGCAGAGATTGGAGAACAGAGGCCCCAAAACCAGCATCCCGACGCGACTCAAGTTCGATGTGGTAGCGGGAAAATAAAGGTGTTTGTTGACTTCCAGGTAGCAGTCTGACAGATTTCCTGGATAGGGATGTCCCTGGAAGCAGCCACCGATGCAGCAGTATGGCAGGAAGAATGAGCTCTTAACCCTCTGGGAGGATCCTTGCCTGCCAACTCATAGCACAGACCCATGCATGATGTGATCCATCTTGCAATGGTCCATTTGGCTGCAGGTCTGCCAGAAGCTGCTTCAGCGTAGGTGACAAACAGCTGGCGAACCTCTCCACGAATTTCCGCCGTTCCTTCCTTATAATAGGAGAGAGAGCATGTCTTTGGTCCAGAGTATGGAGCCTGTACTCTGCATCCGTGGTGTAGTTAGGGTAGTATACTGGCAGAGTCAACACCTGATTAAGGTGAAACTCAGACCACCTTCGGAAGGAATTTTGGGTGGGCGCGGACAACTTTGTCCCTGTGAAAGGCCAGATAAGGGGGTCCACCAAGCTCGTGGAGCTCCCTGTCCTTCTGGCTGACGTGACAGCCACCAGGAGAGGTAGTCTTCACAAGTGTGAGAGCTCACACTTGTGCATGGGTTCAAATGGCTTGCCCATGAGCTTTGCCAAAACCAGCAAGAGATCCCATGGAAGTGGAGGTTCACGCACCAGAGGGGATATGTGATCCAGACTTTAAGGAGTGCCCGACCACTGTCACCTGTGCCAATGTCAGCTGACCGCCCGTGCCGGTAAGCAAAAATGGCCAGGTGCACACTAAGTCGATGACCACAGACCCCCTTTGGAGAGAGACCAAAGGTAGTCTAAAATGTTAGCCACAGAGCAGGATAAGGGGTCCAGACTCGTAACCTGACATCAAATGGAAAACCTTTTCCATTTGAAGGCATAACATTTCCTGGTCGATTCCTTACGAGACACCTCCACCACAGTGTAGACATCCTCGGAAAGACCCAGAGCCTGGAACTCTAGCCGTTCAGGTACCAGGCTGCGAGGTGCAAGGATTGAAGGTCTGGATGGAATACTTTCCCCTGGTTCAGTGATATCAGGTCCAGGCGTGTACAAAGCCACTCCAGGGGCCTGCAGCTGAGGCTGAGATCATCTGAGTACCAGAATTGGCACGGCCAATCTGGGGCTACCAGAATCACCTTTACCTTGTCCCCCCTCACCTTGAGTAACACCTTGTGGATCAAGGGAAATGGAGAAATGGAAGTAAGGCGCAGAGGAGGCCTGGGGTCCACGGCCTCGAAAAGGCATCCCCCTGCAGTGAGCCCTGCTGAGTGGGGCGGGGATGATACAGACTCAGCTTGGCATTCTCCTTGGAGGCAAACAGGTCCACCAATGGTTTGCCCCAATGGGAGAACAGACTGTAAGCTACCTTTGGATGAAGTGACCACTCGTGGGATGTCTGGCCTATGCAGGTGAGAGCATCCGCCCGGCTGGTTCGAGACTCCTGCCACATGGATGGCTAGGAGATCCGCCCCCAACCGCTGACGAGGTCCAGATGCAGAGCGCCTCTTGCACGGCAGACGGAGTGCATGCCGCCTGTTTGTTGAGGTAGTACATGGTCGTGGTATTGTCCATCTGGACTTGAACCACTTGACCTCAGAGCTGAGGAGCGAAAGCTGACAGTGCCAGTCTGACTGCTCTTAGCTCCAACAGGTTGATGTGGCATTGGGACTCCTCGGGGGTCCAGAACCCGTGGGCCCTATTGTCCCCCATGTGGGCTTCCCAGCCCATGTGAGAGGCACTGGTCATGAGAACAACCGTCGGCTCGGGCGGACAAATTGAGTGTGTCCCACATCTTCTGGGTTACAGTGATCAGCTGGTCGAAATGACCGTGGCACTGAGTCCACTGGGCGGCTAGCTCCCATTGAAGGGGCGCATGTGCCACCTGGCCCAACGGACCACTGAGGTGCACGCCACCATGTAACCCAGAAGGTGCAGAAAGTCCCAGGCAGGGTGCAAGAGCCCAACCAGAAATGATCGGGCAAAGGAGAAAAAGAACCTTCACCCTGTCCGCCAGGAGCCGAACTCTGGCTTGACAAGAGTCGCTCTGCCTCGATGAACCACATCACCCAAGATGGCATGAGTTCTGACCTGGCCTCACTGATCAGGAGGCCAAGCTGAGAGCCAGGTCCCTGGATCTCTCCACCTCCTGAAGGGAGGAACCCACCAAGAGCCAGTCATTGAGATAAGGGTAAATTCGAACTCCGACACCGAAGATGGGCTGCCACCACTGCAATGCATTTGGTGAAGACCTGAGGGGCCGATGACAGGCCAAACGGCATGGCTCGGAACTCGTACAGGGTCCCTTCGACCCTGAAGCGGAGGAACCGCTGGTGGGACGGACGGATTGGGATGTGAAAAAACGCATCCTGTAGATCCAGTGAACAAAACCACATGTTTCGCTCCAGGGATGATATGATCTGGTCCAGACTTACCATCCAGAAGGTGCGAGACCTGAGATACTGATTCAGGTCATGGAGATATAGGATGGGGCACCAACCCCCTTTCCGCTTGGGCACCAGCAAGTACCTGGATATGAAGCCTGGGTCTACAGGTGGATCCGGCACTGGAGCTACCGCCTCCTTGCGGAGGATCTGAGCTATGTCATCTCGAAGAGCCGACTGCATGCGAGCTGAGATCCTTTCTCCCGAGGGCGGGCTGGGCTGGGTGAGTACTGCTGGAATTCCAGAGGCAGTCCCTGCCCTACCACTTCTAGAACCCACCTGTCCAAAGTGATATCGGACCAGGTGGAAAGAAAGTGGCGGAGCCGACCCCCCCATGGGAGGACCCAGGGTAGGCGTGACTGGTGTAGGGATGGCAACCCCCAACATGTCACTGAGCAGGCTTAGAGGAGGAGGAACCTCCGGACCAGTGCCTCGACCTCCTTTACGGGGCTGTTGAGAGCCCTGCTTGGGCCTAGGGCACCACGCTTGAGCCTACTGCTGCTGACCTCCTTGATGGGAGGGCTGCCTGACCGCAGAGGAGGACTGCCGAAAAGACTTCCTCTTCTGCTGGTTCTTGCCAGAAACCCTTAGCAGAAGTGGCATCCAAGGTGGCACTGGACTGTTCAATATGCTGAAGGTGGCCTGCCACTCCTGGGCAGGAACAAGTTGGTACCAAGGAAAGGCACATCAGCTAACTTGTGCTGGGTATCTGCCGGAAAGGAGGATAAACACAGCCAAGCCCTGCAGTGGGTGGCCACTGTGGCTGCTAAAGAGAGGGCACAAGAATCCCAGATGTCCAGGGCCATCTGCAGCTGCTGTTTGGCAACAGCATGACTCTGATCATGGACTTGCTTGATCATGGTCTGCATGTCTGCTGGGAGGTGAGGAAGTACTTCATCCAATGACCCTAGGAGGGCATGGGAGAAGTGTGCCATGATTACAGCCGAACTGGCCTAACGAAGGCGCCACAGAGACCTTACGGGCAGAGTGGTCCACGCTCTTGACTCCTTGTCCGAGGTTGGTCGAGCTACCAGTAAGTCTAAAGATGGAAGCAGTCACCAGGCTCTCAGCAGAGGAATGTTCCGTGAATCCTGGCAGAGATCCCATAGACACCGCCGACTTACGGGCCTTATGGGCAGACTGTTGTGGGCAGGAAGCTGGATGCTGCCAAAGCTTAAGGGCATTACCAGTAATGGCTTCAGCTACTGGAAGGCCTCTGTCAGGGGTATTCCCCCCCCCCCCAAGGATATCCATAAGGGGGTACTCCGCCTTTTTCTGGATGGACTCCAAGGGCATCCTGGTAGAATCGGAGATAAGGCAGAGAATGCCCTGAAAGGAAGGACCTTCCTCCAAGGCCACCGAGAGTGACTCATCAGCAGGATGGAGTGCAAACTGGTGGTATCCGAATCCGAGAAGTCTGGGTACAGTGGTCTCCTGCCCACGTCCCCTTCAATCCACTGAAGGTGATCTGGAGTGACCGTGATGGATAGATGTCGGGGAAGCCCGGTGTCTGGACGGTCCTCTTTTGAGGGAGCCCAACTGGGGGATTGCTTAGGCGGTGGCTCCACCCTAATAGGTGGCGAGACCTGTATGGGCCTAGCCAGAACACGGACCGGCCCCCCAGGTGGAGGAAGCCTTCGGTTCCAGAGGAGTCGGCTTAGGCCCTTGAGGCGCAGGCCAAGTAATGGCCGGGGCGGATGGTGTAGCCAGTTTCTGCCCGGCCAAAATCAGCTGTTGCCACATGAGCTCCTCATAGCAGAGTTTCCGTCGAAGCCTCTCCTCGTCCGAGGAGGATGAGGATCTGCAGCGGCACTTTTTTGAATGCCGGTGGTCTTCCTTCGATTTTCCGGTTGAAGAAGACATAGTCCTTGATATAGAGACCGACGGGGTCAGTTAGGTCGATCGGGGGAAACCGGCCTCTGGGAAAAGAGGTTCCAGTTTGATTCCTCGATCAAAACACCCACAAGAGGAGTCTCGTGATTGGGGAGAGAGGATAGGTGTCCTCTCTAGACAGTCGACAGGAGTCGGCGAAGTGGCTCGATCAGCTCGAGAAAATCAGCGGCGGTTCAGCAGATGTCTGTCGCCTGGCCAGACGAAGATCTGTGAAGTGGCCAGTTATGGAAGCGATCTCTACTGAAGTAGACGCCATTTCCTGGGACTCTGACCTCTTGGTCCCAGGAGCGCCTTCTGGAGGAAGACTTTGATCCTTGTCCTCTTATGAGGGCGGTGGAGTGAGACCCAGACCCTGGTGGGAGAGACTGGCACAACTCCCTAAAGGAACCCAGAAGGTGGAGATGAACAAAAAACTTTGGCTGGCTGAAGCCGAGCAGCTTCTTCCTCGAAAGCCTTCATCTGCTCTAACTGTTCGGCAGATCCTGCAGCAACCACCCACCTCACCTCAGATTTCACCGGCAGGTTCCTTTCTCTGGTCTCCCCAGCTTAAGGCACACCATGTGGTCATCCAAAATGTTAGGATGGCAGGCTAAGCAAAAAGTGCAGGTGGTGGTGTCATGACCGATACCTAGACAGTACACACAAGCAAGGTGGGAATCTGTGTGCAACATTTTCTGGCCACATGAACACCGGCGAAATCCGGTGAGCGACTTGTCCTCCATATCTGATATGCTATTATCAGAATAGACAACTCGAACGAGTTTAAAAGATAAATGCGGTAAAAACAGATGTTGCGAAGCCAGGGCCTATGACTGCTAGAGTTAGCACCAGGGAACCTGAATCTTCCAGCGGAAAGGAAGATCTGGTGCCATGGGGCGGAGCCGAGAGTTATACCACCCGGGTGGGTGGAAGGAGCAAGCCTGAAGACTTCCAGCAAGATTTAAAGGAAAGGGACATGCCAATGAGTGTGGATGAACAACATATCCACGCACCTAGAAGTAAAAGTTTTAAAAAGGGACACAAGGCTAGTTTTTAATATACCTTTACATAACAGATATGACCCCTTAATTTGTTTCACCCACTTGTGATCAATAGACCTCTGAGCCCGAACCTGTACTCTAGTACATCTGCCCTATGTCCAATCTTACAACTGATACATAGTCCAGCTCCATTCTTCTGTCCAGAGCTGGCTTTTACCTTTACTTGAAACTATATGCACTTTGGATTTACCATCTCCCATTATTGGATCAGCAACTCTTTGTAGTAGGATCATAATAGGTGCTATAGAAGATCTTAATGTTGATCACATTTCTCCTACTGATGCTTCATTTCGACCTGGGGATCCATCTAGTAGTCTAGCCAGCAAAACGACAGAAATTGACACCTTACCTCCCAACCCTTTCCAGGCTCAAAAGACAGATCTTTGTCATAGGCGGCGACTCCATCATTAAACATATAGATAGCACGCAATCAGGACAAGTTTTACCGCACCTGTTCAACGTTTCGTGGGGCTACAATAGACATTACGAAAACGTTACCAAACATTCTATATGATAAGGGCGTGAATCCACTGGTTATCTCACATATCTGAGCCAACGATTTAATGAATGAGGATTTAGCAAGTGTTAAAATGAATCTGGTAGCTCTATCAAGCAAACTGATCTAGCTTGTGAAGCAGCATTTTCTGAGGTACTACCTATCCCAAAAGTATCTACCTTAGCGAATCACATTAAACAGTTTAATGAATGGCTTAGGAAGTTGTGTTTTAGGCAGGGTATTAAATGCATCACCCACTGAGAGGAGTTAGTTAACATGTCAGAACTATACTATGGAGATGGTTTGCACTTAAGCAGACGTGGTGGCTCACTTTTGGGTAAACACAAATACTTACTGATAAAAGCTGCAAACTAATAAATATGGGGGAGATACCAGAAATACCAGCATCTCTTAATAAAAGCATCAACAAAAACTTCAGTTAATAAAATAGTTACATTTCTATGCTTTAATGCAAGAGATCAATAAAAAAATTATACTAACTTAAATTACAAAAAAAGTCGATTAACACAATTTCCATCACTGAGACCTGGGAGATGAAAGATCTTCAAGGAAATGTGCTTTGCCAGGCTACATAATATAAAATAAATAGGGTATTGGAACAGGTGGTGGTGTAGCTTTGTCAAAACAAACTTTACAACTGTTGATCAAATAAACACTAGCAATCATGAAGTTGAATCTTTTGGATAAAAGCTACTACTTAAGGATGAGAACACATACTTGAAACTGCTACTGCCCCCAAAAAAATGCTCCACCTCTGATGAAATCATTCATAACTTCAGACAGCAAGTAAGTGAACTAGATAATCTGTATGGGAGATTTCGATCAGGGGATATTGTTGAAACTCTTTCACAGCTACTTCAGGTCCAGGTTAAAAAAACAAAACAAAAAAAACCTTCTGTCAACTTGCATACAACTCAACCTAAATCAAAGTGTTAAATTTCCAACTAAGGGTGATCGTACATTAGATCTAGTTATTCATAGTAACGATTTAGAAATCAGTAATGTATTTAATCTGCCACCAACAGGCAATAGTGATCACAATTCTACTGCATTTTCTCTCAGTATTAATACCATCTCTTATGTGAGCAACACGAAGATATTTGTGTATGAGAAAGCAGACATCCTAAAAATTAAAAATGAGTTACCCAAATATAACTGGGAAAATATTTTTCTTCTAACAATACAGGAAAGTTGGGAGCTGATTAAAATACATTTAATCAATTTAAGCAAAACTATGTTCACCAAATCAAAATCTGTAACAAACAAAACCCAAATGGCTAAAAACCATACTCAAATTAAGCAAAAAAACAACGTATATTAGGTGCCTAAAAATCAAAAAACAAGAACTGGGCAACCTATGTCAAAATTGAGAAACACTGTAAATCGAAAATACAGAAATCAAAAGCCACTTGGGAATACAATTTAGTCAGTGGTGCAAATAAAAAACAGCAGCAAACTTTTACGCCTACAGTACATTAACTCTTTAAAAAACCTTCATGCCAGATGGAACCTTTATTAACAATTCACTGGTACATGAACCCAAACATATGGCTGATTTTATGAACTCTACCCTTGCACAAATCTAAACTGGTGATGCCCTAATACTAAGGACACCTATGAAGAATGAATAACTTTCAGAAGAAGCTATATTTAAAAAAACTAAATAAATATGAAAAGCAAAATAAGCCCAGGCCCGGATAATATTTTTGGTCACTTTCTATATTTATTGGCGGATACTTTAGCCAAACCTGTCAGGTACCTGTACGAGGGTTGCTTAGCATCCAACTTTGTCCCTACAGAGTGGAAATCTGCTTATGCGATTCCATTACATATAAAATGGCCCCAAGTCTAACTGGGAAAATTACCGCCCTATTATTCTCGCATCCAGTATTTGCAAACTATTGGAAAGCGTAGTTAAGGACCTCATCATTCCTATACTTAGCATAACTGATCCAGAACAAGGTAGAAGTTGCTCAAGTAACTGTTTTTATGAGGTCAGTTCACTCTTAGTAACACCACTGTGGAGATCATTTACACCGATTTTAGCAAAGCATTCGACATCATGCCTCAATCACTAATAGCCAAACTTTATACTACAGGTATAAAACAAATGTATTGTCAATTGGATAGCAAATTGGCTTAGCAGTAAAACCAATCAATGGCCACATATCTCAGTTAGGCAGGATTACCAGTGGAGTCCTACAGAGTTCGGTACTCTTCCCATGCCTGTTCCAGCTATTTACTGCAGACTAACAAGAAACTGTCCATCCTTATCTACAAAATATGCTGCAGACATTAAAATTGTGGGTCACTGACAATAATAACAAATCTATTAACTATACAAAGGATCTGCAAGGCATAAAAATGAATGGGTTTACATCGCAATTTGCGACCCAAGAATAGGGAAGACGCAAGTCAATTGCCAGCTTGATCAGCAATGATTGCTAATCCCAGAAGCTGGCCGTCCCGCTTACTGTGCATTTTCCCCAATGTCTAGTGGCCCTTCCCCTCCACTGATCACCATCCCCATAATGCTTCTATCCCTAGCATCTAGTGGAACCTCCTCCCCCCCATCTGATAGATGTCCCCGTGATTTTGTCATTCCCTGGTGTCTAGTGGCATGCGCACGCACACACACACACACACACACACACACACACACACACACACACACACACACAATCCGATCACTGTCCCTGTAATTCATTCTGCTCCTCGTGCCCAGTGGCACTCGCCCCCATCTGATTGCTGTCCCTGTTCCTTTTGTCCCACAATGTTTTGTTTTTGTTTTCAATATGGACTAAAAAAAAAAAAAAGTCCATCGCCAATCACTCCTGTACCCCTCACCCCCCTTTGACACCCCCACAGATCACTCACCTGTGGAGGTCCCAGGTTTGAGATCCGCGGTCCCGATCGAAGACCCATCTTGCTGCTGGAACCAGCGACTACAGTATGATAAGGTAAATGCGGTCCTATGTTTTTTTTAATGGGCGTTTCAACTTTGGTACATAACTCAGTCAATTGTTGACATACTGAACCCAAATTTTCAACATGGCCTTTTGGGGACCCCACCTCGTGAACAATACAACTGTCATTATGCAACTCCTGCCCGAAAAGTGATTTCACAGTTGCTTGGTGAATTCACCTTTTGGGCAGGATTTATGTAATGTCGGTCATATTGTTGATGTGGGGTCATAAGAAGGTTATGTTGCAAATGTGGGGCCAAAATATGAAAAAATGGCAAAGTTATGACCATTTGTTGCAATTTCGCTATGCACCCTTGTAACTTTGGAATTTTTAAAATATTTTGACCCCAGAATTTCAACATAGCCTTATTACCCCACCTCATGTATGTCACAGTGGTCATTTTTCACATCCTGGCCGAAATGCATTTCTGTACCTGTGGTGCACAATGGCATTTAAGATGCACAGAATCACGCTTGGACACGGACTGGAAAATTTTCTGCACCAGGTACACGAGGTGGAGTAATAGGAAGGCTATGCTGACAAAGAGGTTGAAATGGCACAATCTCAAAATTATGTATATAATGTCCATTTTATTAATATGAGTGGGAACACAATATGCCATGGCAAAGCATTATTTGGAAGGTAATCATGAGTCTGCAGCCTTCCGCACATATATAGGCTTGGAGAAAGTGTCGACACCTGTAAGAGGAGGGAATTTGAAAGAAATTCTGCTTCAACGGGAAGCTTACTGGATTTATGAACTACAAACTTTACCAAAAGGACTGAAGGAGGAGACGGGCTATGCAGGTCACTTGTAAAAAAATACATTTGTTCCTAGAAGGGTGTTTCATATAAAGAAAAAATTAAAATTAAAAAATGTTATACTGTATAAGAAGGGTTAATAAAAGATTTATGAATGATGGTAATTTTTAGCCCTAGAATAAAGTTTTAGCACTTTAAGAAGATGGATTTATTGGAATTATACAGCACAGTTTAGTTTAATATCAAAATTAGTAGATTATGTATCGAAAATTAATTTATCTGGATCAAAAGGTTAAAAGTAATTTTAAGATCTAGTACAACATAAAGGGCTGGATATTCAGACTGCGCAAGGCAGTGGCGCAAGCCTGGGCACAGTGCAACTGCGATGCGCTGGGACCAGGTCCAAGGTGATATGCAACAGGGATGTCCATGGTGCAGCACAGTTGAATATGGCAGGGCCAGTACATGCACTGCGCTGGCGCAAGCCACAGCTAGGGAACATGGGGATGCACCAGCGCAAGTGCAGTTGCGCTTGGTGCATCACCCGCGATATTCAGCAGGGGACATGCAAATGAGGCCATAATATATGCAAGCTGCATATGGGACAATTTGCATGTCATTATGGCCCCATCTGCATGCCTTGCGCAGGGCAGCCCAGCGACTTGCACCTGGTGCCCTGCACAGCACGACGTGTGCTGTGGGGATCCCATGGCATCCCCCGCCACGTAGCCGCATACCACCCACGGAATGACAGGCATAGAATGGGCTTGCAGGGTATACTGCACTTGACAGTCTCAATATAGTACTGTAGTACGGTATGCCCTGCAAGCCCATTGGTCCACACAGGGGACCAATGTGCTTACAGCCCGTACTGTACCAGTCATTCAGCAAGTGGCCAGGCAGTATGTGGGAAGGATGCTGCCGCCCGCTGATGGCATGGGGGAGTGGGGTGGGTATGAGGTCCTGTGTGGGTGCCACTGGATCACCAGGGACATCAGTGTGGGCTTTGTACCACGATCGGGAGTCGGGCGGGGGGGTCCCAAGACTACCAGAGCATGTTGTATTTACATTTACCACGCCATGAAATGGGTGGGGCGGTCCACTAGACCACCATGGAGGGTCATCAGAATATGCATCGTGCACCGGGTGGGAGGGGGGACCACTAGACCACCAGGATGGTCACATTGAATATATTTCGGGACTGAAGGGGCCACTAGACTACCAGGGTTCCATTTCATACGTATACTGCGTGATTGCAGATATAGGGGGGCTGGCGGGTTCAGTGAGTGCTTGTGGATGGTGTTCTGGGTGGGCGGGTGGCCACACAAGGCTTGGCTGCTGTGTTGCGCCCTGCACGATTGCAGCCCGCCATTGGGTGGCCTGGAATCGCTCCTACTCTGCAGGAGCTCAACTCTGAGACCCTCTATGCGGCGCAATGCAAGAGTGCGCCAGCATATACGTCGCACATACCGGGCTGAATATCAGGATGTACTGCATATGCATGGGCATGCCCCCTGCATCTGCACGCCACTACATTGTGCTCCTGGCGCATGGGGTGTTTCAGCAGCCAAGCCGGCAGCCTTTCAATATCCCGCCAGTGTACAGCGGGTAGCCAGCAACCCTTTGAATATCTGGGCCAAAGTGTATATTCATTTTGTTCCAGCTTAATTTGCTAAAAAGAATGTTTTTTTAAATAAATGGCTAAGGATATTGTAGAAATACTATGTATTTAAGAGATGTATTAAATGAGCCAGAAGAAAAGACATCCAGTAGATCAAGATTAAAAAGTAGTGACAGAACTACAATAAAAAATATTGCGTTTCTTATCATGAGCATACATAAAAACTTAGAAACTAGCATCAATTCAGTTATGTAGACAATTATGCGTAATTAGATGAATATTGTGCAATATTTTCCAATCCTGATAGAAATAAGCAGCAGGAAATGGTATAGCAAAGGTTACACGAAAAGAAAAAGGGTTGCTTGGCAACCACACACATTTAAGCAAGCCTTTCCAGAATGGACCAATAGCTCTGAAGGAGCTTAAGCTCCAAAACGTCAGCATGATGGGCGGAGTTCGCCAGGACCAGAGGTACAAGCAGGAAGTGGAGAGCAGCTCAAAGCATGGTGCCGAAAACGCAAATACGAATGCAAGCAGCAATGCTGAATAAATGAATTAAAAGCGGGCAGTAAAAGAGCGCAGAGCACAAGATTGCACTGAACTGCTTTACTGTACCCTGGGAATCGAGCGAAGATACCCCACCCGAGAGATGAAATGGTCTAAGACAAGGGCTGTAACACTTGGATATTGTGGATTAGATAACTGAGCGGGAAACCTGGACAAGTAAACGGAGAGGTGAAAGTCTGTCTGGAAGCAGCAATTCAGAATTACGATAAAATATTAATGACAGACCGATACAGAGACTGAATTGAATATTGACTGTTCTTTTTGAATTTCTGCCTGATAAATTGAAACCCTGAATAGGGAAAGATATGAAATAATTCTAAAAAGTATATTGTGAAAAATCAAAAATAAAGTTTTTCATCACAAAAAGGAACGTAGTAATGGTTGCTTTTGTGGGAGACTTAAAGTGCAGCTGCAAAGCTTACTTTTATGAGCACATATTTTAAAGTAATTGTATGGTATCAAGTAAAATACTCATTTTGAAAACTGCAATTCAAAATCTGCCAATTGCTAATTATTTTTCATTTTGATTAGCAAGGCCACTAGTCAACTCTGACACTAATTTGTGCCTTGGATCTGATAAAATTACTCTTTGGCAAATGCGTGGGGGTAGGAGATTAAATACTTCCAAGCTGGTTATGCACTTGGAGATTAAAAATCCACTGGCTGATTAATTGGATGGCTCCTTTTTTAAATATTACCAATAACGAAATGGAACTTGGCGTACAAATATCTGATTTTTCTAACAATGTACAGATAAATAATGCCATCAACTAAACTAATAAGAGTAATCTGGGCCATAAAAAGAAATATTTCATCCAGACCCAGAAGTTATGATGCCACTGTATAGGGCATATGCAAGCCCACATCTGGAATACGCCTCAATTATGGTGCCCATACAGGAAATCTGATACATCTCAAATGGAAAGAGTCCAGAGAAACTTTACCAAAAGTTTATTGGGTCTATATAACGCTCCATATGAAACCACAATGGAACAGCTCAATCTTATGCCCCTGGCAACTAGACATCCTAGAAGTGACCTTATATTTATGTTCAATATAATTCAGGATCCATATTTACTAACTGCTTTGGATCTTGAATTAAAAAATAATTCTTCTACTAGTGGGCACCCTCTCCAACTAATGGGGAAAAGGTTGGATCTTACAAAATCACAAATACTGTTTTGCTCAAATAATTATAAATCCTTGCAACAGACTTCCCTTAGGCGTGGTCAATAGTAAAACTAAATAACAATCCCCACCAAAAAAAAAAGCAGACTTGACAAACATTTTAGCAGGCTTTGATCACGATTATAATTAAAGAATAGGTTGCAGCTATGAGCTATAGACTCCTAGCACCTTACAGACCTTAGTGTATTACTATCACTGAGCACCCTGTACACTTTCAAAGCTCTGCCATTTTAATTATTTGCTTTTGGTGACCAGGTGGGTGCACCAGGCATAGAGATGCCTATTTTCAGGCACAACCGGGAGAATACAAGTCAAACAATAAACAGCAATGTGACACAGCACATTCAATATGAAGATACAAAGGTATTCAGAAAAATACAAATAATTTGCTAGACTAAAATTACAGGATTGAAAACAAAATACATAATATAAGCAAATGTACAGAGATTTAAAAGATGAAACAAGTGCAGCACAAGTACAGGATTTAGTACTAGTAGGTGTTATGGACTGTATACACAAGTGCCATTAGCAAAACAAAATGAACATAGAAGAGAAAGTGGGGGAGGGACAGAGAAAGGGGAGATGGGTAAGAATATATAGGATGGTGGAACAAGAGTAAGATAAAGGACAGGTAAGAGATGAGCTTAAGGTGGACGGAAGCAGGTACAAGGACTTGATGCAAGTAGATGTTCACGTGGAGCTTTAAAGCCAGCATGTGTAGGGCAAGACTAATTACTTGAGGGATAGAATTCCAATACTTAGGAGCAGCATAGAGAAGGCTCGTGCACCCATGGAGGTCTTACGCCTAGGGATGTGCAGAGGGGTTTGGTTGCTTGAGGAGTCCATAGAAGGGGGTCTGCAAGTGAAGTAATGAGGCAAGGGATTGAGGAAGGCCTGATCTTGTTATACTGTCAGAGCCACAGGATAGGTGACGTGTGAGCAGAAGGACTAGGCCATTTTAAATCAGCATAGAGCTGACAGTGATGTTTGTACCGAGAGAGGCAGAAGCATAACAGCAATATTATAGGTGGTATCCCATAAATGGAGGGAGGTCTAGTAGCACCTAGGAAGGTAACTGAGCCATAGGCCAACAAAGGGAGCAGAAAGCCTTGTGCGACAGAGAATCTGGATGATGGAGTGACAGCATAGCTAGTACAGTAGGCTCCCCCAATTTTTGCATTAACGGATTTATAAATAGCAGTGATGTGGAGATCGAACTCAACGGATTCATCAAGAAAAATGCCCAGGTATCTGAAGGAAGTAGTGTTGACTAAGGGAGGAATTATCAGCACAGGATATTTTGAGGGAGTCTCAATTTCCTTTTAGTTTAGCTGGGGAGCCAAAGAGCATATAATGAGTTTTACTTGTATTAAGAACAAGGTGATTCACAGTCAGCCAGGATTGTATGTTTAGGAAGTCAGAAGTAAGGGAGTGGTTTATGTCCAATACATTTCTGGCACTGTGGTAGAGGACCAGGTCATCTGCGTAGAGCAAGGAGGAACAGGTAGATGCCTGAGATAGGTCGTTAATGAAAACAGTGAAAATTAGGGGGCCAAGTATTGAGCCCCGAGGAACGCCAACCTGTATGGACGACAGATCGGACATGGCAGAGTTGAAAATGACAGCCTGCTGCCGATTGGACAGATAGCTATGGAACCACTTCACAATTTCTGCTGAGAATCCAAGGGAGACTAGTTCTGTAAGGAGAAAGGAAAGGTATGATTAACCAAGTCAAATGCCTTGGTTAGATCAATGAAAATGGCACCTGTCAGGAGACCAGAATCCATGGCAGAATAATTGTCATTAGTAAGTTTTAGGAGGGCTGTAGAAGTACTATGGCCTTTACGGAAGCCATGCTGTGAACCAGAGGAGGTTATGTTGCCTTAGACACTCAATGGTTTGGGTTACCACTAATTTTTCTAAAATTTTACTAACATACTAAAATGCCAGCAGAATAAGCCTAACGGTCTTTCGTGTCTGCTCGTTTGGTCAGCCCCCACCCTGGGTGCTGACCTTGCTGCCCCCTTCGCCTTCACTGGCTTCTCCCTTCCCAGTTCTGGATATTCTTGCTGCATTGGATTTTGCATTCAGAACCCTTCCCTGTACCTGACCCACCCCTCTTGAACCCCTCCACTGTCTCTGCCTCCACCAGCCCCTAGGCAGTGCATTCCATGGCTCCACCACCTCTCAGTGAAGTAGCACCCCTCCTTTCTCCCTGAATCTTCCCCTCCAGCTTCCACCCATGCCCTCTAGTGGCCCCTCCTCCTTCCTTGAAGCACCTGACTGTTCCTCCCCATTTACCCTCTTCATGTACCTGAAGACCTCTATCATGTCCCCCCGGTCCCTTCTCTCTTCCAATGTGTACATATTTAGCTCTTCGAGCCTCTCCTCATAGGTCCTGTCCCCCAAGCCCCAAATCATTTTGGTTGCCCTCCTCTGGACCCTCTCCAGGAGGTTAATGTCCCTCTTTAAATGTGGCCTCCAAAACTGCACGCAGTACTCAAGGTGCGGCCTCACCAAGCAGTTATACAGAGGGAGTATCACTTCCCTCCTTCTGGAGGTGATCCCCTAACGATGCATCCCAGCATCCTGCTGGCCTTGCTGCCCCTCCTACAAGTCTCAGAGTTGTTCATCTTGACATCCACCACCACCCCAGGTCCCTCTCAGCCATCGAGACTTGTGTAGCATTTCCCCAGGGTGTACACTCCTGCCTGGCTTTCCTGGCCCCAAGTGGAGTACCTTGCATTTCCCCGTATTGAACCTCAGCTTCCACTTTCTAGACCATCTTTCCAGAGCCTCCAGGTCCCCTGTAGGGCCACCCTCCCTCCTCCCCATCCACCACCGCCCCAGTTTGAGTCATCCATAAAGAGACTCATCTCCTCCGATTCTGTCCTTATGTCAGAGACGTAGGCGTTGAACAGAAGGGCCCAAGGACTGATCCTGTGGGACCTCACTAATGACCCTCCTGGGGATGAGACTATCCCGCCAACTCGACCCTCTGGGTCCGGTCCTGGAGCCAACTGCCTATCCATCTGATCATCTGGTTCCCACCCCATTTCTCCCAGCTTATCCAACAGGCCCATGTGAGGAACAGAGTCAAATGCCTTGCTGAAGTCTAGAAGAGGACGTCCACTGGTCTACCCAGGTCCAAGGCACTAGTCACCCAGTCATAAAACTCCACCAGGTTTGTCTGACACGATTTCCTGGGATGAATCCATCGTCTATCGTCCAGGCACCCTGACTTATCCAGGTCCCCTCAGCCTCTCCTTGACAATGCCCTCCATCACCTTGCCCACCACCGATGTCAGGCTGACAGGCTTGTAGTTCCCTGCCACCTCCCTTGATCCCCCCCTTGTGGATAGGCACTATATGCGCCACCTTCCAGTCTTGGGGCACCCACCCTGTCCTCAGAGAGATGGTGAAAAGCTTGGCCAGGACATCCGCAAGTTCCTTCAGCACTCTGGGATGTAATTTATCTGGCCCCTGTGCTTTCTCCGTCTTAAGAGAGCCGAGGGCTTCCCTCACTCTCTCTGCTATTTCCACTTCCGGTACCTCTTCTCCCTGCTTAGCCTTCCCCCCACCTGCCAGTGATGCCTCCGCCACTCCCCAGACCCGCCGATCGGTAAGGGTCCCCCCCTCCTCAGTATCTCTGTCTCTTCCCATGTATGATGCAGCACCCCCATTTTCCTTGGTGAAAACTGAGGTGAAGTACTCATTCAGTACCTCAGCCTGCTCCCCTGGGTCTTGTGCCCATCTCTCCCCTGATTTAATCCTGCTAATCTGCCCCTTCACCCTTCGTTTTTCCCCAATGTATCTAAAGAACCCCTTGTTCCCTCCTTCCTTGCCTTAGCCGCCCTCACCACCCTAGTGGCCCTTCTAGCCATCAGCTCGTACTCCCCTCGATCCCTTTCACTCCTTGAGCACTTGAATTGCTTATAGGCTGCCTTCTTTCCCTGCACCACCTCCTGGACCTCCCTGGTCCACCAACAGGGTTTTTGGGCCCTACCGTATTTTCGTCTTACTCTTGCACAGGTGCTGGTAGCATCCTGCACCCATCTCCTGATGATTTCCCACCTACTATCCACGTCCATGTCTCACCAATCTCATCCAAATGCTCCTTAAGGATCCTTCCCATTTCCTTAAATCCACCCCTGAAGTCGGTTACTTCCGTCTTTGTGCAGCCTTCTACCCTCCTAGGTCCAGGCAGAACCAGACCGTGGCATGGTCACTCCCGCCAATGGGTCCCTACCTCCAGGCCCCTAATCTGGTCACTGTCTGCCAGGAACACATCCAGTACCCACCTCCCTGGTGGGTTCCCTCACCTGCTGAGTTAGGGAACCGTCTTGAAAGACATCCAACAACCTCTGTTCCCTGGTCACAGAGGATGTCAGGTCTCCCAGTCTGTTCCTGGCATGTTTAGTCCCAACACCACCACCGTTCCTCTGCCCAGTCTGTAGTGTCTCCCAACATCTGCCACCAGACTGTCCTCCAGCTCCTCCGCCAGGAGCAGGGTCTGCCACCACTCCTATTTTCTCTCTTGCCCCCTTGTTATCAAGGTACCAAATCGCCTCCACTGTTCCCTCCGCCTCCTCTACTTCACCTATGCCAATGCAGTTTTGACTATCATTGCTACCCTCTCCCTTCCCTCCCCTGTCCTTCCTGAACATGGTGTAACCCTCCAGGTTCAGGTCCCAGTCATGTCCTGCAGTGGCCCAAGTCTCAGTGACCGCTGCCACATCCACTGCTCCCTCAGTTAGCATCGCCTGGAGCTCAGGCATTTTATTGCCCAAGCTCCTGGCATTCAGCAGGACTACCTTCCACCCTTTCCCTATAGTTCAATTTCCCCTGCTCGTGTTCCCATGGGGATTCTGTTTTCCCCTGGTCTGCACTTTGCCAGTCAGCCTTTTCCTGCAATCCTCCTGCTCCCCAGCAGAAAGCACAGCACAGAAAGAATAGCAATGGGGTCGGTAATTAGCCATATATTTAGGATCACCTTTTTTTTTTTTTTTAGGATAGGTGTTATTCTGGCCATCTTCCATATGTTGGGGACTACACCGTGGGATAGTGACAAGTTAAAGATTTCAGTCAAAGGGGAGGCTATGAGAGGGGCTGCAGCTTTTAGGAGCCTAGGTTCCAGACTGTCAGCACCAGAACCAGTGGTGTCTGAGATAGAGAGTAGCAACTTTAGGACTTCAAATCTTGTTAGCGTCCGAAACCTGAATAGTGGATGAGGCAGCATAGGTTCAGTAACCACAGGAGTGGAAGAGGGTAAACAGTGAAGAAGGAGGCAGAGTAGCATGTCAGATCCGAGAAAGGACAGTTGAAAGAGTTAGCAATAGTCACTGGATTGTTACAATGTATGCCATTTAGTAGCATGTCATTTGAGATACTCTGCTTATTTGTTCCAAGAAGAGCTTTAATGACCGACCAGAATTTTTTCGAGTCGCCTCCAGCTTTTATTAGTAGATCTTTACAGAAGGTGCTTTTGGCTAGACGAGTATTCCTTTTGCACGAATTTCTCAGGGCCCTATAACGACTATAATCATTCTGCAGCCCAGAGGCCTTGAAAAGCGCCAACTTTTGTCCCTAGCCCGGAGTTGGGTAAGAAGATCTTTAGCGAGCCACCTAGTTTGTGTGCCACGAATGTGGCACATGACATGAGGAGCATGAAGGTCCTGGAGACACCCAAACTTTAAGGAAGTAGTCAAGGGAGTATGAACTTCAGAGGAGGTAAAGATGGGTGACCAGTCAACCATATATAGGTCCTGCAGAAACTGTGCCTGATGAAAATTTGCCAGATTTCGGAAGGTGATTAATTTTGGGGGAGGAGATGGTTGTCTAACAGCACACCAGATGCAGAAAATTGGGGAGTGGTCACTTAACAAGGGTGCCAGAGACTATACAGTCAAGACAGTTTGTAAGGACCCAATCAATTAGAGTGCTAGATCGGGAGGCATAACCTAGTTGGGTCAGCGATCAATTGGTGAAGGTCGTGGCCTTGCACCAAGGTGTGGAGGCTGACAGGATTTACCAGACCAGTTAAGGTTTAAGTCACCTAGATGACGACTTCATTACATCCAATGGCTGTGTCCAGAGAAAGGAAAGGAGTTAGACTAGTCCAGAGACACCACCTGTGGGAGGGTTATAGGCACACACTATGTGTAGCCTTTCAGAAACAAGTTGAAGAGTAGCATGAATAAATACACAGTGTGAGAGTGGGAGAGACATTACAATGTAGAGAGAGTGAGGTTTATAGTAACAATACCTCCACCACATTTAGAAGAGGACCTAGCTTGCCTTATAATTTTTGTAGTTAGGAAGAAGACATAGGTGATCAGGGGTAAAGGGTTGCAGCCAGGTCTCAGACAAGCGAGAATGTCAGGATTATAGAGAGTAATCCACGCCTCAAGTTCTGTTAGATTGTGGGGAAGACTCCTGATGTTCATGTAAACAATCAGGACCCTTAGCATCATTCCAGGAGGTGTTGGTGTGGGAGATGTTACTTCCTGGCCTGGATTCTATTCAATATCCCCAGATAAAATAAGTGCCGGGAGGAGCAAGTACCACAACTTCCAATGGATAAAAGTTGTTGGTAGGGTGGAAATGCGAAGAGAGGTTTTGTAATAAGTAGGCAGCATGGTAAGCAATCCTATTAGGGACAAAAAAAAAAAAAAATATGGAGAAGTGGCTAGTGGCATATGGGACAGAATAAGCATGTTGGAGAAAGTGTAATCTTTGGGGTGAAAGTGGGGACCATTTATAGAAGATGAACAACTAACCTCCAGGATCCACATAATTGGAGGAAGAAAAGAAGCTGCCAGAAATATAACACGGAAGAAAGACATCCAATAGTTAGGATGAGGGGTAGGCAGCAAGGAGGTAGTAGGAAAGAGTAGTAGCAAAAGATTAAGGTGCAGAAAACTCACAGAAAAGCAGAGTTATTTGGCTGGCAAGTAGAAGATCACACAGGATTTTAGAATTCAGGCGCCCTCTAGTGGCAGTGGAATATAAGGTGCAAGTGAGAAAGCAGAGGAGATGACTGGGCGTGGAATTAAGCCACCACAACTATACAACTAATGCCAGCCAAGCGTGAGAGTGGTGGGGGGGGCGGGTGGGGAGCAGCCACGAGGCGGCTGGACGACAGAAGAGCCAGCCGCCCGTTTGCAGTCCTATCCCTACGGAGAATCCTCGCGGTGAGGAGGTCAGATTCAGCAATTCAGCAGTGACACTTTAGCCATCCAAGAGCAATTTAGCGAGTCCGCTAAGGGACTAGTATTAAGGCATTAGTGAACTGTGCTTAGGGCAGCCTGTGAATGTACACAGCAAGCCAGATCGCCAAGTGCTGCTAGGAAATATTTGAAACTGGCGCCAGGTTCATGGAGGCGCTCCCTAGTTTACCGAATTGCTTAAAATTGAAGTGGAAGATAGCAGAACTAACCCTCGTTTAGGCAAGTTCTTAATTTTTTTTTTTTTAAAGTGGGGCTCTGTTTCAAAAGTTTGTGAAAGAAGAAAACTCAGTTTGTAATTACAGAGAATAGTTGATCCGAGTGCATCAGTCCAGAAAAGGCGTCAAGATTTTAATCCAAGGACAAAGGACTTCGGCTGTGTATGTTACCGAAAGTTCCACGAATCAGTGAGGTCAGCAAATTACCTTGGATCCTCAGGGCGAGCATCTCTGCTTGCTCCAGGGCAGGGAAGCCCTCCTTAAGGAGGGGTCTGGATCCTCAGTGCGAGCGTCTCAGCTTGCTCCAGGCAGGGAAGCCCTCCTTACGCAGATGCTATGAAATCATTAAAAACACCTTTACTAGGGAGGTCTCCATGCTGTGCTGAGGCCTGAATCCCAACTAGAAAGATTAATAGTTATTTTATTCTTCGTTAACCAGGCATGGCCCACCAGGCACAGGTGCCCGTTTTCAGGCACTCCAGAACACTAGGAAGTTAAGAGACTTGCTCAAGAGTCTTGCAATATGCAAGTTGAGTTGTGATCAAACCCAAGTAGTTTGTTTTAACATATCCAGTAGAATAGGATGATTGCTGGTTGCTCCACACACACCCTGGACTGACTGCTCCCTTCTCTCTCAGTCCTGATATTCTCGCTGCACTGGACTTGCTCCAGAACCTCACTTGCCTGTCCCTCCCTGAACCTCCACTGTGACTCACCAGCCTGGGCAGCACATTCCATGGCTCCACCACCCTCTCAGTGAAGTAGCACCTCCTCCTTTCTCCCATGAATCTCCTCCTCCAGCTTCCACCCATGCCCTCTAGTTGCCCACCCTTCCTTCAGAGCACCCCAACTGCTCCTCCCTATTTATTCAATTTTTTTTTATTATTATTTATTTTATTTTTTTTATTCAATTTACGCCTTCTTGGACCTGAAGACCTCTATCATGTCTCCCCGGTTCCTTCTCTCTTCAATGCGTACATATTTAGCTCTTGAACCTCTCCCCATAGGTCCTGTCCCCCAAGCCCCAGATCATTTTGGCTGGCTCCTCTGGACCATCTCCAGGAGTTCAAAGTCCCTCTAACTGTGGCTTCACCAAGCAGTTACTCATATCAATTCCCTCCTTCTGAGGTGATCCCCCTGCAATGCATCCCAGCATCCTGTTGGCCTTGGCTGCTGCCCTCCTACAAGTCTCAGAGTTGTTCATCTTGACATCCACCACCACCCCCAGGTCCCTCGCATCGCCGAGATTGGTGTACACTTTGCCCGGGTTTCTGGCTCTAGGTGCAGTACCTTGCATTTCCTGCATTGAACCTCAGCTTCCTTTCTAGACCACCTTTCTAGAGCCTCCAGGTCCCTCTGTAGGCCACCCTCCCCTCCTCCCCATACACCACCGCCCCCAGTTTTCAGTCATCCACAAAGAGAATCATCTCACCTGATACACTTCTTTATGTCAGAGGCGTGGGTGTTGAACAGGACAGGCCCAGGACCGTTCCTGAGGACCCCACTAATGACCCTCCTTGGGGATGAGACTAACTTGCCAACCATGACCCTCTGGGTCTGGTCCTGGAGCCAATTTCCTATCCATCTGATCATCTGGTTCCCCACCCCATTTCTCCCAGCTTATACAACAGGCCCCGTGAGGAACAGGAGTCAAAGCATGCTGAGCAAGAAAGAAGATGTCCACTGGTCTACCCAGGTCTAAGAGCACTAGTCACCCAGTCATGGAGTCCCCAAGATTTGTCTGACACGATTTCCCAGTCGAATCCATGCTGTCCATTGTCCAGGCACCCTGAAGTTTCCAGGTCCCCCCCAGCCTCTCCTTGACAATGCCCTCCATCACCTTGCCCACCACCGATGTCAGGCTGATGGGCCTGTAGTTCCCTGCCCCTTCCCTTGATCCCCCCTTGTGGACAAGCACTATATGCACCACCTTCCAGTCCTGGGGCACCCACCCCGTCCTCATAGAGATGCTGAAACACTCCGCCAGGGGTTTCGCCTGGACATTCACCAGTTCTTCAGCACTCTGGGATGTAATTTATCTGGCCCCGGTGCTTTCTCCATCTTAAGGGACCTAAATGACCTTAAGGGACTAAATGAGTACTTCACCTCAGTTTTCACCAGGGAAAATGGGTGTGCTGCATCATACGTGGGAGGAGACAGAGATACTGAGGAGGGGGGGACCCTTACCGATCGGCAGGTCTGGGGAGAGGGGGAGGCATCACTAGCAGGTGGGGGAGGGCTAAGCAGGGAGAAGAGTGCGAAGTGGAAATCACAGCAGAGAGAGTGAGGAAGCCCTCAGCTCCCTTAAAACGGAGAAAGCACGGGGCGGATAAATTACATCCCAGAGTGCTGAAGGAACTTGCAGATGTCCTGGCAAAACCCCTGGCGAAGACTTTTCACCATCTCTCTGGACAGGGTGGGTGCCCCAAGACTGGAAGGTGGCGCATATAGTGCCCTATCCACAGGGGAATCAAGGGAGGTGGCAGGGAACTACAAGCCTGTCAGCCTGACCTCGGTGGTGGGCAAGGTGATGGAGGGGCATTGTCAGGGAGGCTAGGGGACCTGGACAAGTCAGGGTGCCTGGACGATAGACAGCATGGATTCATCCCAGGGAAATCGTGTCAGACAAACCTTGTGGAGTTCTATGACTGGGTGACAAGTGCCTTGGACCTGGGTAGACCAGTGGATGTCCTCTTTCTAGACTTCAGCAAGGCATTTGACTCTGTTCCTCACGTGGGCCTGTTGGATAAACTGGGAGAAATGGGGGTGGGGAACCAGATGATCAGATGGATAGGCAATTGGATCCAGGACTGGACCCAGAGGGTCGTAGTTGGTGGGATAGTCTCATCCCCAAGGAGAGGTCATTAGTGGGGTATCACAGGGATCAGTCCTTGGGCCCCTACTGTTCAATGCCTACGTATCTGACATAAGGACAGGAATCAGGAGTGAGATGAGTCTCTTTGCAGATGACTCGAAACTGGGGGCAGTGGTGGATGGGGAGGAGGGAAGGGTGGCCCTACAGGGGGACCTGGAGGCTCTGGAAAGATGGTCTAGAAAGTGGAAGCTGAGGTTCAATGCAGGGAAATGCAAGGCATTCCACCTGGGGGCCAGAAACCCAGGTCAAGTGTACACCCTGGGGAGATGCTACAAGTCTCGATGGCTGAGAGGGACCTGGGGGTGGTGGTGGATGTCAAGATGAACAACTCTGAGACTTGTAGGAGGGCAGCAGCCAAGGCCAACAGGATGCTGGGATGCCTCGCTAGGGGAATCACCTCCAGAAGGAGGGAAGTGACACTCCCTCTGTATAACTGCTTGGTGAGGCCGCAACTTGAGTACTGCGTGCAGTTTTGGAGGCCACACTTAAAGCGGGACATTAACCTCCTGGAGAGGATCCAGAGGAGGGCAACCAAAATGATTTGGGGCTTGGGGGACAGGACCTATGAGGAGAGGCTCGAAGAGCTAAATATGTACACATTGGAAGAGAGAAGGGACAGAGGGACAAGATAGAGGTCTTTAGGTACGCGAGAGGGTAAATAGGGAGGAACAGTCGAGGTGCTTGAAGGAAGGAAGGGGCCATCTAGAGGGCATGGGTGGAAGCTAGGGAGGAAGATTCAGGGAGAAAGGAGGAGGTGCTACTTCACTGAGAGGTGGTGGAGCCATGGAATGCACTGCCTAGGGGCTGGTGGAGGCAGAGACAGTGAAGGGGTTCAAGAGGGGTGGGACAAGTACAGGGAAGGGTTCTGGAAGCAAAAATCCAATACAGCAAGAATATCCGGAACTGGGAAGGGAGAAGCCAGAGAAGGCGAGGGGGACAGCAAGGTCAGCACCCAGGTTGGGGACTGACCAAATGAGCAGACACGAAAGACCGTTAGGCCTATTCTGCTGGCATTTTAGTATGTAAGTATGTTAGGCATCTAAATGTAAACGAGGCTCATACAACAGCCATCTAGTCCACCTGTTTTGGTACGAGTGGGTTTGTTGGCAAAGGCTGAATGTAATCCTCTCCATTAAGTGAATATTTTCCACTATGTCTGTCCAATCTGCTACCGGGGGAGAGCTCTCTGTGCCCATTTCTTAGTAATTGCCTTCAAAGCAACTACGTGAAGAACGGACCATAAATATAATGTCCCTTCCCTGTATCTCCTTTGGTCTAAGACCTAAAACCAAATGTTCAGGGCCCAGGGAACTAAAATTGGAAAATTTCCTGGAGATGGTGTTCTATATTGGACCAATACTCCTCAAGTATCTGACATGTCCAGAAATTGTGGGTCTGAAGTTAGAGATATCCCACATCCCCTCCAGCAGTTCGAACCAACTGTTGGTGCATAGTGCACCACCTGTGCAGGAACTCTGAAGTACCTAGCTCTCAGCTTCCATCCATATTCCCTCCAAAGGGGGGCCTGTTGTCCGCCATGTAGCTTGCCACACAGCAGTCCACTATTTCTCTGAAAGCGTAATCCCCAGGTCCGTTTCCCACTTAAGTTTAAGTTTTTCAACACGAAGGGTCTGATCTGTTGAATACCTTTGATACAAGAGGGATATGGCTCCTTCCCAACCCCCTGAAAACCAAATACCCCAGAAAGGAGGGTCCTCCACCTCCCCCTGCAACCAGGCTTACATCTTCTGAAGGGCAAGGACGTAATCTCTGATCTGATAGAATCTTAAGATTATCTCGTGGGAGAAGCCCAAATGTCTGCCTGGCTGCCTCAAAGGAAACAGGGTTATCTGCTGATAAAATCTGATAAGGAGAATGAAATCCTTTCCTGGCCCACTGTTTGAAACCATGAATCCAAGATGGCAGCTGGGAAGAGGGGGTCATAAGCCCACCATCGGAATTTCCACAATTGATTTCTTATGGGACCACGGGTTATGCCTCTCCTCCATGCTTCCAGGACAGTCCTAGTCCCTGTATAACAAGACTCAGGTAACCCACCATCATCATGAAATAGGCTAGCCGGAAAGGGAGGACAGCCTCAACTGCCAAATCCATTCTCTTCCAATGAGAATCAAAACTAGGACTGCCCCACAGAACAGCCACCCGCATTTGGGCCGCAGCCCAGTAACCCTGCAAGTTAGGGAAGGCTAGCTCACCATGGGCCCGTGGGGCATACACAAGACCTCTACAAATCCTAGGACGGTCTTTGGTCCAAGAAATTTGAAAACATGCCCTGCCATATGTTTAACTCTGAGAGACCTGACAGGGTACATATTGAAATAAGTAAAGTAACCTTGGCAGGGCATTCATCTTTAATGCCTGTGTCTTAAAATATATAGATAAGGATAGAAGTCCATCTCTGGATATCCATCCTTAATTGGTTAAACAAGGAGGATAATTAAGTTCCAAGAGGTGGTTGCCAATCCCAATCTTAATCCCTAGGTAACTCATCTGATCTAGGTCCCACCTCATGGGATCTCTGTTCATTAATTCGGGGAAGGAGTAAAATTGCAACTAAGTATCTCCGTTTTAGAGCAGTTCAGTTTGTATCCGGAGGAAAATTCCTCCAACTGCGAAACAAAGCAGGGATAGAGAGTCAGGTTCTCAGTTACATCGATCGTCATCAGCATATAAAGCCAGTTTAATGCTCAAAGCCATTCAATGTTATTCCTTTATATTCCCATTCTCCAACAGACCGAGCAAGAGTTTCTATATAGAATGAAAAAAGCAATGGTGATAAAGTGAATCCCTGTCTTGTACCTCTGCAGAGTTTCAGAGGCCTAGAAATGTGGCCATTTGTGCGAACATAGGCAGTTGGGGAGTGGTATAATTTGCTTAATAATTGTATAAAATTCTCTCGGGAATACAAACCAGGAAAGGGTTGCCCCCAAAAAGCTCCAATCAACTCTATCATATGCTTTTTCAGCATCAAGACTCATTATTAGTGCCAAGTAGCAGAGTTGTTGATCATGGTCAATAAGGTGACTAGTTCGCCTCAGATTATCCTGTGCTTGCCTACCGGGACAAATCCATTCTGATCCAACTGTATGAGATGGGGAATACTGTTGTATTCTTTCAGCCATAATGGAAGAAAAGATCTTAATCGGTATTTAAGAGGGAAATTGGGCAATAGGAAGCACATCTGGAGGGGTCCTTTCCCAGTTTGGGTATCAGCGAAATCAATGCTGTGGCCCAGGATGGTGGAGCCGTGCCCCTATCCCCCCCAAGACCCCAGAGAATACTCTCAAAACAAGAGGCTGGAGCAAGTCTCTAAAACATTTAAAAAAATTCCCCTGGTAGCCTGTCAGTTCTGGGGCATTTCCCTGTCTTCAGGGCTCCCACTTGTGCTTTGAGTTCCTCCACCGATATCAGATGCATCAGCAATTTTGCTTGGTCTGGTGACAGGGCTGGTAATTTCAGGTTATATAGGAAAGATTCAGTTTTCCGTCAGGTGTGTGTGTGTGGGGAGGGGGTTTTGATATAAACTGTTCAAAGAACTGCCAAAAACTCTCAGCCATCTCATTTGTTTTATATACCACTTTCTGATGTCCGGGGTGCCACACACTCATGATTGTGACCCTCGCTCTTTGTGCTCTCAACCTACTGGCTAATAATCTAAGTGACCTTGGGCCTCCCTCGTAGTATTTCTGCTTTAAAAACAATTTCTGTTCTACCTGATAATCTAATATTTGGCCCAATTCCCCTTTAAGAGTCTTAAGTTGTTGTGCTACAGTTCTGGAGTATTTCTGTTTTGCATTCCTCTAATGTTTGGATTAGATCACTGAGGGTTTTCTCTCTCTCTCCTCTCCCTCTCCCTCTCCCCCTCTTCTTCCTTACAGCAAGGTGTATAAACTTCCCTCAGAGAACAGCCTTGGCCGCGTCCCATAAGGTGGCACATGACATCTCCTGTCCTTCATTTTCTGTTAGAAAACACTGGTGTGTGTCTATGATCTGTTCCTTAACTGCCGGATCTTTAAGCAAGGAGACCTTAAGTCTCCAAAAAGTGTTTCTTCTAAATCCACCCACATCCAAACTCAGAGCGGAGCATGATCAGAGAGGAGAAAGTCCCCCTATCCAGGTATCCTGTACCCTAAATATCTCATCCCTAGGTAACAAGAAGTAGTCCAATCGGGAATACATATTGTATGTGGCAGAAAAATAAGTACAGTCCCTTTGTTTCGGACGCTGGTAATGCCAAACATCTAAAATGCCCCATTCTCCAATTAAGTTATGGACCTTTCTTGCCACCTGATGGGACTTTCTCGGGATCTGGGAAGTGGTGTCCAGGACAGGATTCAAGGTCAAATTCAGGTCTCATCCACATACCAGGACTCCCTCCGCCCACTCCTGGAGAAAGAGAAAGAAACGATCTATAGTCCCCGTAAGGGGTATCCAGAGGGAAATACACAGAAGAAAGTGTTATTAATTGCCCCTCTAGTTTGCCCCTCATGAGAGCTTATCTACCTTCCCCATCCACCTTTACTGGCAGTTTTTCAAAATGGGACTTGTGTGGAATAAGTACCATAGTACCCCTACGTCTACCCTTTTTATATGAGGAGGCCACCATCTCCTTAAACCCCAGCTTCTGGAATTTACTGTGCTCCCTCTCAGATGAGTTTCCTGTAGAAGCACAAATTCTGCCGTTGATTTTCTAAGTTGTGCTAAAATCTTGCTTCGTTTAACTCGACTTGTGAGGCCATTTACATTAAAAGTGCATATCACCGATCCAACATTAGCCACTACGTTTTAAAACAAGAAAAAAATTAACAGTACTCAAGACAGGCTCCCCAGATCTCCCTCTCAGGATCCCCTTCCCTCAAAAACATTGCAGTGCATCTCCATCCTTGAACAACTTCTTAACTAAACAATCATCACTGCTAACTGGGCAAAAACCTTTGTGGTTTATCATTACATGACTTCCTAGGTGGAAGATCCAGGTTTATAGGATCTTTGAACTCCCTTCCCCACTGTGGAAAGGAATTAAGAGGGGGGATATGTTTACGCTCTCCAAGTGGAGAGCTCCCCGCTAGAGCTTCAATGATGGTAATTATTATTTAGCTCCTTACACTGTGGGTCAGCAGCTGAACCAACTAAAAATCATGGGCCCAAAACACCCTTGACACCCCTAGTGAAAGGACACCCTGCCTATTCAGTACGAGTGTTAGTCAGGTTGTTTCATCAGCAACATATAAAACTGTAGGCTAATGGACTTATGTTTTGTAAAACAATATAAGACACTTTACTAAATCCTGGTCCTTGGTAAGGAGCAATGGGTAACGAGCCACCCCCCAGTCAGAAGGGCCACCAAGCAGGCCTCATAAGGAGCCCCCTGTCCACGCAGAGGTCCGAGCACGAAAGCCACAGAAATTAGGGTGCAATATACCAATCACCTGATAGTTCCCATTTTTGAGGAGTTAGTAAAATAACGTAATTATGGGAGACCTAGAAAGCCCGGTCATAGGTACATTTAGCAGCTTAAGAGACTGAACTTCAGCAACACATCTCCAAATTGCCCCGAAGCCAAGCCTGGCAAATGGAGGGAAGTTAGCCACTCAGGAGGCCCAGCCTCAAGAGGTTACCAATAAAGGCCCTATAAGCCCCTGCAATCCAGCTGAAACCTTTGATCTTGTGCCTCATTTACCACTGCTTAAGTCAAATCACCCAGTTAATACTTCCAAATTGTGAGGGAGACATGAATTTGACATATCTTCTGGTCTGTCTGGTACGGTGGAGAAGCCTCAGGCCCACTCAATGTCCCCCGATGAGGGAGCCACATTCTCCCCCACAATTAGACCACAGGCTGTGTAGATACAGAGTGGTATATTTTAAAAACTAGTACATCCTGACATAGAATGTGTTCAATTGAGTATTTTGTACTCCATTTTAAAAGGAGGTCAATCTCAGAAACCAAAATATGTCCCCGTAAAGTTAAGCCTGAGGAGATCACAAGAAGCAAATGAATGAAAGATACGCCTGAAAGTGCTCAGGTAATTTGGGAGTTTGCTTCTTCTACGGCATTGTCCATTTCTGGCACAGTCTGTGTTGGCTCTTTATTCGGCCCTCGAGCGTTTCTTACTGCTTAGGGAGTCCCACAAGGAGGAAGCGGTCGTGTTGGCCTTTGCACCCTGTCTTTTAGTTCCACTGCAGGCCCAGTCTCTGGTCTCCAACTGTCTGCATTGTGGTAGATTGGCCTCCTCTCCCTGGGGTTGAATGCCCACCGAAAATCAAAAAGTCCCCTGCTGCTTGCAAATCTTGAAAACTTCTCATACCTTCAGCCATCTGAACCTTTAAGCATGCTGGATATTCAACAAAAGCCCTGACATTCTGCTGCTGTAACTGTTTAACCACTGTAAGTACTTTTCTCCTTTGGGAAAGCAGCTGTGGTGTAAAGTCGTGGTCCAAATACAGTCAGTGTCCCCAAAGTGGATCACTTTTTTTGGACCATGCCAAAACAAATTCTCCTCCTTCACTCTAGTCCAGGAATGCTAGAACTACGGCGTGGTTTAGTCCTTGGGGTCCCGAGGTTTGGAATCAGGGATCTATGGGCTCGAATTACATTGAGAGCTTTATCTGGAGGGAGATTAAAAATCTTGTGCAGAAATGAGTCCAAGCGGTCATTGCACCAGTCTTAGTGCCCTCGGGGGCCCATGAATCCAGAGGTTATTCCTTCTATTTCTGTTCTCTAGGTCTTCTAAGCGTGTGTCAAGTTGAGGAGCGATGGTAAGTCCAGAAGGGCTTAGTTGCACATCAGTGGTAGTAGTATAATCCGTTAAGGTTTCCTCAATTTCCCCAGCTCATTTGGTTAATGTGGCAATCTTTGTACATTGATCTGAGACCACAGCTTCTAATCGCTGGAGTGTCTGGTTGATTCGTTTCAGGGTTTGGCAAAGTTCTCTAGATGTGATCGTGCACCCAGTTTCCTCCCGTGGAGTTTCAACGCTTTGCCAGAGCACAAGACTCAGGGATTCCTGGGCCTTCTCATCAACCGAAGCCGGCATTTTTGAGCTTTTATTTGCTTGATTCGTGGAATTATCCCTCCAACAATGTTTCGGAGGCATCAGATAGGATGATGGATTAAGGGTTAGATGCCTGTGGACTGTTTCGTCGACTGGAGGAGCTCGCTGTTTAGGCTGTCATTAGGCAGGTGTCCCAACCAGAAGTCGATCATCAGGAGGGGTTTCAACAGCAGAAGCAGAAAAGCAATCCTCCCACTGTACAGGACACTGTTAAGACCCCACCTGGAGTACTGCATCCAGTTTTGGAAGATACCCCATTAAAAAAAAAAATAAAAATAAAAAAAGGGGGGGGGGGAGACAGACTGGAGAAAGTGCAGAGGAGAGTGCCCAAGATGATACAGGGCCTCCATGATCTCATGAGGTGCCATGTGATTACAGCAAACGAATAAAAGCGAAAGTCAAAACAGCGACTTTTTAATAGCGAATGCAAAAAGGTGATGTCAAAATAGCAATATGCCAGAAACAGCTCAAGCAATAACAGCGCACGGAAGCAATACTGACAATGCCAGATGTCTCCAACTGACAGGCTGGGGCCTAGCCCTCCGACTTCCCGATCTTAAATATACTAACCACAGGCGCTATCGATAGTGGGGATTAGGCAGGATTCTCATCCATGCGCCCATTCAGACAGGTCGCCATTATGTATCCTGGTTGCCAGTGAAACAATTGCGAGTCGGGTCGCTATTTCATACATATCGCTATATTCTGCTAGTTACTCAAATGTGAGTCACCATTCCAGGTTCGCCCATATTGTTTCGCTATTTCCACGCGATGCCTCATACGAGGAACTCCTGAGGGAGCCAAGCCTGTTCTCGCTGGAGGAAAGGAGGGAGACAGGGGATATGGTAGAGACCTAAAGATTCTTGAGTGGCATAAACAAGGTGTCCCACACAGAGCCATTCCAAAAAGAGTCTCCAGCTTGGCCACCAGGGGATCCAAATGGAAGCTGTGGGGCAGAAGCTAGAAATAATTTTTTCCACAAAGTGGTGGAGCCCTGAAACAGCTTACCGGTAGAAGTGGTAAGCGCTAGCACTGTATCAGCTTTCAAAATAAAAAAAAAAGGGGGGTCCGGACAAAGCAAGGACTCAAAGGGGGACTGAGGGGTGAGGCAAGGGTAAGATCAAGAAGGGGGCTAGATCCTAGCACCCACATTAGGTCTTGGGAACCCAAGGGCAAACCTCGATGGACCTGTAGCCTTTTTCTGCCGTCACCTTCTGTGTTTATATATCCCTAAAAATAATGGACAGCTTCAAGAGAGTTAGGGCAAGGTGAGGGGGACAGCTGCAGGTAGAGGGAGTATTGGGGGGAATCAAGGGAGATATGGGGGGTCAATTCAGTCAGTAAAACACAGGGGAAACTGCACATGGCCTTTATCTTCTGGCACATTTATATGTTTGTATGCAACAGATGTTGAAATGTTTCAGATGCACCTCAAGCTGTACAGCCACTGCCCTCTCAAACTTTCCCTTTTGAGACAGGTATGTAATTCAGGAGAATGTCATGGTCTAAAGCTCGTTTCTTTAGGAGGGACTTCACCACTGGCAATTTCAAGGCAAAGGGGGGAACCCCTCTCCACTCAGAGGGCCTCCTGACAGCCTAAAATCTGACAAGTTGGCCCTAGAGCTACTAAAGAGCAGGTGGGGCCCAGCCCAGCGATCTGAACCACCTCATCCACCAATACCAGCTGCCTACTAATGGAGAGCATTTTGCCTAGGAGAAACATACGGAACTTCTCATTATCTGTTGACTCTTCCAGACTGCACACAGGGTGGGTTTAACAACCTGTCCAATGTGCGAAAGGGGTTGAGCTGGTCTGCTTTTCCCCAGCAGCAATCACCCATGACAGGAACTCTGCTAGTACTCACGGAAATGAGTCCTTAGTGTCAATCTGTCCTCCACAGAATGGGATCTCCTCCAAGAATGTTCTCATCTACACCCCTTTGTCTACCATCAGTTCATAACAAAACTACAGCGCGCTAGGAAAATCAAGGGGCGGACACAGCAGGGTGCAAGGGAGGCTTCAAATGCAGTACGTATTCATAGCCCGTACCTCCTCATTTAAGACAACCTTTTCTCCCATCTGTATAAATCTCCACTGTAAATCTCTACTATAACCATTTTCTGTCATTTTTTTTTTTTTTTGCATCATCTATTTTTATACTCCCCTGTGTCTCGAGCAGCCTCTCCTTCCTGCCGCCAAGAACTGTGCTCACCTTCCCGTGAACCCCCACCGCCAACTCCCACTTCAAATCACAGCCAGGGGAACCCCAGGGTAACCAGACATATCCCTTCGTCAGACAGGTCCTCTCCTTCTGGACAGAAAGCACCTTGCGGCTTACCATCTTGGCCCTGGGTGCTGCTGAAGTCTGTCCCAGCTGACCAGGGGCTCCGTGGCGGCAAGAGTCTGGGTGGCCATCATCCAGTCGCTCGAGATGCCAATTTTTTTTTTCCCCCCTCCCTTGGCCCCAACTGTAGCTCTGCTCCGTAGTGTTCCTGGTTTCTACCAGGGGCCACTACATAGAGGCAAGCTCCCCAACCCACCCCAACAGAGGAAAGCAGTCCTCTGGATGCTCAATCCTCTCCTTCCCCGGACGACTCCCAGCATCCAGAGTCTGTTCCCAAACCTGGGTCGCCAGTGTGGTGTGATGTGTGATGTCAAGCGCCTCAACCCTCAGCACCACCAGGAAGGCCCTTTGCTTATTTTAACTTCCTGCCAGCTACTCCAGCTTACTATGCCTGCACTTACTGCCTAGCTAGTACAGGATACTGTACCTGCTGAAAACCATCTCTTTTACACATAGTAACTTACTGTCCTGTTTTTAAATGTCATAGTCCCAATAAATTGTATTCTGTATTTCCTGTTTGGAGGCATTATCCCTCTCCTGTGTGAAGTGCTGCATCAAAGATGCCATACAAAACTTTACCGAAATATTGTACTAAGCCTCAGTTACAGTTGGGAAGCAGAACTGAACCAGGTTTGCTGCAAGGGAGACCTGCTGGTTACAGACACTTTGCCAACCATACGCTGAAACAATACTTTTGATGCTGGTCTCCTTTTCCTTTTTCCAGCATCCGTTTTTTGTGTCACCTCTGGCAACAAGACAAGGCTCCCCCAACTCCCTCCACCGTCCGCCGTCCCTTGGACTTGACCTTAACCGCAGGTTAGCTTGGCAACGTGGTGGGTGGGGTTGAGAAAGCAGGCATCATGTGTCCTACTCTGTAGCGTTTTGCTCCTGGTTTTCATCCGCACACACCAGGGCCTCAGCACACTGTCACGAGCGCCAGGAACCAGTGGCCCAGCTCCATCCATCTGGCCCAATACCAGCCCCCCATTTGCCTGGTGCTACCACCAAGCCTCCACTCAGTGGCAGCCAAGAACCGGGAAAACTAAACTCCCCAATCCATGGAGAAGAGCTGCCTAGTGGCAGCTCGAGCCTCTCAGCTCGCCCCCAGCAACCCGAGCTCATTCCAGAACTCGGGTTGCTGACATGGTACGAGAAAGGCGCAGAGCGCCTTAGTCCTCTACACCATTAGGCTGGCTTCTGGGCTTTTTCTTAAATCTCCCTTCTGTCAACCCACAAATGGTCAGGCCATTGTTTAAACTTAAGACCTCCTCCACCAGTATATCTCCCAAAACATCCCATTCCCCAGTACATGTCCAGGTGTCCGCTCCTAGCTCTAACTCTCTTGGGTTTAAATCGGGTAGTTTGTTCTTTAGTGTTGATTGGTAGTTCTGGTTTTTATTTCTCCCCTTTTTTCTCTCTTGTAGTTCCTTACTAATGTGCTTTGAATGTAGCTAATTTAAAGGATACCTAAACAACATTTTGGCAACAAACTATTCAAAATCTGACTCCGTAGGTGACTAAAGGAAAGGCTGCTGTATTCATTAATACTAAAACTTCATTTACATAATTTACCTAACTGTGGTTCCAGAGCATTTGAAAATTGGAAAAAAAAAAAAAAAAATCAGCCTTCCAATTAAAAACTGTCCTACCTTCTTCCTAAAATGGCCACCAAATGTGTGTTATGTGATGACATCACTGGAGTCAAAGTCAGAGAGATATATGGCTCTCTATAGTGCCAACTAGTTCTCCCCTGATATAGAACTGTTTCACCCAATGAGTCAAACCCATGTGCATTATTTTGTATAATGCACATGTTAGCTATGGTTCTGTTCATTTTGTTTACTTTAACATGCTGAAAATTGTTTTAATCCATCGACTTTCTCTGTGGCAAACCACAGTGTAGTACAAATCTTGAATAACCTGGTAGTCTAGTAGTTATGGTGGATCCAGGATGCTACAATGGGGTGTTGGGACAGGCGTTAATATGCACTTTTTAACATTTTATTAAACCTTTATATTTTCTCTCTATTCTTTCTAGTATGTTTTTGATAGAACCTACAAATGTTATCCATAGTTTGAATGTAAACATTTGTACAATCAATAAATCAGACTTCAAAGTGAAATGCAGCAGCAGCAAGCAAAAACGTTACTTTGTGTGTGTGTGTGTGTGTGGGGGTTGAAGCCACACCCTTTACCACCCCCCAGAGCCACTTTTTTATAGCAAAGTTCTTGTGCAGTCCAATAATAGGTTCATGCTTTCTCGAAACTCAAATAGGTGCTTGTCTTGTCTTTTTCCATGGGAAGTAATAATAATAATAATAATAACAACAATAACAACAACAACAATAGGAGGAAGAAGAAGAAGAAAAAGAACAAGAACTAGCTTTTATAGAGTGGTTTTCATATACACTGTATCCCAAAGGCTTTTTAAGAAATACTAGACTGGTACTGAAGTGACTGAACGTGTAGTGGCAGCCATTTCATGCATTAATATCCACACACACAGCCTTGGACAATTGCATGAACTGGTTTTATGGGAAGGGGAACGTTGGCCAGGACAATGTGGTCAGATAGTGATCAAGGTGCTGGCAGCACCACATCTTATTTCTCACAGTAATCTGCTCATATTTCTCTCCTCTGTCTCCCCCTTCCCTGAATATAGCAGTACCTTGCAAGAGTGGCCTTATCAGTCTCCCTCTGGCATTCATTCTTCACTATTCCCTCCTCACACTGAAAACTGGTGAGCTCACCACCCTTCTGCATAGTGAATGCAAGTTGCACAGTCCCAGTTTTATTTTGACATATCCGATATAAACATATCTTTCCAGTAAGTCAGGCTCATAGCAGCAGGGAACAAGGGGAATGATGGGTCTTGCTATCCTTAAAAGATCTAGGCTACCTTTGATTAGGCACTATTAAATGATGGATGTGCACATCATCATGCATGTCATTTAATAGTGCCTAATCATAGGTGGCTTAGATCCTATATGGGTAGGAAAGCTATTTTTCCCACTTGTGCCATGCTGTCTAGCTACCAGATCATGTTTATTATTATGTAAGTATAGCATGGGCGACTGTACTAACCACATTCATGATGGAAGGGTAGTGAACTCACCAGTTTTGGTGTGGGGAGGAGATGAGAAGAATGAATGCCAGAGAGGGACTGAGGACATTCCAGCAGGTACAGCTATATTCACGTTAGTTGACATGAAGGAGGACGCTGAGCAGATCACTGTGAGATCTGAAATGTGGGGTTGCCAACAGCGTGATCACTTCCCGACTGTGGATGAGAGTAGCCAGCGATGACAAATCCTCAAGAGTGGCAGGGCTGCACCTAAACTGTTACTTGAATTCAGTGTAGGGAAGGGGTTGACATTTGTTAGGACAGTATTGAGGGAGTTGTGTATAGCTCCTTCAAGATTTGGAAGGGTGGTAACCAGCCAACTCTCATTGTGGAGTAGAGCACAGAAAAGTACTGGAGAAGAATTGCTGGGAACTGTCCTGCCATTGTGGAGTAGAGCACAGAAAAGTACTGGAGAAGAATTGCCGGGAACTGTTCTGCAGGGTTCTGCAAATCACAGGTAAAGGAGTAGACTGACACTTGGTCAGGTGGATTTGCTCAAGGTATACAGTAAGTATGCCTCTCCTGCTAAGAATATTGTTATCCATTGTAAGTACAGCCCTTATGAGGCATGAACAGCAGTTTTCTTGTGGGTCATGATGCTTATTGTTTGGCCCTACAGGAAGACCTAGTTGGTGGTTAATAAGGTGGGGGGGAGGAACTGTACATATTACCTTCACTGTGCAGAAGGGTGGTGATCCACTCAATGTTTACTGTGGGAGCAGAAGTGAAACATTGAGAATGTGAAGGTTGTTGTTGTTGTTGTTAACAGTGCCAGCTGATGATGTGTATCAGTATAGGTGTGCACAACTCTGAGGTACAAGATTACAATCGGAGGTGTGAATTCTCTTCATGAGACCGCAAGCTCATATGCAGCCCCTGGCAGTACTAAGGACACAGTATGGATGATGGGGGGTTCAACAGAAGGCAGGCTAGGTGCAGGGGGTTCATATGGAAAAAGAAAGCCTTATCCATGGATTAACAAAAGAGCATGAGCTTTGAAACTGAACAAGACCAGTACTGCTGTGTGACCCTGAGCTAGTCACTAAACTTCCTTGTGCTCAAGCCACACCTGTAAACAAGCTTTCAGCTTAGTGAGTCTTTCCTGGTTAACAAAAACCAAAATTCAGTGCATCATACAACCATTAGATCATCAGGTATTTAAAGTGTTGTACTGTAATGCAGTTTGCCAAAGAAAGTCAGCTGGATTGCAAAACATTTTCTGCAAGTTAAAGTAAACAAAATCATAGCCTAACGTGTACTGATCAAAATAATCCACAAGGTAATACATGGTGTTGATCATTCTGGTACAACAATTTAAGATCAAAAGGGAAAGAAGAACTAGTTAGCAGTATAGAAATATATGTGGATCTCTGTCTCTGGCTCCTATGATGTCATCATGACTCATCACTTAACACACTTGGCAGACATCTTAGGGAGAAACCAAAGCTGTTTTTTTAAAGTGAAAAGCTGTTTACATTTTTGAAAAGCTATGAAACTGCATTTATGTTATTTACATAAATCCAGTTTTAGCATAAATGTAAACAGCAGCCTTTACTTTACCTCACTATGAAGACAGATTTTGGAGTTTGCAGTTTTAAAAAACTGCTTGTTTAGGTACCCTTTAATTGGTCTAGTGCTTAAACGAACCTATGCTGTATAACTGTCCTTTTAACATGTTTTTATTCATTTAATTTATTGAAATCTTGGAAGACACTTGTGAGCTTATGCTCGTAGAGGTTCCATGTCAGATACATTAACACAAGACAGTATAGTTACAGTAAATTATACATACAGATTACAAAAAAATCCAATATTACATGCGTTGCAAGGACAAACAGTTACACAAATTGTGCTAAGGCACAGTGCATAGTACATGGTACTGGTATGCCAGAATCTTGCTGAAGAAAGACGCAGAGGCAGACTGTTAGGGTGAGGTAGGGAGGGGCAGTGGGAGCTGAGATAGGAAGGGCAGGGGGAAAAGAAAAGAGCCAAAGGGCAGGGGATGGGGATGGGAGGCAAGTGCTAGGGCAAAAGGGGGTGGAAGGGAAGTGCTTACTCAAAGAAGTTTGTCCATGATGCTGTATAGTAAGATGATCACACTTGCCTTCAGCATTTTTTCCTCATTAAAAATTTATTAACCTCAAATTACTGCAAACAAGAGATTTACAATCACACTTTATAAAGTACAGTCCATATTGAAATGGAACCACAAGCTTCCTTTAGACAGTTAAAAGAAAGTTTCCATAGAGATATTCATCCCTTACTGGCCTTGTTCTGCCTTCAGGTTGTAACCAGCAACTGTCAGCTGTACTGTTCACCAACTCTGCTGCGGCTGCAGCAGTTCCCCCACTGTTCTTTCCTCCATGGTAGGGAGGGTCTAGAAGGGCCCAGCCTTCCCCTCCAGTGGCACAGGTCAAAATCCAGTTATGGGCAGTATACCGTGGGGCCCAAACATGCTAGCAACAGTCATCCTGCATGAGATTTGGGAGTTCTGTTCCCTCGTTTAATCCCAGGATCCTCACACACCTTCTCTGACATGGCGTAACCATTTAATTGCCTTAACATGTGCACTTCCCCCTCCTGCAGTGCTAATTAGATCTTTATTGGCTGTAACAAGTCATGTCCCTGTCCAGCAACACAGAAGCACAGTAATAAGAAAATACCTGTTGAGCAAAAAGGTCCTTGTAAAACAGAATTGGAAACCCCATTAACCCATTTTGGTGCCTAGAAAAATAAACAGGAAGCTAGAATTTTTAAAAACTGCCTCATAGGAAGGGATTCCATGTGACATGGGCTTTAGTGGAAGCACTAAAGTTTTGTGTGGTGAGCCACCGATATTGATAAAATACTGGGTTATGGCCCTGCTGGCACAATGGAATGTGGAGGGAGCACTTCATCTTGGTGTGAGAGAATGACATACTTTTACCGCATGGAAATAAGATTTCTTCTGCAATACTGGTCTCCCCCACCACCTGATACTACTGTTCTGATTAATAGTCTTGTTAGTTAAGCATTGGCTGCCTTTGGTTTTTTTTTTTTTTTGTTAAATCAAAACCAAGAAAACTCAATTTAAAACAAAACTGCATTAAAAAAAAAAAAAACACAGGGACAGATTAAGGTAACCTGGGGCTCTAGGCCCAAGAGAAATCTGGGGCCCCTCTTGTCATGACCACGTCCCTTTAACACAGGGGAACCCCGTCACAGACTGCAAGGCACCTTGGGAATCCATTCACATACAAACTATATCCCATGTTAGGATATAGTTTGTATGTAGTGAGATATTGGCAGAATACAAAATCAAAATTCCTACCCTTCTGTTACCCTCTCTCAAAATTATATTCGTGACAGTGCACACCATTCTCTACTCTCCCCTCCCCCCCAAAGTGTCTGATGCAGTCTCATTTCAGTCTGATAATCTACAGTGTGCCCTTGCCTATCTGCCCATTTTCATACAAGCAAAACTTGGTGGACAATCAGAGTGAGAGATAAGAGGCAATGGAATAGCTATTATTTTGTACAAACATTTGGTGGATAATAGAGGGATCACTGTATGTGCAAGACTGCTCTTGCATACAGAACTGTCATCTTTCTTACGCTACTTAACTTACTGCAAGTAGCACACCTTACTTCCTGAACGGTCTCAGCCCACCCACAAAACACACAGGGAAGATGATGTAGTGTTACAGATACACTTATAATGGTCAAGGTTAGTGGTGGCCTTTACATACTGTTTACTTTGCAGGGCAACTGTACATAAATCAGGGGTAGTATTTTATTTTGTTTATTTAGTTTTTGTTGACCGGGTAAGTGCACTAGACAGATTCTGCCTATTTTCAGGCACGAACCGGGGGAGGGGGATACAGATGAATGCCAACTGACCCTGATCCAGATTAAGCTGTTGGTGGTTTTAGTGAATGTTGTCTGTATACAGCTCCAAAACATGTACAATTGCCAGAAAATTAAACAAATATGATCTAAAGGCCACTGCTGTCCCGATGGCACTGCAAGCTATATAGCACTGTAGCCCATTTGCTACACTGTGTCATTAAATGTGGTTTTGTAGGTGGTGTTAAAGGTCCAACTTAGCCATACTGTTTGCAAACTGCAATGTAGTATTGTGAAAGGACTTGGACAATTCAAAAAATTGTTTTCCATTACTTTGATAATTTTCTTGACACTCATCGCCACACCACAACCCAAACTCAACCATAAACCTTACTAATTTTCCTGTAGACAATTGCATTTAACAGTGATAAACTGGGCTGGCAGTACAGCTTAGTGGTTAAAGTAAGGAGATTGATACATCCAGCAGATCTGGTTTTGATTCCCACAACCTCCACTCTACTAGTGGGGTACCGCAGGGTTCAGTACTGGGTCCAGTCCTTTTTAATGTCTTTTTAAGTGACATTGTAGAGGGACTGGAAGGAAAAGTATGCCTCTTTGCAGATAAAGAACTGCAACATGGTTGATACATAAGGAGGCATGGAAAGGATGAAAAGGGACTTGGCAAGGTTGGAGGAATGGTCAAAAGTATGGCAGCCTGGATTCAATGCAGGCAGTGCAAAATAATGCACCTGGGAAACAAAACCCAGGGGAAGATTACATAATTTGGGGAAGGGGGGGGAAGGTAGTAACAAAAATGCAAAGGGACCTGGGGATAATCATATCAGATGACCTTAAGGTTAGCAAGCAATGTGAGAAAGCAGTAGGGAGGGCTGGGGGTATACTGGGATGTATAGGGAGAGGCATCACCAGCGGAAAACAGAAGTTGTTATCCCTCTGTACAGACAGTTGGTGAGACCCCATCTGGAGTACTGCGTCTAGTTCTGGAGACTCCATGTCCGCAAGGACATAGACAGGATAGAGGCAGTCCAGAGGAGGGCAACTAAAATGGTGCAGGGTCAGCAAGAGAAGCCATACGAGGAGAGACTACAGGAGCTTAATATGTACTGTATATGCTTGAGGAAACAAGGGAGAAGGGAGGGGGGGGCGATGATATAAACTTTTGTACCTCAGTGCAATCAAAGTCCAAGAGGGCAGCACCTTTCAGAAAGATGTGCAAGAACAAGGGACACAATTTTAAAGATGGGGTGCGCGAAGAAGTGCCGGGAGGCAGTATTTTTCCACAGAGAGGGTGGTGGACGCATGGAACAGCCTTCCTGAGGAGGCTGTGGGGTCTAAAACTGTGGAAGAATTCAAGAATACATGGGACAGACATAAGGCAATTCTTGTGGTGGGTAAGAAAGAAATAGGCTGTTGGTTAACTGGGATCTGCAGCTGATGATCCTGTAGAGCAGGAAATGGGCGAATAGGTGGGCCAAGCAGTCCTCATCTGCCATCAAAGTCTATGTTTCTATGTTTACTGTGCAACTGAGCAAGACATTTAACCACCCCAGTGCTCCCTGCTCTTCTCTCAAAACAGGCACTTGTGCCTAGTGGGTCTTACCCAGTTACCACAGAAACAGACACTAACGGCAGATAAGGACCATTAGGCCCACCCAGTCTGCTCATTTTCCCTACCTGCTGCAAAAACCACACACCCTACTTGATCTCCTGCTTTATTCTCTTTTCTATCGCTAGGGTTCCCCTATGCATGTCCCATGCATTTTTGAATTCCCCAGTTAGCTCCCCCACCTCTGCTGGAAGGCTGTTCCATACATCTACCACCCTTTTCCATGAAGAAATACTTTCTCACATTATTATGTACCCCCAGCCTCATGTCACATCTCCTTGTTCTAGAATCTCTTTCTAACAGATGCTTCCTCCTGTCCCTTATTTATGCCCTTGAGATATCTGAAGGTCTCATATTCCTCCCAGGATAGATAGATAGATATATCTATCTCTCTCTATCGCTTCCTCACCATCGCCTCCCTCAATCTCATCTATCTATCTATCTATCTATCTCCTCTCTATATCTACATCTATCTCTATATATTTTGAGGTCCTCCAGTCTCTCCTCATAGGACTTTTGGTGCAGACGCTGCACCATTTTTGTTGTCCATCTCTGAACTACCTCTACTCTGTCTATACCCTTACGGAGATGCAGTCTCCAGAACTGGACAGAGTACTCTAGATGGGGTCTCACCAATGATTTGTACAGTGGCATCACCACCTTATTTCTTCTGCTGGTGATGCCTTTCCCTCTGCATTCCAGTACCCTCCCCGGCTCTCCCCAGAGTGTTGACACATTTTTGGCCACCTTTGGTTCATCTGATATGACTACCCCCAGATCCCTTTCCTGTTTGGTGGCCATCAGTGTCTCCCCGTCCCCATCATGTATGCCTGCCCTGGGTTCCAGTGCTCCAAATGCATGATTTTGCACTTATTTGCATGGAGTCTTAGCTGCCACACTCTTAACCATTCCTCTAGTTTACCTAGGTCCCACCTCATTTTTTCCCACCCTCCCGAGTGCCTATCCTGTTGCAGATCTTAATATCATCTGTAAAGAGGCATACCTTTCCTTCCAGCTCCTTCACGTCACTTATGAAAACATTAAGAGAAAATAAAATAATCCAGTTCCAGTCAAAGAAAAAATAAATTAAACATTAGAGCAGTGTAGCCTAGTGGGTACAGCCCAAGCCAAGAACATGGAAAAGATGTACTCTCAAAACACTTGGTTGTAGAACACAACCTCCGTTTGCATACTACATGAACCAGGGCCAGGGACTGTCATAGTAGAACATCCATGTGCCAATGAAAGCCACCTGTAACTTGCAACAGGCTCTCCAGTAAGCAGCTCTGCTGGCTCTCCGATCCTTCCAATATGAAGGATAGGGCCCTTCAAATGCACAAAATAAGGCAAGCAGTGGACAACTATTGCAGGGGCCCCCATTTATGATCTGCACCACTCTCCCCATCAGGAGCACCAACTGTGGGGCAGGGATCTTCTAGCCACTTCTTCCCACTTAGGATACGAAGTGGATGGGAGACAAAGAGCAAAGAAAAAGGGCCTGTTTTCACCTTAAAAGGTCAGTCTGGCTGGAGCCCCTGAAGCCATCAGCTGTAGTTAACACCCAACCACAGGAGAGATTCACATTCAAGCAGAAAAAGGAAAGGGGCTTGTTCACACCTTAAAGGTCAGTTTGGCTGGAGTCCCATGAAGTCATCAGGGAAGTGATCTTCACACCACAGTTCAGCTCCTACCTTGTTCACATTACTCAGCAGGCAAGTCCGTTACAAAAAACGGACAGCTCAGGCAGAAATAAATGGGTATGTAGTAATATATTTGGGGGATTGTTGGGGGGGGGGCCCCCGGCAGGTGGGGGCCTTAGGCTAGTGCCTGTGTTGCCTGTGCCTTAATCCGGCCCTGTTAAAAAATATGCTCCTTGGATGTCGGCGAACATCTGAGCATTGTGGCAGAATCGACTAACAAATAAGTGGATGAGATCACATGCCCAGCCCCACAGAACATATTATGATCCCTTCCTTCCAAGGGCAGTTTTAAAATTAAACTATTGGAGGAACTCCCACACAAGTAAGGATCTTGCCATTACAATTTCTTTTTTTTTTTTTTTTAACTGAATTGGATGGGTACTCTCATGCACAGCCAGGTTCTCCAGCTTGTTTTCAAAGTGGAAAAAACTATCCAGTAAGCCATTTTATGAACACACACTACAGGGTGTGCACAAAAGCATTTTGATGCACTTCTCTCAGGGCATGAGGCACTCTGCTACACCTCAAGCCTCAACACTAAATGAGTAAAAGGAAGGCTTCCAATTCTAAAACATGACCCATTCTGTCAAGCACTGTCCTCATAATGCTTAGGTCACAAAGATAACTGGTTAGGAAGAGTGTGTGTGTGTGTGTGTGTGTATATACATATCTATCTCTCTACACACACACACACACACACACACACACACACACACACACACACACACACACACACACACACACACATTTACATATACATATGTGTGAAATGTGAGCTAACCTAAAACTGGGCATCGGAGCCCAGTACCAGCACACTTTTTGGTCTGGAATGAGAAAATTGTGTCTGGGTTCCACTGACCCATGTCACTCACTAGCTTCAAGGAGATCTGAGGATACCCCTATATACATTCTGTCCTGCAGTGCAGTCACCTGGAAGCTACATAAGGTACACAAACAAAAAAATGGTGTGGAAGCCCAGTTTCAGGCTCAAAAAACACAAACATCCTAGCCTCATCTTTGCAATAAGGCAGTCGGAGGACAGTACTGGGTACAAACTGGGTCCTGTGGATTCAGGACTCTTCCTTCAATGCACAACCAGATATGTATCATTGCTTACCTCATGTACTGTACCTCCAGAGATTTGGTAAATTTTTGTTTGTAAGTCCTACTTGCCAGGTTCCAGAGTTGAGAAGTCAAATGTCAAAGGAAAAATAAATAAATCTAGGAAGCCTATACAAAAACACTCCCATTTCTGACCTTCCGTGCCTGCAAAACTGGATCCCACTCAAATTTCCATGTCCTTGTTTTGGTGGAGGGGTAGTCAGGAACTTTTGCTACCTTAATTTTGGATGTTCAATACTGGAGTTAACAGGGGCTGCCTGATGACCCAGCAGGTAGTCTTCAGTCTTGTGCCAGTAACCCAGGTTCGGAAGCAGACCCGGAAGCTGGGTGGAGCAGCCCAAGGTGGCTAATGTAGTGCCGCCGCTCAGCAGCACTCCTAGCAAGAGAGGAATGATGGGTTCTGATACAGTGACCCCCTACAGTGGGACTGCAAGCTAGTCTCCTCTGCAGGGGCATTTGCTGCATGTGTACCAGGCCTGATGGTGCTCTGCCACCATCACTGGGTGAGTAGGACTGGGGATGGAAAGAAAAGCCTGAAAAAGACCATGTTCCTCAGTTACCTTTATGACAGCCGCTGTTACTCTTGGCCCTCCCCCCACCAGGTGGATTCTATTGGTCCTACGGTGGAGGGGGGAAGCAATGGACAAGGCTAGGAGTTCACCAGAAGAGCCTGAGGGTAAAGACAGCAGTACAAAAACAAAAAGCTTGAAGACAAAAAAATAAATAAGCAAGCTCCACCTTGTACAGTGAAACTTGACAGACCAGACTGCATAAGCAAAACTAAAAGTTATGCTAAGTTTAAAAAGAAGCAGGGAGTAAATGAATTTTTATGATTGGTGGTGGCCTCAGCCACTTGGGGGTCCAGGACTCAAAATAAACTCTCAAGGGTGTGGGACTAAATTATTCAAGTCCAGCAGTTGTCATTTGGTACCACTCTGGCACAATAGCAAAGTGTGGGTGGGCATCATGCAGCAGCTTGTATAGCCGAACCTCAAGAAGTCAGTGGTGCATTCCAGGACCCTCCACACCATTACCAGGTGTCCCAATGGGCTTCCAATACATCAAGGAGACAGGGCCCTGCGTCCCCGACTCCATGATCCCAGATTCTGTGTTTTATGCAAGGGTATGTGGAGAACCCTTGATAAAGCACCCAGAGGGGTGTGAAATGGCATCGGGGCAGTTTTTCCTTTTTTGTATTGTGGGGAGTATTCTAATCCCATATATGTTTGCACTCCGTTTAAGCTTTTGTATTAAATAAAGCATTAACATTTGGAATGTGGTACCTGCAAATCAGCATCCGCTCACAGGTGTTCTCCAATATATCATTAAATAAAAAATAAATATTTACTTCTAAAAAATGGAGTAGTGTCATCTCTTGGTGTTTAGACAAGTGCAGGGTGTTTTCCTTTCTGTATGTAGAGAATACCCACTTTTGTTAGTTTCTCTACAAAACACATGGGCAAAGTACTGTATATACCCCCCAGGAAAAAATATACCTTTGAGTTATGCAACTATTTGTAGGATGACAACCAAACAAGTTGTCTTTGCCCAACATGGTGCCAACCAGTTTTCTTCCATTTGTTACATAGGTTACTGGTTTTGGTCTTGACCCACGTTTTTCTTTTTCTTGTCAGAAATCTGGGGCTGGATTTTCAAAGCCCTGAAACTCCTACATCTGGGGAAAACCTGGCACAAGTGGGTCTCCACTTGCGGTGCCGAGTCCCCCGCCACAGTATTCTCAGAGGTGGAACCAGTTTATGACCGGCTCTCCATGATTTACAGCAGCTTCCAGAAGTCCCCCCAGTGCAGCTGCATGGAAGGACTATGCCTGGTGGGACCAGGTTTAACATTTAACACAGCTGCACCTAGTAATACAAATCTCTGCAGGTGCAGAGATTTCATCCCACAGCAATGGCTGTGGCATAGGATTAGTTCTGGAACATCTGAAACTCTAGCCCCCAGTGTCCCAGTGTGCAAGTGCTGGGTTCCTTAACCTTAGGGTTGCCATCTGTCAGGGTTTTTTTTTTTTTACCTGGTAATCCAGTTTTTAGGGTCCCTAACAAGTATTATAACATGGGGACATACAAAATCAGAATCACTGGTCAACTCCTGGCACCTGACCATGCATTAATGCACGATATACTAACAGTTCATGTGAGCAGGTGCCAGGGAAAAATCAGAGAGCTGTGCCGGGTCTGGTTTTTGCTCTGATGGAGCAAACATCAAATTCAGACTTTAAAAAAAAAAAAATATATACACCTTTAGTCAGCTCCACAACTGAATCCACACAGCTCCCAAACAACTGCAGGAAAGTTCCTGTCAAGCCACACACAGATAGAGCTCTGCAATTTAACACCCACAGTTCACTGAACATCATATAAAAGTTGCCAGTGTTTTCACAATAGCACCCGATAATCTCCTTAATGACAGTGCTCATAGCCTGCAGTGTAATAGCACAGTTTAGCCCCAGTACCCCTGCATGGTCTGCTTCTCTTCACCCACCCTGCAGACCTTGTGCAACCACAGCAGGACCTGCACTGTTCTGTGTCTCTTTCTGTGTTCCCAAAATTATCTAATCTTCTCCGGTTCGGCTGGTGCTGGGCAAATCCTGCCGGCAGTCGCCGTATGGTAAAGTACACATTGTCTTCAGGTCTTAACCCCCACCAAAAGCACAGACAGAGTGCAAGGAAAAGAATAGCTCTAAATGGTAAGACTGGCACTGCCCTTCAACTGTTCACGCAGTACGAGACTGCCGCTTGGTTTACCTAGGAGCCTGTGAGCTGTCCACTCCTCGTTGCAGCATGAAATTCACTTTTACAGCAATATTTTTTCCCCTATGTCTGTCGGTCCCCCCTCCTGCAGCACATTCAGTGTCTCTCCCCCCGGTTCCCCACAGTACCTAAATTATTGGCTGTTAGTCTGCTATTTCAGATATTGCTCGACCGATTCCTTTACGCACACCGCCTAGCATTACCATCTGTCCTGATTTTGCAGGACAGTCCTGATTTGAGGGGGTTTGTCCTGCAAAAAAAACATGAAAAATTCTACAAGTCCTGATCTTATAGAAGGAAAAAAAAAAATGTTCTTACTTCCCTGTAAATGCTGCAGAAAACTACAATACGTTAACTAAAATACCTTAAATAAGAAACCATAGGAACAAATAAAATACTACAACACTTCGTCTTAATTTTAATTATTTTGAGAAAACACGTCTTTTGCATTAGTGGTGGTTACATATTGTCCTGCAAAAAATCATGTTTCAGTACGAAATGTCCCACTTCGGGCTTCTTAAAAGGTGGTAACCCTAACACCATGTCACCACATTTTTTTTTTCCTGCTATAAGATCAGGACTTGTAGCATTTTTCATGTTTTTTTTGCAGGACAAACCCGCTCAAATCAGGACTGTCAGTGGCTCAGTAGGTAGCACACTCTCCTCTAAGGCCGGGAGATCAGAGGGCTGTGGGTTCAGTTCCCACTCTGGCACTTGGGTTAATATTCCAGTACTGACACTGTAGTGCATTATGAGAGGGGTGCTGCACTTCTGAGGTGCCGTCTTTCGGATGAGACGTTAAACAGAGGTCCCATCTGCCTGGATTGGTGGTAGTTCAGGTGGATGTTAAAGATCCCATGGCACTTATCGAAAAGAGTAGGGGAATTTCCCCGGTGTCCTGGCCAAATTTCCCTCATTCACTAAAAATACCACCAACAGCTTAATCTGGTTCAAGGTCAGTTGGCATCCATCTGTATCCCCTTCCCCCGGGTCGTGCCTGAAAATAGGCAGGATTTGTCTAGTGCACTTACTCGGTTAACAAAGACTAAATAAATAAATAAAATAAATAACCATCTCCCCTGCCGCACAGGAGTATCGCAGAGTCATAGCGAGCAAGAGAAAGAAATTGCTAGCGAAAGTGCCAATGGCGGTACACAGAAAAGCTGCACAGTTTCCATTTCGATCAAATCAGAAAGAACTGGAAGGGGACAGGATCAGTTGTGTTCCAGGACAGTAGCTGCTGCTTGTTGTTTTCACAGGGTTCTTGTGGATTTTACTTGGTAGAAGGTTAGTTCTTTTCTTTCTTACTTCTAAGGGGCTAGCAGGCAGTTTGAAAACTGGCTTGGTGGCTGTAAGTGGTCTCATTTTGTGGATGTTTCACTGTAACAGGCTGCGCTGGTGGAGGCCTATTTCTTCTGATTTAAAACCTATTTGGTGGGATTTGCTTGGGGATGGTTATTTGAATTGGAGACCTATATCTGTTAATTCCAAGCCTATTTTGATGTGTTAATGAAGCTGATAAAATTGGAGACCTATTTCCTTTGGCAGCAAACATATTTTGGGGGCTTTGAGTTGAATTTTGATTCTTTTTTGCTGACTCCACTAGCTGCAAAGGTTAGTGCATAGTGGGGGAAGGGTGTTAATGGTCTGGCCAGGTCTCACTCAGCCAACTGACTGGAGGCAGAGCTGAATCAGGTTTGAGGTGTTAGCTGCTTTGTCTTCTCAGAAAGAACTGGAAGGGGACAGGATCAGTTGTGTTCCAGGACAGTAGCTGCTGCTTGTTTTCACAGGGTTCTTGTGGATTTTACTTGGTAGAAGGTTAATTCTTATCTTTCTTACTTCTAAGGGGCTAGCAAGGTATTGTTTTGGGGCTGCTGGAAGTTTGAAAACTGATTTGGTGGCTGTAAGTGGTCTCATTTTGTGGATGTTTCACTGTGTAACAGGCTGCGCTGGTGGAGGCTTATTTCTTCTGATTTAAAACCTATTTGGTGGGATTTGCTTGGGCCTGGTTCTTTGGCTGCTGAGCTTGGAGGAGAGACACAGGGCTGACACACACTCTCTCTCGTCAGGTGTCTGCCCAAGACCCACCCTCCCCAGAATTCTGCTAATTTATAGGGGAACACCTGCCCTGCAATTGGAGGAAAAGGCTGCAGGTGCAGCTCATGTAGTTCTAGCCACTGGGGGTTGGATTTAAAGGCTGGGAGAGAGGAGCTTAGGGAGTTGTTCATTTCCCTTATAAGTTTAATGTGTTGTACTGCACCTAGTAACAGGGTTACTGGTGTACAGTGGGACTGTCTCTAAGATTTGTGGGTGACCTGATAAGGCAGTAGGGTGTATCTTGGACTAGGGGGGAGCCTGGTGGCTCACCCAAGGAAACCTATTTGGAAGGGGATGGAACCACACGTCATTAGGGTCAGCATCTTTGGGAGGGTGGTGGAGTGCACAGGGTGTGAAGCAGCCATGATACTGGACTAGGCTTGGAAGTTTGGTGGTTGCCCAGTGTGCTACCAGCTGGCACAGCTTAGGGAGGAGGTTGCGGGGATTAGGAGACAGCTGGGGGAAGGGGGCGGTATGGTTGGGGAAGGGGGCTGGGGATCTCCACAGGGTTGCACCAAGCACTGGGGGCGGGGCATAGGAAAGGAGTGCAGGAGAATACTCAGGGGTCACATAGGGACCCTGGCAGAGGGTCCAAAAGGACACTACCAAGGAAGCAGGCAGGTAACTGGGACCCCTCAAAGGAGGGACGGAGGGACAACATTCTCAGGGAAGTAGGCAGATGGCCAGGGCTGGACAGAAGGAAGCAAGGCAGGGAGGTGGATCAGACCTTCACACTCAGTAACTGCTTCAAATCTCTTCTGCTCGAGGATGAGGGGGTGATGTAGCCACGACAGGGGTGGTTAGAGACGGAAAGGGAGTGGGGGCAGGGGCCAGATAGCAGGAAGAACAGGGGGACCTGGAATGCAGGAAAATGGGGGAGAGCAGTGAATCAGAGCAGGAGGGGCAGGGAGAAGAGGGAGGAAAGCGCAGGAGAAGGACCAGAGTACAAGGAGGATTCAGTAAAGGAGCTGAGGGTTTAGGCCAGGGAGCCACGACGAGCAAGGATGAACTAAATGGAGACAGGAAGGAAGGGAGAAGAGCCAGGCTAGTTTAGCAGTTGGGGAGAAGGACCAGTCACAGCAGTGAGGGGGGAATTAGGTACAGAAGGATACTCAGGAAGAGGAGAGGCATAGGATTGGAGGGGAGGGGGTGGCCATGGTAAATAAGGAGGGGGTGGCATGTGGCACCCAGACAGGGGGAGGAACAAGGAGCCGGCTGGGTGGAGGGGCCAGTAGAAAGCATGAGGGACATGGAAGGGGGAAAATGGAGGAAAAGGAGCAGTCAGAGTGCTCCTGTTGGGGGATTCTATGATCAGGGGTATCAAATGGGATAGGGAGGGAGAAGCCTGGCCAGTTAGAACAAGATGCTTCCCTGGACTAACGGTGCACAGGGCTAAGCACGAGGTATATCAGCTGGCAAAGGATTGTGGGGGTTCCCCGGACATACTGGTCCACCTGGGTACAAATGACATTGAGGGAAATAGCGAGCTAGAGATACAGGCAAGATTCAGGAGCTTGCCAGGGTCTGTCATGACATAGGATGCACAGTTTTCTCAGAAATCCTGCGGTGCCAAGGGCAGGGGAGTGGTGTGAGGCCAGAGGGTATGGGTTGATGGGGGATTGGGGAGACCTGGGAGGATAAGAGCTGTATGCTAGAGATGGACTCCATCTCAATTTGGAGGGAAGGGGAATCCTTAAGTTGAAAATAGAGGGGTTCATCGGTGAAAAGTGGGATTTAAATTTGTGAAGGGGGAGGGATGGGAGAAAAGGCTGTCAAGGGGTGCTGATAAAGGAGGACTCTGTCTCCACTCTGGGGAGCTGGAGGATTAAGGAAAGGCCGACTGGCAAAGTGCAGACCAGGGAAAACAGAATCCCAATGGGAACACGAGCAGGGAAATGGAACTATAGGGAAAGGGTGGAAGGTAGTCTCTAAATGCCAGGAGCTTGGGCAAAAATGCCTGAGCTCCAGGCGATGCTAACTGAGGGAACAGTGGATGTGGCAGCGGTCACTGAGACTTGGGCCACTGCAGGACACGACTGGGACCTGAACCTGGAGGGTTACACTATGTTCAGGAAGGACAGGGGGAGGGAAGGGGAGGAGGGGTAGCAATGAAAGTCAAAAACTGCATTGGCATGGGGGAGTAGAGGAGGCGGAGGGAATCGTGGAAGCGATTTGGGTCACCTTGATAACAAGGGGGGGGCAAGAGAGTAAAAATAGGAGTGGTGTATAGACCCCCTGCCCTGGCGGAGGAGCTGGAGGACAGTCTGGTGGCAGATGTTGGGAGACACTGCAGACTGGGCAGAGGAACAGTGGTGGTGCTGGGGGACTTAAACATGCCAGGAACAGACTGGGAGACTATGACATCCTCTGTGACCAGGGAACAGAGGTTGTTGGATGTCTTTCAAGACGCGTTCCTAACTCAGCAGGTGAGGGAACCGACCAGGGAGGCTCGGGTGCTGGATGTGGTCCTGGCAGACAGTGACCAGATTGGGGGCCTGGAGGTAAGGGACTCATTGGCGGGGAGTGACCATGCCACGGTCTGGTTCTGCCTGGATCTAGGAGGGGTAGAAGGCTGCACAAAGACGGAAGTAACCGACTTCAGGGGGGTGGATTTTAAGGAAATGGGAAGGATCCTTAAGGAGCATTTGGATGGGATTGGGTCAGACATGGACACTGATAGTAGGTGGGAAATCAGGAGAGGGGTGCAGGATGCTACCAGCACCTGTGCAAGAGTAAGACGAAAATGCGGTAGGGCCCAAAAACTCTGCTGGTGGACCAGGGAGGTCCAGGAGGTGGTGCGAGGAAAGAAGGCAGCCTATAAGCAATGTAAGTGCTCAAGGAGTGAAAGGGATCGAGGGGAGTACGAGCTGATGGCTAGAAGGGCCACTAGGGTGGTGAGGGCGGCTAAGGCAAGGAAGGAGCAGAATCTGGCCAGGGAAATTAGGAGAGGGAACAAGGGGTTCTTTAGATACATTGGGGAAAACGAAGGTGAAGGGGCAGATTAGCAGGATTAAATCAGGGAGAGATGGGCACAAGACCCGAGGGAGCAGGCTGAGGTACTAAATGAGTACTTCACCTCAGTTTTCACCAAGGAACATGGGAGTGCTGCATCATACATGGGAGACAGATACTGAGGAGGGACCTTACCGATCGGCGGGTCTGGGGGGGGCATCACTGGCAGGAGGGGAGGGCTAAGCAGGGAGAAGAGATACCAAAGTGGAAATCACAGCAGAGAGAGTGAGGGAAGCCCTCAGCCCCCTTAAGACGGAGAAAGCACCGGGGCCGGATAAATTACATCCCAGAGTGCTGAAGGAACTTGCGGATGTCCTGGCGAAACCCCTGGCAGAGCTTTTCACCATCTTTCTGAGGACAGGGTGGGTGCCCCAGGACTGGAAGGTGGCGCATATAGTGCCTATCCACAAGGGGGAGATCAAGGGAGGTGGCAGGGAACTACAGGCCTGTCAGCCTGACGTCGGTGGTGGGCAAGGTGATGGAGGGCATTGTCAAGGAGAGGCTAGGGAGGGACCTGGATAAGTCAGGGTGCCTGGATGATAGACAGCATGGATTCATCCTGGGAAATCATGTCAGACAAACCTGGTGGAGTTCTATGACTGGGTGACGAGTGCCTTGGACCTGGGTAGACCAGTGGACGTCCTCTTTCTAGACTTCAGCAAGGCATTTGACTCTGTTCCTCACGCTGGTCTGTTGGATAAGCTGGGAGAAATGGGGTGGGGAACCAGATGATCAGATGGATAGGCAATTGGCTCCAGGACCGGACCCAGAGGGTCGTGGTTGGCGGATAGTCTCATCCCCAAGGAGGGTCATTAGTGGGGTCCCACAGGGATCAGTCCTTGGGCCCTTCTGTTCAACACCTATGTCTCTGACATAAGGACAGGAATCAGGAGGAGATGAGTCTCTTCTATGGATGACCAAACTGGGGGGCGGTGGTGGATGGGGAGGAGGGAGGGGAGGGTGGCCTCAGGGGACCTGGAGGCTCTGGAAAGATGGTCTAGAAAGTGGAAGCTGAGGTTCAATGCAGGGAAATGCAAGGTACTCCACCTGGGGGCAGAAACCCGGGCCAAGTGTACACCCTGGGGGATGCTACAAGTCTCGATGGCTGAGAGGGACCTGGGGGTGGTGGTGGATGTCAAGATGAACAACTCTGAGACTTGTAGGAGGCAGCAGCCAAGGCCAACAGGATGCTGGGATGCATCGCTAGGGGATCACCTCCAGAAGGAGGGAAGTGATACTCCCTCTGTATAACTGCTTGGTGAGGCCGCACCTGAGTACTGCGTGCAGTTTGGAGGCCACACTTAAAGAGGGACATTAACCTCCTGGAGAGGGTCCAGAGGAGGCAACCAAAATGATTTGGGGCTTGGGGACAGGACCTTTGAAGAGAGGCTCAAAGAGCTAAATATGTACACATTGGAAGAGAGAAGTGACCAGGGGACATGATAGAGGTCTTCAGGTACATGAAGAGGGTAAATAGGGAGGAACAGTCAGGTGCTTCGAAGGAAGGAGGAGGGGGCCACTAGAGGGCATGGGTGGAAGCTGGAAGGGGGGGAGGAAGATTCAGGGGAGAAATGAGGAGGTGCTTTCACTGAGAGGGTGGTGGAGCCATGGAATGCGCTGCCTAGGGGGCTGGTGGAGGCAGAGACAGTGGAGGGGTTCAAGAGGGGGTGGGACAGGTACAGGGGAAGAGTTCTGGAAGCAAAATCCAATGCAGCAAGAATATCTGGAACTGGGAAGGGAGAAGCCAGAGAAGGCGAGGGGGGCAGCAAGATCAGCACCCAGGGTGGGGGCTGACCAAACGAGCAGACACGAAAGACCGTTAGGCCTATTCTGCTGGCATTTTAGTATGTTAGTAAATATTTGGGGGGGGTAGGCATAGTCATGTTAATGTACCGCACCATCAGAAGTACAACACTGCAATTCACAAGAAAGGTACAGTTCTTTCTGTGTTTGTGTACAGTATTACACAGAGGCAGATAAAGACAGAAACAGCTTTTGAGAAAGAGCAGTGTGTCTGCAAGTGAGTGTTGCTCATCACATAGTTTGCAAGTGTTCCTCTGCAAGCATTAATTTTGGGTGGTACGAAATGTAGTAGATCATGGTAGGCAGCGGGACACGCTGGAAAAATTAGACAACGGTTGGCATGGTGCTCCCGCCGCACAGACTCTGAACAGAGACCACAGTGTACAAAGAGGAATACTGAAAGCACCTACCTGCGTCGGGTTTGAGTAACAGCACAGCTAGTGACGTGACACACGGCAATGAGTGGGAGAGTCAGTGCACCGAAAAGGAATGATAAGAGAAAGTGTGAAACAGAATGATAGGAGGGTTGGTTAAAAAAAAAAAAAGGAATGTCAGCAGGCACGAGGGGAAACAGAGGAATACGAGTCAGTAGAACAGCATGGAATGAGCAGGGCAGTGTACTGAGGCGTAGTAAGCGGGAGCTGTAATAGGAGAAATGGGATGACGCGGCAGCAAAGTGCTCGTAAGCTGTACCTGTAGGGCACTCTGTATGGCAGCATGGTAATGCATACAAGTACTATCCAAAGTGCAACACCAAAGAAACGGAGAAGCATACTAGAACAGACCTGAAACGCAGAAAGAGAGAGACAGAAAAGAAATTGCGAAGAGTCAGGAGAGTGTATGCGATTGCCGGATATTATAGCCACTTCATGTAAATGTAGAAAAACCACATCAGTATATTAATAGATTCGAAATCTGTAATGTACACGCACACATCTAGAATGTTATAGAAGGTTAGAAAGACAGTAGTGAGACAGATGGAAGTCATTTTCACAGCAATTTGGTATTCATAATAGTGGTATGTAATAATAATAATAATAATAATTTATTCATTCATTTATTTATTTATTGGAGAGATGAGTTTTACAACCTTTGAGTCATGGACTCGTTTACAACGGTACCTCGTCATTTTGGGGGGAGACAACAATTAAGTGAGTTTGGGACAGGGATGAACATACGGGTGAGATACATAAACACACTTGGAGATTACAGGCAGCAGTTATACTGGTACAAACATGTGTAGAGTTACACGCATTGTTACATAGCAATAGATACATCATACAACTAAACAAATTAGTCTTAGACAATTATGTAGTACCAAAACCGGTGCCAGGGGGCCGGGAGGGCTAAGGTAGCTACAAGCATTTACAGCATTGGCTGTCAATAATATGCTTATGAAGGGCGGTTTTGAAGCGGCCAATCCCCGGGATCGTGGAGATAGATTCAGGAAGGGAGTTGAACCAATGCGGGGCCAAGTGATGGAAGGATCTTTGGCAGCGAGAGGTCCTTGCTCTGGGAACAATGAAGGTGGCAGTGGAGGAGTTGCGGGTAGGCAGGGACCGGGTAGCCAGCTGCAAGGGTCCAGAGACCCCAGGAGGGCAAAGGCCTGACATGGACTTTTTGGCCAGCAGGCAGGTTTGATATTTCAGTCTTTCCTCAAGAGTGAGGAATTTTGTGGTAGAGTATAGCAGACAGGTGTGGGTTCTGCTGTGGGCACTGGTAAGGAGCCTAGGCTTTGTTAATAAGCGGTCTGGACTTTAGATAAGGCAGAGGCGTAGTGTGGAGGTGGGAGCCGTGGTCAGCCAGCGATAACACCGATGAGGTGATAGCTAGTTTTAAGGCGGGTTCAGGGAGGCAGTCTTTGTGGCGGTGAGAAGCCCGATCCTGGAGTTCATGGCAGATGACAGGGCTTTGAGGTGGGCATGGAAAGTAAGGCCGGAGTCAAGGTGATGCCCAGGTACTATAGGATGTTACCTGTTCAAGTGGGAGGGCATGCTGGTGGTGATGTGGAGGGAAAGTCCTTGGCGCTTGTTTTGCCGATGTGAAAATAGCATGGACTTAGTTTCTTTTAGATTCAGGACTAAACGATGGTTATTGAACCATTTTTCGGTTTGGAGGAAGGCTTGTAGCATGACTTGGACAGGGAGTGGTCAGGGTGTGAAGCAGGATTACAGCGTCATCTGCGAGAGTAGTATTTTGCTGGAACAGGAGCTAGGGAGGGTGTTCAGGAATAGGCTGAAAAGGGTCAGGCCAAGGATGGAGCCTTGAGGGACCCCAGAGAGTACCGGTAGGTTGGAGGAGAAGGTCCCATTTAGCTTGACTTTGGGTCCTGTTGTGAAGGTAGCTTGTGAACCACTTCAGGGGTCGATGAGAGGCCCAGTTTGCTTAGGAGTTTAATAGCAGGGTGGCACACCGTCAAAGGCCTTGGATAGGTCTATGAAACCGCCCTGCAAGCTGGCCTTGTCAAGTGCGGAGGTGTGTGGTGGGAGAATTCCAGGAGGGCAGTGGATGTGCTATGGCCAGGACGAAACCCATGTTGCTCCGGACATAGAAGGTTGTATTTAGAAAGGTATTCCATGAGCTGTGTGTTTACGATTTTTTCTAAGGCTTTGGATAAGGGGGGCAGATGGAGATGGGCCTGTAGTTGTTAGGCAGAGTACGGTCCCCAGACTTGTGGATGGGGGTTACTTCAGCATGCTTCCAGGCCTCCAGGAATTGGCCTAGGCATAAGGATTTGTTTATGATAAGCGTGAGGGGGATAAGCATGACATACAGCGTGAGGCGGAGTATTTTGGAGTCAAGAGGGTCACTACTTGGGTTCTGAGAGGCAAGGGACCTTATTAAGAAAGGTTTGGCATCGTGTGGTGAGATCATTTGGAAGTGGAATTGTGGCCTGGAAATGGGAGTATGAGTGGGTGTGGCAACTGGGTCAAAAAGTGGGCAGGAGGACAGCACTTAAATCTGTGAAAGTCTTATTAAGGCAGTCAGCGATACACATTTGGTCAGTCGAGACAGCCCCATTTATGACAATCTGGGATGGTGGGGGGGGGCTTTACCATTCAGTTCTTTAATGTTGTCCCAGAAGCTCTGGACGAGCCCCAGGAGGATGTCAAGGCAGCCTGGTAGTATTTAGCTTTAGCCTGCTTGATGGTCCAGGTGCATTGGTTGTGGGCTGCCCTGTAGGCTTGCCTCATCGGCCAATCTACCGAGTCATTAGCTAAGTGCCAAAGGTCTCTCTTTTATTTAGTTGTTGGATCAGTGCAGGGTTATCCATGCAGCAGTCCGTTTTTATCTTTGGTGTGCTGAAGGGGCAAACAGATCACAGGCATGGTTGAGAGCTGTGGTGAGGTAAATTAGGCAGAGTTAATGTCAAGCGCAGGCCACTGGGGTCCAGTTGATTTGGGCGAGGTGGCGTTTGAGGTTGACAAGACCTCTGGGGAGAAAATGGCCGAGGGTCCTGCAGTACACGGGCTGAGAGTGGGGATGACCAAGAGCAGATGATAGGGGAGTGGTCACTGAGTGAGTCCGCAAGGACTTGTACAGATCCTACTTTATGTGGTCGGGTTGAGAGGACTACATCCAGGAGGAACTAGTTCCTGTTACTTTGTTAAGCCTAGTGGGCTGAGTGACCATTTGAGACAGGTCGAGGACTGCAAGCTCATTCTTCATATTATCAGATGATAGGCTGAGCCAGTTGGTGTTTAAGTCGCCCATGATTAGTTATTCAGCCTTCTGGGGTAGGGTGGATAGGTAGTCAACAAGGGAGGTGACCGCAAAATCTTTTTTAGACCCCGGGGGTAGGTAAGCCACGGTTAGAGGGCCACGACCAGGGTAGGGGAGATTTTTAAAGTAATGGCTTGCGCCTCGTAGCTAAGCTCAGGGTTGGGGAGGGCATGACCGAGGACCGAGTCGCGCAAGTAGATAGCGCACCCCCCTCCACGCCTGCCCATCCTATCGGCCCTAAACAGGGAAAAACCTGGAAGAGAGACGGCAGAGTCAGGCGTGAGGGAGGAGAGCCAGGTTTCTGCAAGCATGAGAATGTCGGGGGAGTGTTGGGTGACCCAGCATTGGAGGGCTGCAGTTTTCTTAGGGAGACTACATATATTGATAAAGGCGATTCGGAGGCCTTTGCCCTCGGTAGGCTGAGGCATGGCTGAGCTAGTGGGCGGGTTGGGTGCACATTGCGGAGAGCAGGAGCAGCAGAATAATTAGGTGCCTCGCATGGTGTTGGTTGCTGGGGTGGGGTACATATGTGGCCGGCGAGGACCTCACCAGGGAGGTGCATGGGATAGGAAGGGAGGAATAGAACCGTGGGCGCTAGCGAGAGAGAGACCTCTTGTGATAGAAATCACAATACTGAGAGTAGCACTTAGGTGGTGGGTGGGTGGGAGTAGTGTGGTGGTCCAGGGTACGGGAGGGATATGGGGGGGATAGACTGGGGGATAGTTGTTGGGTAATCTGATGGAGGAGCAGAGTACTGAGAGTGGAGGGAATGTGTTTTAGTCGAGGGCAGGTCGATGGGGGATATAGGGGGGTGGAGAGTAAGTAAAGGCGGAGACAAGAGGAGAGCCAGCATAGCAAGGTTTAAGCTAGTGAGTGACATTTCCCAAAGAAGAGCAGAAAGTGAGAGCAGACTCCCTAGTGCTGGAAAGATATAACCAGCAAATGGGAAAGTAGGCTGATTGGTTCTGCGCCTCATGTGACAAAAATACCCAATATAAGGGAGAGCCGACCAAGGGTGGTGGTGGGGCGGTGGGGGCGAAGCACAGCGTTCGGTGGGGCTTCTCCGGAGCACCGACTGGTGGGAACAATGGTGCAGGTGCGCGAGCCTGGAAAAGGCGCCAAAAGAGCAGCGTTTGAACAGCGTCCTCAGGTAGGCTGGCTCCCGACAGTCGCGATTCCAAAGCGGCAGTTCCAGGCACTTAAATTACCTTGCTCACTGTGGAGAGGCTGGGAGGGCTATTTCCAAGCGGCCCTCACGACCATCGGCTCCTCGGGGGGGTGTCCTGGCGGTGGCGATCTCAGGCAGCAGGAGGGCACTCAAATGTAGCCCTCGCGACCTCCGTCCCTCGGGGAGGGGTTCGATCTGTGGGAGAGGAGAAAGCACAGGTTAAGTAGGCAGGTAGGGATTAGCGTTGGGGGCGGGCAGTACTGGAGCAGGCGAGAGGCTAATGGGCAGGCTATGGCTGCACTCCAAATATTATGAATATACAACAAGGTTGCCAAAAAATAGTCGGGCTGGCAAGCACTACAGAGAGATGGGTCATGCACTGTGGAGAGAAACACAGATTACAACAAAATGCAGTAGCCCCACAGCACAAAATACTCTAATTTTAAGCAAGGCAACAGTGTTAAAGCAGGCAAAACCATAAAAACACATCAATTCTTGGTTTGGACATAAATATCCTTTTGTGTTTTTTTTTTTTTTTTAAAAGTACATCGGGGCTTCTCAGACACCGACTGGGTAGAGGACAGCAGTGCGGGTCTTGAGAGCCTGGAAAAGCGCCAAAAGAGCAGCGTTTGAACGGCGTCCTCAGGTAGACTGGGCTGGCTAATAATGATAATGAGTAAACTCCTAAATAACTACTAGCTACAAAGTTACAGCCGAGTTATGCCGAGAAAGGATGAATTAGTGGAATTAATCCATGGTTGGTTGGTTGGACCCACTCTGCCGCCCTCTTGGTCCAACCCCCAACCATGGATTAATTCCACAGTAGACCCATCCTTTCTCGTTGCTTAATCCATACAAAATGTCACAGCTAATTTCAGTACTATAACATTCGGAGCTCCATAACAGCATGCATTATGCTGAATTTCTTAGGGACTATTTTGCAAGGTAGAAGAACATATAACCTGTTTTTTATCTTTTAATAGGAAAAAGATAAAAAAAAAAAAAAAACAGGTTTTCCATAATTTTTCTTCTCTGCTCTTACCCCATGTTATAAGAGCAATAACCCACTCCAGGGTGTGCAGGTATTGGGGATTAATCAACACCCTGGGTGCACGCCCTTGTTCCCTCACAGCACCCGGGGTGTTGATTAATCCCCAATACCCGCACACCCTGTCATGGGTTATTGTTTACATATAGTTTTGCTCAATGATAGGTTTTTGAGTGCTTACATACTTCTGAAACAGATTTTGTCATATTTATCATCTGAGCTGCATGTCCAGGTTACAAACAAGTTGCATTGTCAATACTGCCCTTTCTTTCTAAAAGCAGTCAAGCTGGAAGGTGTAAAGTATAGCCATTGGGGGAGGGAGGGTATGATTAGCCTCTAAATACATCAGGGGGTTAAATAAGGTACAGGAGGGAAGTATTTTTCAGAAGAAATGGTGCTCAAGAACAAGGAGACATGCTATAAAGCTGGAGGGGGTAGATTCAGGAGGCTGTGAGGAAGTATTTCACAGAACACGTGGTGATTCCTAGAAGAGCCAGCCTTCCAGTGAAGGTGGGGTAAAAACACTGATGGCTTTCAAGAATGCACAGGATAAGCACAAAGGGAATCATAGTAGAAAGGAAGCGGGGGGGGGGGAGAGAAGAGCTGTAGATCAGGTAGTCTGCGGAAATAGTGTGGGTAGGGAGAAATGAGCAGGCTGGATCTGCTGTAAAATTCTATATTTCTAGGTTTCCTCAAGACCATTAGTAGTTACTTACCCTGATCTTTTCCACTCTGCATCTTAAAGCATCACTATAGTTATCTTCCACTTTCATTTGCTGGTCAGTATTTCCATCCACTGCATGACTGGGGAAAATTTTGACCTAGCTTTTTGCTCCATTTTAAAATTGCCCCTTATCTACAGATTTCTGTGATGCCCTTATTTGAGTCTGCTTTAGTATCCACCCCCCCCCCCATCTGAAATAAAAGGAGCACTCCTTTTAATATGTCTTGGACCAGGTTTTCAGTATTCTCAGCTGGTTTTGTATATTAATTGTTTAAAATCACTTCTGTTGTGACTAAAATGAACAATTATGCAACAGGCAGTACTCCATGACCTTATGGGACAGTAGGTGTTAATACAGCTGAGAATACTGATGAAAACCTGGTCCGAGCCATATTAAAAAGGAGTGCTCCTTTTATTATTTGAAATGTGAAAAAAATGTATACTAAAGCAGACTCAAAATGGAGACAGAAGGATATCATACAAGTCAGAAGATAAGGGGCAATCTAAAATAGTATAGAAAAATATAGGTCAAAATTTTTACCTCAATAATGCACTGCCGCTTTAAGCATTTTAAATGTTTAAGCAATATACCAACCACGACAGGTTGTGGATTATTCTGGGGTTTACCCACGCCTGGTGTGGTTTGCTCACAAGGCCCAGGCAGTGTGAGTAAACCACACCAGAAATGGGTACATCCAAGCATAACCTACACCCTGGAGTGGTATACTGCGATTATACAATGCCCCCCTTCCCTATTTGTTTAAAAAATAAAAAAAAAGAGAGAGAAGTATAGTTTTTTGTTACTTTTAATTGTTATTACTTTATCGTATATGGTTACACTTTGTTATGGATAAAAATCAGCCTGCTCAAAATCCTTGTTAAGCACTTAAACTTAAACCATTATGCACATTACAAAGTGCTGTTATGCACATTTCAAAGGTCAAACAATTTTACATTTCTCATTTATTCTACACATAGTTACTAACCACCCAGTGCTCAAAGTCATACCTCTTACCTTTCAAAAGTCTGGAAATTTGATTTTGTTATGCGAGTAGAACAAAGAAATGGCAAGATTTTTTGTTTTCACTTCACTGGGGGGGTCTGTCACTCTAGTATACAAAAAACCATATACTATAAAAAATAAAATATGGTCAACCATACACAACTCGACATGCGTTTCCATCTTGGGGTTGAGATGACAGCATGGACCTCTCGAGCTTCGCTCTCGAGGTTCATATGCTGTCATCTTAACCCTCGATGAAACACAATCTTGTTGAGTATGGTTGCCCATACATTATTCTCTATATTGTTACGCCACAGAAAATAGTCCTCTTGGTAAGTAGAACAACTGCACCCTAACTGAGACCATTGTATTATTTTATTACTGTTGTGCATTAATGTACAATTTCCACAAAGAATGCAATTCTCACCCCCACTTTGTGTTGATGTGAACAAAAATCAGAGGTAAAGAAAACAGCATCCCAACTGAGAGTCAGGAAATGTAGATTGTGAATGGAGCTCCCTCAAAAATATCACTCCTAACCCACACTTCAGTTTGGTCTCCGAGCAATTGTGGGTGTGCTGGAGCCAGACAGATGGCAAAGATAAACAAATACAGTCCCTGGCCCCATTAAATTTTTTTTTAACACTGCGAGACCATGTAGTGCGTTAGGATTTCAAACCAAGTTTGATGAGACAGGCTGCCATACTGGCTCTTACTGCGTGCTGTGAGCCACTTCTGTGTCATAGGAAGCAGTACAAGCTCCTTAAAGTATTGCAACCGGGGGGGGGGGGTCAAATATATAAAAGGGATGGTTCTCTTGGCATTTTATTATTTTATTTCAAGTGATGGACTCGGGAGACAGAGAGGAGGAGTACATCCGAAATAGAGACTGAGAATCCAAGCTAGGAATGTAATGGAGCAGAAAGTGAACGAGAGGAGGTGGGTGTAAGTTGGGTCCAGTTTGTGACCATAAAATATGTGGTAGTGATGAAGAAAAATAAAATTCACTTTACTGTTGACTTAGGTCTTTAAATCTAATGAGCAGTCAGTTTTGAATTTTTTGCAGTTGTCCATTTGGGATGGAGTGTGTGTGTGTGTTCGGTAGACAGTTCCAAGGCTCAGCATGCAGAGTTCTGAGAGTGCCTATCTAGAAGTCTGTCACAGTCTTTAACACTCCTGGGTTGGTCAAGGTCAGAACGATTTCAAGAGTAGTTCCTAATGTGTCAGTCTGGCGGCTGGCACCTTTTCCCGTTGGTATATTGCACGATTTACCATAGGTAAAAGGTGCCAGTCAGCCAGCCAATCAGACTTGAACAATTTTCACACCCCACTGTATAATTTAGAAAATAAGATGCCATGTTAGCATTTATAGGGGCTCCCCATACATTATAACTATGTAAGTGTATACTATTTACAGCATTTCCCCAGCCTCCTCCAGCTTGCCTACACTAACTTTTCTCTGTTAAAATCATAGCACCTTCCAGACCCTACCAAATTTACCCTCTGCCCAGTTGCACTTTCTCTCATTCCCTACTCTCTTCCTTCCCTTTCAATATCCCACCTCTACCTGCTGGATACTTACTATCTCCCTGGGTTGCACCCTTCTCTCTGTTTCAGCTACTGGATCCTAGTTGGACAGCCCTCTGTCTTTTCTTTACACTGCTGTAGAAAGAATTGGTTACACCAGTTACCATGGTTTGTGCTACTGTTTTGCTTGCTTACTCGGCTGTAGATAACCCCTTTAGAGTGTGTAATATCTGCCATATGCTGCTTTTACTGTAAATTTCCACTAATTTTTGTACTCAAACTGTTTGGTTTCATTACTACTTGCTGCTCACCCATTACGGACCGTACAATGTTCTACTCTTTCGCATATGTTATTTTCTCTATGAATTTTCCACTGTTACAGTGATGAAAGTGAACAGGAACTCAGTTCCTGTACCTTTTTTGCAGCGGGAACAGAGTTCCTGAACTTCTTCCCAGTGACACTGAAACTGAAATTCTTAAATGAGCACCATAGTGACAGTTTCCAAACCTGTGATCTGCAATCAGGGGTTCTATAACATCTGACTTGTACAACAATGCTATTTTCCTAGAAATACTTCAGTATCTCTAACTGAATCTACTAGTGTTGAATTAGATAAATGTGTCTTGACATCGCTGTACTTTAGATTGAGGATCTTCATTCTGCATTTCACAATTGCCAGTGCCTGAGTTCTTGTCTACCACTTACACCACTGGTTAGTTATACCAGTTATGTAATGTTTTGCACTAAAGTAATTTGACTGACAAGACATTTCTTTAGAGATGGAGTAATGAAAGTTCAGTCATTAAAAGGGGTGTGACTACAGACTAAGTTTAGGGTGTGGTTTAGTATCCGGTTTTTGCCTCACCTAAAGGTCCAACCCTCTACCCTCCCATTCTTGCAGGACACACCTGCGGATATAACAGGTAAATTCCCCCACAAAAATTAACCACACCCATCGAATGTCCCCGATTTTGTCTCAAAGAATTAAGCCATCGCCTAAATTCGGCATTTTTGTCACTAAAGAGCAAGGAGTGGCTTACCACGATTTGTAAGTGTCCAGACGGCAGCATTTGCACCACGGCAACTCGAGTTGCTGCGGTGCAAATGCCGCCGTGTAAACGCTGCGAATAGCTTTCGTAATGAGGGACACAGCCTCAAACATGGAGATACGCGCTCAGAATACTTAAACCATTGCGTTTAAATGATTTCCTTGTACAGAATTTATTTTTGTGCTTTAGTTTAGAATATTATAAAATAACAGCACATTCTCTGTGCGAGCAGCATCTTTTCTTTGAGGGACAGAGCCAAGTTTAACGGTTTGGTGTGTCCGTATTCGTAATCTGGGACAGCTGAAAGGTTTGTAAGGCGGGGGCCCTGAGAAGCATGCACCACCAACTCATGGAACACAACAAACAACATAACTGCTAGGCAATCATATTCATTAGTTATTAAAAAGGAAAAAAAATAACACGGGTCGGTGTATGCGAAGACGCCCTGGAGTTGTTGCACTTCTGGTTCGTAAACATTAAACTTTTTTTTTTCCTTAAAAAGTCACACGACTGAAAGCCTCCAACTCGGCCAAGGCTCGGAGAAGAGGGGAGGAAGAGGAGGGGGTTGCAGAGAACAGGTCATCACATGCCATTGGCTGTATGTACCACTTATTTATTTTACAGTCTAGGGTTACAGGTACATTGTATACCATAACGATAAAACGCTAAGGGGAAATACACAATCAAGTATATACTCACGCAGCCCAGGAGTGAGCAGATTCCACAACACATCGTGAGCGAATTCAACGGAAACGAGATCCCAAACTAACAAAAGCGGTGTTCGGACCAACACGGCTTAGAAAGGCGCACAGAAAAACGTCTCTGCTCCCAAAACCAACAGACACGGTCCAGACTACTCCAAACCTCAAAACAAACGTCCCGAAACGCTAGGAATGGCTCAAATGCTGTCAATACAGTCCAAACTCTCCGAAAGACGAAGAACTCCACACTATCCGTACCACTGTCACTATTTTACTCGACTAGTTTCCACAGACCTCCCTCCTTTCGAGACAGGCGACTGACAGCTTAAGAAGGCGGGGTGTGCTGGCAGTGGATTTATAAAAGGGCCGGCAGACTGCTTCATTCCGCCCTGAGTTTCCGACGGGGAGCAGCGGCTGTCGTTAGCTGGCTGCGTCTGGTGTTGTATCAAATCATGCTTTCCGGTAGCATAGTCTGATAGCAGAATAAAGTCAAATTTTGCTACCCCGTAGCATAATATAATTAAGTACAAAAAAGGTAAATCACACTGACAGTAGTATTTAGGGATTTTGAACGGTTAAATACGAACATACGACATTTGCCAGCAGATTAAAAAGGCCTAGAGGTCTATCAAGTCTGCTCGAATGTGCAGCTAGCACCCAAATGGTTTAAACATAGTACACACTGATGAACAATGTAATGAACACATAATTTATATCTGACTAATATGCAAAGTATAGAGGATAATGTATGGTCTTTGGTTGATAACCACACTGTAAACACTTTGAGAGGTTGCCATGATATCATAGTAAACCTCGAGAGTGAAGCGCGAGAGGTTTTCAGATGTCATGGCAACCTGGAGAAGTGTTTTCAGGGTGGTTATTAACCAAAGACAATACATTATATTTTATAGTGTATGGACTACCAAGAGAGTGTAAACACAGATCGAATTACTTTACAGAGTTACTTTACAGAACATCGATTGTTGCCAGCATTCTGTTTTGTTAGAACATTGATTGTTGTGAGCATTCCATCTTGTTATACCATTGATATAACACACTTTAGAAGGGTTAACAACAAAGTGATGTCATAACAATGGCATAACAAGGTTGTAATCTGCTTGATTTCAGTTAATAATAAGGGCTTCCCATATATTATATATTTCAATAAGCAACATATAACGAAAAATGCTCTCACAGTGGGATTGTAAATGACAAAGAATATTAAAAATGTTGTTTTAAACCTAGTTAAGAAGGACTTGTAACATGGCAATTCTTTTTTCCCTGAACAACTTGATTATGCCATGGACAAGCTTCATCTCACCCTGTTAGGGAAGGAAGTCTTTAAACAGGGTGGCAGACTACATTCATGAAAGATGGAGTTTAAACTTATGTAGGGGGAGGGATAGGGAAGGGGCTGGTCTGAAGCACTTTCCTCGAGATGAGGGGAGTAGCCTTCAAACCCAAGGGGAGGGGGGAACAGACTGGAGGAGGTTTCAGGAGGAGCAGAGGGAGGTTGAAGCATTAGGAACCCGGCGGGTTTGATAAAGGGAGCAGGGATAAGGGTGGGGGTGGTTTAGTAAATGCCAGGAGCTTGGGAAACACGTTGCCAGAGTTCCAGGCCATGCTATTGGGGGCAGTTATGGAAACATGGGCCAACAAGAACCATGATTGGGACCTAAGCGAGGGGACACACTATTAAAGCTACCAGCAGTCCCTATTTTCCCAGGTCAGTCCCTATTTTAGGCAGCATGTCCCAGTGTCCCCACAAGTTTTGCAAAATGTCACTTTTGTCTCAGTTTTTGCTTATTTGTCCCAGTTTTGTCCTCCTTTTTTTTTTTTTGCTGACTGCTAATCCGTGAATGACAGTCATTTCAGCACGACTGTGGTGCTGCTCGGGCTGGACAGCAGTTTACAACTTCAGTCCCTGCGCCTATGTTGTACTGCAAGCATGTAAGTGGGAGTACAATAAGGCACGTTCCTTCCTGTTAGATTACATTGGGTAGTAGTGCAAACAAGTGCATGTGGACGTCTGCCTGCCAGTAGCTGAGAGAGACTCCTGACAGAGAAGAGACCAGCAGCAAGGAACTAAGGTACCTGAACCTGATCAGCTGTAGGGAAGTGTGTGAAAACAATGTAGTGTGGTGGTAGGAGTCACCAAAGTGAAGTTTGCTCAGCAAATGAGGTGAGTGTAAGAGGGTTGGATGGTACTGTCAGGAGGAGCAATACATGCAGCTTGAATGTCTGATCACAATTTAACGCAGGTTTGCTTCAAATGAACTTTCTGTACATCATGGTTTAGAATTTGGTGCAGCAGAATGATGTATTGTTTTAATCGGGATGTTTGCTACTGGTGTTACTGTGGGGCAGCATGGCCAGAGCAAGCAGAAAAACTTCATTGATTGTGCGCAGCATTGTCTGTGGCGGTGCCCATGGGAGGGACACAGTGGGGGTGGGGGGCCATGGTCAGGATGGACCGTCCCAGTTTTAGGCCCCAGAAAGTTGGTAGCTTTATACACTATGCTTAGGAAGGATAGAAAGGAGGGCAGAGGGGGAGGAGTGGCTATGTTCATTAGAGATGGCATAGAAATTCCTATGGTAGAAGAGGCAGAGGGAAACGTGGAGGCCTTATGGGTCACCTGACGAACTCTGGCAGGCGGTAAGGTCAAGCTGGGTGTAGTATATAGGCCCCCCGTGATGGGTGATGTTCTGGAGGATGGTTTGCTGGACAACATTATTGCCCATTGCGGACCTAAAGGGGAGGGAGTGGTGTTGATGGGGGACCTTAATATGCCAGATCCCAGCTGGGAAACCATGTCCTCTAAGGTGGTCAAGGAGCAGAGGCTGCTGGACGGCTTCCAGGATGTGTTCTTAACACTGCATATGATGGAGCCCACGATGGAGGGGCATGTCTTGGATGTGGTTCTGGCGGATGGGGATTTGGTAAGGGACCTGGTTGTAGAGGATCCCTGACTGGGAGCGACCACGATACTGTGTGGTTTCAAATAAGCATGGGGAGAACTAGGACTGGCCGTGGACTTCAGGGGGGCAGACTTTATGGGCATGGAAAATATTCTCAAGGATCACTTGAAGGGGATTATAGCAATGACAGATGTGGAAAAGAGATGGGAAGCCATAAAATGGGGACTTCATGAGGCAATCAGGATCTGCGCTAAGGTGAAGCATAAGGGAGCAAGGTCACATAAACCATGCTGGTGGGCCAGTGAAGTTCAGGTAGCATTCAGAGAAAAGAAGGTTGCCCACAAAAGATACAAAACAACGAGAGGGGATAGGTAAACAGAAACATACTGTCTTGCATCTAGAAAAGTCACCCGGTTGGTGCGGGGGGCAAAATCCAGTAAAGAGCAGCAGCTTGCACAGGGGATTTGGGGAGGGGAGAAGGGTTTTCCAGTACATTGGGGGGCGGAGAAAAACTAAGGGCCAGCTCAGCAGATTGAGATCAGAAGATGGGTGGGTGGAAGAGGCGAGGGACCAGGCGGAGGTATTAAACAAGTACTTCGCCTCGGTGTTCACAAAGGAGGGGGATGGGATATTTACAAAGCAAGGCACGATGGGGATAGAAGCGGTAGTGTGTGGGATCAAGGGAGAAAGAGAAATGGAGCATAAGGAAGGGATAGGTACCCCAGGCATGTCACATCAGGATAACAAGCATTTGTCAATGCCGAATGTTTGCTTGCTGGCATTGGCAGTGGTAGTGTAGAAGTTACAGAGCTGCGTAATAGGAATGGCAGTGAAGTACTGAACTGAAGCCAACCCCACCACCACCCTGCAGAGTGACAGGCATTGGGGTGTGCGTTTGGGTCGTCGGGCATGACGGCCACGCCATTTCACCACACCCCACCCTGCAGACACTGACAAGTGTCACGGTGTTCCTTGGGGTCTTTGGCCCTTATGCGCACCCCATTTCATTAGGAAATACGGTGAGATGGGTGCGATATAGGAGAATGGGGTGAACTTTGGGGCTGATGGCCAAAGTTCAAAGCCGATGAGTCCAAGGCATACCTCGATGCCTCTCACTGGCTGCAGGGTGTGGAATGGTATGAGCATTACAGGAAAGAATCCCAAGTCACACCCCTGATGCCTGTCATTCTCTACAGGGTTGGGCATTATGGTTGGAAACCCTAATACCTCAGGCATTCGTTGGTATTTTCACTCCAAATTTTCAACATGTTTTTTTTTGTGACCCCACCTCATGAACAGGGGGAATATCAGTTTGTTAGCCGAAAGCTGCTTATGCACAGTGACTATGGCATTTAGCACCACAGGTGCAAAAACATTCCGAACAGGATGTAAAAAATGACAGCTGTACTGTTCATGGGGAGGTGTAAAAAATGGCAATGTTGCAAATCTGCAGTAAAAATATAAAAAAAAAATGGTGAAGTCACAAGCATACATATAAACTGTGCAACGCACATCCGTAATATAATTAGGTTGGGGATTTTTTACAGCAGATTGTCAACTCAGGCATTTTGGTGCCTCCGATCATGAACAGTGTCACTGCGATTTTCTTTATCTGTGCCGAACAATGATTTCCCACAGCCACCACGCATCTCTGCGCTGAAAATTGTGAAAACACACTTCAGCCATGTTGTGAAAAATGACAGCTGTACTGTTCATAAGGAAGTGTGGAAAAATGCCACTGGTGAAAATCTGGACTGAAAATATTACAAAGTCATGAACTTATGAGGGTGCGTGGAAACTGCTCAATGCTGACTCGTAACACAGTCATTTTATGGATTTTTGTCACCAAATTTTCAACATAGCCATTTTAAGACCTCTGCTCATGAACAGTGTAACTGTGATTTTCTTAATCTGTCCTAAACATTGATTTCGCACACCGACTGCGCCATTGTGCGCTACATGGGCGGAAACACATTTTGGGTGAGATGTGAAAATGACAGCTGTACTACTCATAAGAAGGTGTGGTAAAATGGTAATGTTGAAAATCTGAGTGAAAATATTGAAAATTATGAACTTACGAAAGGCAGTATAGGAACTGCGCAACGACGCCAGAAACAGTTTCAGTTTTTTTGATTTAACTACCATCATGGTTTAGATTCTTCATGACGATAAGTCACGTCATGGTAAGAGCCTGGCCCGGAGTGATTTCGCGCAGTGACTGGCAAATCACCTTTCGGCCCGACAACACCATGACAGTGACATCATTCATGAGAAGGGGTCCCAAAACCCCATGTTGAAAATTTTGCGCAAAATCTAAAAATGCCTGAGATATGCACAAAGTTGAAAAACCCCTATCTAGCCCATTATACAGCTTACCGCATTTCCTCAGTTCGCGGTCGGCTTTGAAGAGTGCAGACGATGTTTCCCGGTCCACTCAAGATCGTCGCGCCCGAGCTCGGAGGTAAGTATGGGGGGGGGGGGAGTGTCAGTGGCCAGTGGTGCGTTGTGGAGGGGGGCTGGAGAAGCGCCATGGACCGCTTTTATTTCGTATGTTAAACAAAAAAAGACGATGGGACGTTTGCCACGCTGGGGTGGGCTCCCAGCGTGTCACAGGCGGCATGGGGAGCCGTGGAGCTGACAGAATTAGGCACCCAGTCGGCCATATGATCAGTTGCCACGCTGGGGTGGGCTCCCACGCGGCACCCAGTTCGGGGGTGAGGACAGTGGATCCCGTCAGCTATTCTATGAGTTGCCACGCTGAGGTGGGCACCCAGCGTGGCATGTGAAAACTTTGGGGGAGGCGCAGCACAAGCCCGGCGAGAAGTTGGGCACCTCCGTCAGCTATATACGTGTGTGCTTGCAGGGAAGAGGCAACACGCAGTATGCGTGCGCTTGTGTGTGTGTGTGTGTGGGGAGCTGTGCATGAGCAGGCAATATCTTATCGCTGCTCACTGAAGTGTAGCTCCCCTTTGACTGTATGCCACTGCATTTTGGAGCTTGTCATAGACAGCTCCAGCATGCATTGGCTTACAGGCCGCTACCTGCCAACACACTGACTGAATTGGAGGAGGAGGTGACACACCTCAAACTCGATGATGGCACTATGTTTCTTGCACATGCGCGCAGCAAGCAAACATAAAAAAGGGCAGTAAGATGGGGGACGGATGATGCTATCTCCACCGAACAGGTGTGGCAAACCCTAAAGGCCCTAAAGAAAGATAAATCTCCTGGGCCAGAGGGATGGGGAGGGATGACAGGGGTTTCTGGTACACAAGGTAGGGAGGGCCCCAGTTCCCAACATGAGATCTGAGGTTCAAACAGACTTGATAGACCATAAGGCCTAATCTGCTGGCAGTTAGTATGTTAGTATGATTGGGCTAAATAGACAATGTGACCTAAAACTAGTGTGCATTAATTCCCTAGATATGCCCGCTGAGGTAATACCTGTAACAGCCACATAGAAATCCAGCATTTTCTGTTTCCCACTCACCCACCTGTTGACACTGTTGCTACCATAACCATATTACTAGCTCCTGCAAACAGGTCTCATGTTGTCTCGTCATGGTGTCGAAATAAGTGCCGTCTTTGCTTGCAGACGGTCTCCTGCACCATCCACTGCACCTCCAGTCCCTTGAGTTCATGGATTTCAGGCTGTGCAGTAATTTGTCCTGAGACATAAGTTTTGTAGGGCTGCCTTGGTTTGCTGTTCCCTTGCTCTCTGACTTTTATACTGCCTTCGTTGTTTCCTCCCCCAGTTCAGACGGAACTCCCGTTGCGCCAACGTATGTCGACAGTAGCAAAACGGGACCATGTGGTGTTAAAATATTACACATCTAGTGTTATGCTGCTAAAATTAGTGTAATCTGAGTAAATGTTGACTCGGGAAGTAGCCGCTGGAAACCATGACCTGTGAGTAAAATATTCAAATCAGAAATATGTAAACCAGAAATCATTGCAAGTGTGTTCCAACAATTGGCGGGTAGCGTGATTTTTTGCATAGTTGTTTTTGTAAGCAAAAAATAACTACCATACTGTAACCCCCATGCCAATTTGGGGGGTTACTTGGAAGATGCCTTATTGGTATTGAGAGGTGCATGCACTGTTGGGCCATGGGCATGGCCCAGGTGGCACGTGAGTGGTTGAAGCGCCAGCTGGTATGAGTAGAAGTTGTTAGGGAGTTTTTGAGGAGTCGTCGAGAGGAGCGGGCATGCCTGCTCCATGGCCTAGGGAGAGGCCCTCAGTTGGGGCCGGCAAGGGGAGATTTCCCCCAATCCCAAAAGTAGTGGAAGGGGCACCCACTTGACATTCAGTGTGGCAGCGGATCCAGAGGGAGCTGCAACAGTGTAGAAGGTGGAAAGGAGCCTGCCAGGCTCCAGATCCAGTCAGAGAAGGGTGGCTGCCATGGAGGGCCTGAGAGACAGAGGTGGCAGTGACGTCTCTGGTGGGGTAAGGTGGCAGATAAGATCCCTGTTACTCCGTGTCCACTCAAGATATGTGCTGCTGGACTGATGGAGCCACTTGGGCCTTAGGGAGAATTGGCCCTGCCCTGTGCGAACCGTGCCCATGGATCAGCAGGAGCAGAAGCTGCTGAGGAAAGGACTGTGCCTGTAAATACCACTGACACCCCCTTTTAAGGAGAGTTGCCAAATGGTTAGAAAAGTGTGCACCCACTCCCACTGTCGGGGATAGGTGAAGCTGCAACCCGTGTGGGGGCAGGGAAATGTCCCCAGGTGATTTGGAGCCCATTTGGCTTGTTAAGGAAAGGGATGAGCAAGTAGGGCCCAGGTTCAAATCCCAGTCCCCCAAGAGACTGTGCCACGGCGCTAAGCCATAGAAAATTGGGAACTGTAACACAATTAAATGAACATCCTCCATGGAATTTGTGTGTGACAGCTTGAACTTTTAGACTAAATAAAATGCCAGATTGCATCTCATTCCTGTTCTGGACTAAGTAATTTGGAGTCCTAAATCTGCTATGCTGTGCTTTTGCCTATCCAAACTGTTTTCTAGAAAACCAGCCAATCCTGTGGAAAGCAGTCGTGAAGGGAGGAACTTCCAGCTAGCCTGCACCTCGACGGAAATCCAGCCGTCAACCATGGAATCCCATGCTTCAAAACCAAGGTACTGTGTTTAAACCTATTTTGCTGCCAGTCGAAATGGTGCTCTCCCCCTTTCCCAGAGACAGTATCCACCAAACCCCTAGACATAGAGGGAAGGGGGGTAGCTTTTTGGAGTCTTCGACCACTGCTTGGGACGAAAGCTGCAGCCTGCTTGAATGTAAAGCCCCAGATTCTTCGAGCAGGAGCAAGTACCAATAAAATAACTGCTTAGTTTGAAAGAAATCACATACCCAGATTAATATAGTGGAGGAGGGTTACAATAAGATAAGAGAGATGTTACTGTCATAAGTTCAGTGTTTAATTGCTAGTCATTATTTCAACAGCCACAACATTAATGCACAGGGTGCAAATTTGTCGTTCATAACTATTTGTACAACAGTGAAATAATGATAAAAAAACTAAAAATGTTCATAAACTGAGTCTCTTTTCTAACAGGTTTGCCTTCTTGTATCCTCAATAACTGTATTCCACTTATCAAGTTACAAGCACATTAATCCACTCGAAAGGAGGCATTTACTTCGGAATTAATGCATGGTTGGGTGGTGGGAGCACGAGGCTGACCCCCCCCAACCAAGCATTACTTCCTAGTAAATGCCTCCTTTTCTCGGGGATTAATGTTTACTTAGTTGAAATATATCCAGATTAGGTGCACATCGATCACACTGTGCTGATTGCTTTGACTGCTTGTACCCATCAGGTTGGGCTACCCTCAACCAAACCAACCAAACAATATCCAACAACCCGGCAAACAAAACATATGCCCTTTCATCATGGTAAAATCCTTATTTCCAGTTTCTTTTAATTACTTTTCAGTTTTGCTGTATATTGGGTACCCAATTCCCTCAAAATCCTCCCAGGAGACAAAATCGCACACCTATTTGCAGCTGTCAGATTTTGCTACCTTCACACAAGTATTACCCAGAACACCAGCGTGAGAAAACAAAAGCCCTTATATAACATAGAAACATAGACTTTGACGGCAGATAAGGACCACTTGGCCCACCCAGTCTGCCCATTTCCCCTACCTAATGGATAAGTTGCAGATTCTAGTTAACCAACAGCCTACTTCCTGCCACCCCCACTACAATTGCTTTATGTCTGTCCCATGCATGTTTGAATTCCCCCACTGTTTCAGACCCAACAACCTCCCCAGGAAGGCGGTTCCATGCATCCACCACTCTCTCCGTGAAAACAAATTTCTTCACATTACCCTGAGCCGTCCCCTCTATCTTTAAATTGTGCCCCTTGTTCTTACACATCTCTTTTTCTGAAAGATGCTGCCCTCCTGGACTTTGTTGATTCCCTTGAGGTACTTGAACGTTTCTATCATGTCCCCCGTCCCTCTTTTCATCGAGGGTATACATATTAAGCTCTCTCAGTCTCTCTTCATATGGTTTTTGATGCAGACCCTGCACCATTTTAGTTGCCCTCCTCTGGACTGCTTTCATCCTGTCTATGTCCTTGCGTAGATGAGGTCTCCAAAACTGCACACAGTACTCCAGATGGGGTCTCACCAACTGTCTGTATAGAGGGATAACCACTTCCCTTTTCTACTTGTGATGCCCCTGTGACAACCCACCTCTCTCTCTGGGCTGAAACAGCTTTTAGAGAGGTGTCTGTCCTCAGGTATTCGCTGCCACCAACCGGACCTTCCTTCCGGCACCTCTTTCAAATGTACAAACGTGAAATAATTAAACGTGCAGTTGCACAAGTTAAAGTCTGGTAGTGTGCCTCTCTCGGGTGGCGGATGCTACACAGAGTTTACCTCAGCCAGTGGTATTACCTTAGAAAAATGACATCACAGTCACAACTGTTGAGCAAATAAATAGCCTTTTACTTAACAGAAAGTGCAATGAGCAGTTACAGGATATGTATTTACAACACAAGAGAATAACATTCATACAGGAAAAGTAAACAAATGTTTTTAAATAACACATGGCAAAAGAATAAGGCTATTACTGAAATATGCTATCACTAAACTTACCCTTCCCTGTCCTTACAAGAGACACTGGACCCTGTTCTAACTGCGAGCTCCCACGGACATAGCTACAAGGTAGGCTCCAAGCTTATGTTTCCCCTCCCAGCTTCCAAAGCACAAGGAGCATTCTTTGTCTTTTAGAAGGTTATATACTCTGTGGAGAATAGGTCATTCCTATTCTCCCTTTAAATGCACCAACCAACTAACATGTATGTATTTAATTGTCCCAATCAGAGTGAACACATATCAGGAAGGGAACAAGTCTTTTGAGCAATCGGTTTAAATGCTTCATTGGCAAGCTTTTAAACTAGTCAATGGGGGAGGCACTGACAAGCAGCAGAAAAATCCCAGCCTCTCCCTACAAAACAGGGTACTAAATGAGAAAAAAGACCAAGGTAGAGCGTCAGTGGGGATGCTGCAACAGAAGGTAAGGCATCAAAAATGGAGAGCAATGAGTACCAATGCCCGTAGTCTAGGTAACAAGCTTCCTGAATTAGTGGCCTTGATGGAGGAGGAACATCTGGATATCGTGGCAGTCACAGAAACATGGTACACAAAACCATGACTGGGACGAAACATACCAGGATACACTATCTACAGGAGGGACAGGGAGGTAAAAGAGGGAGGAGTAGTTCTTTACATAAGGGAAGGAATAAAAGCAACAGAACAAAAGGGTAAACAGGAGGAGAAGAAGCACTGTGGGTAAATTTGGAGACAGGCAATGGCACCCACAATCCGCTGGGGTTGTATACAGACCCTCTTCTCAGGGGAGGAAGTGGACAAGGAAATGATAGATATACTTAGAATGGCAGAAAAGGGAGATATTGCTGATGGGTGATCTGAATATGCCAGATGTTAACTGGAGCGCAGTTGCAGCTGCCACTTAAGAGTGCAGTTATTCTAGATGCCCTACAGGGGCATGCCTTAGACAACTAGTACTGGAGCCCACTCGAGAGGGAGCAATATTAGACTTGATACTCTCAAATGGAGATGGAGAGAGATCACAGATGTAGAAGTGGGTAGCCATCTGGGAACTAGCTACCATCGAACAGTATGGTTCCAATAAACACAGCAATAGAGTCAAGCCATACAAAGACAAAAGTACTGGACTTTAGGAGGGCTGACTTTGCTCAAATGGGTGAGTGCCTAAGGAATGCACTAGCAAATGGGCGGAAGGAGGTGGAAGAACAATGGGAATAATAAAACTGCCATCACAGAGGTAACAAGCCTTGTGTGAAGCAACAAACAAAACAAGACGATGTAAGAAACCACTATGGTTCCTGCAAAGGAAGTGGCAGTGAAGGTTCAAGAGAAAAAGAAAGCATTCAGGAAGAACAAGGAATCGTAGCAGGAGCAGGACAGAGAACTGTATCAGTTAAAGCAAAAGGAGGCTGGGAAGGCAGTCAGAACAGCAAAGGCCCAAACTGAGGAAAAAGATAGCCAACCTAGTTAAGAAGGGAATAAAACCTTTATAGGTACATCAGGAGCAAAGGAAGACCAAGGAGGATAGTGAGGCTTAATAAAGGGAGGGAGGGTGGGCAGAGGGAGAATGTGAAAGGCAGAGATACTAAACAAATATTTTTGCTCAGTATTTACAAAGGAAGAGGGGAGGTACATAAAACAAACAGTAGTAACACTCTGGATACAGAAGTTGATACCAGCCCATTTACAGAAGAAAGGGTTCTGAAAGAACTCTTAAAACTGAAGGTGGACAAAGCAATGGGGCCTGATGGATTCATCCCAGAATTCTAAAAGAACTAAGGGTAGAACTAGTGACACCACTGACTACCCTCTTTAACAAATCATGGGAGGATGGGTGGTACCCGAGGACTGAGGAGGGCAGATGTGATTCCCTTCATAAAAGTGGGAGCAAGCAGAAGCAGGAAACTATAGACCTGTTAGTTTAACCTCAGTGATAGGGAAAATGATGGAATCACTTCTAAAGGAAAGAATTGTCGCTGTATCTAGAGGCCAGAAGGGCACAGGACCCTAGGCAGCATGGATTCACAGCGGGAAGGTCATGCCAGATGAATCTGATAGATTTCTTTGACTGGGTGACCAAAGTAGTAGATCAGGGAGGGCTGTGGACATGGCCTACCTAGACTTTAGTAAGGCATTTGACACAGTCCCACACAAAAGATTAATATAAGTTAGCCAGCCTGGGAGTGGGTCCCAAGATGACAGCCTGGGTAAAGAATTGGCTGGAGAATAGGACACAGAGAGTAATAGTAAATGGAGTCCACTCAGAAGAAAGGAGGGTTACTAGCGGGGTACACTTGAGGTTCAGTATTAGGACGAGTCCTCTTCAATGTCTTTATAGCGACATTGCAGAAGGACTGGAAGGAAAAATATGTCTCTTTGCAGATGACACTAAGATCTGCAACAGAGTTGATGCACAGGGTGGGGTGGAAAGGATGAGAAGGGACTTGCAAGGTTAGAGGAATGGTCAAATGTATGGCAGCTTAGATTCAATGCTAAGAAGTGCAAGGTAATGCACCTGGGAAACAAAACCCAGGGAAGAGTACACAATGGGGGTGAGATACTAACAACAAAATGGAAAGGGACCTGGGGGTAGTCATATCAGATGACCTAAAGGTGGGCAAGCAATGTGAGAAGGCAGCAAGGAGGGCTGGGGGATACTGGGGTATAGGAGAGGCATCACCAGTAGAAAACAGGAAGTTATTATCCCTCTGTACAGACAGCTGGTGAGACCCCATCTGGAGTACTGTGTGCAGTTCTGGAGACCCAATCTCCATAAAGACATAGACAGGATGGAAGCTGTCCAGAGGAGGGCAACTAAAATGGTGCAGGGTCTGCACCGGAGGACATATGAAGAGAGACTTAAGGAGCTTAATATGTATAGCCTCGAGAGAAAGGAGGGAGGGGGACATGATAGAAACTTTCAAGTACCTCAAGGGAATCAACAAAGTCCAAGAGGGTAGCATCTTTCAAAAAAGAGGTGCAAGAACAAGAGGCACAATTTGAAGATAGAGGGGGTGCTCAGAGGTAATTTAAGGAAGTATTTTTTCAGAGAGGGTTGTGGATGCATGGAATGGCCTTCCGAGGAGGTTGTGGAGTCAAAATCAGTGGTGGAATTCAAGCATGCATGGGATAGTCATAAGGCAATTCTGGGGGGTGGGGGTAGGAAGAAGTAGGCTGCTGGTTAACTAGGATCTGCAGCTTATCCAGTAGGTAGGGAAATGGGCAGACTGGGTGGGCCAAGCAGTCCTTATCTGCCGTCAAATTCTATGTTTCTATGTTTCTATCAGTGACCAATTATATTCCCTTTTCACCTTAAGTTTATATTTGAATGATCCAATCCATTCAAACTGCCCTGTGTCCGTGTCTGCAGGTCTGTGTGTGTCTGGAGATGTCCACTCGAGATTTATGACCCAGCTCTTATCTAGCAGCTAGAAATTCCACAAGCTGGATACAGCTGGACAGAGGATTTCAGCCTGACTGTATTTTTTCCAAACTGCTAAAAAAATAAGGCACCTGCAGAATCCAAACCATTAACTCTTTCCTGCCCATTTCTGTCACATCTCCCCCCCCAGATAATGAAGGCGTGTCCCTTGGGCCACCCCAAGTGACACAGCCGTTCATGCAATTACTGGGAAGTGCCCAAAAGTTTCCAGCCAGGCCATTAGCCCTGCCTAGGTAGCCCATCCGCATTTGCATTTTGTTTGCCACTGCGATGCTGGATGGTCATGTTGTATACCTGCAGTACCAAACTCCAACGTAGTAGTTTACCATTTTGCCCACTGGACCTATAAAGCCAAATCAGGGGGTTATGATCTGTGACCACAGTATATTCTCTCCCATATAGGTAAGGCTGCAGCTTCTGAAGGGCCCACACTATTCCCAAGCATTCCTTCTCAATTGTAGCGTATGCCTCCTCTCTGGGCAAAAGCCTCCGGCTGAGGTACACAACCGGGTGCTCCTCCCCCTGCTAGGTAACTTGGCTCAGCACAGCCCCCAGCCCATGATCTGAGGCATCCACATGGACCATAAAGTTTAAACTATAATTAGGGCTAGCCAATACAGTTGAGCCGCTCAAGGCCTTTTTTAGCTCCTGAAAAGTGACCTCACAGCCTTCTGACCACTTCACTGTATCTGGCTTTCCCTTCTTGGTTAAGTCTGTCAGGGGCTTAGCTAGATCACTATAGCAGGGAACAAACCTTCAGTAGTACCCTGCTGTCCCTAGAAATGCCCTGACCTGTTTCTTTGTGGTAGGAGTAGGCCAGGCCAGGATGGCATCAACCTTGGCAGGCTCCGGACCGATGTGTCCACTACCCACCTGGTGCCCAAGGTAGGATACTTCTGCCATACCTATCTGGCACTTCTCTGCCTTGACTGTCAGACCTGCCTTCTTTAACCTGTGGAACACATCCGCACATTCTTGATGTGCTCATCCCAGGTCTGGCTGTATATGGCTATATCATCCATATAAGCCAATGCAAACTCACCTACACCAGACAGAATGCGATCTACAAGCCGTTGAAAGGTTGCAGGTGCATTCTTCATTCCAAATGGCATTACCTTAAATTCGTATAAACCAAATGGAGTAACAAAAGCTGATCTTTCCCTGGCCGCAGGGGTCAGAGGTACCTGCCAATGGCCCTTTGTTAGGTCTGTTGTGGTCAAATACTTGGCTCCCCCCAGTCGCTCCAGGGTCTCTTCTGTTCTGGGCATGGGATAGGCGTCAGACTCCGTGCAGCTATTAAGCTTCCGTTAGTCCACGCAGAATCGTGTGGTGCCATCCCTTTTGGGGATCAATACCACGGTGATGCCCAGGGGCTACTAGATTCCTGGATTACCCCAGTTCAGCATCTCTTTGAGCTCCTCTTTCACAGTCTGCTACGCGTGCTCAGGTACCATATGGGGGACTGTTTCAGGGAACCGGGTCCCTGTATCCACGTGGTGCTCTGCCATCGTGGTGCCCCAGTTTCCCTGTGAACATGTCCTCATATTCTCTCAGCACACCCTAATTTTTGCACCTGGGCTGGTGTCAGCTGTTCCGAGGCGTAAAGTTGTCCACAGAGGATACAACCCTGGCCTCCCCAAGTAGGTCCACCAGTGGATCTACCTCAGTTTCCTCCTCTGGGAACTGCATACAGCGAGGACCATTTCCTCGCTGTCGTGGTAGGGCTTCAGCATGTTGACAAGATACACCTTTCGCTTGCATCTCCTGTCCGTAGCTCTATCATGTTATTGACATCACTAACCTTGTGGATAATGGAGAATGGCCCTCCCATGCTGCCTGTAATTTATTCTGTCGGGACGAGGATGAGTGCCATCACTGCTGTCCCTCATATTCTCAGCTCAGGCCCCACGGTCGCCACCAGACTTTCTGTCGCTGTTGTGCAGTGACCAGGTGCTCCTGAGCAAACCCCATGAGCTCCCTAAGGCGGGTCCTGAAGTTTCACTTGGTTTCACTTGGTTTCAAAGGACAAAAGAAGGCTACTGCCCATCGAGATTGTCCCCCACCACACCGGTGGGATAATTATACCCTATAGTTATTAAGCTTGAGCCAGCAATCCAGCCCCTTCTTGAAGGCTGTGTTTGAGCGACTATCTACTAGGTTTTGCGGGAGGAGATTCCACAATTTGGGGGCTCTTACAGTAAAGTAGTTTAGCTTTTTTGTTGTTTTAGCTTTAGATACAAATATCTGGTTATTATGATACCGAGGTGATGTCCAGCTGGTGGAGAAATGTAAGCCACAGTGGTGCATTAACTCTTGAGAATTCTGGATTTTGTACAATAGAAGAAGGTCACCTCTGGTACGTCTTGTGCGTAGTGAGTTCAGGAGTTCAGGACATACTCCACAACAGACTCCCCTTGAGAGGCATGGTCACCCTCCCATTTATCCCGAATCAAATCTAGGGGCCCCCGCACCCTGTGACCAAACAGGAGCTCGAAATGTGAGAACCCTGTGGACTCTTGTGGGACTTCCCTGTATGCAAATAGGAGATGAGGCAAATATTTGTCCCAGTCTCTCTTATGCTGGTCAGCAAAAGTCCTTAGCATGGTCTTAAGGGTTGAATTAAATCGCTTCACTAGACCATTAGCTTGGGGATGGTATGGGGATGTTTTGAGCTGCTTCACCCCACACTTTTCCCACAAACTACTCATTAACCCTGACATAAAATTAGCACCGGTCTGACAGTATCTCCTGGGAAAGCCCACCTGGCTAAATATTCCCAACAGTGCATCTGCCACTGGTTCTGCCTCAGAGGATGTTAGGGGCCACTGCCTCCTGGGTATCTGGTGGCATAGTCTACAACTACCAGGATATACCACTTGCCAGTGTGACTTGGGGTGCTCAATGGCTTCCACTATGTCCCGCTACCCTCTTGAAGGGTTCATCAATAATGGGCAGGGCACCAAAGCTGCCTTGGCCTTGTCCCCATTTTCCCCACCGCTGGCACTGTGGACAAGTCCTGCAATAATTTGCCACATCCTTGCCAATACCAGGCAGAAGAAATTGTTGGTTAGATGCTTTTGTGCACCTCACCCCCAAGTGCCCTGAAAAAGGGATATCATGGGCAAGGGCCAAAAGCTGCTGACGGTGAACCTTAGGGACTACCAGCTGCTGGAGTACCTCACCATCTAGCCCTTCCTCTGTTGTACATTCTCTGTACAACAGCCCATTGTCCCAGTAAATGGACTCTTTACCCCCTAGAACACTCAGCCCTATGAGCTATTTCCCTCAGTTTTTCCAGGGTAGGGTCAGTTCGCTGTGCAGCACTCAGCTGCCCTTGTCTGACCCTTCCCAGTGCCCCTTCTGAAGGAAGTCCTGTGGGCTCCTCTGTTTGTGACTGGGGTTCTGGACTGCTGCTTCTAGCCAGCCCATCTCCTGTGCTAGACACTTCCTCAGCTGCAGAGGGTGTGGCTGGACCACCCAGAGTCAACCCCTCTTTACCCTCAGAAGCTTGCACTTGTGCCTGACTATGACTTACAACACACACAGTTTTTACTGGGTCCAAATCCTTCCCCACAATCATACTTACAGGTAGGTCCTCTACAACTCCCACCTCCTTTTCTCCATGGCCCCTTCCAGCTCAGGAAGACTCTAGCCCTTAGTAATGGGACTGGCGGCCCTGTGAATGCCCGGACCTTGGGTATTTCCCAGGCACCATCTGCTCTGCCAGATAAGATCTTGCCTTACCAGGGAGATGTTAGTGCCTGTGTCCCACATTCCCCTGTGTTACTATTCCATTAACTGTAATGGGGCCTGGCGTTATCAGAGGAGAGTGGTTCTTCAGACTGGACACACCCTACAAACACACCAGTGCCCTTTGATCACCCCGCCCCATATCTCTGCCCCTTAACCAGTTTCTGAGGGCAGTTATATCTCAAGTGTCCACTTGATTGCAAATATGACATTTCTTGGGACCTATTTCTTGAGTCCCCTTAGAACCAGAGGGCTCTCACTTGGGCTCAGGTGCAGGCTGGTTTCCTTTGGGCTGCCCCCATGGGATCCCTTATAACCATGTGCTGCCCCCACCATAAGACTTACTTTGTGTGTATGGCTGGCTAGACAGATACTCGTCAGGCTTCCTGCCACCTCTGTGGAAGAGCGCATGTCCTGTCTATGAGCCATACGCGTATGTCCTTAGGTACAATTTTAAAATTGTTCTCTCACCAATACATCTTTAATCAGTTCCACAGTAGTTGCTTTAGCCCCTCCATCCACCTATCAAGGTAAGTATACAGTTTAACCTGCAGTTCTGCATAACTGTCTTCTGGGCTTTTCTTTAACTCCTAAATTTTCTTCTATAAGCCTCAGGAGTTAATTTAAAACATTTCAACAACACTGTTTCACTTTATCATAATCAGCATAGTCTTTATTACTCATTTTAGCAAATGCATGCAGCGCTACGCCCTGTCAGCAAGGGTGTGAGATAAGTTGACCAGGAAGCCTTAGTCAATTTTAATTGATGCATACTCTCTCAAATGACCTTAAAATAAATCAAGGTCATCTCCTCTTTAAACTGAGGAACAATTTAGAATTAATTTTGGCTTCATGAGGTAAACTCACTTCACCATTACTCACGGTTTGCTGGCTGCGCAGGGTAATCATCTCCTTCTCATGCTGTCATTCCTTCTCTCTTTCTTCGTTCCTTCTCTTCGGTCTTGGCGTTCTTTCTGTCTGTCTGCCAGTCTCTTTTCTTCAAGTTCTTTCTCTGCTTCCTGTCTTCTGGTCTCTGCTTCCCATCTTTTTGTTTCTGCATCCAACCTTCTTATTTCTGCTTCAGCATCCAGTCTTTTCACCTCCAACGCCCTTTCTTGCAGCACCAGCTGCAGTCGCAGTGCCTCAAGCTGGGTTGGGGGGTCTGCTGCCTCAGTTCCTGACTCACCCCCAGTGACTGTCTGCTTCAGATCATGTGCCAAGAGAGAAGCTATGAGGTCTGCCTTTTTCTTCTGCTTTAGACCTTCAGGCGGAATCCCCTTTTCCTGGCACCTTTCAAAAAGCTGTTGTACAGTAGGTGAGTCATACTCCGTGGAGCTCATTCTCTACTGCTACACTTTACTGTGCTATCTAGAAACAAATAAAACTGTTGTACAAATGTATCCTCTTGTATATCCTGTTTTGCAATGCTAAGATAATTGTTCCACTGGCAAACTCTGTATCTCAGTGTGCTATGCAGTCCGCTGTCATCATCCCACCGCTCCAACCAATATGTGACAACCCATCTCTCCCTCTGGGCTGAAACAGCTTTTAGAGAGGTGTCTGTCCTCGGGTATTCGCTGCCACCAGCCAGACTTTCCTTCCGGCATCTCTTTCAAGTGTACAAACTTGAAATAATTAAACATGCAATTGCACAAGTTAAAGTCTGGTAGTGTGTCTCTCTCGGGTGGCGGATGCTACACAGAGTTTACCTCAGCCAGTGGTATTACCTTAGAAAAATGACATCACAGTCACAACTGTTGAGCAAATAAATAGCTTTTTACTTAACAGAAAGTGCAATGAGCAGTTACAGGATATATTTACAACACAAGAGAATAACATTCATACAGGAAAAGTAAACAAATGTTTTTAAATAACAGATGGCAAAGAAGAAGGAGGCAGTATAGCTGAGTGGTCTAAGGCTCTGAGCTGCAAATCTGGTGACATCCAGCAGACCAGACCTGGGTTTGAATCCCACAGCTTCCACTTGCATACTGTGTGGCCTTGAGCAAGTCACTTAACCTCCTTGTGCTCCCAGGTTGCTCCTGTAAAAAGGCTTTCAGCTTAGTGTGCTATACCTGGTTAAACAACTAAATAAAAAAAAAAAAAAGAAGGCTATTACTGAAATATGCTATCACTAAACTTACCCTTCTCTGTCCTTACAAGAGACACTGGACCCTGTTCTAACTGCCAGCTCCCACGGACATAGCTACAAGGTAGGCTCCAAGCTTATGTTTCCCCTCCCAACTTCCAAAGCACAAGGAGCATTCTCTGTCTTTTAGAAGGTTATATACTCTGTGGAGAATAGGCCATTCCTATTCTCCCTTTAAATGCGCCAACCAACTAACATGTATGTATTTAATTGTCCCAATCAGAGTGAACACCTATCAGTGACCAGTTATATTCCCTTTTCACCTTAAGTTTATATTTGAATGATCCAATCCATTCAAATTGCCCTGTCCCGTGTCTGCAGGTCTGTGTGTGTCTGGGAGATGTCCACTCGAGATTTATGACCCAGCTCTTATCAGCAGCTAGGAATTTCACAAGCTGGATGCAGCTGGACAGAGGATTTCAGCCTGACATATTTTTTCCAAACTGCTAAAAATAAGGCACCTACAGAATCAAACCATTAACTCTTTCCTGCCCATTTCTGTCACAGCGCTTCCTATGCATCCCAGTATCCCCTGGCTCTCCTACTGACTTCACACATTGCTTACCCACCTTTAGATAATCTGATATGACTACCTCCAGGTCCCTTTCCATTTTGTTGTTGTTAGTACCTCCCAGCTATTGTGTACTCTTCTCCTGGGTTTTGTTTCCCAGGTGCATTACTTGCACTTCTTTGCATTGAATCTAAGTTGCCATATGTCTGACTATTCCTCCAACCTTGCCAAGTCCCTTCTCATCCTTTCCACCCCTGTGTATCAACTCTGTTACAGATCTTTGTGTCATCTGCAAAGAGGCATACCTTTCTCTTCAGACCCTCTGCAATGTCACCTATAAAGATGTTAAGGAGGACTGGACCTAGTACTGAGCTCTGAGGTACTCCACTAGTGACCCCCCTTCTTCGGAATGTGTTCCATTCACTTTACCTTCTGTGTCCTGTTGTATAGCCAGTTTGCTATCCAGGCTACCACCCTGGGACCCACTCCCAGGCTGGCTAACTTGATTATCAATCTTTTGTGCGGGACTGTGACAAATGCCTTGCTAAAGTCTAGGTAGGCCATATCACAGCCCCTCCCTGGTCTATTACTTTGGTCACCCAGTCAAAGAAATCTATTAGATTCATCTGACATGACATTTCTGCTGTAAATCCATGCTGCTTTGGGTCCTATGCCCTGCTGGCCTCTAAGTACTCAACAGTTCTTTCTTTCAAGTGATTCCATCATTTTCCCTACCACTGAGGTCAAGCTTACAGCTCTGTAGTTTCCTGCTTCTGCCTTGCTTCCACTTTTGTGAAGGGAATCACATCTGCCCCTCCTCCAGTCCTCAGGTACCACCCCATCCTCCCATGATTTGTTAAAAGTGTGGTCAGTGGTGTCACTAGGTCCTCCTTAGTTCTTTTTAGGATTCTGGGGTGAATCCCATCAGGCCCCATTGCTTTGTCCCCTTGAGTTTTAGGGTTCTTTCAAGACTCTTCTTCTGTAAATGGACTGGTGTCAACCCCTACCCAGAGTGCTTCTATTGTCTGGTTTAGGTAACTCCTTCTCATCTTCTTTTGTGAATACTGAGCAAAAGTATTCATTCAATAACTCTGCCTTTTCACTGTCTCCCTCTTCCCACCTCCCCTCTCACTTATTAATCTTCACTATTCCTCCCTTAACCTTTCTATGCTCCATAATGTACCTATAAAAGGTTTTATCCCCTTCTTAACTGAATTGGTTATTTTTTCCTTGGTTTGGGCTTTTGCTATTCTGGCTACCTTCCCACTTCTTTCTGCTTTAATTGATACAGTTCCTGTCGTGCTCCTTCTGTGATTCCTTATGCTTTTGAATGCAGCCTTTTCTCCTTAACCTTCCCTGCCACCTCTTTTGAGAACCATAGTGGTTTTTACTGTGCTTTGTTTTCTTTATCTGTTTCACACAAAGCTTATTGCCTCTATGATGGCAGTTTTGATTTTCTCCATTGTTCTTCCACCCTCCTTTTGACCATTTGCTAGTGTATTCCTCAGGTATTCACCCATTTGCCAAAGTCAGCCCTTCTAAAGTCCAGTATGCTTGTTTTGTGTGGCTTGTCTTCATGGTTGTGCTTATTGTGAAGCACACTGTGCAGTGGTCGCTTGTTCCCAGATGTCTACTGACTTCTAAATTTGTGATCCTCTCCATTTGAGTGTACCATGTCTGAGGCTTGTTCTCCTGTAGTGGGTTCCAACACTAGCTGTCTAAGGCCTGCTTGCAGGGCATCGAGAATGACCCTGTTCTTGGATGTATTGCAGTACATGTCATCCAGTTAACATCTGACATATTCAGGTCCCCCATCAACAGTATCTCCCCTTTTCCAGCCATTTTGAGAATGTCCTCTATCATTTTCTTGTCCATTTCCTCCCCTTGAGATGGGGGATTGTATACAACCCCTGTGCAGATTGTGATGCCATTCCCTGTCTCCAAGGTGACCCAGAGTGCCTCTTGTCCTCCCCCTTTACTTTTTTGTACTGTAGCTTTGATCCCTTGCCTTATATATAGAGCTACTCCACCTCCTCTTTTCTCCTCCTGTCCCTTCTGTAGACTGTGTAGATCCCAGTCATGGTTCTCTGTGTACCATGTTTCCGTGACTGCCACAATATCCAATTGTTCATCTTCCATCAAGGCTACTAGCTCAGGAAGCTTGTTTCCCAGACTACGGGCATTGGTACTCATTGCCCTCCATTTAATGTTGGCTTTATCCTTTTTTCTCCCCCATGCCTGCTCTTTTTGCCCTTGTCTATTTTTCCATTTACCCCTGTCCTGCCCTCTGTTGAGCACTGTACCTCAGTGTTTACCTTACTACCTTTCATGTTTTGTGGGGGGAGGCTTGAAATTTCCTGCCTCTTATTAGCACCTCCCCCCATGGCTAGTTTAAAAGCTTGCCAATGAAGCATTTAAACCTGTCACTTAGAATCTTGGTTCCCTTTGTGGATGTAGACCATCATGCCAGTATAGACCTTCATCTCTCCAGGTGTACCCCCCAGTCCCCAATGAAGCCAAAGCCCTGTGCTCTGCACCAGTTTTGCAACCATTCATTAAACTGCATGGTGTGTAGTACCCTAGCCTTACCCCTGCCATGGACTGGCAGCACCTCTGAGAAGGTAACCATGCTTGCTACCTGTCTGAGGCCCCTCCCCAACTCCACAATTTCACCCTGCACTGCACTGATCCCATGCCTAGCTAGGTCATTTGTCCCAAGGTGGACAATGATATCTAGTTCCCTGTCCTGTGATGCTGCTTCTGCAATCCTGAGGATTCGCTTCTTGTCCCTCCTAGTTATGGCACCAGGCACCTCTCCTCTCCCTTCCGTATGTCTACCCCTCTAACGATTGAGTCCCCTATCAGAAGCTGTTTCCTTCCCCTGTGGTGTCCCTTGCCACCCTTCTGTGGGTCTCCCTTATGGATGTCCTCAGTATTCTTCTTGGTCTCCACTGAAGGTGCCATCATAGAGTAATCTTGCTCTGCCAGACTGACGTATGGTTTGTGTAGAGGTACAACTAGGGGGCTTCGCCTCTGTTCCACCACCCACACCCTCCCAGAACTCACTGTGGTCCAACGGCTCTTCATACTTGGCAGCCTCTGAGGCAGTGGTTGTGGCAGTGGTGCTCTTTGGGTGGGGAGGCCTCATAGTCCTTGCCCAGTTCAGCCTGGGTGGGCAACATCCTCCTCAGAGCTGACAGTTGCCTGTGCCTGCAGATAGGACAGCAAACGTAGTTTCCAGAATGTCTCCCGGAAAACTGCCCCTCAGCCAGTGTATTGCACCACTCCCCACATGTCCCTTTCCTTATAATATACAATATATAATATATATATATATATATATATATATATATATATATATATATATACACACAGTATATAAATATTTATTTATTTTTTCCCCCTTTTTGTGGTGTGTACTTACCCTTTATGCACTGTCCTGGGTTATTAAGAATATGACAGTTCTGCCCCAAGACCTGTTGAGGAAGTGATGTCAGAACATTGGCTATAAAGGAAACGTCATGCCCGGGGGGGTGGGAAAGGGTGAGTGGGTAGTCCACAACCACTGGTGACTGTTAGAGACAATCAAATACACCACTGCTCCACCACCCTGATGAGTACTGCCCTTTATAGTAATTCAACTAACGTCCAGTAACTGATTTGTAAACTATTTAAAAGTAATTTGATGCAAACTGTCACAGAATACTAGTAGACAGTCCAGTTACCCACAATGGAAAATCAAATTTGCAGTTATTTCAACCCTTCTGAAGATTCTCACTAGATAAGCAGTTTTGAAAACCCCCTTCCTGAATTAAAAACTAAAATAATTAAACACAAAGCAATACCAATGTAAGACTGTAAAGTAAGAAAGAAAAACTTCCCTCGGATGTAAGCAAGAGAAAGATTTGTTGCAGACATCTAGTCCAATATAGTATATCCCGTGCAGCTTCTCAGTTGTTTCAAAGCACACCCTGTTACACAGCTTGGAAGAAGATGGACTTCTCATCACTGCACAAGCTTTATTTATTTATTTATTTATTTTTATTTATTGAAATTGTTTCACCAGGAAAAGCACACTGAGCAAGAACTGCTCGTCTCCCGGTGCGACCTGGGGGGATGGGTACAGTGGGGAGGAGGACAAGGGTAGTCCAGTTTCAAACATATATACATACAATTTACAAATACAGTTGAAAACATATGACAGAAATAGTTGAGCGTGGATAACAATAACAATATATCCTATCAGGTATAGTAACAGTTACAGTGGTGAAACAGCTAGGGAAGTCCAGCTTTATACATGAATACGTATAGTTACATAATACAGCTGCATATAGTTGACAGGAATGGTTGAGCATGGACAATACATATACCCTAATAGTCGAGAGTGACAGTTACAATGAGGAAATCCTGCTAAGGTATTGGGTTGTGGTATTTAATGAGATTGGATAAGTGCAAGCTGGCAAGCTCAAAAGTTGGGATCAAGTGCAGTAAGTTGGGTGTTGGTAGCAAAGTAGCACCATTGGGCCTACTGGGAGAAGAAAGATTGAAGTGTCAGAAGTAGAATAAATTGGGTTAGCTGCAGGAGCAGTTTATTGAGCAATGGTTGGCAAGGGCATGGGATAGTAAGCGGATGGAGGAAGGTGGTGAATTTCAGAGGAGAGTTTCAGAGTTTAGGGAAGTGGTGAGAGAAGCAGCCTGGCTGACTTGGGTCCAACATCTGGGTTAATAGGCAGGGAGTCTAGGGACCTCAGAGCATGGGTGGGTGCCGTGAGGGGTGATAGTACAAAGGCCAGATACACTGGGGAGGGTACCAAACCAGTTCTTGAGATAAACTTGGCACAGTGTATTTGGCAGCGGTTCTCAAGAGAGGGGAGAGCAAGGGAGTGGTATAGCTCGCAGCGGTGGGTGCAAGGAGGAGCGTCAAGAGCGAACCGGCAGAAAGCATTAAAAAGGGTATCCAGTTTGGATAAAACTGACTTGTGGGTGGTGTGACACTTGGACAGCTGGTTCTGATCGCTCTATGATTTTTGTAATATAAAAATGTAGTGTGATTGTCTGTCATAAAAAATCCTGTGCCTGGGATGACAAACCCCACCCCCAGGTATCAGTTCAAAAGACAGGATATATGTTAGACAGCAGATCTCTAAATGCAATTAACTTGTCAGTTTGCTTTGAAGCCAAGAACTAATATAGCCATTTTATGACAACTTCAGGAAAGTCAGTTAATTGCACCTGGTGTCATAAGGAAGTGGAATATCCATTTTATGACGTCCTCAAGAAAAGTCAGTTAATTGCACCTGGTGTCATAAAAAGTCCTTTGATGTGTTTGAGAAAAAACTGCTCATGGATCAAAGGGACTGAAAATTACAGTCTTAATGAGTCTTGCTGGAGTCACAAAATTCAATACCTGGATGGGACTTCCTGTTTTGTGTATATGTGTGTGTATATATATATATATATATTTATGTATCCTGAAAGGGAGGAGCTAGATGATGACATCATGAAGAGGGTTGAAACACAGCATTTTTAAACTGTAGTCTGTATTCCATTTAAACACACACGTTTGAACTCTGAAAAAGCAACATCAGGCACTGTTAGAAAGTATACATGAGAAAGACAATTCTAAGCGTACTGTGGTAGGAGATTTTGTTTTCACTTTAAACCTGTTTTTTTAAGTGATTTGTATGTTTTGTGATATATGGTTCTGTAATTACATTTTACATTGTTATCTATTTTTAAGTAAACATCTCATTTTAGAGACTACTTGGTGTGCCTTTGAAATTCTTTATTTGCCAAGTGAAGCATATATGTTTAAAGTTGACACTGTGCAAAGCTATTGATAATACCAAACTGGGAAAAGGTAAGAGTTTATTCTGACGTCTTTCATAGACTTTTAAGGGTTCATTTTGTACACCTGGTTAGGTGTCCGTAGGCGAAAGATATCTGCCCCCCCCCCACTGAATAGCAGAATTATCTGAGCCTGTACATTGGGTATGCTAGCAAGAGGTTCACAGTTTGAATCCCACCAGAACTTGAGACCAAAATTTGATTTGAACCCACAAAACAGACAAAAGGGTTACCCTGTTCTGTTAACTGTTCACAAGACTGTGCTCGTAGGTTGGCACTGTGGGGCAGCAGGCCTGACCTGCTGAGTGGGAGTTATGACAGAAGCTGCACAGTATACAATATCACAAAAATAATCAAGGGAGGAAGTATCATCTTCTGGATAAGCTCATGATGGACCAGCTAGGAGAGGCTACAATGGTTCTGATATAAAGCCCCAAGCTTTATTTCAACTGTCTTTTAAAGAGCTACTGATGCCTCAGAGAAAACTTTGAAAAACATAATAATTAGGTACAATTCAGCTAGCATTCCATATATTTTACATATTTCTCTTTCCCATTATTCATAACAGTAAATTTGTTTGAATACATGATGGTTATCCCTTAGAGGTCCCCTAGAGTGTATCTGCTTTTGTAGCATACTCCCCACTTCAAGTCATAATCCTGTGTTGTGACATCACAATCTGTTACCATAGGAGTAACTGTGATGTCACATGCAGGCATATGACCTCAGGTAGGAGAAGGCAACAGGAACAGATGAACTCTGCAGGAGAAAAGATCCTGTTTTCATGCAGATTACCTCAGTAATAAATAATGGGGAGGAGAAATACACAACTAATGTGAAATACAAGCTGAACTGTGTCTAAATATTGTGTTTTGTTAAAGTTCTTCTGAAAGTGTAAGCTGCTCTTTTAATTATTTTTCAGGTGTACTGTATATCGGGTACCCCATTCTCTCAAAATCCTCCCAGGAAGCAAAATCTAACAGCTATTCGAAGCTGTCAAATTTTGCTGCCCTCAGGCTAAGTGTTACAGAGAACTCCAGAACCACAGAACAGGAGGCCTTATATCACTGCACAAGCTGTATTTCAACTTTCTTTTAATTACTTTTCAGTTTTCCTGTACACGGGGTGCGCCATTCTCTCAAACTCCCCCCAGGAAGCAAAATTTGACAGCTATTCACAGCTGTCAGATTTTGCTACCCTTCACACTAAGTATCACCCAGAAAACCAGAATGACAACGCAGGAGCCCTTATATCACAGCACAAGCTTTATTTCAACTGTCGTTTAATTACTTTTTAGATTTATTGTATATTGGGTATCCCATTCCCTCAAAACTCCCAGGAAGCAAAATCCGACAGGTATTCACAGCTGTCAGATTTTGCTACCCTCACCCTAAATATCACCCAGAACACCGGACTGACAAAGTTGGAGCCCTTATATCACTGCACAAACTTTATATCAACTGTCTTTTAATTACTTTTCAGGTTTGCTGTATATTGGGTACCCCAATTCTTCAAAGTCCCCTGAGGAATCAAAATCTGACAGTTATTCGCATCTGTCAAACTTGCTACCCACAGGCTATGTCAAAGAGAACACGAGAACCACAGAGCAGGAGGTCTTATATCACTGCACAAGCTTTATTTCCACTTTATTTTCATTAATTTTCAGTTTTTCTGTACATGGGTTACCCCATTCCCTCTAAATCCCCATAGGAAGCAAAATCTGACAGCTATTTGCAGCTGTCAGATTTTGCTATCCTTCACACTAAGTATCACCCGGAACACCAGAATGACAACACAGGAGCCCTTATATCACAGCACAAGCTTTATTTAAACTGTCTTTTAATTACTTTTCAGTTATACTGTATATTGGGTATTCCATTTTCTCAAAAAAAAACAGGAAGGGGGCTGGCCCGTCGGCACAGCGGTAGGTTACCACTTGTGATGCCAGCGACCCGGTTCGGGAACGGACTTGGGCTGCTGGAGGGTCGGCCGGGGGGAGGAGGATTGAGCGCCCAGAGGCTGCTCTCCTCTTCCAGGGTGGGGTGGGATGCATGTCCCGCCGCTCTACCACCACCTGGGTGACCATGGGTGGAGGTGCAGCAGGAATGCAGAAAGAAGGGAGGGTGGACGTGGGCTGGGAGCTGGAGCGCTCGCATGTCTCGAAGTGCGCCGCCCCTTGGCTCCCCTAGCGTGCCTACGTCCTGTGGGAGGGGACAGAAAAAGTGGAAAAACCCCGCAGTGCTCCCTATAGACGGAGCTCCATGGCCCCGATCCCAGTGCCTCAGCCGGCGCCTGATGACAGCATCACTCCAACGAAATACAGACACGTCGGGACGGTAAGGGGGGATCCCATCCTGTACCCGCCTGGGGGGTACAACCAAGGCTTCATGGGGGGGATGGACTGCACCGACGCCTGGCATGAGGAGCAGGGATGTACAAGGCCAATACAGGAGTCTCCCGAAGAAAGGAAGTACTGCGGTGAAGGGGGCATAAAGAGAAAAAAAAAAAAAAAACAAAAAAAAAACAGGAAGCAAAATCTGACAGCTACTCGCAGCTGTCAGATTTTGCTACACTCAGGCTAAGTGTCACAGCAAACACCAGAATGAGAAAGTAGGAGCCCTTACACCACTGCACATGCTTTATTTCAACTTTCTTTTAATTAATTTTCAGGTGTACTGTATATTTGGTACCCATTCTCTCAACCCCCGGAAGCAAAATTTTGCTACCCTCGGCTAAGTGCTACAGAAAACACCAGAACCACAGAGCAGGAGGCCTTACATCACTGCACAAGCTTTAGTTCAACTGTCTTTTAATAACTTTTCAGGTTTACTCTATTTTGGTACCCCATTCCTCAAACCCCAGGAAGCAAAATCTGACAGTTATTCGCATCTGTCAATTTTGCTATCTTCAGACTACATATCACACAGGATAACAGAACCACAAAGCCGGAGGCCTTATATCACTGCTAAGCTTGTAGCATGGGACCCTACGTGGGTCGAAATGTGGATGTCGCTGATGTGGAGAGACTTTGCGTAGGTCAGGCTGACCAATGTGGACCCTCACGTGGGTCTAGTTAAGGCAGTGAGCATTTGACAACCACAGGAATACATGCCAGCCAAGTCCATTAGGAAGCCAAATTAGGGTGAATTAAATTGAATGCTGAGTGAGAGAGCACGGTGAGCTGGGCAAAGCCTGGGGCTGCCAGTGAGAGTAGGAGGAGGTTAGGTAGGAGGAGGCTGCTAGGCAGGTATGATGGGAGGTGAGGTTCAAATTAACAGACTTGATATGCTGATTGCAAGAATGCCATGAAGGCTCGTGTAGTGAGGGTTGTGTGCCAGTGGCCGACGGGTAGGGAAGATTGACTGAAACAGTGAATGCCATGAAGGTTATGTGGAGCAGCAGGAGAAGGCCCTGCAAGCCAATGACTGATTGAATATACAGTATGATAATCATTAAACTCCTCCCGCTGCCTGGAACCATGATGCCCGTTGCGACAACACAGTCCCCCGCTGTGGGCAAAACAAAGAAGCCTAAACCAGTCAAATAAATTGAGTGAAATGACATTACGAATGCAATTTAGTCTGTAAGAAATTGATTTCCCTGCTAAATCCATGCATGTACTTGTGTTGTACTTGCGTTGCTGATGTAAATTACTCTGTGTTGTATCCTATTCCCCTTTATCCCAGGAGGCATCTGGAATCGAGCAGTAGTCTGCTCAGTATGCCTTCCTGGTAAAACTTTTTTTTGTATTTATGCTTCTGCCCCCACAGCCCTCACAATCTGGGGGAGCCCCAGCCCCATCACCCCAGTGTCCACCAGCCAGCACAGTAGTAGCCCCAGGGCTTACTCCCCCTGTTGGGGTCTGGAGGGCCCACCCCTCCAAGACCGGATCAAGTATTCCTATGCCGTGGCTGGCCGGGTGCGAGGCCTGCAAGCTCCCCCTTTATCCTCTGTGGTGCATTTTCCCCCATGTTATTCCTTCTTGCAGGGACGGTGCATGCAATGACGCCTAAGACGGTGCCACGCACGCTCCTGTGCATGCCCCGTCAAACATCTGCACTGCTCCCGACCCCCCGTCTTGCGGCATCAGTGCGCCAGTCCCCAGCCGCCGCTGGGGGCCAGGCTAGCACCGACTGCCAAAACCCTCCTCCCCAGAGAAGGAAAGCTGTCCTGGGGATGCTCAATCCTTCTCCTCCCTGCTGACCCCCAGCAGCCCACACTTATTCCCAAATGTGGGTCACCGGCTTGGCATGAGGTGTGGCATCCAATGCCTCAACCCTCAGCGCCACCGGGCTAGCCTGGTAAAAATTTTAAATAAATAAATAACCAGCAGTTGGGGCTGGGTTGACAGCTGTACCAGGGCTGACATGCCGGCTTGGTTGTGAGATATGAAGTAACTAGGTGGCGCTATAAATACAGACGGACCAACTGAGTGGTGGAGTACTGTACAGTACAGAGCAGGAATAATATACATAATGAATACCCACAGTAGAGGGGAAACCCCAAAAGAGCACAGGGCTGAAGCAGGGCAGAAATGAGAGTGCAGCAAAGCTTCAACGTAGGTATGCAGCAGAGCACCAACAGCAACACCCATGAGCAGGAAGGACAGACCAGAAGTGCACGCCCAAGCCACGCTGCAGACACCAACAGCAAAGAGGGCAAGAAACCAGGACTGAGGAAAGTCAAAGGACCAAGCCGGGAAGGCCTGCCTGGGCAGAGAGCAACAGAGCACCACCAATGTACGCAGATGGGATGGGGGGCAGAGATGACAGTATGGGTGGGACGGGACAAGGCGGCCACGGGGAGTGACAGCTGAGACTAGAAAAGGAGGAAGCAGAAGGGAACGGAAAAGCAACAGAAATGTGAAGGAGCGTGGGGAGAGAAAACATAGCTGCAGGGCAAACAGCACAGGGGGAAGGAGGCACAAATGGCAGCAGAATGAACAGGGGACAGCGAGGACAAAATGGAAGGAGAAGAAACCGGTGGCCGGAGGCACAGTACAAACTCAGGATGCAGCACAAGAGGCAGGAGAAACGGGGAGGGAAGGAGAGGCAGTGCCTCTGGCTGCAACAAAAGAAATGATTGAGGGAGGAGTGAGGAGGAGAGGCCGTAATATGGCCGAGCAGGGGCGTGGTTAGTTGCGCCACCCCACTGAACTACAGGCATAGCCTTCCAAAACTGATTATCTCAACAACAGATTGGAGTGTTGCACTTCACAGTTGACTGGGTGCACCCTATGTGTGATGGGTAAGAACAGGGAATTTGCCCCTTAAACCTACTGTCTAACAAAGCAAGACAACCCCAGGGCCTATTTTAACACTTCTCTATTTGGGAATCACTGAATAGCTAACCTAAATGTGTTCCCATCCCTATGCCTCTCTGTACCCCTCCCACAAAATAATTTTGAGCTCCGGAATAATGGCTCCCCCTCAGTAATGAGGGATTGGCAGGCCTGGCTCCTTGATGCCTTCCTCTGCCTCAGTCAGGGTCAGTAGATTCTATGCTGCACTAAGGGGGCCCCATATTCAAAAGTCCCAGGCTGCATTGCGCAAGTGCCTGTGCCACGCAACTGAGATGTGCCAGCACAAAATAATGGTATATTCAGAAGATGTGCCAAAAGATGTGATCGTGCATTTCCGGCTGAATATCCCGAATATGCACGATCATGCAACTAAAGATGTACAGCGCATCACAGGCAGGGGAACTGCGCACCACAGGCATTGACATATTGAAATGTGCTGGAACAGATGAGATGGGCATGGCGCAACTATGCAATATTTAGCCAGGATATGCAAATGGCCTCAATGCACATTCTGAGCCCAATCCCCACATGTGCAGCTCATTACTGGAATATATTCAGGCCATTTGCATACCCAAGGCATGCGCGGTTCCAGCTTTGCAGCGCTGCCTCACCACTCCACAAAGGTGAATAGAAGGTACTGCAGCCTAGCAGGCAGGTGTGATGGAATGTTTGTGTATTGGTGGGTGGACTGGATTGGCCTGAGTACAGTGCTGTTACCCATGGCCATGTACAGGGTCAGACTAGGATACGGGGGCCCACCTCAACAGTGGCCACAGGGGAAGGCACAGGGTAACACACTATGAGCAGTGTACTGCAGGGCTGTAATACCCAAGCTATGTTTGCAGCTTATAGTCACCTGCAGTTCCCCACATACCCCCTTATGACAGGAAAATGGTGAGAAATGCAAGGACTGTCAGTGTTCAGAGCGGGACCGGATACCCAAGTGTGTGAGTCCCACCTGGACCAATCAAGGTACCCTGGAGGGCCAGTCCGACACTGGCCATGTTCTTGCCCATGGTAGTCACACGCCTAACACCAGAGGGGTCGGGTGTCCATGAGACATGCCCATGTCACCTGCAGGCCATGTCACCCCTGCCCCACTCTGCCCACTGTTGTGCTATGTCCACCACAAGAACACCACACTGACCCACCGTAATGCCCCTGTGGTGGTGTCATAATGCATGACAGGCATCGGTGACATGTCTGTGACTCTCAGTGTGGGCCTGATACAGGTACGTTATGTACACCTCTGGTGTGCCACCCTGGATGTGTGCTACAGGTCAGTCCCTGGCCTGTGCCATGCTGCCACTAGTACCTCCAGGCTACCTAGGCACCGGTGCCACAGACATCACAATGGGTGCGTGCCACCACCATGTGGCACCTTGCAGGCCACATGGGTGTAGGCCATGGCCTCTGGTACATGTGCTGCATTGTGGCTGTCTGCTCTGCTGGTGTGCTAGGAGGACACCCGACAGCACTAACATATGGCAGTTGGGTGTCTACATCCTGGGTGCAGTGTAAGGGGTGTCTCTCTGGGCAGTGCCAGTTGTGTCACAGCACATGTGGCTCTGGGTACTTCCATCCTGGCATGACTTTTGTGTGTGGGTGTCTGGAGCACGTTCTGGTGCACCTCCGAGGGCTGTCTTAGGAAGGCCTGCCTGCAGTTCCTCGGCCTGCCTGTGTGTGGTTGGCTGATTTAGGCCATCCTTCTGTCTGCCTAACTTTGCGCGGCATACTTCTGAGATGTATGGCAGATGCGCCACACGTTTTGGCTGAGTATACAGATGCGTGGCATATCCGGGTACCCGCCCCCTTTTTTTGGCTGCATACATTATTTCTGCACGATGGCACGTTTGGAAATGCATGACGAAGCTCTTCCTTTTGAATATCACGCTTCTGCATATTAACTGAGATGCGCCGTGCATCACCTTTGAATATGTGGGCCAGGAAGAGTTGGGTGAAACATGCTAATCTTTACTGTTTGCTTCAACAGTTCATAAATTCTAGCTGTAATAATCACACTTGACCACCCTCAGTTGTTAGCATCAAACTTTATTTCTGTACTGTTGTGGGTCATGTAGACTGTGAAAAATTGATTAATAAAACATATGTCAACACAAAAAAAGTCAGAAGTTCAGTGGCATATAAATCAATGAGAGAGTGGGGGAGAGAGTGGGAGAGAGACATGGCTAGTAGGAAGAAAGTGTTACAGCACCCAAGTGCTGTGTCAAATGCAGAGTAAGGGAGTTGGACATTTTCTTGACTGCATAGTGAGAGTTATGCCAATGTATTATGAACAGAGGAGGAGAGGGAGCAGGATCTTGAATATGTTGCCGAATCCAACAGATATGACCTTCAACCGGTGCAAGTGGAATCGCAGCACAGCATTACCAATGCATAAGATCACAGTGCTTCCTCTCCAGCTTTCTTTCTCTGACCCTCCTCACCCTCTCTGGCACCTTTTCCTCCCTCCACAGCTCTACTACCAGCCTTCCATACCCAATTCCGTTCTCCATGTACTCCCAACTCCATTCCCCATGCTCCCCCCCAACTCCATTCCCATGCAGCACTTCCTGACTCCGTTCCCCTTGCTTGTCCCAAACTGTGAGACAGACCACAGGGCATGTAAGGTGGCCACTGCTGCCGTTAAAAGAGAGAGTGAAGCCAGACAGAGCAAGTGGTTCAGCCTGTTGCCTCCATTCAAACTCCCCCCATTTACCTTGCTGGTCCTGGATTGCAACAGAGCCCTCTGCATGTGAGGTGGGCATCGCTGCCAGTGAAAGACAGCGATAAAGCAAAGCTGGGCAGAGTGAGCAGTCTAGCCTGTTGCTCAAGATCCATTAAGACACTGTGGGTAAAAGAGGCACAGATTGGGCTGAGGATACCTCCAAAGTATTTCTACAAAATGTGAATGTTCAGTTTTTCAGCAGTGTATGCTCAGGTCCCCTGGAGCCAATACTAATGAGCACGTGCTTAATTTAAACCATCCTGAGAGGATATAACAATGGTATATCCCTGATTATCATTGTGACATGATGCTTTATGCAAGCAATAAGACATGACGAGGTGTGGCTTATCTCCTGATAAGAGCACGCCCAGGTGTGTTATGAGGCACGAGGTGCTTGCGCCGAGTGCCTTATGCACCTGGGCGTACTCTTATGAGGAGATAATCCACACCTCGGAGCGTCTTATTACACTTATTAAATGGGTTCCCCAAGTCACTATTTATGGAAAAAAATAAAAAGAGGGACAACATTTGAAGAAGTTGAGGTTTTAAAACATAAAGTTGTAAAATAGTCCCTGTATTTAGATACTTTCTGTAATGTGTGATGTCAAGTGGATGCCCTCTCCCCATCCCCTCACCAGACAAACATTCATAATGGTTAGGTTGTTTTGTCTGAATATACTTTTAATTCCCCATTGTGTTCCCCCTCTTCAGATACTGTTAATTCCTTACCGTGCTTCCGATTTACACGTAATGTTAATTTCGCACTGCCGCAGTGACCGGATGCTTTGAGAGCAAGTAGAGGGCTTTCGGTTTTGTGTGTGTCTGCTCGTAAGTGTATATATTCCCAAAGACACAAACACTTTGTGATTGTTTTTTATTTATTCATTTATTACTATACTGTACCGTTTGGTTGCATATTGATGAGAACGGTTTGGTTGTCTTGGAATGAGCGTGTCCCATAACGGCCTCCGTATAGAGCTGTTTCCGGGTTGCGTTTTTTTTTTCCCCCCAGTTTCTTTACTGTGTGGTGCCATGATACTGTCTACAAATATAAGCAGTTCCTGTTTCATGGAAACATTATTGCTGCAGTTTATGCTGAACCTTTGAAGCAGAGTTTGTGAAGGGAATGGGGTAACGAGAGTGGAGGCAGCATGCTGTGAATGGGAAAGATGTCGTCACCGAGCGGTTCTTTTTTTAACGGTGTCAGTGAGGTATTTACGTTTTTTTATGTGAGGGGGAAAAAAAAGGTCTGGATGAATTTATTTAAGTATTTTTGTGCCTAAAGAGAGACAGACAGGCTACTGTTGCTTGATGCCTGCTGTTACAGTGCTGTGATGTTTAGCATTGGTGCTGCCCGTTGTGTGGCTAGTTTTTAGAAAAAGTTTGGAGCTCGGGTAGGTTAGTGGTTTGTGGTTGTTGTGAGGTCGCTCAGGGGAGAATAGTGCCGATTGGCATAGATACATGCTGATAAGGACACAACTGAAAAGTCCATTCAGCCAATCAAATTGAGGCTTTTTTTACCCATTTTATAAACCTAAGTAATAAACAGCACTTGTGAGAAAGAGAAGGAGGGAGGGAGGGTGCAGCAGTGCTCCCATTTCCCAAATAACCCACCCAATGTCATACATTCCACTCACCTCCCTGATGGCTTCCCTGGTGTGCCCACACAGTTCTGCCCCTGCTATATATCCCACCCACCTCCCCAATCCCTTCCTCAAACTGGTCTCACAGTCTGACCCCTACCATACATCCCCACCACCTCCATGAGCACTTCCCCTCTGTGCTCACAAAGTGCCACCCAGCCATACATCCCCCCACACTCCCCAAATTTCTTTTACCAGTGTGCCCTCATTGCTTCACCACTATCATAACCCACCCACCTCCCCGATCACTTCCCTAATGTTCCAGCACAGACCCATCTATCCCGCCCATCTCCCCAATTGCTCCCCTGGTGTAATTGCAGACCTACCCCTGCCATATATCCCACCCACATCCCTGATCCCTTACCTGGTGTGCCTGCAGAGTCCCACTCCTTCCAAATATCATACCCACCTCCTCAAGCACTTCAACGGTACACTCATACAGTTGCTCCCTGACAAATATTCCCTCACCATCCCAATCACTTACACTGTGTGCCAGCACAGTCCCACCCCAGTCAGATATCCTGCCCACCTCCCTGATTGCTTCCCAGTCTGCCCACACAATTCCACACCTGCCATATATCCCACCTACATCTCCTATCATTTCCTCAGTGTGCCCGCATGGTCCCAACCCAGCTCCTCCTCCTCTGACCTGTGGAGTTCCTCAGGGTTCGATCTTATCACCGATGTTGTTCTTGATATACATGATACCCCTAGGGAGGATCATCAGACAGTACAACCTGGGTTTTTACTGCAATACAGATGATACCGAGCTGTACATGTTTTTTGCATCAGGGACAAATGATACCATTGAAGTGCTGAATAAATGCTTTGCCGAGATCCAGGATTGGATGAACTCTAACTGGTTGAGACTGAACTTGGACAAGACAGAGGTATTAGTGATTGAGCCAGGTCACGGGCATGATGACACCTCCGCAATGACAACGGTTTGGTCCTGGGGTCGTCACCGTTGGAGGTGTCCTCTAGGGTGAGAAATCTGGGCATAATCCTTGACGACAGGCTGACATTTGAAACTCAGGTATCAGATGTCGTCAAAAGTAGTTTTTACCATCTGAGGAACTTCGCCTGGATTAAACCCCTAATTCCACCCGAAGAGCCACCATCACTGGTACATACCTTTGTGACATCTAGACTTGACTACCGCAATGCTCTGTATCTTGGGGTCAGTGGAGGGAACCTCTGCCAGCTGCAGCTAGTGCAGAATGCAGTGGCCAGGCTGCTGACAAGACTACCTACGTCCTGTCATGCGACCTTGGTCCTGCAGGGTCTGCACTGGCTGTCAGTCAGGTGGCGGGTTCTCTTCAAGTTGAGCTTGCTCACCTATAAGGCCCGATACAGATCAGGTCCTGGCTGCCTGTCAGACCTGCTTACTCCAGCTGTCCCAGCTCACTCCCTTTGTTCCTCCACCCAGGGCCTCCTGATGGTTCTGTGGACTGGGCTGAAAACCTCAGGTAATCCACTCATCGTGTTGGCTGGTCTGGTCCTCTGGAACTTGCTGCCATGATCTTTGAGGGAGGCCCTACGATGGAGGCTTGTAGGGGCCTAAAGACCCATTTGTTCAATCTAGTCTATCCGGCAAATGCATTTTAGTATAAATAATGTTTTTATAATAATTTTATATTGTTGTTGAATATTTAAATTGACATTTTAATAACCCTCTATAGATATATTTTTATTTTATGGTGCCCAGAGCCCCGGGGATTGGGTTGCTAATTAAATAAACATTGCTTACTACATTACTTACTTACTTACTTACACATATCCCTGATGACTTCCCCGATCTATCTAAAAAAATGTATGCCTGCCACATATCCCGCCATCCTCCAAAATTGCTTCCCTACTGTTCCCACACAGCCCTACCCTGCCATGTATCCCCCCACCTCCCTGATCCCTTCTCTGATGTGCCCACACTGTCCCACCCCTGTCAGACATCCATCCCATCCACCTCCTTGATCACGTCAGCACTGTGCCTGCATGGCTCCATCCCTGTCATACATCGCACCCACCTCCTCGGTCTGCCCACACAGTCCTACCCTGCTATGTATCCCCCCTCCTCCCTGATCCCTTCTCTGATGTGCCCACCCCTGTCAGACATCCATCCCATCCACCTCCTTGATCACGTCAGCACTGTGCCTGCATGGCTCCATCCCTGTCATACATCACACCCACCTCCTCGGTCTGCCCACACAGTCCTACCCTGCCATGTATCTCCCCACCTCCCTGATCACTTCTCTGATGTGCCCACACTGTCCCACCCCTGTCAGACATCCATCCCATCCACCTCCTTGATCACGTCAGCACTGTGCCTGCATGGCTCCATCCCTGTCATACATCACACCCACCTCCTCGGTCTGCCCACACAGTCCTACCCTGCCATGTATCCCCCCACCTCCCTGATCACTTCTCTGATGTGCCCACACTGTCCCACCCCTGTCAGACATCCATCTCATCCACCTCCTTGATCACGTCAGCATTGTGCCTGCATGGCTCCATCCCTGTCATACATCACACCCACCTCCTCGGTCTGCCCACACAGTCCTACCCTGCCATGTATCCCCCCACCTCCCTGATCCCTTCTCTGATGTGCCCACACTGTCCCACCCCTGTCAGACATCCATCCCATCCACCTCCTTGATCACGTCAGCATTGTGCCTGCATGGCTCCATCCCTGTCATACATCACACCCACCTCCTCGGTCTGCCCACACAGTTCTACCCCTGCCATACATCTCGCCTATCTTGCCAACCGCTTCAAAGGTCTGCCCGCAAAGTCCCACCCCTACTGAATATCCCATCCATTTCCCCAGTCGCTTTAACGGTGTGCACATAGTCACAGCCTTGTCATAAATACCCCACCTCCCTGTTCGCTTCCACAGTGTGCCTGCACAACCCTACCTACCCCCCTGATCACTTCCCTTGTGTGCCAGCACAGTGCCACCCTGCCATATATACCGCTGAAGTCTGCACTCGCTTCCCTGGCAGTGAGCACAGTCCCACCCCAACCATATATCCAACTCATCTCCCTGGTTTGCCCACACAGTCCCGTCCCTGCCAAACTGTATATTCCACGCACCTCCCCAATTACTTCCCATCTGCCCGCACAGTCTCATCCCTCCCATATATTCTGCCCATCTCCCCAACCGCTTCCCTGGTTTGCCTGCACAGTCCCACCCCTGCCATATATCCCTACACTTCCTCAATTGATCCCCTGGTGTTCCTGTACAGTCCCAGGCCACCCCCTGCCATATATACCAACCACCTCCCTGATTGCTTCCCTGGTGTGCCAACACTGTCCCACCCCTGTTATATATCCTGCCAACCTCACAATTGCTTTCCCAATCTGCCCAGACAATCCCACTGCCCCCTGCCATATATCCCACCCATTTCCCCTACTACTTCCCTGGTGTGCCTGCTCAGTCCCACCACTCCATAGATCCTGCCTTCCTCCCTGATCCCTTTTCTGGTGTGCCTGCACACTCCCACCACTTCCATTTCTCCCATCCACCTCTGCAATCACTTCAATGGTATGTCAGCAGTGTCAGCCGTGCAGTATATTCCCCCACAGTCCCATCACTTCCTCAGTTTGCCTTAATTGTCCTACCCCTGTCATGTTTCCTACCCACCTCTCTGTTTGGTTCCCTGGTGTGCCTGCATAGTCCCACCTCTACAATACATCCTCCCCCCTCCCTGATCTCTTTCTTGGTATGTCAGTAAAGTCTCCGCCCTGCCATATATCTCGCTCCCCTCTCTGATCACTTACCCAGTCAGTCCACACAATCCAAACCATGCAGTATATCCCACCTCTTCCCCAATCGCATCTCTGCTGTTCCAGCACAGTCTGACCCCTGACATATAACACTGTGCCGCATGGCTCCATCCCTGCCGTACATGCCACTCAACCTCTCCTGCTCTGCAAGCACAGTGCCACCCCAGCTCTATACCCTGCTCACCTCCCCAACCACTTCACTGGTGTGCCAGCAAAGTCTCACTCCTGTTGAATATTCCTCCCACTTCCCCAATCACTGTAACAGTGTGAACAGTCACACCCCTACTACATATAGCATATGGAGATGAGTATGGGAAGCAGGAAGGACAGACTTGATGGGTCAGAGAGGTACTTTTCTGCCTTCAGATTTCTGTGATTCTGTGATATCCCCCACCTCCCTGTTTGCTTCCACAGTGTGCCATCATAATCTCATCCACCTCCTAGATCACTTCTCTGGCGTACCAGCACAACCCCACCCATACCACACATATTGCTGACTTCAACAATCTGTTGTGCTTGCTGCGCCAGCTCAGTCCAACCCTTGCCATATATTCCACCCACCTCCCTGATCACTTCCTCGATCTGCCTGCACAATCCCACACTTCCAATGAAAGATAAAGAAGTCACTCAAGGGATCATTCAATGAGTTAGGTCAGCTAAACCCAGAAACATGAGATCAATACCAACAAGCATTTGTCAATGCCGAATGTTTGCTTGCTGGCATTGGCATTGGTAGTGTAGGAGTTACAGAGCTGCATAATAGGAATGGCAGTGAAGTAGTGAACTGAAGCCAACCCCATCACCACCCTGCAGATAGTGACAGGCATTGGGGTGTGCCTTTGGGTCATCAGGCATAACGGCCGCCATTTCACCACCCTACCGTGCAGACACTGACAAGTGTCCTGCGGTGTGCCTTAGGGTCTTTGACCCTTATGCACACCCCATTCCATCAGAAATATTGTGAGATGGGTGCAATATAGGAGAATGGGGTGAACTTTGGGCGAAGAGTCAAGGCACCCTCGATGCCTCTCAGTGGCTGCAGGGTGTGGGTGGGGTGGAATAGTATGAGCATTGCAGGTGACAATCCCAAGTCACAGCCCTGATGCCTGTCATTCTCTACAGGGTGGGGTGTTATGTGGAAACCCTAACGCCTCAGGCATTTGTTGGTATTTTCCTCCAAATTTTCAACATGGGTTTTTGTGACCCCACCTCATGAACAGTGGCAATCAGTTTGTTAGCCGAAAGCTGCTTTTGCACAGCGACTACGGCATTTGTCACCACAGGTGCAAAAACACATTCTGAACAGGATGTGAAAAATGACAGCTGTACTGTTCATGGTGAGGTGTAAAAAATGGCAATGTTGAAAATCTGCAGTGAAAATATTAAAAAAACTGGAGAAGTCACGAGCATGCGTAGAAACTGTGCAACGTGCACCCGTAATGTAATTAGTTTGGGAATTGTTTACAGCAGATTGTCAACACAGGCATTTTGGGACCTCCGGTCATGAACAATGTCACTGTGATTTTCTTTATCTGCCCCGAACAATGATTTCCCACAGCGACCACGCATTTCTGTGCTGAAAGTGTGAAAACACATTTCGGCCATGTTGTGAAAAATGACAGCTGTACTGTTCATAAGGAAGTGTGGAAAAATGCCACTGGTGAAAATCTGGACTGAAAATATTACAAATTCATGAACTTACGAGGGTGTGTGGAAACTGCACAATACTCACTTGTAACACTGTCATTTTTAGGAATTTTTTCACCAAATTTTCAAAATAGCCATTTTAAGACCTCTGCTCATGAACAGTGTCACTGTGATTTTCTTAATGTGTCCCATACATTGATTTCGCACACCGACTGTACCATTGTGCGCTACATGGGTGGAAACATGTTTTGGGTGAGATGTGAGAAATGACAGCTGTACTGCTCATAAGGAGGTGTGGTAAAATGTCAATGTTGAAAATCTGGAGTGAAAATATTGAAAATTTGCGAACTTATGAGCGTGCGTGGGATCAGCGCAACAAACGCTTGTAAAACAGTCATTTTTGGGATTTTCTCACCGAATTTTTAACATAGCCATTTTAACACTTCTGCTCATGAACAGTGTGACTGTGATTTTCTTAATGTGTCCCATACATTGAGTTCGCTTTACCGACTGCGCCATTCGCGCTACATCTGCGATGAAACACATTTTGGGTGAGGCGTGAGAATGACAACTGTACTGCTCATAAGGAGGTGTGGTAAAATGGCAATGTTGAAAATCTGGAGTGAAAATGTTGAAAATTCGCGAACTCACGGTGCATAGGAACAGTGCAACACATGCTAGTAAAATAGTCATTTTGAGAATTTTTTCACCAGATTTTAACATAGCCATTTAACACCTCTGCTCATGAACAGTGTCACTGTGATTTTCTTAATGTGTCGAACATTGATTTTGCACACCAACTGCGCCATTGTGTGCTACATGCTGTGAAACACATTTTTGGGTGAGATATGAAAATGACAGCTGTACTACTCATAAGGAAGTGTGGTCAAATGGTAATGTTGAAAATCCAGAGTGAAATATTGAAAATTCATGAACCTACTGATGCATAAGGAACAAGAAAGCGCAGCGCACACTCGTAAAACAGTCATTTGTAGGAATTTTTCACCAAATTTTCAACCATAGGCTTTTGAGAGCCCACACCTCATGAACACTGGCACTGTCATTTCATTAATCGGTCCCGAAAGGTGATTTTGTGCAGTGAATGTGAAATCACCCTTCGGGCCCGATTAACGTCAATACAGTGACAGAATTCATGAGGAGGGGGTCCCAAAAACCCCATGTTGAAAATTTGGTGCCAAAATTCCAAAAAATGCCTGAGATATGCAGCAAAGTTGAAAAAACCCTGTTCATTACATTATACAGCTTAGATACATAGATACATAGACAGTGTCGGCAGATAAGGGCCTATGGCCCACCCAGTCTGCCCATTTGAGCTTGTAAGTTCAGTTTATGTTTTCCTAGAAGTCTGTGCCCCTTACCCCTGACCTCCAGAATTCCTTTATGTCTATCCCATGCATTCTTAACTCCCGTGATTGTTTCAGCCCCCACCACTTCCTCTGGCAGGTGTTCCACTTGTCCACCACCCGTTCTGTGAAGAAATTCTTCCTCATGTTTCCTTTGAATCGTCCTCCCTCCAACTTCATCCCATGCCCTCTAGTCCTGGAACATCTTTTTCGCTTAAAAATAGTGTATTCCTGTACCCTGTTCCTCCCTGTGAGATACTTGTATGTCTCTATCATATCCCCTCTTTCCCTCCTCTCCTCCAGGGAGTACATGTTCAGTTCCTTCAACCTGTCTTCATAGGACTTGTGATGTAATCCATGCACCATCTTTGTTGTCCTCCTCTGAACCTTCTCTACCCTGTCTATGTACTTACGTAGGTATGGTCTCCAGAACTGTACACTGTACTCCAGGTGGGGGCCTCACTAGTGTCTTGTATAAGCGGAATTATGACCTCCCTTTTCCTGCTGGTGATGCTCCTGCCTATACATCCCAGCATCCTATTTGCTTTACCTGCTGCCTTGTCACACTGTTTCCCTACCTTGAGGTCATCAGAGATGATAACACCAAGATCCCTTTCCTGCTCGGTGCATGCTATATCCTCACCCCCCAACTGATATATTGTGCCAGGGTTTTTGTGCCCCATATGCATTATCGTGCACTTCTTTGCATTGAATTTCAACTGCCAAACCCCTGACCATTCTTCAAGTTTCTGCAGGTCCCTTCTCATTCTGTCTACACCCTCTGGTGTGTCTACTCTGTTACAGAGCTTTGTGTCATCAGCGAACAGTGAAATTCTGCCTTCTAGGTCCTGTGCAATGTCACTGATGAAGATGTTGAATAGGACGGTCCCAGCACTGATCCCTGTGGTACCCCACTGGTCACTCTTCCCTCTGTGGAGTGACAGCCATTTACCACCACCCTCTGTGTCCTGCTCCCCAGCCAGTTACCTACCCACCACACTACTGTCCTGCCCACACCCATATTCCCCAGTTTGTGTAATAGTCTTCTATGTGGCACAGTGTCAAAGGCCTTGCTGAAGTTCAGATAGGCCATGTCCACTGCCCTCCCTGATCCACTTCTCTAGTCACCCAGTCAAAAAATTCAATGAGGTTGGTCTGACATGACCTTACCCTGGTGAAACCATGCTGCCTTGGGTCCTGTAGTCCATTGACAACCAGATGTTCCACCATGTACCGGCATTTCCTCAGTTCGCGGTCGGCTTTGAAGAGTGCAGGCGTGTTTCTGAATCCACCAAGATCGTTGGCTGAGCTCGGAGTAGTATGGGATGAGGTGAGGTGTGGGAGAGGCAGTGCGCAGTGGTGGGCGTGGGTGGGAGAGGGGGTGAAGACAGCAGCGAGGAAGGTTTTTCTTTCAGGTTTTTTTATTTGGACTACGCGGGACGTGCTCACGCTGGGGTGGGCTCCCAGAGTGGCAGCTGGAAAGCTGATGGGGGCAGTGGAGCCGATGGAGGATTGGGCACCCCTGTCGGCCATAGGACCTGTTGCCATGCTGGGGTGGGCTCCCAGCATGGCACCAGATAGTCTGGGGGAGAACAGTAGAGCCGACAGGGGTGGGCACCCCTGTTGGCCATACAGACTTCGAGGGAGGAACAGTAGAGCTGGCCGGGGATTGGGCACCCCTGTCCAGCCATACAGTGTGTGCGTGGGGAGGTAGAGCGATGAGTCACTAATGCGGCGCACGGTGTGTGTGTGTGTGTGTGTGTGTGTGGGAGGGGGAGCGCTGCTCACTCAAGCGGTGCTCTCCCTTTCAACTGTATGGCACTGCATTTTGGATCGTCGCACTATGTTTCTTGCACATGCGTGCAAGCAAACATAAAAAGGTTAGTCAGCTAAACCCAGAAGCGTGAGATCAGTACCAAAAAGGTTACTCAATGAACTCAGATGGAGGTACTGAAAAATAAAACTTTGTATGCACTCAAAATCTTAAACTATCAGCTGGTAGAAAAATACAGACAATGTCTCTATACAAGCAATATGTAAAAGGGACCAATAAAGTGGGGAGTAGCTAGCAGCCTAAACCATACCCCACCTCCCCAATCACTTCCCCAGTATGCCTGCAGCCCCACTCCACAGAGAGGTCAGATTCACGCAGGTATTCTACTTAGTGCCTGTGAAAGGTAAGGGGTTAACAATACTGGCTGACTGCTGAAAGTAACAGGATCAGTTTCAGCTGTCAGATGGTCACTGTGCCTGTAATAAATAAATAAATAAATATGCACAGAAAAGAAAATCAGCCTTAGAAACAAAAGACACACATACAGTAGTGGCATCCTAAAAGAGGTGCACTCACACAGCCTTTCTCAGAATGACGAGGGTCCACTCCCATAACCATGTCCATGAATCATGATTGTTAACTAATCCTTTCTTGGTGATGCCTTGGGGTCAGTAAATAAATAGTCAGAGACTGCTTTTTCAGAATAACAAAGGTATACCTCTTAACTGTCTCTCATTATGAGATGTCCATCATTTTACCCCTTGGAAGTACTTTGCCACACATATAGTATAGCCCACATCTGGAGGGGTCTGCCCACACAGAGGAGATACTTACTGTAAACAACAAACTGTAGCAAAGCAAAGTTTCACAACATTATGTGATGCCACAGACAATTGAAACCTTGATCAAATAAAAGCAAGGGGTTTCATGGTGCTCTGACTTTATATCTTCATGTCTGATGATGTGTCCCTCATTTGTAGTGCATCTGTCCCTGAAGTCATAGCAGCGACAGAAGGTTAAGAGACAGGCTGTGGCTGCTGTGAAGTAAGGACAAGGTCCACTCCAACTTAAACCTGATCATTTTTTAAGTACTGTTTTAGTGTGCTGGGTCCGTGAATAAATTCAGCAGCCCCCCCCCCCATATAATTTAATTATAGAGACAGAGATTCCATTCTCAGAATGCTGTGGTGTGGGTCCATTCCAGGATCCGTCCTAATTCCCGCAATACCGAATGACGAAATCCCGAAAAAAAAATATCGAATAAACAAAATAGAGAAATAAAATAAGACCGACAATAGGAAGACAGAAAATCTAAATCCCGCATCTAATCTCCGGGCAGCAGTAGCAGCACTACTAAAGTATTGATTATTATCTATTCAGAATAAAAGTTGATCAAGCACTAATGAAGCTTGATACTCAAAATATCTGAGTCTCTGAGTTAGAAGGTCTTATGGAGTCCTCAGTACAGACAGCAGTGGTCAAAGGTTTTGGAGAAATAATTTCAGAACAATTGTATTGCCATAGTCCATTAAACACGGCAAAGCCACATTTAAACATATATGATGGCTTCACCAGTAAAAGTTGGATTCTCCCAGATGAAAATAGAGCTCAAGTAGAATATTGTGCAGAATACTGAATACTGAATGCTAAAATACTAGGTAGTAGAGTGTTACTTACTTTCAAAGTTGTCTCTGTTGGGAGCCCAAGTGCCTATAATTCTAGAGACCTTCAATGGATCCCTTGGATTTTCTTTTAGTATTGATCTGAGTCCCGATTTAAAAAAAAAAAAAACGAAAATACCAGCCAATGCAGGCGCATAACGTTCGAAACCCGTTTTGTGAAAGGTGTCTAAAAAAAGTAAAATTGCACGAATTGCACAAATGGAGTGCTTTAAAGTGCTTCAATGTACTCGCAATCCTGTATTCTCATTTCTGCCAAAAACACATCCAAGCCAATTAAAAATTAAAAGCAGATCGGACTCCAGATTTGAGCTCTAAATTCCTAAGTTGGTTTATTTTAGTAATTTATTTTAAAATTACCAATTATTACTTCTCAGTACGGAGCCTTCAGTATGATGAAGCCAAGTGCTGCAGAGAGACAGAGCTTAGCATAAATGTAATAGAAGCTCAGAAATCTCGAATGCTTGGACTGCTTACTTCAGCTTTTGCATCGCTTAATGTCATAAAACACTGAGTATGCGCAGTGAAAACTTTGATTACAGCCTTGCATCAGTGCACCAGGTAATCAGGTAATCATCACACCTGATGACCTCATGACCTTTTATATTTCAGTATTTTGTACGTCGGGATTTCAAATGTATCGGGAAATTGGCCGTTCGGGATATTTTTCGCGGTAATTTACAATTCTGTATTTTTTTAGACAGGATTTAGTACCTAACCCGTCCATTCCAATGTAAACACCCGTGATTATTCTAATTTATTTTAATTACATGTTTGTGGTCGGTAGATAAATTAAATAAGCAGTCCTATTAATCAGAGACTCAGAGCCCCACACCTGGTGACTGATAACCAATTAAAGAGCTTGTCAACACGGAGAGTGCCATAAACTCAAAGAGCAAGAAAGCAGAAAAAAGACGCTCAGATTTTGAATACCCTCTGAGCTCGTAACTGCGCATGTGTGCTCACAGTATGCATGCACAGACGACCAGGGTAACAAATCTTGACAGGTAGCATGATTTGATACTACACCGGTACTAGTATCAGTCACTGAGAGAGGCATCATATTTTTCAGTCATTCATCCACCAAATGTAGACTATTGCACTTCAAAAGGTGGAACAAAAAGGTCAAATGTGAGGACCTCATCATATCTTCAAGATTCAGAAAGGTGTGCTGTAATGTTCAGGTTTCCTCTTACTTAGTCGGATGACATAATTTTCACAATCACTGTTTGGAATTTTGCTTGAAAATCCTAGTGTAAAATGTGGCAAAGCAATTATATTTCAAAGGCAACCAATCCAGGAGGATCTGGGTGCCTTACAAACATTAGGAGAGTATAAACAGGTGAAAGATATAGCATAGAAAGTTAAACATTTTAAAATAACCTGACCCATAACTCACATTGTCAGCAACAACAAAAAGGAGTTTTGAACAAGTTTTAAACATTTTGGGGGGGCTTATATTACTTCGGGGGGGGTACAGTATTCCATAAAACTGGTGTTGGAGCTCTGAAAGTATGATCCCATAGACTTAAGATGAGATCTGTGAATACACAAGAAACCCAACTTGGAAAAACGAAGTGGGCACTAGGCACCCATGGGTGTAAAAGCTTCAGGAGGTCTTTGAGGTAGTCATGTAGGATATCACCCTCTTGGTGTGGGACAGAGGGCTTTTGTGAGATAAAATTAGACACTTCCTCATAACCTGGAACAGTTGAGAGGTATGCAAGGCATATGCTGTACCTCTCAACCTCCTACTGAACAAAGCAGGAATAAGGCTTAAAAATATCAGGGACAACTGAATGTCCAAAATCAGGAACACACCTTAAAAAATGGTTATAGCCAAAAAAAATGCTTATCACAATGTCTGGTTTGTGGGGGAAGGGATGGGTAAAATGCAGAACACTGAAATGGCTGTGACATGCAAATAGTGAACAAAACAAAAAAGTTACTGCTAAACTGCTTGAACTTGCACAAAATTTGTATAGGGTTTTGCATTTTGGCAGTTCTGGTCTTTTGCCTTTCACCAAATTCCTCTGAAAAGCATAACTTGAAAAAGAAAAGTAATAATGTACACTGTTACTTTGTTTTCAGTTTTGTATTTTTTTATAATGCATGGTGGAATGTTGTTCTGCATGAAAATCAAATGTCTAGAATATAGAGAATACTGGCTGGGCAACTGTGCACAACCAGCCTGTGCTGCCACCGAGGGGTTCTGATTCTGATAGACCTCGAGAGTGAAGCTCGAGAGGTCGCACAGAATCAGAACCTGAGGTGGTGAATTCAATTAGTTGGGCACAGTTTGCCCCAGATAATATTCCCTATAATGAATAGTGACCCCACAGGTTCTGCAACAGTAACAAAATAAAAAAACCTTGAAATGCATTCAAATTTGCTGCACTTCTCTGCCACATTTGGAAAAAAATGCCACCACCATTCTGTGAAAAAATGTACTGTTAATTCTGGATATGCTTTGGCCAGTTTTCATTGGATTAAACGCAGGCTTGTGTGCTCTCAAAATAGCTAAGATGTTGTTGTACCACAGTACAGTATTACCATGTTCCATGAACTTTGACCTGTGGTACAGCAACATTTTGATTGTGATGGATTTCTATGTGTAACAAGGGGTGACTATACACTATACAGTTGTGCTGCGACATCTTGTTGTACTGCAGTACTGATGTCACTACTACAGCACAGCAAATTAAAATGCTGCAGCACAGCTGCTTTCCTTTAGTCAATCAAGCACAAAGCACTTTTTTTAAAACTTGAAATTACAAAAACAGCTGCAGTGCAGTCACTAGATGCATGTTAAATCAATAATTTGAGCCTGTCACCAGCCCTCAGTGCATCCCCCCCCCCAACTCCCAGTTCACTAAAAGGAAGTGTAGTGTCTGAAATGGGCATGGATGTCTATACACTACAAAAGATAATGTATGGGCATCCATACATAGACAAGCCTGTGTCTTCATCTCAAGGTTTCTATGGCAACCAGGAACCTCTCGTGCTTCGCTCATGAGGTGCCTGCTTCCCATAAAAACCTTGAGATGCAGTCACTGGCTTTATTTATTTAGTTTTTATTGATCAGATAAGCATACTAGACAAAGAACTGCCTATTTTCAGATATGACCCAGGAGGTTACAAGACATGCAGGTATCCAATTTTAACAGTGAAAAGACACTAACATATGGGTTAAGTAGCAGTAAAGTAAAGGTCACAGCAACTAAAACAGTTTATATGTATGACACAAATGTATAAAATCATGGTTCTGAGTAGGCTTTGTTGTGTGTGGCTGCCCATATGTTATCCTCTGTGTTTTACTAGGAAGAAGCTCTGTTGAACAATGCTCATTTACAAGGACGTCCTGGTAGGATAATTAGATTGCAGTGGTAAACACAGAATAGTATAGTATATTCTGAACATAAGTTTTACAGATAGAAGATCATGGCAGATGTGCAAAGACATGTCACACAGACAGTTACACAACATGCTTATGCTTCAAATCCCAAATTTTTGAGGGTCCATGGAAATGTTTTAAGCAAAATCAGGGATGTCCTGGAGAATCATTTACTATTAAAAGGTATGGAAGGAAGTGCTTCCCGGATTTCTGCATGTTCCCAGTCCCAGCCCTGATCGATCCATGTAACTAATATTTAATTATTCATTGCAAACAAATAAAAAACTGCATCAGGGTTTAAACACAAAACGTAAAACAATGGGAAAAGAAAAGTTAGGGGATAAAGATCTACAGTTTTGGTGAATCTGGGGTGTGTTGTTCCTCAGGGTTTGAATGATCATGTTGGCATTACTAACTCCAGGGGTTCAGTTAATTTATTTTTAGTGGAAATCAGATACATCCATGAGTTAAAATCTTAAAGTCATTCCAATTTTTTGGAAGTCAAAATATTTCCCAGATCCCACAAGTTGAAAGCCAGTCCTCTAGGTATTATCAATTTATGGATGGTAATACAAATATTAGTGATAAAATACAGTTTCTTTTAGAAAAAAAAACATGATTTCTTTGCTTCTGTGCCTTCAGTTTTGGAAGTCATCCAGTTTAGTTTTTTATATTTGAAAGTCAACAACTTCCTCCTCCTTTATTTTTGGAAATTTTTGCCTTATTTTTCAGAGTCAAAAACTCCCAAAACAGAGTTAACTGAAGCCCTGACTAACTCTGTGTAGTTTGAATGCTGTCTGATTTTATGCATTCATTTGAAATCTTTAGTTGTCAGCCATGTTTGGACATAGATTTGATGTTTCACTTATTAATATCCCTTACACATTTAATATTCTGCCTGTTTATTAGTTTATTTCTGAGGTTCCTATGTCATTCTGTTTTCACTGTGTTTATGCTTACTTTGTCTGACGCTTGCTTTGCTTTCTCCGCTTTGTAATCTCCTGGGTCATACTTGAAAATCGGCATGTATTTGTCTAGTATGCTTACCTAGTCAATAAAAGCTAAATAAATAAATTGCCCTAAAGTCAGTACCTTCTATTCAAGCAGTACTTTATTACTAGCTTACTTTCTGACAAGACCGTGCTGGAGTAAGAGTCATGCCAGTGCTGCGTTGCATGATCATTGAAACCTGAGGAATCGCATGTCACAGATTCACCAAGGCTCCAGGGACTTTGTGTCCTAACTTTTCATTTCCCTACTTTTTATGTCTTGTGTTTGAACTCTAACTGATGCATTAACATCAGGCTTTTTTTACAGTAAATTTCCTTACTTTTTGAAAAAGACCGATAACAACTGACACCTACAGCTTTTGTCAGTGCGGGGCCCTACATGCCCTACCTGAAGCAACAGGCCCATCAGAGACCCCCAGAGGAAGACCTACCTGCTGGATCGATATAGAGGGGTGTTAGCCCAGTTTTGGCCTGTGATGACTTTTTGTTAAAATATGTTTTTTCCACCACTTATCTATGGGTATGTGCCCAGCTTCTTTCCTGTCTTTTTAAGGGTGCTGCACTTATAGCTTGCTTTGTACAGTGCCCTACACAATGCAGCCAGACCTGTAGCTTGCTTCGGGTAGGGTGGGCCCACAGACCTGTGCAAAGCAAAAGACTTCTTAAAATCAGAGTCCATAGGCAAAAATGCAAAAAGACTGTTTTCACAGATGAAAAAACTCCATCTGAAATAGCATGAACAGGCTTTTCACAGCTGAAAAAGCTAAGACCATTTGTGAAAGAACAAAAAGACTGTTTCCACAGATGAAAAAAACTAAGTTCACCTCCGAAAGTAAAAAAACATTATTGTCGCACATGAAAAAAACCCTAAGTCCATCTGCACAATGTTTTTGTCGGCATGTGCACCACATAAAAGTATTTTTAATTGTAGCTTAAAGGTTGATCAGGAAGTTGGTGGATCTTGGGGTTGCGGAAAAGATAGCCAGATGGGTGTAAAACTGGCTGAGGGACAGAACCCAGAGGATGGTGGTGGGGGAGAGTCATCTGGCACCAGAGAGGTAACCAGTGTGGTCCTGCAGTGCTCAGTGCTGGGGCTGGTGTTGTTCAGTGTTTTCATCAGTGACATTGGGGATTGCATTAAGAGCAAAATGAGCCTATTCACAAATGACACCAAGCTCTGCGGGAGAGTGGACACAGCTGAAGGGATACAGGACCTACAGGAAGATCTGGAAAAGCTGGGGAGGTGGTCCAGGATCTGGCAGCTTGGCTTCAATGCTGAGAAATGGAAAGTTATGCATATTGGAGCCAAGAATCCCAGGACAGAGTACTACCTGGGTGGTGTCCGAGTATCTGCATCGAAGGAGGGAGAAGAACCTAGGAGTGATGATCACTAATGACCTGAAGCACTCCACAAAGTGCAAGAAAGCAGCAGTAAAGGCAGACGAGATGCTGGGATGCATATCTAGGGGGATCAGTAGTAGGAGAGAGGAGGTTATACTGCCCTAGTACAGGTCACTGGTAAGGTTGCATCTAGAATATGGAGTTCAGTACTGATGCACACACCTCAAAAAAGAACATTAACCTGCTAGAGAAGGTCCAGAGGAGGGCTAGAAAGATGATAGTGGGTCAGCAGGGTAAGGCATACAAGGAGAGGTTGAGGGCACTGAACATGTACTCAATGGAAGACAGGAGAGAGAGGGGGCATAATTGGGACCTTCAGCTACTTGAAAGGGATAAATAAGGTTGATAAGGAGTCTCTTTAAGCTGAGTGGCAACCATAACATGAGGGGGCACCGTCTTAAGCTGGAGGTTGGGAGGTTTAGGAGGGAGGTCAGGAAGCACTTCTTCACAGAGAGGGTGGTGGACACTTGGAATGTGCTGCCAGAAGAGGTCATCTCATTGAAGACAGTGGGCAGCTTTAAGAGAGGCTTGGATAGGCATGGGGGAAGGTAAGGATCATGGGTAGGGAGGATGGGAGTAGGGAGGGAGGGCAGGGACATTATCTCAAGCTGTGGACCCTGCAAAACGAGCAGACTTGATAGACCAAATGTCCTTCTTCTACAGACTTTTTTGTATGTTTGTATGTTCTGTATTGTACCTGACCTTTGCAGTGTCAGTGGCTCAGCAGGTTGAACACTCGCCTTTGAGGCCGAAAGATCAGAAGGTTGTGGTTCTATCCCCACACCAGGCACTTGGGTTAAATACTAACACTGTAGTGCAGCATGAGGGGGGTGCTGCACTCCTGTGTGTCATCCATGCACAGGTCAGGAAGCATAGGAAAATCAGGAGCAGTTGTAGAATTCACCAAAAAATGTTTATTTACACTAGCAGTATCATAAAATAAACTTGTTCGGTATTACTATTTATAGAGGCAAAATAAAAAAAAGTTTTCTTTGAGTCTCTGTGTCCCTTGTTTTCCTAATCTCTCTTGCAGTTGCATCTTAGCTCCTTTATAATCCCTTTCAACCCCCATTCTTAGCAAGCATCCTGTTTTTGTAAATTTCAGGCAGGAGCTGCTAGAACACAGTGTGCTTGAGCTGAGGCCCCATTTCCACAGGTTTTACAAAAGGCTTAAAAATTGAACTCAGGTAACCTCTTGTGTTTCCAATAGCTTTTTGCAATTGTCTCAAATTATAGATATATACATTTCAACAGTAACACTATCTATTTTCTAAACAAAAGGAATTCTAATATCAGTCACATTACCATGCAATGATTTGCACATATTTTTATATTAGCAGATATGTAAGGGAGGAAAAACAGACAGCAAGAGAGGACTGAGGTACAGTGAGCGGCAAAGAATTGCGAGATGATCAGGGTGATCAAATCCAAAGTCTCACAGGAAAATTGGGTTGCGCAACCAGACAGAGAAGAGACAGAAAAGGAACGATCCTTGCATTTTAAACACTTTCTCTAACAAATGGGACAGGGTCGTATTCCACTCTGTCACACACACACCCACCTCCTTAAGAGGGAACCTGTTTTATCAGACAGATTTCTAAAACTTTCTATTAATTCTCTAATAACATTTGCTGCTTTCAGCAATTAAGCACATATGCATGATCCATTTTTTTCTAACAGTACAGCAAGCAGTAACGTTCAAACCCATACATTTGTTTTCAACCTTCAGAACCTGCAATTACTGATCCACATCTTGACAGAAAATCAGCATTGCTATTCTCTTTACCAGATTTGTGTATCACAGTGAATTTAAATGGCTGTAGTGCCAGGTACCACATTGTGATTCTGGAAGTTTTATCTTTCATCTGGTTAAGCCACCAGAGAGGATTGTGATCAGTTACAAGAACAAAATCAGTTCCTAGCAGATTAAACTTAAGGGACTCCATGGCCCACTTTGCTGCTAAACATTCCTCTTTGATGGTGGAGTACCTTTTCTCTTTGTCATGCAACTTCCTACTTATGTACAGAATAGGATGTTCTATCCCATCTACTGTATATTTTGACTCAGTACTGCACCTAAGCCTACATTGGATGCATCTGTTTGTAGCAAAAATGGTTTCCCAAAGTCTGGCTTCTTAAAACAGGGGCTGAACATAATGCAACCTTTCTGGCTTGAAACGCTTCATCACACTCTGAGGTCCATTTCAGATTATTTGGGTACCGTTTTTCCATGAGTTCAGTGAGGGGAGTAGCTAACTCTGCAAAGTTGGGAACAAATCTCTGATAATAACCAGCCAACCCTAAAAATGACCTGACATGTTTCTTTGTTTTAGGGACAGGGCTTTTATCTTAGAAACCTCTGGCTTGACTTCTCCCATTTCCCAACACATAGCCTAAGTATCTGGTTTCCTGCATGTCCAATGCACATTTGGTAGGATTAATAGTCAGACCTGCATTTTTGATAGCTTGGATAACTGCTTGTAGGTGTTCCAGGTGGCTTTTCCAGTCTGGACTGTACACCATGATATCGTCCAGGTACGCAGCACAATAACCAGTGTGAGGGGATAAAATGACATCCATGTACCGCTGGAATGTAGCTGGCGCACCATGTACCTGTAAATCAAATGGCATGGTGGTGAACTGATAAAAGTCCTATAAGGGTGGCAAATGCAGTTTTATCTCTGGATTCTTTAGTTAAAGGTATTTGCCAGTAACCCTTGGTGAGATCGAGGGTACTGATATACTTTGCAATCCCCAGTCTGTCCACCAAATCATCTATTCTGGGCATAGGATAACTGTCAAATTCTGACACTTGATTAAGTTTCCTAAAATCAAGGCAGAGTCTAACACCCCCTTCTTTTATGTTTACAATTATCTTGGGAAATGATCAATCACTTCTCGACTCCTCTATGATACCCAGTTCTTTCATTTTTTATATTTTCTTAACCACATTAACTCTTAACCATTCTGGTAACATGTATGTGTTTTGCCTAATAGGACAATCATTCCTTGTCACTATTATGTGCTCAGCCCCTTTTGCTCGGCCTGGTACCATGGTAAAAGTACTGTTAAATGGCTTTAGCACATTATGAATGCCTTCAGTTTGTTCTGAGGTTAAGGAAACATTAACCTCCACAGCATCAGCATTTACAGTTTGTTCTAGTCTGTCATAAGCTACATCAATATCTTCCTCATCGGTTTCTGGTAAAACTAGCAAAGCAGCTTTAGGCATTTTTTCAACCCATTTCTTGAGGAGATTAGCATAGTATATCTTAGAAGGCTTTTTCCTGTCAGGGGTCCCAATCTCGTAGTTAACAGTGCCAGTATGTCTAAGCACTTTATAGGGCCCTTGCCACTTCATTAACAGCTTATTTTCTGTTGTGGGTAATGTCACAAATGCACTCAGCAGGTCAGGCCCTCTGCTCCCACAATGCCAACCTCTGAGTGCAGTAATGTGAACAGGTAACAGACAGGGTAACCCTCCTGTCTGCTTGTGGGTCCGAATCAACTTTAGTCTCAAGTTCTGGGGGTATACAAACTATGAACCTTATGCTAGTGTACCCAAATGTACAGACTCAGATATTATTCTCTTCAGGGGATGCAATATATCTTTCGCCTAAGGGCACCTAACCAGGTATCCAAAATGAACCCTTAAATCTCTATAAAAGACCTTAAGTATATTCATACCTTTTCCCAGTTTAGTAACACCATCAAGCTTTTGAACAGTTGTCAAATTTAACCATTTATACGTCATATGCAAAAAAGAACTTGGAAGACACACAGGCAGTCTCTTGAATAAAAGGTTTACTAAAAATGGATAAACATATGTAAAATGTAAACACATAACAATATATCAAAGAGCATACAATCACTTAAAAGAAAACAAGGAAAACTACAACGCAAAAACTCCTACCATAATGCAATTAGACTTTTTCTATCTAATGTATTTCCTCCTTAAGTGCCTAAGTTAGATCACAGAGCTGTGTCTTTCTACAGTCCCAGGATGGAATATATCTCAAACAGCTCAGACACAGCATTAGCTTAAATTGTGTCTCTCCACACCCCTTCTATGAGTCATCTAGCTCCTCCTTTTAGAATATAAAAAAAAAAAAAAATGATGTCCTACCAGGAGGTATTTTAAATAAGGTGACATCAGCAAAAACTAATTTCCCAAATTATAGTCTTTGATTTCCCAGTTCAAAGGGTTTTATAGCTTTTTAACACCAGTTGATATTAAATGTTCTTCCTCTTAAGACGCCATAAAAGTTTATGATATTCATCCTTTGGCAGACTCATAAAGTCCCATTTTGTTTCCACTTCAAAGAAGCAACAGGTCATAAACAAAAGGCCATAAAATGCAATGTCTCAAGGAAATTAATTACATTACAGAGATCTCCTGGTTTAATATATATACTGTAATTTCACTGAAACCGGGGGGGGGCACCCATACCACAGGCTGTCTTATGTGAGACAAATCATATATTATTTTTATATTACAAATATCATAGAACAATCATAAGCAGCTGGCCAAGCGTCACAATCCTCCCCACCTAGACTAAATTTGGGGGCTTTATTCCCTGCATGGGATGAGCTTCCCCAGTCAGTTCACTTCTCATATACATGCGACAGGCCATCAGTGTTCTGACTGGTCGCTCCAGCCCTATGTAAGATTGTCATGTCATACCCTTGCAAGGCAAGACCCCATCTTAACAGTCTACCATTATTTTTTACCATTTGGGTCAGCCAAACCAGGGGCTTGTGGTCAGTTTGTACCTCAAAATGCTGCCCTTATAAGCATGGCTCTAACTTCTTTACGGCCCACACTATGGCAAGACACTCTTTTTCCACAGTAGAGTAAGCCTGCTCCCTGGGAAATAACTTTTTACTCAGGTACACTACAGGGTGATCTTTTCCTTGGTTGGATGTCTGACTCAGTACTGCCCCAATACCCACATCGAGGCATCAGTCTGGACTATAAAGAGTCTGCTATAGTCAGGACTTGTCAATACAGGAGCACTGCACAGTGCCTCCTTTAGTCTAGTAAAGGCTTTTTCAGGCTGGTTCCAGGTAATTTCTTGGCATCTTTTCTTTACCAGGTCAGATAGGAGAGCAGCCAGGCACTGTAATTAGGTACAAATTTCCTATAGTACTCTGCTGTCCCTAGAAAACTCCTGACCTGCTTCTGCGTTTCTGGTCTGGGCCATGCCTTGATCACCTCTATTTTTACTTGGTTAGGATGGAGCTCTCCCCAGCCTACAACATGCCCGAGGTATGCCACTTCAGCCATGGCTACCTGGCATGTCTCAGCTTTGACAGTGAGCCCAGCAGTTCCCTAAGGTGGGACAGGTGTTCCTTCCAGCTGGCACTAAAGATGGCAATGTCATCCAGGTACGCCACGGTGTACTTCTCAGCTCCATTTAACACCTGGTTCACCAACCTTTGGGAAGTGGCCGGGGCATTCTTCATTCCGAAAGGCATTACTTTAAATTCAAATAAGCCTATTGGAGTGATGAAGGCTGACCTCTCCCTAGCCCTATTAGTTACTCTACCTGCCAATACCCCTTTGTCAGGTCAATAGTCGTAAGGTATGTCGCCCCTCCCAACTTGTCAAGGAGTTTGTCCATCTGGGGCATCGCATGGGCATCTGACTTCATGACTGCATTCAGTCCACAATAGTCCACACAGAAATGAGAAGAGCCATCTGACTTGGGCACAAGGACTACGGGTGAGGCCCAGGGGCTGTGGGATCTCTGGATTACCCCTAAATCCAGCATTTCCTCCACCTCCCTCCTAATGTCATTTTGGAAAGTCTGTGACACCTGATATGCTGTCCGCCATATGGGCATCTGTGTCCCTGTCTCCACATCATGCGTCACTAAGGGGGTTAGTCCAGGTTTAGCGCTAAACAGTAGGGCAAAGTCTGCTAAAACCTCCCTTACTTCCTGGATCTTGTCTGGGGCCAGCTGGGGAGACAATTTTACTGCCTCCACAGAGGACTCCCACTTGCTTTCTTCCAGCAAGTCCAGAAGGGGGTCTCCTTCATCCGTCCCTTCCCCAGGACTACATACTGCAAACACCATGTCAGCTTTATTAGCATATGTCTTCATCATGTTGACATTGTACATTCTTTCTGTCTGTCTTCTGTCAGGTAACTCTATGATATAGTTCATGTCATTTACCTTTCTAACTACTTTGTACGGTCCGGCCCACTCAGCCTGCAGCTTGTCTTTCTGGACCGGATTAAGGACCATGACTTCCTGACCCACCGTGTACGAGCGAGCTCTGGCTCTGTGTTCGTACTACACTTTTTGTTTCTGTTGGGCAGCTGCCAGGTTGCTCTGGGCTGTTCCCATCAGCTCCTTCAGCCTTTCCCTAAACCTAAAGACGTAATACACTATGGGAGTTCCCTTGGTGGCTTGCTTGCCTTTCCAGTCCTCCTGTATCAAGTCTAGGGGCCCACATACCCGGCGTCAATATAAAAGCTTGAAGGGGAAAATCCTGTCGACTCTTGGGGCACCTCCCTGTATGCAAACAACAGGTGGGGAAGGTATTTCTCCCAGCCCCTCCCATGCTGTTCAGCAAACGCTTGGAGCATTGACATCAGGGTACCATTAAATCTTTCCACAAGCCCACTGGCTTGTGGGTGACAAAGTGTCGTGCGCCTCTGCACCACCCCACACTTCTCCCACAAACATTTCATCAGGTCCGACATGAAGGAAACCACTTGATCGGTGATAACCTCCTGTGGAAACCCAACACGGGAGAAAATCCCAAGTAAGGCATCTGACACTTTGTCTATCCTCAGTGAGGATAGGGCAACTGCCTCAGGGTACCAGGTGGCATAATCCACCACAGTCAGAATGAACCTCTTCCTGGAGGAGCTGAGGGTATTTAAAGGCCCCACAATATCCATTCCCACACTCTGGAATGGCTCCTCCATTATGGGCAATGGAATTAGGGTGGCTGGGTTTTCTTACCTGCCTTCCCTATTTCTTGGCACTGGTGACAAGACCTGCAATACTCCTTCACCTGCTGAGTGAAGTTGGGCCAATAGAAATTCTGGGCCAACCGCTGCATAGTGCGTGCAATTCCCAGATGACCAGACTTGAGCAACTGCTCATGATACCCCTGGGGACCGATAAGCTGTCTGCCTATCATCCCTTCCTCTGTCTTCACATCCTGAGCATACATCAGTCCATTTTCCCAATAAACCTTATGTTCACCATCACCTCCCTGTGCTCTGGCAGAGTCTGCCCAAGCCCTCAGCTTCTCTAGACTAGGGTCACTTTTCTGAGCAGCTGCAAACTCCTTCCACATTCCCAAGACATGGGACAGGTCCCCTTCAGTCTCTAAACTAGGGTCCCTAGCACTAGCGTCAGGGCACTCAGTAACACTGTCATCCCAAACCCTCTGACAATGGGTCACCTCTCCTTCTTTGGAGTAACCCTCTGTAGCTGTGTGGTTAACTGCTACTGGGGAACTTTCTACCCCCCTTTTCATTAATCTCCATATCAGGAGACACAGGCTGGGGAACCAGCCTCCCAGTGGTTTCCACAATGTCTTCTGTGGGGTCCAGGGAACTACAATTTTCCCTTGCCACTTGGCTACGGGTATTTGCACACACCATCCCCTGTTTGAGATTGTTGCCAAGGATGACATCAACTGCTAAAGTTTTGGCTACAGCCACCTGTTGCACAGTTCCCCCTGTTTCACCCCAGTCTAGAAGAACAGTAGTGAGTGGCAGTGTTTTCTCCTCACCAGTGAAGTCTTGTACAGTTACAAATTCATTGGGTATAAGCTGACCAGGCTCTATCAGATACCCTTTTACCAATGTCAGGGATGTCTCTGTGTCCCTTAACCCTTGTGTCTGTACACCATTCACCGTGACTGGGTGCATGTGTTCCCTCATGTTCACAGGCATGCTTCCAGAGAAAAGTAAACAACCCACTTCTTTCCTAGCCCTATGTTGCATATTGCTCGTCCTTTTGGGACACTGTCTGGCAATATGCCAAGTTTCTTTACAAACCCAACATTCGTTTCTTTTCTCAGAGAACTCTTTTCTTTGAAACCTGGGGCTAACTGGTTTCGATGGAGGCAGTGAGGGTTTTAGCTGCCCTGAAGGCGCACTTTTCCCTTTCTGCACTGCCACACCCACCCCATTCGCTCTCAGAGCGGGTCTGTTCTTGGCATAGCGGTCCGAGAGTTCAGCAGCCTCTTGCACTGTTTTGGGACCTCGGTCCTCCAGCCAGGTTTTCAGCTCTGCTGGTATGCCCAAAAAAACTGTTCTAACAAAATAGCATTTTCAATGTTATCTACAGAGTTTGCTTCAATTCCTTCCCACCAGCGTTTTAAACATTGATGTTGTTTCGTGGCTAGTTCCTCGTAGCTCATGTCAGGGCTTCTCCCAAGCTTACAGAATTTAGCTCTGTATGCTTCTGCAGTTAAATCAAACTTTTTTAAAAGTACAACTTTAAGTTTGCTGTAATCATTACTGTCCTCATTGTCCATTTGACCCAATGCATCTCAAGCTTTCCCGGTAAGTAGTGGGGATAGCTGGAAGCTCCAGGACCCTCTAGGAATATTTGACTGAATACAAACTTTTTCAAAGGAATTTAAAAAGGCATCCATATCCTCCCCCTATTTAAATTCAGCTATCAATTTGGAATTTAATTTGTAACCCAGATCTGTAGTTCCAGTTAAACCCAAGCCACTTACCTGCTCTGGTGCTGGTGGTTGGAGTCGTAGTTTCTCCAGTTCATGTCACCTCTGGCGCTCACACTCCTCACGGTCTGCCTCTTGCTGCTCTCACTCCCTCTTCTCCTCTGCAGCTCGCTGCTCTCACTTCTCTTCTCTCTGGAACTCCAGCTCAATTCTGCACAACTCAGTCTGCAGCTTGGTTTCTTCTGGCTCCAGAATGCTGGTGACCTTCCCCTGCTGCTGTGGCTCTTCGCTGGCACTGGACCTGCTGCCCTCCTCACTGGATCTGGACACTGCACTAGCCGCTAGCCCCTCCATACCCAAGGTTTGGTCCTGTAAGTCACAGTCTGTGACTCGATGCTCTGGGCATCTGCTGCCATCAGGGCATCCATGAGGTTCTGCTTGGTGGCTATCACCTCATGCAGGACTCCTCTCTCCTGGCACAACTGCCTCAAGTAGTCTGCAGTGTACCTGCTGTAGTTGGAAGCATCTTCTTCCCTAAATACGGCAACTCTAACTTGCACTTCAGAAAAAAATAAAACAGATAGGAACATGACTGTAAGCAAAATGATATAGTTCTGTTTCCTTTTTAAAAAAATAAATCACTGCCTTATTTTGCAAGTGAGCTATACAGTATTAAGCTGACACACTGAACAGTTAAAGCTTGTGTTACCAAATTTAGCTGCGCCGCTGCTAATCAAATCTGTCACAATCGCACTCAGCAGGTCAGGCCCTCTGCTCCCACAGTGCCAACCTTCGAGTGCAGTAATATGAACAGGTAACAGACAGGGTAACCCTCCTGTCTGCTTGTGGGTCCGAATCACCTTTAGTCTCAAGTTCTGGGGGGATTCAAACTGTGAACCTTATGCTAGCCTACCCAAATGTATAGGCTCAGATAATATTCTCTTCAGGGGATGCAATATATCTTTCAACTACGGGCACCTAATCGGGTATCCAAAATGAACCCTTAAAATACTATAAAAGAACTTAGTTATATTCTTACCTTTTCCCAGTTTAGTAACACCATCAAGCTTTTGAACAATTGTCAAACTTAACCATCTATACGTCAAATGCAAAAAGAACTTGGAAGACACACAGGCAGTCTCTTGAATAAAAGGTTTACTAAAAATGGATAAAAATATGTAAAATATAAACACAGAACAATATATCAAAGAGCATACAATAACTTAAAAGAAAAAAAGGAAAAGTACAATACAAAAGCCCCTACCGCAATACAGTTAGAGTTTTTCTAATGTATTACCTCAAGTGCCTAAGTTAGATCACAGAGCTGTGTCTTTCTACAGTCCCAAGATGGAATATATCTCAAACAGCTCAGACACAGCATTAGTTTAAACTGTGTCTCTCCACACCCTTTCTATGAATTATCTAGCTCCTCCTTTTAGAATATAAAAAAAATACAAACATGATGTCCTATCAGGAGGTATTTTAAATAAGGTGACATCAGCAAAAACTCATTTCCCAAATTATAGTCTTTGATTTCCCAGTTCAAAGGGTTTTATAGCTTTTTAACACCAGTTGATATTTAAGCAATATACCATGACAGGGAGTGGGTATATCGGTCACGAGGCGCAGCCGAGTGACTTAACCACACCAGAAGTGGTAAATCCACCCATATACCCACTCCCTGCCATGGTATATTGCTATTATACAATGTTCAACTTGTTTTTTGGTTTTTATAGTGATGTCACACTCTTACAGTGGGTATACTGGAGGATTTATCACAGCCATGTGATGTGTTTTGACCAATGAGGTTTCAGGATTTTCATACCCCATTGTATAATAAATGTTCTTCCTCTTAAAACAACATAAAAGTTTATGATATTCATCCTCTGGCAGACTCATAAAGTCCCATTTCATTTCCACTTCAAAGAAGCAACAGGTCATAAACAAAAGGCCATAAAATGCAATGTCTCAAGGAAGTTAATTACATTACAGAGATCTCCTGGTTTAATATATATACTGTAATTTCACTGAAACCTGGGGGGGGGGCAGCCATACCACAGGCTGTCTTATGTGAGACAAATCACATGCTATTTTCATATTACATATATCATAGAACAATCATAACCAGCTGGCCAATGTCACAGGTAACTGTAGCAAAACCATTTCACCTGGCTCGAAAACTTTTTCTTTTACCCCATGATAATAATATACCTTCTGCTGGTTTTGAGCCGCTTCCTGATTACTATGGGCAATTTCAACATATTTTGCCAGCTTCTTTCTTAGGGCACACATATAAGATGTTATAGATTGTTTCTGAGTGGGTTTATCTTCCCACGTTTCTTTTATCACATCCAGTGGCCCTCTTGATTGCCTACCATACAACATTTCAAATGGTGAAAACCCTGTTGATGCCTGTGGCACTTTTCTGTAAGCAAAAAGTAGATAAGGCAAGTAGTGGTCCCAGTCTTTCCCTTCCCCTTTTACAAACCTTTTTAACATGTCTTTTAGGGTTTGGTTAAAACGCTCAACAAGACCATCTGTCTGAGGGTGATGGGGGAGGTTCGTATGGCAGTGATACCTAGCAGTCTGTACAGCTCCTTAAGTAATGCAGCACCAAAATTACTACCCTAATCAATAATAATTTCTTTAGGTATGCCCACTCTGCTGAAAATTTTGACAAGCTCTGCTGCAACTTTTGGGGCTGTAACAGTACGCATTGGAACTGCTTCTGGGTATCGAGTAGCATAGTTACATTCTTCCAGGATAAATCTATTACCCTTTTTACTTTTATCTAAGGGACCAACCACATCTATTGCAATTCTCTCAAAAGGCACATCTATCAAGGGTAGGGGCACCAGGGGCACCTTGCCTTTTCTAGTGAATGGGGCTACTCAGCACAGGAATTACAATAGGTAGCAACATTTTCATAAATTCCAGGCCCGTAAAATCTAAACAGCAATCTGGCAAGGGTGCGATTCCTTCCTGAGTGACCAGCCATAGGACTATCATGTGCTATCTGTAACAACTCTGTTCTATACTTCTGTGGTATAACCAATTGTTCTGTCTGTTCTTGTGTCTGAGGTTTAACCCAAACTCTGTACAATAACCCATTACATTTTTTAAACATTGGTCCACCCTGTTTTGGTTTTACCCCCAGCTGCTTAAAAAAACCCTGGAGAGAAACATTGTTAGCTTGTTCTGAAAGAAAATCACAATTAATTACCAATTTAGTTTCAGCATTTTCATATTTTAACCCTTTATGTTGGTCAGTCATTTGCTGCCACAGTTTCCTTCAGGCATCGTCTTTCTTTCTTGGATTTCCAGATCTTGGAGCTGTGCTCAAACAAGTCCGAATCCAATCACTGAAAGGAAAAATGTCCCCACCATCTGAAATGTTCTTTCCCTGAGCTCTTGTCACCACAGCTGCTGAACATCAGGATTTACTCCTTCTTTGATTAACTCAGAAAATCCTGGAAATTCATTTACAATAATCATGGGTACATGTAACTTAGGTACTACCCTTACTTTCATTTGATGTGGCACACCCTTAAAGGTCAGAGTCACTTGGGTGGTGGGATAGTATCAAGTGTCCCTGTGGATGCAGATGACACCAGCACCTGGTCTCTTTGCACAGTGTTTTCCCAGCACTTTAACATGCACTAGGGTATGTCTGCTTCCCGAATCAATGAGTCCCTTCACAGTCTTATTCCCCACCTTCTCATCTGTTAAGTACTTGCCCCAATTTGCCAAGGACAAATCTGTTTCAGTGCCATTCTCATTACTACAGTAGTTTCTTGCAAAATGACATGGCTTATTACAGTTATAGCAGATACCGTCTTTGGGCACAGAATTGTTACCCCCACCAGAGTTCTTATCAGGCTTGGAGTTTAAATGGGGAAAAAAGTGTCTTACAGGTGCTTGGCTGTTACCTTGCTGCTGTGGTGTCTGTCTGGTCATTTGGTAGTCCTCGGCCAAAGAAACAGCCTGTTCCCCATTCTCTGGTTGGTGTTCCTTTACCCGCAGTTGCACATCTGTCAGCAGGATGTTGATGAATTGCTCCATGACAAATGTGTCGATGATCTGTGGGACTGTTTTGCTCTCTGGTTGGATCCATTTTATCAGGAGTTCTTTGAGTCAGGTGAAGGCTTCTCGAGGATTGTCAATCAATCAGTCAGTCAATCAAAATCTTTATTTAACCAGGCGAACATTGTTGAGCAAACTCATTTTCAAGATGGACCTGGAAAGGAGAGGTTAACGATATGTACAAAGGAGTACTCGGTTACATCATAATTGGGTAAACAATATATACAAAATGAATTCACACTTACATAGTATTTACATAGAGCAGTAATTATATACAAGAAGTTTATAATACACACAAAATAGGGTATTAAAAAGAGCCATTAAGCTAAGACCATGAAGAGTATGTTGCTAAAAAGTATAGCAATTGCAGTACAGTATATACAGGTTAAACATACACAACTGTAATTGCAGTGTATACTTGAAGCATCCTTGAACATGATTATCGATTGAAGGAGCTTGGTGGAGCATGGGAGGGGTAGGTAGGGGCACGCAAGAGGATGAGTAAGGAGAGGTACATGGTACATGCCCGCAAGGGCATGTAGTGATTGCAGGGGTGAGGGTGGCAACAGTTAGGGAGTGAAAAGCAAAACACCACGATGGTGTCAAGGGGGGTAAGCAAGGGGTGTAGGTGGGAGCCAGGGTGACATGGAAAAGGAACTAACGATATGGAAAAAAAACACAGGGTCAGGAAAGAAGGAGCAGTCAGGTAAGATCTTATAGGCTTATCGACCGAGTTATAACTCAGAGATCGAAATCTCTGCCTGTATGTCTCTTCAGAGATATCATACCTTTTCAGGATTTCATTTTTCGCCAGGTCATAGTATTCTGACTGTGCAGTGTCCATACTGCTGTAGGCAAGTTGGGCTTTCCCTGTCAGGTAGGGTACCAGTCTGATTGTCCATTGCTGCTTTGGCCACTGGCAGGCTGTAGCAACTCTTTCAAAAGTTGTCAGGTATGCCTCGATATCATCTGAGGGGCACAGCTTTGTAAGTTTAATGGCTTTTAAATTGATTGCATTTTGTTACTCATCTGGGTCTCTGCCGGATCCTCTGCTTTTGATAGCTTGCAAGGCATCCAGTCATCGCTGCTCCTGTTGCTGCATCTCTTCTCTCCTCTGCACTTCTAAACATTGAATCTCTTTTTCTCTCTGCTTCTCAGTCTCTTTTTGTTGTAAAGCCCACCATTTGAAAAAGTCCATCAAGCTTTCAGGTTCTGTCACTGCCTGTTCTTTTTCCATAACTTGTGCTGGCTGTACAATCTCAGACTGGACTTCTTTCTCTGCTAGTTTGTCTGCTATTCTCCTGGTAACCACTCCTGGACTTGCTGCTGCAGAATCCATACCTTCCTCTGTGCTTTTCTGGTACTAGGTCCAGCACCCATGCACAAACCTCCTGGCTTATAGAGTATACACTGCATAAATCCCACTTAGGCTAACACCATCTGTCATTGAGGCAGAGGTCAGGAAGCATAGGAAAACCAGGAGCAGATGTAGAATTCACCAAAAATTATTTTACACTAGCAGTATTACAAAATAAACTTATTCAGTATAACCATTTACAAAGGCAAAATAAAATAAAGTTTTATTTCAGTCTGTCTGTCCCTTGTTCTCCTAATATCTCTTGCAGTTGCAGCTTAGCCCCTTTATAAGCCCTTTCAACCCCCATTCTTAGCAAGCATTCTGTTTTTGTAAATATTAGGCAGGAGCTACTAGAACCAAGTGTGCTTGAGCTGAGAGGCCCCATTTCCACTGCTTTTGCTAAAGGCTTAAGAATTGAACTCAGGTAACCTCTTGTGTTTCCAATAGCTTTTTGCAATTGTCTCAAATTATAACTATATACATTTCAACAGTAACACTATATATTTTCTAAACAAAAGGAATCCCAATATCCGTTACATTTCCATACAGTGATTTGCACATATTTTTATATTAGCAGATATGCAAGGGAGGAAAAACAGACAGCAAGAGAGAACTAGATAAAGTGAGCGGCAAAGAATTGCGAGATTGTCGGGGTGATCAAATCCAAAGTCTCAAAGGAAAATTGAGTTGTGCTACTAGACAGAGAAGAGACAGAAAAGGAATGATCCTTGCATTTTAAGCACTTTCTTTAACAAATGGGACAGGGTCCTATTCCACCCTGTCACACTGAGGTGCCGTCTTTCGGATGAAACATTAAACTGAGATCCCATCTGCTTGTTCTAGTGGTTATTCAGGTGGACATTAAAGATCCCATGGCATTCCTGAAAAAGAGTAGGGGAATTTCCCTGGTGTCCTGGCCAGATTTCCCCCATTCACTAAAAATACCACCAATAGTTTAATCTGGTTCAGCTTCTTTTGGTTACCATCTGTACCCCTTACCCCCCCCCCAGTCGCCCCCTGAAAAAGAGACTTCTAGTCTCAGTGGATCTACCGGGTCAACAAAATTCAATAAATAAATAAATTGTACATTTTCTCTTCCAGATTTTGACAATCTTCTACTTATCAGCCTCCCCCCATATTACCCCACAAGTATCATTATTCAAACCCCAACTATTTCGCCATCACTAACTGCTGAACACCTATTGTCCCAGGTGAAATATCAAACTCCTGTTGTCACAGGTGAGACAACAGCAAAACCCTGTTATCGCAGATGAGACAACAGCAAAACTCTTGTTGCAGATGAGATGACAGCAAGACCCAAGTGTTACAAATGGACTTTGACACCAGCAGTGTAAACGTGCATCTGCAACAGTGGGCACATGCACTGTGACAGCAGAAAGTAAGAGAGACACATGAATTACCCTTAAATTTAAAAATATAATCTTTCCCACTTTTCTTTTTGCTCACCTCTTGCAAAAACACACTTAACCACATTTCAACACACTTTTCACATCAGGAGAGTCTGGGCTGCAGATCATGCTTTTGAAGGTTTTGTGAAAATCTGTGAAGGAACTGATGAGATATAAGCAGTGTTGGGTAAGTTACTTTTGGAAACTTGTTCCAGAAAGCTCTGAGCAGTCACTAGTAAGCATGGAGAAGTACTGGAAAAAGTAATACACCTTACAGTTACAATTACTTATGTCTTCTTTTACAAAAGAAATATGTAACTGTAACCGATCACATTTATTTGATAGTAACTAGTAACTAACCTATTACTTTCAGATAAATGTCATCTGTTACAGTTTTTGATTATTTTTGTGTAAAAATAAATAAGTAACTGTAACTGTCAGGTGTATTACTTTTTCTAGTACGTCTCCATCCTTGCTTGTGACTGCACGGAGCTTCCTGGATCAAGTTTCTAAAAGAAATAGAAAGTAATAGAAAAAGTAACTTACCCAGCACTGGATATAAGCATTTGAAAATAGAGATTAAACATAAAAGTGCCTATCCTCAAGGTGCAAACGGGGTAGAATATTGCCCTGACATTATAAAAAGGGGATAAAATGTTCTTTAGATGTGTAAGACATTCTTCAGATATATAAGTGAGAAGAGAAAGACCAAAGAAGGGAATAGTAAGGCTAAAAGAGGATGGAGGGATTTGTGAGGAAGAGGCAAGAAAAAAGCAGATATATTGAACAATTACTTCTGTTCAGGATATATATAGAGGAAAGGGTAGGTGATGGGCCAAAGATAAGGGACAGGTGCGTTAAAGGTAGGGAGGTGGACACTAGTTCTTTTACGGATGAGAGAGCCCTCAAGAAACTAGCACAACTGAAAGTAGACAAGGCAACAGGACCTGACATGGTGCACCCTAGAATATTGAGGGAGCTAAAGAAGGTGCTGGCTGTACCTCTGATAGCTCTGTTCAACCTATCACTGGAAACGGGAGGTTCTGGGGGACTGAAGGAGGGCAGATGTGGTCCCACTACACAAAAGTGGAAATAGGGAGGAGGCAGAAAATAACAGACCTGTCAGCCTGACTTTGGTAGTGGGAAAAATAATGGAATTGCTACTGAAGGAAAGGATTGGGGAATGCCTTGTAACCAGTGGATTATGGGATCCGAGACAACATGGTTTCACAAGGGGGAGGTCTTGCCAGACATACCTGATTGAGTTCTTTAACTGGGTGACCAGGGAAGTGGATCAGGGAAGAGCTGTAGATGTGGCCGGCTGGATTTCAGTAAGGCCTTTGACACCATTCCACATAGAAGACCGGTGAGCAAGCTGGGCAACCTAGGAGTGGGTTCAAACATAATAAAATGGGTAAGAAGTTGGCTAAGCAGAGGGTAGTGATAAATGGGGTTTACTCTGGAAAAGGAAAGGTGACCAGCAGTGTGTCACAGGGGTCAGTACTAGGCCCAGTCCTCTTCAATGTCTTTATTAGTGACATTGCAGAAGGGCTGGAAGTGAAAGTACTGTATCCCTGTTCATGGATAACACAAAAATCAGCGACAGAGTGGAATCTTCAGGGGTGGTGGAAAGAATGAGGAACAATCTGAAAAAGCTAGAAGAATGGTCAAGGGAATGGCAACTGGGTTTCAATACAAAAAAGTGCAAAATCACGTACTTGGGGCACAGAAACCAAGGGGCAACATACCAGTTGAGCAGGGAGGTATTAACAACCACAAGACAGGAAAGGAACCTGGGGCAATCATTTCTGATGACCTGAAGGTATCCAAGCAGGGTGACAACAGGGCAGTGAGGAAGGCTAGCAGGATGCTCGGGTGCATAGGAGTTTGGCAAACACTCTTCTCCTTTCTCTACCCCCCACCTAACTCCTCTTCCCCCTCCCTCCTTATCAACAACTTCCTAGTCTCTGACCCACTCATGGTTGCCTCTACTCTAAACAATTTCTTTATTACCTGTGCCCTACCATCCACCCCTCCTTTCCTCTGCCTTCTCACCTATCTCCTGACTCCCCCACTAACCCCATCACTGCACCTCCATCCCCCTCTATACCAAATGACTTTCATCTTTCCCTTGTCACAGTCCAGGAGGGACTTCATGCCCTCCAGTCCCTGAACCTACATAAATCCAGTCCCAACAGGCTCAACCCTTTACTTCTGCCCTAGCTGTTGCCCAACCCCTGTCCCATCTGCTCAATCTCTCCTTCACCCTTTGCTCCATACCACAGGTCTGAAAATCTGCCAAAGTGATCCCACTTAATAAAAGTGGTGACCGTGCCTTACCAGGAAGCCATCTCCCCATCTCCCTCCTCCCTGTCTTGGCCAGGCTCCAAGAATCCCTTGTCCTAACTAGACTCAACCATTTCCTCACCTCCTCAAATTTCCTGTCCCCTTACCAGTGAGGCTTTAGAAAGAACCACTGAGCTGTCTCCTCACTACTCTGGGTGACTGACGTCATCCTCACTGACATGGACTTCAGCCACCTTACCTCAGCTATTTTCATAGACCTAGCCAAGGCATTTGATTCAGTCTCCCATCTGCTCCTTCTCTCCAAACTAGAACTAGCTGAACTCTCCCCCCATCAGCAAAATTGTTCTCCTCCTACTTCTCAGGTCAATCTCGGTGTGTCCAGGCTGGTGATACTCCCCCTCCCAATCCTAGCAGGTGTACCGCAAGGCTCTATGCTGGGTCCCATCCTGTTTTCCATCTTTCTCAATGACCTCCCCATAGTGTGTTCTCACTCCCACATACAACTATGTGCTGACGACACTATTCTCTAGACTTCTAGTCCCTCACCCTTTAAAGTATCCTCCCTGCTACAATCAGATTTCACCCAAGTCCTGAACTGGTTCCAGGATAACCAAATAAAAGTTAACACTACAAAAACAGTCTCCTTGAACTTCAGCACCCCCAAAAGCTTGCCAAACTCCCTTCCACTCTTCCTTCTCCACTCTTGATGGCACAACTCTGGACATATTCCCAGCCTATAAGTACCTAGGAGTCTGGCTAGACAGCCCTTAGATTTCAAAACACACATCGACTATATTCACTCCATGCTCCGTCCTAAACTTGGTGCTCGTTATTGAAATAAAGATGCCCTCTCTCTCCCCATTCACTGGATACTCCTCACCAGGACTATCCTACCACTTTTTGATTACGCCGACGTAGTATACAGGTCTACCTCTGCATCCACCCTCTCCAAATTAGACGCCCTTTTCAACACCTTTTGTTGTTTTGCCTTAAACGCCCCTCCCGGAACTTATCACTTCACCCTTTATGCATCCCTATCACTCCTCTCCCTAGCATCCTGCTGAGACCACCACACCTCCATCATCTCAGCCAAGTATTGGTTTGGCTCACTCACCCCCTACCTCTCCTCCCCCTTCACCCTGTACCTCCTACTGCCTCCGTACATGTGACCTCCCACTCCTTCGTCCTTCCTCGACCTCACTCCAACTCTGGAAAGGCCGCCTTCTCCTTCCACTTCCCAAATTTGTGGAATTCCCTCCCGTCTTCAGTCCGAATGCTACCAATGCTAAACCTCTACCACTCATTGCCTCCACCCTGCTTGTGCCTCCAATCTGACTAATCCCTCAGCTGGAGTCCTGTGCCTCCTAGTCCCAAACAACAACCCCTGATTGCTGCATTTTGTTTGAGCCAGTTATAGTTCATAGTGCTGCACTCATTTGTTCATTTGCGCTGCACTTTGTACGAGCAACCCATACTTGGTAGTAACATGCTCGTTCGCATTGCTGCTCATTGCATGAAAACCTGTACCTTGCACTTGCCTCGTACTCAGGCAGTTTTTGTTTGATCCTCGATTGCACTACTGTTTCAATGTATGACATATTGTAGCTTGTTATATGTACCTGTCTCCTTCACAGGTAATTTTTGTAACCCATTCTGACTTGTACTATTGTATGTTCTGCTTGGTCTTATTGTAATCTTCTAAACCATATGTACTGATGTAATTGTACTCCCTCTTCCCTTCCCCTGGGTCGCACCTGGAAATGAGCCTCGGTTCAGCATGCCTCTCTTGGTTACCAACTTTTAAATAAATAAATAGAAAAAGAAAACATGAAGGGACATCAGCAGAAAGAGGGAGGTAATATTACCCCTGTATAGATGGCTGGTACAACCCCACCTCAAGTACTGTGTCCAGTTCTGGATGTCCTACCTCTGGAAGGACACAGATAGGGTGGAGGCGGTACAAAGGAGGGATATTAAAATGGTGCAGGGCCTGCATCAAAAATGCTTCAAGAAAAGACTCAAGTAATGAAATATGTACTCTCCAGAGGATAGGAAGGAAAGGGGGATATGATAGAAATGTTCAGATACCTGACATGTACTAATAAGGTACAGGAAGGCAGCATTTTCCATAGAAAAAGATGCTCCAGGACAAGGGTCATGATATGAAGCTGGGAGGGGGGGCTCAGAAGAGATGTGAGGAAACACTTGTTCATGGAGAGGGTGTTCAACACCTGGAATAGCCTTCTAGCATAGGTGGTGGGTGATAAAACAGTGATGGGATTCAAGCATGCATGGGTTAAGCACAAGGGAACCTTGGAAGTAAGGCAAGAGGGGTGGAGAAGACTGGAGATCAAGTAGGGTCAGTGGTGGCAAGGTAGGATGGGAATATAGGGCAGACTGGGTGGGCCAAGAGGTTTTTATCTGCCAATGACTTCTATGTTTCTGTGTTTCTATCCAGCCCTAACTATAGTGGCACAAGCGTACCACTGTAATAGAAGGGTTTGACAAATGGACCTTCCTAATTGGCTGTAAGCTGTATATCAGCACTGTGTTAAAGAGCTGATGACGCCTCTTAAAAAACTTTGGAAAACATTTAGACACAATTCAGTTCGTATTTCATGTATCATCTCTAGATTTTACCTTCCCTTTTTTATTACTGAGGAAATATGCATGAAAACAGGATTGTTATCCCTGAGAGTATTACCCACTTGATATCAAAATCCTCTGTTGTGCTGTCACAGTCTGTTGCCTCAGGAATAACTATGATGTCACAAGCACAATATTATGACCTCAGGTAGGGAATAAGCACTAGAAGCATCTGATGAACTCTCAAGGAACAATGATTCTGTGTTCATGCATATGACCTCTGGAATAAAAAATGGGTATATAAAATACAGGGTTAAAGCAGCAGTGCAACAAAAATGTTATTCTAAAAAACTAATTTTCTGCTATGATTATGAACAGTTATTGGCAGAACTCTTGATTTTGGATTTCTGGATACTTCCTAAGCTTTGTACTGTACATTTACGTTTTTTTCTAGATTCTTACCTTCCTCAGGTTCGCAATATTATTTCAGTGCAAAAATGAGGTGGCCATCTTTTTTTCTGGAGAAATAATTATTTTAAAACTTTCATAAAACTCCTAAATGATAATGGAAATGGAAAATGTTGCCACCAAAATAATCTGGAAGACATCTGGCATCAGTTAGGAAGATAAAAAAGGTGGGGACAAATGTTAGCCCATTTTCATTGCACTGCTGTTTTAAAGTGAAATATAACACAGAAACATAGATTTTGTCTGCAGAAAAGGACCACTAGGCCCATCCAGTCTGCCCACTATATAAGCTGAATTGAGTCAAAATTTTAAAATACATGTTTTACAAAATTCTTCTATAGATGTGAGCTGCTCTCTGGTTAACATACATATAGACCATAATCACATTGCGAACCAGGAACAACACTTTAAAATTCCTATTTTTATTATAACAGCCATAAAGCATTCCCAGGGATTATGTTAAATAGAGAATAAAGTATGGGGGGGGGTTGTAAATAGAGAATAAAGTATGGGTCTGGGTTTGTAATGAGAATTTACACAGACCCGAGGGGTTTGATGCTACATAAATCCCGAGAGCGAAGCTCGAGGGGTTTATGCATAGCATCTAACCCCGAGGGTGTGTGTAAATTTGAGTGTACGCACACCCAGAACCATACTTTATTTTATATAATTGCCGGGATGTCCGTTTTCCCCACAGCAACTATATAAAATAAAAAAAGACATTCTTGTGCGACCGCGGCAGTCTGCTTCGCTGTGAGTGCATGCTCTATGTTTGTCAGTCACTCGCTTTTTATGTATTTTTTTTATTTCATTTTGAGGGTATTTCCCTCATTTTTGATTCAATTCTGCCTGTCAGCACTTACTGCCGTTAAGAGTAGCAGTCCAGAGGGGGTAAGATAAGGTGGACAGTGGCTGGGAGGAAGAGTGTCAGAGGTGAGGGCGCCTGCGCAGTGCGAGGGAAACCGGACGCGTGTTCGCCATTATAAACGCTCCTTTACAATGGCGAATTACACCACGGTTTCCCAATGGGAAAAAGGACATGCCGGTTATTATTGAGATTTTACACACACCAGAGTTGTGGGATGCTACATAAACCCCGAGGATGAAGCCCAAGGGGTTTGTGAAAAGCATTCCACAACGAGGGTGTATGTAAAATTGAGTTTGACACTCCGACCCATTTTTTATTTTATTTAATTGCTGGGTTTCCCTTTTTCACCTCATCAATTATATAAAATACAGAGCTTCCGGTGCATCCACTGTGTGTTTTGTTTTAGCCTGGTGCTGAGAATTGCCATATTGTAAACTTTTTTTTTTCCCTTTTAGCAGGTCTTTATGTGTTTCCAGTGTATGTGGGGGGAAAAAAGAAAAGAACTTACTGCCGAGTTCCTCTGGTGGCTCTGTGTCGGGCGAGATGGAAGCGGTGAACGGTCTCGACTGGTTGCGCTGCTGACTGAGCATGCGCACAGCAAGGGAAATTATGCACGTGTTTGCCATTATAATCACTCCTTTATAATGGCAAATTATGCCACAGTTTCCCTATGGGAAAAAGGTGAAGCCAGTTATTATTGGTCGGTTAATCACCCTCTAGGGCCAGGTGGCACTAGGCTATCCCCAAATGATGCCCATGCCCATGACTCAAAGCTGTAAGACCAGAGGTTAAATTGAGATGGAACACTGCGGAACACCGTTCCACCTCCTCAGCCTGCCAGCCTCCACACACACACACACACACACACACACACACACACACACTTAATGCAGCAGCTGAACAGCAATAGGAATACGGCTTCAAGGCAGCATTCCATTCCAACTTCAGCAAGCACAATTTATCACAGTGGCCACTTAGAAAAACACAAACCAAGGAAGTTAAACTGAAAGAGTTGTTATCTTCAGCCTTTGGAACTCCTCATGCTAAGTTAGCACTTGCATGTTAACTGTTGCAGTCCCAACTGCAATACCTTTTACATTACAGAAGGCTTGGTATACCCTCGTATACTGCTACATTGCCTTTCTACATTGTAACATTATGATACATTGTACTGAAAAAAATGCATTTCACATTTTAAGAGTGAACACACATGAACACTTAATATTATAATTGGAGTTGTATAAAATAATTTAAATATAATTATTTGTATTCATGAACACATCTTTCAAATATTATATACAATTATTTCAGTGGTACATATGAACAAAAGGAACCTGCTTAAAACCCTTTGAAAACTGGGTCAGTCTGGGGTTTTCATTGTTGTTTTTCATAATGACATAATTTCTATACAGAGTTTCTGTCAATGTCTACCAATTATTTCACAATGCAAGGTTTATGAGGTAGTTTATGCTTCAATGAAAACTAAGTTACAGTCATTTTAAGTGTGTGTATATGTACACACATACCTGCCTGCTCAGATCATCTTTACCACAAATTCCTGATCCAAAAAAAGTACACTAATGGATTAAAAGATGTCAACCTGTAGGTAGGTTGGTAGAAAGGTAGGTAGCGAGTTAGGCAGACAGACTGACTGACTCACATACAGGTAGTCAGATGGATGGACAGATAGATATATCGATCGATCAATAGATTCTGTGATGTCATGCCAAATTAGTAAATACAGAAGACTATGATAGTTTATAGCAACATAAGTCTGCTTTATTACTGATTAAGCATGTCAAGTACTGTATGTGTTTTTCCTTCTGTTAAAAATGTCAGATCTTTGCAAATGATACATTTTCTCTGCATCATGAAAACAGATAGATAAATAGACAGAATGACAGACAGACAGACAGATAGATAGATAGATAGATAGATAGATAGATAGATAGATAGATAGATAGACATCCTTGAAAATCAGCAGCAGTTAAAGCAGCAGTGCAGTGAAACTGGGCAACGCTTTGACCCTTCATTTTTCACTACAAAAGATGACAAGCATCTTTCAGTTTTATTTGGGGTAAGCGTTATCCTTCCACCAACAGATGAGTTTTTATAAGTGTTTCAGTTTAGTTTTTTTCTAAAGTGTGTGTGTGTGTGTGTGTGTGTGTGTGTGTGTGTGTGTGTTTGGGGGCTGCATTATAGCCCAGGGATTAGAGTAGGGAGCTGTGAATGATCTTGATACATCCAGCAGACCTGGATTTAATTACCACAACCTCCACTTGCATGTTGTGTGACTCTGAGCAAGTCATTTAACTTCTCCTGTGTCCTTGGTCACCCCTGAAAAGAGGCACGTGGTCCTAGGGCTAGTGGGCATTACCCGGTTAATACTGAAACAGAATGGCTGCCTTGCACATTGCAAACCTGGTAAGGGTCAGGATTGAGAAAACAGAAAGAAAAGAAAACTCGCAATGTGAAGCATAGGAGGTACTTAAAAGTAGATTAGATAGGTATGCTAATATTGTTTTATGAATTGTAGCTGAAACTAACTTTGTGGGGGGAAAACAGGGGTCAGCCTTAACCTTTTTTTGCACTAGCCAGCAGGGCAAGTTGATTTAGAATTGCTCTAGCCCACAGATGGTTGCACTAGCCCTTAATTACAATAGTAAATTTTTATCACTTATACAGGAAACAATGCAAGCAAAGCCAAGAAATACTCTGATTATTGCACATTTATCCTGCTCCCACATTGCTTCCAGCTCTATAGCAGAAAAAAGACTACAATGCCATCACAGACAGTGAGCCCCCCCATTGTTGTGTGACCATGGCCTCCCTCTTCCTCTTTCTGCCCCCCACACACCAAACAGAGAGAGAGGACATTTCAATAGCAAATGTTCAATCAAGCAGTCCTAGCTCTGTGCACACAATAGCTGACATCATCATGCACCTCACCACACTGTCACCACCACCCACAGGGCAATGAACAGAGTCAGGCAGAGAAAGACACTCTCAGTTCCCACCCTATAGTCAACTGGAGGGGTGTAGCCCAGTTCAGCACTTCACATTGTAGTGCTGGATAATATAGTGCCGTCAGTTCAGCGGTACCCGATTAAGCACTGTGTTACTAGAACGCCATCTGATCTCAGCGCCAACAGCCTAGCTCTTCATTTTTTGGTTTTCTTTGGGGGAGAGGGGGTTCTGCCTGCCTTCAGTTTGGCAGCTTCGCAGTTTATGTCACCTTCCCCACCTCGCTGTCCGCTTCCCTGGACCTCCTGCTACGCCCTGCTCTCATCCTGCTGCTTCCTATTCCCACTACTACCAGACCTGAGTTTCACTTAACAGTGCTTACCACAATCTGCAGCTGTTTGCCTGGTAACCCTTCTTCTCCCTTGCTCAATATTTTGCAGCCACATTTCGGACATTCTGCCTGGATACATTGCTTACAGCATTTCTAGGTCCGGCCATGAGGTCGGCTTACCTTCCCATGATTAACTGGACTATTATCGTTGGAACTGACTGTGAAATCTAGGCTTCTGCACATCTTTGGATAGCTTCCACCTCACGGTGTAGAGATCGGTACCTCTGCATCTGCAGCAAGCAGTAGGTTATCAATGAAATTAGTGACTACGTGAGTTTCATTGATTGATTCTTGATTACTATGTGAGTTCCATTGATTGATTCATGATTACTACGTGAGTTTCATTCATGATTACTTACAATGACTAATTGTTTAATTGATTCATGATCATTTTGGCAGAAAGCGCTGAAATAAGCAGCGCCAAACTGAAGCAGCAGTCACTTGTTGCAGCGCTAGAATTAACGGCGATGTAATGAAAAGCACTGAACATGATGGCGCTCAAATGCAATGTGCTTAACTGAGCCGCACCCAACTGGAGACCTGCACTTCTGAAAGTTTTTGTACAGTCTCAAGTGAGCCAGGAGCGCATTTAAAGTTTATTTGGGGTGGGGGCTAGACAACCCTAAGAGGCTTGGGAAATAGAAAATTTATGACATTTTTATTTGTAAAAGCATTGATTTTAATATGCTCTGCCCCAACAATAACAGATTTTTCTTAAACATTGTCCTTTCATCAGCCTAGGGGAAACAGTACCGATGCATAATGCTATACTATCTCTATTTCTGTATAGGATTATCTATGCACCCCAGGAATGCTTATTTCAAGGTTTCAAATTATGTATTTTATCAAGGTTTATTTTTGTACCATACATGGTCAAAAGCTTTGTTTTTAGGCTGAAAGGACATGCTGAGTGGGATATGGGTGGAATTGTATGGATGGTGATGGCTGGCATGGTTCATTTGGAAGAGCTGGGGACCCCCTACACTTGCCAGTAATGGCAGCTATGGATCTATGGATGGTCGCTTCAGAGTCTGGTCTGCAGTGGTGTCCAGGGAAAGAACAGAGTTAAAGGATTTGGAAGGGATAGGTGAGTTATGGTGAGGCTGGAATAAAACCCACCACCTGCAGGGCCGATCCTGTATACCACTTTGCATTTTGTCACTGAAATGTTGGATACAAACACTTAAAATGTAGAGAAATGAGGGGCACTGGTCTTGATAATACTGGACAAACTGTTAAACACAGACACATTCAGAAAACTGGAACCTAGTGATTTAACAGCACTCTACCCTTGATCACACCCTGAACACTAGCTGAAAGTCCTAGCAGTGGAGTGATAATGACTCACATTGAGTCTTTTGTGGGATCCCTCTCTTGAACTGCCAGATAATTGCAGCTCTTAATGAGCTGTTAATCACACCTGGCCATCTGGAACATTGAGAGAGATTAGCATGAGGATTAGAGAATGCTAAAGTAGAGACTTTTAATTTCATTAACAGCCATGAAAATCTGCACTAGTCAAGACGCGCAAGTAGAGAGTTAGCTGCACTAGCCCTGGTCAATTTGCACTAGTGTTAGGGCTAGTAAAACAATGTTAAGATCGACGCCTGGGGTTAAAACAGTTTTTCTTGTACTGCAGCTATAAGGTAGAGGAACAGTGCAGTTAGGCAGTGGGAGCACCTAGGATGGCAACACCCCCCCCAAAAAAAAAACATCAACTTGCAAACCAGGCATGCTGTCAATGGCATATGTATGCAACTAATCAGCTGGCATGTTGTTATTTTTGTAACTATAACTTGAAGCAGCTGCAGGTATTTTCTGTTTATTTTTGCATTCTTTTTGGTAACCAGGTAAGGCCCACTAGGCACGAGTGCTTGTTTTCAGGGGAAATCTGGGAGCACTGGTGTGGTTAAGTGACTTGTTTAGAGTTACACAGAGTATGCAAGTGGAGGTTGTGGGAATCAAACCCATGTTCACTGGTTCATGGTCATTCACAGCTCATCACTCTAACCTCTAGGCTATGCTGCCATCATCATAAACAATTATTTTTTTATTTTCTGTCATTTATTTGTAATTTTTGACCTGGAAAGACACACTCAGCTAGTGCAGCTTGTTTCCAGGTGTGTCCTACTACAGATTGTGCATGCTGCCAACACAAGTGCAGTGAGCACTGCTGAGTGTGAGAGGGGGTTCAGTGAGATGCATGGTGACTTGTATAGTAAGCTTAACTGGCTTTCCCCATCCAATTACTTAAATTTTGTCCTGGGCTGCTTCACAGGCAAGATCTTTGGTACTGGCATCCCACCTCGGTAAGCGGAGCTCCTCGTTTCAGCGGCATCCCCCTTGTACTCCCTCAGATCCCTGGGCCCTGCTGCTCTAAGGATCCCAGCCACATGCACTCAAATGGGGGACAGAGACTTTGCCTCATGTGCTCCCAGACTGTGGAACTCCCTTCCTGCCCAGGTTCGCTCCTCCCCCTCCCAGGCTGGCCTCTGAACCTCCCTGTGCAGACACTTAAAGCTCTTATCAGTGTGTGGATGTCCCAAGCCTCCATAATCTCACTTGGCCCCCTGCACTGAACATTCCTCCTAATGTTCTGCCTGTCTGCATGGATTCTGTCCTGTACTCAGTCTATACACCCTAGGTATTGGCTATTGCTCTGATGGTACCTCCCCTTGCTAGGGACGTATATTGTGTATCATTTTGTATATAATGGACCCATACTGTATAATGACTTGTATATAATGCGCTGCTCACAGCTTTGGTATTCCAATGTATTTGTTATGACCATTGTACCTGCTGACTATGTGTGGCTTCTGTTTCCCCTGACTCTGTGTAACTGCCTAATGTATATCTTGTTGTACCATGTCGTATTTCCTGTAATCTCCTGGGTCATACCTGAAAATAGGCAATTGTCTTGTCTAGTGTACTTACCTGGTTAACAAAAGATAAATAAATAAATAAACATGCACACCGCTGAGGACACAGTTAAACACCTCTCCTCACTGATGTACCTGTCACTGGTTGATCCACCAGTAAAACAATGGCACCCCACACCATTTGTAAAGAAATGGCTTATTTCTAGGCACTCGGCAGATCACACTGCATTCAAGGCTAGAAAGGACAAGGATGTTCAGCATAGCTATGAACATATTTGGAAAGTCCTGTCAGATGTCAAGTGGCACTTCACTGCACACTGCACATACATTGGACTCCGATTTCAATGGCAGTGTGGTTTATGTTTTGGTCATAAGTGTTTATTTTCACAGTTGTCATTTGTGTGGTACAGTTAATCTGTGTTAAACTGTGGTAAACCTCTTTTTTGTAATTTATTTTCTGTTTTGGTGGTTGCAGATGTTTAATTTTACCTTGACTTTAGTTAAATAGTTTTTCAATGGTTAAAAAAGTTTAATTTTATTTCTTTTAGTAGTTTTTAATAAAATGTGATACACAATGTTACAATGCAGCCTTTTTTGGGTACTAATATTGTTGCACTACATGTGACATGCAATGCACACTTTGATCCCTTTCCCAGGAACTAGAGTTCCACCTCCTCAGAAATCCCAATTTAACCCCTGTGTAAGCCCACATAAGGGCTGGTTCATTTTCCCATAGGTTGAGATACGGATGAGACGTACTGATGAAATCCTGAGAAGGACAAAACACATGTGTCTTCTTGTCTTTGCAGAATAGGTGAGCGGTATTGGACACCATGCAAGTCTGCTTAAGGCAGAAGTAGTTTACATTTCCATGGTGACTGACATATACATCCCATGATGCTTTGCATTATTGTAGTATGTGTGTTTTTATACTTCTTTGAAACCTGGCTTTGTTGCCAGTGCCCTTATTGGATAATCCATGTCTCAGTGCTTTTATGCTACAGTTCTCTGTCTTTTTTTATACTGTATAGTTTGGTAGCTAGGCAGACAGACAGACAGATAACTTTATTTATGTTGCACCTTTCCTGACCTCAAAGCACTTTACATGCATTCAAATAAAAGAGATCCACAAAAACAATGTAAGATAAGCTACAGGAGACTCAAGGAGGCAGTATAGCATAGTGGCTAAGGGCACTGAGCTGCAACCCTGGTGACCTGGGTTTGAATCCCATCACCACTCACTTGCGTACTGTGTGACCCTGAACAAGTCACTTAACTTTCTTGTGCTTCCAGGTTGCACCTAGAAACAAGCTCTGGCTTAGTGTACCTTTCCTGGTTAAACAATTTTCCCTTTCCCTCCCTTTTTGGGTAAGAAATTGGTTGGTGGATAGGTGACAGAGGGTGGTGGTAAATGGAGTTCACTCTGAGGAAAGGAGGGTGGGCAGCGGAGTACCACAAGGGTCAAGTACTGGGACCGGTCCTCTTTAATGTCTTTATTAGCAATACTGTAGAGGGTTAGAATGGAAGGTATGCCTTTTTGCTGATGACACAATTATCTACAACAGGTTAGACACTCCAGGGGGAGTGGGAGATGTGGGGAAAAAATGAAGAGGAATCTAAGAAAGCTTGATGAGTGGTCAACAGTGTGGCAACTAAGTTTCATTGCAAAGAAGTGCAAGATCACGCACTTGGGGCACAGAAACCCAGGGGCAGAGTACATAATGGAGGGAGTGGTACTGACGATCCCCAAACAGGAAAAAGACCTGGGGTAATCATATCTGATGACCTAAAGGTGGCCAAACAGTGTGACAAAGCAGTGAGGAGAGCCAGTGGGGTGCTAGAATGCATAGGGAGGGGTATTACTAGCAGAAACAAGAATATGGTGATACTGCTGTATAAATTATTGGTGAGACCTCATCTAGAGTACTGTGTCCAGTTCTGGTGACCACATCTCTGGAAGAACATGGAGTAGAGGCAGTCCAGAGGAGGGCAACTAAAACGGTGCAGGGTCAGCACCAAAAGCCCTATGAGGAGAGACTAAAGGACCTCAATATGTACACCCTGGAGGAGAGGAGGGAGAGGGGGAATATGACAGAGACTTTCAAATGGCTCACAGGTATAAATAAGGTATAACAGAGAAGCATTTTTCAGAAAAAAAGATGTTCAAGAACAAGGGGTCATGCTGTGAAGCTGGATGGGAGGGTAGACTCAGGGAAAATGTGAGAAAGCACTTTTTCACAGAAAGGATGGTGGATGCATGGAACAGCCTCCCAGCAGAGGTGGTGGGGGCAAAAACTGTAAAGGTCTTCAAGAATGCATGGGATAGGAATAAGGGAACATTAGATGCTAGAAAAGGGAGGGTAAAGCCGCAGATCAAGTAGAGTCTGTGATATCACAATAGGTAGGGAAAATGGGCAGACTAGGTGGGCCAAGGGGTCCTTGTCTGCTGTCAAATTCTATGTTTCTATGTAAAACTTACATTTAAGAAGACAATATGAGCTCCCATTCCTTCATAATTCTACACATATCGTAATATGAAAAGTGATTATTTAGTGTCTTTTTGTTTCCATTTAAATTGAAACCTAGCTATTCCCCCTGGAAGCAGCATATCTCGCAGTTCTCCCCTCATATTTTTCTACCAAAGCACTATTTTGCTATAAATTGTCCTGTATCACCTTATACTTACGCCATCATCTCTTTTTATTCATACAGTGTTTACTACTTGAAGCCGATCATAATTGCTGTTGCTTTGATGCAGTGCCTTTTTCTAACAAACTCATATGGCCTCATATGGCTCTTATGTGTTCCGCCCATCTCACAAAGTTTTTTTTTTTACTGTATAGTTTAGATGATATATTTGCACTCTCTGTTATAAAGTTTATGTGTACCGCCTGTTTTCCTCACCAATTTTGCTACTTCTTGTACAATCTGTACCCGGGTCGCACCTGGAAACGAGCCTTGGCTCAGTGTGCCTTTCCCAGTCATCAAATTTTAAATAAATAAAATAAAATTATATTGTTCTCATCTGTATATATTCCTTATGTATTTTACGCATCCTGTACTACATCATTGTTTATGCACTGATGCATTGCAAATTCTAGCTAAAATTGTATAGCCTCACAGGGCCCTTACAATGTACCTATCTGTATATTTCTTGTATATATCATCTGACTACTATGTATTCCTGTATTTATTTTTTATATGTATCTTAATTGCATTATGTGTGATATAATCCTTTGCTGCTCCTGTCCCCAGGTTGCACCTGGAAACAAGCCTTGGCTCAGTGTACCTTTCCTGGTTATCGAATGTTTAAATAAAAATAAAAAAAATTGAGTTTTAAACACCAGTCCCATGTCTTGTTTAATATAATTGCTAGGGAGCATGTTTAAAGGCAGCAATTATATCCGTGCAAGGCAGTTCAACATTTAAGAAGCCTTTATCAATGCTGAATGTTCGCCACTTGCATTGCTGTTGTACCGGGTCTTGCTCATACACATTTTTACTGTGTATTTACCCAAGATAGACCAGATGAGATGCAATATCAGAAAAATAACCTACGGAACCCTCGACTTTTCTGGGCCCACATCAACGAATTGGTGAAGGGGAACAGCAAGTCCGAACCAGGCCCCATTGAGGTCAACGGACAACTAATTCATGAGGACCCTTTAATTGCCACCTCCCTAAACCACCACTTCACTAACCTAGACCCGTACAAGGCTACCTTACCTCCTCTCACCACTGACCCCAGCACAAGGGTTCCCCCTGATCTCGACCGCCCATCCTTTCATCTACGGCTAGTCAAACCCAAAGAGGTTCTATCACAACTTAAAACTCTAAAAACCTCTAGTTTGGGGGGACCCAACGGGATTCACCCCAAACTGCTAAAGGATGGGGACCCGGCCCTGGCCAGACCCCTTTTCATGGCTTATCAACCACTCTGTGAAGGAGGGCGTCATCCCTACACAGTGGAAACAGGCCCACATGGTCCCAATCCACAAGGATGACCACCGGGAGACGATTGGTAACTATAGACCAATCTCCCTACTCTGCATCCTGTCAAAAATCCAGGAAAAGCTGACCTATGGACAACTCCGTGACTACTTGGAGGCCCATAAAATCCTGGCACCCTCCCAACATGGCTTCAGAACCAGGCATGGGACAGACAGAGCACTGACTAAATTTGCAACAGACGTACTCAGAGACCTGGACAAGGGTACCCCTACTGGTGTGGTCTTCGTTGACCTTTCCGAGGCCTTTGACCTGGTCCACCACAATCTCCTACTCACTAAGCTGAGCAACATAGGCCTAGACTGTCACGCTCTAAAGTGGTTCGAGAGTAACTTGACTGATCGCACGCAGAGGGTAAAGTAGAAGGACGCCAGATCTGAGCCACTTCCACTGAAAGAGGGGGTATCTCAAGGGTCAATATTCGGCCCCCTCCTCTTCTCCCTGTTCACTAATGAACTATTGGTCCACTGCGGCGGGAGCTCTGTCGTCCAGTACGCAGATGATGCAGTCATCTACTGGTCCACCACCAATCTGGGAGGCCTTAGCCCCTTACTCCAAGATGATCTCCAGTCACTGGAGCACTGGTTCACCAAGAACAGAATGGTCCTCAACATGTCCAAAACTAAGGCAATGCTGTTTGGCCCTAGATCCCTTGGTCAGGACAGAATACAGCACCTACAACTACAACTCACCACTGTGTCTGGCAACAGCCTGGAAGTAGTGCCTTCCCTGAAATACTTCGGCCTAACCCTGGACCAGGGCTTCACCCTGAAGAACCACGTGGACTCAGTCACCAAAACCTTACATAGGAAACTAGGCACCCGCTACCGTCTGAAAGACCAGCTAGTACCCGAAGCCAGAATCTCAGTTGCCACCAGCATCCTCCTCCCGACATTCATATATGCCGCTCCAGTCATGAAAGGGTTGGGAAAGCTGAAGAGGAACAGACTTCAGGTACTTTACAACAAGGTGGCTCGCTTCAACTCTCAGGCCAACCCTAGGGATCACCACTGCGACTCCTTACCCTTTCTAAACTGGCCCTCACTGGATGCATGCCTCCAGTACCCCCTGCTCTGCCTAGCCTACAAGTTAGTTTGCCCAACCCCCCCAGCCTCTCTGGCCTCGTTGCTCTAAAGGCCAACCACTGACACCTCCACACAACTGGCCGGACTCTCCTAGACTTCCCCAGGGTTAGAACCAAGGTGGGCAGTATGTCATTTGCCCTCACCACTCCCACACTGTGGAACCAGCTCCCTCCTGGGGTGCAGGGAGCCCCCACTATCAAAAACATTCGCACTAGGCTTAAGGCCCACCAAGCGGTCGCCAGTTCCTGCCATTGTACCGGCTCCTGATAGAAACCCAGAGATAAATGACTAACCAGGTCCTATCCTCCACTACTGTTTAAACTCCATGTCAAACTGCTAATATTTGCACAATGTTATCACTGCTGATCAACCTATTTATTCCATTTGTACTGCTATGCTGCTGTTCTGCCACCATAACTGTGTTGTTGTGATTCCTGTAACCTGAACTATCGCCCTGAAAAAGGGACCTCCAGGGCTCAGTGGGCTTACCCGGTCACCAAAATTTACTAAATAAATAAATAATAATAAATATCTCATTTTCAGTGGTGTCCTGCTTTTACACATTTTTAGATTGCATTTACTCTGGATAGGCCAGCTGAGAGGCAACATTTAATTTTCAGTGGGCTCCTACATTTTGACCTCAAATTTCCAAGTCTTTTTATGGCCTGACATTATGATCAAGACAGGTGGAATTTTTTAAATCTCATCCGAAAGGTGATTTTGCAGTGGAACTGCGAAAACATGTTTTGGAGTGGATTTGAAAAATGACACCTGCCATGTTCAGGAGGTGGGGTAAAACAGGGGGTATGTTGAACATTAGAGGCCAAAATCTGCAAAAATAAAGTCATGAGCAAACATTGGAACAGTTCAACATTTCTTTATAACTTAGTCATTTATTTCACATTTTGACCCCAAATTTTCAACTCTGTCTTTTTATGACCACTCCTTCTGAACATGACAGGTGTCATTTATAAAACAGTGGCTGAAACGTCATCTTGCGGCACAAGTATGAAACACATTTAGGCCAGGATTTGAAAAATGGCAGCTGTCACATTCATGAGCTGATGTCTGGCTACAGTGAAGCTCGCCATAATGAAAACCACTTTTACAGCATTCTGCAGTATGCTGCAGCAGTTACTGCAGTTAATTTCAATGGGAATGAATCCCTTTTGTCATGCAGGAAAATGTGACACTGCCAGGATGACGTGACTGTCACAGTTTCCTGCATGGCAGAATTGACTAATTACCATTGACATTACATTGTTTTCCATGGTAACTCTGCTGCAGCTTACTGCAGAGTGCTGCAAAATGCTGCAGATTTGGGATTCATCCTGGCGAGCTTCACTGTATGTTGAAAATTTTGAGTTCAAATACTGAAAATTACCAAAGTTACAAGTGTGCATTGAAAAATGTCATTGGACACTTATAATTTTGTTTTTTTTTTAATATTTTTACCCCAGATTTTCAACATAGCCTTCTTATGACCCCACCTCATGAACAAGGGCAGAGAAAATGTTTAAATCCTTCCCAAAAGGTGATTTCATGCAGTGACTGCAAAATCACTATTCTGGATGAATTTGAATAGTTTTAACACCGTTGTTCATGAGGTGGGGTCCCAAAAAGGCCATGTTGAAAATCTTGGGGGAAAATATTCAAAAGTGACCAGGTTAGGAGGACAAGTTCAAACCCCATTGAAATACATTGAACAGCATAACTGATTTCCTCAGTGCCCTGTCCGGTGTTGAAGAGTGAAGATGGGTCTCTGGTCCAGAGAGGATTATGGTGTTGGACCCTGGTAGGTAAGTAAGGGATGGGGAGTGTGGGGTGGTTGGTGCTGAGTGGAAGGGTTGGGTGGGGGAAGGGTAATGATAGCTGTGTGCCAGCAGTGGCAACAGACATCAATGAACAGTTTTCTTTTTTATAGGGTTTTCTTTATTTTAGGCACCAACACCAGGGATTGGGCACCCCAATGTCACTGTTATGTGTGGTAGTTCAGGGGGTGGACTCCTCGGTGTCACACATTAAAAAAGGGACAAGGTGGTGGGTACTAGGCAACACTGGGTATTGGGTACCCTGGTATTGGAAAGTGAAAAAAGAAGGGATGGGAGGAATTAAGGGATGATTTTATTTCAGGTACCGACACTGTGGATTGGACACCCCAGTGCTGATGTTGTGTTTGGCAGCACTGGGGGTGGGATCCCCAGTGTCACACATTGAAAACAGACAGGGTGGGGGTACTAGCCAGCACCGGGGATTGGGCATGCCAGTGTCAGAAAATTAAGATGGAAGGGGTGGGAGGGACTATGGGACAGTTTTCTTTACTTCAGGCACTGACTCTGGGGACTGTGCAACTCAGTGTTGGTGTTATGTTTGGCGACACCGGGGGTAGGCTGTCCAGTGTCGCACTTGAAAACAGGTGGGATGGGGAATACTAGCCAGCACTGGGGGTTGGGCACCCTGATGTTGGAAAGCTAAGAAGGAAAGGGTGGGTGGGATTATTTTTAGTTGGGGGGAGGACCACAGCAAGCTGAACATAATGCTGACTGCTGATCAGCTCTGTTTTCTGGGTGGCATTATGCAAATCAAAGGAAAGAGCCACCCTATGATTCAGGCAGCTCTTTTCTTTGAACTACACAAAGTTTCTACCTAGCAAGACCAGAAGAGTGTCATGATCAGTCTTGCTGATTTTTCACGGAGAGAGTGGTGGATGCGTGGAACTGCCTTCCTGGGGAGGTTGTTGGGGCTAAAACAGTGGGGGAATTCAAACATGCATGGGACAGACACAAGGCAATTGTAGTGGGTGGTGGCAGGAAGTAGGCTGTTGGTTAACTAGAAACTGCAGCTTATCCAGTAGGTAGGAAAATGGGCAGACTGGGTGGGCCAAGTGGTCCTTATCTGCAGTCAAAGTCTATGTTTCTATGATGATTGGTCTGATACTGTCAAGCCACTTGCAGACTGTCCTGCGTTGGACAGACAATGACACACCTCTCAAAATCCACTATCATACCAATATGTTCACTGAAGAGCTCTGTCTAATGAGTTTTATTCAAGGGTTTTAGCATATTTAATCATTTAAATCATTATTTAAAATGATTGCTCAAAAGTTGGGCACGGACTTCAAATAATGTCCACACTAATACTTAAAAGTTTATAAAGCTTTAATGGAAAAACTCTAAAACATTAGCCAGTGGCAGCAAACAGACCTCTCCCAGAAAAACAGTCAAATGTTTTGCACTACAAGCTCTTTGTCCTTTGAGGGCATATGCCTTATTCACCTGAATAAACTGACACAACAACAAGCTTTGGAGAAAATGGCCACAGCCATGTGTTTATTAATAAAACCAATTATCCATATCCATATCCATGTCAGTGTCAGTGGCTCAGTAGGTAGCATACTTGCCTCTGAGGCTGGGAGATCAGAGGGCTGTGGGTTCAGTTCCCACATCTGGCACTTGGGTTAATATCCCAGTATTGACACTGTAGTGCAGCATGAGAGGGGTGCTGCACTTCTGAGGTGCCGTCTTTCGGATGAGACGTTAAACCGAGGTCCCATCTGCCTGGATTGGTGGTAGTTCAGGTGGATGTTAAAGATCCCATGGCGCTTATCGAAAAGAGTAGGGGAGTTTTTATTGTAATAATAAACATAGATAATAACACATTTCTACAAATTATAGAAGGAATTTGTATCACTTTAACATGGAAAACATCTCATTATTCTTAATAATTCTGGTCTTACATACAAGAAGTTACTTAAATGTTATAAAATGAGTGAAACTCTTCCACCATTTCTTAATTTTGTGTGAATTAAATATCTGTGAGTCTTGTAAATAAAATTTTGAAAGTTCATTGGGTACCAAGATACTATAGCACTCATAAGACATTTTCCTTTGATAAAGCACCCATTGGCATCTTGCCTGCCATAAGAAATACCTCACACAACAAAAAAATAAAGATAAAGTACTTGTATGATAATGGGCAAAACTAGGGGAATAAATCCCCAACACTAGTATGTCATACGTGACAGTAGGGAACCATTTAAAATTCCATAATCTTGCTAAATATACCCACAAGCCTTTAGCATAGGAGCACTGTAAGAAAAAATGTTCCATTGTTTCTTCTGTATTTATACAATCAATATAAGGAACATTCCTCTCTTCTTTGGCTTTGTACTTTGTATTCCCCCTGACATTAAGACAACCATATATTATAAGCCATTGCATTTCCCACTGGCTTGGAGGCAATCTAGTATTATTAAGTTGTGCCATCACCATGGAGATTAGGGCTGATGGGCAGTTCTTAAAACAAGGATCTTGTGGATGTATTATCCCCATAATCAACGTATTCATAGTCTGTGTATTATTATTCTGAATCATAGCTTTAGTAATTTGCCATCTGTATAATTTTTGCACTGCTGGTTTAAAACACAAAGAAATATATATGTGAGGATTCATTTTGGGAGCTAAATTGTGCCAAACTTTAAAGTATTTGCCTAGAGCCCTGTCTACCCACCCCTTTTCAATACTCACGGCTTGAGCCAAACCACATTTAATAGTATTCATAAAAAATGGGGTGTGCAGAAATACAATTGGGTCTATCATCCCAAGACCCCCTGATTTTTTATCCAAATAAGTATAGAGTCTTTTAAGTGGGTTCAGACGATTCCCCCATAACATTTGAAAAAAAAACACTATACATTTTAGTCTCCATCTGAGGTGGTAGAGGAAAAATCATAGCAATATACTGTAAGCAGGTTATAATGAATTGTTTTAAGATATGTATATGCTTGAGCTTAGAAAATGTCCACTGCTTCCATCTGTTTACTTTCTTTTCCACTTTCTCTAGCACTAAATTCCAATTCTCTACTGGCAGATTTTGGGGTCCAAAAAGTATACCTAAAATTTTCAATGGAGTCCGAGAAACACAGATACCATCCTGCACAACATCTGCAGGTCCCATTGCTCCACTAAATAAGCCTCTAGTCTTCTGAAGATTTAATTTGGCATTTAAAACTGCAGAGAATAGCTTAAACACCTCCAGAAATTCATGAATTTGAGCCTGGTCTGAAAAGTATAGGTTCAAATCATCAGCATATGCTTGCAAATGTAGCTGACAATCAAGAGAATCCCCTATAATTCCTGTCCACCTTGATGAATTGACTAAAAACTGCAAAAAGGGATCTAATGAGAAAATATACAGAAGGTGGCTCAGGGGGCAACCTTGACGGACCCCAGTTTTTAACTGAAAACTCTTGGCTGTACATCCTTTTAAAAAAGGATAGACTGCATTAAACTGATATAACAATTTGATAAGGTTAATCATCTGTATAGGAACCCCATAGCTTTCGAATGCTAAAAAAAGGTAAAGTAGGTAAACTCTATCAAAGGCTTTCTCAAAATCCTCAATGATGACACATCCAGATTTACCAGCCAGAGATAAGTGTTCAATAACATCTCTTATGATCATCAGAGCGGATTGAATTCTTCTATCAGGAATTCCACAGAATTGGTAAGGAGATATAACCAACTTGACGTACCGCTTTAACCTATTATTTAAAATGCTGGTGTAACCCCTCACCCCTCCCTTTTGGCCAAAATGACAGGTGGCATGCTGTTGAAGATGACAGCAGTACCTGGTGGGGACTGGGTTCGGGAAGGATGAGGTTACTCAGCACAGGAGGACCTAGGTTTGGCTGCTCTGCACAGGGGCACCCAAGTAAATCCGAACACAGGAAGCAATAACTGTAATGTCCAGAACCAGGAAATGGGATTCTTCAGTGTGGCTTTTATTCACATACTAGCTGAACAAACAAAGCATAGACGGACCCCCATGGGGCTACATTTCCTGATAATGCAGATTAGAGACTACAGAACACTTTATCACCATTTCCAGCCCTCAGGCTCTGAACCCACCAGGCACACAGCCCGGACTTGCACGCAGCTTTGGGTACACAGCCTGACTTGTACACACTTGGGTTTCCCCATGGGCCCGGCTCCCCCGCTGGCCACTTGATCCACAGTCCATTTGAGGAATGAACCAATTATCCTGTTGTGGCTCCCCACACCACACTAGAGTCTGCGATTCCTAGAGAGAATTTTCCTTACAATCCCACGTCTGGGTACTGCCCCCATCACTGGCCAAGTGCCTGAGGCAAAGTAGAAAACCACAGAAGAAATCCATAGAGGTGGACCTGGTCACTAAAGATGGGGGGCCACCCACCTCCAGCTCCCATAGCCCATACCCGGCCATTTCTCTGGAAAACTGAACCATTCCTTTGCTGAGCTTCTAAATGTAGATTAAGGGTAGACGTCTGTCACATCTCCTCTACATATTATTTGCATCTCACAAAACTCTGGGATTTGACACTACTTTTACTTGCTTGGCCCATTTCTCTAGGCTTCCCAATATGTAGTTCAATCTCTAGATTTTCACACAAGTCCCAGGGTGAAGAAAACATATGCCCTTTTAGCCAGAGCAGACACTCACCCTTAAGTTGCAGGTGCCCCACAGGCGACTCACAAATCTTCCATCTTCCAAAATAAATCCTGGACTAAATAGGCAGCGTTTCCTCCACAAGCAGGACTAGGGGGGGTTTGCCCCAGGAATCTGCAGGGAATCCTTCTCACCCCCCCCTCGGAGGGAGGGGGCACTGAGACCCGAAAGCAGCGGTCTCCACCACTTCAGTACTCCTCTGTGTCTCTCTTTAAGGTGGAGACACACACCCTATTACTTAAAAGTAGCCCTCTGTCAGGGCTGAGGCTCCTAGAGCCTTTACTAAGCCACTTTACCAGCAAGCTCCTTACTTTACAATCACTCACTGAAGACAAACTGCAACTGACTTCAAAACTCCCAACTTTCTATCTAACTCCCTTTTCTGCAGATTCCAATGTGGCTCATGCAGCTGCAAAAGTTCTATTGGTGATGTCATCCCTCAGTCTCAGCTGAGACTGAGAACAGAGTGAGACAGTGTGAAACCCATTTAACTGGAGTTTCACAAGCTGCCTTCCCTGCCTACCACTAGGTCTTACTGGGATTCTAGTAACCCTGGATAACAAGGGGGTTACACTGGAAAAGATTTTATAATCAGAATTTAAAAGAGTGATAGGCCTCCAATTCTTTATATTATTCCTATCTCCTGATTTGAAAAAAATGTATCAATAATCCTTCAGTAAAGGAAGGGAATATAGAATTAGTATAAAAAAAGAATTGAAATAAGAAAGAGTATTAAACATTCACTCAATTCTTTCTGAAAACATTTATATAGTTGATTAGGAAGCCCGTCTATCCCTGGTGAAATATTAGGCTTCATCCTTTGAATGACCTCATTTATTTCTGAACTAGTAATAGGCCCTAACAGTTTTAAAGCCTCTGCTGATGCAGAGGGTAGGCTAATGGATTTTAGATAGTTAAGTATCGTATTCTCTAAAATGGGGGCGCCAGGTTCTAAGGACTGATATTGCTGTCTGATCAGTTCCCTTAGTTGCTCCATTGTTGTAGCTCTAGAGCCATCCGAACTTATCAGAAAGTCTATAGTTGAAGATTCCTTCAAGGTTTTACAAGCCTCAAATGCGTCTCCTATGTTTTTTTTTTAATACCATCGGCAAGAATGGCTTGTAACGTCCTTGCTCTATCATATTGATATAATTTCATACTGGATTTAAGCCCCTTGATTTGTTCAGAATAATCTTGTCTGGAAGTATATGAAATCGTAATGAGCCTCTGTAGCTGTTGTCTGAAAGATAAGTATTTTAAAAAATTATGGTCTTTTGTTACTACTCCTTGTTTTTTGAACCATTTACGAAGATCTGATTTTGTCTCCATCCACCATGCTCCCATATCTGTGTATAAAAAAGCTAGCGATAAATGAGCATGTAATATGAATTTTATACTGGATTTTATTTGAGGGGAATCTAAGATTGAAATATTTAATTTCCACCGTACCTATCTACGGAAGGTCAGGCCTACAGATTGAAAGGAGCATAGTAAAAAAAAGGTGATCTGAGAATTTCATAGGTCTCATTTGAAAGGAATTAACTTGTACTGATGGAGAAACTAGCATGTAATCGATTAAAGATTGTATTTTCCCTTTCATAAATGACAACCTGGGTCCATGAGAAAGGTAGGAAATACAATTAAGTAAACCAGCTGTCCTAATTATGGAGTCTAGCGCATGAGAATCGCAGTAGATTTTTTTATTCTGCTGGGGTGCTTTAATTAAACTACAATTAAAATCTCCGCCCCATAATACCTTAACAGAAGTGATCAAGTATGGTTGCACTGCCTTCATATATGCTACTCTATCTGCTTTAGTCTGACGGTTGTAAATATTGATGAATCTGTAACAAATGTTTTGCCATTTCCCATCTAAGATCAAGACCCTACCAGGAATAAGATCTATTAAGTTGTGAAGTGAAAAATCGAAGGAGTTAAATAAAATGCCTATACCGTCTGCACTATCTGTTCCAAATGACCAACAGGAAGGACCCCAGGGCCAGTCCCTCTTGAAGGCTGCTAATTGTTCTATTGAATACATCCAGGTTTCCTGCAAGAAACAAACTGAAATTTTATGGTCATGAATATATTGAAATAGAGCTTGCCTTTTGATAGTATTTAATAAGCTATGAGTATTCAACGAACCCCATGTTGTCAGCATCGAATAGTCTTTTAGTTACAGTTATCCCTTATTTTTTCAGTTTTTTCTTTTTCTCTGTATAATTGTCCACAGACTGGGAGATAGTAGACAATGAGGATTTTTGAGAGTCTGAATCTCCCATTTCCATTTCTGTCTCCCCCCATGGGGTGAATAGAGATTACTTGATTCAACAGGAATGGAGGGGGGGGGGATTCTGGATGCAAATTCCTAGAAGATTTCCTTCGAGGTAGTGGAGATGAAGGGGCAGCAACCTTAAGATCATTCTCAGGGGCTACTGAATCTGCATAACAAACTGGAGCGAACTCCAGGTTTTCCGGAAGGGCCTTACAAGGCATAACTTCCTCATGAGATTTTGAAACTGAGGATTGAGCCTTCGTCAGAGGACCTGGGGAAGGAGATCTAGTAGAGGAAGAAGCCTGAGGCATATGCTTTTCTACCTTGGGGGGGTGAAGGGGGAGGGGGGGTCCGCAGCATCCTGGGTTTTCTGAATCAAAAGTTCGGGACTGATACAGGATACTTTATTTTTTGCAGCCCAAGGACATTCCTTAAAGACATGGCCATATTCCTCACATAGATCGCATTTGGTATGATTTGCACATTGCATAGTAACATGGCCAATTTCCCCACAATTGTCACATCGGGGCTGATTACATACACTTGACAGATGAGACCTTGAGCCACACTTATAACAAGCTCTAGGCTGACCCCCATAAAAACAGATCCCTCTATCCCTTCCCAACAAAAAAGAATTAGGTATGTGCTCAATACCAGAATCCGATTGCCTTAGTTTAATTTTGTATTTCCAACCCTCCATCCAGAATTGTTCAGAATCTAGGCTAGGTTCTGGAGCACTTAAAACTTCACATTTCTGTGACAACCAGAAAGTAATATCTTCCACATGGACCCCCTCATTCCAAAACATCACAGTCACAAACTTTATCAAGGGTTTAGTAAGGGGATAACCAGAAAGGGGTCCATGTGGGGCATTACCTGCCCATACCTTTCCCAAAAAAGGTCTAATGCATGTGATGTCCTAAAGCTAACATCAAAGTTGTCCTCTCCAGAAATGTTTATAAAGGCAAATACATCTTTCGGTGAAAAGTGAAGGGAGTCTTTTAGAAGATTTTTCCCAACATAATATCTGTCTGGCCTATTCTCCAAACCCCCTTTGTAACATATGCGGTCTGCGTTCCTTCTTGGAGCCACCTCCCTTTTAGCATTAGAAAACAGTTCAGACATTAAAGGTTTTTGATTAGGTAGATCAGAGTCCTCCAAATGTGGTGAAATAACTTTAGGATGAAGGTCAGAATCTCCTTTGGGAGCAGTGGTCTGTAAAGCCTGTGGTTCTGAAGGCATAGCAGAGGAGTGAGGCCTAGGTTCACAGAACTTTTCCCCATTTGTTGAGGCCCCTGTATTTATGTTAACATTTAAACCTGGTTTCCAAGCAGGGGAATTTTGAGAAAAAGTAAAGTCAGTATCCCACGTAGGGTCAGGGAGCCAAATACCAGAGGGAGCCTGCTTCCATCCAGCCCCTACTAGGGCTTTCCCTGGTGTCCAGGGCCCCCGAGTAGATTAGGAGCAATATCCTCAGAACCTGTCTTTTGAACAGGAGGATTGACTTTTGAAGGGACAGTACTATTTTTACCCTGCTGCTGAGGATAATTATTGGGAAACAGAAACTCAGTGACACCAACTTGAGACTCTGTATTAGATGATATACAATAGTGGGAGAGAACACATCCTCTTCACAAGCTGGATTTTTAAACACAAAACCCGCCGATTTACTTAGTGGTACGTTTGCTTTCTGAATAAATTCAGCATATTTGGGAGCCGCATAAACTCCTTGTTGCACCACTAAACAAACAGATTCAGAAACTTCACTTCCCTTGCCTTGTAAGATATCAGGCTTTTGGCACTCGTTAGCGCCAGCGAATTTACTGCCAGCCTATTTTTTGTCAACATCAGTGTCAATAGGGTTCGATTTGACAGAGATGGAGTAAGCTGACTCACTGCACCCCCACGGGGTCTTCTGAAGTTTTTTCATCAGCTGTCGAGCTGACAGGATTGCCTGCGCTAATGACAGGGAGTGTTTCCACAATCTGCAGCTTCTTTGTCGACTCAGCGGTCCCGGTTGTTGAAACTCGCTGTCCATTGGAATCTCCGGTTTCAATGCAAACTTCAGCCTTTTGTAAGTTGAACTCGCTAGTGGATATCTCAGTAATTTTCTCTCCATTTCCTCTGTGGAAATAGGAGCTTCGTGGAACTCATCTTCTGAATCAGCTTCAGCACAACACTGTTGATTAGCCTCTTTTGCAAATACAGTGGGAGCTGAGGCAAGCGCTCCCACTGTGCAGACGTCCTCTTCCTCCGGTGTCCTACTCCGAGTGGCCATCATGCAGACAGCCTGTCCCCTTACTGGCAAGAGCAGGGGAATTTCCCCGCTGTCCTGGCCAAATTTCCTTCATTCACTAAAAATACCACTAACAGTTTCATCTGGTTCAAGGTCAGTTGGCATTCATCTGTATCCCCCTCCCCCGGGTCATGCCTGAAAATAGGCAGGATTTGTCTAGTGCACTTACCCGGTCAACAAAAACTAACTAACTAAATAAATATATACATTTGCTTCAGTGTGATGTGCACAGCTAGGTAGCCTTGGAAGGAATCTAGCTCACCATGGAGCACTAGATCATTGACGGTCGACCCTCCCTCCCAGGGGAGGGCCACCTTACCATCAACCAGGACCCCACGAGGGCAACAACCTCTTGAGCATGAGGGATGGCTCTATGACCAGCTGCTGCTAGCTTCTCCCCCATCAGAGGATCCGCCATGCAGCGGGACCCTGCCTGAAGAGGGTGCCCTCCGGACCCCATCTGTCAGGCCCACTCTCCTGTCAGCCTCAGGGAGATCTGGCTGGTCAAGACACGTGATCCCCTGTTACCCCCTCCCACAGCGTTCCAAGACTACCAAGCTGCCACAAGGTGAGTTCTCACCAACTCACCCCCCACAAGCACCTCACGCTAATACTCTCACCACTGCCCATTGTATGTCATTCAAAAACAGGTCTATTCTTTCCTCTGATAGATGTACACCATCCCTTCTATACAGATCAGGCTTTTTTACAGACACTCCCAGGTACATTGCTATGGACCATCCACGGAGTTCATAATCGGTCTCATGGCCGTGTTCTGCAGCCGGCACACCTTCTCTATTGCCCTAATGTTCTGGGCATGCTGCCACTGCTGCCACTGCATCATATCGGACCAAATTATATGCACCTGGGGCCACCATTGCTTCACTCTTGCCAGGTCCTGCCTGACGCTTTCTTTAAATTCTCTCACATGTATAACCCCTAGAACATTTCCCCCCAAATGAATAACTAAAACATTAGACTGCAAGCTCTCCGGAGCTTTTGCTTGCAGTGTTGCCATTAACTCATTCCATTGCATCCCACACTGTCCCAGCCAATGCACCTCTGCCCTCTCGGGTGCCAGGAACAGATTTTCTCCTCTGGGATACTGCCTCACCCTGAGGGCTGCCCAATGGATGTACAAGTTGCCATAAATCCAGATCTGCTCTGCTCGGGCTGCAACACCTGTCCAAACAAAGCAAGAGAGAGAGTTATAACATGTGGTCTTATGTACCTTTCAAAAGCCTGTGACTTCCATCTACCCAAAGTCTGTATTGTCTTATCTGATGAGCCCTCCGCCCAGGCATGCGATGCTGTGCCAATCCTAAAGGAGTGTGTGTTGTAATGTTCTGCAGGGATGCCCAGTTGTCGCAAGGTCTTCTGCAACACGTGCCTAAACTGGTACATTGTTAGGGGGCCACCACCCCCATGATGGAAGAAGGTCCCACCCATTACCGGGCACTGAGTTATCTAATCCTGTACTCATGCTCCCACATCCCACTGGAGCCCGTGGGGCACCGCTAGTCTGCACCACCGCCCATGGGCAAGCTGGTCCATCTTGCTCTTTCGGATGTGAACAAAGACTCTAGATGTTGTGACCTCCACATCAGCCTCTGCCAGCACTAATGGTCTCCCAGTAACCTTGCTGGGCTGCATGAGCTCCGACACCCGGAATGCCCTGCAAAATGCTACCAAGTACGCTGTCCAGAATAGCTTTGTCTCATCAGGGGATGAGCATACCTTAGATAGCTGCTCAGTGGTTGTTACCCCACAGAGCTGCCCTCTCCCCGAATTAAGCAGCAGAAAGCAAGGCAGCTGCTAAGCGGTCATCACTGGAGGTCGCGAGGGTCCCCACAGAGCTGCCCTCCCCCGGAATTAAGCAGCAGAAAGCAAGCTGCTCAGTGGTCATCACTGGAGGTCACGAGGGTCCCCATGGAGCTGCCCTCCCTCTGAATTAAGCAGCAGTAAGCAAGCTTCTCAGTGGTCATCACTGGAGGTTGTGAGGGTCCCCATGGAGCTGCCCTCCCATGAATTAAGCAGCAGAAAGCAAGCTGCTCAGCGGTGGTCACTGGAGGTCACGAGGTTCCCCAAGGAGGTGCCCTCCCCCTGAATTAAGCAGCACAAAGCAAGCTGCTCAGCAGTCATCACTGGAGGTCACGAGGGTCCTCATGGAGCTGCCCTCCCCCCGAATTAAGCAGCAGAAAGCAAGGCAGGTACATTTTCCACTGAGTAACCCAATCTGGCAGCATTATTCAGTGTGTGTGGAGGCAGTAGAAGCAACGACCTCTCGACTGGTACAGAGAACATCAGCTGGTGCAGAGAATGCGGTAGGAACAAAGACTGTTTGGCGCCTTTTCTCTTTGGGCTGCACGACCTCCGACACCCGGAATGCCCTGCAAAATGCTACCGAATACGCTGTCCGGAATAGCCTTGTCTCATCAGGGGATGAGCATACCTTAGATAGCTGCTCAGCGGTCGTTACCCCTCAGAGCTGCCCTCCCCCCAAATTAAGCAGAAGAAAGCAAGGCAGCTGCTCAGCGGTCATCACTGGAAGTCGCAAGGGTCCTCATGGAGGTGCCCTCCCCCTAAATTAAGCAGCACAAAGCAAGCTGCTCAGCAGTTGTCACTGGAGGTTGCGACGGTCCCCATGGAGCTGCCCTCCCCCCGAATTAAGCAGCAGAAGGCAAGGCAGGTACATTTTCCACCGAGAAACCCAATCTGCCAGCATTATTCAGTGTGTGTGGAGGCGGTAGAAGGAGCGACCTCTCGGCTGGTACAGAGAACGTCGGCTGGTGCAAAGAACGCTGTAGGAACAAAGACTGTTTGGCGCCTTTTCTCTTTTCAAATAAACTCAGTGTACAAATGGAGATAGATTTTTTTACCTTGACTCTCCTCACTGAACATAGTGATTTTAGCAGACCTGGATGTTACTTTAATTAATCAGTGTTGCTTACACAGTTAATTTAACTTATGTTCTTTAAGTGCAGCCTGTTTTAGTGAGTGTGGCACTTTAACTGCAGAGTTGGTTAACCTCAGTACTGGGAAATTAGAAAATTAGTCTGTGTATGTTTTAAAGTTGTGCTGCCTAATAGTTAATCCACTCCCTGCTGCCTTACTGAATCCGGAGTAGCCTAAGACCCTCCCCTAGAATCTCACCCCCCACCTGCATTTAACCTCTTCTCCCTTTCTCCATCTACAGCTGCTCAGCGGTCATCACTGGAGGTCACGAGGGTCCCCACGGAGCTGCCCTCCTCCCAAATTAAGCAGCAGAAAGCAAGGCAGGTACATTTTCCACCGAGTAACCCAATCTGCCAGCGTTATTCAGTGTGTGTGGAGGTGGTAGAAGGAGCGACCTCCTCAGCTGGTACAGAGAACATCAGCTGGTGCAGAGAATGCTGTTAGCCCCGCCAACGCTGTGCATCGGCTGCCCCACCACCCTCACCCTTGGTGAGCATTGTCTTTTAAAGAAGAGGCTAGGGCCTGTGATTGGCTGGAAACTATCAGCCCACTTCCCCACCTGCAGCTTATACGCTCCTGCCACTATTGGGCAGTAGCACATCCCCTTCTCACAAAAAAATAAAATCTGTATTAACACGTATCCCCACTTCCTGGTGCTTCTCCCTCCTCCCATCACAGTCTCTAACTCTATCCAGCCTGCCACATGATAGGTCGCACAACTTGCTCACTTATCCCTGGCACACCACTTCCCCTCCAGACCTTAACATCCTCGGGGGCCCCCCTCCCCATTACAGCTCCACCACATCCTCCCACACTACCACCCTGAGCTGGTGATGAACCATTATACCCATTGCCTGTGCTGCTCAACTATCCATACCTCCCCTGGACAGTACACCACTCACCCCTGTCAATCACCTCCTCTTTGGTCCCTACCCCTCTGTATTTTCTGCTCTGCTGACACACCATATGCGCGCTCTTCCTATACTGATCACCCCTACAAAAACATCCATACATTGCTACCCTCTCACCCCAAACCGAGACTGCTGAGGTTAACATTGCTCCGGCACATTCTCTTCCTCCTCCTCCTATCAGGTAACGTGCACCCCAATCCGGGGCCGTCTGGACTTGGTCCCACCCTGGAGTCCAGGCTTGGGAGCCTTCTTCTGGCCTCCCTCAACATCCGCAGTCTACAGAGGAATTTTACTCCCCTCCAAGGCTGGATTGCACAACACTCTCCAGACATCATAGCACTATTTGAGACCTGGCTATCCAAAAACATCCCTGATGAATCTGTCGCCTTAAGTGACTTCACCATTTTCCGTACTGACAGATTGAGGAAGCATGGAGGCGGATGCACCATCTGTGTAAGAAATTTACTACATGCCACCACAGTCTTCCTCCCCAACACTACTCCTGGTGCTCAATTCCTAACCATCAAAATAAAACTGGGCAATACTGGTAAGACTATATATCATGTCAGTCTAAATCTCTCCAGGTAACCAAAAACTTGCCTTTGAATCATTTCTGACCAGCATCGCCCATTTCCCTTCCAAGAGTGAAATCATTATTATGGGAGATTTCAATGTCAATTGGCTATCCACTGTGTCCTCCCTCTACAAAGAATCCATTCTAGCTTATGACCTTACTCAAGTGGTCCATACACCAACCAGAGTAGCCCCCAAACTTGGTACCTCCACTCTTATCAACCTCATCTTCACAAATCGCCCAAACAACCTCACCAAGGTCAAACTGCTCCCAGACTCACTAAGTGACCACTCCCCAGTTATCTGCTGGTGGTCAAATAAACAGCCCCCTATCATGCCTAAAGTTTGTGCCCAAAGGCGCCTCAAAAAAGGATCCCTCTCTCGCCTCAAATCATACCTTGCTTCCTGCGACTGGACACCATCCATTGCTCTATCTGCTGATGCTGCCCTCACCTATTTTATCTCTACCTTTAACTCGTCCTGTGACATCTTCACCCCCATCACCAAGCATATTGCAAAACAATGGGACACCCCCCTGGATCTCCCAATCATTGCTGGACCAAATGCACCACAGAGACAACCTCTGGCACAGGGCCCTGGACTCACAACACCCCCATGACAGCCAGCTATACAGAGAGGCCAGGAACAAATGTACTTGGGCAATATGGTAAGCTAAGGCTAATTACTATAGGCAAACCCTAACCTCCGCCTGGGGCTCTGGGAAAAGATTCTGTAACAACATATAAGAGCTCTTCGGGAAAACTGTATCCCCTACTCCTGATCAGCTACTAATTGATGGGGCCATCTCCCAGGACCCTGCAGCTATCTCCAACGCCCTCAATCTGGCCTTCTCTGACCTCAGTGACATCCTCCCCATAACTTCTTCAGCCCAATTACAAGTCCCACTACTCACAATCTGGCCACCACGGACCACCCCACTTTCTGGCTATGGGTCCTCACCTGCAGTGAAGCAAAATGCTATCTTACCAAGGTCTTGATGAATGCCTGCCATAGCAATGACTCCCTGGACCTCAAACTCCTCCAGCTCACCCTGGATGTGACCCTTCCCCAGCTTACCAAAATAATTAACCTGTCCTTATGTCTCAACCAAGTCCCCATGCCCTGGAAAAAAGCAGTTATAACCCCTATTCTGAAGGGTGGTGATCGCACCTCCACTAGCAACTATCGGCCCATCTCGATCTTACCACCGCTCTCCAAGGCACTCGAAAAATCATATCGGACCAATTTACAGAGTACCTGGACAAACATAACTTACTCAGCCATGAAAAACATGGCTTCCAGAGGGGTCACAGTACTACCACTGCCCTTGTTGAATACACATCATATATACATGAGGCACTAGAACTGGGCTCCCTTGTTGGAGCAATCTGTGTTGACTTAACAAAAGCGTTTGACACTGTCCACCACATACCACTTCTCCACTCCCTTACTGCCCTGAACATCTCCCTGGAGACCACCTCCTGGTTCGAAGACTATCTATCCAGCCATACTCATCAGGTCAAAATAGATACCACACTCCCCTCCAGTAGACCAGTCCTTGCCTGGGTCCCACAAGGATCCATTCTTGGTCCACTAATCTTCACCTTCTTCCTAAACTCCCTTCCCCAATCCTGCAATGGTAAACTTCTACTCTATGCAGATGACACTGTGTTTTTCTGGAAACACCCTCATCCTCACTCCCTCCAAACTGCCCTACAGGCCTTCTTTGAGAAATTTGAAGCCTGGTTTTCTGAGCATTGCCTATTGCTCAACTACAACAAGACAAAGTCTATGATCTTTACATGCCGTCAGAGCCTCTCTGTAACACCCCGCTAATTATAATGCGCTCACTAGGCTCCCAACTTGAACAAGTCTTCTCTTCCAAGTACCTTGGTATCAATCTTGATGCTTCACTCACCTACCATACACATGTCCAACACGTCTTATCCTCCATTAAGACCAGGCTAGGGTTCCTATTCCGACATAAGCACTGCCTACCCCTCCCAGGCCCTCCAACTAGCAGTGTCCTCCTTAGTCCTTTCCTTGGTGGATTACAGTATAGTGAGTTATGGGACTGCAGACTAAACAGTCCTTCGATGCATTAACTTAGCTCTCAATAAAGCCTTCCGCATGATCGCTGGTTGTGATCATTCTACTCACACATGTGAGCTGTGCAATCTAATGAACTGGCTAAACTTCGAAGGCAGGCTTAAATATCACACTTGCCTTCTTACAAAAAATAAAGATACTCCAGAAGCAAGCCCCTCAAGGCCTACACCACCTCATCCAAATAGTTCCCAACAGAAGAGCCCCCAGGCTTTCCCCCTATACCACCCTCTTGGTCCCCCACTGTAGGACTTCCTTTGGTCAATGATCCTTCCGGTATTGGGCTCCCCTGCAGTTAAACAACTTTCTGCCCTCCATCTCCATGGTACCCAGCCTTGGCCGATTTAAAACCGGCCTCAAGACCCTCCTCCTTGCCTCCTCAGCCTGCGACTGCACATAATATACATCTTCCTACTTTACACCTCTATAGGTTGCATAGCTTAATCCCTAGGAGGAACACTTTCATAACTTGTTAGTTTACCCACTTAGGATACACACTGGAAAAGGGAACTATATCTGATGTATCTTGATTAATTCCCTCATTACTGCTCTCTCACTGTGTATATATTATGACTCAGGGTCCATTTAAGACCCCCTGAAACTGTAACCTACCATATATAAATATCTATAACACAGGATCTGACTACTGTTAATGACCACTATAGCTGTAACCTGCCAATTGTATATATTCAGTGTACTGTATTACCTATATTAATATCCTGTTATTTTATGTATGTGTCTATCTGACGTGGAGCCTTTGCAAAGGAGTCTTTGACACAAAGGATTGTAATTCCGATTTCTCTCTTAAATAAATAAATAAATAAAAACTCATCCCAGATCTGCTTGAATATGGTTGGGCTGATAGGACGTCTGTTGTCCGTACCCCTCGGGGCTGCCCGCGCCCAACTTCTCGGTATCTTCCGAAGGGCAAATGTCCTCATGGAGTCTGGGAAGCCCCTGACTTTCTGAAACCAGGCAATGCCAGCCATGTGCTGCTCGACCATTGCCCGGGTGGCCCCCGCATGTTTTTTGATCAGTATGTATTCGCACAGCTGTGCCACTGGGATCAGCCATGTTACTGCCCACCCTCATGCATACTGCACTTCCAGAAAACAGTTGACCCCCCTCTGGTACATTATTTGCATCCTAGGTGCCAGGGCATTCTCAAGCCAACTCCCAGGCCTCTGGGTTATCAATTCCCATAGGAATGGTGGGACTTCCCTGGGCTGTAGGTCTGATGCTGGTGCAAAATCCCAGAACCTCTGCCACTGTAATCAAGAAAGAGCATTAGCGATGCCATTTTCATTACCTGGTATGTGCACTGCCTTGAAGGTAATATTCAATATCAGACACTTGAGGACAAACACCCGCGTAAGGTTGCCCCTTGGGCCCTTGCCCCTCAACTGTTTGTTTATTGCATACACCACTCTGATGGTGTCAGATCTGAATGTGAAGTGCTTGTCCCTCAACACATCCCCCCAGACCACCAATGCCACGACAATGGGGAAGAATTCCATCACCATTATCTGCCTCGTAATGCCTTGTCTGATCCACTCTGGATGCCACTGCCCTGCACACCATTTACCTTGCAAGTAAGCCCCAAAGCCCAGGCCCTGAGGCATCTGTGAAGAGTTCCAGTTCCTCACTGGACACTGGAACTGGCAACATGGATACCCCATTGAAGCATTGCAAAAATGACTGCCAAATGCCTAGGTCTTCCTGCATTGCCGCTGTGACATGGATTCTATAGTGCGGTTTTGTACAGCCTGCCTCAACGCCAGCCAGGTGCCTCATGAATGTCCTGCCCCTGGGCATTACCTGGCAGGTGAAGTTGAGGTGGCCCACCAGTTGCTGGAGCTCACATAATGTGACATTACGTGCCCTCATTACAGAGTCCAGCTGGGTGCGCAAGGCTGCCAGCTTGTCTTGGGGGAGCCAGAACACTTGCTCGCTCGTGTCAATTTCAATCCCCAGGAAGGAATGCCTTGTGCATGGCCCCTCCATCTTGTCCTGGGCCAGAGGTACACCCAGCTCAGCATACACCTTGTGGAATGCTGCCATAATATGTGCATATTGCCCCGAACTGGCCCTCCCCACAAACAGAAAGTCATCCAAATAGTGTACCATTTGGCTGACTTTGGCCTTCTGTGCTGTGGCCCAGTGCAAAAATGTGCTGAATTGCTCAAAAACCACACACGCAACCACACACCCCATGGGCATGCAGTTGTCCATGTAGTAGTACCCATCAAATTTCATGCCCAATAGCTTCCTATTTGCTGGGTACACTGGCAACAGGCGGAATGCTGATTCTATATCAGCCTTCCTCAGCACTGCCCCTCAGCCCGCCTGTCGCACCACCTCCACTGCCCTGTTGAACGACATGTAATACACTGCAGTGTCGACTGGGTCAATGTAGGCATTGACTGAATCCCCTTCTGGGTACAACAGGTGGTTCATCATTCGGAACTCACCCGGAACCTTTTTGGGGACTAAGCCAATGGGAGACACCCTGACACTGCTGATTCCACCCACGGCCAGCTCCTTCTGTAGTTTGCCCTGCATAACCTCCAGTCACTCCTTGACAGAACACTGGTTGTTGGCCTTATATGCCCTCCTTGGGCCTTGGTAAGGTATACGAAACCCTTCCCTGAATCCTGCTGCCAAAGAGTGAGCGGCCGCCCTGTCTAGGTAGTTGACTAACCACCCCTCAATATTTCCAGCCTTGACCGTTGTTGGCAGCCTTTGTCCCTCCCTTCCAAAAGGAATGAAAATTTTTGGCCTTTCCTGCCCTGTCTGTCACTTTCCCACACTGTTGAAATGAGTTTGGTTTCCCACACGCCATGCTCTCATGCTTGTATCTACACTGCTCGGTTTTGCATGAGCCATGGTTGTAGCTGAAACAACACCCTTTTCCACACCCCCCTTTTTCCCCATTATACCCTTGATAGCCTTTCTTCGGCAATGGGGGTGCCTCACTAGAAAACCGCTGTCTGTATGTTGAACCCTTCCCCCCAAGTCGATTGTCCACAGCAGCGGGAGGCCCAAGACCACCCAAGAGCATGCCATGTCCATCTGCTTTCTTCTCCAATACTCCTCATCATATTCTAACCACCCCCACCTGGCTTACTAGCATGCATGGTCATTATCCTATTAAAGTAGACCCACAGCCTGTCAGCTTTCCCCGGGCTGCCCTGGGTGAGGATCCCTGCATAAATTGTAAAGCCTGTGACCCAGTTCTCCCACGTCCGCTGCACAGTTGCTTTGCACTTCTGCTCAACCCCGTCATCCCCATTCTTGTCCTTTTCGTCCTTCTCTGGCTCTTTAGGCCGATTCAGATGGGCAAAGATGTCAATGTATTCTCCCTTAATTATTTGCTGCCTCACCTTGTCCAGCAAGTGTGACCTAATGGGTTGTGCCAGGGATAGGAAGCTCACTGCCCCATGCTGGCCTGGTATTGGTGGTGGCAGCGATGCCACTCCCGTATCCGTGATCCCTGTTGCAGCTGGGGCTGTCTGGATCACTCCTGGCCGAGCCCTATTCTGTTCTGCCAGTAATTCCAGCAGCCGGTCAAGCTTTTGTTCCACCCTTGATTGGCCCAGATTGCCCACCAGAGGCCATGTGCTAGGTTCTCCCAACCCTTGGGATATCACCGATGCCATGCCTCTGAGCCCTGCCATTGGCTGGCTGACCCAACCACCAAGGGCTATCTCCTGTGGGACCCATAACACGTTACTCCCAGGAGGGTAGGTCTCTTGTGGCAGGATGGGCTGACCATGCACCAATTGCTCAGCAAGCTCGCCTTCAGCGGTGCTGGCTGGCCCTGTGGAATGCCTCCCGGCATGCCCAAACTTATGGGAGCTGATGCCACCATTTCTGTCCCTTGCCCCAGCAGCACCTTTTCCATGGCATCCCACTCTCTGCCCCACTTCTTCTGACTTCCCCTGTTCCTTTTGGGGGCACCCCCGCTCCTAAGCAGAGCCCTCAGCTCATCAGCTGACAGCTGGTCTAAGTCAGGCATACCTGCTACTTGGTCTACTGCCTCTGCTCCCTGATCGGCCCTCTTCCTTTGTGACTTTTTCTGAGGAGGAGGAGGAAGGTGCACCAGCGTGTTATCTGGAATGGGCATCGGCTTCTCTGACTCTTGTCCTGACGTGCCTGCCACCCCTGCCGGAGTCACAGATTCAGCTGGAAGAGTCAGCAATGCCAGGGTTATCAGCTGCTTCCCTGGGTTGGCCTCTTCAGGGTTCTTGGGTTCCGGTGGGGGCAGCAGCCCGGAAGGACCTGCACCCACCCTTCACCCTGATCCCTGAACAGCGCCTCCCACCATGCCTTGTCCTGGACGAGAGTGGCCAGCTGCTGTTCCAGGTGTCCGCTCTTCTTCACAATATGCTGCTCGTACTCTTCAAACAAACAAAATCATGACCACTCTCCCCTTGCTGGTGCTTAAGCTTCTGCTGCTACACCCAACATGAGTCATTGGCTGTGGAACATTTTAACACCTTTGTGTTTTTTAAGAGCCCCTCTATGCCTGTACACCTGGCAACCTATGAGCACATTGAATTTAAGTTACTTGCTGAGGCCCACGCAGTATGCGAGAGGGGTCTGCAGAATTCAAACCCAGGTCTCCCAAGTTATTGCAGTTTAGCACCTGAAATCATTGCTCACTACTGCTACCTACTGCCCCTTACACTTGCCTCAAGAGAAAACCCACGATTGCACTCCACCATGGATCTGGGCTGCATTAACCCCATACACAGCCAGCCTCAGTGTGTCTCTAGAAGGAAATCACAGAAAGTTGCAGTGTAATTAGCTATGTGCCACTTGAGGCACCCTATTGCCCTTCACTGATACTCCTTACATGCACCTCTTTTTCACTGGCCCAATCAAATTATGCATTTCCTCATCATGTTCCTCCTGCATCGAGGTACATCATCTTTACATTTCCTTTTATTTATTTATTTTGCTTAGTGCTTGCGTACTCCTGTTCCCCCTCAGTGCCCCCCAAGCCATCCACAGTAAGGCGGCTGCCGATAACTTGCATATGCGTGAGGCCCTAATGCCCACAATCTCAGCATGCTAGGCCCCAATGCGAGTGGAGTACCATCTGTGTCACTGCTGCTCCAGAGACTCGCAGCCACTCCACCAGGCTCCAGGCCCAGGCCCCCCGCTCCTGCACGAGTCCTGCACCTGACCCCTACATCAGAACTGCCACACAGCAGCTGAGATGCCCAACCCAAACACAAGGCTTTTCCATTTGGAAAGGTCCTCAAGCAGCCCCAGGACCGCCACCTGCCAACTGACCACCAGGCCACACAGACAAGCACGCGACTGCCACGCTGGGCCATCCAACCATCCGCCACTCATTCTCTGAAGCCCGTATCATGGCAGGTGTTGCACTATCCTTTCCTTATGAAGTGCCTCCATAATCTTGTCCACTACTGAAGTAAGACTGACTGGTCTGTAGTTCCCTGCCTCCTCCCTGCAACCACTCTTGTGGAGCGGGATCACATGAGCCCTTCTCCAGTCTTCTGGGACCTCTCCTGTGCTCAGAGACTCACTAAACAGTTCTGATAATGGCTCTGCTAGTTCCACCCTTAGCTCCTTTAGTACCCTGGAATGTATATAAACTGAAACATAGAAGTTGACGGCAGATAAGGACCACAAGGCCCATCCAGTCTGCCCATTTTTTATTCTACCTTATGAATGCCAGCAGGTCCCATTGCCTTGTCCACCCTGAGCTTAATGAGCTCTTGTAGGACACTTACTTTTGTGAAGGGACTAGTGCATACCTCCTCCCCCTGTGTCCATGGTGCTGAGCTGTGTGCTCTGCCCTACCTTCTCCTCAGTAAATACTGAGCAGAAGTATCTATTTAGGATAGATGCTTTTCCTTGGTCCTCCTCCACACACTCCCGCTTATCCCCTTTGATCTTAGCAATACCCCCCACCAGACTTTCTCCTTTCATTAATGTAAGTATAGAAAGTCTTGTCCCCTTCTTTTGCTGTGTGTGCTAGTGTTTCCTTGGTTTGGGCCTTTGCCTGCCTTACTGCCTTCTCTGCTTCCCTTAGGGAAGTTTGGTGTACCTCCCTATCTTCATCCCGCTGTGCTCCATTATATTTCCTGAAGGCCAGCCTTTTGGCTCTGACCTTTTCTGCAATGTGGTTTCCTCCTTCTTTTGCTCTTGCTTTTCTCTCTAACACAATGGGATGTTGCTTCAAGTATTGCATCCTTAATGCTTGTTCACTTTGCCTTTACCCCCTCACCTGTATTTCTTCTTGCCAGGGTTAGCTTAACTCTGTTGACCATCTTATCAAAGTCAGCTCCTCGGAAGCCCCATATTTTTGCCTTGGAATGGGATGATTTAGTTCTAGTGGCCAAATTGAACCATACCATGTGATGATCACTGGCCCCCAGGTGACCTGCTACCTGAAGATCTGTGATCCTTTCCCCATTAGTCAGTACTAGATCTAGGATAGCCCTCTCTCTTGTGGGTTGTTGTACCAGTTGTTTGAGGCCCTCCCCCTGCAGGGAATCTACTACGTGTCTAGTTCTGGCAGATGTTCCTGCTGGTATTGACCAATCTGTATCTGGCGTGTTAAAGTCTCCCATTATCAGAACCTCCCCTTTAGCTGTCATATTTTTGTATATTTTCTAACAGTAATGTGTCTGTGTCTTCCCCCTGGTCTGGAGGCCCGTAGACAACCCCAGTTCATATAGCTGTCCCATTTCCTGTTTCCAGGGTGACCCACAGTTACATAGATACATAGACAGTGTCGGCAGATAAGGGCCTATGGCCCACCCAGTCTGCCCATTTAAGTTTGTAAGTTCAGTTTATGTTTTCCAGGAAGTCCAGTTCTTCTGGCTCCTTATGTGTATTCTGAATTTCTGTAACTTTGATATTTTCATTGACATAAAGGACCACTCCCCCCACTTTTTTGCACCTTGGTCTCTTTTGAACAGTACATAGCCAGATACTGAAGTCTCTCAAGTGTAGTTACTGGTGAACCATGTCTTGCTAATGGCTACTATGTCCAGTTTAGCCTCTGTCATTGTTGCCTGCCGGTCTGGGGTCTTGTTTCCCAGACTGAGGGCATTTGTGTACATGATTTTCCATTGGCCAGATTTTGGTGTGTTAGTTGTTGGGCAAGGTCCAGTGTTTCCCCTGCACGTCTTATGGGGAGCATGACCTTTTTCTTTACCTGGTGATGCAAATGAACTACAAACATACTGAACTACTGTTTGATCACTAGCTGAGGGGGGAGGGGCGTTCTTCCCATTCAATGTGTCGGGTGCTGCACCCCTCTCATTTGCTAGTTTTAAATATTCTGCAAAGACATCAAATTTATGCCCCACTGCACTGACTCCCTCTTTAGTCAGATGCAGTCCATTGAATTTAACAAAGTTTCGCTCCCAAAACTGTTGCCAGTTACCTACAAATTTGTGTCCTTTTTCTTGGCATCAGCCCTTGAGCCATATGTTTAGCTCCCCCTGCTCCCCTTCTCTGACCTTCCGTCTATCTGTATAATCATTGAAAGAGGCATGTGTAGTCTCATAGTGCCTCTTAAAGTTAAACTCCTTTGGAACTGCAACAGTCCTTTAACATAGGAGGCAGATATTCAAGCCATGGTCTTCTACGAAACAATACTTGTCTGTCCATTCATTAAACTTTTGGTGCTCAGTACCTATTTTGTGCTTTTTCATTTGTGCCACAGTTTGCAACTCCGATTTTCACCACCACAGATGCCAGCCACAGTAAACACCACTAGCAAATCAACCCTCAGCTTGGGTATCACTACTCCCCTATTTATATGCTGCGTTGATTAATTACAAGCAGGTGATTGACCCAGACCACACACACACCACACAAATGGAGCAAGTGCAGCTCATCACAAGCTGCCAGAAAACATGACCCCCACTCTGGTGAACCACTGAAAATAGCATTCTAGATAACATTAGTGCCATTGTAGAGAAGTGCAGCATCAGTGGCAGCCAGGATAGATTGTCGGTGGAGAAGGAGTAAACAAGCAGCGTTGACATCGCAGTCACCATTAAAGAGAACCTGAGAATCGGTGGAAGTTTACAACCCCTTCAGCTAGCTGAGTTGCCATTGCCATTGCCCATCAAGAGAACAGGAGAATCAGTGCAAGTGTCCCCCCCACAGAGAATCAGAGACTGACAATATAGAAAGGCAAATCAATATGCCCCAATGTGCCCCACAACCAAACTTCCACCCCCACCTTCCCCATTGGAGAGAGTCGCAGCATCAGCGGTGAACTAGCTGAGTAGCAGTCGCCATTCAAGATAACTGCAGAATCGGTGCAAGTATGCAACACCTCCCCCCCACGGAGAATCGGCGATCCAAGATATGGAAATAAGTACAGTTTCAGTATTTTATGCTCCGAAATAGACAGGAGAGATTAAAAAAACCCGCAAAAATGCAAAATGAAAAAAAAAATAGCTATCAGTGAATGCAAAGGTTTAAAAAAAACACAATCTGTGGATGTGTCCATGGGCTAAACCATCTCGGGGGCCAGTTGTGGGCCGTGGGCCACATGTTGTGCACCTCAGATGTAGAACATTCAACCAACTATGTATGTATATGTGTAGTAACAATGTAAAATGTGTAATGTTCTTATATGTTTTTAAGTTTATTTTATGTATTGTACAGGACATTGTTGAAAATAGGAGTAAAACCCTAACAATATGTATCCTGTATAAAAATATAATCTTATCAATAATCAGTCAATCAATCAGGTATTAATTATTTAAATGCTTAACGCAAAAAGGACCTGGAGGAAAATTGACTGTTAATGCAAAAACAGAGAGGAAAGGAGGGCTGTTGTGATTCACCATGGCACATGTGATCAGCAGATATCCGGCTTCATAGTATAGAGGAGTAGAAATAGACCCAGTAGCTGTAAGAAAACACATAATATAAATTAAATCATAAAATAAAGATTTAATTTCTAAGTATTCTTTGCACTGTATTTGAAAGGACCATCAACTACAGGAAAAAGCCATACTAATAGATTTGATAAACCCTGTAAAAACAACACAAACTTTATAATCGAACAAGAATATATACCATCACTTCTAATATATTTATATGCTTTATCAGTTCCACTCATACAGCTAATTTCAGGTGTATCTGTATTAACTTAAAAATAAAAAAAACTCAATAATTATGGTTCAGAGAAATATTACTGCATGTTAATAATGTCATAGTCTAAATATCTTAAAACTCTGATAATTAAAATATAACAGAAAATCTATATAATCATATGTCCCATTTTCAGGGTAACCATCTGAAAACATTTTTCACTCCTGAGGGATGATGAATACCATATATGTGAATTTCAATCTAATAAGTAGGGTTTAATATCCCACTGATCATTTAAATCCTGAGGTTTCATGCTCTTTAGTGTGCATATCCAGAAGGACCCCTTTTTAACAAACAGTTGGTTCTTTTATAGACCTTTCTTAATGGGGAATGTATTCAATCCCCATGAATTTCATGTATGCAGCATTTGATTTGTGATGTTCTAAGAAATGTACTCCTACTGGAATGTCCTCTCTCCCATTTTCAGTTGATCTAACATGCTCCTGTAGTCTCTGTTTTAGGGGTCCGATTGCATGCCTCATGTATGTATACTAAATTACAGGAGCACTATAATGCATACACTGTTTTGTTTTTTAATTTAGTATACTTTATTAAAATTTTTCAATAAACAAAACGAAACAAGAAAATGGGAACAAACACCCATTACACTACATGGTACAATGCATACATGAAAAGGCTGGAGTGACACAACACAGAAAACAAAATTAAAAAAATATCCCCACCACCCACTACCACCCCCCTCCCTGCGTCTGCGACCATACTAACCACCAAACTACAAGAAAGGATAGGCGCCTTCCAAAATCAAAAAAATGACAAAAGGCCAAAAGATATAGAAGGGGTCAGGTGGAGTACTAGGTACCCCAGAGGGACAATAAAGTATAGAGACACTCTCACAGGTGGGAAAAAAGCAGAGGTCTCTTCCGTATTGAAGCTATGTATTTCTCCAATTGGAGGGCCAATAGAATCTCATGGTGGCACTCTAAGAAGGATGGAGGAACGTCATCCTTCCAGTGTCATAAGATAACGAGTTTGTCCGTAGCAGCCACAAGGAACGAGTGTGCTTTCCTAACATTAGGGATGCCGAGGGAAAAAAAGCCAGTAGACAACTTGTAGGGGTAAGACGTGACACAAATGCACTCCGCAGGTCAGGCCCTCTGCTCCCACAGTGCCAACCTCAGAGTGCAATAGTTTGAACCGGTAACAGACAGGGTAACCTTCCTGTCTGCTTTGGGTCCAAATCACCTTTAGCCTCGAGTTCTGGAGGGATTCAAACTGTGAACCTTATGCTAGCATACCCAATTACAGGCTCAGATATGTACCCTATTCAGGACTGCAGCACAATCTTTCGCCAGGGGCCCCCTGCCAGGTCTCCAAAATGAACCCTTAAAACTCTATAAGAGACCTTAGGTATATTCTTACCTTATTGTACAAGCTTAGTACACAATCGAGCTTTTCAACAGCTGTCAGACTTAAATACGTGCACTTCACATGCAAAAAGAAACTGAAAGACACCCAGGCAGTATTTCAAAGAAATGCTTGTTTACTAAAAATATGATAAAAAAAAAAACAGGTAAAATAAAATACAAAATAAAAATGGCACGAGCTCACAGTCCCAAAAGAAAATGGGAAAATTACAGAACAAAAGTCCTACCACAGTACTTAAGATCTTTGATATCTATGTATTACCTTTTTACGTGCATTTAAGTTAGAGAAAACTTTCTGTCTCAGAGCCCAAGACAATATGACACAATCCCATATACAACGTTTAATTTTTAACTCTATCTGTCCCAACCCCCTTTTGATGAGGCCAGCTAGAACCTCCCTTAGATAATTTCTGACATAAGTGTCTCTGAGGATGTGAGTCATTGCTTTGAAAAATCTGTAACTAGCCATTTCCCAAATATGACAGTCTTTAATTAAACATTTTCTCTTTGAACTTAACAATCCCACACTCATGTTCTCTTGGGCTGATTTCCTGTGCTAGTGTGATCTGAGGGATTTTATGATTCTTCACACATTTCTGGTTATGTGCTAAAAGGAGAAGAACCAGCCCAATTACCCTGCCTTTTGTAATGTCATAAAGCTCACATTTGGTTTTCAACTTCAAAAGCCTGGGCAGATCGTAAAAGGGCAATAAAATAGTCTTCTGTAAGGAAGTCTTAATTAACTGGTTCTTCCAGTCTGTTTTGCAACATCCTGTGGTTTCAGCTACTGATCTTGAAAGTTAAAGGCCAAATCTCTCACATACTGACGTTTCATACACAGACCATTTATTTATAATATAAATATCATACAGGTAACCAGAAGCAGAGGCAGAGCGTCACACTCCTCCTCACCTAGACTGAATTTGGGGGCTCTATCCCCTGCATTGCATGAGCTCCCTATGTCAGTTCATTCCTCAAACAGACGTGACAAGCCATCTGCATTTTTATTCGTTGTCCCTGCCCTGTGTGAGACCCTCATGTCATACCCTTGAAAGGCAAGACTCCATCTTAATAGTCTATCATTCGTTTTTCCCATTTGTGTCAGCCAAACCAGGGGGTTGTGGTCAGTTTGTACCTCAAAATGATGCCCATATAAGTATGACTGTAACTTCTTTAGGGCCCACACCATGGCAAGACTCTCTCTTTTTCCACAGTAGAGTAAGCCTGCTCCCTGGGAAGTAACTTTTTACTTAGGTACACGACGGGGTAATCTTTCCCTTGGTTGAATGGCTGACTCAGCACTGCCCCAATACCCACATCTGAGGTATCAGTCTTGACTATAAAGGGTCTGCTATAGTCTGGACTTGTCAACACAGGAGCACTGCACAGTGTCTCCTTCAGTCTGGTAAAGGCTTTTTCACAGGCTGGTTCCCAGGTAATTTTCTTAGGCATCCTTTTATTTACTAGGTCAGATAGGGGAGTAGCCAGGACACTGTAATTGGGTACAAATTTCCCATAGTACCCTGCTATCCCTAGAAAACTCCTGACCTGCTTCTGCATTTCTGGTCTGGGCCATGCCTTGATCGCCTCTATTTTCGCTTGGTCAGGACGGAGCTGTCCCTGGCCTACAACATGCCCAAGCTATGCCACTGCAGCCATGGTCACCTGGCACTTCTCAGCTTTGACAGTGAGCATGGCCCTCTGTATCCTGCCCAGCACTTCCCTAAGGTGGGACAGGTGTTCCTCCCAGCTGACACTAAAGATGGCAATGTCATCCAGGTATGCCATGGCATACTCCTCAGCACCATTTAACACCTGGTTCACCAACCTTTGGAAAGTGGCGGGGGTGTTCTTCATTCTGAAAGGCATCATTGTGAATTCAAATAACCCTATTGGAGTGATGAAGGCCGACCTCTCCCTAGCTCTGGCAGTTAACTCTACCTGCCAATACTCCTTTGTCAGGTCAATAGTTATAAGGTAGGTCGCTCCTCCCAACTTGTCCAGGAGTTCATCTGTCTGTGGCACTGGGTGGCTGTCTGACTTTGTGACTGCATTCAGTCCACGATAGTCCACACAAAAACCAATAGAGCCATCTGGCTTGGGAACAAGGACTACGGGTGAGGCCCAGGGACTGTGGGATATCTGGATTACCCCTAAATCCAACATTTCCTCCACCTTCCTCCTAATGTCCTTTTGGACAGCCTCGGACACCCGATATGTTGTTTGCTGTATGGGCGCCTGCGTCTCTGTCTCCACATCGTGTGTCGCTAAGAGGGCTAGTCCAGGCTTGATGCTAAGCAGTGGGGCAAAGTCTGCTAAAACCTCCCTTACTTCCTGAATCTGGTCTGGGGCCAGCTGGGGTGACAATTTAATTGCCTCCACAGAGGACTCCCACTTGCTTTCTTCCAGCAAGTCCAGAAGAGGGTTTTCTTTGTCCGTCCCTTCCCCAGGACTACACACTGCAAACACCATGTCAGCCCTATTAGCATATGGCTAGGGCCCGAGTTTTTCATGATTCCATGGGTGCATAAAACTGCGGAAATATCTGCGGAATTCACCGTCACCCGCGGAATTCGTGGCCATCCGTGGAACAACGTCCTTTGCCTACGGGGGTGCCCAATCCCACATCGGCTTCATTGCCTCCCCAAATGTCTGTATGCCACGCTGAGAGCCCACCCCAGCATGGCAAAAGCTTCCATTGCCAACAGGGTTCCCAATCCCGTTATTCACGTTCCCCCCCAAGCTGCCTTGTGCCAAGCTGGGAGCCCACCCCAGCGTGGCAAAAGCTTCCTTTGCTGATGGGGGTGCCAAATTCTCCATCGGCTTCACGTTCCCCCACAAGCTACCTGGTACCACACTGGGAGCCCACCCCAGTGTGGCAAAAGCTTCCTTTGCTGATGGGGGTGCTCAATCCCCCATCGGCTTCACGTCCCCTTCCAAGCTGCCTGGTGCCACACTGGGAGCCCACCCCAGCATAGCAAAAGCTTCCGTTTCTGATGGGGGTGCCAAATCCCCTGTCAGCTTCATGTCCCCCCAAGCTGCCTGGTGCCTCACTGGGAGCCCACCCCAGCATGGCAAAAGCTTCCTTTGCTGACGGGGGTGCCCAATCCCCGTTGGCTTCACTGTCCTCCCCCAAGCTGCCTGGTGCCATGCTGGGAGCCCACCCCAGCATGGCAAAAGTCCCTCATTGATTCTAAAAAAAAAAAAACCTGAAACAAAAAAAAAAACCTTCCTTCGTTGATTCTTTTGCCCCTTCCCCAACCCACACCCACCCTCTGCGTACCCACCTCCCCACACCCCCACCTCACTCCCACCTCAACCCATACTTACCTTCGGAGCCCAGCGTGATGATCTTCAGTGGACCGGGAACAAGTCTGCACTCTTCAAAGCTGACTGCGAACTGAAGAAATGCCGGTAAGCTGTATAATGGCATAAATGGATTTTTTTCAACTTTAGTGCATATCTCAGTCATTTCTGGGAATTTCTGCACCAAATTTTCAACATGGGGTTTTTGGAGCCCCACCTCATTAACTATAACACTGTTATTTCGTTAATTGGTCCCGAAAGGTGGTTCCGCAGTCACTGCGTGGAACCACCTTTCCGGAATGATTAATACAATGACAGTGTCACAGTTCATGGGGTAGGCTCCCAAAAAACCTATGTTGAAAATTTGGTGAAAATATTCCCCAAAATAAGTATTTTATGAGCGTGCATTGCGCAATTCCTATGCATGCTCGTAACTTTGAGCATTTTTAGTATTTTCACTCCAGATTTTCAGTATTGCCATTTAACCACACCTCCTTATGAACAGTACAACTGTCATTTTTCATATCTCACCCGAAATATGTTTTCGCACATGTAGTGCACAATGGCGCATTCAGTGTGCGAAATCAATGTTCGGGACAGATTAAGAAAATCACAGTGATACTGTTCATGAGCAGAGGTCTTAAACTGGCTATGTTGAAAATATGGTGACAAACGCCCATACAATGACTGTGTTATGAGCGTGCATTGTGTCAGACATGGCAAAAAAAAAAAGGAAAAAAATTATGGGTAAAAATGTGCTGCAGAGTTGCCACAAAAATTGGTGTTGAGTGCCGTCGAAGTTCTGCGGCAAATGAGAACCCTGCCGCAGAACTTTGCTCCGACATGCCGCAGAAAAATCGGGGCCCTGCGATATGGCTTCATCATGTTGACATGGTACATTCTCTGTGGGATCCATACTACTGCCTGACCGTTGACTTGCCGACAATCATCTTCCCGAAGTTAATTTCCCGACAGGGTTTATTTACCGAAACATTAAATCCCGCAGCACCATTTACCGACATTTACAAAACAAAAAACACACAGCTTTAAACTCTCACACTCTGTAGCTATGGCTGAGGTGGTAATTTGTGAATCATACATGCAGCCCCCCAAAAAACTAAAAATAAGCACGCTGACAGCCCTGCCAGAGCGATGTGTGTGTGTGTGTGTGTGTGTGTGTATACTGCTTGCTAAACATAAAAGAAGGTGATGCCACGCTGAAAGAAAATATCAATAGGAGCGTCAAACTTAATGAAAAGTCTCAGAGTTTATCCATATAGCGTGCGATGAGGCAATTGCAAAAGTCAGCAGCCAGATGGTGGCGATTCAGTATATTGTACTCCAAGGACATCACACAGGACATCATACACAATAGGAAAAAGGTACTCTTACTATATGCTTCAACTCCTTTACTGGCTCCTCCGCCCCCTAGGCACCCCCGGAATGTGTGCTGACTACCCACCTGACTTAGGAAAGATAGCCGAGCTCCTGACCGGGCTGCCCAGCTCCTCTAGTGGCTCCTCCATCACCATGGCGCCCCCGACACCGAAGCAGCCAGCTGTCATGCACTGACCAAAAAGGTACTCTTACTATATGCTTCAGCAGTCAAACTGGAAGTCACCAAAGAAGCCCAAAGGAAATACACTTGCGTCCGAGAACAGTAACAGGTAGAAGCAGTCCACATTGCTGTATTACGAGGGTCAGTGCACTCTGAATTAGGAAGAGCAATTTGAATGGAAACCTCCTCATCTGGGTTTAAAGCTGTGTGTGCTAGTCCGTTTACATAATTTTTCCGTTTTGTAAGTGTCGGTAAATGGAGCTGCGGGATTTAATGTTTCGGCAAATGCTACCGACCGGGAAATTCAATTGTGGGAACTTGAAGTCGGGATGTAGAATGTCGGGCAATCAACAGACGGGAAGTCATACCAGACCCTTCTCTGTGTATGTCTTCTGTCAGGTAGCTCTATAATATAGTTCATGCCGTTTACCTTTCTGGCTACTTTGTATGGTCCTGCCCACTTGGCCTGTAGCTTGTCTTTCTGGACCAGGATTAGGACCATGATTTCCTAAATGTGTACGAGCGACCTCTGGCTCTGCGGTCGTACCACACTTTTTGTTTTTGTTGGGCAGCCGCCAGGTTGCTCTGGGCTGTTTCCATAAGCTCCTTCAGCCTTTCCCTAAACCTAAGGACATAATCAACTATGGGAGTTCCCTTGGTGGTGTGCTTGCCTTCCCAGTCCGCCCAGATCAAGTCTAGGGGCCCACGTACCCGGCGTCCATACAAAGCTTGAAGGGGAAAAGTCCTGTCGACTCTTGGGGCACCTCCCTGTATGTAAACAACAGGTGGGGAAGGTATTTCTCCCAGTCCCTCCCATGCTGTTCAGCAAACACTTGGAGCATTGACTTTAGGGTACCGTTAAATCGTTCCACAAGCCCATTGGCTTGTGGGTGATAAGGTGTCATACATCTCTGCACCACCCCACACTTCTCCCACAAACATTTCATCAGGTCTGACATGAAAGAACCCCCTCAATAGCTGATAACCTCCTGTGGACACCCAACATGGGAGAAAATCCCTAGTATGGCATCTGCCACTTTGTCTGTCCTCAGTGAGGATAGGGCGACTGCCTCTGGATTCCGGGTGGCATAATCCACCACAGTCAGGATGAACCTCTTCCCAGAGGAGCTGGGGGTATTTAAAAGTCCCACACTGTCCATTCCCACCCTCTGGAATGGCTCCTCCACTGTGGGCAATGGAATTAGGGTGGCTTGGGTTTTCTTACCTGCCTTCCCTATTTCTTGGCACCGGTGACAAGACCTGCAATAGTCCATCATCTGCTGGGTGAAGTTGGGCCAATAGAAATTCTGGGCCAACCACTGCATAGTGCATGTGATTCCCAGATGACCAGACAAGGGAATATCATGTGCAATCTTGAGTAACTGCTCACGGTACCCCTGGGGAATGACAAGCTGCCTGCGTTTCACCCCTCCCTGTGTCTTAGCATCTTGAGTATATAGCAGTCCATTGTTCCAATAAACATTATGTTTCCCATCACCTCCTTGTACTTCATCAGAGTCTGCCCAAGTCCTCAGCTTCTCTAGACTAGGGTCACTTTTCTGAGCAGCCTCAAACTCCTTACACATTCCCAAGATATGGGACAGGTCCCCATCAGTCTCTAAACTAGGGTCCCTAGCTCTAGTGTCAGGGCACTCAGGATCACTGCCATCCCTAACTCTCTGACAATGGGTTACCCCTCTTTCTTCAGAGTAACCATCTGTAGCTGTTTGGTTAGCTGCTACCGGGGAAATTTCTAACCCCCTTCCATTAGTCTCAATCTCAGGAGACGCAGGCTGGGGAACCAGCCTCCCAGTGGTTTCCACAGGGACTTCTACAGGGTCCAGGGAACTACAGTTTTCCATTGCCACTTGGCTACGGGTAACTGCACACACCATTCCCTGTATGAGATTGTTGCTGAGAATTACATCAACCGCAAAAGTTTCAGCTACAGCAACCTGTTGCACAGTCCCCCCGTTTCACTCCAGTCTAAGAGAAAACTAGAGAGTGGCAATGTTTTCTCCTCCCCAGTGAACCCTTACAGTTACAGATGTATTGGGTATAAGCTGACCAGGCTCTACCAGATCCCCTTTTACCAAAATCAGGGATGCCTCCAAGTCTCTTAACCCATGTGTCTGTACACCATTCCCAGTGACTGGGTGCATGTGTTCCCTAATGTTAATTGGCATGCTTTCAGGGGCACATAAACAACCCATTTCTTTTCTAGCACTACTTTGTGCATTATTGGTCCTTTTGGGACACTGCCTGGCAATATGATCAGTTTCCTTGCAAACCCAGCACTCATTTCTTTTCTCAGTTAAATTTTTTCTTTGTAACCTGGGGCTACCTGGTTTTGGTGGAGGCAGGGAGGGTTTTAGCTGCCCTGAGGGCATGCTTTTCCCTTTCTGCACTGCCAGGCCGGTCCCATTCACTCTCAGAGCAGATCTGTTCCTGGCATAGCGGTCCGAGGGTTCAGCAGCCTCTTAAACTGTATTTGGATCTCGGTTCTCCAGCCAGGTTTTCAGCTCTGCTGGGCATGCCCAGAAAAACTGCACTAAAACTACAGCATTATCAATTTTTTCAACAGAGTCTGCTTTAATTCCTTCTTACCAACATTTTAAAAATTGACGTTGCTTTGTGGCTAGCTCCTCATAGCTCATATTAGAGCTTCTTCTGAGCTTACAGAATTTAGCTCTGTATGCTTCTGCAGTTAATTCATACTTTTTTAAAAGTGTAGCTTTAAGTTTGCTGTAATCATTACTGTCTTCATTGTCCATTTGATCCAATGCATCCCGAGATTTCCCAGTAAGTAACGGGGATAGCTGGAAGCTCCAGGACCCTCTAGGAATATTCACCTGAATGCAAACTGTTTCAAAGAAATTTAAAAAAGCATCCATATCTTCCACCTCTTTAAATTCACCTATCAATTTACAGTTTAGTTTGTAACATAGTCCTGGAGTTCCAGTTAAACCCAGGCCACTTACCTGCTCTGGTGCTGGGGTTTGGAGTCGTAGCTTCTCCAGTTCATGTTGCCTCTGGTGCTCATGCTCTTCACACTGAACTTCTCATTGTTCTTGCTCTGCTTCTCACTGTTCTTGCTCTGCTTCTTGCTGAAGTTGCTCCCTCTTCTCCTCTGCGGCTCGCTTCTCTCACTTCGCTTCTCGCCGTTCTAGCTCAGCTTCTTGCTGTTCTCGCTCCGCTTCTCTCTGAAATTCTTGCTCTTCTCTCTGGAACTCCAGCTGCATTCTGCACAACTCAATCTGCAGCCTGATTGCTTCTGGCTCCAGAATGCGGGTGACCTTCCCCTGCTGCTGTGGCCCTTGGCTTGCACTGGCCCAGCTGTCCTTCTCACTGGATCTAGACACTACACTGGCCCTTCCACACCCAAGATTCAGTCCTTTTCAATCACAGATGGTGACTCGAGGCACTGGGCATCTGCTGCCATCAAAGCTTCCATGAGGTTCTGCTTGGTGGCTGTCCCCTTGTGCAGGACTCCTCTCTTCTTGCACAACTACCTAAGGTAGTCTACAGTGTGCTCACTGTAGTTGGAAGCCATCTTCTTCCATAACTACGGCTACTCTAAGTTTGCACCTGAAAAAAATAAAACAGGTAGTAACTTTGACTGTAAGCAAAATGATAGAGTTCTGTTTCTTTTTTTAAAGATCACTGCCTTATTTTGCAAGTGAGCTGTACAGTATTAAGTTGATACACTGAACTGTTAAAGCTTGTGTTACCAATACTTTAGATCGCACTGCTGCCAACAAAATCTGCCACAAACACATTCTGCAGGTCAGGCCCTCTGCTCCCACAGTGCCAACTTCAGAGTGCAATAGTGCGAACAGGTAACAGACAGGGTAACCCTCCTGTCTGCTTTGGGTCTGAATCACCTTTAGCCTCAAGTTCTGGAGGGATTCAAACTGTGAACCTTATGCTAGCATACCCAATTACAGGCTCAGATATGTACCCACTTCGGGACTGCAGTACAATATTTTGCCATGGGCACCCAGCCAGGTCTCCAAAATGAACTCTTAAAACTCTGTAAGAGACCTTAGGCATATTCGTACCTTATTATATAAGCTCAGTATGCAATCAAGCTTTTCAGGAGCTGTCAGACTTGAATGCAGGCCCTTCACATGCAAAAAGAAACTGAAAGACACCCAGGCAGTATTTCAAAGAAATGGTTGTTTACTAAAAATATGACAAAAAAGGTAAAATAAAATACAGAACAAATAACATGAGCTCACAGTCCCAAAAGAAAATGGGAAAATTACAGAACACAACTCCTACCACAGTACTTAAGATCTTTGCTATCTAAGTATTACCTTTTTAAGTGCATTTAAGTTAGAGAGAACTTTCTGTTTCAGAGCCCAAGATGATATGACACAATCCAACATACAATGTTTCATTTTCTCTTTGAACTTAACAATCCCACACTCATGTTCTCTTGGGCTGATTTCCTGTGCTAGTGTGATCTGAGGGATTTTATGACTCTTCACACATTTCTGCTTATATGCTAAAAGGAGAAGAACCAGCCCAATTACCCTACCTCCTGTAACTTCATAAAACTCACATTTGGTTTTCAACTTCAAAAGCCTGGGCAGATCATAAAAGGGTAATAAAATACCCTTCTGTAAGGAAGTCTTAATTAGCTGGTTCTTCTGGTCTGTTTTATAATATCCTATGGTTTCAGCTACTGATCTTGAAAGTTCAAGGCCAAATCTCTCACATACTGACATTTCATACACAGACCATTTATTTGTAATATAAATATCATACATGTAACCAGAAGCAGGGACAAAGCATAGCAAAAAGGTCATCGAATCTAAAATGGGAATGCATGGCCTGTTGGATAGAGTTCCAAAAATGCTGGCTCTTAATGCATTCCCATAACATATGATAAAGGGAACCAGGAACCTCTCAGGATCAAGAGCACAAAGGTGAGGGTAGTTTGCCCATTCTACACAATGTTAGTGGAGTAAAACATAAATCATGCATAATGCTAAACTGTATTAAATGGAGCTGATCCTGCTTTATAAATATATACAAATGTATCCATTGGGCCCTCCAGTAATATGTTTCATCCAGTAATTGGAGTGTGTGGACCCAATAATAACAAACCCCGGTAGGGATATGCGGGTCTATGGACTGAAAATGCTTATGAAGTGCAGACACCAAGTGAGGCTGCACAGCAAGGGACAACAACGGAGTCCAACCCATTGAACTGTGTCAAGCGTCAAGGCATAGGACCCAAAAAGGCAGTCACTACACCTCTAACCTGGAGATACTTAAACATATCCATACCCTTTAGCCGGAACTGGGCTTGCAGTCTGAAAAGAAACCATCCCATCTACAAGGGAGATGTCAGCTAGCGTGCAAGTACTCAGTTGGGGACAAAAAGAAGTCAGAATGGATTGACAACCTATCTTAAAATGAAGGTTATTGAACACGGGCTGGGAGGTTACCTTAAACCATGACAGGGAGAGATGTGATTGTAATTGCACCCAGTCTTTCAGTGAACACTCTATAGGAGTAGCATGTAGGGGACAGGGAAGCTGAGAGGGCCCAAGATAAAGCAGACTATTAAGAGAGCAACCTGCTCTGTCAGCTAGAGCCCTCTCAATATCAAGCCAGAGAGGGGTATAAGTAGGGGGGGACCAAACTGGGTGCTGTCTGCACCCCAACGGAAAAATTTACTAGCACACTGGCTACCATAATAAAAAAATAACAAGGGAAGAGATAAGTCTCAGCATACAGCTTAATATAGACTCTCCGAATGACAGAGCACTTACAGAGAAATAAGTTAAACAGCCACTGCAGGTGGACAAACCAAAGCTTAGGGAGATGAATGTCTAACATCCCCAAGGAGTATAGCAAATGGGGCAGGACATTCATTTTGAGGATGCTAACTCTTCCTCATAATGACAAAGGGAGTGGGGACAATCTGTCCAGATCGTATTTTAACATAGCAAGGAGTTTAGCCAAATTCTCATTGACCACGGTCAAAACCAATTGGGTGATTTTGACCCCCAGATAGGTTAACAACCTAGACTCCCATGAGAGACCCAGACCCAGAATGTTCCATTTACAGACCAGGCTGTTGAGACAAAAAAGCTTTTGTTTTAGAGACATTCAGCTTACAGAAGGAAACACTGGAGAAACTGGAAATCTCTTGAAGTAGGGCTGGGATAGATGCCATTGGGTCCTCCAAGTGTAGGAGTAAGTTGTTGGCATATGCTGACAAGACATAATGCTTGCATACCACTGGAATCCCTTTGAGGTTGCTCAAGTTGTACAAACGCTGACTGAGCAGTTCCAAATAAAAACTGAATAAGCGAGGGGACAGAGGGCATCCTTGCTGCGTGCCACGCTGTAAGGGGAAGGAGGCTGAGAGGTGACCATTACACCAAATACGAGCAAATGGTGAAACATATAGGAGTTGCATCCACTTAATAAAATTCAAGGGGATCTCAAATCTATGTAATGTGGCAAACAGATAATTCCAAGCTACCCAATCAAAGATCTTTTCTGCATCCAGAGCAGAAAGCAGGTGCAAATGCTTCCTGAGATGATCCCCGGTAAACCTGCCAGACATAAAACCTACCTGCTCATGTCCAATGATGGGGCCCATGATGCAAGCTAGCCAGGTGGCCAGAATTTGTGAGAGGATCTTAATGTCTGAATTCAGAAGGGAAATGGGACAATAACTTTCCACCAGCAAAGGGTTCTTGCTGGGCTTTGGAATAAGAGTAATCAAGGCCTCCAAAAAGACAGGATCATGCATCCCATTCTCAAACCAGAAATTAAAAACCTCTGCAAGCAGGGGGGGGCAACCTCAGAGATGCATGCCTTGTAAAAGTTGTTACTCAGCCTGCCAGGCCTGGGTGCTTTATTCTACTGCAGTTGTCAAATGGCATACTCCATCTCCCCCTCTGTAACAGGAGCGCCTAATGAGGACAGTGACGGGGGAGACAGAGTCGGAAGAGGGACAGAGTCCAGAAAAGCTGAAATGGCTTCCAGAGAGGGATCTAAAGCAGGGTCAACTGAATACAACCTCATGTAATAAGTATGGAAAACACCCGCCATCTCCTTGGGGTTGGTAACCACTTGGGCTGCAGGATGAGGCTGTGTTCCACGAATAAACTTAGCCATCTTGGCTTGGTGCATCTGAAGGTTAAGAAGATTCCCAGCCTTCTCACCAGTATCCGGGTACTTCATCCTGGTATGATGGAGCGCAAGATCAGCTTTTTGGGCCAGGACATCTGTGTACTGTGCATGAAGGGAGTGCAACCTAGCCCAATCCGCATTGGGTGAAGCACAGAACAGGGAGCCTTCCAAGTGACAAATGTCACTAAGAAGTTGCTCAAGTCTGGCCTTGCTTGCCTGAGCCCATGTCGAGGAGAGCCGTATAAACTCCCCCTAAAACACACATTTCAGGACTGCCCAAAGAGTATCCACATGCTCAACTGAGCTCCTATTAAGATCCCAAAAAGTGGATATGAACTGCCGGACATTAGACAAGGCATCGGGGCTCTGTAATAATCGAGCATTGAGGCACCAGAGGGTATCTCACCTCAGACCTTCACCCAGTAAATACTGAACACTGATGGGGGAATGGTCAGAAAGGACCATAGGGTAAATATCTGTGGTGAGCATACCCGGTAGACAGGAGGCACTGACCAGGAGGTAGTCCAGCCTGGAAAAAGTCTTATGGGGTGGTGAATAAAAAGAACACTGCCATGCAGCCAGATTAAGAACTCACCAGTCATCAACAAGTCCTACCCTGTCCATCAGGTCACAAAAAACCCATTGGGCCAGGGAGAGACCACCAGTTTTAACCTCTGAGTGGTCCAGATCTGACTGAAAAACCATATTCCAATCACCCCTCGTTAGTATAGGAGAGGGTGAATCAGAGACCAGGAGGGGGATAAACTGGGAGGAAAAAAATGGGGTGAGTCTGAATTGGGACCATAGACAGAGCCAGTTACAATGGGGTGAATGCCAGTGGTCCCCTGAACAACAATATATCGTCCTGCAGGGTCCCATAGCTCCTGGACAAGTTGGAATGGTATAGACCTTGCAATTAAAATAATTACTCCTCCTCGTTTGCAGGAGATCCTGGATCCATAAGCCTGACCTACCCACTCCCGCCTGAAAAAATGAACATCTTCCCGGCAAAGGTTGGATTCCTGCAAGCAGACCACCCCCGCCCGCAGCTGTTTTATGTGGCACAAAATCATGGAGCGTTTGTGCATATCCTGGGCTCCCTTAACATTCCAAGTAATTCAACAGTACAGACCACTCATAATTTAAACTAGGACAGAACACCGTGCCCGGAAAAATGAGAGGTACCATACCCAAACTGTCTAACCCAAAATAAGTGCAGGGTCACAGATGACCACCCCCGCCATCCCCCTCCCAAATCCCCCCATAAACAATTCCAAAAGGCCCTCCAACCCCCCCAATGCCCGATTCCCCTGCAAACCCAGAAACCCCCAAACTGTATAGAAAACTTAAAATAACCAAACCAAGTGAACACTATCTCCGATCCTAACGACCGCACTCCTAGCATATCCCCATCCATGATGATTACAAATTCACACTACTCAAGGCCAACTATCCCCCCCTTCCCCCCTGCCAACACAGTAGAAATTAAAAAAAGGAAATCCACATACAAGGGTGACAATGCTGTTCTCATAAAAAAACATTCAAACAGTTATCCCCTGAACAACAACAATATAGCAAAGGTATATGTGAATTAGCCAGAACAAACTAAGTGAGATACCCCCTCAGTGTCACTCAAAATACATATTTCCAGATCTGAAACCTTCTGTCGTAATAGTAAAAGAAACAAATATAGCAATACCCCATAGGGTATTGCGGGGGGTCTGATTAACCAGCTAATGAAAGAAAAAACTTAATAGGTGACAATCAAATAGGAAGGGGGCATATCCCCCTTAACAGTAGTCAAAGAGTGACCCCCTCTGAGCATATAACTCACTCTAGTATCATTATACCAACACACATAAAGCAAGGAATGATAATAACATTGGAGACATCCCAAGAGGAGAGGGGAGGTAAAACAAGTAACCCCAGCAACATGGAGCAGCAATGAAAAAGACCTCTCCCCTGAGCACTAGAACAACTTCTAATGAAATAAGTATAACATGACTGTAAATCTATTCAAAACAAGCATTTGTCAATGCCGAATGTTGCTTGCTTGTATGTGCTGTGTAGGTATCTGGAAGTCAGTGGAGTGCAAATATTGAAAATTTGCAAACTTGCGAGCGTGCATAGGAACTGTTCAAAGCACGCTCGTAAAACAGTAATTTTTAGGAAGTTTGTCACCAAATTTTCAACATAGCCATTTTAAGACCTCTGCTCATGAACAGTGTCACTGTGATTTTCTTAATGTGTCCCATACCATGATTTCGCACACCATCTGCGCCATTTACGCTACATGGGCGGAAACACATTTTGGGCGAGATGTGAAAAATGGCAGCTGTACTGCTCATAAGGAGGTGTGGTAAAATGGCAGTGTTGAAAATCTGGAGTGAAACTATTGAAAATTCACGAACTTACGAGCGTGCGTAGGAACTGCGCAACGCATGCTTGCAAAACAGTCATTCTTGCATGCATGTTTGTCTTGGCAGCAGTTTAATATAAAATACCAATGCTGTTTGTTAAACTAGCAAGCAGGAAGAACCCACCAGTATGGATTTATTTCCATGCCTAGTCCAAGACCAGAGCCATATCAAGCCTTTGGGAGGCCCGGGGCACTCAAACTCTAGGGGGCCCATGTAAGTCAACACCCAGCTCTTCATACAAGCAACTCATATTGTTTAGACTGGAAATGCTTACATTTGTTTGTTTGTTTGTTTTTAAGCAAGCCCTTATTTAAAATAAAGCTTCTTCTTTATTAAGCAGACCCTTTTTTAAAGTAAGTTATTTAAAATATCCTCTCCTCCCCAAACTAAAACATGCTGTACTAACCCTGGTCCCCAACCCTCTTGGTACCTCTCTGCCCAGGGTACTAGCGCGCTACACCATGGCAGGTGATCAGTTTAGTCCTGCCCTCTCTGAACACCAGACACCACTTCAGCTGACCTGCATCTACTGCATCTCTGTTTTTATTTGTTTGCATCAGCATAAAGCTACAGTCTGTCGAAGACCAATTCCACCTTCCAACTGCACTGTATGCAGAGATGTGCATTATAGTAGACGGAACACAGTAAATAACTTAGGATGTTTTCCAGCTTAACCTTATGAATGCACAGGCACACACCCAATGAGCACCCCCCCCCACCACACACACACACACACACACACACACACACACACACACACTCACCAACCCAGAGAACCTAGGAGCACAGTTGGAGCTTGCGCACAGTGCATGCCTGCAGCATGTGCAAGCAGTGGCACAGCCATGGTACCTGTTCTGGTCCACTGTGTGTCCTACTGGTGGGTGGTCTGCAGCAGCAATACACAGTCCCAAGTGCCCCAAGATGCCACGCTGGGAATATTATCGATGGGGAACCTAAACAACTAGATGACAAACTCGTATTCGTGAGCGCACTGACTGCCAGATACACTGCTGACTAGTGCTGCCTGCTACCATCAGGACACGGAGCCTCATTTATACCTCTCAACTGAAGCACACACACACCCCAATAATAACTGGACCCAGAGCTTCTTTTAACAAATTGTATTGTACCAAAGAAGCTCGGGTCCGGTTATTACTGGGGTACGTGTGTGCTCCAGCTCATTGACACTATCATTTGTTTAGCTGAAAGCACCACTATCACTTTGTGCATGGTTCGTGTGTGAAGATACCTCTCAGCTGCTATGAATTATACATAGTACTGTGATTTTTTACACTCAAATTTACCCTTGTTTATACTCCACAAAAATTTACTGATGTTCTTAATAATGTTAAAGCTATTTCTGGACACACGTACTATTAAATAATTGAACTAACTTGATAGAAACATTCCTTAACACTACCCATATGGGATCCACCTTTTGTAGACAGAGAGCTACACATTCTGGCCATCTGCTATGAATTTTGAAGGCTGGTCTATGAATTTTAAAGCTGTGAGATTGAAAGGTATGATCCCATATACCATCGTAGGCAGGCAGCATGTGTTCAGTAAAGTAGTTTGTTATATAGTACTATAGCTTGGTAACTATTTTAATTGTTCACGACTATATTACATAAAATATGAAAAGTACTTAACTGTAAAACTAATAATTTCTGTTAATGCACTATCATTCACAAACTGGAACTCCTATTACACATTCTGACCTGCTCCATGATCTGTATGTGGGCTTTTCAGCAAACTGTTTGAATGACAAAGAAGCATACAGACAAAGGGATTTCACATCCTGCATATGTACAGGTACAGTTAATCACCCTCAGGAATTTTAACATTTCAGTGACTCTGGACTTCAGCTGTTGATCATTCTTTTGGCTTTTGACTTAACCACCAGGTACCTATCTGCAAGCGACTGGGTGCAACTGACAAGTTACAACAAGGATAAATGGGCATATCATCCTCTATTACTAACAACCTCCTTGCTCTGGGACCCTAGATGCCTGCACTGTTCCAGCCGCATAAGCCTCAGAAGTGTAATTCTATTGACTACGAAGTACGGCAACTGTCTCTTAAACTCCTACTCCTCCTCCTCTTGATATCAAGACGTGTCCACTCAAATCCTGGCCCTGTCTCCTACAGTACAACAAAGCCTGCCAAAATGGAGGGGGGGGCTCAAAACTACTCCTTAAACATCTGCAGTCTCCTCCCAAAACTGGCCTCCTTCAAATCTTTGCCCAGCCAACACAACCCGATATCCTTCACATCGCCGAAACTTGGCTGACACCTAATACTCCGGATCATGCCATCTCTATACAAGGCTACAAGACATTCAGGCTGGATAGGACCTTGAAAAGGGGTGGTGGGTGTGCAATCTACATAAAGGACTACCTCACCTGTCTCCCTGGTTCTTACCCCACCACAGAAACCTCAGTGCAACTCCTCCCTATCAAGATACTACTTGGTGCCCAAAACAAAGTCCTCACGATTGCTGCTGTCTATATCCCACCAAAAGATCCTGATTCCGGCCTACAGGCTGTCCTCGAGTTCGTAAGTACACAACCTTCTGACATCGAACTCCTTCTCCTTGGGGACTTTAATATCAATTGGCTTGCTCCTGATGCAGGGATTTTAACAAAGATGCTATCCTAGCAGCAAATTTAACACAAGTGGTAAACTCCCCTACCGGGAAAAACTACAAATCAGGGACCAGCACCCTCATTGACTGGATCCTTACCAGTCACCCTACCCGTATAACCAATATAAGTGTTCTCCCTGACTCGCTCAGTGATCACTCTCAATAATATGTACCTGGACAAATAAGTTTTGTAGGCACCCTCAAAAACCATCTACAGCAGAGTCCTACCTTATGGCAACCTTCTCATCTCAAGACCTGTCTTAGGCAGATAGACTGGTCCTTGATTTACAAAACTCAAGATGTGGACCTAGCTCTTGATTACTTTATTACTACTTTCAACACTGCCTGTGACATCTATGCACCAGTAAAAAAGCGCAAAATCAAAGCACTCACAAATCCCTGGCTCACGGCGAAGCTATTGGCACAACTCAAAAGTAGGGATCACCTCTGGGCCACTGCAAGAGCTACTGGCACTCTGTCGGACATCCAGAAATATAAACAGGCTCGCAACCACTGTACTAAACAGATCCGTTTGATGAAGAGCTCCTACTTCAAGAATGCCCTCTCCAACTCCTGGGGTGAAGGGAAATCCTTCTGGGACAACATAAAGAACATCATGGGACAGCAGTCCAAATCCTCTCCTACTACAATGAATGTGGATGGAACCACTACATTAGACCCAGAGATCATTGCAAACACCCTAAATGATACCTTCACGGACCTTAGTGGTGTCCTCTCATCTGATTTCTTCACTGATGCTGATCCTCCAATTTCTACTTCTACTACTGCATCTCCAACCAAACCACCCTTCCATTTCAAACTAGTAAAGGCACATGAAGTCTATAAATATGTAAAGAAGGCCATTTCTAAGTCCCGAGCTAGCAGTGACACTATTGACCTTAAACTTCTGTCCCTCACTCTGGAGGAAGTACTGCTCCCCCTCACAAAAATTTTCAATCTCTCCCTCTGCTACAGCCAATTCCCTAGGAAATAGAAGGCTGCAGTTGTCACTCCGGTGCACAAAAGTGGTGATAAGTCACTGCCTGGTAACTATCGCCCGATATCAATACTACCACCTCTCTCTAAGGCCCTTGAATGCTTGGTGGCGGACCAACTTTCAGACTACCTGGAAAAGCACAACATCCTATGCACTCAGCAGCATGGATTTAGGAAAGGGCACAGCACATCGATTGCCCTACTTGAATTCTCAGGAGCAATCCACAATGCCATGGACAAAGGAAACCTAACTGGAGCAGTCTACATTGACCTAACTAAGGCATTTGATACAGTACACCATAGCCTACTTATCAAACAACTACTATCCCTAGGGCTCTAGTAGGTCCTGGTGACTGGGTAAAAATTACCTTGCTCAGCGCTCTCAATCTGTAAAAGTAGCTGGAGTTCTCTCAGACTCAAACCGGTTCGCTCAGGAGTTCCCCAGGGATCCATCCTGGGCCCCTCCTCCTTTTCCTAAACTCCCTCCCCAAATCCTGCCCTGAACAAATAATCCTCTATGCCGACGATGCCGTGATTCTTGCCACTCATAAAGATCCGAACCTCTTACGCCTCAACCTTCAGCATGCTTTTTCCAAAGTTGAGATGTGGTTCCTTGAACATAAGCTGGTTCTAAACCACAGAAAAACTAAATCCATGCTCTTCTCTAACCCGCAAAACAAGAAACGGCAAGTCCCACTCACCATTAATACATACCTGGGAAATACCCTTGAACAAGTGCCAATTTTCAAATATCTTGGAATCAACTTTGATCAAGGCCTAACCTTTGCAACTCACATTGATAGTACAGCAAAAACTATTAATCAGCGAATTGGGATTCTGTATCGGAACCGACAGCTCCTTACCCATTCTGCACTGAGGATTGCCATCCAATCCTCTATCATCTCAGTCATTGACTATGGCTTAGTTATATATGGATCTGCCACTACTAGAGCACTTAGTCGCATTACAACATCCCTAAATAAGGCCTGTCGGCTGCTCACTGGTGCACATCGACGGACCCACACATGTGAACTCTATGCTGACTCAGGTTGGTTGCAACTCTCAAACTGGATAAAGTACCTTACCTGCCTGATGGCGAAAAAATCCACTCTGGGCCTCACTCCACCTTGTCACAAGACCTGTACCCCGAGCCGCTACACCATTTTACCAGAAGATCAGAACACCAGCCTCTCCAAGTTCCCGATGCGGACTTCTCAGGGACAAAGATCATTTGCCTATCGTGCCCCCAGCTGGCTAAATGCCCTCAGCACTCATATTACTGCCTCACCTCTCTAGGTATTTTCAAATCAAGGCTGTTCTCTCACCTTGCCACCTCCAGCTCCTGTGACTGCCCTGATTAAACCTCCTATTTTTCACTACCCATCCTGTTCCGTTATTTGACAAAGACATGTTTGGGAAACCTTTTCTCCTGCTATTGTCTGCTCCCCACCTTTCACTTACCTCTCTGTTCTGGACTTTTCCCTATTTGTTTCTCCTAATCTGGCATGACCTCTTTCTTGTAATAATAATGTGATTATTGATATCTCATGTCCTTTTGCACAAATGATTTGATAAGTATTTGTATATGTTTTCTCGCTCTTGACACAGCACAAATTGTTGTGTTATCTATGTAACCTTTTTTGTACTGTACCTAATTGATGTGGAACCTTTGTAAAAGAGCCTCTGGCTCAAAGGTAGTAATTCCTAGAACAATAAACTAAACTAAACATTGTCTCGAGCAGAAGATGAAGCTTGTGGTCCCCAGCAAACCTGAGAAATGCAGCAGTTCGTTTTTGAAAGTCCAAACATAACTTAAGTTAGTAGTTCAGCCCCCCACATCTACCACCCCAGGAAAAGTTAATGTTTTTAGAGTAGTAGGTCATGTCAGTACCTGATTCCATTTCCAGGGCAGGCTGCGTGACGCCACCCACTCCAGCCAGCTCATCGGGAGCAAGGCAGAGACACACCAAAGATTTGTTTTTTTTGTTGCTTTGTACCTGCTTCAGTAGGCTTCTATTCAGTTAATTGTGCTATATCTGCTGTGATAATATTTTATTTAAAGAACATTTTTTTCCCCCGGACAGCGAGTGAGCTGCAGCCACCTAAACACATGCATTCTCTCCTAACACTTAGCGCGATTTCCCTATTGACCTGTGCATCACACTTTGTACCACATGACATTACTCTCCGCTACAGAGTCATCATGTGGTAAGAGGAGTTAACAGCGCAATTGCACAATGAGACATCTCCCCTCGAGTGAGTCCCACTGCTGATGCTGACTGTATGTATCCAAGTCAAGACTCTGACTGACACTCTCACACCACTGCTGGTAAGAAAAAAAACATTCATTTTGTGCTGTGCACACGTGTTGGTGGAGAGAGGAGGATTCATTGAGCAAATCAGGAAGGAATTTATATAGCGCATGTGTGACGGTTTCTTGGGGGGCCCACCTATGCTGAGGGGCCCAGGGCATTTGCCCCATTTACCCCCCTCTTAATCCGGCTTGCCAAGACTACATTTTTACGCTCACAGCTTGGTAGAGTCCAAGTTTTTTCTTTCCTTTTTATTAGGGAGGGGCTGTGGAGCAGCGTGACGTCTCCGTGGTGGTTCAAATGAGAGAGCGCGGTGATCTGTTACTGATTCTCGGCTGTCATGCCCTGCAGTGACGGCTGCTGCAGCCATAGCTACATCTGAAATAGAGTACTTATTTTTGTGTGCTAGTAGTCTCACACCATTTAATCATCTATTAGAAATGGTGGCAGTTACATCCATGTATAAAACAGCTTCAGTTACATCACACATTTGTGCTGTGCTCGTTTTACCATCCCACAGGTACCCTGTGTATGACATCCATTCAAGCTAAGCTTGCACTGGAGCGGTCTGCGTTCCCACTACCCAAAGCACAATCTTGTAGTGGGTAACAGTACCGCTAGCGACAACTCACTAAGAAATCGAGTGCCCTCCACATCGGGAGCCCCCCCCAATCAGGTATGGCACCACAGAACTTGAGTTCTGTGTATGGCACAGCGTGCGGCACGGGAACACGGTCCTAGAAGCTATGTAGAGGTTTATTACATTGTATGACGGATCTTATTTCACAGCGATCAGATGCGTAATCAATAGTGAAAAAAAAAACATGTAAACTTTAATTTACTGGTAGGTAATGGAATGCCTGCAGTATATGCAGCTAATACCATCTCCTTATGTTGTGTGTTTCTGTTCCTGCCAGGACCTCCCTGTCCCGGATATTTACAGTGGGTGTGTGTGTGTGTGTATGTAGGGGGAGCTGCGCATGAGCAGGCGATATCTTATCGCTGCTCACTGGAACGTAGCTCCCCCTTTCAACTGTATGCCACTGCATTTTGGAGCTTGTCATAGACAGCTCCAGCATGCATTGACTTACAGGGGCCGCGCCTGCCAACACACTGACTGAATTGGAAGAGGGGGTGACACACCTCTGAAATCTTGGATGATGGCACTATGTTTCTTGCACATGCGTGCAAGCAACATAATGAAACGTAAGAGTCCTAATGCCTTGAGCTTCTAAAAATCAAATATATAGAAAGACAGTCATCAAGTAGTGATCCCCCCAGCATGGGGATCTGTGGTGAAATAAATAGATCTCTCACAATGTCCATGTCCCACTCACCCCTTCTGAGTCAAGGTCCCTTCACAGGCAGTGTAGTGGTCTGTAATGGAAGGAGAAACCAGAGTGGGTGAGTTGTGATGCACAGTTCCACATGCAGAAGAGAGACACAGAGATCACAGTCGGCCCACCAGCAGACTGCCAGTGCATCAGATGTGAAACCTTTGACCGCAGAAACTCACAACAGAGCACAGTGCTAAGTCCCTAATGCAGCTCTGCCATCTTGGAAAGCAGGAAGTGTCCACAAAGTGCAAGGTGCCCTGGGCAGAGGATATAAGAAAAAGCCCAGGTTAAATGAGGACAGCCAGGGGACACCTTGTAAATCTATAAGGAAGAGGAGGGGAGAGGAATAATTAAACAGTTGGGGGACAGTGTTACTGATGCACAGAGTGGCTAAGCATGTCCAAAGATAGCACACAAAGTCCAGTAGTTAGCAAAAAATCTGCACACAACATAAAATCGCAGTGATAAGTGATACAATTGGGCCTGGCCAAGGAGAATCCCTCATGTCTCACTTAAACAGGTCAGGGAACCAGATCTTGAGCTCCCATGCAGCTTGAGCAGGGGTTTCTAAAGATCGCCGCTTGCTCTCATACAGAACTTGTAGCACAGCGGGGTATCAAACCTGAAATGGTTTCCCTACTGCAATGAGCTTGGAAGCAAGTGGGTGCAGCTCTCTATGCCTGGCTTTGACCGAATGATCTTTCAGCTCCCTGGTCTTAAACAAGATATGCTGCTTGTCTAAGAAATTCCGTAGCTTGAAAATGAGTGGTCTAGGTGGAGATCCTGGGGACGGTGATGGGCACAATGAGTGATGGGCTCGCTCAATGACATACTGGGGCCCATTGGTCGAGGGGCCTGCAACTTGCTCACAAAACTTCTGAATAAATTGGATCATGTTGTTGCCCTCTTCTTTCTCTGGCAGGCCAAAAATAATGAAGCTACTGCGCCGGCTTTGGCCCTCGAGATCTTCTAGCTTGTCCTTGAGGTGGCGGAGTTGATGGTGCAGTGCTGAGACATCTGGATAAAATTTCCCCTTCCACTGTTCCATGGAGGAAATTCGGGCCTTGAAGTCAGCAACCCTGGTTGTGAGAGAGTCGAAGGAGGAACGGAGCCACTTAAAGGAAAACTACACCCAAAACTTGAAAAAAGATATGTTGTGCAGAATGTTTTAATTTGTATGTGAAGTTCTAGTGTTTCATTCCCTCTGACTGGTAATAGGAGTTTTTCCTAAATTAGCCTGCTAGCTTTAGGGTAGTTTTACGACCCCTAGAGATCACCATATCAAATAGTTTTATTGCATTTCTTTGTCCTACAGTGCACCTTGTTTCATGTAATGGTGATGTAGTAGAGCCCATAAATCCAGCAGAAAGCATTGCATTACAATCAGTTCACAGCAACAGAGATGGCTATATTTTAAAATCTGTAGAATTCAGCTTGGTGACCACCCTCATCCTAAAGGTTTTACTGTCCTGAAAAACGCTGCTGGTAATTTTTGTGTAGCTTGTAAAGCTTCCAAGATATTTAGTTTGTTTGGCATGCGTGTGCTGAATGTTGGGTCTATCTTACATCACAGTCACATGAGACAAAATGCACTGTGGGACCAGAAATACAATTACACTATCAGGTATGGAGATCCCCAGGGGTCGTAAAACTAGTATAAAGCTAGCAGGCTAATTTGGGAAAAACTCCTAATATCAGTCAGAGGGAAGGAAACACTAGAACTTCACATACAAATGAAAACACTTTGCACAACATATATTTTTTCAGGTTTTGGGTGTAGTTTTCCTTTAAGCTCATTCATGAGCGCAGAGACCGCCAGCTGGAGGGGTATAGTTTCTTCCAAGAACTTTTCTTCAGTTAAGGTGGTCCCCACTGAAGAAGACTTTAGTGAAGCTGTGGCCTGCTGCTTAGACCGCTTTGCATTTTCTCCTTCTCCGGTGTCAGGGGAGGTGTGTGGTGTGGCAGCGAATGTTTCATACCTACATTTCTTCATGCAAGTAAGAGCCAGTCCAGCCTCCAGAGATGTTGCAGACCACAGGAGGTATGTTGGGAAAACAAAAAACAGCTAAAATAAGCAGAAAAACTGCCTAAATAGCAGCTAATGGCAGAGAGGTGCAGGAAGGAGATGCACTCACTTAGGCAACCATCACGTGACCTCTAATGCATACACTGTAAAGGGAGTATCACAAGTTATGAATTCTTTTATTGTGACCTTGGCGTTGATTTCTGCTGGGTGTTGGAATACCTTCAGGGGCATGGCATGCAGCAATGACGCTTGTAAAATCCAGCTGCTCTTCTGGGTGCCAATTTTGGTTGCTCTCTGTTGTTGGGGTTCTGTATAGCCTACTGTGTACTAGTTTATCCTTCACATTGAAAGCCCTGCTAAACAACACCTTAGGTTTCACCCTTACAGCTTGACTGTTCCTTGTCACTGGTTAGAATCGACCAGTTTTTGTGAATAATGTTTCCCAGCCTACCTTCCAACCCATTGTACTCTGTAATCAAGGTGATAGGAACCATCATTCCCTTTTCTCTTTTCATATATATGGGTATAATAGTTTCTTTGTATCTAGCATTAACACTCTCTCTCTCTGTAGTGTTTGCTAAGAGTCCAGTTATAACCTCTCTCCAAGAATCTGTGTTCCATCTCTGCTATTTATTCTTTAAATGCCTCTTCATTGTTACAATTCCTCCTTAGCCAGAGCATTTGGCTATATGCAATTGATTCTTTGAGCTGGGGGTTGGGGTAGCCACTCTCTGCCTGTAGTACAGAGTCTGTGGCTGTTGTGGGTAGAGACAATCTGCCTGTATTACAGAGTTTTTAGCTGTTGTTTTTCTATAACATCTTGTATTGACTATTTCACCTGACTTGCTTTGGAACTGTAAGTCCAGAAATTCAAGTTTCTCTTTGTTTCCTATAAACAAAAAAAACCCTGCAAGGTATATATTTAAAAAAAACTATATACCTTGCAGGGGTTTAACTGCACTGAGAAGTAGTGGAATTTCTCTTTGTTTCCTATGAACATGATTTTCAGATTTAAATAATTTACATTTAACCAGCTAATAAATGCAGGAATTTTTGCTTCATCACCCTTCCAGACACATAGACAATCTATATAATGATACCATGTCTTGCTATGTTCATGAAAGGGACTTGCCTGAGTATTATTATTAACCCTGAGCATTTGCCACTACCCTAGAAAAACATTTTGCATAGCTTGGTACCATGCTGGCCCCCATGGCGATTCTACACATCTGTAAATAATGTGTGTTTTAAAATTCAAATGCATTGTACTTCAGGACAAATTCTAATGCTTATATTATGAAGTCAGTGTGGATGTCTGTAATATTGCCCTGGTTCTCGAAAAAGAATCTGCAGACTTGTATTTCATGTTCATGTTTTATTGCTATATAAAGAGGCTCAACATTGATCCCTAGTCATGTCAAGTCGTCCTCCCACACCAAACGATTCAGGTTTCTTAAGTGTGTTGGTGGTATCTTTCAAGTGAGAAGGCACATTATTTGCACATTTCTGTAAGAAGAAATCTAAGAAATATCCCAAGTTCTCACATATAGAGCCATTTCCAGATACAATAGGTCTGCCAGGAGGATTATTTACAGTTTTGTGTACCTTTGGTGAAATGTAATACCCAGGTACAACTGGGTATTTATTCCAAATATATTTAAATTCTCCTTCAGAAATGCTTCCATCAGAAACAACCCTTGTCATAGCTTGGTAAAGTTCTTTATTAAAAGATTGCATGGGGTTATACGGTAACACTTTATAGTTATCACTATTGTGCAATAAGGTTTCAGCTATATTAACATATTGCTCTCTGTTCATCACTATGATGTTGCTGCCTTTGTTGGCAGGTTTAATTACCAAGTTAATATTCTCCATTAAATTATTAAGTGCTGACATCTTATCTTTGTTTAAACTGAAATGTTTAGGAGGGGCTGCCTGCTTTAATATCTCTTGTATCTGTTGAGTGATTGTTTTCTCATAGGCAATAATTGTAGGATTCATAGTCATTGGACAAAAGGTAGACTTGCCTTTAAATCATAGTTCTCTCCCTTGATTGATGTCTTGTGATTCAAAATGTGTGCTTGTGGGAGTTTTAGCACTCAGTTTTTCCATATTCTCGTTGTCAGTCTCCAACAGTTTGTAAGGATGATTCCTTTAGCAGATCTAAATCAAAATCAGGTGTTTGATTGTTCTATTCATGTCCCCAATTGCATTAATTAATAGATCCAAATCCTCAGCTGTGTTAAATCCCATCCGTAGAGTGTAGCCCATGGTGCTGTTGTCAGATGCAGTGTCCTTTCATCTTGAAAAAAAAGTTTGAATCACTTTTTTCTAAAGAATTTTCTGAGATCCAAGACCACTTTGAAATTATCTACTTTTGGGGTAGGAACAAAGGAGAGCCCTCCACTTAACACAGATTTCTGTGTCTCTGTTAATTCATGGCCGGAAATATTAATTATTTGTAGTTTTGCATCTTCTTGTCTGACCTCAAGGGTCGATCTAAATTTTTTGGAGCCTCCTCTTTTCCCCCTTCTTGTTCTTCTGTTTCTCTTCTCTTCTGGAAGTTGTTTTTTTTTTCTCTAAAAAAAACTCTATTTCTTCATAACTATCAGCCTCAGTTTGTGTGTTGTCTCTATCCTCTCGTGGATTTTGTTTGGGGCTTACACTGCTCTTTTGTCTTTCTTTTTCTTAAATTCAAAATGCACCCTGTTTTTACTCTAACCCCTGTTTTCCCCACTTCATAATGTGACCTCTATTGTAATCTTCTTCGTCTATTAAGTTTTTGATGTTTCCTGGCTATAATCTCTCTCTCTCATACTTAAGCAAATTCTTTTATAACACTGCGTCTCATTCTTTATACTTGGTCTCTCACTAAATGATAGAGCCACTGACCTTGCTTCTTTCAGTTCCTCATTTAAAGCCTCCAATTTAAGTGTTTCCGGTTTGATAATTCATTCAATGAATGTTTTGGAGCATAATTTTTCAGCCACTATCCATTCATTCTTAAAATCAAACTTCTCTATGCCACTTGAGGGTATGACATTCACCCTTAGACCCCTGGGTGCCTGTTTGTCTAAGTATTCTTCAAAAGTGATATTGTAAGTCAAGTCAATATCTTTTTGCAACAGTTTCTCTAATTTAAGGAAACCACATTTGACATCACCTAATGCTTATGGATTCTCAGTCCCAGTCAACAGCTGTGTCGCCCTCTCTCTGGTCTCTCCCAAATAAAACTGTCTTCCTTCTTCAAAATGCTGGCTTCATCCTGTCCTTGCATAATTTTAAGTACAGGGTTAGAAAACTCCTCAAGTTCTATTGTTCAGGATCTTGTAGTACTCTTTGCAGAGTTTCAGATATACAATGGGAATTTGTCTGAAGATTTCAATTCCTCAACATCTGGCTAGACACCCAGTTTCAGCAGTCTTTTAAGGCAAATGTGTAGAGACTCCAATGAATAAAGACTGCAAATACCTGTAAGTGTGATGGTGCAGGAAAGGGACAGCTAGTTCAACTGAAACCACAAGCCCAAAGGCCTGCACTCGAATGAAATACATATACAAGAATTCCTTCTTAGTTTCAATGCTTTAATGCAAAATTTCAATGGAATTAAAGTGTACAGACATATCTAGTGTTCACTCCTGGCCTCGGAGCTTCAGGTAGTGAAACCCTTCATCAGGGAGCATGGTTTGTAAGATACATGGATTTTACCACCCTGGTCCAGTCCAGCTCTGGCAGTCCATTTGTAATTTATATCCATTTAACTGCCTTAAAGTGAGATAGAGCATTTTAAAACTGCTATCAGCCAGTTGCTGGTCACACTGTCATCCTGAGTCTAAGGGCAGGTCACATTGAAGGCAATAGAATCACACATGGCTATAGCTTGGCCTAGACATAAGACGTGAGTGAGTATGTGATGCCATGAGAGTGAATAAGAATTCAAAATGTTGGTGCAGGGTGACAGCAGAATCAACTAGATAAAACTGAATTAAAAGCAACAGCAGTGAGAAAACATTTTTATTTTCTACATAAAGTGCACATCAAAAGCAGATTTTATTTATAACATTTCCCCTTTAAATAACCCTCCCCCAACTATGAAGGGAAAACAGAGAACAGACCATTACCCACTTTTATCCAGCTGCTGGAAGGGGGTAGAGCATAATACAAAAAGGACTGGCAATGGCGTTCCTGCCTTCTCTCATCCATTGTATTGCCTGTCACTCATTGAGAGCTCCAGAATGCCTGAAGTGAGCCCAGACTGTAAGGAGGAGTGACCACAGTGAGGCTTAGCTTCAAAAGGACCACACAATAACCACAGCAGACAGAATCAGATTACTAACCATAGTAGCCTCTAGCCACGAAAGATGAGGATTTTTTTTTGCGTAAAAGTCTTTTATTAACAGACAACTGTATCACATTTCACAACCACATTCCAAGATCATTCACAAGGTATCTTGACATATATATCTCTGAGTAGAAACATGACATTGACATCATATGTGCTGGAACTGATAAAAGAAGGCATCCTGCCTATATTCCAAGCTCAGCCCATGCTTCCTGGTCCAATATATCTTAATAGGTCATACTTCCAGTACCCTAACCCAATTCTTTACCCTCCAGAAGCCCGGTCTAATATCCTCTTTCCTCTAACCCTTCCCCCAAGATTATATATATATATATATATATATATATATATATATATATATATATATACACATACATATACATATATAATACATATACACATATATATACATACATATACATATATATATATATATATATATGTAGCAGGGCTAAGATCTGCCAAGAGAGGCGCCCATTCCCTCACAAAGCCCTCCAATCTGTCCTTAACTAATAATGTGAGTCTCTCAAGTGCGAAGATGTGAAGAATCATAGTCCGCCACTGTGTCACTGTAGGTGTCAGATGTGAGACCCAGGTATCCTGGACTCAGTGCTGGGCCAAAATGAACAGTACCCTTATCCATCTCGGTAGGGGTTCCCACTCTCCCTCCCAATTAAACTCCACTCCAAAAAGACACAAGAGGGGGTCCAGTTGGAAAACTGTCCCAGCTAGCCTCCCAACTTCTAAAGCCACTGCTCTCCAAAATCTCTGCAATATCCTGCACTCCCAGAAACAGTGGAAATACTTTCCACTTTCCTCTTCACACCATCCACGTTGAGGTGAGATATCCAGATGATATTTATGGACCACTGCAGGCGGGTGGTGCAATCTGTGTAGAAACTTATAAAATGCTTCTTTATACTTATTGCAGACTAACAGGCCCATATGCAATGGTAGCACCATAGCCCAATTCAAGTCAGTTATTGGCCCCCCTAAATCTTGCTCCCAAAGACGTCTCATCTTCTGTGACTGGTCCGCCAGGCAGCTCCTGAATTCCTTATCTACCTTCCCTGCAAACCCTTTCAGATTCACAGAAACTGACATGACAAGAGATTCAATTTTAAGCATTTCTTGTCTACCCTCACCACCTCTGTCCAGTCCAGAAAGATAGGCCCTAATCTGAAAATAGCAAAACATATGACTCCCCTCCAATGCCAACATCTGTCTCAGGGCAGTATATGGGAGGATACAGCCTCCTTGATACAAATGTGCTAGACTCCTAGCTCCTCTCTGTTCCCAGCCCTTCATCCCATGGTCATCCCACCCCGGTAGGAAAAATGGGTTCCTAGCAATGGGTACCAGCACTGTGTCCATCCCAGTCACTCTTTGTAGCTTTTTAAATTTTTCCCAACTTTCTGATGTGAGCAGTGTCATCGGGGTTTTCTCCTCCTGGGCCTTAAACATCCGTAGGCTCCTCTTTTCCAAAAATGCAGAGAGCCTGGAAGGGCAGCCCCATTGCTCCAAATCCACCCAGCTGGCCTCCCTGGGAGTGTGGATCCAATCCCCTACATACCGTTGTTGAACAGCAAGAAAATAGTGTCCCAAATCTGGGAAATTGAGGCCCCCCCATCCCTGGTTCTAATTTGAGCTTCTGTAGACTAATCCTTGCCCGCTTCCCATTCCAAATAAATGCAGAAAAGGCGCCATCCAACTTTTTAAGATCCCTCTTTATTAGCCCTACATGCAGCATCTGCATTAAATACAACAGACAGGGTAGAAGATTCACCTTAATCAGGTTAATTCTCCCTATCCATGAAATCGGCAAAGAGGCCTACCGTTTTAAATGTGCCAGGATACTTTTAACTATGGGTGTATAGTTAAAATCATATAAAGTCCCCAGGGACTGCCCAACTTTAATCCCCAAATATGTGAAGTGCTTATTGACCCTCCTAATTCCCCACCTCTGATCCACCACACCACCCCCTGGCAATCTCTTCAGCTTGGATTTATCCAGATTAAGTTTATAGACTGAGAAATGAGCAAATCTCCCCACCATATGTAACAGTATTGGCATGGACCTTTCCAGTTCTGTAACAAAGAGCAGCATATCGTCTGCATACAATGTAATCTTGTGCTGCATCCCTGATACCCCTCTTACCCCCTTAATCCCTTGATGTTGTCTAACAGCCGCAGCAAGCGGTTCCACCTCCATGGTGAACAGCAGTGGGGATGGGGGCAGCCCTGTCTTGTTCCCCATCCTAAACTAAAACCCTCTGACAGCGTATCATTTACTAACACTTTGGCCCTAGGGGAGCCATACATTGCCCTAATCCACCCCACAAACAGGTAAGCCTATTCAGCCCTGTCAAAGGCCTTTTTGGCATCCATCGATATTATACAGGTATCCTCCCTTCCCCTATTTGCTCTCCAGACCACGTTCAAAAGACGGCGCACGGTATGGTAGGAAAGACAACCCCTAATGAACCTGGTTTGGTCTGGGTGAACCAACTCCGGTAACACTACCTCCAGCCTAGTCGCCAAGACCTTCACCAGAATTTTTAGATCACAATTCAGTAGCGAAATTGGCCTATAGGATGCACATTCTGTCACCTCCTTCCCAGCTTTAGGAACTAGACAAATGACCGCATCTGAGAACGAGCCCGGAAGTTCCAGCTGTTCTCCCTCTTTCTGTTGGAAGGTATTACACGATGGTCCAGCCAACTGACTTCCTAAGGTGATATAGTACTCAGCAGTGAAGCCGTCTGGCCCACTAGCCTTACCCCTCTTTAGTCTTTGTATGGCTGCCACCACCTCAGCCTTCACAATGGGTCTATTCATTGCCTCAGTCTGGTCCCTTGTCAGGCGTGGCAAGTCCATCTGCCTCACAAATTCCTCCACCAGGCCCCCTGTCACACTCCCCTCAGCTGTGTAGAGGGTAAATCACTAAAACATTTCCAAATCTGTGATTCCCGCTTATGGAGACTACCTCTCCTGTACTTGATGGCAGTAATATAAGTTGGACACTGGCCTCCCTTCATAAGCAGAACCAACAGTGGTCCGGGTTTATTGCCCCACTCAAAAAGTAGTTTTTTACAAAAAGTCCAGGCCTTCCTTGCCTCTCCATGTAGAAGGGCATTCAAAGCCTCCCTAGTGGCTGTTAGGGCCACCCTCACTTCCCCACCTTCTCCATCTGCAACTCTTCTCTCCAGTGTCCTCAGTTGGGCTTCTAACATATCTCGTCTCTCCTGTTTCTGTTTCTTAACCCTGCTAACATATCTAATAATCATACCCCTCATATAGACTTTCCCTGCATCCCACGGCATGGCTGTGGACACCTCTGCTCCATTATTAGTTTGGATATATTCCTACCATTGCTCCTTAACTATTCCCTACATTTTTTGTCTCCCAGCAAATACATCGGAAACTTCCAGGGGGTGGACCCTCTCTCTGTATTCCCATCTTAAGAGTAAGAATCACCATTGCATGATCGGATATGTGACTAGGACTGTGTTTAATATCTATTACTCTCCGATACCATTCCCTCAGCAGAAATACATAGTCAATACGGTACCACGTACCGTAAGGATGAGAATAAAAGGTATACTCCCTAGCTCCCAGATTCACTTCCCTCCATCCATCAATTAATCTTAACTCCCCCAGCCCTAATCTCCATTGGCGGACGACTTCACTTTGTCTACCCTTCCCTAAGAAATGGTTCAGCACAGGGTCCATAGTACAATTCAAGTCTCCCCCCTGCTCCCCCCCCCCCAGAATAAGACCCAGGAACTGCTCTTTTACCAACAATGATTGTAGCATACCATAAAAAGTTGGATCAAATACCGCTGGGGCATTTACGCTGGTGAGTGTGACACGCTCCCCTCATAATTCACCAACCACGAAAACATATCACCCTCCTCCTACATTCCACACCACCCTCTGAACTTGGAAGGGTAAGGTTTTATGAAGAAGGACAGTGACCCCACATTTGTGGGACTTAAATGACGCCGAATAGCACTTCCCAACTCATCCCCTCACCAATTTAGCATGCTCTGACTCAGGGAGATGGGTCTCCTGCAGGAGAGCCACTTGTGCCCCTGCCGCCTCAGAGCAGTTAACAAGTCAGTACGCTTTATTGGAGTCACTATCCCCCTTACATTCCAGGTACCAACATTCAGTTCTTGTACTTTAGCTAGCAATGGCTATTTACAGTGTACCTTTTTCTCCCCTCCCAAAGCAGTGGGAGAACTTTAACATACCATTGTTGTTCTTTATGCCGCAAAAGCCTTCTTTAATAAAACCTGAGCTTGTATTCTATTTGGATGTGAACAGACAGATGTGCATAACAGTTCACAGCAAAAAAAACTAACAAACATACTTATGAACATGAACAATATACTGTCTCAACAGACATATCTATGTATTCTACATTTTTCTTCTTCCCCTGCCTCCCACTCCCTATTTTCACTATTCAACCAACAGCTAACCTACCTAACCCCCCACCTTCCCCCTTTTGTCTGTCACTCTCCACTCGTTTCACTTGCCTCCCCCTTTCCATACTATTCCCTCTCTCCTTTCTTTACCCCTCTCCACTCCCTGCCCACACATTCTATGGACACTATCTAACTGCCTCTTATGCAAGAGTGTCCTACTACCCGATACCTTGGACCATGTTCCCCACAATCCCCCCGTTGGAGTACATAAAACACTTCTAATTATTTCTTTCCCTATTGATTCAGAGTCCCTGCCCATACTGTCGATCTAAAGCCTGCAATCTCCACGAGGGACCATCTCTATAAAGCTATGAGGACAGTCATCTTTCCATGGAGATACCCCCATATCTGCCACCTCTCCATATGATTTGTCCCTTTCAGCGTGTCGCCCCCCCCCCTCCAGAAGTGGAGCAATCCTCCATCCACTCATCCCCTGCCACCTCTCATATCCTCCTGTTACATTTCCACAGAACTACAATTGAGCCAGAGATCAGTCAGAAGTCCACCCTTTTAAACACCATCTATACTTCTGGCCCCCCACCCCATTCAGAAGGCTGGTACATGCTTGATCAATCTGTTGTTTCTCCTCCCTGTACCTCCCCTTAAGGGAGCGCTGGCCGAACCATTCTCCACCAGTCTTTTAACATTCAAAATGAGCCTCTTTCCCCCAAAGGTCCTCATGAAAATGAGAGACTGGCCCTACTAAATCTTCTGGCAAGACCACTTCCATCCAGTGGCAGAAGTAGATGAGTGCAACAGGCATCTCTTGTATTCCAAAACCACAGTGCGAATAACCATCCAGGCTTCTTCCCCTGCACCTCTCCCCAGGGAGCATGGGCACGCAGTATCTCGAGTACATTCAAATATATACAATCAGTCCAAAGAGTAACAGGCCAAAAAGGCAGATGCCCACTGTCTCCTAAGGATCACCATGGGCAGTCTCCAAATGCTCCTACTGGTACAACAAAGTACAACAGAGTAGCTTGCCTACTGCATGGCTCAAGAAAACAGTCACTCATCCCACTTTCTTTCTCAATTCTTCAACGAAAGTTTCAGCCTTCTTCACCTTCCAAAATGAGTAAACTTCCCCCTCATGCTTAATCTTAAGGGTCACAGGATAAATCAAAATTCTCTACCTTCATACCATGCAGGTTAGTCATCACCTCATTAAACAGCTTGCATTTTTTCAGCAATCTAGCTGAGTAGTCCCAAGAGATAAACAGCTTGTGTCCCTCATAAACTAATGAGCCTTTTTCTCGGTATGCACAGAGCACTTTCTCTCGGTGCTGGTAGTAGTGGAACTGCATAATGAGCTGCCAAGGTGGTTGGCCAGCTGGCAGCATGAGCATAACAGCCCTGTGAGCCCTTTCCATCGTAAGCCTGCCATCATTCATCTCGATCCCCAGCAGAGTCGGCAAGGTCACCACACAGAAATCAAGGGCACTTCCTCCTTCTTTCCCTTCAGGTAACCCCCTTAAATGGAGGTTGGGTCTCCGATGATAATTCTCCTGGTAATCTGCTGCTTCCTTCATTTCTTCTAATTCTCTCTGCAACACCAGGATTTTCTCTGAAGCACCCTGCATCTCATTCTCCAATCTAGAAATTCTCTCCTTTGCCGCGTTAAGATGAAGCGCTTGTGCAGATTGTTGTGTAAGGACTTCTTGTATCTTATCATCAATATGGGATTCTAACTTACACAGTCTAGGTTCAAGGGCCGCGACAACCTGGCCCGTTAGTTCATGGCCTAGTGCGGTTATTTCCACCACAGAGAGCGAAATCAAGCTCTGGCTTTCACTCTGCCCACCGGCCACACTTTTCTTTCCCATTTTGGCTGCAGTCCACTGGCTCTTACTGGGTCCTGAAGTTAGATACTCATCCATACCACATTCGCCACTCGATCCTGCATTTTGAACGAAATTAGAAGTGAATTAATACTTTCATTTTACTTAAGTTTCCCCGACGAGAAAGAGTGAGACAGGAACACATCTTATCAGCTTAGTGGCTCATTAGCAACCCCCCCCCCGAGGAATTGTTTACTTAGAATTTTGCTCACCATGATAGCTGGTGAAAAAACACTTTTTCAAGAGGGTGCTGGGGGACTGGTGTGGCAGCACAGTCAATAATTTATAATTAGTTATGGAGAACAAGAATTTCCAGCTTTGTTTAAAAATATTAACAAAGATTGGAATCATATAATACTATAGTCAGATGTTGAGAGGCTGCAGACCTATTGTATGGAGGTTGCATGGATGGGAGGAGGCATTGGTTCAGGTCTAATCAACTAACCCTTAATGCAACCCCCCCCCAAAAAAAAAAACAAACGGCCTCTATGTCCTTTGAAACTTGCCAGAGACTTTCCAGGGTCCAATCACTCCCCTCCTTCCACACCCTAGATGAGGTCACGATTAATGACGTGTCCTCATTTAAATACCTAGGGGTCTGGCTTGACTGACACCTTGACTTTTTTTGATAAGAGAGATCATATTCAGCACTTATTATTCTTTGTCTTAACATAAAAGCAATATGGGCTCAGGCCTTCTTGCTCTTGAATCCACCTTAGTATGAACCATAGTATGAACTTTTGACAGTACATAGACACCAACCACAAAGAAATCCACTCAAAGCTCAACGTTCTATATAGGCATAAATATTGCATCCCTCTATCTGCCTGCCGAGATATTATCACTAAAATGATCCTCCCCATCATTGATTATGGTGACACTGTCTACGGATCTGACCCAAAGTCTACCCTGGCCAGACTGGACCCTCCTCTTTCACTCCTTCTGCTAAGCAGTCCCCACTGCTCCCTGTATTCTGTCCTCGCCTTCCCTTCCCTGGTAGACCGTCGCACTACCCACAACCAGGGGGCATGGAGGGGCACCCCTCTTATGTGGAGTGAGTTCAACCCAGATGAAGTGGATAAGGTGAGTGAGATAGTCTGAGGTGAGTGAGACAGTCTCAAAGTTATGGCTAACCTATTGTGAACTGGACCCGGGTCCAACTGAACTTTTGGTCAGTTGTATTGGCCTAATTGAACCTGTGGTTGTTGAGATCATCTGGTGTTCCTTGAGGAGTGGAAAATATATATATATATATATATATATATGTATGTTATGGTACAGTATCCCTTTTAAGGTTAAATGGTGAAACTTTGCACCTTAATAACTTTGCGACTGTTCAACGGATTTGCCTGAAATGTGGCAGTCATGGGGTGTAACCATAGATCTTGGCATCTGGCAACTTTCGTACTGCTCAGATATATGGCTGCGGAGTTATTAAGCGACATCTGTGTGTACAATTATGGTTTTTTTGTGCATTCTTTACTCACGCCTGCAGGTCTCATGGTTTTTGCAACTGGCCCGAAAACTTCATGGAACGTGCGGCCAGAGTCCCCGATGTGCCTTTTGAAGATTTCATGAAAAAATATTAAACGGTTCAAAAGTTATTCAAAAAACAAGTTCCCATTATAAGTCAATGGGAAAAGTTAACAAAAAGTTCAAAAGTGTTGCAAATGCGCTATTTAGTGTCGCAAATAGCCCTAGTAGTGTCTCAAATCCACCATTTTGGTTTCAGTTACTGATCACAGAAATGCTTGTCATTTAAAATTGGGACCATCTAGGGACATAATTCTTTTTGTGTTTACCTATTCGAGCCCAGAGGATGCTAGCCTTGTGTTTATTTTGGGGTTAAACACCCCCGAAATATGTTTTTCAAGTTTCTGGTAAAAGTAGTGTCGCACTTGGGACACTTTCGCAAATTTTTGCGAACGGTGTTGCAAATCATGACACTACTTTTCTAGACTATGTCCAAAATTATAGGAATTCTTTGCCACCCTGCTGCAAAAGAACGGTTTGGTCTTTTGGGCTGAAATTTGGAGGAAAGGCAGCCAACATCTCACAGATGTGCCTTTTTGTGGTTTGGTGACAAAATATTGCATGGAAGCAAAGTTATAGTACTCAGAAGTTGACATTTTTTTCCCCACAGACTAACATGGTGGCGTCTGCTGCACCTTTCGGGGCTCGTATCTCAGAAATGGTGTGAGATACAGAATTTTTGTCATAACAATGTGTAACCCCATGGCCTACACATCTAGTGAAAACCTAGCCAGGAAACTCATGAATCGTGTGAAATTAAAACATTTTTTCTACATCATACGGTTATTGAAATATTACCATTTTAGTATTAAGAACTGCTTGTTTTCTGCTCCAAGGCCCATTATTATTCATACATTCTTTGTTTTCACTGTGCTTCTCAATGGAGCTTTTGGGGAAAGATACAGTGTGCGCTCCAGTTACTGTTACTCTTAGGCTTTACACTTGTGTTTACGTGCCCGTTAGCGTTCCCGTGTACGCCACCGTGTGCATTACCCTTTGCATTTCCATTTGCATTTGCATTTGTGTTGCTGTTACCATTTGTGTCTCCACTACTGTTTGTGTTTGTCTTTCGCTTAGTGTCACCATGCACATTACCTTTTCTGTTGGCGGCCACCTTTCTGTTTTCTTTTGTGTTCATCTTTTTCGTTTTGTGTCATCGTTGTTCTTACCGTTACCATTTGCATTTCCAATTGCATTCCTGTGCCTGTGTGCATTATGGTTTGCATTTCCATATGCGCTTACATTTGTGTTTCTGTTTTCTTTGGCATTATTGCTGCTGTTACCATTACTATTTGCATTTACAATTGCGGTACTGTCACCGTGCCCATTACGGTTTGCGTTTCCATATGTGCTGTATTTGCGTTTCTGTTTCTGTTTCCTTTTGCATTATTGTTTCTGTTACAGTTATCACTTGTGTTTACAAGAGCGGTACTGTGACCATGCGCGTTACCAGTTGTGTTTCCGTATGTGTGCGTCTCTGTTGCGTCACTGTTAAGCATGGTGTCACTTTAGCCTGCGTTTCTATTAACGCTTGCTTTACAATTTATATTTGTGTCACCATGTGCATAACTGTTACCGCTTGCGTTTGCGTTGCTATTACCATTACTATGTCACAAAAAATCACGTGGAGGGAGCATTCCATTCACTATTTATAGTCCTCATTCTCAAAAAGAAGGGAAATTAGAGGCAAAAAGCTCCATTTAATGCATCAGTTAGGATTGTTCCATAGTGACAAAAGTGAGGAAATTTGGTGTTAGGGTTGAAAACCCGCTCACCCTCAGCCTGCCCCCAACTGGCATCCGGGGTGTGCGTTGCAGGGTCATCAGTCTAACTCACCCCATTCTCCTATGCCTCAGCTTGTTCATGCATGTGATGGGGTGAGGTTAGAGGCTGAAACAACATACACCCGATGCTGGTTGAGGCAGGCTGAGGTGCAAGGGCTATCAACCCTAACACCAACTTTCCTCACTTTTGTCACTATGGAACAACCCTAACTGATGCATTAAATGGATTTTTTTGCCTCTATATAATATATGTATGTTTTTACCGGTTTTAAATTTTATGTAATGTACAGCGCTCCGAGCCCCCAGGAAAGGGTACTTTATAAACAAAGTTTAACTAACTAACTAACTATCTAACTATGCCTCCTTCCCCTCCAAATTCTGGTTAGCCTCACTCCCCTCCTATCTCAGCTCTCTTCTCTTCACTCTGCCCCCTCTTTCTAGTCCCTCTGCAGTTCACCCCTCACTGGTCAGGCTGCCTTCTTGTTCTGCTTTCCTAAACTCTGGAACTCTCACCTCTGGACATTTACTTTGCAACATCCAAATGCTCTCACTCCTTTCTTCTCCAATCCCACACCGCTCTCTCTCTTGTAACTGCCCATAATGTACCCCTCTCCACTTTCTTCCTCCTGCCTGTTTTTTCTCCCACTCCTTGCCCTTTCCTTATTTACTCTTTGCTGTACCTTGCCAGGTCTGGAACCCAAGACATGGGCTGGGTGTGCATCTAGCTATTTCTGGCCCTTATTGGATTTGCATCCTAGAGGGTCTTAGGCCTGCTTCTCCTCTCTCTACTATGCTCCCTCCTGCCTGTTTTTCTCCCGATTCCTGCCTGCCTTTTCCCACTCCTACTCTTTTTCCATACCTTCGCAGGCCTGGAACCCAGGACACGGGCTTGGGGTGCATCCAACCATGTCCAGCCCTTGAGTGGTTTGCATCCCAGAGGGTCATAGGTCTGCCTCTCCTTCACTCTTTACCGCACTCCCTCTCCCCCCTTCCTATTTCCCCCCTGCTCTCATTTCCTTCCTCCCCACTTCCTTTTCCTCCTTCCTGCCTTCTTCTTACTGCCCTGCCCTTCCTCCCTCTTGCCTTTCTTACTATAACATTGTTCCTTTTCTACTGCTCCTAAGGAGATTGCCTCCCTCCTTTAGCCTTGTGCTATGAATTAGGTATTGTTTACGCTTATGTTCTAGTGCACACACTCCCTTAATGTACAAAGCTTTACAAACTTTAACATACAAAAAGCTTTACAAACCCTACAAATGCACTGTATTTAATGTTTTATTTAATTTTCTGTATGATGTTTTAGTGTGAATGTAAATATATCTACTGTACCTTGTCCCTTTCCCTCCCCCATGACACATCTGGAAACATGCTTTTTCTAGTTCAGTAAGCCCTTCCTGATGAAATTTTAAATAAATAAATAAAATGAGAAAGCAAAGAAGTGTCTACTAGCAGTCATATGGGCTTTGTAGACGGTCATTTTGAAAGATCTTAAGTTTTTGACCTCTTTGATTGTATCAGGTAGAAAACACCATGTTGTTGGTCCTGCTGCGGCAAAGGCTGCTTCGACAAAGGATTTGTACATCCTTGATTTCTGCAACAGCTCTCTAGTCTGGGAGCTCAGTTAATATTTGTGATGGGGTTTGACTGCAGTAGAAGTCTGAATGGATAGGCTCAAAGGAAGCAATGGATGCATTTCAGTACTATAGGCATCTGTTTGAGCTCCCTTCTTTTTTCAGTGGAAATAAGTCCTAGGCTGCTGTACATACGGCAGTAGTGTGTTTTGTTTTCACAGCCTAATGCAAATCTACACATGCCATTTTAGCAGTGGGATTTTTTGCATAAAGTTGTGGCATTAATATATCTTTAGATTTCGATTTAATATTCCACCGATGGTAAGAATTATTGCTTTAGGAGCAGTTTTCTGTTGTTTAGGTTACTGCGGCTTTTGTTGTGATAAAAGTGTCCTAGCATTTTGTGTGTATTTCTGAAAGACCTATTAATGTACTCTACATAGGAAAGTTTAGTACCAAGCCAGAAATCCAGATAAAATAATTACATTTTTCCATCTGTCTCCTTGTTGAAGGTATGACTTGTAGTGATATTCGGATGAACTTTACTTCCACTGAATGGTATGGATTTAGTTTGTGAGTTGTTCAATAACAGGCAGTTTGCATTGGTCCATGAGTTTCAATAAATATATATTGCAGAGTGGTGTTTAATTCAGAGTCTGACTTGGCTTTGGTATATATTGCTGTATCATCTGCATAAATGTGGATATAGGTGTTTAGGTTTGTGCAGATGGCTGGTATGTCATTTATGAAAAGGTTGACAAGAAGTGGACCAAGGATGCACTCTGTGTAACCTCAAGGTTGAGTGCATTTGTGGTAGAAGTTACCTGTTTGACTTTGATGACTAAGGTCAGTTTGAGAAGTAATTCATGCTCCAGGAGAGGGAAGTGTGAGTTAAACCTAAGTCACCTAACTTTGGAAGAAGATGGCCATGATTCACAGTATCGAAGGCCTTGGTAAGATAAATGAAGATGACTTTAACAAGCTGTTCTTCATCCAAGGCAGTTGCAAGATCAATCTTTTTGACATTCACACTGCAAAGAAGGCCAGTTGTGTACTACTATTCATGCTTGTTGGAGATGTGGAAAGGAATCCTGGCTTCTCAGCTGCCTTGTTTACATGCACACTTGAACCGGGTTCAAACTCCAATTTCAGTGGAATCGATGCTGCATTCCTCAATTGGAAGCTCATGTAAACTCTGAGTTGTGTTCCTGTTTCAGTTGGAACCGGGTTCAACTGCAGTGGTTCAAAAGCATTGATTATTTCGAACCTGGTTACTTTGTACATGAAAACCTGATTCATGAATTAATTCTGCTATACTGTTGAAACTGCTGCAAAAGGAATGCAACCAGATTGAAAATTCTCAATTGCTGTGTGTTTACATGCAATGGGAATCAGTCACCTTGTAATCAATTCAGTTTGAACTGATTACAAGGTGACTAATTCCCATTACATGTAAACACACAACAACTGAGGATTTTGAAGCTGGTTGTTCATCCTCATCAATCCAACACCATGTAAACCAAAAAGGATTACAATCTGAATAAAATAATTTATTACAAAGTAATTGATTCCCACTACATGTAAACATAGCAAGTGCAAACCCCCCATGCAGCAGTGAATTCTAGTGCCAAAGACTTACTCAGTGTCAGCATGAACATTGGAAGTCTCCTGCTGAGGAATAATCTTCTCTGTACTTGGATCATGCAACATAAAACCAGGACCGGCCTTAAGGATAGGTGAACTAGGTGGCCGCATAGGGTGCCCTTCAATAGGAGCACTGAAAATGTTTTTCAGTTTAAAAAAAAATAATTGTTTTAAACTGTATGAGTGACAAAAAAGTATAAATCTGGTGTCACCGTTGGGAGGGTGTTGAAATCTTGGGTCCATCCATCCTGTCCAAGACGATAGTGGACATTGAGAGGCTGAGAATGCTGTGCAGACATGCTAGTAGCACTTAGAACACAGCAGCAGTTTTGGTGGCAGCATGGAGAGAGCCAACCAGGATGAGAACAATAGGTAATTTGATTCAATTTCAACCAACATCTCACTGAAACAGGTGCTGGGACTCAGGAGTTAGTGGACAGTGGACTGCACTCAGTGCTCATGAAGACTTCAAGTGGACTCTCAACTAGCTGGCTGCCTGCAATTGCTACTAGGCTGCAGAGCAAGCTTTTTACTTGAGGCTGGCAGGGCCAAGGATGGCTTAGATTAGTAGTAGAGCACTCTGCTAACAGGTACCAGAATGGGTTGTGTGGGCATGGTCTGACAGAAGGATTAGCTATCATTATTGGCACTTAACTGCACTGGGTCCGGGGTAGGTTGTGAAGTGAGACTCAAGAGGTTGAACGAATTGAGAGAGTTGACACTCCTTGACAGTTAGGAAAGCAGTTTTAGCAAAGACAGAGGACTAAAAAGATTGCTGGAGATCAATCAAGTGGAGATTTAGGCCAGACTCCAGAAAGAGAGAGCAGAAAAGAGAAGCAGGCCAAAGAAGAGAGGAGAGGGAGGAGAGTTGGGGCTCAGGCCAGAGAGCAGAGAAAAGAACCGAGAGAGAATCCAGAGGTGACATTGTGGATGATGTGATCTGAGAGGGCAGCGCAAACAAGACTACTAACAGGTGAGTGATGAAGCACCAATGAGCTCAGAGAAATGAGATTAAAAAAAGAAGCTGCTGTCAGCTTGTTAAAATGTTCATGTTGTTCCCTGACCCCTAATTTGACTTCTGATGTCCTCTGACTCATCAACCTAGTACCCGCTTCCTTGTAGTTGCTTCATTTTGAATTTTTTTCTCAACAGTTTACTGCCAACCTGATTCTGTTATAGTGTTTTGCCTCAACATGTGTAGTAGAGTGGTACTTGTAACAGTCAGGAATACTGTATCCCTGCTAGGCTGCAAGGCAAATGCTTGAAAGAGCTAGAGAGAAGGGGACACTTAAAAGACTGGACTGGAGAGGGAATGAATGCTATGGGCTAGGCTGGCCTGTTTTGTATGAATTACATTTGAGTTTTTCGGTATCACAGTATTAGACCTTATTTCTTGTTGTTTGCCTTGACAGATTTCCAGTTCAAACACACACAAAAAAAGCACAAGATTGGAAATGAATTTTTATTGATAGACTGATAGAAAATTGGAATGTTTGCCAGCTTGGAACCACAGTTGGAAAAAACAAAGTTCTTGTTTTCATGCCTAGTGATTTTCATATATGCTAATTACATTCTGAGTATGATTTGCATTCTGAACTACTCAAGCAGTTTTTAAGGGAAAGTTTTTTCTGTTCAGAATTTAATGATGCTTCAGGTTGCCAGGGTGCTGGTTTATTTATTTGTTTAATCCAGCTTTTTCTCATCCCATGGCTTGCCCACTGGCATCCCCAGCCCCTTCTACAACCTTCTCATGGACTTACTGGTTATCCACCAGTTACTCAGGATCACAGCAATGGTGGGTGGCCTGCCACATCGGTCATGCATGGGCCTGAGGGAGGTGCCGGATCAATGGAGGGCCAGGGCTTTTTCTACTTGCTCTTGGTTTTCTCCCTAGGGGTGCCAGCATGTGATGACATGTATGCATGCAAGCAGCAACATGCATGCATGCCTGTCATCTAGTGGCTGCCCCTCCCCCCAGCTAGGTACTCCTGCTGTATTGCCACTTGGTCTCTACCACGTGCAAGTAGAAAACACTGGTGTAGCACCCACTGCAAATAAATAAATACTGCAGGACTCTGGTAAGTTTCAGGATATGATGCAGTACTTTTATAAATAAGCACAGTGTGATACATACAACTGGCAAAAAAAAGTGTTGACTTACAAAATGGACACCAACGTTTCATTTAACAAGCTGATAAGCTTCCTCAGAGTGATCTGTGGACACAGTTTAAAGTGCTCAATTTATACAGTTTAATAAAGTGCTTAACCAGTCAGTGTGCATAATTCATTTACAAAGCACAACCAATCACCATGCAAAATACACAATTTAAAATGGTGAATCAATGATCTTAAAGACAAGTTCCATATTGTATTAATACACTTCAAAACATCACAATTTGGCACAATTCATGGGTTTGTATGATAATCAGTTCATAATGCCTTTTGGTTTTTTTTGTAAACTTATAATAATCATGGCTATATTGTTGTTGAAGTGAACATATTCCATAGAACACCCAGGTCCAAAACTTAAAGTCAACCAGAGCTTTTATTTTTTTTCTCTCCTGCTGCAGGAAACAAAGCCTAAAAAACCTTACTTTTACAGTTGCACTAACTTGTTTTTTTTCTCTTTTAGATATTTCCTGAAGAAGACCTAAGGTCGAAACGTAGATTTTTAACTCTATTTTCTATTTTCAGCGTGCATTTAATATAACCATTTTGTTTTGCTTTTAGACCACATGCTGACGCAGCGCCTTGTCTTTGTTTTTTAACATTTATGGATACCACAATTCATTTTCATGTGAAAATGGTGTTACATAGCACACCAGTCTTTAGACCTGTCGGAACAAAGACTTATAATATCACTGTTATAATAATGCACTTAGATTCCTCTCGGGCCTTACTCAAAAATTATTTCATAAATTACCCAAAATAATAATATTCAAATATGATATTATCCTGTGCTCTCCAGATTCAAAAATGATGCTGAAAAACACTGTTGCCACACTTTGGATTATATAAGAGATAAATGTTTTATTCACATGAGTCCTAAATATTCATAATTAGCATAAATATCAAGCATAATAAAAATAATGTAAACATAAACTATAATGTAAACAAAACAACAGGTTTTAGAAAATCAAGTAAATCAAATAAAACAAAACAAATTGCAGCAAATAAGCAATGCAACTGAATAAGCAATATTCATTATGATGAATGACAGTTTGTACTATTTCTTCAGCATACTTATAAATATCATAACCTTTTCTTTTTACTATGAGAACTGGCAACTCATTACACTAGTGTCTCAGGTTATATCTTTGTATAATTATTGTTTTAAACTTTAGTATGTAAAATGTATTTTTTTTGCATCTAAATTCTAGCTTAACTATATATCCAAGATTATGAAGCTAAAATGCACTAAGTTACCACCCCAGATAGCCAAATAAGTACTAAAAGTGGAATGAAGGAAGACTTATGTTTTAGTTATCTGTAGATGCGGTCTTCTACTTTTTAACTTTCAAAGTCTTGGTAAGAACTTCTGGTTGTGGATGATGAAAGTTATTGGTGGTGGACTTGGCTTTAGTATTCTGTCTTTTCCCCTTGAACCTGGAATGGTAGAGTCTTCTGCCATTAATGAAGCAATGCAGGCTGTATCCTTCTTGGTTCAAATGACAAATCATCAAAAGTCACTTTAGGATTTAATAGGAAAAATCAGACAGCAAGATTCTGGCACTCTAGCAGCACAGTTTGTAGAAAGATCTCTCCCTGTGGACAGCCATGTTGTTTTGGTAACTTGACTCTGTGAGTCTTGCCTATTTCAGTTAATTTCTGCTCTTGAACCTGCAACTCTACACTCAATGCTATTTAACAGCACTGCAGGCTTGCTGGCTGGTAAATTCCAAAGTCAGTCTCTTGTTCAGGCTTTTAACAGAAATTCCAAAACATTGCTTTAGTCCAGATTCTCAGTATATAAACCATAGGCCTTACTTCATCCAATATTGGGAAGAGAATCCTTCCTGTAACAGTCAGTTTCAGCAGCTGGACCTTATTGCAGTGTTGTGCAGGCTTTCAAGCTGGTTTAGCACCCCCTTGTGGTGGCCATGTCAAAACCCAAAAGATGTCCCAAGCAGGTATGGCTTCAGACTTTTGACCTAGTACAAGTCCCAAGCTCATCCAAAATTATCAGGGCAGCCAACACACATCTTCACACACCAAAGAATCAGGCAGTTCTGGGCCGGCTTTGCCAGCATCCCATTTATGTTCCACTTGCTGGGTGACAGTACCATCAAATTATGATTGGTATGAGTACTCTTTGAGGATATTACTGCTAGCCCTTCCTAATTCATTTTTTTATCAATATGACCTCATCTTCAAAAACTATTTTTGATATAAAATAATATTTCATTCTTGCATCTATGTGCACCTTGTTACAGATGTAAAACTTACATTTTTAGATGCAGATAAAAGAGAAGATTAATTTGAGACCAAATATGATGGTGTCAATTCTAATATAAAACCAATAGTTTAAAAAAATTATAACACTTTTTCCTTTATAGATCTCTAAAATGTATTTACAGATTTCAGAAATACATTTTTTTCCTGTTTAAAATTATGTTAGTTTGGCACAACTGCTATCATTAGAAACTTTATAAACTTAACAAACCTTTTAAAAACAGGAATCTTCTTTGTTTGAGGTAAATGATGTGTGACTTCATGTTGCTTAGGAGTTTATCCAGAAGGCTTACACTCCACGCGACTAGAAGTTTCTGTTAGATAAACACTTGAGACTCATTCCATTGAAAAGGTGACAAGGTCAGCTTACTTTAGACACCAAACTTGTCAATATTTGTTAAACAGTTTTGGGGCTACAGAGTTTTGTAAATAACTCACACTACACTTTGTTGATAGGTTTAAAACTTAATCACTGGGCAGGTTCATGCATTCCCAATAACCTGTATAATTCTGAAATGTCTCAGAGTTTTTGTATATTTTCTATAAATAAAAGTCTTAGGGCCAGATATTCAAAACTTTGCCCCAGGGTTAAATTAGCACTGCCCAGTGGGCAAACTTAGCCCGGAGCACAAAGCAAGCTATATTCAAAAGGAAATAGCTTGATGTTAATCCTGCTGAATATAACAGTCTAAGGAAGCCGGGCAAACTGGTCTGGGAGTGCAGGTTAAAAATAGCCCGGGAATAAGACAGCACTGAATATAGCAACAGGGAAGTGCAAACTGCAACTGCAGCTCATTAGACTCTGTAGCAAGCCAGTGTTGCAGGTGGAGAACATTGTGTGTGATTGCACAGAGGTGCCTCACATCTACTGCAAACACACCTCTCAACCTCCTGCCTCATATATCAGGGACAAGGCTTAAAAAAAATCAGGGACAAAGGTTTAAAATCAGGAACACACCTTACAAATTGATGATATCCACTCAGGAAGCTGGTAGAATAAGTGGTGTAGTATAAAATGCATTTTCTAAGGAAGAACACATCTGTAACATTAATGTCTGACAGTATGTTTTGCTCACAACCCCCACTGTTTGGTCAAGGAAACACAATTTGTAGGCGGGACAGAGCAAAAGGTTGAGGTAAAATCAGGGACAGTTGAGAGATATGACTACAAACAACAATGCAAGCCACACACTGCAGAACTGTGCTTAGTATGCTATGCTGAAGTGAGGTTTGCCCAGGGCTAACCTGAATACAAAGTGCTAACACATTAGCCCAGTGCAAACCAGCTAGCCTGGGGCAAACGGGAGCTATATTCAAAGCTCACATGCAAATGAGCCTACTTAGGTAATCCGTGGGCAAACAAGTACATTTCCATTTCATTAAGTACTGTTTAGCATACATTACCATGCAGTTTGCCCGATGCTACTGCATGGAGCACAAAGCTCCCCCTTTGGGTCAGAATGGAAGTACAGGATGGATGCTGCAGGCCAAGGCATGCCCACAGCATCCTGTTTGTCGGAATGGAAGTACAAGCTGGAAGCAGCAGGAACTGTGTGCTGGCAGGCACAGTCAGTGCATACAACACACCCATGCAGCTGCACAAGCGGAATCTGTAAATATATATATATATATATATATATACACACACACACACACACACACACACACACACACACACTTATAGAGATCAATGGCTAAACAGATACATTGCCCATGGCCATACATGCCCTGGAGGATGCCTCCCCCAACAACATAGGTACCCCACTGCAGTAGTGGGTGAAATACAGTAGGGGGACGCAATGCATGGGACAGGCATAAGGCAAACCTGGTGGGGGCAGGAGGCCATAGGCTGTAGAGTCACTAGGTTATGCAGCATATCCAGTAAATAGGGAGGAGGGCAGACTGGCTGGGCCAGGCAGTCCTTTTCTGCCATCATGGTCCCTGTTCCAGTGTGTGCCTGTTACACTCTGGTAGGCTAGTGTGTCCTCCCAACATGATCCCCGACCCCTGGTAGCCCCAAAACACACTGAAACCCCTCATGTGCCAGTGGTCCCCCCACCCCCAAGCACAGCACCCATCCCCTGTAGATATTAAAATAAATATATTTTCACTGGTAGTCTAGTGGTCCCCCTACCCCCAAGCATGGCTCCGGACTCCTGTAGAAATAAAAAAAAATATGTTTTCCCTGGTAGTCTAGTGGTCCCTCCACCCCCAAGCACAGCTCCTGACCCCCATAGAAATTAAAATAAATATCCTTCTCCAAGCATGGCTCCTGACCCCCATAGAAATTAAAATAAGTGTCTTTTTCCTGGTAGTCTAGTGGTCCCCCCCATCTCCAAGCACGGCTTCTGACCCTTGTAGAAATTAAAATAAATATCCTTCCCCAAGCATGGCTCCCGACCCCCGTAGAAATTAAAATAAGTGTCTTTTTCCTGGTAGTCTAGTGGTCCCCCCATCTCCAAGCATGGCTTCCAACCCCCTGTAGATATTAAAATAAATATATTTTCCCTGGTAGTCTAGTGGTCCCCCTACCCCCAAGCACGGCTCCCATCCCCCATTGAAAATCAAATATATATATTTTCCCTGGTAGTCTAGTGGTTCCTCCCACCCGGCAGTGACACCCCTGCTTATCCCAATCAGACTCCAAGAATGGCGCCGGCGACTGGCTCAGCCCTCCTCTCACCACCACGGTCGGCCGCTGACTGAAGTACAAATGAGCACTACTGTAATGAAGTATCGTGTTATTTTCCACCCATCCTGTCCCTGTCTGTGCTGTTCGGTATTTGGGTCCCAGGTATTCGGTATTCGTTATTCGGCCAGAAAAGGTGTTTTTTTAAGGAAACTTTAAAAAAGCACTTTAACAACACCATTAATCACCCATTAATCCTGGTGTAGCATATATACCTCAATGAGACTTCAACCACTAACGCAGAGCTCTCTTTAAGGCAACACAAGCTACATGTGGCACACTTGATCCACCACATCGCATATATAGCACTCCAAAAATTATATCAAGCATTGCATTGGGTCAGCACTGGAGGGTGTTCACGGTCATGGACATGGTAGCCCATGACATGGGCATCAGCAATTGAGTGCTTGCAATAACGGCAACTCAATCCTGGTGCATGTCGAAGGCCAAGCTGGCCCCGTAGCGTGGTTGGTGGTTGTCAGCCTAAAGGTGCAAGAATTCCAGGTTCAGGTCCGGGCATGCCTACATTTTTGTGTGCCCAGCCCCCAATTTTTTTTTCTCAGATTTTGCACCCCGACATGCACCCCCTGGAGTTAAGAATTCTTTAGTAGGGGGTGTGGGGCAATGCAAGGGGCACAGCCCACTGCATGAACAATCAAAATTTAAGTCCCTGGCACTGTTTTCCTGTGTGTTGGGGGTGTACATCACTGAAATAGATTTTTGGTGATATATACTTGCTCTGCCACCAATCGCGATTGCGCTTTCATGGTTATCACATAAATCCACAGACACTGGGTAGATGGTGCTTTAGCCATGGGCATAAGAATAGTGGTAACAGTGACTGCCATAGTGGTGACAGCTGAAAGGGTGGCTGCTGCATGAATAGCACAGGTGGTGGTGGGAAGCACACTGACTGTAGATGTAGCAGCCATAGTGATAGCAGTGGGAACACTGGTGGTGGTGTTTGCTGCTTCCTGCACAAAGCACGTATGCACTAATGCCCTCCTACTACTGCACAAACGGATGTGACAGTGAATGTATAGATGGAACAGGTGGTGACACCAGTAGTAGTAATAGTTCTGCCGGTGGTATTAGTAGTAATAGTACTATTCCCAATGCTACAAGAACTAAAAGGCTTGCTTGGGGAGAAAAATATTTGAGACTATCTAATAAAGAGATACCTGTCTGTCATTGTCCATGTAGTCTATCTCACCACCTTCTCTGGAATTGTATTATGTATCATTAGTATACAGTGAAGCAAGACAAGATGCAATTCAGTACTTTGCAGTAAACGCTGTCACAAAATATTGGATGACTAGAGACTAACTGCCATTGAATTAGACTGCTCCTTGCAGCATACTGCAGCACTTTGCAATAATTTTGCAGGCATGGAAAATAATTGAGACTGGTGATGCCACACTGGTAACCAGAATATTTCAGTCATGTGAAATACTTGGAACTGGTGATGCCCCACTGGTAACTGGAATATTTCAGGCATGGGAAATACTTGAGATGGGTGATGCCATACTGGTAACTAGAATATTTCAGTCATGTGAAATACTGGAGACTGGAGATGCCATACTGCTAACTGGAATATTTCAGGCAATGAAAATACTTGAGAATGGTGATGCCATACAGGTAACTAGAACATTTGAATCATGTGAAATACTTGAGACAAGTGATACCATACTCATAACCGTAATATTTTAGTTATGTGAAATACTTGAGACAAGTGATACCATACTCGTAACCGTAATATTTCAGTCATATGAAATACTTGAGACTGGAGATGCCACACTGTTAACTGCCATGTAATATATGGATAAGCCATAATAATACTATCTTATCCCATACAAAAATTTCCCTATAATACAGTACTTCAGTTCTGGTAATACCACCATTGCTCAAGTGATAATACCATCATTTCTTGGTGATAATACTATCGTTCAGTGCTGATAATACTATTGTTGCAGTCTGAACGATAGTATTATCATCAAAACTCCAAAGCGCAAGCGCATGACTGTCTCCTGCAGACTCGGAGCCGGCTTTACTGTAACTGTCTGCGCATAGAATAGAGGACGACTCGCTGCTAGCCAAAAACATCAAAAACTTTCCCCAGAGTATTACCTTAAACCACACAGGAATAATTCCTCTCCTCTCTCCAATCCAGTCAAACTCCCGCTTGCTGAACCATCAGATACCTCTCAAGCCCACTCGCATAAACAAGCCGCCATTTTCCCTTGAAAATTATGTGAAAAGCACATCTATAGCCAATCAGAACACACGCTGTGCACTTTACATGCGTGTGAGCGCTGTGGCGTCAACAGCAACGGCTGGCAACCACGGGAAAAAAAAGTGCTGCGATACAGGCATGACTACTGTAGCAGGCAAATGCAAAAACATTTAAAATGCCTCGGATCCATATATTACAAAAAATAAATTATAGCGGACTGAGTATTACGAGGCTAAATAAGCTTCTCGAGGTTCTGGGGACATGTTGGAACCTCTCGAGCTTCGCTCTTGAGCTTTACATGTCCCCAGAACCTCTCGATGCTATTATAGCCTCGTAATACTCAGTCCCCTATCATTTATTCTATTTATTTTATGCACTCAAAATACTTGAGACTGGTGATGCCACACTTGTAACTGACATATTTTATGCGCTTGACATACTTGAGACTGGTGATGCCACACTTGTAACTGCCATATTTCAGGCATGGGAAACACTGAGACTGGAGATACCACACTTGTAACTGCCATATTTCAGGCATGGAAAACACTGAGACTGGAGATGACACACTATTAGCTGCCATATTTTATGCACGTGAAATACTTGAGACTGGGGATGCCACACTGGTAACTGGCACCTGGAAAGCTGTCAAAGGGATCAATGGAATATGGGCACGAGCAACACAGGGAATGAGAGATGTAGCAACACCAGTTGAGGATTTTGTATTGGGAACATCAATCAATAGGTGGGTGGCAGTTTTAGGCACTGGGAACTGCAGGGCATGCTCGTTCAAAAGAATACACCATGACAGTGGAAGTAATAAAGGAAAAGGGTGCTGGTCACAGATTTGTGTTAGTATGACTTTGAATATGAATGTAAACGTGTGCTTATTTGCTAACAGAACAATGATGGTTAAAACAGAATGGCTTGTGTATGGGTCAATGCTACAACACACAAATGTTGTGCAGTACAAGGCAATTATTTAATGCAATTGTTAGTGGCCATATGTGTACCCAAGGTGAGGTAGATTTATTTTTATAAACACAAGTTGTTCCACATGTGCTGGGTCAAGTGAGGATCGGTGAGGTTCCACCACATCCCCAGCAGTGCTGAACATTCGTTCAGATGGTACTCCGGTAGGAGGGCACGATATATTAAGGGCCAACTGTGCCAAGTGCAGAGACGCTTTCATCCTTTTGATCCAGTGCTCCACTGGATTTATGGAGAATGATTCCAGAGGCTTATTGAAATAACTGTTCAGCAGATTGTGTGCAGACTGTGGCTGCTGTTCTGTTCTCTTCTGCTGCTCAGCCTGCAGTGATGAGCTGAGTTCAGCCCAACAGTCACCCTCCTTCTCAAGGTTTTCCATACTGCTTTCAGTTTGTGATTCTGAGACTGGCTCATCAATAGGGTTACCTGCTGGTTTAATCGACCCAAGGATGCAGAAACTAAGTTCTGAGCACATCTGCTTCTGAATGTCTGTAACCCTGTGAGTGGGCATTATAAGGTGTAATACCTCACACTTGAAACGTGGATCCAACATAGTGGCAAATATGTGCTTTTTATTGGAACAGAGTTCAGAAAATCTAACTTCTAGTTCTGTGGTGAAGTTTTCCACAAGGGATATCACTGTTCCTGGTGTCTGGTTTGGATCTTTCTCAGCATTTTCAATGAATCTCCTCATGACTTTTTTCAGGATCTGTACAGCAGGAATCACCTGACTTAGCAGTGCAGAATCAGAGCTAAGGTCATGAGTGCTCCTTTCAAATGGGGCTAAAACCTTTACCAAGCCCTCAATCACAGCCCAGTCCTGTTGTCCGAGGACTCCCCCATATCATTTTCCATGCTCATCTCATGAAGGGCCCGCTTTTGCTTCAGAAGCATTTGCAGCATGTAGTAGGTGGAATTCCACTGGCTCTGTACATCCTGGATGAGATGATGCTGTGGCATTTGAAGATGCTCTTGTAGCTGATGCAGATGGTTTGTGGCTTTCACAGAGTAATGGAAGTGGCTGCATATGCTTCTGGCTACTCTGACTGTGTGATCTACCTCCGCTGTGTTTGCCAAAGCCTTTGTCACTGCCAAATTTAGTATATGAGCAAAGCAGCATATCCCATCAAAACTGCCATCTCTAAGTGCTTTTATCATATTTGTGGCATTGTCTGTGACCACAAACCCTGCCTGCAAATTGTTGCCATCAATCCATGGGCTCAACATCTCTTGCAGGAATGACAGTATGTTTATAGCCCAGTGATCCTTTTCCATAACACTGACATTTAGCAAAGCAGACCTGCAGGGAGAGGGGGAAGAGACAGAACCAGCACTAGTACCACCATCACCACCAGTGGCTACCACATCTGCAACACACCAGTGTGCTGTCAGTGACATATATGCATGATCTGAATTCATGCTGGTCCATATGTCAGTTGTGCAGTGGGAAACTCCACCAACAGCCTGTGCTAGTAGTCTGGCAACTTCTTTTCTCAAATCATGGTAAATGTTGGGTACTACAGTATGTGAAAATGTGGTCCGTGATGGTATATTATACCTAGGGTGCAAATGCTGCAGCAGCCTACGGAAACCTGTGTTTTCCACAATGGAAAATGGCTGCAGATCCAAGGCCATCATATTACCAATTAAATTGGTGATATGCTATGCTGTAGGGTGTGACGCCTGGTATTTGGTGCGGGCATGGAAGACTTGCATGATGGGTATAATCAAAGTGGTACCACATTGCATTGATTTTGACTTTGAACCCATGGTGGAGGGTGTTACAATAATGGACGATTGAGCAGAAGAAGGCAGAATGGGTGATGCTCCTGTACGGGGATGCACTTTAAGTGGTGTAGGGGGAGTTGTGGGCACACTGTCTCAGTAATAGAATCACTAACAATACTTTATGTATCTACTGGACCATAACCAGAAAAGGGGCTGACAGGCACATGTTGTGGAGGGGGAGGAACAACTGTGGATCATTGAAGTGCACTGGGATGTTTCATTCGGAGATGGTTCATCATTGATGTTGTTGTGAGATTCGAAAGGTTTTTACCACGACTTATAGTACAGTCACACACACAGCATACTGCCTTTGTTGGATCATCTTTTACAATACTAAAGCACAGCTGCACCACACTTTTCCTTGCACTGACAGTAGAAGTACAGGCCCCAATAGGCCGACCATGGGCATGTTTGGCCCCTTTCCCCTTATCAGACTTGGATGCAGTTGTTCTACCCCTTTCTTTCTCCGCAACAGATGTAGTTGTAAAACTACTTTGTGTATCAGATAGAGTTGAACTTGACACAACTCTTTGAAAGGACAGGGTGGACTGTTTTTTTTTTAGGAGGAGGAGGGTGACCCTGACTGGCCTGCTTGCCACGACAAGAAGTACTGCATTTTTTGGCAGCTGCACATTCATGCTTCTCACACAGACATGCTGCATATTCGGCCTCATTGCCAAATTCGCTTAGGTGGGTATCACTGTCAGATGATGTACTTAGCAAGTCTTGAGGCTCTGGTAAATAATCAGAACCAGATGAATGCTCTTCTTCGGAATCCTCCACATCAGTAAAAGGAAATGTGGTGAGAGGAAACTTGTGAGGCTGAGCAACAGTACAGTTTGGCAACACAGTTGGTGCAGTCGTTGTAACAGTCTCATGGTCAGTACTAGTCACAGTACCTATGGTCATGGGCACAGTTGGCAAGGTAGTAGCACTGTCGACAGACAGTAGTCCTGGTGCTAGAATTACAATCAGGAGTTACAGTCGAAGAAATTGGCATCATATTACAGCTAGTTGTAATACTGGCAGCAGTAGTCATGGTGACAGCAGAACACTCAGGACTACTAATGGAAGCAAAGGTTGTGGTGGCAGTGGCTGTGCAAGGAGCACAAATAACAGTGCACACTGTTATGGCAGTGGTGTTATCAACAGCACAAAAAGGATTTGCTCTGGTTGCTGAAATCATGGCACTGTGGGGAGGAGCACACTGACAGGCGTTGTTGCCTGTATGGGGGCAGTTGTGTGAATAGTACAACCACTGGTAGTGGGGGTGGGTTCTTGTTCTTGTATAACTGGAGATGTCAGCTGCAAAGCCCTCCTACTTTTATAAAATAATGGTGCTGTAAATGCAGTACTAGTAATAGTAGTGGCAGCAGTTGAAGTTATAGTAGTACTAGTACTACCCCTAATCTTACTGGCACCAGAACCTGAAGGCTTATCAGGGGAGAAAACTATTTTAGAGCGGCGAATACGAACAGACCTTCTCTCACCCTGTTCCTCACCACTTACGACTGGTAGTGAAGGTGACTTGCTTGGGCTGGACCATGCGCGTTTACGGGATTGATGAGACATGGTCCATAACTTACATTGTATATTATTTGTGATTAGTGTCTTTGTTTATGTTGGTGCTTCTTGCAGAAAACAACAATAGCAACACAGCGTATGATGCAGCTAATAAAGTCAAGCTGATACTAGAAAGAGATGGAGTCAGCAAACAACTTCTTACTTGTACAAAGTCAGTTGTGCAGTCATACAGTACAGCAATTCAAGCTCTGAAGGTGTACCAAACAACTTACAACACACAGAACCCAGTGAGTCATGCCTGACACACACAGAAATACTAAAGTAGTTCACAGAAAATTTATGTGTACACACTCACAGTAGTGCACACACAGGGGCCAAAGACACACAAAAAAGAAAAAGCTCACATACACAGGAGACCACTCAGGTGCAGTGAGCTGTGGAGGAGGAGTCTCCTGCGACACCCTCCTTACTCAGTTGTACAGGGAACTGAGCCAAGAACCAGACTACAGTCAGCAACAATTCAATGGGCCAAGCCTGACCCAGTGAGAAAAAAATAGGCTGCTTTATATATCACAAAAAAAAATGCGTGCAGACAACTGTGCATGCACTTGCAGGACACAGATTACAAGAACAACAATACAGCAACACATGGATGATGTATGCACCGTGGTAAGCTGCAACGCAGATAAGAGGGAGTCGGATGATAATCACACCTCACTTATGCAGGGAACCGAGCCCGGAACCTGATTACAGCAAAATACCAATTTGCTTCACAAAAGAAATAGAAAATACCACAGGGGCTGTGTGTGGATTTGGAACAAAAAGCTAAGCAAGCGCGATCTTTTATTAACAGTTTTCAGGGTTAAAAACTAGCAATAGTGACATGGCATCCAAGATTCTCATCTTTTTCCCCTGATTTTCTTTGAACTCTTGTCCATGATTTATGGACCAGAAGGTTGGGAAATATGAAGGAAAACAGCAATCAACAGAGAATTTGCATAAGTAACCAAAACAAAGCATCAGTTTAAGCATCAGCTTAATCTGGTTCAATTTCAGTTGCTTACCATCTGTATTCCCCAGTTGCCCCTGAAAAAGGGACTTCTAGGCCCAGTAGGCTTACTGGGTCAATAAAATTCAACAACAACAACAAGCAGAGCAGTGGGGATGGGGCAGTCAGCAAAAGCTTGAGCCACTCACTGTTACTAAGCCCAGTAACAGTTACCCACTACATGCAAAAGCCAAACTGGACTTTGTTGACAAAAAAAAAATCCTGATAAGAACTAATTGGTTCTTAAGCAAAACATCAAACTACACTGCTTCAGCTGAGCTGTGAAACTGTAAGCAGTGGGGAAGGGGAGTCAGCATGCAGCCACACACACACAGATTCACACACACACAGACTCTCCTTTTCCTTGAAACTGAGCCCAGTTTCAAGAATGAAAAACAAAACTGCAGTCAGATGCATTCACAAAGTGATCAGATGTAAAAACTGGATCACACACAAAACATTTTTTAAACAGTTATAAAAGTTACAAGTGGTAAACTAAACAGAGCTAGCTCTCTGAGAAACAACTGTCTCCTCTCAGTTACACACTCAGAGTGAGGAGATCACATGGTGTTCCTGGCTCTGAGCTCCAAAAACAGTCTCTGATTAGCCAGTGAAGCTCTATGAGATTTTGAAATCTCACCCACCGAATAGTACATCCCGAATAGTAGCGGAATAGTGAACTATTCGGAATGTCCATCCGAATATTCGGCAAGCCTGCTATTCTTGGTATTCGGGAAATACTATTCGGAGCATGCAGAGCCCTACTGTTGGTCAGGGTCGGATCAGTCATTTCTTGTAAAGTTGATCCACTGTCACATCAGACAAGTGGATGTTAGAAGTGGCAGGCAGAGGGCCACCTCTGAAGTTTGAGACTCTTCCATCTTCCTAGCTTCATGCTTCTCACAGACCATGCTGTCCACCCATTTGGGAAGATATTGATCAGCTCCTGGCAAAAGGAGCCATAGCCTCTGGCCAGTCAGGGTTACATGTCCAGGTACTTCCTGGTTTCGAAATGAACAGTGGGCTGGTGCCCCATACTGGATCTACATGATCTGAACCAGTTCAGGTGGAACCACAAGTTCTGGATGGCCATTCTAAATCAGGTCATTCCATCTCTGGAACAGAACATGTGGTTCTGCTTTCTGGACTTCCAGGATGCGTTCTTCCAGATCACAGGCCATCTGTCCCAATGCTGGTACTTCCTGTTCAGAACAGAAAGGGACCGGTACCAGTTCCAGGTCATCCTCTTCAGTCTCTCCTCAGTGCTCGGGGTGTTCACTAAGTGCATGGCAGTGGTGGCAGCTTTCTTGTGGTGCCAAGGCATAGGGTGTACCCCTACCTGGATGACTGACTGATAACTGGGCCATCCAAAGACACCATCAAGAGATACAGGGATCTGGCTCTCCATACATGTCAAGGCTTGGGTGTTCTCTAGCTGGCCCATTGGTGCTGAGGGCTGAGGCATCCGCCTTACCTTGCACCACGCCTGCAAGCCATATTCGAGAGCAAACTCAGGGTGCCAGAGGTCAACCGGGAAAGAGAGGATTGAGCATCTGGAGAACTGCTCTCCACTCCTGGGGAGGGTGGACTGTGGACTCAGCGACTCCCGGTGGAGACTGGGAGCATTGCAGTCAGGGGACACCTAGAGGGGGTGGAAACAATGACAGACATCCTACGGGTGGGTGCAGTAGCACATCCATGCCTCCAGGGACCAGCACCAGAACACAGGAAAAGTCCCAGCAGCTAGAACAACAATGATGGGCCCAACAGTCAGCCCCCACACCCATCACTGGACCACACCCAGTCAGCCTCTGAATTCCTCCTCCTCACTCTGCCTGCCGTCTAGATTATAAAAAAGCACCAAGGTAAGGAGCTGGTGTCCCCACCTCAGTGGGTAGAAGCTGGGAAGGGGGGTCGGCTGGGTGGGACTGCAGGAAGAGGTTTGACCTGGGCAGTCTCAAGCTGGGTGGGTGAAATAGTCAGCTGCCTAGGACCACGTCTGAGGGAGCTCCTATGGGGCCAGTAACCAAAGGAAAAAAGAGTTTAAAAAAAAAAAAGACTTGGGCCTTCTCAGTAACCCAGACAAGCCTAAACTGGTACCTGTGCAAGTAGTCAAGTTCATTGGGGCAGAACTAGATTCCCTGCAGGCCAAGACCTGCCTGCCTCTGGACTGAGCACTGGATCTTAACTCCTTTGCCCAGTCATTTCAGCTTGGGCTCTTGTGCCCTGCCCAGGATTTTGTACAGCTGCTGAGGTACATGGTGTCCTGCACCTGCATGGTCCATTGGGCACACTTGCAGATGCACTACTTTTTTCATTGGGAATTGGGTCATCAGTGGTTGTAGCTCATAGGACACTTGGACCAGCTGGTCGCAGTGACCCAGCCAATATGGGATGCCATCCAGTGGTGGCTGGTCCTGGAACATCTGGAGGAAGGAGTTCCATTTTCCGTCCTAGAGTTGAACATCTCACTAATGACAGATGTGTCTGTAGTAGGGTGGTGGGCACACCTGGGAGCCCACAGAGCTCATGGGTTCTGGTCACCCTGGGAGTCCTGTCACCACATAAACCTGCTAGAGCTCCATCCAGTATAGCTGTTTCTGATGGAATTTGCTCCTCTAGTCAGGACAACACCACAACAATGTTCCACATTAACAACCATGGCAGAGCACACTCCCTTCCCCTGCATCAGGGGGCACTCCACACTTGGACCCTCATTCGCAGCTTAGGTACAGATCTCCTGGTGGTCCATGTTGCAGGAGTCCACAATAAGCTGGCAGACACTCCCGGCTGGGTAGGGAGACATTGCATGAGTTGTCCCTGAATCAGTAGGTGGCGAATCACTTGTTCTTCCTGTAGGGCATACCTCTGGTAGATCCATTTGCCTCCTGGGAGAACACCAGACTGAGGCTGTTTTGTACCCACCCCTCAAAGTCTGGGACATTGCTGGGGGATACCTTCATGAGGCCCTGGACTCCAGGACTCTTTCATCCCTTACCCTTAATCCACAGGGTGGTGGTCAATGTCTGGAAGGACAAAGCACTGATGATCCTGATAGCTCCATACTGGTCAAGATAGTTATGGTACAGGGATCTCCTCAGCATAATCAGCAGACCTCCATGGTGGCTGTCTCTCCACTTGAATCTGCTGACCAGACAACAGGAGATGGTCCTGCACCAGGACCTGAAATCCCTGCATCTCTCAACCTGTTTTTTGAGTGGCTAGAGCTCCAGGGCTTGGGTCTCTCAGAAGATATGCTTCACAGTGTGGAGGCCTCCTGGAAGGAGTTGACTTGCTGAAACTATGCATCCAAATGGAAGAGGTTTTCCTTATTATGTTGGGGCAAGGAGCTTGATCCCTTTGCCTGCCCTATATTAAGCTTCCTGTAATGCCTCTGGTCCCTCTCTCTGCTGGGACTTCGAGTAATGACCCTCAAGGTGCATCTAGCAACCATCTCTGCTCACTGTTTGCAAGTTAGTAAGCTGATGGTTGCTGAGGAGAAGGTGGTGGAACACTTTTTTTTTAAGAGCATGGACCTGTCCTCTCCATTGCATGAACCACAACTAACATGGGACTTACTACTGGTGCTGGCTATGCTCATGGGCAAGCTAGTCGAGCCTATGCACATGTGTGAGATGTCACATTTGTCATGGAAGATGGTATTCTTGGTGGTCATTACATCAGTCAGAAGGATTGGGGAGTTCCAGGCACTATTGGTGGAGTCTTCTTACTTGGTCTTCCACAGGGACAAAGTTGTCCTTCACCCCAGCCCGAAGTTCCTCCTGAAGGTAGTATCAGAGTTTGACCTTAACCAGGTGATAAACTTACTAGTATATTTCACCAAACTTTCTTTGGAGCCTGACCACAGGCCCCACACATTAGATCTGTGGAAGGCACTCTCTTATTATGTAGTGAACATGGCTGAAGTTTGGGGAGAGGCTTGTCAGCTGTTTGTAACATATCCTAAAGTCGCACCTGGAAGACCAAGAGCAAAGCAGACAAATGGCAGGTGGATCACATCCTGCATTGACCTCTGCTATAGGTTCACTGGTAGAGAGCCTCCTGTAGGACTTTAGATTCATTCCACCAGACATGCTGCTGCCTTGGTGGCTGCTTCCAGAGACATCCCTATACAGGAAGTCTGCAGGACTACCTGAAAGTCAGCACACACTTTTATTTCCCATTACAGTTCTGTGTCTACTCCTGTTTTCCATATTTATATATGAACTACCAGAGATCTGTGACAAGGTGTCTGTAATAATTACAGGCACACCAAGGAATTAAATGTAAAATTTGTGAAAGTGCAAAATGCTAAATTGTTAAGAAAGACAAAACAATACAGTGAAATGTGATGTAAATTAAAGATAGCTGAGCATTCCTTTTCAAATTCTGTACCAATATTAGGGAACAATTTTAGTGAAAAGGGTTGGATTTTATACCAAACTAAGTCCTTTTAAAAGAAACTTGAGAGAACTGATGAAGACGTTGTCAATTTGTAGTTGTTTTGATGAACCCTGATCTTCTTGTTATGAAATCTAGTTACATAGGTACATCATGTATGGAAATTTGTACATATTGTATTATATGATTTCAGTGATGGTCTGTTTTATGTTTATGACTTGTTATTGTATTGTTGACCTATTGCATTCCCTTATCCCCGAACGTGGCTGAAAATGGATCTTTGATCCAGTCCACTTTCCTGGTAAATTGCAATAAATAAATAAATAAAATAAGTAAATTATAGCATTGACCTAGAGTCTCATTGGGGTGCTGCATTTGGGATCTCAGTTCTGCAGTCTCTGTTCACCAAATAGGGGTGTGCACTTTTCCCCCTTCTCCTGGAGAATGGCTAGGAGTCTGATAGTGTGTGGATTGTGAACTATAGTCACACCCCTAGAAAACTAGGTTACTCACCTGTAACTGTAGTTCTAGGAGTGGTATATACACTGTATAGGACATTTTTTCACTGTCAGAAAATTTTCTCTATATAATTTTCAAAATTAAGCAAAACTTTTCTGTCTGTGAAAATAATGGTACTATGGGTTTGGCAGATACGAATGCAAACATGAGCCAGCTGAGTCAACAAACATACAAAAGATGATCCTACTGTTCTCTGCACCTACCCTACTGCTGCATTTTCTAAATTTCTGTTGAATGCTTTTTTACCTGTTATCCACTCTCCCAGCTCAGAAAATGCTCCATCCCATCACATTTGAAAATATACCTCAAGGTTTCTACAGTGAGCATAACTACAGTTACAGGTGAGTAACCGATTTTTTCTCCCCCGGCTGGCCACCAAATGACCTGAGACCATTCCCAAACGTCATCTGCACAATGAGTGGTATTGCTACTTTTGTGCTACTGAGCTAGCTGTTTACTAGAGAGCTGTTTGACAGTACAATGCTTTAAAATATTGAATTAGGTAACTTTATTCATTTGAAAGTCACATCATACAGATGGTTGCATAGCCCCTTGAGAGACAATATCTTATTTTGTAGGGGTCCCTTTGGTCCATGAGAGGCAATATCTTGTTTTATGGTGGTCCCCTTCATAACAGTAGCATACAATGTGTATAGGTTGCAGTGCAACAGAATGAGGTATATGGTTTCAGGTCACGATGGTGAACCGCTATGCATACAGAAGTTACAGAGGAGATTCATGGTGACCTGTGCACCTTTCTATGCAGGTTTTTTTTTCTATTTACTGTTGTAGTTTTCTATGCTGATATGTTGTATAATTGAAAACCAACAGAGCCATTTGGGTGGATCCGGATGCCCAGTCCTATGGTTGCCACCTGTCAGATTTTTTACCTGGTGATCAGGTCTTCAGGGTCCCTATCAGATAATCCGGTTTTGCTCAGTGCTGGTCAGGTTTTTGAACCATTTTGAGTGCTCACATACTTTTGAAACAGATTTTGCCATATCATTTATTTCAGCTGCATGTCTAGGTTACAGGCAAGCTATGTTGTCAATACAGCCCTTTGTTTGTGAAAGCAGTCAACCTGGGAGGTGTAAAGTATGGTCATTAACACCATTAGGATGTACTTAACCTGATCCTTTCCACTACATCTTAAAGTGGCATAGCAGCAGAGCTCCCCCACCTTTTGTAACAGTAACAGAGCCAGTTCTCTTCTAGTTTCATTTGCTGGGAAACATTTTCATCTCTAACAGAATTTAAGCATTTGAAATGTTTTTAATCATTTTTTTCCTCAAGAAAAAAATATGGTCACTTCTTTGGCTTTGAAATAGTACTGCAGACATGAAAAGAAAATGGAGCCAAAAAAGATATGACATACACATTATACAGTAGGAAACAATTTCTTATTATTATGTATTATTATTAACCATGTATACTGTCGTATGCTATTTACTGTGCTTCCCTTGTCTCCCCCCAGATCATAAATGATAATGACATTTATTTTATCTATGTATATTTATCTGGTAAACCAATGTCAATAAATAAATAAATACATAAGTAAATAAATAACTACAAAGAACCTAGGAAAGTAACTATAACTGGTACAGTACATTAACATAACATTTTTGTTAAACTGTTGCTTTAAGTTGTCTTTTACTGTTATAATAAATGGCTTTAGAGGTGGAGCAATGCATGATGAGTCATGAAAAGTGGTAGGGCTAGGGGCGCAGCTTATGGTCTGGTTTTTGCCTTATTCAAAAGTGGTAACCCTACCAGTGACATAAATGTCATATGCAAAACACACAGTCACTACACTCACGCCTCCTTGTAAATGAAGTAGGAGTCCAGACATGACAAGATGCTTTAAAAAAAAAGCCTGTCACAGGTGAAATGTCAGATATCAACTGTTCCTCTCCTGCTGTGGCTACCTGCTGGAATAAAGAGGAAATCCTTTTTGAACATTTACTTGTCTGGACTCCTGCTTCATTTACAATGAGGTGTGAGTGCAGTGACTGTGTGTTTTGTCATATGTTGTATAATTATTGAATTCTCAAATATGTAGCCAGTACAGCAGAAAATGATGTTTGTACTGTAATCCTTCCTTCTCTCCTCCTACCCTCCCCCTTGAAAACTAGCTCTCCTCAGCTCAGTAGGTCTTTCTTGGTGAAATGTTTCTAAATAAATAAATTGTGACTGCAGGTTGAGGTGCTCTCTTAATTACTGATGGGGGAGAGGGGGACAGGGAACACTTGTTTTGAATGAGTACTCTGGGTGTTAGTGGGCCTGGAGATTGAGAGGTGTAAGGATTGTAAACTTCCTAGAGAAGTGAGTCCTAGGGTTGGGAAAAGAGAAAGGGAGCTACAGCAGATTAATGAGATGCAGGAGGTCAGAGTAGCTACCAAACAGTTGAACTTGCTGCCCCTGAGCTTGCATGGCCATATTGCCACCCTTAAAAGGAACCTGGTGCCACAGTTTCTGTTTTTGTTCCAGCTACTGTTGGTATGGATTCCAGAAGAATTTTGGAGGAGGCTGCAAAAAATGCTTCTTGCCTTTGTCTGGGCAGCCGCCAGGCATAGAGTCAACAAAATACTTCTGACCTTACCCAGGGATATGGGTGCATAGGTGCTGGAATGCGGGGGGGGGCACTAGGGCCATGGCCCTACCACTTTCATAAGTGGCCCTATCACTTTTTGCTATCATGGTAATATATTTAATAGGGGAAAATTTACCCCTTACGTCCTTGACCCTACCACTTTTCAAACCATTCCGGCACCACTGTACGGGTGGCTTAGCTATGCCAGATTTCTTACTCTATTATATGGTGGACCAGTTGGCCCCAGTAGTCACATGGACAAAACAGAACTCAAATTCCAACTGGTTGGAAATGAAAATATTGCCCTTATTACTGGCACCAATTGTCACCCTACCGCATACCTCATAATGCCCAGATTACTATCATCTATTTCAAACCCTTGGAATAAGCACACCCTGACAATGCTATTGAAGGCAAAAACAATAACGAGGTCTCCAAATGCATTGGGTCCTCTGTCATGCACAATAGTTGACCCACAATTTCTGCCACTTTCCACAGACCTTGGTTTTCATAGATGGAACCACATCGCCCTCACTTGATATAAATATTTGGTGCAAGGTACGAGTAAGGACTGGGATGGGGCTAAAAGGGGTAAACAGTAAGAACAGGGATGGGAATAAAAGGTGTAAGGCTATCAAAAAAAGGAGGGTGATGAGTACCAATGCATGTAATCTGGGTAACAAGCTCCCTGAACTAATGGCCTTGATGAAAGAGGTGCACCTGGATATCATGGAAGTCACAGAAACATGGTACACTGAGAACCATGACTGGGATGTCAACATACCATGGTACCCAATCTACAGGAGGGACAGGGAGGGTAAAAGAGGAGGAGGAGGAGGAGTAGCTCTTTATGTAAGGGAAGAGATCAAAGCAATGGAACTAAAGGGGAAACAGGGAGGAGAGGAGGCACTGTGTGTCACCCTGGAGACAGGAAATGGCATCACAATCTGTATGGGGGTTGTATACAGACCCCTGTCTCAGGGGAGGTAATGGACAAGGAAATGATAGAAGGCATCCTTAGAATGGCAGAAAATGAGGTGATATTGTTGTTGGGAGACCTGAATATGCCAGATGTTAAATGGAGCACCTCTGCTGCAGCCACATCCAAGAGCAGGGTAATTCCCGATGCCCTACAGGAGGCATGCCTCAGCTAGTGTTGGAACCCACTAGGGAGGAAGCAGTCTCAGACCAGATATTCTGAAACGGAGATGGAGAGAGGATCTCGGATTTAGAAGTGGGTAGCCATCTGAGAACAAACAATCACCAAACAGTGTGGTTCATGATAAACACAGCCGTAGAGTCAAGTCACACAAAGGTGAGGGTATTGGACTTTAGAAGGGCTGACTTTGGCAAAATGGGGGAGTGCCTCAGAAAAGCACTAGCAAACAGGCAAGAAGGTGGAGTGGAGGAACAATGAGGAAAAATCAAAGCTGCCATCACAGAGGCAACAAGTCTTTGTGTGAAGCAAATCAACAAAACAAAACAAAGGAAAAACCACCATGATTCTCAAAAGAGGTGGTAGGGAAGGTTTGAGAGGAAAAAGACAGCAATCAGGAAGTATAAGGAAACACAGAAGGAGCAGAACAGAGAACTGTACCAGTTAAAGCAGAAGGAAACGGTGAAGGCAGTCAGAATAGCAAAGGCACAAACTGAGAAAAAGGTAGCCAACTCAGTTCAGAAGGGCGATAAGACCTTTTATAGGTACATTAGGGAGTGAAGAAAGACCAGGGGAGGAATAGTGAGGCTTAATAAAGGAGAGGGGGACTGAGCAGAGGGTGACAGTGACAAAGCAGAGATACTGAACAAATACTTCTGCTCAGTATTCACAAAAGAAGAAGAGGGGAAGGTACCTAAACCAAATAATAGAAGCACACTGGATAGGGGGGTCAATACCAGTTCAGTCACAAGAAAGGGTCCTGAAAGAACTCCTAAAGCTGAAGGTGGACAAAACAATGGGGCCTGATGGGAGTCACCCCAGAATTCTAAAAGAACTAAGGGGAGAACTAGTGGTACCACTGACTACCCTTTTTAACAAATCATGGGAGGATGGTGTGGTACCTGAGGACTAGAGGAGGGTGGATGTGATTCCCCTTCATAAAAGTGGGAGCAAGGCAGAGTCAGGAAACTACAGACCTGTTAGTTTGACTTCAGTAGTAGGGAAAATGATGGAATCACTTCTGAAAGGAAGAACTGTTGAGTACCTAGAGGCCAGCAGGGCACCGGACTCAAGGCAGCATGGATTCACAGCAGAAAGGTCATGTCAGACAAATCTAATCAATTTCTTTGACTGGATGACCAAAGTAGTAGACCAGGGAGAGGCTGTGGACTTGGCCTACCTAGACTTTAGCAAGGCATTTGACACAGTCCCACACAAAAGATTAGTAAACAAGTTAGCCAGTCTGGGAGTGGGTCCCAGGGTGGTAACCTGGTTAAAAAATTGGTTGGACAACAGGACGCAGAGGGTAATAGTAAATGGAGTCCACTCCGAAGAAGGGGGGTAGCTAGTGGGGTACCACAGGGTTCAGTACTGGGACCGATCCTTTTTAATGTCTTTATAGGTGACATGTGGAGGGACTGGAAGGAAAAGTATGTCTCTTTGCAGATGACACAAAGATCTGCAACAGGGTTGATACACAAGGGGGGTGGAAAGGATGAGAAGGGACTTGGCAAGCGTAGAAGAACTGTCAAAAGTATGGCAGCTTAGATTCAATGCAAGAAGTGCAAAGTAATGCACCTGGGAAACAAAACCCAAGGGAAGAGTACACAATGGGAGGAGGTATAATGACAACAAAATAGAAAGGGACCTGGGGTAGCCATCAGATGACCCAAAGGTAGGCAAGCAATATGAGAAGGCAGTAAGGATGGCTGGGGGGGGGGATACTGGGATGCATAGGGAGAGGCATCACCAGTATAAAACAGGAAGTTGTTATCCCTCTGTACAGACAGTTGGTGAGACCCCATCTGGAGTACTGCATGCCATTCTGGAGACCCATCTAAGCAAGGACATAGGATGGAGGCAGTCCAGAGAAGGGCAACTAAAATGGTGTAGGGTCTGCACCAGAAGCCATACAAAGAGAAACTGAAAGAGCTTAATGTGCATATCCTTGAAGAAAGGAGAGAGAGGGGGGAACATGATAGAAACTTTCAAGTACATCAAGGGAATCAACAAAGTCCGAGAGGGTAGCATATTTCAGAAAAAGAGATGTGCAAGAACAAAGGGGCTCCATTTAAAGATAGAGGGGGGACGACTCAGGGGCAATGTGAGGAAGTATTTTTTCATGGAGAGGGTGGTGGATGCATGGAACGGCCTTCCTGAGGAGATTGTGGGATCAAAAACAGTGGGGGTATTTAAGAATGCATGGGGCAGACATAAGGCAATTCTAGTGGAAGGTAGGAGGAAGTAGGCTGTTGGTAAAACTAAGATCTGCATCTTATCCAATAGGTAGAGAAATGAACAGACTGGGTGGGCCAAGTGGTCCTTATCTGTCATCAAAGTCTATGTTTCTATGTTTCTGCATCCCTTTCCTTAAGTTGTGTCAAAAATATGGCCTACCAAGACAGGACATATTTAGATCTCTACAGATCAGGCATTACCTGATTTCCAATAATTTAGTAGCTCAGGTGGACAGAGATCTAACCCCCTGGAAGATTTTCTGTATTGGGTGGCCATGTTAATAGGGAGTTGGGGAACAGTAAGCAGAGGGTACCAGGTCCTTATGTGGGACACACATCTGCAGCTTGAGAAATTATGACAGGAGTAGGAAAGTGAATTGGGAGCCCCCATTGTGGAGATGGAGTGGTAGAACCTGCTTCAGGTGGGTTGCAGGTTCACAGTCTCACCAGGGTGACGGGAATTACTAAAGTGAATACCAAGGTGTATAGGAGCTGAGAGGGCAGTTAGCCCATGAGAAGCTCCATCTAAACATTATAATAACTATGTAATCCTTTCACTATATATTGATCTAATTTTGTTTTAAATTCAGTTATTCTCTTGCTGCTTACAATTTCTGTGGCTGAAGAGTTCTATGGAATGACAATCCACTGAGTATAGATATGTTTTCTCATTAGTAGATAGAATTGATTCCCTTTACTCTTGAGAGGATTCCCTCTAATTTCTGTTGGGTTTGATCTATATAGTCTGTATTAAGCTCACAAATCAGAAAAGTGTACTGAATGATGTTGAACATGGGGAACAAATCTCCTCTTAAAGGAAAACTACACCCTCATATCTTCTAAATTTTATTTATTTCCATGTCAACAGACAACTCTTTTTATGTAGCTGTTAGAGATGTATGCAACGGTCTAGTCTGTTTCCACACTTCATACTAGGCCCTGTAACTGTCTGTGAGGCTTCATTTGGTGGTTGTTGAAATCTCATTGTCCCCAAGAGCTGCATTAGCATATGAGAACATGATGCATAATCAACCTTTAAAGTCCCCAATATGCCTGTCTGCTTAATTAATCTTCAAAGAAACAAGCTGCAGGAAGGTATGAAATACCACTTTTATCTTCGGTAAGCTTTGTAAACTACCTGAGTTGTAATGCAGGGTTTTTCCCTTTAAATTTCATTCAGTTTATGTGTATCCAGAGAGTTTTGCAGGGTATTTGTTCTTTCAGCATAGAGATACATGATATAAATGGTTGATCAGACATCATATTCTCATATGCTAATGCAGTTCTTATGAACAATGAGATTTCAACAACCATGAAATGGAAACCCCCAGGGCAGTCATAGGGGGCTACCATGAGCAGTGAAAATAAACTAAAGGTAACACATATAGGCCTTATAGCTACAGGAAAGGAGTTGTCTGTTGACATGCAAACAAATAACATTTTAATTATAGTAGGGTGTAGTTTTCCTTTAAGCATTTTACTGATAATGGCATAAGATGCAGATATTTCAGTCTGTTCTCATACAGTGTATGTTTCATTTTTAATAGCTGAGATAAATTTGGTAGCTCTTGTCTGTATTTTTTCAATTGTATTGATTTGATTTTTCTTATATGGGCACCAAAATTGGCTTGCATAATCTGTAAGTGACTTTACGTACAATTTATAGAGGGGAGATATTACATCCTTCTCTCATGATGTGATGTTTCTCTTAATGGACCACATTACATGATCTGCTGTCTTTAACACCTCTTCACCTTGCCTGCCATGGTCAAGGTAATTTGTGACCCATACCCCTAGGTTCTTTTCTGTGGTAGGTTTTAGGAGTGTAGTGGTACAGAGGCAATATTCAGCATTTTTATTATTTGTACCTAGATACATGACCCGGCATTTTTCTAATTTTATCTTCATCACCCAGTGTTCTGCCTATTCTGCTACTCTATCAAGATCTGATCCAATAGTTTCAGTATGTTCCTCCAGAAGATATGGACCTCTAATTTTGGAATCATCGACATACTTTGATGCCCAACTTAAGATGCTACTTGTCATGTCTGAGATGAAGATATGAAAGATTACCGGGCCCAGCATTGAGCTCTGAGGGACCCCACTAGTCACAGACCACAATGGTGAATGCTGACTGTTGATTTTCACTGTCTGCATTCTGTTTTTTAGCCAATTTAGTGCCCGACTGATAAAATATCTTCATTAATGTCAATATTTTTCATTTTCTTTGATGATTGGCCAATATGTTACGAGATCGAAAGCCCTGCTAAAATCAAGAAAGATTATGTCAGAAGGTGTTTTTGAGTCTAATGTCTTACTGATGTTTTCATAAAAGCACAAAAGATGGGAGCCAGCCCAGTAGCATGGAGGGCTGAGGTGCTAAGCACCTTACCTCCTGCCATGCCAGTGACCCGGGTTTGAAAATGGATGCAGGTCCTCAGGGTTGGTCGGGTGAGGGAGGATTGAGCATCCATAGGACTGGTACCTGGATGGCAGCACAAGTAATTCACACAATAGGAAGAGATCTGACTTATAGAGTGCTGGTGGTGTCTCTGCAGAGGTGGAGCATGCATTTCATGCTCATTGCATGTCCATGGGCCCCAGGGAGAAAACAGGAGGAAAAATGGAAGACAGGCTCTGGGAAGCCCTTCCCATTGCACTGTGGCCCGCTGTGCTGCTTTGGATGGGGACAGATCTGGATGTGTGACCTGGGGGAGGAGAAGGATGGCCCTTTTCCCTCAGCCCCACCACAGGGGGGGGAACCAGCGGAAGATAGAGTTTCTAACTGAGAGGAGGCAAGAAGGTGCACAGTGACAAAGCTGAGATGCCACCGTTTCTGCTTAAGGCAGATAAAAACCTTTAAGGAAAAAAAAGCACTAGAGATTAGTACTACAAAGGAAATGAATGGTATATTTCCATACCCTGAGCTTAACATGTCATTTTAAAGGAGGGTCTCTAACTTATGTTGGCAGGGATATGGAGGTGGAAAGGCTCCGATTTCCATATTTTTTGGGGGGACTGTCCAACAATACAGCCGTAATGGACACAGATACATGACATTTCACAATCAGACATCCCAGTTCTGTCCACGTTCTAACATCTGGTGCTTGTAGTCTCCATTTCTAGATTAGGCAACCATGCCCAGCAATGCCTGTTTTGGGCACTATGCATGGTAGCTGAAAGGACTCATCTCACTGTGGTTGCAAGCAACTGTTCCCACCCGAGAGACCTGGAAGATGAGGGTTGCGGAACTAAGTGGCATGGAAAGGATTACTGCCACACTTCATTTGACCCTCAAGAGATATACTGACATGTGGCAGAGGTGGGACGTATATATCTCCGGAACACTATAGGGGGACACTATCAGGGAGGCAGGGCTTTGGGCAGGCACACTATAGGGGAGTAAACAAAACAGTTTATGGTGCACACAGGCTGGACTCTCAGTGCAGGGAAAAGGCAGCCAGCCAACAACAGAAACATGTAAAAGATTCCACACTCATGAACACAGATGCCAGCAGTCTGAAGGATTAAATCGCCACATTTTATTACTACAAAGGTGCCCGAAAAAAGGGGGTAGAAGGTGTTTTTTTCCTGGCATCTTTGTAGCAATAAACTGTGGAGATTTAATCCTTCAGACTGCTGGCATTTGTGTTCATGAGTGCGGAATCCTTTACACTATAGGGGAGGTAGGGCTTTGGGCAGGCTTTGTTGTTCCCCACACGGAGCACTCACAGATCCTGTCTTGCTAAGCAAAGAGTGATCGAAATGTCTGTGTAACCAAGAATGAGAGTTATTGAGTTCAGGAATAGTCCAGCCCTTCAGTTTAACAGTTTTCCTTTTTGCCTTACCTTACCATGTTGTATGTAAAAATATGTACTTAAATTGCAAGCATAATTGCTAGCTATGTCTCGGCTACACCCCCACTGACTCAATAACTAATCCTTTGTAACAAGAGATATAGGGGAGTGAAGCAGTAACATTTCAGTTACAATGGCTACGTGTATACAGTTACTGTATGACTATGCTCCTGTGTGCAAGTATTTGGTATTATGTATATATGATGCCTCTTAATAAAGTTGAGTTTTAAAAGTTCCAGTTTTACATATAAACTATTTATAAACTGTGATTAAACACTAACCTTTAATGTTGGAATCCTATGGGAGAATGAATTATCTGGACTAAGGTCTGTGGTACTTGTCAAAAGGTTTTAAAAAGAAATATCCCATTTTCCCTTATTTATTTATTCTTGGTGATATGTCAGCTTTACATCATTTCTGTGGAGGACATCAACTATGGATACGAACAATACTGAAGGAGGTATCATGCAACATATAGGAGGCAGTATAGCACAGTGGCTTAAGGCTCTGAGCTGCAAATCTGGTGATATCCAGCAGACCAGACCTGGGTTTGAATCCCACAGCTTCCACTTACATACTGTGTGACCATGCGCAAGTCACTCAACTTCCCTGTGCTCCCAGGATTCACCTGTAAAAAAGCTTTCAGCTTAGTGTGCTACTCCTGGTTAAACAACTAACTAAATAAAAAAAAAAAAAAAAAAAAACGTGCAACAAAATCTGTATGTATCATGCAACACATGCAAAAAAAAAAAAAAAAGCGCAAAAAACCCTAACACAAGAAAAGCTTGTTCAGAAACAAAAAACTGGAAAAAACATAAAGGGGAAGCATACACCACAAAAGGGGAAAAATGTGTATGGTGGGCAATGAGAATAAATGCAAGGAGCTTAGCTAGTAAGATCCCTGATCTCATAGCCGCGATGGAAAAGGACAGGTTGGACTGGGTGGCTGCGGCTGAAACTTGGTTCACGGAAAACCATAGCTGGGCTATAGTCATCCCTGGGTTCAACCTGTTCTGGAGGGACAGAAAGGGAAAAATGGGGGGAGGGGTAGCTTTCTACGTCAGAGAGAAGTTAAATGCAACAGAACTGCAGGTGACTCAGGAGGAGTTGGAGACCCTATCTTCGCTTTTTAGTCTTACCTTTCTTGTGCAATCCTCTGTTGCCATTTGTATTGCTTTTTTAAGGTTATCCCATGTTTCTTTGACTTCTGCTCCTGTTAGTTTACCTAGGTTATTTTTCAGGGAGACCCTCATTAATCCTATGGATTAAAACTGAAAGCGGGAAAGGGGCTGTAATTCAAGTAGGCATTATTTACAGACCCCCAACACAGGGAGGAAAAATGGAATATAGAGCTAATACTGTAGAACACATACACAAAATGGCAGGCAAGGGTGAAGCAATACTGGTTGGGGATTTCAATTTTCCGGTTATTGAATGGGGCACATACACTGCAGCATCAACTAGGAGCAGGTAGTTTCTGGCAGCATTGCCAGAGGCAGCTAGTAAACTCACCAATAAGGGGGAATGCTGTCCTAGACCTGATACTTACAAGCAGCGACAAAGTACATGACATACAAGTAGGACACCATCTCGACTCAAGTGACCACCACTTGGTATGGTTCAAGGTCAAAGCATTTGAGGAATACAGTCACTCAAAAACAAAGGCTTTAGTTTTTAGAAGGCAGACTTTCAGAAAATGAGTGTCCCCCTGAAAAATAGCCTAGGTAAACTAACAGGAGTAGAAGCTGAAACATGATAACCCAAAAAAAGCAATACAAATAACAACAGAGGGTTGCACAAGAAAAGTTAGTAAGGCAAAAAAGTGAAGAAAGCCAGTGTGGTTCACAAGGGAGTTGGCAACCAAAGTGAAGGACAAAAGACAAGTGTTCAAAAAATTCAAGGAGTCCACAGGGGGTGAGGACCAGGAGACATAGAAAGAAAAACTGAAGGAAGCATGTAAAGAAATCAGGAAGGCAAAAGCTGAAACAGAACTGAGAATAGCTCAAGGTGTAAAAAAAAGGAGACAAAACCTTTTTTAAATATATCAGAGAGAAGAGGAAAAACAGGAGTGGCATCGTGAAACTCAAAAATGAAGGGTGAGCAGCAGTAGAGGAGGACAGTGAAAAGACAGAAATCCTAAGTACGTACGTTTGCTCAGTTTTACAGAAGAAAAAGAAGGGAACAGACCTACTAGAATAAAAAAAGGCATTACTAAATCAAGAATAGATACAAGCCCCTTCACAGTAGATCAAGTGCTAAAAGGACTGAACAGGTTAAAGGTAGATAAGGCCATGGGAACCGATGAGATACACCCAAGAGTATTGAAGAAGCTAGCACAAGGACTGGCAGCCCCTCTTGCAGAACTTTTTACCAAATCCCTGAGGAGTGAGGACATCCCAGAGGATTGGAAGAGGGCAACAGTTGTCTCTCTCCATAAATCGGGTACCAAGGAGGAGATGGGAAACTATTGGCCAGTCAGCCTCACATCAGTGTTGGGAAAACTGATGGTGTCACTACTCAAGGAAAGATTAGTAGAGTTTCTGGAAAAAAATGAGCAGCAAGACAAAAAACAGCACGGCTTTATGGCAGGCAGATCTTGCCAAACACACCTGATCAACTTCTTGAACTGGGTCACCAGGGCAGTGGACCAGGGCAGTGTGGTGGATATAGTATACCTGAACTTCAGTAAGGCATTCGACCCTGTCCTGCACAGGTGGCTGATAAATAAGCTGGAACACATGGGATTAGGGCAGGAGGTGGTAAATTGGGTAAGGAACTGGCCGAGTGGGAGAACACAGAAGGTGCAGGTAAATGGCACCTTGTCTGAGGAGAGGGAGGTGACCTGCAGGATGCCCCAGGGGTCTGTGCTGGGCCCTCTCCTTTTCAGCATTTTCATTAGTGACATTATGGATGATTTGGAAGGTAAGGTGTGTCTGTTCACAGATGACACAAAGATCTGCAACAGAGTAGACACTGATGAGGTGAAGAGAATGGAAACGAACCTAGAGAAGTTGGAGGCATGGTCAAGAGCATGGCAACTAAAATTCAGTGCAAAAAAGTGCTCAGTCATGCACATAGGCAAGGGCAACACAAGAAAGGTGGGCAAGCAATGTGAGAAGGCAGTAAGGAGGGCTGGGGGATACTCAGATGCATAGGGAGAGGCATCACCAGTAGAAAACAAGAAGTTGTTATCCCTCTGTACAGACAATTAGCGAGACCCCATCTGGAGTACTGCATGCAATTCTGGAGACCCCGTCTCCGCAAAGACACAGACAGAGTGGAGGCTGTTCAGAGGAGGCCAACCAAAATGGTGCACAGTCTGCACCAGAAGACATATGAGGAGAGACTAAAGCAGCTTAATATGTATACCCTTGAGGAAAGGAAGGAGAGGGGGGCATGATAGAAACTTTCAAGTATCTCAAGGGAATTAACAAAGTACAAGAAGGTAGTATATTTCAGAAGAAGAGATGTGCAAGAACAAGGGGGCACAATTTGAAGATAGAGGGTGAACGGCTCAGAGGTAATGTTAGAAAGTATTTTCACAGAGAGGGTTGTGGATGCATGGAACTGCCTTCCTGAGGAGGTTGTGGAGTCAGGAACAGTGGGAGAATTCAAGAATGCATGGGACAGACATAAGGCAGTCCTAGTGGGGGGTAGGAGGAAGTAAGCTGTTGGTTAACTAGGATCTGCAGCTTATCTGCTAGGTAGGAAAATGGGCAGACTAGGTGGGCCAAGCGGTCCTTATCTGCTGTCAAATTCTATGTTTCTATGAAAGGAATACTACCTTGGGGGAAGGGGGGACTGGCAAAAACCAAACAAGAAAGGGACCTGTGGGTCACTATATCGGAGGATTTGAAGGTGGGGAAACAGTGTGAAAAGGCAGCGCTGGAGGCCAGCAGCATGTCGGGATGCATCGGGAGGGGCATTACCAGCAGAAAGAGGGAGGTGGTGCTGCCACTGTATAGGTCTCTGGTGAGATCCCAGCTGGAGTACTGTGTCCAGTTCTGGAGGCTGCACCTCAGGACGGACATAGACAAGATTGGAGCAAGTGCAAAGGAGGGCTACAAAAATGGTTCAGGGACTACACCACAGGCCATGTGAAGACAGACTAAGCGAACTCAACTTGTACTCACTCAAGCAAAGAAGGAAGAGGGAAGATATGATAGAAACATTCAGGTACCTAAAGGGAATAAACAAGGTACAGGGGCAGGACCTATTTCAAACCAGATCCTGCATGCGAACCAGAGGGCACAACATGAAACTAAAGGGGGGAAATTCAGGGAGAATATAAGGAAGTTCTTTTTTTCGGGAAAGGGTAGTAGAACCCTGGAACAGTTTTTCCTATGAAGTTGTGGAGGCTAGAACGGTAGGGGGATTCAAAAATGCATGGGACACACACAAGGCAGTCATCAGAACATAAGACCTAAAGTGGAGGGGGGGTAGAAAACTGGGCAGACTAGATGGAACGTGAAGTCCCCATCTGCTGTCACATTTCTATGTTTCTAACAGCTGCTCTGATTCTCAAAATGGTTACTGTTACGGAAATAAAAATCTAATAAAATACCCACCTTTAGAGAAAGGTTAGATTATATGGGTTCTACTGCCAATAATGAATGGAACAGCTGCATAGTAATAGACAAAATGAATGTTTTCCATATTACCCTGGGCCCCTTACTAGGGTTCAGAGGGAAATAAAAGACAGGTATATGCAATTAAGCTAGTCAAGCCACATGTCAGGTACAGGACAGTTTATAACTGTACAGTGTAATGGACCAGTTTATTGATTATATGGTGTTTTAGTATTGTTTGTGTTATGATTCTGGGGACGGTGATGTATTATTTGTTGTGTTATGTATTTACATTATTTGAGTTAATTAAAATTATATTGGAAGTATGCCCTATAATGGTACGAGATGGCCCCTGTTTTTGGAGTCTTGTGATGTCATTGAGGGTTAACCTGTGCCTAACTACAAAGTGATTGGGCAGGGCTTCATACCAGAAGACATCAGAGGGTCCTGGAAGTGGTGGCTATGTAGCTGGAATATATGGCAGACTTAACCTGTCAGCTACAGGTAAGCCCAGTACTTCATATATAAGAGCTTTTCATGGACTTTCAAAACTTTGATGGACAGCGTTTATTAACATTCCCCTTAAAATCCAATAAAATGCCTGAAGTCTGCTGAGTTCTCTGCCTCCAATCTATTGTATGCACATGTGACTGCTATACAGATAACATGTAGCTGTATCTGTCATTTACACCCAGGACACAAGATGCGGTCTCCGTGCTGAATTCATGCCTAGCCGAAGTCCAAGACTGGATGTGACTTAATCTAGACAAGCCTGATTCAGCCTGTCCATTGGTGAGGTGCAGAGATGATAGGAGAGGGGACTGGGCCGATGCTTATTTAGTCTCTCTCTTACCGCCTCTGTCAAGGTGAAGAATCTGGGTGTTATCCTGGATAATGGATTGACACTGGAGGCTCCGGTGTCATCTGTCATCCATAGTGGTTTTTATCACCTTAGGAATATTGTCTGTATTAAACTCTTCATCCCGCCTGATGACGTACCCTCACTAGTACATTCCTTTGTGATCTTCAGACTCGATTACTACAACACTCTGTATCTCAGGGTGAATGGAAGGGTCCTACATTGTCTGCAGCTGGTGCAGAATGCAGTAGCTAGGTTACTGCCAGGCCTTCCAAGGTCCTGTCATGTTACCCTGGTCCTGCATGATCTGCACTGGCTGCCGGTGAGGTGGTGGATTACCTTCAGGGTCGGTCTTCTGGTCTATAAAGCCCTGTATGGACAGGGTCCTAGCTATCTGTACGACCTCCTGACTCTTTGTCATAACTACTGCTCTCTGCTCTTCTTGGGGGGGGGGACCTCCTGGTCATTCCCAGGGCATGGTTAAAAATCATCCCAGGGACAGGGCCTTTGAGGTAGCTGACCCAGCCCTGTGAAACTTGATTCCAAGACCTTTGAGGGAGGTCCCCTCACTGGAGGCCTTTAAAAGAGGTCTGAAATCTCATCTGTTTAAGGAGGCTTTTGGTCTATAACCTACCTGATTTACTTGCTGTCTACTAGGGAGTGTATTATTATTTATTTTGATTTTAACCATTTTAAAATGGTTTTTAGTGGAGACTGTTTTATTAGGAGCTTTTATTTATTTGTAATTATTGTTTATGTATGTCTGAATTTTGTACAGTGCTCTAAGCCCCCAAGAATGGGTGCTCTATAAATAAAGGTTTACTTACTTACTTACTCGCCTGCTATCTTTTTAGCCTATTATTGCAGGACCTGCCTGATTGCCACTGAATGAGCAGATGAGATACTGCTGGTGAGCTGCACATTTTTAGACCATAGTAAAATACAATTTGGTTTTACTTTTTATACAAGCTGTACCCCAAAGTGGTTTACACGGCAAAGGGTTATACTGGCAGTACAATAAATGCATGTAGATCACCATGGATAACCCCTTCCCTTTTCAAAAATATTCCATGAGGTCTTTAACTTCCACATGAACAGCCAGCAGATGCTATAAGAAGACCTTGGTATAAGCTACATAGGCCCCTGCATGGGCACAGTGGTGCAGCTATGGTACATGCAGGCCCTGCGTGCAAGCCCTACATGTTCATATGGAGATACATATAGGGCTTTATGGATTGCACCCTTAGGTTAACTTCATCTTTGTGGAATTGCTATGACCTGACTACTGAAGTTTGGAATAATTTTCTTGCAAATTGTTGAGGCTGGGACTCACGTTTGTCTTTATTCCTGCCTGCACAGTTGGCTCAAATAAAATGTTAAATTAAGAAAAAAAAAAAGAAAGAACATGCATATCCCTCCTCCCCCCTGCCCTCAGGGATGGTCTATGCCCAGGAACAATGGGCATCATAAGGTGCTTAGTGGGTCTGACCGTTCATTTGGCAGATGGCCTGGGCTTGTGGCTATAAAAGTTAACGGTCTGATTGGCATGGCGCTGTCCCCTCCCCTGGTAAACTCTGCAGTGCATGGTACTGTGACACTTGGTTTGGATATCACCTGGGGGTATAGGGGAGTCTCTGTTACAAATGCTGTGGCTGTAGACATGGCAGGTACCACTGTCTTCTTCTTATGGTGACTGGCCTAACTCTTCTCCAAACAGTAAGTTCCCATTTACCAATAAACTTCAGTGCATCCCTCAGCACTGTTGCTTAGCCGTTCGCTAAGTAAGGCAGACTAAAACAGGGTACACAGACTTCAGTGTTGCAATGGAATGAGAACAACTTTATTTAAAGTTACGTACATGGCCTTTGAGGTGATCACTCATACAGTGGTTTGCAATCGAAGACATTCAGGGCACCCTCCATAAGGCAGTAAATAATAGGGACACTGGACATTCCTCATTACTTGCTAGGCACTAGGACTCGCAGCTTCAGTGATAAATGCCAGAAGTCTGTAGTATGCTTAGAACATGAAACACCGGTTGAGTGTCTCACTACCCCAGCTCTTTCATCAGGGATAAATACACTTAGTCTCTGGTGCTTTCAGCTGTTGTCTAGATATTTTATGATGCTCTCCTGCATGGCACTGATCTTACACCCCTACACTACTTTTTCCTTCTCATGTGTGATTTAGAGAGTAAACCCTTCTCCTTATTTTCAGAGAACCAATGGCACCTGATCACTCTATGCCCTTTCCTGGGTCACTGCTTCTCTCACCCCCGGGTGGTTACCTTCTGAAAACAGTCTTTATGCTAGCTAAACTGTAGGCTGGGCTTTGCTCCCAATATTGGTCACTCCCAGTTCCTTGCTTTGACCTTGGCTGGCTGGAGAGCAATTATCCACCTGGTCCAAAAAAACTAAACTGTAGCCGCTGACCTTCTGATGTCACTGAAGTAGGAGTGGGACACACAGTGAATCCATCTAGCAGAAACTTCATAAGGGGAAACCTCTGACAGACATCTCACTATCCCTCTGGTGTCATCTTTCTTGTGCAGGTCTACTTCCCAGGGACTGGTCTGGATTTGGTTTGGTTTGTTTTTTTACATACTGGAAAGGCATGTGAGCAAAACTGCCCATTTTCACATCCAGTCAGTATAGAAACATAGAAATTACTGGCAGATGGGGACCATGTGATCCATCTAGTCTGTATGTGGTTTCCTACCCCCCCCACACACACACTTAACTTTCTCTGTACTGCTTGAGTATCCCGCAGTGTCTGTCCCATGCTCTTTTGAATTCCCCTACCATCTTTGTCCCCACTATCCCATCTGGCACACTATTCCAAGGTTCAACCACCTGCTCCATGAAGAACTTCCTCACATTGGTCCTGATACATAGTCAAGCAGTGGTACATAGAGGATAAGAAATACAGAAGACAGTGCTGTATACAATACATATAACAACATTTTACAGTGTTCATGGTACATAGAGAATACAAAACACAGACAATAATGCAGCATACGATAAACAGTATAACGTTTTACTGTGGTCAGATGGACCAGCTGAGGCAGGGGTAATAGAAACTCCGATTAGACAAGAGATTAAAATTAAGAAGTCAGGGGAATCTAGACAGGATTGGAGAGGGAGTAGAGTAAGCATGTGTGTGGGGGAGTGTACCCTTGTGTGCAAGCTGTGCATATGGGAGGGAAGGGAAGTGGTAGATGCATGAGGGGGGAGACAGTATTTCGATGGGGTGGGTGAATTGTTATTGGAAGGAGCAGGCAGAGTTATCCATGAGGTGAAGTTTGAGGTGGGATTTGAAGATATCAAGGGAAGATCACATAGTGAGGTGGGAGGGAGGGCTGTTAAAGAGCCTCGTTTCCCTGGTGGCGAGGGAGTGGAGTCCTTGAGTAGTGCAGCAGAAAGGAACTTGGTAGGAGATAAGGGAGGTGGATCTCATGCTGTGAGTGCTGGTGGGCCTTTGGAAGTCAGAGGTGATAGAATTTGGGAGCAGTCCTTGGTGCATTTTATAGAAGAATGTAAGTATGTTGTAGTGAAATCTGACTTTGATGGGGAGCCAATTAGTAGCCTTCTACAGGTCACAGTGATGTGTCCATCTGGGAAGTCCTGTGATGAATCTGATAATGTTATGGTAGGTGGCTCTTAGTCTATTATTTCCAGTTAAATATATTTTATTGAGCATTAATAACATGTAAACAAACAACCAGACAAACTAGCAGCAACAGGAACATTTTATTTATTTATTTAGTGATTTGGAAAAGACCTTTGAGCGCAAGCTCTTTCATAAATGTTCCACGTCATAGATTGCAAAACATAGTACAATAGGAGAAAGCAAAGGTACATTACAATGAATGATACAGCTTGGATTCAGAACATACAGAATAACTTAAAACGTAGGTACAAGTTAAAATAACAAGAAAAACACTTTATGGGGGATAAGCAGCCACAAAGTGCCTTGTCAGTAGTTTAGAAGGATGAGGATAGCTGGCAGTGGGGTGAAGAAAGGAGGTACGAGAGAGAGGTAGGTACTGCGATGGAGGTGAAGGTTGGGGGAAGAAGGGTGATAAAGCACAGGGAGAAATGGGGGGTGAGGGGAGGCTGATCGGAGAAGACATGCTAGAGTAAATGGTAAGGTGTGAGGGGGCATGATCAGGCAGCTTGCATTAGTAGTGACTGGAATGGAAACTCACAGGACTGGGAGTCGGGGAAGGGGGAAGCTGGTGTGGTGGCTGCCAAAGGAGCATGACCTGAACTGGTTGCTGAGGCAAGTCACATTAATTGTAACTGTGTGATAACATTGCCACTCATAATCTGAACATTAACTTCAGGTAATGAAAACAAATTTAACAGACAAACCAAACTCTTCCCCTCCTCCCCAACCCACCCACCCAAACCCTTGCACCCCCAGAGCACTACTGAGGAACAGATGCCCTGGAAAGAAACTAAGATGGAGAGGAAAGGAAAGGAAAAGAAAGGGGGGGGAAGGGAGAAAAGATAAGGAATCCAACATCAACCCCCCCCATACCAGAGGGAGAACCAGCCACAACTCCAAACCGAAGCAATGCCCCCTAAGGACATGTGCGATGGCTAAAAGAGCTATAAGAGGTCCCCACTTCCTCAGAAATCCCTACCGAAGGGCCTGCCAGTGAGAAATATGTTTATGCATTTCCAGGACTTGAAGGACCTCCGAGTGTCATTCTCTGTAAGGAGGGAGTGAATGATCCAGCCAGTGTCGGACAATAATTGAGCAACACTTGAAATCAAAGACATGAACGCTTTTCGACAGTCAAGGATGTCCAGCAGAAAATAGCCCACCAGGCAGATCTGGGGAGTAAAATCAGAGTCAATGCCCAGAAGTGGGTCCAGGGAATCTCAAATTATTTCCCGAAACAGAGCCACCAGTGGACAGTCCCAGAGAATGTGTTTAAGCATCCCCTCAGGGCACCCACATTGAATACAGGTTAGAGATAAGGACCTGCCCATCTTATAGAGCCTAGAGGGGAAAAAAGTATTAGTTATGTAATATACGGAATTGCAGGAAACATAGAAACATGGCCCACCTAGTCTGCCCATTTCCCTACCTAATGGATAAGCTGCAGATCCCAGTTAACCAACAGCCTACTTCCTCCTACCCCCCACTAGAATTGTCTTATGTCTGTCCCATGCATTCTTGCATTCTTGAATTCCCCCACTGTTTTTTACTCTATGACCTCCTCAGGAAGGCTGTTCCATGCATCTACAGCCCTCTCTGTGAAGAAATACTTCCTCACATTACCTCTGAGCTGTCCCCCCTCGTCTTCAAATTGTGCCCCCTTGTTCTTGCACATCTCTTTTTTTTGAAAGATGCTACCCTCTTGGACTTTGTTGATTCCCTTGAGGGATTTGAAAGTTTCTATCATGTTCTCCCTCTCCCTCCTTTCCTCAAGGCTATACATCTTAAGCTCCTTTGGTCTTTCCTCATATGTCTGCTGGTGCAGACCCTGCACCATTTTGGTTGCCCTCCTCTGGACAGCCTCCACCCTGTCTATGTCTTTTCGGAGATGTTGTCTCCAGAACTGTACACAGTACTCCAGATGTGGTCTTACCAACTGTCTGTACAGAGGGCCAACAACTTTCTGTTTTCTACTGGTGATGCCTCTCCCTATGCATCCCAGTATCTCCCCAGCCCTCCTTACCACCTTCTCTCATTGCTGACCCACCTTTAGGTCATCTGATATGACTATCCCCAGGTCTCTTTCCATTTTTGTTGTTGTCAGTATCTCACCCCCCCATTGTGTACTCTTGCCTTGGGGTTTCGTTTCTGAGGTGCATTACTTTGCACTTCTTTGCATTGACTCTAAGCTGCCATACATTTGACCATTCCTCCAACCTCGCCAAGTCCCTTTTCATCCTTTCCACCCCACTTTGCATATCAACCCAGTTGCAGATCTTTGTGTCATCTGCAAAGAGACATACCTTCCCCTACAGTCCCTCTGCAATGTCACTTATAAAGACATTAAAAAGGACTGGCCCCAGTACTGAACCCTGCGGTACCCCACTAGTAACCCTCCTTTCCTCACTGTGGACTCCATTTACTATTACCTGTTGTGTCCTGTTGTCCAGCCAGTGTTTTACCCAGGCTACAACCTTAGGACCCACTCCCAGGCTGGCTAATTTATTTATTAATCTTTTGTGAGGGACTGTGTCAAATGCCTTGCTAAAGTCTAGGTAGGCCATGTCCACATCCCCTCCCTGGTCTACTACTTTGGTCACCCAGTCAAAGAAATCAATTAGATTTGTTTGACATGACCTTTCTGCTGTGAATCCTTGTTGTCTTGGGTCCTGTGCCCCACTGGCCTCTAGGTACTCAACAGTTCTTTCCTTCAGAAGGGATTCTGTCATTTTCCATACCACCGAGGTCAAATGGACAGGCCTGTAGTTTCCTGCCTCTGTCTTGCTCCCACTTTTGTGAAGGGGAATCACATCCACCCTTCTCCAGTCCTCAGGTACCACAGCATCCTCCCATGATGTATTAAAAAGGGTATCAGTGGTGTTACTAGTTCTTTCCTTAATTCTATTAGAATTCTGGGGTGAATCTCATCAGGCCCCATTGCTTTATCCACCTTCAGTTTTAAGAGTTCTTTCAGAACCCTTTCTTCTGTGAAAGGACTACTATCAACCCCCCCCATCCAGAGTGCTTCTATTGGCTGGATTAGGTTTCTCCCCCTGCTTTTCCATTGTGAATACTGAGCAGAATAATGTGTTCAGTATCCCTGCTTTTTCACTGTCACTCTCTGCTCAACCACCTTCCTCTTTATTCAGCCTCAGTATACCTGCCTTCATCTTTCTTTGCTTCCTAATGTACCTATAAAAGGTTTTATCCCCCTTCTTAACCAAGTTGGCTATCTTTTTCCTCAGTTTGGGACTTTGCTATTCTGACTGCCTTCCCCGCTTCCTTCTGCTTTAACTGGTACAGTTCTCTGTCCTGCTCCTTCTGTATTTCCTTATACTTCCTGAATGCTATCTTTTTCTCCCTTACCTTCCCTGCCACTTCTTTTGAGAACCATAGTGTTTTTTTCTTTCATTTTGATTTGTTTATTTGCTTCACACAAAGGCTTGTTGCCTCTGTGATGGCAGTTTTGATGTTTCCACATTGTTGCTCCACCCCACCTTCTTGCCTGTTTGCTAGTGCTTTTCTGAGACACTCTACCATTTTGACAAAATCAGCCCTCCTGACGTCCAGTACCTTCACTTTTGTGTGGCTTGACTCTTCAGCTATGTTTATTGTGAACCACACTGTTTGGTGGTCGCTTGTTCCCTGATGGCTACCCACTTCAAGATCAGAGATCCTCTTTCCTTCCCTATTTGAGAGTACCAGGTCTAAGACTGCTCCCTCCCGAGTGGGTTCCAAAACTAGCTGTCTGAGGTATTCCCCCTGTAGGGCATTGAGAATGACCCTGCTCTTGGATGTGGCTGCAGCAAAGGTGATCCAGTTAACATGTGGCATATTCAGGTCCCCCATCAGCAATATTTCACCTTTCTCTGTCATCCCAAGGATGCCTTCTACCATTTCCTTGTCCATTTCCTCCCCCTGAAATGGGGGTCTGTGTACAACCCCTGTGCAGATTGTGGAGCCATTTCCAGTCTCCAGGGTTACCCACAGTGCCTCCTCTCCTCCCTGTTTACCCTTTAGTTCTGTTGCTTTGATCCCTTCCTTTACATAAAGAGCTACTCCTCCTCCTCCTCTTCTTCCCTTCCTGTCCGTCCTGTAGATTGTGTACCCTGGTATGTTGACATCCCAGTCATGATTCTCTGTTTACCATGTTTCTGTGACTGCCACGATATCCAGGCATCCCTCTTCCATCAAGGCCACCTTTCCGGGGAGCTTTTTACCTAGACTATGGGCATTGGTACTCATTACCCTCCATTTTTTCTGGCTTTATTTCTTTTTGCCCCATCCTTGTCCTTACTGCCTTTATCTTTTCCCCCATTTACCCTGCCCTTATCCCTATTGACTGCTCTGTCTTGGTGTTTACCTCACTAACTACCCTGACTTTTTTGGGGGGGCGGGGGCTAGAATTTCCCTTCTCCTTTTCAGTGCCTCCCCCTTGGCTAGTTTAAATGCTTGCCAATGAAGCAGTTAAACCTATCACCTACGATCCTGGTTCCCCTCCAGGATAGATGCAGACCATCGCACTTGTATGGGCCTGCATACCTCCAGGTGGAGCCCCAGTCTCCAATGAAGCCAAATCCCTGAGCTCCGCACCAGTTTTTCAACCAGTCATTGAATCCCATGATGTGGAGTACCCTAGCCTCATCCATGCCATAGACAGGTAGCACTTCTGAGAAAGTTACCATGTGTGCTACTTGTCTAAGGCCCCTCCCCAGCTCCACAAACTCCTGTTGCACTGCTCTGATCCCACTCTCAGCCAGGTCATTCATCCCTAGGTGGATAATGACATCTAGCTCACTCCCCCTTGCAGCTGCTCCCATGATCCTGAGGATTCGTTTCCTGTCCCTCCAAGCCATGGCGCCGGGCAGGCACCTTACCTCCCTTTCCCTTCCCACCTCCAGTTCTACCCCCCTAACAATCGAGTCCCCCACCAGGAGCTGTTTCCTTCCCCTGTGGGGTCCTGTGCTACCCTCCTGTGTGTCTCCATTGTGGAGGTTCCCAGCATCCTCATTGGTCTCCACTGCAGGTGCCTCCATAGAGGAACCATGCTCCACCAGAGTGGCAAATGAATTGTGGAGAAGCACAACTGGAGGGATGTGCCTCTGTTCCATCACCCTTACCCTCCCTGTGCCTACCGTGGTCCAACCACTCCTTTTTCTTGGCAACCTCTGAGGTAGTGGCGGTGACCTGGGTGATCCCGGGTTGGGGGAGCAGGTTTTCCGAATCATTGCCAGGTCAGCATGGAGATGAGCAACCTCCTCCCTCAGACCAGAGAGGAAATGGAGTTGGTCCTCCTTGATGTGGTTATATAAGCATTGCCAAATTCGCCACCACACTGCCTCATCCAAGGCAAGCCCCAACTCTTGTTGCTAGTAAAAACAAATCCCCATGGGACTTCTCGAATCAATACGCTGCAAGATGTCATAAAATTTAGAAATGGAGTGAGGAAGGGATATGGTATCAATAAGCATCTGCAACAACAGACTAGGAAACCCATGCTAAGGTGGAGATCCCAAAAAGGAGGTAATCACATTGGTCACCTGCATATGTTTAAAGGGGTGATATATAGGGATTGCAAAACACTCTTGAACTAGAGAAAGCTAGAGAAAGCCTGCCCTCACAGAGTAATGAGGCTACCGTTGCCCTTCGAAGATGTAGACAGAAGTTAAAGGGAATAGGCTGGTTCACTATACGAAAGCGTGGATTACCAATATGCGGTTGAGCAATATTCTTACCAGGATCAAGCCTGAGGCGGGCATAGATCTGACAAAGGGCTTTAAGAGACCAGAGCATGGGAGAGGAGTGAAGTGCTGTAGGAAGCTTGGATGGTTTGATATATAGTAAACTACCTTGAGTAAGACCTTGAAGATGACAGAGTTGCTGTACTAAAGAGAGCAATAGGGGGTAGTAGGAACCATCGGGGGGAATGGTGGTGACAGAGCCCCATCAAAAGAGTTTGCTGCAGTGAATGGCACAATAGTGTAAGAAGAAATTAGGCACCCTCAGCCCTCCGAGCTTCTTCCGAATGGTGAACTTATAATACGCCCTATGAACAACCTTACTGTTCCATAAAAAGGTGGAAAGACATCACTGAAGACAGGAAAATCAGATTTTTGGAAGAAAGGGGCCCACCATGCCCAATGGGTCTAGGATCCAGAGTAATATATTCATGTTTATTACATTCACATGCCCCCACAAGGAAAGGGGGAGGGAGCTCTGCCTCTGGAGGTTCAACTTGATGTCATGATAAAGAGGGGGAGAGATTGAGCTTGAGACAGGTAAGGACCTTAGGTTCCCAGGAGAGGTCCAGCTTGTCTATCCACTGATGGGGCATGTGAACATTTAGAGGCATGACCTTAGATTTATCTAAGTTTAATTTATATCCTGCTACCTGTGAAAACCTGTCAATCTCCTCCAGGGTGGCTAGAGTTGATGTCCAGGGGTCCTCCACATGTAGAAGCAGATTGTCCGCGTAGGTGGAAATTTTGTACCCCTCACCCCCTACCTGAATACCCTGAATTCCTGGGTGAAGTTGAAGAGAACGAAGAAGGGGCTCTAAATACAAATTGAACAGGAACGGCGAGAGAGGGCAACCTTGCCTCATGCCATGTAGTAGAGAGTAAGAAGAAGAAAACACTCCGTTACAAACAAATTCCGGCAGAGGGATTGTGATATATGATCTTCAGCCAGTCACAAAAGGGGAAGGGAAGCCAAAATGCAGAAGTGTGGCAAATAAGAAAGGCAAAGATACCCGGGCAAAGGCCTTTTCCGTATCAAGGGAGACCAGAACCGCAGGGGAGGTGGCTCTTAGTCTGAGGAGGGTCTTTTGGCAAGTGGAGGATGAGTAAATAATGGATCCATAATCCAGAAGTGGGGGCAGGAAACTATTAGTGACCAATGCCCTAATGCTGGGAATGAGGAATTGGTTAATTCTATATAACATCCTAAGCCTTTGGTGAATTATTTTTAATAATAGGTTGATGTGAACTTCGTATGTAAGGTGGCTGTCTAACTGTATAATGAGGTATCTAAAATCTGTGACTCTTTTGATGTTGTTGCCATCATTGTGAGTAAGCACTAAGTTGAAAAGGTTTTTTTCCTGGAGTCAGAGAAAACCATGGACTTAGTTTTTTTGTCATGAAGTGCAAGTCCGGGAGATGCAAACCAGGAGTGAAGTTTACTAAAGTCATACTGGAGTTTGTCATGGAGAGATTTGGGATGCTTTTCTTTGCAGAAAAGGGCTAGGTTGTCTGCATAAAGGATTAATTCTGTGTTATTGCAGATTACTGGGAGGGAATTTATGGCAAAGGAGAACAGAAGTGGGTCAAAGATGAAGCCTTGAGAAACTTCATATTTGATAGGACAATTTTAGGAGTTCTGCCCTTTGATAATGGACTGGACCCAAAAGATGACTTGTTCCACACCCAGACTCAGGACTTACACTGCCACCCCCCTGAGTCTGACAAGTCTTATCTGTTTAGTAACAGCATGAGCCATGGGCAAGCTTTAATCTCAGAGGACTCTCTATGGATGCTTCTCCTCCCCCCTCACAAGCACTCTAGGTCATTGAACCTCTTTGCCATTACTGCCAAGGGCCCCAGACTGCACCAAGTAAAGGACTGGCCCAACCATAGGGAATGTACTGGATGCTAGCAATAACAATACCGGAAATATAGAAGAGAGCGATCAAGGTGGTAGCATATTTGGAAAACATGGGATAGAAGGACCAGCTAACAGAACTGTGTCAATTCTCCATGGAAAAAAAAAAAGAACCCAAGGGAAAATGATCACAATCTTTAAATAGCTCAAGGGGTAACACTGCCAGAACAAATGCAGCTCTTAAGGATGTACTAGGATGTAAGAATAAAGTTACACATGATGCCTTTGAAAGAAGGAAGATTCAAGGGAAACATCAAGAAGAACTACTTGCAAGACTGCGTGGTGGACACTTAAAATAGACTTCCAGAGAAGGTGGTGTCAGTTAATACTGTAAGGACCTTCAAATCCAAATTTGAGTACTTAGAAGAAAAATAGAATGACTGTATTGCTACTGAGCTGGTAGGAGGGAGAAACTTAATGGACACATTGGCCTCAGTTCTCAGAAGTGTTGGAATGCCGCAAGTCCCAGGGTGCGCCAAACACACGTTGTATGGGGCTTGGGGCATTCCCTGGTTGGCAATCGGGATTCTCAATCCCATGCGCCACATGGCGCGAGTTAGATCAGCTTTTGCTGGCCTAACTTTGTGCACCTTTTTACGGGGTTTGTGCCAAATATTTTGTGCAAGCCACCAAAAAGGGGGTAAAGTGTTGCAAATTTATTTATTTGAAGAGTTTCAGCAGGAAAGGCATACTGAGCTGAAATAGTTTGTTTCCAGATGCGTCTGGGGGGAGAGAGAAGGGAGTACAGTATGTTTAAATATAGGGGACAGTAAATATTGGCATGTAAATATATAAGAATAAACAGGTAATATACAGGTATTTACACATATGAATATAAAATGCACCCTTAAGTACACTAGAGTGGCAATTCAGGTAATGAACAGTGAATACACATATGTACACTGGAGCGGTAAGCAGGTAAAATTCAAAATGAACAGGGAGGTAGGAGGAGTGAATGGGATGAGGAGAGTAGGGGAGATGGACATCTGACCCTCTGGGGTGAAACATCTGCCATGGGTGGACGAGGCATGGAGTATAACCAGTCAATGACGAGATCATAAGGGCTGTACAGGCAAATGTGAGGTACAAATAGGGCTCACGGATTGTGGGCCTACCAGGCTGAGTGTGCATGTGTATTGGCTATGAAAGAGGTGCAATGGGCCATGTGTCTGTTATCAAGTGAAGGGAACAAGAGGGAGGTACAGAGACAGCAGTGGTGAGTTTGAGGAAGAGCGTACAGTGCAAACAACAGAAGGAGTGGAAGACTGGGTCCAGTCTACAAGGTGGATTCAGGAGCAGCGCTATAGACAATGGGCCCAGTTCTCAAAACTCCCAGGGTGGTGCAAGGGGCTTGCATCCCAGTGACTGGCACAAAGTGCCCCTTGTGCCAAATGATGACCCAGGAGTGATTCACAAAGGCAGCCTGCATCAACCACAGGCTGCCTGCGTGCCCACAAATGGTCTGCAGCACGGTGCTTGGGGGCATGTGGCAGACACAGGCTAGGCCACATCCCCAAATGTAAGATTCTCAGAACTCTCCCAGAGAAAGAAATTCTAAGTACATTTAGACCAGCCTGAGCTATTATAATAGGGGCTGACATCGGGGGAGGCAATACAATCAGCGACAGGGGCATAATTATTATAATATGGGCTCACATCGGGGACGGGGGCATAATTATTTTATTATAATAGGGGCTCACATCAGGGAGGGGGATGCAATACAACCAAGGACAGAGGCATAATTATTATACTATAATAGGGGCTGACTTCAGGAAGGGGGAACCCAATACAACCAGTGACGGGGGCATAATTATCATATTTTAATAGGGGCTTACATCAGGGAAGGGGAGATGCAATACAACCAGGGACGGGGGCATTATTATTTTATTATAACAGGGGCTCACATTGGGAAGGGGGAATGAAATACGACCAGGGATAGGGACATAATTATTATATAATAGGGGCTCACGTTGGGGAGGGGGGACACAAAATAATCGGGGATGGGGGCATACTAATATATTATAAAATGGGGACACATTGGGGATCGGGGATGGTAGGATGCTAGCCAGCAAGGACTAGCTAGAGCAGCACACAGCTGCCCACAGTTTGCAGCAGATCCTCAGGATGTGCCTTCTGTTTGGCATACTGCCAGGGTTGCCGCAAGCCATGGGACTTTGCCACTGGGACCCTACCCAATAGAGAATCGGGCACAGTGTCCCTGGTGCATCAGTCTTTGACACAAGCTGCCTCTGGTGGCAGCATGCATCATTCTAAGAGCTCTTTGAGAATTGAGCCCAATGTCTCCATTGTCAAACAGAAGCAGGATCATTTTCTGAACAATGGCTCTGCGGGCCCACAGAGGGATGCAGCTGTGGTAAAGCAAACCAAGTTTGGGATGGAGTTTTTTGAGAACGGCATCCACATGTTCAGAAAAGTTGAGGTAACTGTCTAGCCAGACCCCGAGGTATTTAAAAGATGGGACAACTTCAATAATGGACCCATCCAGGGCATGGAAGGAAGGGAGGGAGAGCAGCAATCCAGGCTAGTTTTTGCATAGAGCCAAACGTTATGCAGACTGTTTTCTTGACGTTTAGAGCCAGCTGATTTGTCCAGAACCAGCACTGAACATTGTCAAAGTCCAGCTGCAGACTGGGCACCAAATCAGAAGAAGAGGTCCAGAGGCAAAAGGGACTGTACTGTCAGCGTACATATGTATGGACACTGAGGTGCAGGCAGCAGGGAGGTCATTTAAGAAAATTGCAAAGAGTACTGGACCAAGGATGGAACCTTGGGGGACACTGGTTCTGATTGGAAGAGGGGTGTGTGGAATTACCATTTCTAACTGATTGGGTCCTGCCTTTAACACAAATGCGTGTGACCTTTGGGACTCTGGTACAATGTGCATTAATGTGTTTAGGGCAGTGCAGGGTTTGATGCAAGGCTTGTGCAAGCCTTCGCCAACCATTGAGACCCGAGCCCATGGTCTTTGTTCCAGTGTATGTGTGTATATAAGGGATATGCAATGGGGACCAGTTTGATATATTTATTATTTATTGTGATCTTGGATTAGTACCTTTGAGAACAAGCTCATTGCATAGGTTCCACGTCAGAGGTGAATCAAAAACAGTGCAAGCAGAGGAGAAAAATTGCTGTTATGCACCAAAGTTTAAGGACTAAACACTGGATTCCAGTGGATCCAGTGGATTGTCTTTGTTAAATAAATGATTTATCTGCACAAGAGCAGTTTGACCTCAGATAACCTCATGAGTGGTGTAAGCAGGGTTCGATTTTAACATTGTTTTACTAGCCCAAAACCTATTGTAAATTGGCCAAGGCTAGTGCAGCTAACCTTCTACTTGTCCGTTTTGACTAGTGCAGATTTTCTATGGTTGTTGATGAAGTTAAAAATGTCCCTACTTTATTAGGCTCTAGTCCTTGTGCTAATCTCTCTCAGTGTTCCAGATGGCCTGATGTGATTAACGCCTCATTAAGAGCATTATCACTCCACTGTTAGAACTTTCAGCTAGTGTACAAGGTGTGATCAAGGGTAGAAGCTGTTAAGTCACTAGCTTCTAGTTTTCTGAATGTCTCTATCTGATAATTTTTCCCACCAATCACTCAATCAATCAGTCAATCAATCAATCAATCAAATCTTTGTTTAACCAGGTGAGCATCATTGAGAAGAACTCATTTACAAGATAAGCCCGGGCATTCACATATATGGTTACAAGGCAGCAATATATAGTGTTATAGCAAATGGGAGTAAAAACAATACAGTAATGCAAAAATAAACGATAGGTACAAGGCAGAAATATATACAGTGTTACAACAAATTGGAGTCCATACCATTTAGTAATGCAATCGTAAACAGAGAGAGTGCACATATCTTTAGAAGAAAGTAGAATACATATTATGATACAAGAACCTATGTACATTAGCTGCGACAGGAACCTATGCAGCAAGAAAGGGTAAGGAGGGGGAGGAGTATAAGAAGGAAGGAGGCAAAGCCAGAGAGCAGGGAGCAACCAGAGGAAGGAAAAGGGAGGTAAGTGTGATATGTTTGGCAGGGCCAGATCAAGCCTCTGGGGGGGCCTGGGGCACTGGACCTCTGGGGGGCCCATGCGTGTGCAGTGTTTATGACATGTGAAAATCCCCAACCCATCTAGAGGGGTCTGGGGGCATGCCCCCCCAAAACATTTTGAAAAAAATGTGCACTTTAGGGGGTTTCCTTATTGTTTTCTGATTTTTTTTCCTACTGTAAAGTGACATTTTATGCTGGAAAAATACTGTACATGCCACTGCCTCAAATCATATATTGTATGTTTCCATATTCACATATATGGATAGTACAAATTTGTATGTGCTTTCAGAATATGAATATATAAACATACGGTGGATATTACTACAAATATATATAATATTTGCAAAGTGAGACAGCGTAGGAAAAGGGCAGTGTTCAAACTTTGGGGCGGTCTGGTGGGGGGGCTTGAGTCTGGAAGGTGTGTACTACTCCATTCGCAAAAAGAAAGGGTGCTACAAGAGCTTGCTAGCTTCAGGGTGGACAAGGCAGTGGGACCTGATGGCATACATCCCAGGTACTAAAGGAGCTAAGGTGGAGCTAGGATAGCCATTATCAGAACTGTTTATTGAGTCTCTGAGCACAGGAGAGGTCCCATTTTTTTGTTGTTTTTTGAGAGTGACATCTCAGAGTGCCTAAAGAATTGCTAGTACAGAGAGTACCAGCAGCCAAAGACAAGTGTAAAGATGATTCACTGGCCACTGAGGTGGACGGCGATAGGGATAAGGCACTGACTCCAGGGTCTGTTGGTGCCAAAGCCTCACATCACTTCTGCTGGTGCCAAGAAAAGGCTAGAACTTGGCCACATCGAGTCCCAGGAAGATATCTAGGCAACAAAAAAAAATCTTTGTATTTCTCCTATATTATAGTGGCCCATCCGGCCTGAATGTGGACAACCTCTGTAAAAGTGGTGAGGCCCCAGAAGAAGACAAGACTCAGTGTGTACATCAGGGAGAAGAAAGGGAACCCAGATGAATATAGATTTGCAGGACTGACTACACAGTCAAAGGTAGTAGAGATGTGTTCATCTACCCCAGCACCCTTACAGGTAGTGTGCAAACAGCCCAGTTACATAAGAATAAAAGGGACATACCAATCAAGACAGTCTGACATAGTCAATAAGAAACAATTTCATCAAGAAAATGGGCCAGCTTTCCAGCAACCACAGGGATGTACCCTGTAAGAGCTAGTGTAGTCTATCCAAAAGGGCATAGCATGTCCCATGAGCAGAACAACTTCCAAGCACAGTTACACTGAATATGCACAGGGCATGGCTGCATTTAGTAACTATCAGGAATATACCCCAGGCAGGAGGAGGAGGACAAGAAAGAAAAGGTAGAAATAAGCTATGCTCCAGAAAATCCCTTGTTTTGGTTGGTGGAAGGGCCCATGGATCCTTCACCCCCGACACTTGGTGGCGTTTGTCACCCCATTCTCTATTCATCATAATTTCAATACAAAATCAATTTATGCTAGTAGAACATGGCATTTGTGACTTAGCAGTTGCAAATGTATCAGTAATGTCATCAAAGCTGATTTGTCAAGCATATCACTTTCAATACTTAGAACAGTGAGTGCACTCAGACGGTAATCTCGCATTGTAGATCGCTAGTTTGTTTTAATGAGGGCCATTTTGCTGAATGAGCGCTCACCTGAGCAGTTAGTCACCATCAGTGACAGGTACATGTGAAGAGTGACAGAAACATTCGAAAGGTCTCTTGCAGTTCTTCAGTATGAAGTAGTGATGCTCGAGATAGTGGTGAATCACAACCTCTTACCTTTGCAAAGCTGATGAACTGAGACATTTCACCAGAGGAGACCCTCAACAGACAAGTCTGATGGGTATTCTTGAGCTAATTTGAGCCTCAAGATGTATTGCCTCATCAGTTAAGACGCCAGAGTCCACTATAACTTTGAAGCTATCATAGACACTTTGGTAAGCCGAAATCCTGTAATTCAAAGCCATAATGAGGCAATCTATTATAACCAAGTAGGTCAAAGTCCAGAATTTCTCTCTGCCAGTTAGAACAACTCCTTCAGATTGCACGTCGTCATACTGCATGTTTCTTTTCCTTTTCCTTGAGTGATCAGTTCTGTAATTAGAGGAGCCAGATAATTCTTGTGATCGCATTTCAAATTTATTGAAACAATCACGTAATGTGTTGACAAAGCTTTTGAGAGATGTCAGTAATTCAACAGCTGATTTAAGATCAATTTTGCTATGTTGCAAAGATTTGCTCATCGCATTGAATCTGACGAATGGTATTCCACAGATCACAAAGAAATGCTGTTTCGACTAACTCCATTGTTTGGGACAACGAGTCTTCCTCATGTCTTGAGGTGCCATTCTGATGTTCATCATCAGCGATTTCCTCCAGAGCAGCTTTGATGTCGGCATAGCTGTCAAAGAGTGCCTTGGTTGCATCAGCACCTGCAGACCACCGTGTGTCAGACAGTGACTTCAGTGTCAATCCACCACCTTTCTCCTTTAAGTGTTTCATCAACACTGACCAACGGTGTGTAGACGCAGAGAAGAAAGTGTATACTTTCTACAGAAAGCCAAAGAAGCTGACTGCCTCGACACAGCAATCAACAGAATTAGAACCAACTTGGTTCAGAGAATGGGCAGCGCAAGGTACAAATATTGCTAGGGGGTTCACTTGTCTGAGTCATGCTTGCATGCCAGAGTATCGTCCAGCCATGTTGTTTGCATTGTCGTAAGACTGGCCACGGCAATCCATGAAGTCAATGGCTTCAGTCTTCAAGTAGTCTAGCAGAGTATTTGCTAGGTCTTCAGCCATATGAATGCTGATTTGCAGGAAATCAAGAAGTGCTCAACTGGAACACACATTTAACACATACTGAGTAATCACAGTCAGCTGATCAACGGAGTTAAATCAGTATGTTGAATCAACAGATACTGAGAAATACTTGGCCATTGGCGTATTTCTAACAATAGTGCCTCTAACATGGTTCGCCATGATTTGAATGAATTCTTCAAAAATAGTTGAGGACAGGTAAGCAGGCTTTCTCGACCAGCATTACCACAGTTTTCTATATGTGTGGCCAGAAAGGGATCAAACTTCGCTATCAATTCTATGCAACCAAGGAAGTTGCCATTATGTTTTGATCCAATTATCTCATCATCTCCTCACAAGGCCAGGCCTCTCTTAGCCAGTAGAGTAACAACAGCCACTACCCGACATAATACATCACGCCAATACTGCTTTCTCTCCTGACACTGCTTCTCCAAACTGCGGTCAACATGGCAATATTCTTTGTGATGGTTGCAAATGCTGAGAATGCAATCTCTGTGCACGTCACTTTCTTCATGCATGCGGATTCTCTTGTCAGTTTTTTTCCAGTCATTAAAACCGTCAACTTGCAAAAAATTATCTTTCTGACTTGTCATCAGCATGCAAAAGAAACAGTATAGAGATCCTTTTGAAGGACTATATAGCATCCATTTCCTCAGATGCATCTCACCATTCGTCCGCCTGGTGTAGAACATGTGATTTTTCATGAAACGGAAATGCCCCTTTGGCTGTCTCTGTGTTGGGTTGTAATAACGCTTTGACTTCATGTAACTGTGAGAGTCAGTCTTATTCTGGCAACTGTCTGGTCCTTTCTCAATCCAGAAGTACACTGTGGTGGAACGTATGGGGAACCACTCGGCAGGATCAGTTGATCAACATTCACATTCATCATGTACTGAGTGTGATGAATCGCTGATAGGCTCCTTCTGTCCAAAAACATGTCATCATTTTCATTTGTGGAAGTGGCAGTCAAAGGACACTGGTGACAACCCCAGTATTGTCTTCAAATGTTCTAAATCAGATTCTGATTAGATGTGCCTGTGATACTAGAGGTGACAGTAGCATTCACACTTGCTGAGGGATAACTAGTTGGGGTGACAAGGACATCAGCTGACACAGAAGCATTAATCGCAAAAAATTGACTGAGTCGAAGGGTCTTTGCCAACACGGAATTCAGTTTATCTTGCTTCTCTTTCTCAATGCGATGTTTCAGAGCACCTGACTGCAAAACCCTTCGTGGCATTTTCTTTAATCTTATACACACACTGTCTCCACACGTCCCAGTCAGACCTGGGAAACAAAATGAGGGATTGGAAAAGAACTGAATACAGTAGTAATTGTTAGTAATCACACAGTTAACTGGCAACATAGTTGGAAGCCACAATAATGTTAGTCTCTAGCAAAAATTTTAAGACGCACATTTTTCTTTTCTTTCATTCCTGAACCAAAATACTACGGGATGACGTTTTTAAATGCTTCCTCTCCCAAATCATTCCCACCATATAAAAATGAAATTGACATCCTTGGTACTAGTATTAAAGCAGCACTGCAATAATCCAGTGAAATTTTTACTTATACTTTTTATGAGTTTTAGATTGCCATCACCTTCCTGACTTGTATGATACCCTTCTTTCCATAATTTGAAGCTGCCTTATTACTTTTTTTTCCCATGTTTGAAATAATACAAGGAGTTCTCTTTTAATATGGCTCGACTAGGACTTCATCAGTATTCTCTGCTGTTTTGTCCATCAGTTGTTTAAATATCACTTCTGTTGTGTCTAAAATGAACTATCATGTTGCAGGCAGTGCTCCCTGACCTTATGGAACAATAGGTGTTCAAAAACAGCTGAGAATATTGATGAAGACCTGGTCCAGGCCATATTGAGAGGAGCCCTTTTATTGTTTCAAACATGGAAAAGGTACTAAAACAGACTCACATTGTGGAAAATGGGTATCATACAAGTCAGAAGGTAAGTGCCAATCTAAAATAGCATAAAAAGTATAGGTCAACATTTTCACCAGATTCATGCACAGCTGCTTTAGCCAAAATTATCAGAAACATGTGGAGCACCATTATTCATCCTCTCAAGCTGCCACTTAGAAATGGTTAAAAGTATTCCAGGGCTTCTGATTGGCTGAGGGACTTTCTAGCTGGGCATCTATCAGACAACAGATGCCCGTCTATTAAAAGTATCAGCCCAGCCAACCCCATGACCACCACCACAGTCCTGCTGCCCAACCTGGTCTCTAATTGGCTAAAACACCCTCATTTCATTTTCAAATCTCCGCCATTGTATTTGTCTTGCTTAGCGAGAGCTGAGACCACACACCAGTCCACAAGACGTTCTTCCAATAAAATTATGAACCTAATGCGTATCCCTGCTGAAATAAGCAGAGCACAGCCAGTAGAAAAGAAATAAATGAACCTGTTTTCACAAAATTACTTTTCTTTCTATTATCTCCCCGTCCACACCTGAGCTGTCACGATTTGGCAGTACAATGGACAACGTGGCATTTCTGCCCCATTATCCACAGAAATCCTGATCACACTTTTAAAATCAAAACTGAAACCACCATTTTTTTCTATCAGTCACCAAGACAGCCACTGAGCTGCGGGCTCAACCCTCATGCACATATACGCAGACACCACCAAAATGACAATCTAAATAAAGATCTCCAAAACCAACAACAGCAGTTTTCATTTTCAGACTATGAGGCTAGCATGCCGCCTGCTCACCGCCACCACATCCTTACCACCTCGCCGATGCTCACCTCTCTCTTAACCCAAAGACAAGCAACTCTATTTTTTTCAATCACATATAACCTATCTTTCATACACAATAACACCCTCCAGGGTGGGGTATGGGCTATATCCACCCTTCCAGGGGCTATAAGACCCTCCACCTGTGGTATCAGGCATCATTACGCCCCTGGGTGAGCGGATACAGCCCAATACCGCCCACCCTGTTGGGTATTATTGGTTGCACACAGCATGTATCAAGCATGCTTTTATTTGAAATTGCAAGCCATGATGTAGCTCTCATACAGATATGTACTGTACACTATTCCCATAAATTTTAGTACAAAATGATGATGAAAACTAAAAGGCAGTCTTACTTACCTCTGATAAACTCTCCTTTCAGCCTGAAAATGAATGAACTACTCGAGTCGGCCAGGCACTGCGGTCTTCTCTTTTAGTAGTCAGACTCTATAGCAAAATGCTCTAAAAATAGAAAACAGAAAAATAAATACTGTATCTTGAAGCCAAATAAAGCCTCTGAACTGTAAAGGCCATCACTGATGACCTGAAATCATCCAAGCAGACCTCTAAAGCAGTAGGTAAGGCTAGGGGGTGTTAGGTGTATTAGTAGGGGTATCATAGTCGTAAAAGGGAGGTAATAATCCTCTTACAAGACACTGGTTAGGCCCCATCTGGAGTACTGCATGCAGTATTGGAGGCCACACCTTCACAAGGACATTAACCAAATTGAGGCAGTCCAGAGAAGGGCAACCAAAATGGCGAGGGACTGCATCAGAAGACATATGAGACAGATTAACAGAGCTCAATATGTATACCCTTGAGCAAAGGAGGGAGAGAGGTGATATGATCAAGGCATTCAAACACCTTAAGGACATTAACAAGGTGAAAGAGTCTAACATGTTTAAATATAAGAAAATAGCAGGACAAGAGGACACAGCATGAGATTAGAGGGGTCCGATTAAGGGGAATGTGAGGAAATTCTTTTTCACAGAAAGGGTGGTGGATGCATGGAATGGCCTACCTCAGGAAGTGGTGGCTATGAATACAGTGCAGGGCTTCAAACAGGCATGGGATAGGCATAAGGGAGCAATACAAATGAGTATGAATAGATAGGCCACTGACAGAGCAAAGGCCGATGGCACATTTATAAGGTAGAAAAAGAAATGGGCAGACTGGATGGGCCTTGCGGTCCTTATCTGCCGTCAACTTCTACGTTTCTATGTTTCTATGGAGAGAGCCTCCCTCACCACAGAGGGCTCCAAGGGTTTGAGTAACTGCATTGTAGTTAGACAGGGAAGCAGCATTATTATGGCAAGGAACATGTTTGCTTTGGGAGACAGTAACACCAGTTGTCAAGTTAAGCAGGTAGGTCACTAACTCTTTAACTCATAGACACAGGCCAGCCAAGTGGGGTGATTGCAGCTCTACAGTAGAAATGCAGGTGGCAGTTATACCAGACTATCCAATTTAAGCATTAGCAGCAATCAGATACTTGTAGCATGGTACTTAATAGCAGCCTAGCTTACAAGTCAGACCCTCAAACCACCCACATAGGATGTCAGTGATAGTACTGTAGAAGTGAAGGTGTCTGTAGCCAGTAGTAAATGGTTTAAAACTGCCATCAGCCAGACAGTCACAGTACTTAGCAGCGCTCCAGGCTTGTAACTGGTAACTGGGAAGCCACAACCACCCAAGTGGGGTATAACCACTACTACAGAATGACGCTGCAGCTGCAGCCAAGTACAATACTGCATACACACTATCAGCAGTCAGGTAGTAGCAAGGAACCCAATGATACTCCTTGTTATTAATTTGCCAGATTGGATGCCAGTATTCCTAGACCATCCAGATAGGGAGTTAGCATTGCTGCAGACATACTAGAGATGGCTGCAACCAGTACAGAACTGTTTAAATACTGTGAGCAGTCAGGCAGTATTAGGCAACCTGTACAATACAGTGTAGCATACTATCAGTAGCCAGACAGTAGTAGAGAACATAGCAGCATCCTACTGTAATAGTTGGAAGCCACTCCAGTATACACAAACAATAATGTTTAAATACTGTGAGCAATCACAGAATATCAGGCTGCAGCAGTGCCGTAGGAAGGCATTTTGGTGCCCTGGGCAAGAGACTAAGTTTGCCCCCCCCTCACCCCAAGAAAAGAGCTGGGGGTCTGTGGGATGCAAGGCCCCCAGAAGCTCTGAAGGGTTTACATGCTCTGTGGTGAGTTTTGGGGCTTTTCTTGAAGCAAAAACATACTTTTGTTATAGTTCTCTACCCTTGATTTCAGGAAATATTTTTCTCCCATGGAATATGAGATGTGGGAGAGTCTTTACTGACTCCCTTCCTCCCTCCCAGATAAAACCGGGAGGGACCCACCCCACCCAACCCGGGAAGTACAGTACCACTATTACTACCACTGTCCGCTGGCCCTGCTACCCTCTAGGCCAACAGTTCTCAAACCTTGTCATAGTGAGCCTCCCTAAGCTATGGAAAAGATCTTGAGCCTCCCTCCAAAATACTGAAATATTTTTGGGCCTCCTTAGAAAATAGTATACTTTTCAGTACACCTGGAATAAATTGAAACCTCTTTGCATAGTTGTCTCTCATATCATTAAGCTTATTGTAGCCCCCCCCCAAAACAGGACAACTTACTTGCTCCAATATTTTGACTCTCAAACCATTGTTACCCCTTATTGCCATCTCTTCATGGGTCAGACTGCTTTTTCTGTTTCCCCCTCTAACTGGAATAGCCTTCCTGCTGACCTCTGTCTCTCACCCTCTCACCCTGCTCTTAAGCAACTTCTCAGGGATCATTTTACTCCCTCCTGCTCTTATTCCTAGTACCTGTATGGTTAACTCTTGTATTTGGACAGTTCTGCTGCCAGCTGAATTGATCAATTGTTCCTCACGTTGTTAGTTTTATTGTTTTTAATTTGTTTGCACTTTTATTCATTTTGTATTGCTTGAGTGTTTTGCAGTTACATCTTGAATTGTATTCTGTCACTACCTTCCCTGTGTACACCTGAAATAAGCCATGTCTCAGTGTATAGTACCTTCCCTGGTCACAGACTTGTGAATAAATACATAAATTCACCTACTGTTATCCTCTTTCAGTTTGTCTTTCCCCTTCACACAAAATCTATAAAGTTCAAAATTGAAATATAATACTTTTTCAAGGACTGCTTGAGCCTCCCTTGGAACAGGTTGGGGCCTCCCCAGGGAGGCTGGCCTCACCATTTGAGAACCCCTGCTCTAGGCTGATGATAAACAGTCAGATAACTTAAAATTACTGGAGTCAGGTGACACCGCACTAGACTGAAGTGACTACTGGACTGGCTGGCTCTCTGGGACTGGGGCGGATGGCCCCGGTGACAGCCAGATCCAACTGTGTACGGTATTATTCTGCTGTCTGCTCAGCTCCCAGAGAAGCCTACTGTACCTATTTCCTGGTGGTTTGCTTTTTTGGAAACTCCACACACTGTGGTGGAGATGTGATCACGCTGTGGGCATGCTCCTATTGCAAAGTCCAGCATCCTCCACAGTCACTGAAACCTATCAACGCAGGAACTCATAATTATTTACGGGGGTGTGGGGGTGTAGCCCTCCAAATTACAAAAATGTTAAATTTACAGTAAGAGACTGCTTGTTTAACCTCCCTGTACAATGCGATGCAATAATTACAACTCGCTGACAATTTGCTGGAGCACATTCCAATGTTCCAGGCTGCCAAACAGGCAGAGGAGAATGAGGATCCACAATAATTTAACTGCCTAACTAGCTGTGAGGTTGCTTTATATGTTTTGTAATATTCCGTGATATTCTTTCTGTGGGGGTGCTCTGCCCCCCACCACCCCAGGTAAAAAATACAACTTCATCAGTGCACCTGGGGGATGTGGGGGGCAGCAGAGCCCCCACATAAAGAATAATATCACAGAATATCACAAAACATAAGACCAGAAACCATAAAAAACTAAAAACAGTGCTGTGGATGTACAGTAATGTAACGGGGCAACTGCGTCGTTTCTGGAGGACATTGGACCAATTGTAATCAGGTTGTGTGGGGAAGTTAAACAAGCAGTCTCTTATTGCAAATGTAATGTCATTCTTGTAACTGGGGGGCTTTTCCTCCACTCCCTCCACACCCCCATCAATAATTATGAAATATTAAACAATTTAATTATTGACAGGGGTGTTTGGAGGGCAGACTAGAGCCCCACAATTACAAGAATATCCATTATCATTAATAAAAGCAGCATTATTCCCAAAACAGGCATATAGTTGTATCTGACAGACATCTCTCTTTGTGATGGGGGACATTGCACTTGCTGCATTTCAGCAGGTTACTGTAAGTAACCTAATAAGTGCCAGTGGCCCAACGTTCTCCATCACAAAGAAATGCCTAATTGCAGTACTTCCTCCCTGCCCTGGTAATCGTAAGGGGTACCATGATCAGCCACATATGGTATCTTGTATTGGGGATGTAATCAAGTATATCTTCTTCCTTATGACAGGACTAGAAGGCTAAGTAGTAAGTTCAACTTAGCCTTCTAGTCCTGTCATAAGGAAGGAAGTTATTTGCAGATTACAGATCCTCGTTGAACACTGTCTGTAATTTGTTGTTGAGGTAATAAAAGTACAATTTCCATTTAATACATTTAAACAACTTAAACTCAAGTAGTTGAATTTGAAATCATGTAGATTCACTCTCAAAAGGAAGGGAGGGCATTTCTATTACATCAACAACAAGGAAATTACAGTGCGCAGTGTGTGTGTGTGTGTGTGTCAGTTTTGTGCTTGTGCTTACAGTGCTTCTGTACTCGTGCCGTTTATTTTTTTTTATTTCCTCATTCATTTATTGCTCTATGCCATTACTGCCCTGCACTAATGCCTTGCATGCCATTGCCAATTGCTATGTAAATAATATAACTTTATTAAGCCTTGCCTTGCTAGTTAATAGCTCCCCCCCTCAAAATTAGGGGATGCCACTGCTCATCCATCCTCTATGCCCTGCCCTATGAGTTATGAGACTGGAAGGTTATCAGCACAGCAGTCGGAGGAATACAAATTTGATGTGGGTACAGGGCGCTGGCATTCATGATCATCACAACAACAGACTCACTCAACCAGATGCGGCCTGGCCCTGCTCTCACATGTTCCAACAAGAGCGAGAGATGGGCTCACAGTCAGTCACTGCTGCTGCCAGGTGTGTGGGGCCGCAGGGGCTGCTGGACTGTGCAGGGAAGGGGACTCTGGGAGAAGTAGTGGGAGGTGGGATGCAAGCCTGGATGGCTGCCTGCCAGTGTCTGGAGCTGTTGGACAATAGCTAAATAATATAAATATAATAATAATAAATAATATAAAATAATATAGTCAAATTAACCAGCCTGGGAGTGGGTCCCAGGGTGGTAGCCTGGAAAACATTGGCTGGACAACAGGACCACAGAAGGTAATTGCAAATGGAGTCCACTCTGAAGAAAGAGGGGTTACTAGTGGGTACCGCAGGGTTCAGTACTGGGTCCAGTCCTTTTAATGTCTTTATAGTGACATTGCAGAGGGACTGGAAGGAAAAGTATGCCTCTTGCAGATGACACAAAGATCTGCAACAGGGTTGATACACAAGGAGGCGGAAAGGATGAGAAGGGGCTTGGCAAGGTTGGAGGAATGGTCAGAAGTAAGGCAGCTTAGATTCAATGCAAAGAAGTGCAAAATAATGCACCAGGGAAACAAAAACCCAGGGGAAGATTACACAGTGGAGGGGGAGGTAGGAACAACAACAAAAATGGAAAGGGACCTGGGGGTAATCATATCAGATGATCTAAAGGTTGGCAAGCAATTTGAGAAGGCGGTAGGGAGGGCTTGGGGGATACTGGGATGAGGCAACACCAGCAGAAAACAGGAAGTTGTTATCTCCTGTACAGACAGTTGGTGAGACCCTTCTGAGTACTGCATCCAGTTCTGAGACCCCATCTTTGCAAGAACATAGACAGGATGGAGGCAGTTCAGAGGAGGGCAACTAAAATGGTGCAGGGTCTGCAAGAGAAGCCATACGAGGAGAGGCTAAAGGAGCTTAATATGTATACCCTTGAGGAAAGGAGGGAGAGGGGGGACATGATAGAAATGTTTAAGTACCTCAAGGGAATCAACAAAGTCCAAGAGGGTAGCATCTTTCAGAAAGAGAGATGTGCAAGAACAAGGGGACACAATTTGAAGATAGAGGGGGGACAGCTCAGGGGCAATATGAGGAAGTATTTTTTCACAGAGAGGGGGGTGGACTCATAGAACAGCCTTTCTGAGGAGGTTGTGGGGTCTAAAACTGTGGGAGAATTCAAGAATACATGGAACAGACATAAGGCAATTTTTGTGGGGGTAGGAAGAAATAGGCCGTTGGTTAAACAGGATCTGCAGCGTTTCCTCTAGGTAGGGAAATGGGCAGACTAGGTCGGCCAAGCGGTCCTTATCTGCCATCAAAGTCTACATTTCTATGGCAAAATAAAATTAATTTTCTTTCCAATCTTCGCCATCTGACTCAAGGGACGGTCCCGGATGAGGACCAGAGGGAGTACTAGTCGTCTATTAAGTTCAGAGACTCACCAGCCAGGCTCGGCTCCCACACAGCAGAGGACTGCCTTGTTTTACTAAACATGTGTGCATGTTTGTACTGCCAGGAGAGGGCATTATTGATATTTACTTCCATATTTGAAATGGTTTATTGGACAGTGCTGCAGTTTCCTTTCTGCTTATGCTCATTTCTGCATGGGATTCAGGAGAGACAGTAAAAGAAATAAAAGTCACATACACACACCGGGTAATGCAGTCCAGGTCTATTTTTAATCTGTGTTAATAAAAGAGAAACCATTTAAAAGAGGGAGCTCGCACATGTGAAACAAGGGTTATCTGGGTTTGAAATACAGGTGTGCAGGTGTACTGCTTGGATAGTTTCAAAACTGAGTCCAGAATATGCTTTGGAGTTTTTATTTAATTTTTTTTTTATCTTTTTATTCCCTCTCCACTTCTGTCACATTATCATGAATTACCCTCAAACTGTCTCCTAACTTGACCTGGCATCTCACCTTCTCAAGGGAAAGGTCAATATTTCTTAAAGGTAAAATAATGGCAAAACACAATGCAGGCAAAGCTTATTAATTTGGGTGATTGCTCATGAAACTGACAAACAAGGGAATTTATTGTAAAATAATTTCCTTTACCAGCACCAAGACTACATATTTAGTGGTAATAGTCGAGAATCTTTCCAAAGAGAAAAACTATTTTAACCAGCAGTATGCTGGGTCTTCCTGTTGTGTTTCTTTAATGCCAGTCATTACTTAAACTGCAGTACATTGCCTTTTTGTGAAAAAAAAAAATAAGTGAAATGGACCTGCAGTTTAAAACCTGTTTTGACCCAAATGAGTCTCTAAAGCCGATTTGGATCAGCAGCCCAAATCTTTTTGAACACTGAATGCCTGGAAACATCAAGAAGTTAAGACACTATCATCCACACTGAAGGCAAGCAAGGGAGCGACTCGAGGTGGACGGCGGCCAGGCTCAAGTCAAGTCACTGCTGCCAGGTGTGTGGGGCTGGAGGATTGTGCAGGAGAGGGATGGGGGGGGATGCAGGGCTGGATGTCTGCCTGCCTGCCTACCGGCATTGCATGGAGCCGAACACTGCACGACCAAATATTTTTTTTCCAACTGCCGTCAGACTCGGCGGGGCTGGGAGTCGGGAGGAACAAGAGCAACAGGGAGTACTAGGGACTCGGGAGGGACTCAGACAAGAGAGGGGGAGTACTAGTGTTGACTCGACTCGACTTGACCGTCATCTCAGAGAACGAGAGAAAGAGAGGCCTAGGGAACTGGAGGTCGGAGTGTGGAAGTATTCGGAGGACAGGTCAGGATGCAAGAAGACTACTTTAAGAATCATTGTCGGAAATTGGAATCGTCGATTATCCTTCAAATTAATTAATTCACAATTTCCAAAATACTTTTTAATTTAAAATGAAAAACATGCAGACCAGTTCATCTAACTTCTACCTACCCCCATCCCCGGCCCCCACCCCCCAGAATAAGGAAGATTCAGGACCGCAGGGCGATTCAATTAAAATCATTAAACAAGAGAGAGATGAGTGCCTGGCTGCTTACACAGACACAGAGGCTCAGATATCTTATCTAGCTCTGCGGTCACACCACTCTGCACTCTCTACTAGTCTACTATCCTACTACTAGTCTACCTAAGGACCATGATCCAATCCAGGCATGACTCGTCCCGACTCCCAGCTCGGCCTCGGCTTGAGTTTTCAATTACTCTGACACTGTGTACCTCAGACAGTAAGTACCTGTGTGTGTGAGTGATTTGTTTAGTTTTTTTTTTGTCTCCTCACTAGTCTCAGTAGTCAGTACTGTACCGCACTACAGACAAGTAAGTTTTATTTTGAATTAAGTTCGAAAACTGAACAGATTAGCCCGGGAACCTCTTCATCGACAACAAATGAACCCAACCCACGTCTGCTCGGCTCTATCTCCTCCAAACTTCTGCATTGGTGACTGTGTGGTGCGTACGTACGTACACTTACATGCGCAGTCAGACGACATACACCCGCACCCCACATGACTTCTCTCCTAGTTGGCCTGCATATCATGTGATTCCCCCGTCGTCCCATTGGAGTCTACTAGGGCAAGTCAGGCGACACTGCTGGCAAAAACAGGAACAGCAGGGGCCGCCGGCAGCAAGTCCTTTAAAGCAGCGGCAGCCACTTTTAAACGGCAACTTCATGCTTTTTTTTGCCCTATATTAACACGCAAGTGTGGCGTTTCTCAGGGTTCCCCCCCCATGGTGGGGGGCCTGGGGCATTTGCCCCCCTTTTAATCCAGGCCTGACGTTTGGGGAGGGCATTACATAGCTTAGGGAATAAGTCAGGGTAATGCTATGGTATGAAATGAGGCAGGGCACGGAAAGGACATAGGGAAGAGGAGCTTTAAAAGCAGAGAAGTCCTAATCCTAGGATAGGTGTGGTAAAAGTGCCATTAATGGAAGCAAGTACTAGTCTCTGAAAAAGAACATTGGTATATGGATTTAAAGAAGCTCAGTTTCACAGGGATTGCCAACTTTAGAGTTTTCTGTATTGTGTTCCAGATGACAGGAAGAGCATGACTTATTGCAGATTTGCCATATCTGGTTCTCACCTTAAGGATGAATAGTGAGATATAAAAGAGGCTTCTTAAGGTGTAATTTCCAACCTTACAGGTGGGCAGGCAACTCACAATATAATGCAGTAGCATATTAGTGATGGCTTTGTAGGTCCAGAGCACTGCGTTATTTTGTCATCTGAATCTTACATAGAAACATAGACTTTGACGGCAGATAAGGACCATTTGGTCCACCTAGTCTGCTCATTTCCCTACCTACAGGATAAGCTACAGCCCGCAGATCCTAGTTAACCAACAGCCTATTTCTTCTTACCCCCCACAAGAATTGCCTTATGTCTGTCCCATGTATTCTTGAATTCTTGCACAGTTTTAGACCCCACAACCTCCTCAGGAAGGCTGTTCCATGCATCCACTACCCTCTCTGTGAAAAAAATACTTCCTCACATTGCCCCTGAACCACCCCCCCCATTGTCTTTAAATTGTGTCCCCTTGTTCTTGCATATCTCTTTTTCTGAAAGATGCTACCCTCTTGGACTTTGTTGATTCCACTGAGGTAATTAAACGTTTCTATCATGTCCCCCCTCTCCCTTCTTTCCTCAAGGGTATACATATTAAGCTCTTTTAGTCTCTCCTCATGTGACTTCTCTTGCAGACCCTGCACCATTCTAGTTGCCCTCCTCTGGACTGATTCTATCCTGTCTATGTCCTTGCGGAGATGGGGTCTCCAGAACTGGACGCAGTACTCCAGATGGGGTCTCACCAACGGTCTGTACAGAGGGATAACAACTTCCTGTTTTCTGCTGGTGATGTCTCTCCCTATGCATCCCAGTATACCCCCAGCTCTCCCTACTGCCTTCTCACATTGCTTGCGAACCTTCAGGTCAGTTGATATGATTACCCCCAGGTCCCTTTCCTTTTTTGTTACTACCTCCCCCCATTGAGTAATCTTCCTCTGGGTTTTTGTTTCCCAGGTGCATTATTTTGCACTTCTTTGCACTGAATCCTAGCTGCCATACTTCCTACCATTCCTCCAACCTTGCCAAGTCCCTTCTCATCATTTCCATGCCTCCTTGTGTATCAACCCTGTTGCAGATCTTTGTGTCATCTGCAAAGAGGCATACTTTTCCTTCCAGTCCCTCTGCAAAGTCACTTAAAAAAAGACATTAAAAAGGACTGGACCCAATACTGAATCCGTGGTACCCCACTAGTAACCTCTCTTTCTTCAGAATGGACTCCATTTACAATTACCTTCTGTGTCCTGTTGTCCTGCCAATCTTTTACCCAGGCTACCACCCTGGGACCCACTCCCAGGCTGGTTAATTTGACTATTAATCTTTTGTGTGGGACTGTGTCAAATGCCTTGCTAAAGTCTAGGTAGGCCATGTTCACAGCCACTCCCTGGCGTACTACTTTGGTCACCCAGTCAAAGAAATCAATTAGATTCGTCTGACATGACCTTCCTGCTGTGAACCCATGCTGCCTTGGGTCCTGTGCCCCACTGGCCTCTAGGTACTCAACAATTCTTTCCATCAGAAGTGATTCCATCACTTTCCCTACCACAGGGGTCAAACTGACAGGTCTGTAGTTTCCTGCCTCTGTCTTGGTCCCATTTGTGTGAAGGGGAATCATATCCGCCTTCCTCCAGTCCTCGGGTACCACACCATCCTCTCAGGATTTGTTAAAAAGGGTAGTCAGTGGTTTCACTAGTTCTCCCCTTAATTCTTTTAGAATTCTGGGGTGAATTCCATCAGGCCCCATTGCTTTGTCCACCTTCAGTTTTAGGAGTTCTTTCAAAACCCTTTCTTCTGTGAAAGGAATGGGATTGAGCACCCTATCCAGAGTGCTTCTGTTAATTGGATTAGGTACCTCCCCTCCTCTTTTGTGAACACTGAGCAGAAATATTTGCTTAGTATCCCTGCTTTTTCACTATCCTCCTCTGCCCACCCACTGTTCATTCTATTCAGCCTCACTATCCCCCCCCTTTGTCTTTCTATGCTCCCTGATGTACCTATAAAACATTTTATCCCCCTTCTTAACCCAGCTGGCTATCCTTGCCTCAGTTTGGACCTTTGCTATTCTGACTTCCCTCCCTGCTTCCTTTTTCCTTAACTGGTACAGCTGTCTGTCCTGCTCCTTCTGTGTTTCCTTATACTTCCTGAATGCTATCTTTTTCTCTCTGACTTTCCCCGCCACCTCTTTTGAGAACCATAGTGGCTTTTACTTTCGTTTTGATTTGTTTATTTGCTTCACATAAAGGCTTGTTGCCTCTGTGATGGCAGTTTTGATGATTTCCCATTGTTGCTCCACACCTGCTTCTTGCCTGTTTGCTAGTGCTTTTCTGAGGCACTCTCCCATCTTGCCAAAGTCAGCCATCCTGAAGTCCAGTACCCTCACTTTTGTATGGCTGTACTCTATAGCGAAGTTTAACGTGAACCACACTGTTTGATGGTCACTTGTTCCCAGATGGCAACCCACTTCTAGATCTGAGATCCTCTCACTGTCCCCATTTGAGTGCATGAGGTCTAAGACTGCTCCCTCACGAGTGGGTTCTGAAACTAGCTGTCTGATGTATGCCACCTGTAGGGCATGGAGAATGGCCTTGCTCTTGGATGTGGCTACAGCAAGTGTGCTCCAGTTAACATCTGGTATATTCAGGTCTCCCATCAACAGTATCTCCCCTTTCTCTGCCATCCTAAGAATGCCTTCTATCATATCCTTGTCCATTCCCTTCCCCTGACCTGGGGGTCTGTATACAACCTCTGTGCAGATTGTGGTGCCACTTCCAGTCTCCAAAGTGACCCACAGTGCCTCCTCTCCTCCCTGTTTACTTCTTTGTTCAGTTGCTTTTATCCCTTCCTTTACATAGAGAGCTACTCCTCCCCCTCCTTGTCTCTCCTGTAGGTTACGTACCTTGGTATGTTAACATCCCAGTCATGGTTCTCTGTGTACCATGTTTCTGTGACTTCTACGATATCCAGGCATTCCTCTTCCATCAAGACCACCAGTTCAGGGAGCTTGCTGCCCAGACTACGGGCATTGGTACTCATTATCCTCCATTTCCTGATGGCCTTACTCCTTTTTTGCCCCATCCCTGTCCTTCTTGCCTTTGTGACTTTTTCCATTTACCCCTGCTCTTCTCCCTATCGACATCTCTATGTTGGTGTTTACCGCACTTACTACCGTGACTTTTTTTGGGGGGGCTAGGATTTCCCTGCTCCTTTCTAGTGTCTTCCCCCTTGGCTAGTTTAAATACTTGCCAATGAAGCATTTAAACCTATCACCTAGGATCCTGGTTCCCCTCCTGGACTGATGCAGCCCATCATACCAGTATAGGCTTCCATCACTCCAGGTGTACCCCCAGTCCCCAATGAAGCCAAATCCCCTGAGCTCTGCACCAGTTTTTCAACCACTGATTGAATCCCATGGTGTGGAGCACCCTAGCCTCTCATACACCACAGACAGGCAGCACCTCTGAGAAGGTTACTGTGCGTGCTACTTTTCTAAGGGCCCTCCCCAATTCCACAAACTCTTCCTGCACTGCTCCGATCCCTTTCTTAGCCAGGTCATTTGTTCCTAGGTGGATAATGACATCCAGCTTCCTCCCCTGTGCAGCTGCTCTGGCAATCCTGAGGATTCGCTCCCTGTCTCTCCAAGCCATGGCGCCAGGCAGGCACCTTACCTCTCTCTCCCCTTCCTCCCCAAGTTCTACCTTCCTAACAATGGAGTCCCCCACCAGGAGTTGTTTCCTTCCCCTGTGGGTTCCCATGCCACCCTCCTGTGGGTCTCCTTTGTGAAGGTTCCCAGCATCCTCCTTGGTCTCCACTGTGGGTGCCGCCATAGAAGAACCACACTTTGCCAGAATGGCATAGGAAATGTGGAGAGGTACAACTGGAGGGATGCACCTCTGTTACACCACTCTCACCCTCCCTGAGCCCACTGTGGTCCAACCGCTCCTCTTTCTTGACAACCTCTGAGGCAACGGCTGTGGCCCTGGTGGTCCTTGGATGGAAGAGGAGGTCCCACAAATCCTGGCCAACTCAGCCTGGAGATGAGCAACCTCCCCCCTCAGCCCAGAGAGGTGCCTGCAGATGGGACAACACCGCATCCTCCAGAACGTCTCACAGAAGACTGCTGCTCCACAGCCACTGCACTGCACTACTCCCATCATGTCTTATTTCTGGCCCCTTCACTATTGTTTTGAATCATTACTCTTTCCTCTGTTTTTTTTTTTTTTTTTTCTTAGTGAGCTGACATAAAGCTCACAGTGGTGGGTGGCATAAGGGAGACCAGTTATGAATCGAATAGCTTGATGGTAGAGTACATCCAAATTAGAGAGGAAGAGCTTTGGGCTTTGGCCATACAGATAATCTGCATAATCTGAAAGAGGCAAGAATGTAGTCTGGACCAACCTAGTTTTAGCTTCTAGTGTAAGTAGATTTTTAATACGGAAGAAGAGACCAAGTCTCTGTTTCAATTTTTGAGAGAGTTCATTGAGTTCACTGGATAGTACAGGATCATTCCTGTGTATTGTTAATCCTGGCCTGATGAAAGGAGAATGTTAAAAAAAATCTGTTATTGTTGTGGCATAGCATGTTAAAATTGATACTTTTAAAAATAAAAATGTCATAAAGTTTTCTGCCTCCCAAACCCCTTAGGTTTGTGTGGCCCCCTCCCCAGAGAAATCCTTGATGTGCTCCTGGCTCACTTGGCACTGTATGAAAACTTTCAGAACTGCCGGGCTCCAGTTGATCACAGGGTTGGGGCCGAGAGTGTCTTTCTTTACCTGACTCTGTTCATTGTCCTGTGGGTGGTGGTGAGGTGGATGATGATGCCAGTTATTGTGTGTGCAGAGCTAAGTGTGCTTGACTGAAAATTTGCTGCTGTGTTATCCTCTGGTTTGGGGGGGCACAAAGAGGAAGATAGGATGCCATGGTACAAAACAATTGGGGGCACACTGTGTGAGATAGCATTGCAGTCTTTTTTCTGCTGAGTCCAGAAGCAGTGAGGGAGCAGGGTAAATGTGCAATAATTAGAGTATTTTCTTGGCTTGCTTTTTTTTCCTGTATAAGTGATCAAAATTTACCATTACGGTTGGGGCTAGTGCAACCATCTGCGGGCTAGTGCAATTTTGAATCAACTTGTCCTGCTGGCTAGTGCAAAAAAAAGTTAAGGTTGACCCCTGGGTGTAAGCCACAAATGAGGTTATCTAAATTCAAACTGCTCGAGTGTAGATAAATAATTTTATTTAACTAGTTCCCCATTGCATATTCAAATTATGCAATAGGGATCTAATTTTTGGGAGCAGTTTTTTTATTTTTTTATATTTCATTTAGCAGTTATTTTTTAAATAAAGTACAGAGAATTTTTTGTACGCTATTCATACCACGTCCTTCAGCACGCCACTTCATTGGCTCTGATGTTGTGTGTGGGAGAGTTGAACAGTTAGGAAAACATGGTGGCTCTGTTTCTTGCTTAGCGAGGGAGGAGCTGGTACAGTGTTTATTTGGCAGTATATTTTATTATTTTATTTTTTTATTTATTTATCCAGTTGATCCTGCATTTATAAGTCAGGGTTTTTAAATATCTGGTTGATCTTGTGCTTTGAAATGTGTCAGAGAGTTTTAAAATATGGGATATTTTTTAAATGGCTGTTGCTAACAGAGGAGGAACTAAAATTCTGCTGGCAAGAACCTGTGGTTGCCAGTGAGGAGGATTTTACTGATGCAGTTGTCTTGTTCGGAATGGTTGTAGAAATGAAACTAAATGAAGCAGTGCCGACTGGTGGGCAGGGGGTTCATGATGTAAGAACTATGTCTATAAATGGCTGATGACATAAGAACTATTTGTATAAACAGCTGATGACCTAAGAACTGTGTGTATAAATTAACTTTATACTCACAGTTACTCAGATAAACAGATTTATCACACACCTTTTATGTCCACCCCATTGCATTAATAATATATATTTATACCACAGGGGTGACAGCTATCTCAGTAGGATATCCTGTGTTATTTCCACTGCAGTGAGGATAAATCCTGATGACACCAGCAGAGTGAGGATATCTACATTTATCCATACTCTGCTGATGTCACAAGAGTGAGGATAAATGCACTGCAGCTTGCATTCTAAAGGAAACTGCTTCAGAACAAGTTTCTCTTTCTCACTGAAGCTGCAACTTACTCAGTTAGCTTTGCAAAAGACTCTCACCTATGTCCCATTGGGTTTCTAACATTGCTAGCCCATTACTGTGCTGATGTCAGCTTCAAAACAACCTGAATTCTAAATCAAAGTCTTTTACAAAGCAGGTTCTGTTTCTCAGTGTTACCTGCAGCAGTTTGTCTTTCTCACTGAGCCTCTGACTCACTCAATTAGCTTTGCAAAACACACTCACCTGTGTTTCTGACTCCCAGTCCATTCAGAACACACACACACACACACACACACACACACACACACAGAATGAGCAGAAAACACACAGAATCAGAAGACATGTTCCTAAAGCTCTCACCCTGTGGGTATAAATCACACTTTACATGATGGGCAGATCATGGGATATGGAAATATTCTCACTCCTGCCCTCGTGAGCTGTGCCTTTCACTCATGTTCCGGCACTCGTGGAGACTATTATATTACTCTGCAGGAGTGAGAATATTTTCCATATCCCACCCTGCCCATCATGTATCCTATAATAATATATATATATATATATATATATATAACACACACACACACACACACACACACACACACACTATGTATGTTTGTATGTATCTATGTACAGTGCTCCTTCTTTTGTCCATCAACCTTGGTACACACGAAAATTTGGCAGATAAAAGAAGGCGTCGGATAATAGAAGGCCCGCCCTTGGCCTAGCAGTGGACAGCCCTCACTATTTCTAGCCTACAGGCTCCTCACCTCCTTTGGTTACCATATAGTTGCACTGGACTATGAATGCATTGTATTATGTATAAGACAAGGCCTCCCTGAGGCGACTTACTACCAACTCATATCATGCTTTGCTTTAGCTACCAACTGTATAGGTCTTAACCGCTCATTAGGTAAATATGTCAATTGGTCTGCCCTGTTTTAGCTACCAAATGTATAGGCATTAACCCGTGCTCATTGTATTTATACTCTGTATGATTGCTCACCCACATTTATTGTATATATGTATGTACTGTATGAATGTCTATGTTTTATTCTGACATGGAGCCTTTGGAAACAAGTCTATGACTCAAAGGGTTGTAATTCCGATTTCCTAAATAAATAAATAAATAAATAAATAAATAAATAATAGAAGGCAGGTATTTTCCCAGCAATATTCAAGAACACCATGGAGTTCTCCATACAAACTCCACCCCAACACTATATGCTCAGTGGCAAGCACAGTTTTAAATTTTGAAAGTGATGGAATCGGATACAAAAATCCTTGAAATTAGTTCACCCTTTGTCGGTAGCTGCTTTTAAAACAAGCTATGCCTCCTTTTTCAAGGAATCCTGTAATTGTTATCATTAAACCAGTCTTGTTCCATCTTGGAAAACTGGGGGCAAAATGCTGGTTACGCACCGCTCTTTTTCCCACTCACACCTCTAGCACTTACCAGTACTCATTATCTCTGCAATTTTGATCTTCATTCAACATGGCTACAATATGGGTTTAGAACCGAAACTACTCCATAACTTTAGTACTATCCCCCCCACCCCGGTTACCCATCAGGTAGATGCTCTGAAAATATGCTCCTCTGAACCAGCACTCTAAGTCCTCAATTTCCTCTCCCTACAGTACCTCCTCTAGATCATGCTCTAAAATTGCCCTAGTGCCCAGCACTTCATAGACTTCTATATCGCCTCAATTACTGGCACTTCCTCCCCATACCCTTTTACTGCCCTATCTTCTTCCGCCACTCATCACCACATCATCCAGTACTGTATTTGCCGCTGTCCTCCCTCCTATGGTAGCTTTGGGCTTGAATTCCTTTACTTGAGCACAGTTATCTCACCAGCTCATTGATCTTGGGAAATCTATATAATGTACGTATTATGGCTAGCCCTCCTGATTGCATCATTTAATCTAGTATGGACCAAGGAAATGTCTGTATATACTGTAAATACTATGTCTAATCCTGATTATACCATTTAATCTGCTGTTGACCAATGAAATGTGTATACACTGTAAATATCGTGTCTAGGCCTACTGAAGGGATCACCTAGTCTCTGTAATTCTATGCTATTTTACCCCTTGACTTTTGTTCAGTGTAAGTGTGACTATATGTTTTGTCCAGATCCACCTTGGAAATGAACTTTGCTCAATGATGTTCGCCTGGTAAAATAAAAATGTGATTGATTGAGAGGAGCAAGCACCAGAGAGAGATTTGGGGGTAAATGAAAGGAGTCAGAGAGCTCAGGATCCTTGAAAGGAGGAATGCAACACTCAGACAAACAAGAAACAGCATTTGTTTGTGGCAAGGCTGTTACTTTAACTTACCGATGAGCAGGCTGGCGGTAAGCAAGTTTTCTCAGGCAGTAAGTGAGGACGTTTCAGGCAGTTGCAACAGTGCTGACGCTAACAGCACTTTAGATGAGGGAGTTAGTTCCAGGAAAGTGGAAATAAATTATGTGTACTATATATAAAAAATATATTGCAACATAAAAACATGGCAAATGTCAAGTGCAAAAAAACAGGCACATGGAAAGATGCTGACAGCACTTTAGGTAGAGCACTGTGTTAATTCAAAAAGTGAATAAACAGTGTTCCATCAAAATATCAAATGTGCGTTTTCAGCATTCTATCATAAGTGCTGTCAGCATTTTCTCTCTTTCCGTGTGCCTATGTTTTCTTTCCCGTAGTCTATTTTGTCACTGCCAGCACTGAATGATCCTGAGCTCTATTGGGTCTTCTGAGTTCCACCGGCATCCCACCCCAAATCTCAGCTACAACTAAACGAAACTCACAACACATAAACACAGCAAATATCCTTAGTTAAAGAGACCTATCCTAAATTTGCATTACCTTCCTATGTACAACTGGCCGTACTGCTTTCCCACTTTATATCTGAGTAGTTTAGCCTGTCAAACTGGTCCGAAGTCTTGCTCTCCATCATTTTTCTGTCAGATCCCTACTGTGATTACTAACTCCATAACCACTTTCTTACTCTCACTGACTGCTCTTTATTTGCTTAAGATGAATTACTTCAATCTTACCCCTCTCCTATTAGCATTCATCCTTATTTTGACTGGCTGCACTAGTACCTCTACTACATTGCTGCCTGACTGCCCAGCACTGTCTTAGGACATACCCCTTACCCTGTGCTCTAGTATATCGCACACTGATGTCGCCCACACTTGGTTAGTCACCCATACACCTCATGAGGCCATGCTAACTGTTTGTCCACCAATACTTTAGCCACATCGTATATTGTTTCTCATCCCTGTAAGTAACAACTCCCAAATTATGCCTTACCAGTTGTGCTCAAAATCTATCTCCTCCCCTAAAAGTGCTAGTTTTAGTGATGTGCCCTTACCTAGTAATACTCAGTTTGCAAAGGGACAAAATAAGTACCCGCTCCCCCCACCAATTACCAACTTAGTCTTCACCTGTACTAAAGTAAACATGCACATAACAACCACTAGAAACCGTGCAAAGGTTATGACACACTTAAAATGGCAGGCGATAAGACTGGCCTGCCTCCTATTACTCATGTTGGGTAATGTCCACCCTAACCCTGAACCTATGTCGTACTGGCAGGATCCTCCAAAACATCACACCGGGCTAACTATAGCCACTATCAATATCTGTAGTTTGCAGGCAAAATTCAACTCAATCCAAGTGTGAGTCACCCAACACCAACCTGACATCCCCTCTGTAGTGGAGACTTGGCTAACCCCTAGAGTCCCTGACACTGCCATATAACTACCTGGGTACAACATTTTCAGGCATGATAGGCTTGGTAAACATGGCGGTGGATGTGCAATATACTTGAAGGAACATCTCCAGGGGCAAATGCTACCACACATTACAACCAAGTGCAATACCAAACTATTGCCTGTAAAGATACTGCTTGGAAAATATGGGAAAACACTTACAGTTGTATCTTCCTACATCTCACCTAAGCACAAGTCAGTGGTTTCAAAGCTGCCACTGACTACCTCGTTGGGTACACTTCTAACACCCAATCTATCATGTTGGGGGATTTCAACATCAACTGGATCTCTCCAGAAATTGTTCCTTATAAAGATATCCTAGCCTCAATACATGCTACTCAATTAGTGAGCACTCCTACTTGGATAAACTACCAGAATGGCACAAGTACCCTCATCGACTGGCTGATCACCAACTGTCCTAAAAGAATAAGCCATCTTTCAATGCTCCCTGATTCCCTCAGTCATCACTCCCCTATCCTCTTTACCTGGTCTAATAAGTCCCTTAAGGTCCCGACCAAGACCGCCATCAGTAGACTACTAAAAAGAGGAAGCTGGAGACACTAAAAGTGCACCTAAGTAGCCATGACTGGAGTTTCTTAAACACCACTGCTGATATTGATGAAGTCCTAGAACACTTTATCCACAAATTTAATTAATCCTGTGATATATATGCTCTTCTCACTAAGCATAGGATCAGGTGCCCTCAAAACTCATGGATCTGCCCACAACTACTTGACCTCATGAAATACCTGGACAACCTATGGTTCAAATCAAGAAGTTCTGGCTCAGCTGTTGACATCCAGAAGTATAAGGAGGCCTGTAATAGCTGTATATGGGCAATCCAGAAGCCCAAAAGCCATTACTTTAAAAGTGAGCTGGAAAACTCCTGGGGAGACAGTAGGCGTTTCTGGGATAATATCAAAACACTATCTGGTAAACCCAACAAGACATCTCCTTTCTTAATAAATGTTGATGCTATTCCTACCCAGGACCCAAGGACTATTGCCAGAACTTTTAGTAAGGCATTCACTGACCTGAGTGGTGTCCTACCCCCAGATTTCCTTCTGCCTCTGAGAAATAGTAATCTTACAAACACCTCTTCCCAACTAGGCTCTCAACCCCCTTTCAACCTTAAAATAGTCACACCATCTGTGGCCAAGAAGTATATCACAAAGGTGCTTGGTAAATCAAGGTCTAGTAATGGCGGGCTTGATCTCAAGCTATTAGAACTTACACTTGATGTTATCCTTGCTTCCCATCACCAAAATTCTAAATCTATCCCTTGTAACTGGGAAGCTCCCATGTGTCTGGAAGGCAACGGTAGTCACACCTGTACACAAAGGTGGTGATAGAACTAATCACACAAACTATCGCCCTGTCGCTATACTCCCCCCATGCCGTCAAAGGTGCTGGAATGTATTATTTCAGACTAACTAGTTGAATACCTTGACAAATATTAGCTGCAATGCTGTCAACAGCACGGTTTCTGGAAACAACATAGTACTTCTACCACCCTCATGGAATTCATTGGTTACATACATAGCACTCTTGATCAGGGGCTCTTGGTGGGGGCTATATATATAGACCTCACCAAGGCATTCAACACAGTTAATCATGAACTGCTCCTTACTACAGGTCTCTCCCCAGAATCAGTGACCTGGTCCCGGAGTTACCTCCAAGGGAGAGTACAAAAAGTCAAAATTGACGACGTCTGCTCTGATAACCAGTGTGTCTCCACAGGTGTGTCGCAGAAATCCATCCTTGGACCTGCTTTTTAGTCTTTTTATTAAACGGCTCCATGTAGCCATCAGTGACCAAATACTGCTTTATGGAGACGATCCTGTGCTTTATTTGTGCCACTCAGACCCTGCTGAGCTGGAACACCAGATGCAGACTAACTTCTCCATGGTTGAAAAATGGTTCTCAGACTCAAAGCTACTCCTAAACTATAAAAAAAAAGAAAACCATGTTTTTTGTTTTCAGCCACAATGAACATAGGAACTACCAACTACATGTTGTCAACAACCAAAATTCCCCCCTAGAGATGGTAGACCATTTCAAATATCTGGGAGTAATGCTAGATAGTGCCCTGTCCTACTCCTGTCATTTCGACCAAGTTGCAAAAACTGCAAATGCTGAGCTGGGTCTACTCTTTAGAAACAAGCTCTGCCTTACTAATGATTCCCTAAAAATAGCAGTGTCTAGCTCTGTGCTGTCAGTCATTGATTATGGCCTGGTGGTGTATGGTGCTGCAACTCCCACGACTCTTAAGAGACTTAAAACAACCCTCAACAAAGCCTGCAGGCTTGTGTTGGGTGTGCATCGTCTCATCCACATATGCAAACTATACATCCAAAGTAGCTGGCTTAACCTAGACTGTCATATTTGGTACCAGATGTGCTTGCTCACAAAAAAAAAAAAAAAAAAAAAATCAGTATTTGGCCATACCCCAGCTGGAGTAAGGAACCTCCTCAAACAATCTAACTCATCCAGGTGCACTAGGGGTCATAACAGCCAAACCCTGAAAGTCCCTTTTCATAGAACCTCTCAAGGTCAAAGGTCCTTTGAATATCATGCACCAATCTGGCTCAACTCTGTCAGCAAAGAACTGCTTGCAGAAACCAAACCTGGCCTATTTAAAACAAAGCTTCAATTTGCAACAACTCTGACCAATGCCAGCGACTGTGACTCCTAGCTCCCTTCCTCTCTGTATTACCTTGACTTTCTCCTTTCTATCTCTCCTTATCTCCATTCCCTCCTCCTTCCTCACCTTATCTTCCTTGACTTTTACCTCCACTCTCCCTCTAATCTCTTCGCTGCCTATACCTCTCTGGCCTCTTTTGAACCGATGAGTAACTGGCCCTGCTGCTCTTAGTCTCCAGTACTTATTCCATCTTCCATATTTTCAATTTTCCCATTCTGGTTTCCTCCCTTCCCCTCCATCACACTTCTCTCTATTCATTCTTCCCCTGTCTCTACCCCTCTCCCAAACCATTCGCTGCCTTACCTTCCTCCAACTTCAACCTGTAGGATCCTATGTTCCTCTTGTAACCCATATCCTGTAATAAACTGTACCTAATTTAGCACTTCATGTATCTTGGCTACACTCCTTGCAGCCAGACTTGTGTTTGCTCTTTGGCAATAGATCTATTCTTATTTGAACAGGTCTGGCTACTTTGATATTTTTTGCAACAAGTTTGTGCAAGCCTGCTTGTTTATTTAGTTAGTCCACTTTATTGTTTTAGTCTGTTCATTCACTTCTGTTTTAACTGTATGTATTATTGTTTCATTGTTTTCTTATTATCATGACGTGGAGCCTCTGTAAACGAGTCTATGATTCAAAGGTTTATTCCAAGATTGAAATAAAAAAATAAATAAATCTAAAGCAAAAAGTTATGAACTGGAACCTTACATGATGCATGTAAAAGATCCTTCCAAGCTCTATGGCTTCATTTTGTGCTGTGACCAAGGATAACTTATCCCCCACCTTGACTCTTTTCCCTTCCCTTCCCTGACTCACTTGCGGTACTGGACATGTATTTACTTAACAGTAGTACTTAAATAAATCTCTGAACTCCATTTTAAGCTAAAAAGCTAAACTCCTTTCTCTCACTGATAGCACAGGGGTTTCAGCACTGCAGCCACTTATAATCCTGTCACTCTGGCACCACCTGGCAGATAAGAGAGAGAGAGAGAGCTCAACACTGCTCCCAGTACAATTTGTGCAGTACCCATACCTGGTAGATGATGGACAGTGAAGGTTGCAGTTAAAATGGTAGAATTAACACAACGGCAGAATGGTGAACAGCAGTGGGTTGATGGTAAGTGAGGGTGGTGGGTAAATGAGGGCAGATAAACGAGGGAGCACTGTACAAGAGGCAGTGACACCTAGTGGCCAGTACAGAACTGCAACCTGGGAGATCCCAGGTTCAAATCCCACCAGTGCAACTGCCTCTCTGCGTGACCTTGAGCAAGTCACGTAAACTCCCTGTACTTCAGGTGCTCCTAGTTGTAAAATTGAGTAGAAGCTCCTTACCCCAGAGAAAAGTGCAGTATAATAACTGGTCAGCAATTTTTCCCACTGCTTGACCCAGTTATAATTTGCAGTTATAACGGCAAACACATGCCATCTCAAGCAAATAAGAGCTGCATCTTGATTGGCTCTGTACTCCTCCTAGGCAGGCTGAACAGTTCAACAAACATGGCAGCTTCTCATCCTGTGGAACGAGGTGCCACCAGACTGGGACACCTATTCATTTTGTTTTTTGTTTTTTTTTGTACAAAAGAAAACAGCATTTTCACAGTCTTAAAACTTATTTGGTTGACAGTACCATTCCAAAGCCGCACAACACAACTTGCATGAAGAACAGCCACAGAGTCTCCAATGAAGGTAGGCACGATCGCGATCACCACTGCAACCTAAATATCTACTGTAAATACAGTGCTCCACAAATAGTAAATGTAAATGTACAATTTTTTGGCTAAAAAAGAAAAAAAAAAAACTGTAAAGAGAGGACTGTCTCTTAGAAAGACAGTGTGTGTATGTTTGTGTGTGTCCGTGTCTGCCTGCATGAGTGAGACAGCACCAAAACCAATGTTGGGAAAAAATTGCTGACCAGCAATTATAAAACATAAAAGATGGGGAAGTGTGCTTTTAACTCAACTTTAATGGTTGCCCTTGGTGTGGGATGCTTTAATAAACCCCTCGGACTTTGCCCTCGGTGTTTATGTAGCATTCCACACCTCGGGCAACCATTAAATTCTCATTAAGCACAATTCCCCATCCATTATTCTATATGTTATACCTGCTGGACAACTTTGTCGAATCAATTGTAATCACAAGTACAGCTGGTCTGGGTAGCATCCACTTACTGAACACCACTCTGTTAGCTTGCTTTGATTACTGTTGGGATGTACTTACCGTTAAAGTTTGTTTTTACCATGTATATCTCAGCCTGTATGTAATCCAGTCTTCTCCATTCTGCATCTAGAGGTATTGGTGGCATTATAGAAATATAGAAATAAAGAATTTGATGGCAAATAAGGACCAGTTGGCCCAACCAGTCTGCCCATTTCTCCCTACCTACACTATTACCACAGATCATGTCCAATCTACAGCTCCTTCTCACTCCCTCCCTCTTCCATTCCACTATGATTCCCTTGTGCTTATCCCATGCATTCTTGAACCCCACTACTGTTTTTTCCCCAGTCATCTCTGCTGGTAGGCTGCTCCAGGAATCTACCACTCTTTCTTTGCAGAAGTACTTCCTCACACCTCTTTTGGATCTACCCCCCTCCAGCTTCATAGCATGTCCCCTTGTTCTTGAGCACCTTTTCGTCTGAAAAACACTTCCCTCCTGTGCCTTATTTACCCCCCGTGGGATGTATTTAAATGTCTCTATGATATTCCCCCTCTCCCTGCTCTCTTCCAGGGTGTACATATTAAGGTCCGTTAGTCTCTCCTAATTAGGTTTTAGATGCTGACCCTGCACCATTTAATTCTCTCTTTTGGACCACCTCCACTCTGTCTATGTCCTTCCAGAGATGTGGTCTCCAGAACTGGATACAGTACTATAGGAGAGGGTCTTACCAGTAATCTATACAGAAGCAACACTACTTCCCTCTTTCTGCTGGTGATACCCCTCCCTTTACATCCTAGCATCCCACTAGCCCTTCCTACTGCCTTGTTGCACTGCCTAGCCACTTTTAGGTCATCTGATATGATTACCTCCAGGTCTCTTTCCTGCTTGGTGGTCATCAATACCACTCCACCACTTTTGTACTCCACCCCTGGGTTTCTGCTCCCTAAGTGCATTATTTTGCACTTTTTCACATTGAAATACAGCTGCCATACCTTTGACCACTCCTCTAGTTCTCAGGTCTCTGCTCTTCTTTTCCAGCCCTTTGTAGTATCCACCCTATTGCAGATGTTGGTGTCATCCACAAAGAGGAAAACCTTCCCTTACAGCTCCTCTGCAATGTCACTTATAAAGACATTGATGAGGACCAGTCCCAACACTGATCCCTGAGGCACCTCACTGGTCACCCTCCCTTTTTCAGAGTGAACTCCATTTACCACCACCCTCTGTCACCTATCCCCTAACTAATTTTTTTATCCAGTTTACCACCTTTGAACCCACTTCCAAGCTACCCGGCTTGCTTACTAGTCTCCTGTGTGGAACACTGTCAAAAGCCTGACTGAAATGTAGGTAGACCATGTCCACCACTCCACCCTGATCTAGTTCCTTGGTCACCCTGTCAAAGAACTCTATCAGATTTGTTTGACTTGACCTCCCCTCTGTGAATCCATGCATCCTTATCCAGGGTGGGGGAGGGAAGTTACAGACCAATCTCTTTCATCTTATCATGCCACTACAGGTCAGGGGGAAGAGAACCAGGAGCATTAGAGATCTCAGGGCACCATGAATGGAGTGACCGTACAAACAAACTGTTGTCCACACTTAGAGCTGGAGTCAAGCAAGTGCTGTAAGTGGTTTATTTAGCCTTCTACTGATGTCACTTAGGTCCTTAAAAGGACTATTTCACTTTGCAGGCCACTTTAACCTTAGATTTCCAGTATCAACTAAATTCATAACAGGTTTGGCGCTTGAATTATCCTGCCTACAAATATATATGATTGATACTGCTGCACTTTGACATTGTTGCTGCCATTCATTTAGAACTGCTACTTTGTTACCATTACCAAACCTTCTGCTAACAGTGCCCTATGGAAGAACATTATACTACAGGACTCAGCACACTTATGGCATCTTCCCCAGGCAAGGCAAGACACTATCCGGAAGGAATAAAATTCCCTGCTTAAATTTTTAAATGCCAGCTATTAATGCTATTTGTGGAACTTGAAACCAGCTTATAGCTTCTACTTTATATATTGCACCAGTCAGTCTAGCCCTTGCACGATGCCTCACTTGCACTATATGACCTTGGGCTCCTTAAATGCCCAGCTCAACTGCTGTGGAATTTGATTTACCTAATCTTACCATGCACAGTGGTGCCTGCTGGTTGCTCAGTTTTTGCTAATTAAGCAATAATGCCCGACAGGGTGTGTGTTGTGCTGGGATAATAGCACGCCTCAGGTGTTTGGGCATGAGGCCGCAGGCAAGTGCATCCAATACCCGAGGCGTGATGTTATCTCAGCACAACACACACCCTGGAAGGCATTATTAATATTATACAATGGCGTGTTGTAACACAGAATAAAAAAAATAATTTTAAAGAATGTTTTTGTTAGTGTGGAAGAATATTTTTGTTTCTTAAGAGAAGATGCAAAAAAAAAGTAACTAATGGTCATCATGGTCCTCTACATTGGTTCACAGTGCTGAGACTAGACCCGTGATGTTGTGCTGGGATAACATCATGGGTCCAGTCCCAGACTGACCAATAAGAGACCAAGATTCTTTCTTGCCATTGTATAATGAATTATCTGACTCCCTGGAAGTTCACTTTGGGTTCTTCTGTGTGTAGGATACTTTGTGTAGCCTGCCTGTTCCTGAACAGTGAGTGGACCTGCCAGAGCTCCACAGTGATCTATTTTGAGAGGAGGCCCATGCTACTCCCTGCTGACTCCTTAGGTCCCTCTTGTGTGGAAATCTTTAGCTGGTTTGCCCCCACTTTGGGCAAGGTTATGGTGGCTTTCCTCCATAACTGGCTGGTGAAAGGCCGTTCCACATGCTGGAGGGATGAGGAGAAGCTGTGCTTCTCTCTGGACCTACTTCTCTCTCTCTCTCCTCTTATCTCTGGATTTGTAAAAAAAAAAAAAAAAAGGCACCAAACACTATGGACCCTCTGGCTTCCAGGCCCAGCTAGACATCTTCAATATAGGTAAGGATAACAGGGTATAGCCATGAGTATTCATATCCTAGCCTCATATGGCAAGCTGTAAAGCAACAGGACACAAACATCCAGGACGACTCAAACATCCAGGCACTCCATCTCCTACTGAGGCCCTGCAGGAAACAACTCTGGAATACGTTAACCCTTCAGAGTGATTTTTAGTAACCTACCTTGAACACAGGAGTGAGAGGCTGGTTACATGTACGTAACTCTTCTTGCTGGACTATGTCAACCTGTTGACTGCTGCTGTCCTCCCTAGGACCCCCAAAAAATGATATATTGCATCTCATGGGGTCATCCCAGTTGAAGTTGTTTCAACTAAATAAATAAATAATAGGTTAGTAAAGACAGGGTCAGTTTCATGAGTCAAAACATTGACTATCCAGTCACGTTAGTTGCAGTATTGGATAGTGGAAGACAGGAAATCACGGATAGGCCAAGGTTCCAAATTATTCTTGCCCTGGTACTCTCTAATGGTGGTATTTATTTTTCATCAGTCACGCAGTTTGACCAGAAGAGCATACTGAGCTGCAAGCAGCTCCTGTTCAAATGCAAGGAAAGCACAAAAACGGATGGCACTCGTGCACATCAGATAAGCAAAATGCTGAATCCACAAATAGTTTTCAAAATTTATTGTTGCAACATGTCTCCCTCCTATTTGTGTTGCTACGGTAAATTTTAGAAGCTATTTGTGGAGTCAGCATGTTGTTTATCTGATGTGTTTGAGCGTACTATTGTTTTCGTGATTTCTTGGTATCAGGTGTATAAATGGCAGCACTGGGCCCATATTCAGTCAGGGTGTTCATCTCCGTATTTTCATATGTATCCTGGGGAAAGGAACAAGGAAGTAATGAATATAGACAAAGGTACAAAAAGTGCAAAAAATAATACAGTCAGTACAGTTATTAGAGATACATGTGCAAAGTAGGCTGTGTAAAAAGGTGTTCAGTGATAAACCTTAAAATTACACACAGGCTCATAGGAGATTGCAGAAAGGGTGAACAAAATTGTCCAAAATATACAAGGAGTTCTTTAAATAATCATTAGTGGTGTCTTCATTACTATACCAGCCATCTATCTCTGTAATTTATATGAGGTGCATACAGTGTCACAGAGGATCACAATAACCAGAGAATGAGGATTACCCACACAACATAATCACTTAACATGAAACATGAACTTGGCTGACGGTTACCTTCTGATACTCAGTCATGCTGCTTGAGGCTTGTCACGTGTTATTACAGTATGCTCTGTCTCAAACACGTAGTAGACCACGGAGAAAAACAATTCAGCAGTTTCACATTACACTTCCTCCTCTACAGGTGTAAACTTGACACTCTCCCAAAGGTATTCAATGCTTGCATGACTTTCAAGACATGTTGCTAGATAGTTCAATATCTATTCTGGCACCAATATATATATATTTATACAATAGGGGTGAGCATGTAACCTTGACAATAAAAACATGTATTCTCACTGCAGTGGAATAACTGTGATGACATAGACACTGTGGGGTTATTTCCTGATAAACCCACGGTGTCTACATCGCCAGCAAATATACTCACAATGGTGATGTCACCAGAGTGAGACTATCTACACTGCAGCCTGCATGTAATAGGTTCACAGTTTCTCTTTCTCACTGAATCCTGCAACTAACTCAATTAGCATTGTAAAAGACAATCACCTGTGTCCCATAGTTATTCTGACAATCCTAGCACATTACTGTGCTGCTCTAATCTTCAAACAAACCTCCATGATAAACCAGTTTCTCTTTCTGAGTGCTGACTGCAACAGTTTCTCTGTCTCAGTGAAGCCTGCAACTTTACTAAATAAACAGTCTGTTTCTCACTCCTAGCTGCAGGTAACAATTATCATTGCAAATCACATGCACCTGTTCCTCATACTATCTAACACTCCCAGCCTATTCAGAAACACTTACACACACAAACAGTGCTGCCTGTATAGCCTAGAGGTTAGAGTAACAAGCAATAAACCAATTTCCTACATCCAGCAGCCCAGACCAGTGCTTGATTCTCACAACTTCCATTTCAATACTGTGTGACTCTGAACAAATCACTTAACTGCCCAGTGCTCCCAGGCCCCCACCCCCAAAAAAATGTACCCAATTACCAAAATAAAGTAAATAGGGAGAGAACACAGAAAAAGTTCCTAAAATGTACTAGCCCTATTGTATAAATTGCACACATGATGTGCAACTTAGCAGAATATAGCAAATATTTACTGCGGTGAGTGAACGTATCATCACTGCCTTGGCACTCGTGATATTATCACAGTTCACTCTGCACTCATACAAATATTTGCCATATTCCACAGTCGTCCATCATGTATCCTCTCTCTCTCTCTCTCTCTCTATATATATATATATATATATATACATACACACACATTTATTTAGTTTTTGTTAACTGGGTAAGTGCACTAGACAAATCCTGCCTATTTTCAGGCATGACCCGGGGGAGGGGATGCAGATGAATGCCAACTGACCTTGAACCAGATTAAGCTGTTGGTGGCATTTTCAGTGAATGAAGGGAAATTTGACCAGGGCACCGTGGAAATTCCCTTACTCTTGTTTCCTGTGAGCAGGGGGAACTCTTTTTCCTGCGAGACTAAGATGGCTGCTGTCCTGGACCCTGGAGGAGGTGGAGGTGATGTAGCTCTCTGTTTTGTGGTTTCTGGTCCAGATCTCCAGCCTACTATGCCTGTTGGTTTGCCTAGTGCTTGCAGTAATAATTAATTGAACTCTGTGCCACATTAGTTGTTCGTACACCTCCTGATTCTCCTCCTGATTTTGGAACTCTCACCCAGATTTTGGACCAACATTCTCCTACAATTCTTGGCACCAGTACTAACACTATGTCTCCATCACATTTGAGACTGTTATATGAATAAAAACGTTCTCTCTTATGGCACTTCGTGCAAGAGGACGACACACTGCACTCTGCCCTGCCTACTACCTCTGCCCAGGCTGAATTACACTCTGGGCTATCGCACACATCAACAACGGGCTTACTTACAGCTCCTACCAGTACTGCTTCAGCTACTGCAGGCAGGCTCTCCTCTATGACTACTCATGGAGGTACTTCATTTCCAGACTCTGCATGGTCCCCTGCTTCCACTCTGCGTGCTGCAGGTTGGACTCAACTGCTTCCTGGTGCACCCTGGTCTTCTCCCCAAGTGGTAAGTGCGCAGGACATTATGCAGGGAAACACAGTCACTGAACAGCCTGCTGAATCCACTTCCTTCCCTCATTCATCCTCAGTGAGTTCGTTGCTCCTATGTTCTTCCACTTCGACACAAATTTCTGCTGTTGGCCAACCAACTCCTGAAACTTCGGGCCCTATGCAAGCTAAGGATTCTACTTCGGTACCGCATCCTCCACTGGCAGTACTCTCTTCTTTGACAGCTGATTCTATTCCCCACTTGGATAATCTTCCTTTGCCTGCTCTAAGTACAGGTGAGGCTTTGACTGACTGTCCCTTTCACCTCAGTGACCTGTTTCAGAACTTGGACGAACCAGCCCGACGTAGAAATGCAGTTCATCTGAAATATTTTGGTGACCTTTCTACTGCACCTAATAGGAAAACTGTTTTGCATTCCCTGTTGCGTGACTCTATGGGTATCTCAGCAAGTGATTTGTTTGCTTTCATACATATTAAAGGGGAATCAGTTTATGATTTAAGTTTTAAGACTGTTTCTACTCTAGAAAAACTTTGGATCGAATATGATGTGGTGAAGTCACAGCCTTTATGGACCCCCTTTATACTCATTCCTCTTACTAAACCTATGGCAAAACTGATTACTCTTCTTTTTCATAATGAAGGAGTGAGCATAGCGGATGTTCAATACTGGCTTAAGCAGTGCTGCGACATTCTCGAGGCTCCTTGTCCTATTTTGGACGAGGACCTTATCTGGACAGGGGGTTGGAAAGCTAAGGTGCAACTGAAGCAGGATGACAGGGGTATAGCTCATTTGCCAGGTAGTTTTTATATAGGTAGGGATAGAGGTTTGTGTTTTTATCCCGGTCAGCTCCACATCTGCCATAAATGCGGTTCTCAGATGCATTTGAGCCATACCTGCAACAAGCCAAGGTGCACTATTTGCTTGGCCTATAGTCATGTGAGTTTCGGTTGCCCTAACCCCCGGAGGTGTAATCTCTGTGATGAGACTGGTCATACTTACCATCAATGTCCGTGGGCTGACCATAATCATTTGGACCATCCCCCTCAGAATCAGGTATCCCTTATCATGGACTCTCAGACTCAGGTTCTTCACCAGCGTGAAGGGGACAGCCAGGTCGTAGTGCCCCCTCCCCCCAGTGAGGATCTTTCCTCTGCTTTTCCTGCTCTTCCAGTGGCAGATCCTGTGTTACAAAACCCGACCCCTCCTGGCACAGACCCGGTGCCTGGGGTTGTGCCCTCCGACCCCATGCCACTTCCTCCCTTCCTGCTTTGGACCCCTTCACGGAGGTTTCTCAGGGAAAAAAGGGTAAGTCCAAAGGTAAGTGAAAGGCTCTCAGCCCTTCCCCCGGTCAATCCATTTTGACCAGGAATCGCTATCAAGCCCTGTCCAAATGGAAGCAGTGGAGTGATATAATGGATGAGGAAAATGACTCTGAATCTTCACAGGCCTCTTCCCTCCATTTAGATTACTCCTCCGATTCCCTACAAGATCTCTCCCCTACTACATCTGACTATAGGTGGCAATTGGTGGTTACTTGACGCCTCTTTGCCTAATTCTTCATGTTTTTCTGCTGGTTTTTGGTCTTTTCCTTTCTTCTTATGCCTGTGGGTTTGGGTCTTCGCTGCCTCACACTTAATGTGTGCAGCATGAAATCCCATAGAAAATGTCTAGCCTCTCTACAGTATCTTTTGGATCTCCGGCATGATCTTTACTTACTTCAGGATACTAGGCTGAAGACTCGATATGAGCTGACCCAGGCTTCTGCTAGCTGGACTAGAGGCCCTTCCTACTGGTCTTCTGGTGAGGATACATGTGATGGGTTGGGTATTTTGTTTTCTGGTTTTGGCTGTACCATTCAGAGACTGGTTGATATTGTCCCTGGCTGCGCCTTGTTGCTTGATTGCACTTTCCGTTGCCTCCTGTTCAGGATTCTGAATGTTTATGCACCTAGGGGTATTGCTGCTCATTCTGACTTATTTTGGTTGTTGCAGCCTTATTTACACACCTCTAGACATCTTTATATGAGAAGAGACTTCAATTGTGGTCTCACTGTGGCTGACAGAGGAGGCTCCACACAGAAGCTTTTCAGGGACTCTACTGCATTACATACTATTCTTAAGTATGCCTCTCTTAAGGACGGTTATTGCGAGGTGCATCCCAAAGGAACAATGACCTATCATAGAGGCCTTCTGGCCATCCATATTGATTTTATTTTTCTCTCCCAGAATGTTATGGTACAACAGGTGAAGGTCATTCCTTGTGAGACCTCGGATCACATGGCCATCTCATTGCTTTGTTTTCCTTTTACGGCTTCTCATCCTCTTCTTGTTTCTTCACACCAGAAGTTGAATAGCTCCCTATTGTCTGATGGCAGCATTATTCAAGACTGTTGGGAATTTCTATTAGCCCGAATTTTGGTTCTGGATGCTTACACCTCCCCTTTGCATTGGTGGGACGATACCACATCAGATCTTAAACACTTTTTTCTTAGGTATGCCAGGAGTAAATCTGTTTCCTCTTATCATCAGTATTTGTTATTACGGCAACATTTACAGGATGTAATCTTAGGGCTGCTGAGATGGCTCAAGACTGCTCCCTCTTATTAGCTTCCTTGAAGACCCAGATGGAAGAGTATCAATATAACAGGCCCGCTTGCTTGCATCTTGAGGCTACTTGTGGCACCCACTCTTCAAAGGCCCCTTTTGATATATACAAGCGCTGTTCTGACAGGGTGGCAGCCATGCACATTGAACGTTTTATTGACACTGACTCTTCTAAGGTTTATGATACTATAACCTCTCTCCAGCTCAAGGTCTCTTCCCATTTAGCCAGTGTTTTTGGGACTCCTTCAGTGGCTACATCCACTGCTGTTTCCTTTTTGATTTTCTGACCCCTTCTCCTCCTCCTGATCTTTGCACCAAGTTGACAGCCCCAATTTCCTTGTTAGAGGTGCAGTCGGCTATTAAGAAACAAAAGAGATGTACTTCTCCAGGGCAGGACGGCCTTACTGCTGAACTTTATCAAGCTTTTTCGGATGTTTTTTCACCCATTCTTACCTTGTTCTTTAATACTATCATTGCTACTCATTCTGTTCCTCGGAATCTTTCAGACGCAGTCATGTTTCTGTTGTTCAAGAAAGGAGATAGGTCGGACATATGGAATTGGAGGCCTTTGAGTCTCTTGAATGTGGACTATAAGATTTTTACATCCATCCTGCTTCACCGTCTTCTTCCTGTCGCATCCCACGTTATTTCAGAAGTACAGACCTGTGCTATTCCTCAACGTACTACTGCAGCTGGTTGCACAAACACTGGCTTAAGTCTAAGTCACAGTTTGAGATCTAAGCCACAAAAAGTGGTCTAGCATAAGCCCCCAATGTAAGACAGTTGCACAAAGCTGGAAAATGAAAGTCTTATGCTAGACCAGTCTAACTCTCTGGTTGCATAGCAACATGGACTGGACTTAAAATTTTAGACTTTGCAGGCCATTTCAAGATGGCTGCCAAAACAAAGAAGATTAAATTTATATTGATGAGAAGTTAACTTTGGTTGATGAGCTTATTAGAAAAAAGAACAAATGATAGGTAAAATGGGTCTCAATTTGAAAAAAAAATCCAAAATATTTTTATGGTATTAGGAATGGAAAAGTAATTTTAAGAAGTTTATATTATTGAGAAAAGTGCAGCAGCGAGCTTTTAAACAAATCAGTGTTTAAAATTAGTCATGAGCAGCATACTTCTTGTGAGATCATCCACCAATTATTTTTTATTACTGATTTGTGCCTTTTAGTGAAATTATGCCGAGGTATGGCTGGGCTGTGTTCTCTTCAATTTCCTCTCGCAGGCTTTATCCATTGAAATAAACCCCAGGCGAGGTACAAAGATCATTTTACTTGCCAGCCAGTACCATAATAAATTTGCGATCCTCCCGCCCACCCGACCTGCACCAAAAAAACACACAGAGCACTGCGGGTGCGCTTCAGCTTAGCTGAGATTTTATCAGCGCCATAAGGTTTGTTTTTTTGAGTACCCTCCGGCTCCCGCGACACGCCGACAGCGATTGCTAGCACCCTCGTGTGATTAATTTACCGCTGAATCGGCGGTTTAGGTAAGTGGGAGGACGCTTTTAAACAGGCATCCTCCACCTCCAGACAACTTGCTGCCTTCTCTCCCATTTGCATGGAGCAGGCCGCAGCCTGAGTCTGCTTCATGTGGGAGTAGAAAGGTCGCCTGCACCTTCACTTTTGTTCAGTCAGTTGCTCCGACTGCTGCAGCAGCTGCAGAGCGTCTTCCTTTTGTCACATGCTAACTCCCTGTCTGCCAAAGCAATATAGCAGCCCAGAAACCCCACTAGATCCCAAGGTAATTATTTAATACAGCGAGGGCGAGCACCAGAGAAAGCAACCCACCAGGGACATTATTTAAATAATTGGCCCAACATGGGACAACTGCAGCACTCTGCACTATAAATACTTACTTATTTTATCTGTGCTGGACAACTACCCCAAATAGTCCCCCATAGCTCACCTTTACTGCTGTTAAGTTCTGGCCACTAGGGTTGATTTTTTTTTATTTTGCTGACCCTCACCAACAACAACCTGAAACATTTTTTCCCCCTGAATATTCTTTGTGCTGTTCTGGCCACGGGCAAGCCCCCTCTCCCCTTCTGCTTCCTCCTAGTTCACCCATCCTCCCTACTGAGACCTTGCTGCAGCTACTGACACCTTCACCCACCTGTGACAGCGTGGTGCTGCCCCGCCCCCGGCTTACGTGCTGGGTACACCATCAGTTTTTGGCATTTCTTCCCTGCAGTCATCTGACTACGGGGTCCGATCCAGGAGTGTTGGTGCAGCTAGTGTCCAACGCAGGGGCTTCATCTGCCTTGCCCTTTCGTGCACTTTCCAAGCCCCCCCTCACCAGAAGCGCATATTGGAATTGGCAGCTGGCAATGCCTGGTGGAGCCACCCTGTGAGTATGCTCCAGTGGCCCTGCCTGTCACTCACGGACCACCAAGAGCAGTGGGATGTGGGACCCTCCCTCCCCTGTGGAGGAAAACATCCTCCGACTGTCTTGGCTCGTTCCCGAATCTGGGTCTTTAGCACTGTGAGCAATAGTACTACCAATGTGCCAGTGTGCCAGCTCTGATTTGTCTATTATTATTTTTTCCCCTCTTCTTGGCATACCTGGTCTGCTCCCTCATACCTCCAGCCACCATCTGTCATCCATACTCCAGTCAGGGTCTGCTTTACGTCCCCTGCGGCTTATCCCCCCCATAGCGGGGTGGTGGGGAGCCCCCAACTCTCCCTCCCTGTCCGAATCCAGATTCAGGCACCCCCAAAGCCGATGTTCGTCGGATGGCTGTCAAGCTGCTCGACCAGGATGTCACACCTCTTTTCTGGTTTTTCTCCCTGGAGCTGGTGGTGTGCCATGACGCTGGTGGAGAGGAGAGTGCACGTGTCCACACACGCTCCCTCCAGGCATTTGCTCCAACTCCTCCCCCTGATACAGCGCAGTGCCCTGTCTCCCAGCCTCTGCCAGTGGGCAAACTGGCACCGACTCTTGTGGACCCCCTCCCCAGACAAGAAGAGCAGTCCATTGGACACGCAATCCTTCTCTTTCCTTGCCGACCCCAGTGACCCGTGCTCGTTCCCGAACATGGGTTTTTGCTTGCACAGTGTGAAGAACAATGTCCAGCGCCTCAGTGCCACCAGGCTGGCTGCTCTGTTTTATGAATTTCTTTCTTTCTTTTGTATTTCTGTCTTCCTGCTTTGTCCTCTCTGTAACGTTTTTATCTAAACTCCTCTTTCTTTTTTTCACTCCTATGCTACATACCCATTTCGTATCTCTGCACTGTCTGTCTCAGACCTCGCTACTGGATTTTCTCCATAGTAACCTTTTTTTTTCTCTTTACTTTATCAGGTCTAACATGATGCTAACTCCTTGCCTATCAGATAAGTATCATTCTATGTCTAATCTGTTTTGTCCTCCCTGTTTACTCCCTAAAAACTGTGGATCCTTTGTGACCCCTTTCTTATATTTATTTTACAGGTTCGACAGATGTCATCCATTCAAGTCCTACTTCTGGCTCCCTAGTACTCAGGTAAGAGACCCCTTCATATTATATATGTTTTGAGGTTTTACTGTAAAGATTCGGCAGCGCCTGTTACAGAGAGTGTGTGTGTGTCTGTCTGTCTGTCTGTCAGAGTACTCTGCATTTTGTTGCTAGACAACAGTATGGGGGTGGGGGGGCGAATAGTGTTCAGGTGATAATGTTAACATATGTCTGTGTATGAACGTGTGTTTATGGTGGTGAAGTCTGTATCACTTTGTTGATATCCATCCATTTGATGGCTGACGGTGTGTGTGTGGGGGATGTATTGTGCTATAGTCTGTTTATTAATTCTTGTGTGACAGTGGCCATGTTATCTTCTATATGAAATATAGGGTAGATTTGGCAGCAGAACAGGAGGGGAAGAGGAAAGTGAGGGGCCTACCTGGTGCCTGAGCATGGAGGTATGGAGACAAGAGAATCCTGGTGGGGCAGAAGGCAGTGGATATCATTGTCTATCTGGGGACAAATGACCTAGCAAGGGATGCAGCAGGGGTGGTATAATAAAGGTTTAGGGGGCTAGAGAGGGGCCTTAACCAGCTAGCTTATTTGTTGGTCTTAACCGAGGTGCTACCTGTATGCAGCTGGTTAGAGGCTAGGACACACCACACCACTTTCAACGACTGATTGATGGCATGGTGCATGGAGGTAGGTTTTTGCTACATCGGGGACTGGGGTCCCACCTGGTGGGATTGAGGTCTGTACAAGAGAGACAGCCTCCATCCATCCAGGAGTGGAATGGCAGTCCTGGGTGGAAGGTTTAAATGATACTATGATTGGTGTTTAAAACCAGCAAATGGGGAAGTAAGTAAAAACAAGCATTTGTCAATGCCAAGTGTTACTTGCTGTCATTAGCAGTGGAAGTGTAGGAGTTAGACAGATGCAGTATAGGAATGGCAGTGAAGTATTGAACTGACACCAACTCCACCCCCACGCTGCAGAGATGGACAGACATTGGGGTGTGCCTTTGGGTTGTCGCCCACAACGGTCACGACATTTCACCTCACCCTACCCTGCAGACACAAGTATCAAGGTGTGCTTTGAAGTGTTTGGGCTTTACACTCACCTCATTCCTTAAGGAAATACACTGAAACGGGTGCAGTATAGGAGAATGGGGTGAACTCTGGGGCCAAAGGGTCCAAGGCACGCCTCAATGTCTGCCACTGGCTGCAGGGTGTGGGTGGAATGGCATAAACATTACTGTCGACAATCCCAAGGCACACCCTTGACGCCTGTCCGTCCCTACATGGTAGGGCGTTATGGTCGAAAATCCTAACACCCTGGGCATTTCTTGGAATTTTTTACTCCAAGTTTTCAACATGGGTTTTTTGTGATCCCACCACATGAACAGTGACACTATCAGTTTGTTAGCCATAAGGTGATTTTGCACAGCGACTGCGCCATTCGGCGCCACAGGTGCAAAAACACATTTTGAACAGGATGTGAAAAATGACAGCTGTACTGTTAATGAGGAGGTGTAAAAAATGGCAATGTTGAAAATCTGAAGTGAAAATATAAAAAAAACTGGTGAAGTCATGAGTGTGTGTGTGTGTGTAGTACAGCACCACACTGGACTGGAGGATGGCACATGTAGTACCATTACATGAGCGGACCAAGGGATGAACTGGGTAATTATCGTCCAGTAAGTCTCACCTCCATAGTGTGCAAACTCATGGAAATGATACTAATGGAAAGACTGGTGTTGTACCTGGAGGTCAGTGGCGCACTGGTTTGGGAATGAGCCCGCAGCAAGGTATTGATAGGGGAGAGAGAGAGGATTAAGTGTTTGGAGGACTGCTCTCCTCTCTCAGGAAAGAAGGGATTGCCGTCCCACTTGTCAATTTCTCTCTGGCGGTGGGCAAAGGAGATGTGAGTCGGGAGGCACATTGCCAACATATGCTATCAGTGGGGTGGATAGAAATAAAGTGGTGGAAAATGGAGCTGGTAGACTCCATGATGGCTCTTCTGCACCAGTCCTGGCTCCCCGAGCATCTGGATTTTGCTCCAGGGTGGGGGAAGCCTGGCACCCCTTCACCTTGGCCCTGTCATGGGGGGGAGGGTTAACCCATAGGGGATTGTAGTGGAAGTTGGGCAGACAATAGAGAGCCGGAGACAGAGTCCTAATGAGGGAGGGACCGGAGCGCTCTGCCAGGCTCCCAGGGGCAATAAGTAGTAATAGAAAATGAAGTTTAGTTCCACTCTAGTAGTATAATAAAAAGGGTCGTAATTTCAGCCCTGAAAAGTTGCCAGCAGCTCCCTTTCGTCTTAATAGCGAGATCCGTCCTAGCGCGTCCAGGCATGTAATGACGAGATTAGAGAGAGAGTGGAGGCGCACCCCATTAATGTCAATGGGGTCACTTTTATGTCCAGTTTGTAACATAAAGATTTGATTAATGAAAGCTACTGCTCGACTAACCAGAGTGACGTCCTTCATTGATCTCAAATTGGTCATGTTTATGTTAAAAACTGGAAGTAAAAGTGACCCCCATTGACTTTAATAGGGAGTGCCCCCACTCCTTCTGGTTCTATGTCATTACATGCCTGAGCAAAAGGGCGGATCTCTGCTACACGGAAGTAAAGGTTGCTGCTGGCAAGTTTCCCGGGATGAAAGGATGATCCTTTTTATTTGACCACTAGAGTGGAATTACATTTTAAAATGTACCCTAGCAGACGTTTGTCGACATAGGCTTCCACACAGGGTAAGTGCTGCTCCATGCTAAGGAGCTCATACATCTCTGTAATTACTGCACGCCCCAAGTGGAATGTGAGGCACAGCCCTGGCACTTTCTCCTGTATGACCCAAATTCTATGCACTTCATCGGGAGCCACCGGTGAAGCAGGCAGGGGGCATCTAGGGTATGGGCTGGCAGTCCGTCTTCCCAGAGCATGGTATCTGATTTTTCCTTTTTCTGTGGGTGTGACTTGCACCCCACCATCAAGGGAGAGCTCTGCCAATGCCAGTCATGCCCTCCCTCCAAATGCTTTGCATTTGCTGCACCTCGGGCATCCACCTGAGGGCAGTCAAACACCCAGACACATCCTCCCTCCCTCCCTGGAGAAGACGAGCGGTCCTCGGATGCTCAAGCCTTCTCCCAGCCGCCCTCTGACTCGTTCCTGAACCCGGGTCATTGGCGTCAAGAGCGGCAGTGCTACCGCTGCACCAATGGGCCAGCCCTTCTTGGTGTATTTCTGTGATCAGCATGACTGTCAATGTGCCCACTTTGTGAATTTCCATAACCATTACTACTGTTTCCTTGCAAATATGCAGGTATACTATATTTTCAGTTTGTTTAAATACATCAACCACTGGCCACCAGTGGTATTATAGAAATCTATGACCTCTGTGGAACAACTCTAGCCCCTCCTGAACCATGAATGTAAAATTATTTTAATAATGCTTGGTCACTCTCCCAAAAGAGTTCCCTGTAGCCCACCTGGGCTACTCTTTTTTTTTTTTTCTCACTGGCACAGGGATAAAGCCTGGTCAGGTCAAACCTGGTTGTCAGATAGCGACAAGGTGTTTTCTCCTCCATTAATTTCCTCCCTCCACCCCTGGTGAGAATGTGGGCCTGTAATGTCTGTACACAGTAGACACCACCCACAGCGACATGTTGACAGCGACTGACACTACAGCGACAACAGTGCCATGTTGCTGTAGTGTCAGAGCTGAACCCTGGCACTTTTCTGGGGGTCTTGCACCCTCTCCCCTAATCAGCTCTGACTCGGAGTTGATTATTTTAATTGGGGGGTGTTGGTGTACAGCCTCCCACTTGTGGGATTTGGTGGGGGGGGGGGGGCTTTGCCCCTGAAGAAAGTATGGAGACAGTGACCACCTTTATGCCAACCGCAAATTCGGTCGACATAAAGGTTTCAGCTGTAACGTTGGTCGACAAAATGTTTGTCGCATTGCCATCATAGATCTGCTGTACACAGCAGCAGTGTTCCCCGTGTGGCAGGAGGAGGCTATCTGGCACAGCTACAGGGGTTGCTGTTATGGCAGAATTAGCCACCAACCCTCCCCGTTCAAGATGCACTGCCACATGGCAACTGTCTCGTTCATGGCCTTGAAACACAACTTACTGGGCTGGTTCTGAACCTGGGTCATCGGCACAGCAGCTGGGCTTCTACTTTACTGGCCACTAGGCCATCTGAAGGGGGTCATAAGTGGTTTTGCTGTGCCCACCCCAACAACACTTTTTCTTCTGTTATTTCCTTCCCTATACCACTATCTCATTCTGTATATCTCTAGCTTCCTATTTTGTTGCACTCTATTGGTTAGACCCCACCTGGAGTACTACATTCAGTTTTGGTGCCCTAACCTAAAGAGGGATGTTAGATTGGTGGAAGGGATGCAACGCAGAGCAACAAAGATGATCCAGTGTCTAGGGGAGTTACCATATGAGGTTAGACTGAGGGAGTTGAACATGTACTCTCTGGAGGGATGGGGGGATATGATTGAGACCTTTACGTACATGAGAGGAATAAACAGGACAGGCACCGAGGGACTGTTTAAGGGAGGGTGGAGAGAGACACTGGGTCATGACATGAGATTGGAGGGTGGAAGGTTTAGGAGGGACATGAGGAGGCATTCTTTACAGTAAGTGTGGTAGCAGAGGAACACACAACCAGCAGAGGTGGTGGCCTATAAAATAGTGGTATGCTTCAAGAGGGTCATGAGAGGGTAGGGTAGGATGGCAGCTGCAGAGTAGGATTGCTAGCTGCAAAATTGAGCAGACTGATAGACCCAGTGGCCTTTTTCTGCTGGCGTTTTAGTATGTTCATATGGTGGATGCCTGGGACAGACTGCCATAGGAAGTGGTGGGGGCGAAGACAGTGGTGGTCTTTAAGCATGCATAGGATAAGCACATGGGCATTATACGAAGAGGGACACCCAAGACTGAATAGGGTCCAGGAGTACTAACAGACTGGACAATAGGGTAGACTAGATTGGCCTTCTGGTCCTGTTTCTGCCATCCAATTCTGTGTTTCTAGAGTATGTGCATGTAGAAGACTGGGACCCTTTACAACAGTAGTGCATATTCTAATCCTCCTTACAAGAAAATGCAAATGCAATACCTGTATCTCTCGGCAGCGATCAACTTTTGAAGTATGGAACAACTAGATATTGAAAGTCTTACCCAAGGAAAGGCTTACATATGAGATAAAAGGATGGGCCAAGAAATTGGAAAGGTAGTGGTGTCCCTATATATATTCCCTGCCACCCAGACGGCCATGCATATACAGTATGTATGATGTACTGTACAAGCTATATTTATGCTAAAGAAATACACCAGACACAGCAAGACAAAATTAAATAATTTTTATTATGCAGGCATGACAAACAGTGTGATGAATGCTATTGTTGTTTGCTTGTACATTTCCTGATGAACCATTTGGTTTTTTCTAATGTCCAAACACTGAGGGTCTGTCTTTATATTGACAGTATCGCTTCTGTGTCTTAGCACTTCACTGCCCTGTGGTGGAGGCCCACTTCTAATGCAGGTTCCAAGAAGCTATGAAAGGTAGGGACTGCAGTTTTGTAGCTTGTGCATGCCACAACATACACACACATTAGCATGCTGCAGTAGCCAGGAGGGCTGAGGAGAAAAACAGAAATGGCTGTCAGGCAGGCTTTACAAAGTCTCGCTTGGTCTCCCTTGGCCCAAACCACCACTTAGTCCCAGGGGTACATCTAGATTGTGCTTTGGGGGGGGGGTCTCCTAGGGAGACATCCAGGGGGAATTTAAGTCCCCAGGGCTGGGGGAGGTGGCAGATGGTTTTGGGAAGCAGGAACTGTGCTGAGCAGTCACCTGCCTAAGCTAAGGATTAAAAGCCTTATGACAAAAAAACAAGAATATAAAATATTTTCTTCATGGTAACATATACACAATGGGAAATAGTCCCTAAAACAGGAAATCAGTGCACTCAAATATATCTATATATCTATCTCTCTCTCTCTCTTATATACACACACACTATATGTGTGTGTGTATGCATATATGTATACACACATACACACACACACGCACACACACACACACACACTTTCTATAATTAAAATTAACTATGGCAGGATAAGCCTAACAACAACAAATAAGCCTGGTATATAGGAGGCTTAAATTAAAGTCTCTAAATAAGACCAATGGAATGTAAGACAATTTTTGTGCAACAGGCTTACATTTTTTAAGTCCGACTTGTTTCTGTAAGACCAAAAACATGTCTTAAACTTGGACTTAACCCTTTTGTGCAACCGGCCGCTGTTTCCAATCTTTCCCTGCTTAGAGATGTCTCTGACTTTAGCTCTTCTTCTTCTCCTTCGCTTCTTTTTTCACTGGATCAGGAGAAGACATTTGATAGAGTGAATCATGACTACCTCTTTCAAGTCTTGTCTCATTACGGTATTCCACAGCACTTTATTTAATGGATTAGATTGCTCTATTCCACTGCCTGGATCCATCCTTACGTAAATGGCGCCACTTGTCCCCCCTTTTTGAGTCATACCGGGGTTCGGCAGGGCTGCCCTCTGAGTCATCTTTATGTTTTTCATATAGATCCATTACTTCGTAGACTCTTATGTAACCCATCAATCCCTCATTTGTCCTTTCCTTCCGGGTGCTCTGTCCCTACAGTATTGGCTTATGCGGACGATCTCTGCATTCTCACCACCCCGCATCTACAAGACGTGGACTTAGTCCTCCTTTTAATGGATTTTGAACGTGTGTCTGGTTCTAAGCTTAATTATAATAAGAGTGAGGCATTGTACCTCCCAATTCCACCACCCCACATTCACTTCGCTACGTTGTGGGAGTGCCTGTGCAATTTTCCCCAGTTAAAGTTTTAGGATTGTCCTTTGGCTCCCCTGATGATGCCCGCTCAAATTGGACTGTTGTTTTGGACAAGGCCATTCATTTGGTTGCATCCTGGAAGGGTCATGCTATTGCTAAGAGAAAGCGGGTTTTGTTGTTGAAAACCTTAGTTCTTCCTTTATTTCTTCATGTGGCTTCAGTTTTTCCAGTCCCCTTTTCCTTGGAGGCTCATTTGTATAATGTTTTCTTTCAGGGATTCTGGGGCTGCCGTTTAAATCCGGTGAAACGTTCTTACACATATCTTGATTATTGTCACGGTGGGGTTCGGATGTTGAACCCCTTGGTGTTTTTTCACTGTTTGTTTCTTAAGATTGTTATCCTCTACCTATTGAATACACCCCTGGTCTTTTGGATTTCTATTCTTCATCATCATATTGCTCCACTGTACGCCACCTGGTGTCTCCCCCTTTCAAAATCCCTCAGAATTTTCATAAGTTTAAGCTCCCCCATTTTATCATTCCCACCTTTTTAAAAATTTCTGAGTAGTCTCTGACCCCTGTGGTAATTCTCTTTTCCTCAAGGAAGCACTTATATCAGTCTGTTTTGGGAACATCCTTTTTGGACCTTCTGGTGCTACAAGATTCCCTTGGCGTTCAACTGAACTCCTCTGGAGTTTTTCACCAACTGACTGATCCACGGAACCCCTCAAAAGGGTTTGGGATGTAACCTGGCTTTCTTGTCATGGCAGACTAGGTGTTCATGGTAATATGAAGCATAAGGCTCATGAAGAAAGGACTTGTCCCTGGGATACGTGCCTTTCCATTCCAGAGACCATGATGCATTTCTTTCTTGATTGCCCCTATTCACAACCGGTATGGACCCTTCTCCTCCATAAATGGAAGGAAAAGGCCCTTCCTTTTCTCATGTATAATATTTTGATTTATGGTATTTATCCCTACTTTGGTTCATTACCATCCTAGTACTTTACGTTTAATTTTTGCATTTTGTCGCTTCTATTTGTGGCAGGCCAAATGTGCATTTTTACTACAACAGAAAGTGTGTAGTCCTACTCAGATTGTCACTCAGATTTTACAGGGCTTACAGGCTGTTTATAGTTCTGAGCAAACCTCCGTATTGCCTGAAGTTTTTCGGCACTATTTGGGCTTCTGTTCCTGGATTTTTTCCTAATGAGGCAGTACTTTTTTGTGTTTTCTTTGCTTTTCTTCATTATAATTTTGTATGATGTACTACTGTCCTTGCAATGTTTGTATACCATACAAGACTCCTCTACTCTTTTTAGTGGGGATGAGATGGGGGTTATATGCTACTACGGATTCTCACTGCCTGTTATTCATGTATACTGTAATACTTACTTTTGTTTTTTATTTCATTTATTGTGGTTTTTTTCTGATGCCGTACACTTTTGTATATTTTCTCTTAAGTTTTTAATGTAGGATTCCCCTACTCTTATAGTGGGGATGGGATGGGGGTTATGTACAACCACGGGTTATTTATGTTGGTAGTTCGAGTACACTGTGGTACTTATTTTTGTTTTTTGACCTCCTCCATTATGGTTTTGTATGAAGAATACGCTTTAGTATAATTTGTTTTCACTGCAACTTCCCTACTCTTTTAGTGGAATGGATGGGGCTATGTGCCCATATGGATTATTTTTGTTTGTACTCCACGTATGCAGTAATACTTATTTCTGTTTTTGAATTCTTTTCTTATGGTTTTGTATGAAGTCATATGATTTGTATATTTTGTTTTCAATTTTCCATAAAAAATTCCCCTACTCTTTTCAAGAAGTGCCATGGAATCTTTAACATCCACCAGAACTACCACCAGAACAGGCAGATGGGACCTCGGTTTAACGCCTCATCTGAAAGATGGCACCTCAGGACTGCAGCACCCCCTCATGCTGCGCTACAGTGTCAGTACTGGGATATTAACCCAAGTGCCTGATGTGGGGATATATATATATATCATACATATATGTCTGAGATGGTTCTGGGTTAGTCCAGTCCCTAGGCTCCTTAGGTGAGAGGGGCTCTAGGAACTTGGAGGTCATAGTCTAGGAGCTGACCCCTCTGGTGGTAGTAAGGGGGGGGCTCAATTTACCACTGATCCATGTGTAGCATTTCACTGCTTAGGTCAGGGCTGTTCTACAACCCCATCTGCTTCACTGTAAAATGAAAGGTGCCTGTCTCTGAGAAAAAACCAAAAACAGAGATGCACTCAGATGAACCAAAACCTGCAGTCTCAGCATTTATTGAACAGAAGCTGCACCCTTAAGGTAGACCTTGTACATAAATATTACTTTAGTAGTGAGAAACAGTAACAGAAAAGTGTCACAATGCAGGGAGACACAGAAAGATGTCATAACACAGTGAACACAGTCACAGAAAGATATCTCAAAGCAGTTCAGTGTATGGATAAGAATGGCTATAAACCTGATGAGGGCCTGAGCAAGCATAGTTATACATTCTGAAAGTCCAAAATATGAGTTGTGCGTGAGCTATGATGTGTAGTCGACACCGAGACTCCCACTGTGAGTGATGATGTTAACCAGATTCCCACAGCCTGAATGTCAGTATAGTGCCTCATTGTGAGTCACACAGCAGGTAGTCTCAACTTGAGCACATCCCAGTGACCCTTTTCTTCAGGGCCTGCTAGGATAGTTGATGCATTAAGATGAACTCTGAGGGAAAAGATTCATAATACGTACGTTTGCACTGTCTTGGGGCCTTTACTCTGGAATAGTAGTCAGTTGGTTTGATGCTCTTCATGTTTGTGGGCTGGGCACATAACTTATTCCCAAGTGGTTGCCTGACATCTTTTGAGATGAAGTCTGTTATAGAAATATAGATAATAAATGGCAGAAAAAGCCCATTGGTCCAACCAGTTTGCCCCAAAAACCATAACAAACCCAGGACTCATTTATTGCCCATACAGGGTTCTAACTCACACTATCCACCACCATGCTCTCTGCCCTACTGCTACCACTCTCAGCAACACCTAAGCCCTTCAATGTGTCCCACCCATGTTTGAAACCATTGATAGTTTCGGGCACTCACAACATGAGCTGGCAGATTGTTCCACAGCACCCCCACCTTTTCTGTAAAATAGGATTTCCTCACTTCCTTCTTGAACCTCCCCCATCAGTTCCAACTCTTGCCCCCGTATTCTTGATCCACTACTTATTGTTTTTTGAAATTTTGCCCCCCCCCATATCTCCATTGGTGCCCATTGGTCCAGCTGCTCGTCCATCCTCATCACCTGCTTACCTGCGCCTCGCATGTTCCCTCATGGATGATCCCCCTCTCCTGTGGGAAGGGCCACCGGGATCCAGGCCCTCTTAACCCCTGGCAGAGTTTGGGTAGTTGGTTGGTGCGGCGGAGAGCACAGTCAATGGCGAGTAGCCTGCAATGAGCAGCAGGGGGTGCCCTGCACATCATATGGTTTTTCCTGTTTTCTGTCCTGGGAGGTGGGATGTGCAATGACATGAGGTGCACGCATGCCGATGCCTGCTCCGCTTCCAGTAGATGCTAGAGCCTGCTGCCAGACCCCTGGTTTCCACCAGGGTTCAGGCGTGTGCCAGAAGCTTCCCTTCCCCTCTCCCCCCTGGAGAAGGAGAGCAGTCCATGGGATACTCAGTACTCCTCCTCCCCCAGGCCAGTCCTCTGATGCCCAGGCTTGTTTCAGAACCTGAGTCGTTGGTGTCATGAGCAGTAGTGCTTCTGCTGCACTGGTGGGCCTACTTTTGTTTCACTACTTATGCTAAATAGTTCCTTGCAGTTTACCTTGTTCATTCCTTTCAGGAACTTGAAGGCCTCTATCATATCCCCCCTCTCTCTTCCGGCCTCCAGTACGTACATGTTCAGTGCTTTGAGCCAGTCCTCATAAGATCTGCGGTGTTGGCCCTGAAACATTTTGATCACCCTACACTGCACTGTCTCCAGCCTGTCCTTATGTTTCCTTAGGTCAGGACTCCAGAAGTGGGCACAGTACTCCAGGCGTGGCCTCAGCAGTGAACTATAGAGAGGTAGTAATATCTCTTTTCTTCCTGCTGTTTCGTACCCCTTGCAGTACACCGCAGCATCCTGTTTGCCTTACTTTAGGCCTACTTTCACTGGCTTGATTGTTTCAGGGAGTCACTGATGGTAACTCCTAGTTCTCTTTCCTCAGAGGTCATGCTAAGCTTTACCTTCCCCTTATGCAGTACTCTGTCTTGAAGTTCATGTTCCACGTGTGCATCGCCTGCACAGCAGGACATTTTGGACAGGATTTCATAAATGACACCTGTCATGCCCATAAGGTGGGGTAATAAAAAGAATATACTGAAAACTGGGGGGTTAAAATCTTTAAACAAAAATTAAGTTATGAAGAAACGTTGATATTTTTCACTGTTTACTCATAATGTTGCAATTATTTTACATTTTGAACCAACATTTTTAACATAGTCTTTTTTTTGTACCCCACCCCATGAACAGGGCAGGTGTCTTTTTTCCAAATCACCTACCCAAACCTGTTTTCGCAGTTGTACTGTAAAATCATGCTTCAGGTGGGATTTGATAAAAGGCACCTGTCGTGTTGATATGCTGGGGTAAAAAAAAATATTATCTTGACAATTTGGGGTTACAATTTAAGAAAACAACAACAGAATATATGAATCTCTTCATTTTCCAATCATGAAAATGTCACTGTTAAAATATTTTTTTAATTATTTTAACTGCTACACTAGCTAGGCCCAAAACAACTACACAGCAAATACAAGCAAGCAAACCTGATTGGTATTGGTCTGTTTACAGAGTCAAGTAAGCCTACAGATTGGAGTTCCCAAAGGTGCCTTTCATTTGCATTGATGAAGTGTGCTGTGATGGCTAGGATGGAGATGTCAGCGATGGAGTGATCACCCTGAAAGAGATACCCTACCATCTTTGTTTTAGTCTTTTTCTCCTTGACGGTGTGCTTGTGTGAGTTCATTATGGTGCACAGGCATAGTTTGGTTTCACTCACGTAGCCTGTACTGGGCATGTCATAAACTGGGTATAGTAAGCAACATTCTGTCACTGGCATATGTAGGTCATCCACTGTATCTTGGGTGACTTATTTTGGAGGGGGTGATGAAATCGTCATTGGAAATATGTTTACACTTTTGCATTTTGGACTATTGCAGGTCTGGCAAACAGTACAGTGGTAGGGCTACCGCTTGCAGGGCTGACTAACTGGGTTCGGGAGAAACCTCAGGTGTCAGAGAGTCGACCAGGGAGGAGGAGGATTGCACATTCATAGGACTGCTCTCCTCCCGTGGGAAGGGAGAGAGGGCTGCTGTGCCCTGTGTAGTGCTGATCCCTGATGGTGGCTGAGGGTTGGTCACACAGGAACAGCAACTCTGGGATGGGAGGAGTGGCAGCTACTGATGTCCTGTGTACAGGTGCATGCCTGGGCAGCACTGGACGTCCACCCTCCTGAGAATGTATAGGAGGAAGAGAGAAATGGCTGGCCAGTGTAACAGGACCAACTCCTTGCAGGCTTTGCACCCAGCTCTACAGTGTGCCACCCATCTGAGAATCCATTCAGCAGTCAAGCAGGGTATGCCTCCACCATGGTGGATAAGCTGTGGGGAAGATGAGAGCTGGATGGTAAGTCCATTCAGGGCTGAGGTGACGTGGCTGGGGGGAGTCAGTAACTCATGATGGAGCTAGCCTGGGGTGAAATAAAGAACAGTACAACAAAAAAAAGGCCTATTGCAGGGCTTAGTGCCTCCTCTTGGGTTCCACTAATATAGTCAGGTGTAAGTTTACTCCTTGCAGTCAGGTTGACAGTATGACAGCAAACAGATGAGCACAGCTTGCTGTATGTACTCTGTGCTGTTTTATATAAGCACGACATTGCCCAAAAAGGGACCTGTGTGAATCTGAAGGTTCATGCATTGTTACTTATATGTGAGTCCAGCAAAAGCTTTACTGGCTTGCCTGTTGTCACTGGGCATTTAGTACACTCAGAGTTAGCCTACTGGATATGCGCTCCTTAGGGCAACACCAACACAGCGAACTACAATCCTGTCGGCAAAATCGACACTTTGCTGACAGGTCGCTGTGTTGGTGTGCCTGAGACAGGGGCACACTGTATCCCAGTCCTGCACCCCTGCTCAAGTAACTCCGATTTCGAGTTAAGAATCAAAGTTGGGACAAAGTTCTGCGATGGGGGTTTGGGGATGAAGCCCCGATGGAAAAAAAAGGATCGAGAGACAAACAGGAATCATGACGACTGCAACTTGTGGTTGACATGATTTCTGTCGGCAAGATGCCAGTCGACAAAAGGGCTGTTGAACCAGCATCGTAGAGCCATCATATTGAAGAGACAGTTTGCAGGTACAATAATACATAGGATCCACAAAAAGGACACCAGGGGAGAAAATAACACCCACACAGATTTTTTTGTGCATCTCACCAAACTACACAGACTTACTCTAATGTTCTAATGTCTCAGTCCGTGCAAGGCATCATGGGTATGCAACTCCTTGTGCAAGGCAGACTGACAAGGTTTCGCTAGATTAGATATCACCTTTTAAACAGGCCTGAATGTCTGATCCAGTATAGGCTGAGAATGACAAACTACAGACATGGGTTTTGTCTCAATGACACTCTTGCCTGTTGTCATCTTTTTTGTTGTTGTTGTTGTGTTACCCTCCATGCATTCATTCTTGAGTATCCAGACCAATGCAACGTTTAATGGGTAGTAGTATGGAAATCATTATTTAGGGCAGGCTGACAAGGCTTCACCAAACCCAAAAGTTGCTCAAAAAGTCTTTTGAATTCATTCCAGTTGCACGTGAGAGCATCAATTTACAGACACACGTTTTGTGCTTTTAGGACCCCTCACTGCAGAGCAGTCACTATCCCAGCCAAGTACCCAGTCAGCCCCAGAGAAAAACAGGTATTTAGTACATTTTATGACAGTGGAATGCCAACATATGACATTTGCCAGCAGATAGAAACACAGAAACATAGACTTTGATGGCAGATAAGGACGGCTTGGCCCACCTAGTCTGACCATTTCCCTACCTAGAGGATAAGCTGCAGATCCTATTTAACCAACAGCCTATTTCTTCCTACCCCCCACAAAAATTGCCTTATGTCTGTCCCATGCATTCTTGAATTCTCCCACAGTTTTAGACCCCACAACCTCCTCAGGAAGGCTGTTCCATGCGTCCACCACCCTCTCTGTGAAAAAATACTTCCTCACATTGCCTCTGAGCCGTCCCCCCTCTATCTTCAAATTGTGTCCCCTTGTTCTTGCACATGTCTTTTTCTGAAATATGCTACCCTCTTGGACTTTGTTGATTCCACTGAGGTACTTAAACATTTCTATCATGTCCCCCCTTCCCTCCTTTCCTCAAGGGTATACATATTAAGCTCCTTTAGCCTCTCCTCGTATGGCTTCTCTTGCAGACCTTGCACATTTTAATTGCCCTCCTCTGAACTGCCTCCATCCTGTCTATGTCCTTGCAGAGATGGGATTTCCAGAACTGGATGCAGTTCTCCAGATGGGGTCTCACTAACTGTCTGTACAGGGGGATAACAAATTCTTGTTTTCTGCTGGTGATGCCTCTCTCTATACATCCCAGTATCTCCCCAGCCCTCCCTACCGCCTTCTCACATTGCTTGCCAACCTTAAGGTCATCTGATATGATTACCCCCAGGTCCCTTTCCATTTTTGTTGTTGTTACTACTTCCCCCCCATTGTGTAATCTTCCCTTGGGTTTTTGTTTCCTAGGTGCATTACTTTGCACTTCTTTGCATTGAATCCAAGCTACCATACTTCTGACCATTCCTCCAACCTTGCCAAGTCCCTTCTCATCCTTTCCACACCTCCTTGTGTAGATAAAGGCCAAGTGGTCTGCTTGAATGTGCAGCTAGCACCCCTTATTCTGCAGTTGCCCCTTCCTCCCAACCTTCCTCCTCCCTTGACCCTCCCTCTTGCCCTGTCCCAGCCTCTTTTGAAACATCCTACTGTTCTGCTAGATACCACTTCTGCTGGTAACACATTCCACCCAGCTACCACCCTCTCTGTTAAAATATGTCTCCTTATCTCCCTCCTGAACCTTCTTCCCTTCAGCCTCATATCATGGCCCCGGGTGTCCCTCCCCTCCCTTACTTTGAACAGCCCATCCGTACCTATCTTGTTTATTCTTTTCATGTGCTTGAAAGTTTCAGTCATATCCCCCTGTCCCTCTTCTCCTCCAGTGAGTACATGTTCAACTCCCTCAGCCTCCTCTCTTATGGTAAGTCCCCCAGCCCCTGGATCATCTTTGTCACCCTGCGCTGCATTCCCTCCAGTAACTAAATGTCCCTCTTCAGATATGGGCACCAGTACTGCACGCAGTACTCCAGGTGCAGTCTAATGATCTATTCAGTGGCAGAATCACCTCCTCCCTCCTCGAGGATATACCCCTTGCAATGCAACCCAGTATTTTGTTGGCCTTTGCAGCTGTTTTCCTACATTGTGCTGAGTTGTTCATTGATCCTTTAATGAGCACCCACAGATCCTTCTCCTCCTCTGTCTCGGCTAGCTGCACTCCCCCCAGCTGGTAACTCCTCCTTGGGATTTTCACCCCCAAATATAGCACCTTACACTTTTTGGCATTGGACCCCAGTTGCCAGGTGACTGACCAGATTTTCAGCTTTGTCAGATCATCCTACAACCCCTGCCATCCCCCTAGATCATCCACCACCACTCCCATTTTGGTGTCATCAACAAACAGACTAACCTTGCTCTTGATGCCCAATGATATGTCTGCAATGAAAATCCCAAACAACACTGGTCCCAACACTGAGCTCTGCGGAACACCACTTGTAAGTATCCTTGGGGATGATAGCTCCCCACCCACCACCACCCTCTGTTGCCTTCCCTGAAGCCAGTTCTCTACCCATCTCACCAGCTTTGCACCTGCCCCTGTGCCTTCTAACTTACTTCCCAGCCTCCCATGTGGCACCGAGTTGAATGCCTTACTGAAGTCCAGGTACAAGACATCCACTGCATGCCCCTTATCCAATTGCCTAGTTACCCAGTCATAGAACTCCACCAGGTTGGTTTGGAAGGATCTGCCACTTATGAAGCCATGCTGTTTGCTGTCCTGTAGCCTTTGGCCTCCAGGAGGGCCACCAGCCTCTCCTTCAGGATAGTCTCCATCAGCTCACCCAAGATGGATGTGAGGCTCATAGGTCTGTAGCTCCCTAGTTCATCCTTGTGTCCACTCTTGTGGAGGGGTGCCACATGAGCCATTCTCCAATCCTGAGGTACACGCCCTGAGTGTAGTGAAGCATTGAATAAGTCTGCCAAGGGTCCTGCCAGGACCTCTACCAGCTCCTTCAGCATCCTGGGGTGGATGCCATCTGGGCCTGGAGCCTTGTCCACCCTCAGTGTCCTCAGACCCTCCAGAACCCTGCCCTCCATGATTTCCTCATCCGTCATCCCTTCCCCCTCCGTTCCTGACCTCCCTCCCTCCCCCCTTGGGTATCACCCCCCCCTTCTCCTTAGTGAATACCGAGCAGAAGTAATTGTTTAGTACTTCTGCCTTATCACCCCCTACTTCCATCCCCCTCCTTCATAATCCTTACTATATGGTCCTTACAGCTCCTTTTCTCCCTGATGTACCTGAAGAAGTCCTTCTACCCCTTCTTAATGCTCTGCACCATCCTGATCTCCTTAGATACCTTGGCTGCCTTTACTGCCCTTGTCACCTCCTTCGATTCATTCAGGTGCTCCTCCCTGTCCTCCCCCTGCCTGTTTTTTTGTACCTTTTAAAGGCAGCTGTTTTCCTCCTTACCATTTCCATGACCTCCTTGCTCACCCAGCTAGGTTTCTTTGCCCTAGCCTTCTTGCTCTGCACCTTGCTGCAGGTTCTGGTTGCCTCCACTATCCCTAGCTTTATGAGCTCCCACCTCTGGTTAGTGCCCATATTAAGTTGAATTCTGGCCAGGTACCTTTTTACCACTTCCCTCATCCTCCTGAAGTTGGCTCTCCTGAATTCCAGCACCCTTGTGCCAGATTCCACTCCTTCCTTACTCATATCCAACGTGAACCATACTGAGTGGTGGTCACTCCCCGCCAGCGGTACTTCCACTCTCAGTTTCCTCACAAACTCCCCATTTGCCAGCACAAGGTCAAGGGTATTCCCTAACCTGGTTGATTCACTGACCATTTGCATCAGGAAGCTGTCCTAAAAGGCATCCAGCAGTACCTGCTCCCTTCTATTCTTGGTTTTTGGGGTACTCCAATCCATTTCTGGCATGTTGAAGTCCCCAATGATCACCATACTACCCTTCTCACAGGTCCTCTTGATCTGTCCCGTTAGTTCGCTGTCTAACTCCTCTGTCTGAGAAGGCAGCCTGTACACCACTCCCATCCTGACAGTCCTATTCTTGGAGTCCTGGATTTGCATCCATAGTGGCTCTGTATTATCCTCCTCCCCCCCTTCCTCCCGTACACACTTCAGTCCTTACCTCACACATAGTGCCACCCCCCTTTCCCATTTACTCTACCCCTACAAAATATCCTGTACCCTGGTATCAACAGGTCCAAGTCATTGTATTGGTTGGCCCATGTTTCGATGATGGGTGCCATGCCCACCTCCCCCTCTGCCATGAGAGTCTGTAGCTCTGCAGTTTTCTTTCCAAGGCTCCTACCATTCAAGGTACCACCTTCCACCCCTTCTCCTTCCTCCCCTCCCATCCTGACCTCCTTTACTAACATCACCACTAGTACTTGCCCTTTGTCTTTTGTCACTGTTATGGAGGGGTAAGCTCTTATGACTTCCCAACCTGTGGTCTCTGCATGTCCCTTGCCCACTTGCCACCCCCCACTCCTAGTTTAAATTCCCAAATACATCTATGTACTCCTCCATCCTCTGTTTCAACACTTTCTTCCCCTCCTCGCTCAAGTGTAGTTTATCCTTGGCATAGAGACTACTGTCCTCCAAGCCCCCCACCATCCCATACCCTTTTGCATGACACCAGGTTCTTAGCCATCCATTAAATTCATCTATTCTTCAGTTTTCTCGCTGTGCTCACCCTGGGCACTGGAAGTATCTCTGAGAAAGTTACTGATCTTACTGCCCCCTCACATAATTGTCCTAGGTCCTCAAACCTCCTCTGGACTATATCTACTGTCCTATCAGCCAGGTCCTTTGTCCCCAAATGTATAATTAAATGAAGCTTCTCCCTACCCCTTCTAACATATTTTAGAACAGATTGTCCCGCCCAGACCAATCAGAATGGAAAACAGCTGTACCTCTTGTCCAGTGTACATCTGCCTCCATGTGCTAGACAGGTCAACATGCTCATTCCTGTTTCTGCAGCTTCAGTGAGACAGACAGACATCCCCTTTCACTCTACCACATCTGATGTTTTTAACTGCTTCTGTTTTCTAGCCACAAAAAAAAAAACCAAAAAAAAAAACATGGGCACTCACCATCGCCCCAATCCCCGATCATAACATTTCAAGTGCCCAGGTGGACTAGCGGACCCCCAGCCCTGATCCCCAAAAGTATTATTGTAATAGCTATTAGCAGACCGATCACGGCACTCACCAAGCACTTCTTAAATGAAGACTCGAGTTCAAAGTGTGTTTGCAAAAAAACTTCCAGTCTTTACTTTAACAGCAGCATGAAACAGAATCACAGGACACAGAAAAACTTCTTATGTTTTGCACAGCCATGGGCTTTTATGAAGATAAATGCCCCCTGGTGTGGACAGTCTTATATAGCAATTACATAAGTTATGTAGTAATCACATGTATACTTTTACAGTGCAAGTGCAGTTATAATTTAGACAATGCATAACATAATATAAATACATAACTAACAAGTGCTAAGTCCACCACCAAAACACATTTTTAAAACCAATTTCCTCTTACCATTAACTTTTGAATTCATACATTAAATTGCAGTTAGATTGCCTCCTACTGTGTATGCCTCTCAAGGCTATTCTAGGACAAAACCCTGTACAATCTTTTTCCTAGTTTCATCTATCATGAAGGGCAAGCAAGAGGAAACCGGAGAGCCCATTACTATAGTATGTACTCTGCAATTAATGCACTATACTAAAAGAACCAACATGTAAGGGGGGGGGGGTACAGAGGAGAGCAACTGATTACAATGATACATGGAATTAAGTTACATATTAGAACATGCAGTAGGAGTAACATGGGATACATTGCAACTTGGAATTTATGCATTGGTACAATGGAAAGAGGTTAACATTGTACAAGGAATTAAAATGACATACAGAAAGTGTATATACATACTTTACATGTCAGCTACTAATCTACGGGTAACACGAAGGACAGAGAAATGAAAAACGATGCTAGAAATGCAGAGGGGCTAAGTGCGGAAGTTGGTGGATAAAAGCCAGCATTTATAGCCGTAGCTAACGCCGCTGGTCAGGCTGCAAGGGATCAAGGATGGGGCGGTGGCAAGTGGAGGAGGGGAGGAGAGGAGGAGATCAGATACATGAGCAGTGTACTGCGTAGAAGTTTGTCAGGGCTGAGGATAAGGAATGCCTAGAGGAGGAGTGACGGATTTAGACTGGCAGGTCATTCCAGAGCCTCAGGAGGTAGTAGGAGAAGGCTGATTGGCCTGCAGTGGTCCGGCAGTGAGGGATTAGCCGGGAGTCAGTAGATCTGAGGGCATGAGAGGGGGTAGGGGGAGAAGATAGAGAAGAGGTGAGGTAGGGTGGAAGGAACCCAAGCCAAAGGTTGGAAGCAAATTTTGCACTGTGGATTTGGCACCGGCTGTCAAGGGAAGGGAAGGTCAGTGAATGGTAAAGGTCACAGTGGTGGGTGCGAGGGGAGGCACTGAAGGCAAAACAGCAGAAAGCATTGAAGAGGGGGCCCAGTCTGGACAAAGTAGACTTGGGAGCGGCACTGTAGACTGCATCATAGTAGTCAAAAGTAGGTAATATCATTTTCTGCACAATTTCGCATCTCACCGGAAGTGGAAGGCAAATGCGGTTCCTGTAGAGAGCGTCGAGCTTTGGGTGCAGTTTTTTCAGGATAGAGTCCACATGGGCAGAGAAGGATAGATGTCAGTCAAGTCAGACACCTAGGTACCTGAAGGTTGTCCCGTCCTTAAGGACTGACCCGTCAAGGGTGTGGAAGTTCAGGGGTGAGGTAAGCCTGGATAGTCTCTGCCTAGTGCTGAAGGTCATGGAGACTGTCTTCTTGGCATTAAGGGAGAGTTGGTGGGAGCTAAACCAGAGCTGAACTTTATTGAAATCAGCCTGTAGGCTGGTAGCAATCTCCTCATGGGTCCAGCCAGAGGTAAAGAGGACTGTGTCATCTGCATACATGTGAATAGAAGTAGATGAACAGGTTTGAGGCAGGTCATTTAGGAGGATGGAAAAGAGAGAATGGGTCCAAGTTCTGAGCCCTGGGGGACACCAGTGTCTATTGGGAGTGAAGGAGAGGTGGAATCAGCAGTTCTTACGGACTGAGTTCTGCCTTCCAGATATGCTCTGAACCAGTTGGTGGCAGGCGTGGATAAACCGGCATCAGAGAGGCAGGATAACAACAGAGGGTGGGAGACAGTGTCGAAAGCTTTGGCTAAGTTGATGAAGATGGCTGAGGTAATAAGACCTTTGTCCATCCCTGAGAGGGTGAAGTCAAAGAGTCTTAGGAGGGAAGTGGCGGTAGAGTGGGTCTTCCTAAATCCAGACTGGAAGGGGGTGATGAATTGGATTCCGAGAGGAAGTTAGAGAGTTGAGAGAGCATGAGGTGTTCCTGGAGTTTCGCTAAGGCGGGGAGGAGGGAAATGGGGCAGTAGTTGGCCATGGTGGTGGGATCCCCTCCTTTGGGAAGTGGCAGAACTGTGGCGTGCTTCCACTCCGCAGGTACAGATTCAGAGGCAAATGATAGGTTTAGCAGGGAAGCTAGTGGAGCTGCAATGGCAGGGGCAGATAGGTAGAGGAGTTTGGGGTCCATCCTGTCAGGGGACTTACCCTTGGAGGGGTTTAGAGTGAGTAGGGCATCAAGAGCTTCCATTGGGGAGATGTTCCCGAAGTAGAAGGTGTCTAGTCTGGAGGGCTTGGACATGTTCAGGACTAGGGGTCTTAAGAGGCAGTGTAAGACCCAAAGTATAGATTACTGTAGTCCCAAGGAACTTTGCATCTGTGTATCTGAATTAAGCATAATAATTTACAGGTGACCAGGGCTCCAAACAGGGGATGGCATGTATCTGTCCTTATGTATGTGTGCCCCCTTATCGTATCTGAATGGTCCCAGGAGATAGACAAAAGGGTGCGATGCTGACACTTTATTTGCATAATATATATTTTCCTTTGGAATCTAAAACAACAAGAAAAGAGTACACATAAACGTTGTATCAGGTTAACATGTCTTTTAGAAAGGGTTTGAGCTCTAAATGGTCATTAAGGCCTTTGCCCGTATAGACCCCAAGTGTGAAAATCCAGAAATTCTCCCTTCAGCTTAGTAGACCTTCCCTGTCTCCTCCCCTTGGTCCCAGTACCACCTGTTCAATCCCTATGAACTCTAGTGTGTGGTCATTTTTATGTTGGCTTGCACACATGCGCAAGCAACCTCTTGTGGTAGTAGTACAAATGCAGAGGTGTGTCAGTGTTGGCCACTTCAGGAGATGCTTTAGTGGGTGCATCCCTCAGCCCTCAATCAGTGAGCATGTTGCCGATGACAGCAGTTTCAAAGAGAGCCATGGAGATTAAACAAATCTGCTGCTGCAATCAGAGACAAGCTCGTTGTGGCAGCAGCAGATGGCACGCCTCCATTACCTGCCTTTCCTGGTGAAACATTTCAGTAAAAATGGCTGCTCTTGCTATCTTCCACATAATCCACAGAAAGCCGACATCAGGGTGCCCAATCCCCGTGTCGGCATGTTTGCAGCTCCTGCCGCCCACCACACCGCAACCTCCCACTGCTGCTGCCCTCCCCGCTCCCTCCATTCCCCGTCCCCCAACAGAAAAAAAACCCTCCTGCAACCTCCCACTGCTGCCCTCCCTGCTCCCACTGTTCCCCGTCCCTGACAGACAATAATACCCTCCCGCAACCTCCCACTGCTGCTGCCCTCCCTGCTCCCTCCATTCCCTGTCTCCTGACAGACAATAATACCCTCCCGCAACCTCCCACTGCTGCTGCCCTCCCCACTCCCTCCATTCCCCATCCCCCAACAGAAAAAAAACCTGTAACCTCCCACTGCTGCCCTACCCGCTCCCACTGTTCCCTGTCCCTGACAGACAATAATACCCTCCCGCAACCTCCCACTGCTGCCCTTCCTGCTCCCACTGTTCCCCGTCCCCGACAGACAATAATACCCTCCCACAACCTCCCACTGCTGCCCTACCTGCTCCCACTGTTCCCCGTCCCCAACAGATAATACCCTCCCGCAACCTCCCACTGCTGCCCTACCCGCTCCCACTGTTCCCTGTCCCGACAGACAATAATACCCTCCCACAACCTCCCACTGCTGCCCTACCCGCTCCCACTGTTCCCTGTCCCTGACAGACAATAATACCCTCCCACAACCTCCCACTGCTGCCCTCCCTGCTCCCACTGTTCCCCGTCCCTGACAGACAATAATACCCTTCCGCAACCTCCCACTGCTGCCCTACCTGCTCCCACTGTTCCCCGTCCCCAACAGATAATACCCTCCCGCAACCTCCCACTGCTGCCCTACCTGCTCCTACTGTTCCCCGTCCCGACAGACAATAATACCCTCCCACAACCTCCCACTGCTGCCCTACCCGCTCCCACTGTTCCCTGTCCCTGACAGACAATAATACCCTTCCGCAACCTCCCACTGCTGCCCTTCCTGCTCCCACTGTTCCCCGTCCCCGACAGACAATAATACCCTCCCACAACCTCCCACTGCTGCCCTACCTGCTCCCACTGTTCCCCGTCCCCAACAGATAATAATACCCTCCCGCAACCTCCCACTGCTGCCCTACCTGCTCCCACTGTTCCCCGTCCCGACAGACAATAATACCCTCCCACAACCTCCCACTGCTGCCCTACCTGCTCCCACTGTTCCCCGTCCCCAACAGATAATAATACCCTCCCGCAACCTCCCACTGCTGCCCTACCTGCTCCCACTGTTCCCCGTCCCCAACAGATAATAATACCCTCCCGCAACCTCCCACTGCTGCCCTACCTGCTCCTACTGTTCCCCGTCCCGACAGACAACAATACCCTCCCGCAACCTCCCACTGCTGCCCTTCCTGCTCCCACTGTTCCCCGTCCCCAACAGATAATAATACCCTCCCGCAACCTCCCACTGCTGCCCTACCTGCTCCTACTGTTCCCCGTCCCGACAGACAACAATACCCTCCCGCAACCTCCCACTGCTGCTGCCCTCCCCGCTCCCTCTGTTCCCCATCTCCTGACAGGAAAAAAACTCCCACAACCTCCCACTGCTGCTGTCCTCCCTGCTCCCTCCATTCCCTGTCTCCTGACAGACAATAAAACCCTCCCGCAACCTCCCACTGCTTCTGCCCTCCATCCCCCCCCCCCCATAATTGTAGCACACTATTCAGGGGCGGATCCAGGAGTCTTGTAGATGGGGCAGCTCAAGTCAGAGAAAAAGAAAATAATAGGCTGGGGGTCTGGTGGGCCCTATTTTAGTGCATTCTGGTGCATTTTGAGGGTATTTCTAATGCAATTTGTACTCATTTCCTCCTCCCTCCCTCCCCATGCTTTGTTAGTTGCACCTAGCACCATCCCCAGAGTCCCCACAGTCCACATGACAGTATATTGCCCAAAATACCTCCCACCCCCCACCCCCAAAAACACAAAATACCTAAAGATTGCAGCTGGGCAGCAGCACATCCGAAAACATAAAAATGAGAAAAGTTGAAAGGGACTTAGTGATAAAGACAAATTGCAGACAAATTGAATGACAATCCAAGTAAACAAATTCACAAATGTCACTCACTCAAGCACATTATGACATTACCATAAAGCCAACCCATCCCAGCTTGTCCTGCAGTACGGATTAATGTATCCCCCAACCTTATCTCAGTCAAAAAAATACAGTAACTATAGAAATATGGGAACAGTCACTTTGCTATCTAGTTTCTGAAAATATCATTTCAAGTCTGCTTGCTATTTTTGCAAAACATATTTTATTCTGTAGAACAATGTATTCCAAAGAAAATACATTTTTAAATATATAAAATATTTTTTATTGTTTTAAAATGTCCTTTACTGGGATAACCCCATGGTATGAAACATCTCATTTTTATGATAGGCCCAAGAAGTCAGTAAGCAGACAGAAAAACAGTTTTTAAACAAATATAAAATGCATTTTTTTTTATTAGCAACAGCACTTGCTTGGGTACATCACAACTTGCACCCCCGCCCCCAATTCAACACATAGAATCAAATATTTAGTTTATGTAGTTCTATCACTTTTTTTTCTGGTTTTATAACTGCCTGTGTCAATGAGCCAAACAAGGTCTTATGACTTTGTTGCCATTTTGCTCTCAAGCATGCAGAAACTCCTGCACATGCCATAACATACAGCAGAACACCTTCAAATTCCCCATGTCTATTAATTCCCTCTGTGCTCATTCACACTGTACAACCACGACTGAAAAGACCACACAGATTAGACATACAGTACATGCTGAAGTTTTTACCTCAGTTCAAAGGTCTCATGTACCAGTTTCTGCCTCTCCTGGTTCATACTGTCGCTGAGACCAGACCTGCCCCAGCATTAGTTTTGTACCATTCCTAGCATGCTAAAGGAGGGCACTACTCTTCAACTCTCTCTCTCCTGCAAATTTGCGCAAAAATCAATTTGCCATATAGGACAAAACTAACAGTGACCTTAAACGATTTTAATGTCATGAATTTAAGCTCCCCATACTAGAAATTAATAACACTAGTACTACATACTGTATATTACACACCCAGTTTGATGGAACACTAATGTCCTGTCCCATCCCAGCAGCTGCCCCCCACCCACCATAGTTTGTGACTGTGAAAGTCTTTTGTTTTTAATGCAAGAAGTACCTGAGTAAATGAAGACTTTATCAATTTTCAGCAGGCTGAAGTCTATGTGCCCCAAGTTGAATACTGTCTCCGGTCACCTGGCCGCCAAACTCTCTCTAGACAGCACACACTGACTCCATGACTCCTAATGAGTACAGCTCTCAGCTTCAGCTTGCTTCAGCTGCCAGGAGATGACCTGAACCTCACTGTAACTCCTTGTGCTGATCTACCAAGGTCACACCAACCCCGCGTTACTGGACAGCTGCCGCCTGAAACCTCGGGCTTTGCTCTTCACTTGTGGGCTCCACTCTCTCTCGCTGTCTCCTCCTCAGTAGTACACTCAATTCCCTCTTCTGAGTTAATGAATTACAGCCCACTCTTGTTTCAGCAGCCCAGACATTTAAAGAAGGCGCCCCTTGCTAGCCACATCCACTGTTGGACGCAACAGCAAATCAGGAGCAGTGAGCACCAGGCGACCTAGTTGAGATCTGTATTGTTAAGGCCCACTCCGCTTTGCTGCAGCTGCACCCCCCCACGCACCACACCCCCACCCCGCACATGAACAAAGGAGCTGCACCAAGCCTGCAAAAGTAGAGAATGAATGCTCAGGCTCACCAAGGCAAGACCAGCTGCTGCCACAGTGCTGGGACCGGACCACATGGCGCAGGATGAACGTTAGTAAGAAATACATGCTGGAGACTGGCTTTTCGAGGGAAGGGGATCAACTATGTAACGTGGGTGGGGTGGTTGCTTACTGCACTAAACGGACACTGGAGGACAGGGCCAGCCTTAACCATTCTGGGCCCCTGTGCAGCCTCCTGCTTGGCCCCACCACTCCATTCCCTGTGAGCCCCCAACATCCAACATTTACACCTCACTAACCCTCCTGCCCTGAATTACTAAAGCAGTACCAGGTCTACTAGTTTAACCAGCATCTTTTAATTAGTGCCATCGATTGCATTGAATTATTTGACTTCACCATTGGAAATGAATCTGACTGAGCCCGGAGCAAAAACAGTACTACCACCGTATTCATTTCTGTAAGCATGGGACATAATCACTGGACACTCACACCTCAGGTATGCTGATTTGCAAACAAGTTAAACAGCTTAACTTTTCTGGAGGTGTGAGTGAGAGAGAATAGAGGGGATTATCATAGAACACCAGCAAGGTTGCCACCTGTCAGTTTGTTTACCTGGTGATCAGGTGTTCAGGGTCCCTATCAGGAAATCCTGTTTTGCTCTGTGCTGGTCAGGTTTTTGAGCCATTTTGAGTGCTCTTATACTTTTGAAACACATTTTGTCATATCATTCATTGCTTCACCTACATGTCCAGGTTACAAACAAGTTCTCTTGTCATTATAGCCCTTTGTTTGTGAAAGTAGTCAACCTGGGAGGTGTAAAGTATGGCCATTAACACCATTAGCACTTACTTAACCTGATCTTTTCCACTGCAGCAAAGCTGCCCCCACCTTTTGTAACAGCAACAGAGCCATTTGTCTTGCACTTTCATTTGCTGGTAAACATTTTCATCTCTAACAACATTTAGGTATTTTAAATGTTTTAAATTATTTTTTTTTTCTTCAAGAAAAAAAGCATGAGCCTCCAAGGTGCAGGGGCACAGTTTGCGCCTAGCTAGGGCCAGCTCTCCTGGAGGACAGAGAAGACCTGTGTGGCACAGGTAGCTTTCATAATTGAGAATGCAGCACAGTGTGCTACTAATAGAGGAGCTCCATGATGGGGGAGCTATAGCACCCTTAGCCCCCCCCCCCTAAATCCGCCTATGCCAATTTTTTGTTTGTTTGTTTCTTAACCTCTAAATGAAGAAAACCTTCCCTCGTGTTTTTTTATTTTTTCCCTGCAAACAAGAAAACGGTCCACTGATGTCTCCACCATCCCCCCACCCTCCCTCTGCGCACCCACCTCCCTACACACCCCCCTCACCCATACTTACCCTCTGGAGGTTGGAAGCCATGATCTTCTCTGAACCGGGACGTGTCTGCACTCTTCAAAGCCAAACTGCAACCTGAAGAAATGACGGTAAGCTTTAGAATGGGAAGCAATGGGGGGTTTCAACTTAGGTTGACATCTCAGCCATTGTTTGGAATTTTGGCCCCAAATTTTCAACATGGGGTTCTTGGGACTCCACCTTGTGAACATATCACTGTCACTTCATTTCTCAGTCCCAAAAGATGATTTTGGGGTTGCTGCGTGGAATCACCTTTTGGGACCGAGTAATGAAACGGCACTGCCACTGTTCATGAGGTGGGGTCCCAAAAAGCCCATGTTGCAAATTTGGTGGAAGAATAAGAAAAAAATGACTGTGTTATGAATGTGCATTGTGCAGTTTCTATGCACGCTCATAACTTCACCAATTGTTAATATTTTCACTCCCGATTTTCAACATTGTCATTTTCTCACACCTCCTTATAAACAATATAGCTTTGTGAAATCAACTTTCAGGACAGAGTAATAAAATCACAGTGCCACTGTTCATGAGGTGAGATCCCAAAATGGGCATGTTGAAAATTTGGTGAAAGCATTTAAAAAAATAATCGCGTTACGGGCGTGCGTTGCGCAGTTTCTACACACACTTGTAAGTTTGCACATTTTTAATATTTTCTCTCCAGATTTTCAACATTGCCATTTTTTCACACCTCCTTGTGAACAGTACAGCTGTCATTTTTCTCATCCTGCCTGAAATATGTTTCTGCACCTGTGGCTCCGAATGTCACAATTGTTATGCAAAATCACCTTTCAGGATCGAGTAACGAAATGATAGTGCCACTGTTCATGAGGTGGAGTCCCAAAAAGCCCATGTTGAAAATTTGAAGTGAAAATACCAACAAACGCCTGGAGTATTAAGGTTTCCAACCATATACCCACCCTGTAGAGACTGACAGGCATTGGGGGCGTAACTTGTGTTTGTCGTCTGTAATGTTTGCGGCATTCTACCCCCACTCACCCACCCTACAGCCACTGATAGCCATCAAGGTGTGCCTTAGGGTCTGTCACCCTAACATTCACCCCATTCTCCTATACTGCACCCATCTCAGCTTATTTCCTTATGGAATGGGATGAGCATAAGGGCTGAAGACCCCAAAGCACGCTGCGACACTTATCGGTGTCTTCAGGGTGGGGTGAGGTGGAATGGTGTAAGTGTTATTGCCGATGACCCAAAGCCACACTCCTAGTGCCTTTCAGTCTCTGCTTGGGGGGGGGGCATTAGTTCAATACTTCACTGCCATCCTACTATGTATATTTCCAACTCCTGCACTGCCAAAGCCAGCAAGCCAACATTCGGCATTGACATTGTTGTTGTTTTCTGCTTCATTTATATGAAAAGCCCGCACATAGTCCATGTTACCATTTTTAATAGCCCTCAGATGTTCACTTATTCTTTCTTTCCACTGTCTTTTCATTTTGCCCACATAACAGGTGCCATGGCCGAGATATTTAAAGGGGTTGTGCCTTGCGCAACTGAGTTGCGCCAGCGCAACCCCAGAAATGCGCCCTGGGGCAATATTGAAAAGGGGGACTGTACAGCACAATTCCTGATGTACCACAGCACAAAGATAATGTATGTTGCACATCCCCAGGGGTGTGACCATGCATGCGGCACATCCTGACATTGTGCCTGGGATGTATGTATCTGGGTAGGCATTATTCAGAGATGCCGCATACAAGGGCCAAAGTTGAGCATGGAATAAGCATGCTCAGTGGCAGCCACCACAGGCATGCTGCTGTATTGCAATGTGCAACACAGCAGCCACCAGCCGTGGGTGGCAACCCCCCCAGAACACCGTTCACAAGCACCCGCATATGTCCCTGGTAGTCTAGTGGTACCCCACTCCCTGCCCATAACCCCGAGTGCCCATAAAGTTTAAAAAATATTTCCCTGGTAGTCTAGTGGTACCCCCCTCCCCTCCCATACCTCCGATCACCTGCAATGTGAAATAAAATATTTCCCTGGTGGTCCAGTGGCACCCCCCTCCCCGCGGGTAACCCTGATTGCCGTAGAAATATAAATGTCCATTACCTGGTGATCCAGTGGTACCCTCACCTCCCCACCCACACTGGACCCCCAGCCCGCAACTCACTTCCCATCATCATCAGCAGTAAAACCCCACCCGCATATTAGTAGTTGCATGTTAATGACGTTAGAGTAGTTAGCTGCAAGCACATTGGTCCACAGGTGGACCAACGGGCTTGTAGTGCATATGTAATAGTCATTCACAATTTTGTGAATGAATGACTTATTCACAAAGTTGTGAATGACTATTACAGAGGGACTGCAGCCCATTGGTCCACAGTGTGTGACCAATGTGTCTTGCAGCTGATACTGTAAGTTGTCATTTGGCATGCAGCTGTGGAGGTATGCGGATGGGTTAGCTGCCTGCTGATGATGGGGGGGGGGGTGAGCTAGGGGTCCTGTGTGGGTGGGAGGTGCCATTGGACCACCAGGTAATGGGCATTTACATTTCTACGGCAATCGGGGTTACTGGTGGGGAGGGGTGTGCCACTGGACCACCAAGTAATGAACATTTACATTTCTATGGCGATTGGGGTTACAGGCGGGGAGGGGGGGCCCCCTGGACCACAAGTGAAATATTTAAATTCACATTATGGGTGATTGGAGGTACTAGGGGGTACCACTAGACCAGCAAGGAAATATTTTTTAAACTTTACGGGCACTCGGGGTTATGGGCAGGGAGGGGTGAACCAGTGGTCCTCCACTGACAGCACCACATGTTGCGCAGGGCTCCAGGTGAATTTCTCTGGCCAGCCCTGCACAACTCATGCAAATGAGGCCATAATAACATGCAAATGGCTCCATTTGCACCTTGCATGCATTATGGCGCCATTTACATATCCAGATCTGAATATCTGGAAATTGCACCTGGCACATCTCCACTTGCACTGGCATATTCCCATTCCAGTTATGCAGGCCTGTCTGAAGGATGCACCAGCGCATTGTATTTGTGCCACATGCAAGTTGTGCCATGGCACATCTCTTTTGAATATATTTCTTTTTTGCTCCAGTGCAACTCAGTTGCGCTGTGCAACCACTTGCGTTAGTGCCAGGTGTAATTCTGAATATTGGGCCCCATATGTACAGAATGCAAAATAATGTAGGTGGTGTTACAATTAATAGACTGTTTTATATCACACATCCTGTTGTTGTACGGGTTTTTAAACATGCTGTATTCATGGATATCTGAGCAAAATTTACAATGACCACATTTTCTGCAGCCTCGGGGCAGCAGTTCCTGGGTTTTCCTGTTATCTCACAGGAGCTGACTAACATGTCCCTAAGGGTGCTAGCTCTTCTGTAAGACATTCTGGGGGGCACCTTAGCAGTTTCTTTAAGTATATGATCTGCTCCTAGCACACGCCTGTATTTGTAAATGATGTCCTTAATCTTGTCAGATCTCACAGTGTATGTGGTAACTAAATTGATTTGATCATTTTTATGTTTGCTTGCACACGCAGTGCACAAGAAACATATTGAGGTTAGTAGCCAGTGCAGGGGACGCTTTAATGGGTGCATCCCTCAGCCACCAATTGACAGGGAAGCTGCTGATGATGGCAGTTTCAGAGCAAGCACCAGACTTGAAAGAACTTTGCCATTCCAATCACAATTTCATCATTGCAGCGGCAGATCTCTGTTCCCCTTCTGAAAACAAGGCACATTCCAGCCATGTGCATTATGGTACGCAGTAATGTGCATGGCTGTATTTACGAGCAACTCTTTTACTCAGTGTGCCTTTCCCGGTGAGCATATCTTTTGCCGACAGTGTGGCGCCCAATCCCCCTGTCAGCATGCCCCAACAATTGTGGCATACTGGGAGCCCACCCCAGTGTGCCAAAGTAATTCTTTATATTTTCTGGTACCGGGATGCCCACTCTCAGTGTTGGATGAGCTCCCCATGCCCCCTTGTTTTCAGCCGAGCTCGGGGTGCCCAATCCCCGGGTCAGTATTGATTCCCCCCCACACTAGTCTGGCACACTGGGAGCCCACCCCAGTGTGCTGAAATTAATTTTTCATACTGTTTCACCTGTAAAAAATAAAACTGTCCCCCAAGTTCTTTTTTTTTTTTTAAACCTAAAGAAAAAGAAAATGGTTCCTTGTCATCCTTGCTGCCCCCTAAACCATCCTGACCCTCCTTCTGTGCCCCTCCCCTACCCTCCCCTCACCCATACTTACCTCTGGAGGTCTGGTGCTGTGATCTTCTGTGGACCAGGAACATGTTTGCACTCTTCAAAAGCCGACTGTAAACTGAAGAAAATCACAGTAAGCCCTATAATGGCAATCAATGGGGGGTTTCAACTTAGGTTGATATCTCAGTCATTTTGGGGAGTTCCGGTCCCAAATTTTCAACATAGGGTTCTTGGGACTCCACCTCATGAACACTGTCATTTTGCTTCTTGGTCCTGAAATGTGATTTTGCTGTTGCTGCAGTGAATCACCTTTTGGGACCGAGTATCGAAACGACAGTGCCACTGTTCATGAGGTGGGGACCCAAAAAGCCCATGTTGCAAATTTGATGAAAAACTCCAAAAAAATGATTGCGTTTTTAGTGTGAGTTGCGTGGTTTGTATGCACACTCGTAACTTCATCAATTTTTAATATTTTCACTCCAAATTTCCAACATTGCCATTTTTTCACATCCCTTATGAACAGTACAGCCGTCATTTTTTGCATTGTTCCCGAAATGTGTTTTTGTGCTTGTGGTGCAGAATGGCATGGTCACTGTGTGAAATCAACTTTCAGGACAGATTAACAAAATCCCAGTGCCACTGTTCATGAGGGGAGGTCCCAAGAAGGCATGTTGAAAATTTGGTGAAAACATTCCAAAGAAGCATTTGTCAATTTGTCAAAAAGATTACTATACAAGTTAGCCAGCCTGGGAGTGGGTCCCAAGATGATAGCCTGGGTAAAGAATTGGCTGGAGAATAGGACACAGAGGGTAATAGTAAATGGAGTCCACTCTGAAGAAAGGGGGGTTTACTAGTGGGGCACTGCAGGGTTCAGTATTAGGACCAGTCCTCTTCAATGTCTTTATAAATGACATTACAGAGGGACTGGAAATAAAAGTATGTCTTTTTGCAGATGACACAAAGATCTGCAACAGAGTTGATGCACAAGGTGGGGTGGAAAGGATGAGAAGGGACTTGGCAAGGTTAGAGGAATGGTCAAATGTATGGCAGCCATACCTCTCAACCCTTTTGTCCCCCAAATGTGGAACATTGCCTCTCAAAATGTGGAACAAATGAGCAAAATGTGGAACACTTAATCAAATCTTTACCTAGGAGGCTCAAAACACTGTTAAAATGTTTGCATTTATATTCAGAAAGTCTGTTATTAATTGAATAATATATTTTTTGCATCATTTACTATAGATTTTTGCTTTAAAATGTTAATACTGAATGTGGAACAAGTCCTCACAATGTGGAACATGGAGTTTTTGTGAAGTAAAATGAGAAATGTTCCTCATAATGTGGTACAGTTGAGAGGTATGATGGCAGCTTAGATTCAATGCTAAGAAGTGCAAGGTAATGCACCTGGGAAACAAAAACCCAGGGGAAGAGTACACAATGTGGGGTGAGATACTAACAAAAACAAAAATGGAAAGGGACCTGGGGGTAGTCATATCAGATGACCTAAAGGTGGGCAAGCAATGTGAGAGGGTAGCAAGGAGGGCTGGGGGGATACTGGGATGCATAGGGAGAGGCATCACCAGTAGAAAACAGGAAGTTATTATCCCTCTGTACAGACAGCTGGTGAGACCCCATCTGGAGTACTGTGTGCAGTTCTGGAGACCCAATCTCCGCAAAGGCGTAAACAGGATGGAAGCTGTCAGAGGAGGAGCAGCTAAAATGGTGCAGGGTCTGCACCGGAAGACATATGAAGAGAGAGTTAGGAGCTTAATATGTATAGCCTCGAGGAAAGGAGGGAGAGGGGGACATGATAGAAACTTTCAAGTACCTCAAGGGAATCAACAAAGTCCAAGAGGGTAGCATCTTTCAGGAAAAGAGGTGTGCAAGAACAAGGGGGCACAATTTGAAGATGGGGGGAGGCTCAGAGGTAATGTAAGGAAGTATTTTTTCACAGAGAGGGTTGTGGATGCATGGAACGGCCTTCCGGAAGAGGTTGTGGAGTCAAAAACAGTGGTGGAATTCAAGCATGTATGGGACAGTCATAAGGCAATTCTAGGGGGTGGGGGTAGGAGAAAGTAGGCTGCTAGTTAACTAGGATCTGCAGCTTATCCATTAGGTAGGGAAATGGGCAGACTGGGTGGGCCAAGTGGTCCTTATCTGCCGTCAAATTCTATGTTTCTAAGTTCAATGCTGAATTTTGCTTGCTGATATTAACACTGGAAGTGCAGGAGTTAGACAGATGCAGAATAGGAATGGCAGTGAAGTATTGAACTCACGCCAACCCCACCTCTACCTTGCAGAGATGGATAGGCATTGGGATGTGCCTTTGGATCATCGCCCATGACGCTCACGCCATGTCACCTCACCCTATCCTGCAGACACCGACAAGTGTTGGTGTGCCTTGGGGTGTTTGGCTTTACAGTCACCCCTTTCCATAAGGACATACGCTGAAATGGGTGCAGTATAGGAGAATGGGGTGAACTCTGGGGCCGAACAGTCCAAGGCACACCTTGATGCCTGTCACTGGCTTCAGGGTGGGGTTGGGGGGTGGAATGGCATGAGCATTACAGTCGGTAATCCAAAGGCACACCCCTGATGCCTGTCAGTCTGTACAGGGTGGGACATTATGGTTAGAAACCCTAATGGCCCAGGTGTTTGTTGGTATTTGCACTACAAGTTTTCAACACGGCCTTTTTGTGACCCAGCCTCATGAAAGCATTTAGGTCCTCTGCTTGTGAACACTGGCACTGTGATTTTGTGAATCTGTCCCAAATGTTGATTTCCCTCAGCGATCGTGCCATTCTGTGCCAGATGTGCGAAAATACAATTTGGGCAGGATATGAAAAATAACAGCTGTACCATTCATAGGGAGGTGTGAAGAGATGGCAATGTTGAAAATCTGGAGTGAATATATTAAAAGTACTTGAACTTACGAGCGTACGTGGAAACTACACAATGCACACTCATAACACAGTCATTTAGTGGAATTATTTTACCAAATTTTCAAAATAGGTGTTTTGTGACCTCTGCTCATGAACAGTGTCACTATGATTTTCTTAATCTGTCCTGAACATTGATTTCTTACAGCGACCGCGCCATTGTGTGCCATATGTGCGAAAACACATTTCGGGCAGGATGTGAAAAATGACAGCTGTACTGTTCATAAGGAGGCATGCAAAAATGACAATGCTGAAAATCTTGAGTGAAAATATTTCAAATTCTCGAAGTTACGAGTGTGCGTGTAAACTGAGCAATGCACGCTCATAACATAGTCAATTTGTGGACTTTTGTCACCAAATTTTCAACATAGGCATTTTGGGACCTCCACTTATGAACAGTGTCACTGTGACTTTCTTAATCTGTCCTGAACACTGATTTTCCACAGTGACTGCGCTATTGTACGCCCGATGTGCGAAAACACATTTTGGCCAGGATGTGAAAAATGACAGTTATACTGTCCATAAGGAGGTAAGAAAAAATGCCAATGCTGAAAATCTGGAGTGAAAATATTACAAATTTGTGAAGTTACGAATATGCATGGAAACTGCACAATGCACACTTGTAACAGTCATTTTTTGGAATTCTTTTCACAAAATTTGCAACATAAGCTTTTTGGGAGCCCACCTCATGAACAGTGACACTGCCATTTCATTAATCGGTCCCAAAAGGTGATTCTGCACAGTGACCGCGAAATCACCTTTCAGGTCTGAAAACCAGATGACTGTGACTGAATTCATGAGGTGGGGTCCCAAGAACTCCATGTTGAAAATTTGGTGCCAAAATCTGCAAAAATGGCCGAGATATCCACCTAAGTTGAAAAAGAAAACATTTATGCCATTATACAGCTTACCGGAATTTCTTCAGTTTGTGGTCGGCTTTGAAGAGTGCAGTCGTGTTCCCACTCCACCGAAGAATGTCGCGCCGGGCTTTGGAGGTAAGTATGGGGTGGGGTAGGTGTGGGGAGGTCGGGTCTGCAGAAGGTGGGTGCGGGTTGAGGAGGGGGTACCAGAAACAACACGGGACCATATTTTTCTTTTACAGGTTAAAAAAATAATAACATTGCGGGAAGGTTTTTCCTTTACAGGTTTGTTTTGGTACACTGGGGTGGGTTCCCAGTGTACCACCTGTATTTTTCTGGGAGGGGGACTGAAGCTGATGAGGATTGGGCCCCCTGTCAGCACAGAAAATGGGTCTGTGTTTAGGGGAGCGCATGATGCCAAGGTGGATTGGGCACCCCCCCGGCATACAAAACTATTACGTGGGGGACATTATGCCGACGGGCATTTGGCTCCCTGTCGGCAAATGAACTGGGGAAGGGGCATGCTGACAGGGGGATTGAGTACCCCCATCAGCTTCCATAGGGACTGTGAGAGGCGGCCGGCAACAGCCACCACTATGTTTATTGAAATGGGACACCAGACAAGGCAAGCTATGATTCACTGCTGGAATCAGGGACCGCCCCAGCAGCAAAAACAGCTAATTGTTAAATGACGGGGCACTCCCTGATTGCAGCGGCAAATTTCTTTCAAGTAGGTGGCATGCTGCAATACTGTTGTCATCGACAGCATGCTCCTCTATTGGTGCCACAGAGACCAGCCCCAAAAAGCACTGCCAGCATTGGCCACAACACTGCCGCACCTTCACAACTCGCTACTCCAGCGAGCAAGCTGCCAATAACATGTTTCTGTGCATGCTGAAGCAAACATAAAATGATCAGTGAAGTGAGCAGGCGTTGCACAGTTTCTACACACGTGCATAACTTCACCACTTTTTCATATTTTCACTCCAGATTTTCAACATTGCCATTTCTTCACTCCTCTTCATGAACAGTACTGCCATCATTTTTCACATCCTGCCCAAAATGTGTTTTTGCATCTGTGGCGCCGAATGGCCCACTCGCTGTACAAAATCACCTTTTGGGATGGAGTAACGAAAAGATACTGCTACTGTTCATGAGGAGGGGTCCCAAAAAGCCCATGTTGAAAATTTGGAGCAAAAATACCAACAAACAATTCCAGCACCTGTGAGCTCTATTCACGGGCAGGGTGTCTCCAGCTGAAGAGCAGAATTAAGTACCATACCTGTCTACTGGCCAAAAAAAAATCACACTACATCTGATGCCACCAGGAGTCCAGAATCTGCTCACACACCATGTAAGTGCCAGGCTGACCAGAAGCACCCACAGCCAACTTTTCAGTGAACCTAGATGCCGTACTGCACAGGATCAATGTGTATTCTACTACCGTGCACCACAGTGGACCAACGTCCTTCCTTCAGCCATCTCCGATACCACAACCATTGGTGCTTTCAAGCATAAGCTCAGGCAGCACCTTGCCACAGATGACAACTGTGACTGCGACGGCCATTCATGATGACCAAAACAACTTTCTTACATTTGGACCACCGTAAAGCAGTAGCACTTAGTGTCCCACCTAATCCTAGGGGCACCTACCTTTACAGTACTTCATTGTCCCACCCCCATCTACCCCCCCCAACTGGGCAACCATTCCCCTCTCTGTTCACACCCTCATGCCCTCCCGTCTGCTGCTGTCCTAGCCCCATTGTCTCCAACCTTCCTTAAGCCTGTTCTTAACCCCTTATGCAGTCATACACTTCACTATGCCGCAGCTGTGCCTGTTCTCCACTCTGTTTCCCCTCCACAAGTATGCTTAACTCTCCGATGCAGGCATCTTCTCACCAATGCCATAGCAGTGTCTAAATGTTATACCTTAAGCTAAATGCCATCCCAGTCTCGAAATTCACATCAATTTATTGTCTACCTAGCTTGTAATGTATTGTTTTGTACCAGTGCAATTTTGTACTTGCTTGTAATGTAATGCCTTGTAATGTAACGCTATGTACCTGTTCAATTTTTTTTCTTGTAACTGACCTGGAAACTACAAATGAGCATCTGCTCACAGGTATTCTCCAAGATATAATTAAATAAAAAATAAAAAAATGCCTAGAGCATTGGTGTTTCCAAACATAATGTCCCACCCTGTATAGACTGACAGGTGCCAGGGGTGTGGTTTGGGGTCGTCGGCCGTAATGCTCATGCCATTCCACCCCCCATCCCCACCCTGCAGCCCCTGACAGGCATTGAGGTGTGCCTTGAGGTCTTTGGCCCTAATGTTCACCCCATTTTCCTATACTGCACCCATTTCAGCTTATTTCCTTATGGAATGTTGTGAGAGTAAATGCCAAAGACCCCGAGGCACACCGTGACACCTGTCAATGTCTGCAGGGTGGGGTGAGGTGGAATGGCATGTACGTTATGGCCAACAACCCAAAGGCACACCCCAACGCCTGTCAGTCTCTGCAGGGTGGGGGTGGGATTGGCGTTAGTTCAATACTTCACTGCCATTCCTATTATGCACCTATCTAACTCCTACAGTACCAATGTCAATACCAGCAAGCCAACATTCGGCATTGACAAATGCTTGTGATTTTTTCCTTAGATCCTTCACTTCCCTTCAAAAGGGTCTCCCCACTGATGGTATCACATGCCTCTCTGGCCTTCATTATAATACTACTGGCATTCCCTCGTGATCTGAAGCAACATTCCTGATCATTCAGTTCCTCAGAGAAGTATGTTTCCTCACTGCAGTTCCTCTTAATTCTATAGAACTGACTTTTGGGTATGTTCTCTTTGGTGTGGCTGGGACAGCAGCTACTAGCCAATAAGACTGTGTTACGATCAGTGAATTTTCTGTACAAGGATTGGCTAATTTCTCATTTTCTATGGCTTTTACCGTGGGATCAAGGAAAGAAATCTCCTCTGAACTCTCAGTGTGTACAAATCTAAGATTGGGATTTGTACTGTGCAGATATTTGACAAAATCTTCTAGCTCTCTTTTATTTCCCTGTCACACCAAAAGAACATCATCAATAAACTGCTTCCATAGAGCTATGTTGAACCAGTATAGGTTTGTATTCCTGTCCCAAATAACCCCCTCCTCCCAGAAACCCAGATATAAATTAGCGTAATTGGGGGAAAAACTGGCCTACATAGCGGTTCCCTTTACCTGATGTTCATTCTTAAAACAGAAAAGATTGCCCTCTAGTACCATCCTTGCAATCTCAGTCAAGAAATCAGCATCTGGCCTGGCACCTACTTCCTACTTGTTCAAGTAGTGATGCATTGCCCTCGTGCCTCCTTCATGTGATATATTTGTATACAGTGACTCTATATCCAAAGTCACTAATATACAATCCTTTTCCCACTTGAGATCCTTGAGTACATTTAGCACCTCACCTTTGTCTTTACATAGGATGGCAATGTGCTTACCAATCCTTTAATGCTGTCGTCCGCCTTTTTTGCCAATGGTTCTGTAACTATACCTACACTGGAGTTAATGGGTCTGCCTGGGGGGGTTAATCAGTATTTTATGCACTTTGGGAAGTACACAGAACTGTGATTTTAGTGGAAAGTCAGTGATGAGGTAGGTCACCAGACAATGATGGACAGTTTTCTGAATCTAGAAACTTTGTTGGCTGCGAGACGTTACAACACCCCAAGGTGCGCATTTATCGGAGCATGACCACACGCCCTGTAGTAGATTATCTGTTATATACACGTATACATATTCTTTGCAAAAAATGCACCAGTTAGGGTAACTTAATGCCACAAAAGTAGGTAAATGTGGCATTAGAGTTTCCAACCCTAACGCCCCACCTCCACCTCCAAGCAGCAAACGGAAACAAGCATTTGTCAATGCCGAATGTTTGCTTGCTGGCATTGGCAGTGGTAGTGTAGAAGTTACAGAGCTGCATAATAGGAATGGCAGTGAAGTATTGAACTGAAGCCAACCCCACCACCACCCTGCAGAAAGTGACAGGCATTGGGGTGTGTCTTTGGGTCGCAGGCATAACGCCACGCCATTTCACCACCACCCCACCTTGCAGACACTGGACAAGTGTCACGTGTGTTCCTTGGGGTCTTTGGTCTTATGTGCACCCCATTTCATTAGGAAATATGGTGAGATGGGTGCAATATAGGAGAATGGGGTGAACTTTGGGGCCAAAGAGTCCAAGGCATACCTCGATGCCTCTCACTGGCTGCAGGGTGTGGAATGGTATGTGCATTACAGGCAAGAATCCCAAGTCCACCACCCTGATGCCTGTCATTCTCTACAGGGGTTAGGCGTTATGGTTGGAAACCCTACACTGGGCAGGTAGTTGGTATTTTCCTCCAAATTTTCAACATTGTTTTTGTGACCCACCTCATGAACAGGGGAATATCAGTTTGTTAGCCAAAGCTGCTTATGCACAGCGATTACGGCATTTAGCACCACAGGTGCAAAACATTCGAACAGGATGTAAAAATGACAGCTGTACTGTTCATGGGGAGTGTAAAAATGGCACTGTTGCAAATCTGCAGTAAAATATTTAAAAAAATGGTAAGTCACGAAGATAGAAACCGGTAACGACACCCGTAATATAATTAGGTTGGGGATTTTTACAGCAGATTGTCAACTCAGGCATTTTGGTGCCTCCGATCATGAACAGTGTCACTGTGATTTTCTTTATCTGTGCCACAATGATTTCCCACAGCGACCATGCATCTCTCGCTGAAAGTGTGAAAACACACTTCAGCCATGTTGTGAAAAATGACAGCTGTACTGTTCATAAGGAAGTGTGGAAAAATGCCACTGGTGAAAATCTGGACTGAAAATATTACAAAGTCATGAAGTTACGAGGGTGCGTGGAAACTGCGCAATGCTCACTCGTAACACAGTCATTTTATGGACTTTGGTCACCAAATTTTCAACATAGCCATTTTAAGACCTCTGCTCATGAACAGTGTAACTGCAATTTTCTTAATCTGTCCTAAACATTGCTTTTGCACACCAACAGCACCATTGTGCACTACATGTGCGAAAACACATTTTGGGTGACATATGAAAAATGGCAGCTGTACTGTTCATAAGAAGGAAGTATAATAAAATGGCAATGTTGAAAATCTGGAGTGAAAATATTAAATTCACAAACTTACGAGCATGCATAGGAACTGCGCAACGCACGCTCGTAAAACAGTAATTTTTAGGAATTTTTTTCACCAAATTTTCAACATAGCCATTTTAAGACCTTTACTCAAGAACAGTGTCACTGTGTTTTTCTTAATTTGTACCGTACATTGATTTCGCACACCAACTGTGCCATTGTGCGCTACATGGGCGGAAACACATTTTGGGTGAGATGTAAAAAAATGACAGCTGTACTACTCATAAGAAGGTGTGGTAAAATGGCAATGTTGAAAATCTGGAGTGAAAATATTGAAAATTCGCGAACTTACGAGCCTGCGTAGGAACTGCGCAATGCACGCTCGTAAAACAGTCATTTTTTGGAATTTTTTCACCAAATTTTCAACATAGCCATTTTAAGACCTCAGCTCATGAATGGTGTCACTGTGATTTTCTTAATTTGTCCCGTACATTGATTTCGCTCATCGACTGCGCCATTGTGCACTACATGGGTGGAAACACGTTTTGGGTAAAATGTGAAAAATGACAGCTGTACTGCTCATAAGAAGGTGTGGTAAAATGGCAATGTTGAAAATCTGGAGTGAAAATATTGAAAATTCTCGAACTTACGAGCTGCATGTGAGGAACCGCGCAATGCATCGCCAGAAACAGTCATTTTGACTTTTTATATCATTTTTCAATACGGGTTTTGGGACTACGAATGATGTTACTGTCATGGCATTATACCGGGCCTTGCGTACTTTCTTTACGCAGTGACTACTTAAATCACCTTTCGGGCCCGAATAACGCCATGGACAGTGACATCATTCATGAGAAGGGTCCCAAAACCCATGTTGAAAATTTGGTGCAAAATTCCCAAAATGCCTGAGATATGCAAAAAGTTGAAAACCCTATCTAGCCCATTATATAGCTTACCGGCATTTCCTCAGTTCGCGGGTCGGCTTTGAAGAGTGCAGACGGTTCCTGGTTCACCGCAGATCATCGCTACCGAGCTCTGGAGGTAAGTATGGGGTGAGGGGGGTGGGAGGCAGGGTGCACAGTGGTGGGTGCGGGTTGTGGGGAGGGGGCAGGAAGACCATGCGGGACCGCTTTTTTCTTTACAGGGATTTAAACAAGCATTTGTCAATGGCGAACGTTCGCTTGCAGGTATTTTCAATAGTGTCTGGCGCTTCTGGCACTAAATTCAAACCCCACTGAAATAACTGTGCCACAAACCTGTTTCTTCAGTTCATGATTCAGCTTTGAAATGTGAAAACATGTCTGTGGTCAGTGAGCATTATGGTGTTGGACCTTCCAGTGGGTAAGTGAGGGCTTTGGGGGGCTGATAGATGGGTTGGGGGATAATGGTGCAACAGAGAATGATGGATGGTTTTCTTATTTTGAGGTGTAGCCAAAAAAAATATAAAGGATTCCTGGTCACAATGGGGGATTGGGCAATCCTCAGTGTCATTGTGAAAAGAAGGCATCATGAGCTAATGTAACAGGCACAGTTGCTTGCTTGTCACTGTGCACTCTGATCACCCTATGTGCAGGTTTGAAAGTGTATACAGTGAATGCCTTACTAATCACAGTCCTGCCCTGTGCACCCCATTACTGCTTCCTGTTCTGTATAGTAAATAGTGTCTCACACAACCAACAGCAGTATAAACTTTGAACCCCTGCCTCACCTGTAGGGCCTGCCTTTCATGCTTAACCCTTTTCCATTTCTGCAATAATTGGGGAGGCACCTGTTCCTTACAGTCCACTGCAATGGAATATGCAGGTATGGAGGCATGCAGGGTTTAAATGCAGTATTAGGACCACCATAAAGGAGACTCAATCTTCCATTCATTTCTGTCACAGAGACAGGAGAACAAAGTAATGTTAAATGTTAGTAATTTAGCCTGGGCTATAAAACAGTAAATGCATTGTCAAACTTCAAAATAGTTAAGATGTTACCGATGTAGTAGAATTGAGGCACTCCAGCTTTGACCCAACTAGAAAGCAGCCAGTGGACAAATGTGAAGTATTTAAGTCAAAGTAGGAAAACAGAAAACACTGTGGTGGCTTGGTTAACAGTCAGAGAACTGAATACCACACTGTGGTGCACTGCAACTAAATGGAGGCCAGGAATGAAACAGAAAGGGTGAATCATGCCAGAACAGCACACGCTGCATGGTTCTTTATGTCACTCACTGCCAAGGCTTTGCTCTCCTTACTTATTTATTTATTGAAATGTTTCGCTGCTCCCATTTGCAACCTGAGTTGGAAGTTTTTGGGAACAAAAGCGGATACAGACAGAGGGACAGGAGCTACAGACAGCCAGCAGCAGTGAACAGTACTAGCTCCTGTGGTGTCAGCACTGAGCTGTACCAAGCACTTCTGCCCAGCCCTGAGCATGAGAGAGCAGAGCCCAGAGCGGTTTGTCTCACCTGAATCCCGCGCAGAATCGGGAGGTCCACCGCCGCATGCTTCAGGTAGGGATCTGCTGGATATGGGAAGGAATCCATGACGGATGGATGGATGTGTTCTCGGGAACTGGCTGGGAGGAGAGATGGAGATGGGACAAGTGAGGAACTTCATACAGGCAGGAATTAAAGTACAATCTCTGAGGAGGATGGGGTTAACAAAACCTTCCAAGCATGGACCGTTTCTACGTTATTATTTACCTTAAATACCTGTTTCATGTACCTTAAAATGCATGTCTTTACCATAAATCCTTTAAATTAATGTAACTCTTTTAAAAAAACATTTATTTAAAGAGAGTTAGCTCTGTAAACGTATAAATGTCCCTCAGGTAAGGGCCCTATGTTTTATGTGTGCTTGTTTATAAATGTAAACAGCATCTGGTTACTTTTTCGATGACAGTTGAGAAGTTAAAAAAACTTCTGATAAGGGCTCTGTATCAGTGGTGTAGCCAGGAATTTCAGATCTGCACACCAAGTGGACTCCACTGCTACCCCCTGTTTGGGCTAGCTTCTCTTTCTGCACTGTCCGTGCCCTGTTCTGAGCTGTCTCACCTGGACGCAAGCATCATTTCCGTGTTTTATACCAGCACACCACTAGCCATACTGTCACCAACAGTTGTCACACTAACAGACTGGCTTTTATTTACAACATAGCATTATGACAAGCCTCTGTACCACATCAAGGCAGCTAGTCACACAGAGGTTAATTCACTACTACTAGCCATGCTATCACACCACTAGCTACACCATTGACATACCACTAACCATGCCACTACACCACTAGTCACACCACCAGCAATTGTCAGACTAACAGACTGGCTTTTAGTTATAAGCTTCCACCACATCAAGTTAGCCATCCATTCACATATCACTAGCCATGCCACACACAACTCAACAGCACACACCAACAGTTGTCAAACTAACAGACTGGTTTTTAGTTACAATATTGCATTGTGACAAACCTCTGTACCACGCCAAGGTAGCTAGTCCCACAGAGGTCCATTCACACCACTAGCCATGGTACCACACTAGCCATGCCACCACAACACTAGCCACAACCCCAACAATTGTCAAACTATTGGGTTTTACTTACAGTTGGTAAAGTAGGCATCGAAAAGAAATGTGCATCTGTTTTCCTCATTTCTGCATCTAACACATCTTTCCACTAAAAACAGTGACTGAAATCAGAGGTAAACAGTAAGACAGTCAAGAGCTACACAGTATGGCAGGGCTAAAACCCTTCTACCAAAAAGGAGGTATGGAACTCAAGAAAAATATTGTAACAATTTTACAGCGAGTACATTACACTGGTTTATCCTATCTTTGCACCCTTAAAAATAAATACTTTGTTGTTTCATCTCCATATCTCATTGTTGCTAGAAGGGTTTTAGCCTTGATATACCCTGTAGCTCTGATTTCATTTTGTGGAAGATGTGTGCCGATGCAGAAACAACTAAAGGAACATTAGTAAGCATCTTTCAACAATACACATTTTTTAGATGCCTGCTTCACAGACGAGGATGGCAGCCAGCTTTGAAAAGATATACAAAGCTTTAGGAGGCAGTAATACATCAGGGGTTGAAATAAGTTTTGCAGCCACTAGCCAGCAGGGCTGATGACAGGGAAAATCCATTAGCCCCAAAGACATTTCCACTGGCCCAGGTAGTGTACTTTACTGAAATATTATTTACTATCCCAAACGAAAATCTACCAGCATTTACAAGTGGCCTGGTGCCAATTTTGACCCCTGTACATTGCTGCTAGAATTTATATAGAACATAAAAAATCTCTGGTTTTACTGTTGCTGGCTACCTTTTTACTGTGGCAAGCATCATGACCCGATCCTGTCTGCATTCTGGCGCCCTCATGTACATGAACAATTATTTAAAAAAAAGTGCCTGGGTGACAAACAGGGAATAGCAAAAAGATCTGAAGGCCTAAGAGACAGGATACATGTGTAAGCTTGCTAGGGCAGGGGCTGCTAAATAAAGTGGACTAACATACTGTACAGCCTGAGGTCACAGGTTCTAGCATTGCCAGTGACACACTGTGTGATGCCTGCTAACCCTCAGTAAGCTGTTATCACTAGGAAGTAAGGGCTGTAACATAGCAAGTTGCAACTGGCTGGCTTGCTGTATAAACCATCAACTTTCTCTTTTATCAAAATTCTGGGGTAATTTATCACGAGCCCAAGGCATATATTAAAGTAATGGTCATGTTTCCATCCCTCCCATCACACCACAGCACCTGTCAGGGATGCCTCTTTATTTGCTTTATATTTGGAACCTCTCTACCTAAGCTGTCCGTCCCATCCAGATTTACAGGACCCCTGTTTAGGCAATAGACATCAAACCTTAGCTCTGCATCCATATAATCTGTTGGTGTCTCTGTGGAATCCAGAGATTTCATTTTCAAGTCTTTGGCAGGTCCTGATTACATTTGGGTCCCTCACAGTCTGTAATCTCAACACATCAAAAACTGAAGTACTGTAGATCCATTACATCCCCCAGCATGTACACTAGAAAGGATTTTAAATTTTCTTCAGATCTCCCTGCTCTTAAATATCTGGGAGTGATGATACCAGTAGACCTAGCATGATTACATCAAATCAACCATAATCCTCTGATACAATTTATAAAAGACCTGGAAACCTGGAAACCAATCCCTCTCCCTACTGCAGTGTATTGACAGTGTCCGTATGATTCTGTTGCCGAGAATGCTCTATTTCGCACATACCCTTTCAATTCCCCCAGCCCCTCTGTCCCTTAGAAAATGGGAATAGCTGATTTCTATTTATATATGTGGAGGGTCAAGCCCATAGATTAGGTTTACTACCTTGCAGTTACTGAAAGTTGGGGGGGGGGGCACTAGCCTTACCTAATCTTTCGTATACTATAGTTCTGCCCAAGTTTGTACTGCCATGTACTGACTTCAGAAGGGATATACACTTGCTGGAAAACTTTAAAAAATGATGGAAGAGGATCTCCTCCAAATTCATAAACACTTTAGCTTCACTGCAGATGCCACCTGAACAAATGACCTCTAACCCTTTACTAGAACTATGCTGGCTCACTGGCAAAAACTTTGTAGTCACAAAGAGTTACGGGACACTAGCTTCTTATTACTCCTTTTGCTTTTAATTGTTTCTTCCTGCCAGCCAGACTAGACAATATGCATGCTTGATACAGGAAAATGGGACTGTCTCTTCCCTTCTAATTTCTCAGGGATCACAATATTATTCCCTATGCTGAATTGTCAGCTGCCAACTGTTACAGACCCCAATATTTCCAATATTTGCAAAGACTCCACTATCTGTGGACAGAAGTCCAAAGGTGGCCCTCCGAAAAGGATACATCTGTGCAACATCAACTTTTGAATGATCCCTCAACTGTCCCTGAAGATTACAAGGGAAGGGACTTCCATTCTGCTGCTCTATCAGATTGGTGATCCGACTGACAAAATGCTTTTTATGGTGGCCGCCATCCAAAGATTAAATAAACTAAACAAAAAATTAAAAAAGCTCTGATTTGCATAAAGCCGAAGTGCCATGAAATGCTTTTCATAATGGAAGCAGGAAGCAAAAAACAGCTGTCCGACCCATTCTGTTTGAAGCGCGCCCCCTGCCACGCCATGCCACACTGCTGCCAAGTAAATAAATAATAAATAGTAAAGTAATAATAAATAACCCACTGTAACCACACTTGGGCAGCGCTCAGCCAGCCTTATACCTCTCAACTCTCCCTGAAGATTACAAGGGACTTGCCTCAGGTCAAAGTCTCCTCTACTAGTCTGACTCCACTCTGATCTTATGCAGCAGCAGCGGCTTGTTCATCACTCGCTTCACCCTATCCCAATCTTTGGTGATCCGACGTCATGACTGACAGTCAGTACAGCACTAGAACTAGGCTAGCTGGGCTGACTCAGACTTTCTCTCCTCTTGGCTCGATGGCCATCTCAACAGGGCAGTATGTACTACCTTTAAAATGCATTCATTGCATAGCGGGCAAAAGTCTGTTGGTGGATTGCAAGCTGTGAGGGATTTCACAGAGGGAAAGGGTGACGAATATGCTAAATGCATAGCATACGTTGCCACCACTGATTGCAGTGGGCGTCTTAGAACTGAAGACTAGGGCAGCTGAACTGCTGTCATAGACAGATAGCACATCCATTGGAGCGGGTAGGATCGTGCTCTGCATATACTGGAGCACTGGATTGCTACAGGAGGGTTCACACACCTCTAAAAAGTCATACTGTGACAAAACGTTCCTTGCACATGCGAACGTAAAAAAGACAGGGACAAACAACGGAGATGTGTGTGTGTGTGTGGTCACCAAACCTTTAAGTATGTATGTTAGGGGAAAAAGGCATAGATCGGTCATGGATCACTTGTGAAATCCAATGTGAGTGGCTAGGTATCAATGCTCTGAATCCATGCTTAAGACATGGAACCAATGTGCGATTCATGCTTAGTTATTTGACTTTTAAACTGCAGAATTAAAAATAATTAGCAAAGAATGTTGCAGAACAGCCTGGTAGCAGTCACTCTCAGTGCACCTCTACAGTGGTTGGCTGCAGAGTTCCATTGCATCACATTCGGGCTACTATAACTAACTCCAGCACAGCTGCCACTTCCGAGCTTGCAATTTCCAATCTACAGAGAGCCAGCAGCTGCAGACAGACAAGTAACTCATGATATAAAGGAAAGTGAATGAGGGGCAACAAAACCAAAAAGGAAAACTGTCACTTATCCAAGAAGGTTGCAAGTGGCTGCCACTTTTGTAAAGAAAAGGTTGCATGAGTAATGAGAAAGATAAAATAGAGGATCATATAACTCTATGTATTGCAGAAGATTGAAGAGATGGACTTTATTTACCTTGATTTGTCCCTTTCTTTTCTTTTTATTAATATTCTTCCAATGACGGTTCCGTAAATACAATGGGATCTGTAAATAGCACTACTGAACTTTCTACCATGACGGCAAATGTTAGCTGCAAGAACAGTATGGACCCTGCCCCCAGGGAGGAATGGATGGTGGCCATGGGTATGGTGATGGCTCTCCTGGTCATGGCCATCGTGTTTGGCAACGTGATGGTGATCACCGCAATCGCCAGGTTCCAGCAGCTTCAGACCGTCACAAACTCCTTCATCACTTCACTGGCTTGTGCTGACCTGGTGATGGGGCTCATCGTGGTGCCCTTTGGGGGCAGTCCCATCATACTGCAAGTATGGAAATTCGGCAAATTCTGGTGCGAATTCTGGCCTTCTGTGGATGTGCTGTGCGTGACTGCGAGTATAGAGACCCTCTGCGTGATCGCTATCGACAGGTATGTGGCCATTACTTTGCCTTTCAGGTACCAGTCCATAATGACCAAGTGCAAAGCCCAGATCCTGGTGCTGGTGGTGTGGGTTGTGGCCGCCTTGATCTCCTTCCTACCCATCCACATGCACTGGTACCGGTCCAAGGAGCCCAATTCCATGAAATGCTACCAAGACGAATGTTGTTGCGACTTCTTCCTCAACTGGGACTATGCCATTGCCTCCTCCATCATCTCCTTCTACATCCCCTTGGTGGTTATGGTCTTCGTCTACTCGAGGGTCTTTCTGGAAGCCAAGAAGCAGCTGAAGAAGATTGGCAAGTCCGAAGGGAGGTTCTACAGCCAAAACAACAGTCAGCAGCAGAAGTCCAACTTGGAAGGCAAGAATGGAAAGTTGGGACAGAGGAGGGCTGTCAAATTCTGCCTGAAGGAGCACAAGACGCTAAAGACCCTTGGCATCATCATGGGTACTTTTATCCTCTGCTGGCTGCCGTTTTTTGTCTTCAACATCATACAGTTCATCTCCAGCGAGCTGGAGAACAAGGTGGTCTACACTCTCTGAACTGGTTTGGCTATGTCTTACTCGGCCTTGAACCCACTGATTTGACTGCAGGAGCCCGGACTTCAGGCATGCCTTTCAGGAGCTGCTGTGCTTCCATAGGAGACATCTCCATTCTGTGTGAGCAACAACAGCCACTCCCAGCCGAGTCAGCGTGGGCATCGCTGCCCTTCAAGCGGACTACCAGCAAGCAAGTGGCAAGGTGAGCGACTTGCCCCCATTCGAGGTGGACAACATGGCCGAGGAGATGTTATTGAACTGCAAAGACAGCGTGTTGAATGGTGGCAACACCGATGCCAAGGGGAACACCTCCCCTACCCCCACCAATTCTATCATCTGAGGAGAAGTCATGGGGTTTCAAAGTGTGTGTGTGTGTGTGGGGGGGGCACTTTAACTGGACTGATCTCAGGAATGCAGCCGGCAATATTCGTTTTCTTGTATTAACTGAGGCATTGAGGCACTATTATATTCCATAGGAGTCGTTCTTGCAAGTTGAATAAAATCCCATATTTTTATAGCAGATGGGTTCAGGGGAAATATGTTGTCATTTAAACCCCAGTAAGTATATCTGGCAGAGGCGTCATGCAGTCAGAAATTCTGGAGGGGCACAAAATCTCAACCTCTCTAGGGGGGTCTGGGGACATGCCCCCCTGGGAAAATTTTGAAAAAGTAAAGTCAAATGGTGCATTTTGGTGACTTTTAGCAGTCCAGAAAGCTGTTCCCCAACAAGCTAAATACAATAAAACTGATATAGGTTACAGTGAAGAAACCATTCCTTATACATCTGCTGAAACTATCTGGCATAGGGTTCACACTTCATATGGTAGGGGCTGGAGCTGCATCCATCCCAGCCTCACACCTGTATGGGGTCACCCACCACCAATACACCCAGAGTTCCTGACTGATCTGGGCTTTAAATATGGGAACTGTTACAGAGAAGAGGTATTAATTCGACATTACAGTAATTTATACACCACTTTACCATCCAACTATAAACCAGTGAACCAAAAAAATCACACTGAAGACTCTACTAGGCTAGTGCTATCAAGAAACTGCAAATGCGTCTGGGAAAAGACATGCTAAACAAGGGTGACCACTTTGAAAAATAGAGTAAGGTGCAACACTGCATGAACGTTTTGGTCTGTCCTCAAAATCTAATTTCTGCACAGCTGTTAAAGGGCCACTGTCAACCTGTTTTTTATCATATTATTTTTAGCTAAAAACCTACATTTTATGATTGCTTACCTTCTCTAAAATTCATTGATGTTGCTGTTTGTTTTGTCTGTCTCCTTGTTTAGTAGAACTGAAATGCATGGTAATGCATATTTATAAACAGCCTTGTTTTGTTTACAGTCCTGGATCTGTTCTTACTGAATACTTCCTGAGCACTAGAAACACACCCAAACAGTGCAGTCACTCAGGAGGCAGTAGCCTCCTAAACTCCCACTGCATCATGAGGGGCTTGCCAGTGTTGTGGGTGTTCCCAAGTCCAGAAAAGATGCAGCTGGAGCTGATCAAGGAACGTAAACAAGCCTGTGTTTGTATGGTAACACCAATATGGTGGGCAGTTTGTTTTTCACTTTTTTAAAGAAAAAAAGAGTCAGAATCAAACTTTCAGCAACATCAGCAATCTTTATAGAATGTTGGCAATCATAAAATGTGCTTTTTAAACTAGGGACACTTTGAAACATAAGGAGGTTGACAGTGTCCATTTAATGCATCTAAACATTTTGTAATTGTCATGGGCCTGCAGCAAAGGTTGTATCTTTCCTGACGTCCTACTGCTTTTGAGAATTACTGCCTTGCTCCGCAGCACATTTTGTGTGAAACATACCTATATGAGAAAGTTGATTTTTCCTTTTACATTGACGGATTTAGTGCTTTCATGGTCAGGGATTTACAAAATAGAAGTCTCCCACAGATCAACAGGTTGGCTACTCTGTTCTGTTAATGCACAGCACTAGTAGCTGGAAAGGATCATCTCCTCAGTACCGGGACCATAACAGCACTTAATGTGACATGCATAAAAGACAGCAAGGAGGGATGGCTAGTAGGCTAAAAAGTTTCACATTGTACCATAAGGCAGTTGGAGGTTAAAGTGTATATGGTGCCTGGGCCTCTATAGTCATGGTGGCTAAATTTAGGCATGCATTTCATTAAGAATAATTATTTGCTAATGTCTGATGACTTAGAACTTATTATAGAAGCAAATGGAGCTTTGCCTCTAGAGTACCTTCAGTCTGAAACGGTTTACCCAGACTGGGTACTGTTTCAGACTGAAGGTACTCTAAAGGCAGAGTTCCATTTGCTTCTATAATATGTTCTAAGTTTTTTCAGACATTTTAGATCATGAGGTTGGATGACCATCATGACCTAACATAACACACTATAATAGTTTTGGGGTCCTAAGTACCAAGAATAATGATAGAATGACTCAGAGACTCCACACAGGCTTTTTCTGTACCACAACAAGCATACCAAAACACTGTTTACATGTTCTGAACAGCCACTGCCACAGGGCACAGCAGCCACTCACTGAGGTGCTGCTTCATGTGGCATTGAGCAATGGAGGTCAGTGGTCACCGGAGAAATAATGTTCTACTTACAATCTTCTAAAGTTCTACCTTAGTTAGTCAGAAAAATCAAACCTCAACTTAAATTTTCATTGGTGGAAAACACACCAGTTTGCTTCGCAGTACGCTTTCCGACATCATCGTCACTTTCCGATTGGAGGTTGTGACTGTGAACTGATATTTCAAGCTCCCAGTGATTGGCTGCACAATAAAACCCAACAGATACTTACGGGGGGGGGGGGGGAGTAGAAGGAGTAGAAGTGATTGGCAAGTGTATGCTGATTGTCAGCATGGATGACTACTTCTACCCAACCACTGTGTGTGCCAGGCGCCAGCAATGTAAGAGGGCATTTTTTGAAAGTCACCCCATACCCGGACAAGTATCCGTGCAAGTTAGTTAACCAATGCTTGCTAGGGGCGAGTCACTTATAGTCCGTGACTCAGAAGTGGCTTTCCCAGGGTCACGGAACTTTCAAAAATATAACTTTTTTTACCCCAGAGATATAAAGTGCTAAAAGCCCTAGCAGGAGCTTATTAGTAATAACAAAGCCGCATTCAGCTAAAATATTTTAAAATTCAGCCCCAGAGTAGAGCTATAGTACAGAGAAGCTTCCCTGATACTACAGTACCCAACAAACTTCCTGTACTGCAATTTTGGTCAGGAAGCCCTCTGCTTCAGTCTCTGAGATGTGCAAACAAAAACTGCTTTCAGTACAATGAGAAGCCTGAGCAAGCTCTGTGGCACCAAACTGCTCACATACAGCAATATTAACAAATTTCAAACGTTGTTGTTGTCATACAGTATACATCAAGCATCACATGTGTTACACAGCATTAATAAAATCCTGACTCCACGGAGTTAACCCCCTGGAAGCACAACACTAAAATATACCAGAAACATTTATCAAACAGTAACTTATTACAGCTTATTCTATATTTATCAATAAACAGGGTATTGGTAAAGGAATGCATCTGCATAAAAGAGTTAAATGCATTTAGGTCAGTGAAATGGTGACCTTCATCTGAAGGTAGGATGAAGAGTCCTGCCTTTTCACAGCACTGGAAGGGGAGACGGGAGAATGGTAGGGGGATCAAGGCAATCTTTGGAATGCTGCAGGCCTCTCAATGATTGACTGCTAGTTCATTGGGCATTGTACCTGGGGCGGGTAGCTGGGTAATGGAGTTGGGTAGGGTATAGATGGGTTATGCATGTAGTACCCTTGTGGCATTTGACATACAGTACATCAGGGCAAAGGGACAATCCTCAGACATCCATGAACTCTGTCTGCTTTTCACACATTGTGTAATGTATTCATTCAAAGCTGGCTATTTTGCCTAACTCCTTGAGCCATTCCGATATTACAGGTGGATTTTGATCCTTCCAGTGTCTGAGCAGGACCCTCTTAGCTATTATAAGGGAACCAAGCAACCATTTTTTGGAAGCAGAGGGAATTGCTGAGTTGACATTCTCACAGTCCAAGATGCCTGGCATCAATAGGCATGAGATGAGCTTAGTGGAGGTGTTCACCAGTCAGAAGCACACAGCCTGGACCTCTTCCCAGTAGACTGTCAGTGCCTGGCACTCCCATAATACGTATGTGATGGTGCCTGTGGAGGTTAGGCATCTCCAGCATTTATCAGTGTTGGACAGGCCTCACTTATGTAATTTTTGGGGGGTTCTGCACTAGTGATGTAGGATTTTAAACTGTGTGAAGGGGCTCCTGATGTCCCTGGCATATAGTCTGCCATTCTTGAATGGAGATATCTTGGCCACATTCCATGGAACATTTCACCTGGAGTGATTCAGTGGGATCAGCCCACAACTCCAGCAGCTGGTTACATATATTAAAAATGCACTTAAGGCACATTTATTCAGCGTAGCCTATCCTGGTTTTTAAGTCATTATTGAAGAGTAATTTACTGTTGGAAATATTTGTAAATGTTTTTATTTTTATGTTATGTACAGGCACCTCGGATTTGGAAAGGCACCTTTTAAAAATATAATTTTGATTGATTGATTGATTGATGTCTCTGGGGGCTTAGCCCACTCCTTGAAGTGGTGCCAGAATATCATCTAACAAATTTAGGTCTACCCTTTTAAGCTCTGAGCCTAAGAGTGCTTGTATGTTATGTCTAGCCATGCAAGGGGCAGCCCTGAAATGCAAACTGGCAGACACCTACCAGAATGAAAGCAGGTATAAGCTAACAGAATAAACAGAACTGTAAACATTTGCATGTATTGAGCATTAAACAATAAACTGTGCAGAAAGCTATGAACAAACAAAACTATATCATCAGACTGAGACAAAGGGCCAGGTTCCGAACCCAGAAGGTGTTACAAAATCTCTTATAGACATTGGAGCTTCACCCATGAAGCCCTCCCACATAAGATTTTACTATATTGCTTAGTGATGGATGTAAAGTTTGTACAATTCGGACACACAAAATTCCGACAACAAAATCCGTCACAGAAAACCGACGATTGAAATACCGACCAAACGATTTTCCCGACACAGAAAATTCCGACATCATAAAGTGGTGTCCTGCATAAAAACTTTAACATTTAAAGCCCCAAACACAATTATAAATATTAAGGTACTCTAAATTTACTTTTGTCTCTCAGTTTACCGACATCAAAAATGCCTGACAGTTTAAATTCTCATCGAGCAAGATCAGATACTCAGGTGCTCAGGAAAGAAGTGCTACAAAGAAAGATATAAATTTTACCAAAACAGTCTAAGCATCGCAGAATACATGGCTGACATGCGAAGGAAAACACGAGGGCATTTAACTGTAGGAAAATTAGTTCTTATCACCTATAAAGCACTGACTGACCTCTGTGACATGAAACAGATCATCAGCTTCAAAGCAGCAATATTAGCTGCAATTAACTGTCACCTGATTATTTACATGCTCCCGAATACATACCATTTAGCCTATTGAAATAGTTACCAGGGAAGAGCGCGGCACTCAGGGCAGTTCAGGCAATTGGGTCATGAGTTAACATTTTTTTACATTTAATTTACTTAAGTGTTTTGAGCCCAATTATTTTCATTCTCCAGAAGACAGCTACTTTTGTCCGTTTACCAATCGCACAGTTACAAGCGCTGAGCGCGAGACTCAGGGCAGTTCGGTGAGTGCATTTAAACAGTTAACAGTGCACAGTGTAGGGATTTTTGCTGACAGGCAATGTGACAGTCGGGATAATGTAAGTCAGGATTGCGTGCCTAGCTAACCCCCGGAAAATATGGATCAGAACCCTGCCTGATTGCAACCCCCATCCCCTACACCAAAGATTTAAAAGAAAACATTGATTGTTTTTCAGCCCTCCTTCCACATATTAAAATTAAATTAAATGAATGATTTTTTTCCCACATTACACCAAAATATTAGGGGGGCACATGTCCCCTCAGGCCCTATGGGCATGGCCACTGATATCTGGTTTGTCATAAGACTGGCAATGAGTGGAACAATGCTTCTTTACTTTTATTTTGTTTTGATTTGCCTTTCTTTTGTTTTGCCTACTTCATTGTGTTGATGAACCATGCACAGAAAACGTCCACAAGGAATGCTTAATTTATTACTTTTTAAAAAGTATCTATTTCGATAACAAGGACTCGAACGTTCATGTATATGGGACAAGTGTTTACTATTGACTGCCTTCTTAAAAGAGACCATAAAGAGTTGTGCAATATTGGGGGTCTCTTAGACAGCCAGCAAAGCAGCAATGTGGAGTGCCATTGAGTAACAGGATGGGGGTCTTTTTTAAACTTTATACCTCATTTACTGCCGCTACTGACTTTTGGTTTCAAACTCTGCACATCCGTGCCCTTATCAGTTCTTAATTTTAAATTTTAAAACAGAACCATCATTCATGTCGTAACGTCCACATGTTTATAAATAGTTGTGGGCTGAAAAGGTTATGACGAGGGAGCACTTTTTGTCTTCTTTTTTTAATTAGCTGGGCAGCTTAGTAATAATTAAACAGCTTGGGACATATGTACTGATAGTATGAAAATGTAGGTTTAAAACATTTGCTGTTAAAACGACATTAACAAAGCGGTAGTCACAAGCGGGAAAGTCCCTATCAGTCAGTTTTCGATTCAAGACTGTATACAATAAGACGTAAATATGCTAAATGCATACACGTTGCCACCGCTGATTGCAGCGGGCGTTTTCTTAGAACTGAAGACCAGGGCAGCTGAACTGCTGTCATAGACAGCTTGCATATCCATTGGTGGGGTAGGATAGCGCCTGCTACACTGAGCACTGGATTGCACAGGAGGGTCACACACCTCCAAAAAGTCGTACTGTGATAAAACGTTCCTTGCACATGCGCGCAAGCGAACGTAAAAAAAAAAAAAGACGATGCGGGACGTTTGCTACACTGGGGTGGGCTCCCAGCGTGGCACAAGGACAGCTGGGGGGGGCCGTGGAGCCGACGGGGATTGGGCACCCCATCAGCCATATGATCAGTTGCCATGCTGGGGTGGGCTCCAGCGTGGCTGTCGGTGAGTAAAGTGGGTAGCTATTCTATGAGTTGCCACGCTGGGGTAGGCACCCAGCATGGCATGTGGAAGGCTTTGGGGAGGCGCAGCACAAGCGGCGAAGTTGAACCTACGTTGGCTATCGTGTGGAGGGAGGGCAGCACCGCAATATGCGTATGCATGCTGTGTGTGTGTGTGTGTGTGTGTGTGTGGGGAGCTGGCATGAGCAGGCGATATCTTATCGCTGCTCACTGAAGCGTAGCTGCCCCTTTCAACTGTACGCCACTGTATTTTGGAGCTTGTCATAGACAGCTCCAGCATGCTTCGGCGGACAGGGGCCTGCCTGCCAACACACTGACTGAATTGGAAGAGGGGGTGACACACCTCCGAAATCTCGGATGATGGCACTATGTTTCTTGCACATGCGTGCAAGCAAACATAAAAAACATTAGGGTTTTGGGTTTCCGCAGTCTTGGTGAATCAGTGGTGGGGGTTGTCAACCCTAATGCTCACCCCTCACCCACAGCCCCTAGCCTCCAATCCAAATCACAAGGTGCCGCTCCAAGCCACTGCCTCATAATGATACAGTCTTCAAAGGTAGAGAGGTATGTCTTGCCACAGTTTGCCAACAAATTTGTTTTACTTTTCTTCACTCAGGGCCTTACATGAAGAAAGGAGATCATGTGTGATGCTGTATGCTTACAGAATGGGGTGGGAATTAAGGTTGACAACCCCCAAGGAAGACCCCACGACTGATCTGCCAAGACTCTGGAGACCCAAAAACCCTAATGTTTATTTCCTTTTGCTGCTTGGGGGTGGGCACATTTCCTTACTTTTGTGGCATTAAGTTACCCTAACTGGTGCATTAATGAAGTTTTTTTCAAAGGATATGTATATGTGTATGTAACAGATAATCTACTACAGGGCGTGTGGTCATGCTCTGATACATACACACCTTACTGTGTTGTAATGTCTCTCAGCCAATGAAGTTTCTATATTTTTCTTGCCATTAAATCAAACATAGAAACATAGAATTTGACGGCAGATAAGGACCGCTTGGCCCACCCAGTCTGCCCATTTCCCTACCTACTGGATAAGCTGCAGATCCTAGTTAACCAGCAGCCTACTTCTTCCTACCCCCACCCCCTAGAATGGCCTTATGACTGTCCCATGCATGCTTGAATTCCACCACTGTTTTTGACTCCACAACCTCCTCCTGAAGGCCGTTCCATGCATCCACACCCTCTCTGTGAAAAAATACTTCCAATTACCTCTGAGCCGCCCCATGTTCAAATTGTGCCCCTTATTCTTGCAACCTCTTTTTTTGAAAGATGCTACTCTCTTGGACTTTGTTGATTCCCTTAAGGTACTTGAAAGTTTCTATCATGTCCCCCCTCTACCTCCTTTCTTCGAGGCTTTACATATTAAGCTCCTTTAGTCTCTCTCCATATGGCTTCCGGTGCAGACCCTGCACCATTTTAGTTGCCCTCCTCTGGACAGCTTCCATCCTGTCTATGTCTTTGCGGAGACTGGGTCTCCAGAACTGCACGCAGTGCTCCAGGTGGGGTCTGACCAGCTGTCTGTACAGAGGGATAATAACTTCCTGTTTTCTACTGGTGATGCCTCTCCCTATGCATCCCAGTATTCCCCCAGCTCTCCTTGCTGCCCTCTCACATTGCTTGCCCACCTTTAGGTCATCTGATATGACTACCCCCAGGTCCCACCCCCCATTGTGTACTCTTCCCCTGGGTTTTTGTTTCCCAGGTGCATTACCTTGCACTTCTTAGCATTGACTCTAAGCTGCCATACATTTGACCATTCCTCTAACCTTGCCAAGTCCCTTCTCATCCTTTCCACCCCACCTTGTGCATCAACTCTGTTGCAGATCTTTGTGTCATCTGCAAAGAGACATACTTTTCCTTTCAGTCCCTCTGCAATGTCGCTTATAAAGACATTGAAGAGGACCGGTCCTAATACTGAACCCTGCGGTACCCCACTAGTAACCCCCTTTCTTCTGAGTGGACTCCATTTACTATTACTCTCTGTGTCCTATTCTCCAGCCAGTTCTTTACCCAGGCTGTCATCTTGGGACCCACTCCCAGGCTGGCTAACTTGTATATTAATCTTTTGTGTGGGACTGTGTCAAATGCCTTGCTAAAGTCTAGGTAGGCCATGTCCACAGCCCCTCCCTGATCTACTACTTTGGTCACCCAGTCAAAGAAATCTATCAGAATCGTCTGGCATGACCTTCCCGCTGTGAATCCATGCTGCCTGTACTAGTTCCTGTCCCTCTGGCCTCTAGATACTGACAATTGTTTCCTTCAGAAGTGATTCCACTCATTTTCCCTATCACTGAGGTTAAACTAACAGGTCTGTAGTTTCCTGCTTCTGCCTTGCTCCCACTTTGTGAAGGGAATCACATCTGCCCTCCTCCAGTCCTCGGGTACCACTCCATCCTCCCATGATTTGTTAAAGAGGGTAGTCAGTGGTGTCACTAGTTCTACCCTTAGTTCTTTTAGAATTCTGGGATGAATCCCATCAGGCCCCATTGCTTTGTCCACCTTCAGTTTTAAGAGTTCTTTCAGAACCCTTTCTTCTGTAAATGGGCTGGTATCAACTTCTGTATCCAGAGTGTTTCTACTGTTTGTTTTAGGTACCTCCCCCTCTTCATTTGTAAATACTGAGCAAAATATTTGTTTAGTATCTCTGCCTTTCACAGTCTCCTCTGCCCACCCTCTCTCCCCTTATTAAGCCTCACTATCCTCCTTGGTCTTCCTTCGCTCCCTGATGTACCTATAAAAGGTTTTATCCCCTTCTTAACTGAGTTGGCTATCTTTTCCTCGGTTTGGGCCTTTGCTGTTCTGACTGCCTTCCCAGCTTCCTTTTGCTTTTAACTGATACAGTTCTCTGTCCTGCTCCTTCTCGATTCCTTGTACTTACTGAATGCTTCTTTTTTCTTGAACCTTCACTGCCACTTCCTTTGAGAACCATAGTGGTTTCTTACATCGTTTTGTTTTGTTTATTTGCTTCACACAAAGGCTCGTTACTTCTGTGATGGCAGTTTTTATTATTCCCCATTGTTCTTCCACCCCTCCTTCCTGCCCATTTGCTAGTGCATTCCTTAGGCACTCACCCATTTTGGCAAAGTCAACCCTCCTAAAGTCCAGTACTTTTGCCTTTGTATGGCTTGACTCTGTTGCTGTGTTTATTGTGAACCATACTATTCGATGGTCGCTAGTTCCCAGATAGCTACCCACTTCTACATCTGTGATCCTCTCTCCATCTCCATTTGAGAGAACCAGGTCTAAGATTGCTCCCTCTCGAGTGGGCTCCAATACTAGTTGTCTAAGGCATGCCCACTGTAGGGCATCTATAATAACCCCACTCTTTGAAGTGGCTGCTGCAACTGCACTCCAGTTAACATCTGGCATATTCAGATCACCCATCAGCAATATCTCCCCTTTTTCTGCCATTCTAAGTATACTTTCTATCATTTCCTTGTCCATTTCCTCCCCCTGAGAAGGGGGTCTGTATACAACCCCTGTGCGGATTGTGGTGCCATTGCCTGTCTCCAAATTTACCCACAGTGCTTCTTCTCCTCCCCCCTGTTTACCCTTTTGTTCTGTTGCTTTTATTCCTTCCCTTATGTAAAGAGCTACTCCTCCTCCTCTTTTACCCTCCCTGTCCCTCCTGTAGATAGTGTATCCTGGTATGTTTATGTCCCAGTCATGGTTTTGTGTGTACCGTGTTTCTGTGACTGCCACGATATCCAGATGTTCCTCCTCCATTAAGGCCACTAATTCAGGAAGCTTGTTACCCAGACTACGGGCATTGGTACTCATTGCTCTCCATTTTTTGATGGCTTTACCTTCTGTTGCAGCATCCCCCACTGACCTTTCTACCTCGGTCTTTTTCTCATTTAGTACCCTGTTTTGTAGGGAGGCTGAGATTTTCCTGCTGCTTATCAGTGCCTCCCTTGACTAGTTTAAAAGCTTGCCAATCAAGCATTTAAACCGATTGCTCAAAAGACTTGTTCCCTTCCTGGACAGATGCAGACCATCCTGCCAGTATAGGCTGGTGTCCCTCCAGGTGGAACCCCCAGTCCCCAATGAAGCCAAACCCCTGTGCTCCACACCATTTTTTCAACCATTCATTAAACTGCATGGTGCAAATTACCCTCGCCTCCCCCATGCCATTGACAGGCAGCACCTCTGAGAAGGACAATGTGTGTGCTACTTGTTTTAGGCCCCTCCCCAACTCTACAAAGTCCTCCTGCACTGCTGTAATCTCATGATGAGCCAAGTCATTTGTCCCTAGGTAATCTATGTATTTTTGTATCCGTCTGTCTGTCTGTCTGTCTGTCTGTCTGTCTGTCTGTCTGTCTGTCTATCTATCTATCTATCTATCTATCTATCTATCTATCTATCTATCTATCTGTCTATCCTATATGCCCATAAATATTTTTGAATGTGCATGTATATCCATATTTCCTGGTCACCTAACTTTAAATAAAATAAATAAATATGATCCGTATTCATGTGTGTATGTATTTATATACAGCATGCCTTTTAAAAATACAAATGTCACCATGACTTTATTCAAGACATACTATTTTCATACTAGTTATGTATTACGTTTGTTTCAATTTCATTCCAATGCTCATGTCCTACTCAAAACCATGCGCTACTTTTATTGTACTCTGTATGCTCTCTGAGTTTATTATTTTGTTTGGCTTACTTATTGTATCAGTATATGTATCCTCCTGAATTTACAATGTTTTGCTGTCCTAACTAGGACCTCCTTGTAAATGAGAATCGCTCAACAAAGCCTTTTCCTGGAAAAACAAATAAATACAAAATACAAAATTTTTTTTCTCAGTGGCCCCCCCCCCCCACACACACACATAACACACATTTCCTCCTCACTTACGTGTCCTGGGCTGTGCTACTTGACAAAAGAGAGCTTCCCATACCTGTTACTAGCCATCCTGTTGTAAATGTATCAGCATCTCCCTTTTGTGAATATATTAATTTCTGCAGTGATGTAGCACTACCCATATTGTATAAAACAAGTATTTGTCAATGCCCAGTGTTTGCCGCTTGCATTGCTGTTGTACAGGGTGTTGCTTGTACACATTTTTACTATATATTTACGCAAGATAGAACTGATAAGAAGTAATATGTCATTTGCAATACAGTCCTGATTTTATATGGTTTTACACTGCATTTACTCAGGATAGTAGAGGTGAGATGTGAGATCTCGTTTTTAGTGTGGTCCTGCTTTTATAATGCATTTTTCTAGGACAGATCATTTTAGATGCAACATCTCCTTTTCAGTGGGCTTCTGATGTAGGGTCCTATTTTTACATAGTTTTGCAATATCTTTACCCAGGATAACTCAGCTGAGATGCAATATCTCATTTTCAGTGGGGTCCTGCTTTAATAAATTTTTGTACTGCATTTACCCAGGTTAGCACAGCTCAGATGCTATCTTGTTTTCATTGCAATCCTTCTTTTTTCCAATTTTTATTAGAAACATAGAAACAGAAACAGAATCTGACGGTAGATAAGGACTGCTTGGCCCACTCAGTCTCCTATTTTTCCCTACCTACAGTATCACTGTAGACCCTAATCAATCTCTGGCTCTTTCTCCTTCCCCCTTCCTCTCTATTAAGATACCCCTATGTTTATGCAATGCATTTTAACCCCCCCTCACCACCACGTCCGCTGGTAGGCTATTCCAGGAATCCACCACTCTTTGAAGAAGTACTTCCTCACATCTCTCCTGAATCTGCCCCCTTCCAGCTTCATAGCCTGTCCTCTTGTTCTTGAGCTCCTTTTATTCTGAAAAATACTTTCCTCCTGTTCCTTATTTACCACCATGAGGTATTTCAAGATCGCAGTAATATCCTTCTTCTCCGTTCTCTCTTCCAGGGTGTACATACTAAGGTCCTTTAGTCTCCTTGTAGGGCTTATGATGCAGACCTTGCACCACTTTAGTCACCCTCCTCTGGACCGCCTCCACTCTGTCTATGTCCTTCAAGAAATGTGATCTCCAGAACCGGACACAGTACTTATGGTGGAGTCTTACCAGTGATCTATACAGGGGCTGTACCATCTCCCTCTTCCTGCTGGTGAGATCCCTCACTATGCACCCTAGCACCCCACTAGCCCTCCCAATTGCCTTACCACACTGCCTGGACACTTTAGGCTCATCCATTATGATTACCCCTAGGTCTCTTTCCTGCTTGGTTGTCATCGATACTAATCCACCCATTTTGTACACCACCCCTGGGTTTCTGTACCCTAAGTACATTATTTTGCACTTTTTCATATTGAAACCCAGCTACCATACCCTTGACCACTTCTCCAATTTTCTCAGGTCTCTGCTCATTATTAATAAACCTCCTGGAGTGTTTTCCGTGTTGCAGATCTTGGCATCATCCACAAAGAGGCAGATATTCCCTTCCAGCTCCTCCGCAATGTTGCTTATAAAGACATAAAAAGGACTGGTCCCAGCTCTGACCCCTGAGTGATCCCGCTGGTCACACTCCCTTCCTTGGGGGGGAACTTTGTTTATCACCACTCTCTGTCACCTATCCCCTATCCAATTTCTTACCTAGTTTACCACCTTTAGACCCACTACTAAGCTACCCAGCTTGTTTACTAGTTTCCTATGTGGAACAGTGTTGAAAGCCTTACTGAATTCAAGGTAGGCCATGTCCATCGCTCCACCCTGATCTAATTCCTTGGCCTCTCGTTCAAAGAAATCTATCTGATTAGTTTGACTTGTCCTCACCTCTGTGAATCCATGCTGCCTTGTGTTTTGTAACTCACTGGGTTCAAGATATTTCACAATCCTTTCCTTCAGCAACAATTCCATTAACTTTCCCACCACCGATGTCAGGCTGACTGGTCTATAATTAGCAGCCTCCTCCCTGCTCCCACTTTTATGAAGTGGGACTACATCTGCCTTCTTCCAGTCCTCTGGAACCACTCCAGACTCCAGTGATCTGTTAAACAGGACTGCCAGATGTGCAGCTAGTACCTCCTTGGGCTCCCTCAACACCCTTGGATACACCTATCTAGACCCATTACTTGGTTCTCTTTCAGATTAGCTACTCCCTTCAGGACTTTCGACTCTGAAAGGGACTGTTATCCACCTTCCCACCTTCAAGACGTCTGTTACATTTTTGTGGTCCCTCCCCCTTCCCTTCTTCTGTGAACACTGAGCAGAAGTATTTGTTCAAGATGTCTCCCTTTTCTTGGTATCCCTGTGCACAGTGCCCCCTTCCCTTTTTAACCTTACAATCCCTCCCTTGGTCTTTCTCTTTTTGCTACCTACCTAACAAATGTCTTGTCCTCTTTTATTACTTCCTGAGCTATTCTCTCCTTGGTTTGCACCTCTGTGCTCCTTACTGCTTTCTCTGCTTCCTTCTGTTTCTCCGATACATCTCCTTATCCTCCTCCCTCAGCATCTCCTCATACCTTCTGAATGCAACCCTTTTTGCCTTTACCATCTTTCAAGAACCATAGTGATCTCTCTTTTTATGACTGCATGGGTGGATACATGCTGACGTATTGCTATGACATAGGAGAGAGCAGGGACTGTGGAAGCACGTGATTGGATACCTAGACTGAGTGCTTCAACTGGAGTTGAACCACATCTCTCCATCTCCTCTCTGTTTGACACAGTGCTGTTCCTTTGACTGTTTCCCCCTTACCCCTGCCTGCACTACACCGCACTATTTCTTTCCTTCTGACTCAAACTCCTGAGCCTACAAATGCAGCCATAAACACATCATATACCACAACTAGTCCCATGCCTTTTCCAGTGCTGCATTTCTATTAGAGCTGCTGGTGAAAATGTGCCCCATGGTCAGGACTTTAGCTCATTCTAAATGCATTCCTTACTCTTGGTGATTGGTCTGTGTATGTATTCCTCTTTTAGAAAGCTCAACATGTCTTACTCCAACTCTCTGTGCAGCCTTTTCCTTGCTATACTTGGACCATTACTGCTGAGCTTCTCACAGAAGCAATAAAGCAAACAAAACAGCACAAGTAGGTGATCAAAGGCAGGCCAGTGCATACTGTTCAATGTTTAAATGCAGCCTAAACTGTCTTTGTCCATTGTCCTATGCAGTCGCTTAGCTGCTGCACCCAGGCCTACCCTCCACCCTGCTCTCAAAAAGAAACAGCACAATTAAACTGTTGAGAAATGCCCAGCTCTCCCCAATCTCCCCAATCCATCTATGTTCCCCTACCAAAGGTGATTCACTCCCACATCATAAACAAGTCTGCTGGTGTGTACTGTGTGGCTGGCATTAGCTCATGGTAAAAATGCATGCCAAGGGAAAAACTTTAGCTGATTTTAAATGTACTCAGCCTCTTACTCTCGTTGGTCAGTCTATGTCGATCACACAACCACCTCCTGCACTCTGACACTGACTTGCGTCCAGAACCAGAAGAGAAAGCTGTGAATGACATGCAGGTTAGCATTACTGATAGAGTTAATATTCCTGTTGTAAATAGCCCAAATTGTCTTAATTCTGACACCCTGTGCAGCCACATCCTAGCTATACCCAGTCCGTAACTTCCGACATGCTCACGGAGGAAAGAAGGCAAATAAAAGAGCACAAGTAGGTGATCAAATGCAGGTCAGTGTGTACGGTTTGATTTTTGAATGACATTTATACTGTCTTTGTCCTTTCCCCTGTGCAGCCACTTACCAGCTCAACTGAACCTACCTTCTACCCTGCTCCCAAAAAATAACAGCACAATTAAACTGTTGAGAAATGCCCAACTCTCCTCAATCCAGTAACATTCCCCTCCCGAAGTTGATTTGCTCCCATATCACAAAAAAAGCCTGCTGCCATGTATCATTTGGCCAGCCTAGCCAAGTGAAAATACATAGCTGCATAAATATATTTCTGATAAACAGAACTAATATTTTTAAATCTTCAGGATACACTGACTGTCTATTATCTCTCCAGAAGGAAAGTATCTTATCTCATATTCATAGCACTAGTGTAGAATACAGGCCAAGCATGTTAATGATGACCTGCAAGCTCTTCTTAATATCAGAAGTCGGTAGGAACCTAAAAACTTTATTATAGTATATTATCTGAGATGGAATGAAATCAAATGTCTAATAACAAGTTTCACTTTTACTGAAAATGCTTAATTTTCTTTGAGGGTAGCTAGGTCTGAAATATTACTTTTTTGCTAATGAATATTGCTGCTTTAAATTTAGTCACTCTTTCCTCCATTGGTCATCAACGGTCTGCTGGTGACAGCATCTCGCTGGAGGAGTTGCACCATCTCTCTCTCTCTCTCCCCCCTCTCTCTCTCCCCACCCCACCCGTCTCTCTCTCTCTCTCTCTCTCTCTCCTCCCTAGCAGCATGACAACACAGCATATTGTAACAATGAAGCTAATTAAATTTTTTTCTGTATGTAGCTTTTGTGGTGTTTTTTTGTTTTTCTCCCTGTATCCCAGCCCCGTACCTCAGATGTATGCACGCGTGTGGAGGCGTATGTATGATGTGTCTCGTGGTACCCACCCACTACATGTCACCCCCACCTCCTACACTGACCACCAGGCCTCCACCCAGTGGCAGTGGGACTGGGGGGGGTGGCGACCACCCTCTGAAGAGGAGGGCTTCCTTACAGCTGCTCCATCCTGCTGCGACCCTCCCCCCCCGGCCAGCTCCCCGATGACCTGAGTCCATTCCCAATCCTGGGTCACCAGCATGGCATGAGGTAAGGCATCCGCTGCCTCAGCCCTCAGCACCACCAGGCCGCCTCCAAAGCTAATTACATTTTAAGAACATTAGTAAGAAGAATGCTATTTTAAAAGAAAAGTTAAGGTGGACTACAGCTTTGCAGTCAAGCATTTCTGATAGAAATGGTCAGTATCAATTAATTTTGAATGTACAGTGCAATAAGAGCTCTCTGAACTCCGATGCTACTAACAACATCAGTAATGCAAATGCCAGTTCTTCTTTGAGCAAAATGTCATACAGGGCTCAATCACGGGGTGGTTTCAAATGACTGGAAGGGTGCATTAGTAATGCCAATTAATAAGAAGTAGAATAGAAATAACGTTGCACACTACAGACGAATCAGCCTTACATCACTATGTGGTAAATTACTGGAGAAATCATAACAGATTCTGGAACTTGAAATGAAAGCCTTGGGCCTGGAAGATAGTTTGCAGCATGGGTTTAGAAGAGTTCAGTCATGCATGACTAACCTTATCACCTTTTACAATACAGTAAGTGCAAGTATTGATAGGGGAAACCAGTAGGTGTAATCCTTTTGGACCTCAGAAAAGCATTCGACACTGTGCCCCATAATTTATTACTTAATAAAATAAAAAAAATATGGGATTTAACTTACGTAGAGTAAAATGGAAACGCAATTAGTTATCTGATCAAAAGGAACAAGTTACAATAAATACTTATTTGTCAGATGAGGAAGTTGTCAGCAGTAGGGTGCACCAGGGGTCGGTATTGGGATCGGTGCTCTTTGGTCTTTATATAAGTGACATGAACTTAAATGTTGAGAATTCACTTATGAAGTTTGCAGACAACACCAAGCTTGGTGGGGAGGTAGACACCCCTGAAAACATAAATCTATGGTAAATGACTTAAGATCAATTCAGGACTCGACCACATAGAATAAAATGAAATGTAACCTTCAAAAGTGCACGGTGTTACACTTTGGTAAAAACAACTCAAAATTATCCTACTGCCTAGATGGGGTTCAACTACGTTCACTGGATAATGAGAGGGATCTAGGAATTATGGTCAATAATGAACTAACTTCCTCTGATCTCTGCACAAAGTGCTAAAAACAACAAATAGATTAATAAGCTCTATTTAGCGAACATTTGTCTCAAGGAATACCCATTGTATTATGCAACTGTATACAACCTACATAATACATAGAAAATACAAAATCACACATGCCCCCACAATGCAAAGCATCATGGGCTGCATATGCAAATCACCACAGAATGTTATGCTGGTCCAACTTTAAGCAGAATTGCATGGTGCCGAAAGGCCTCTCACACAGTTTGCAAAGGGTGCTAACAGAAGACATAGACACGTGTTTCGTCCTACCAGGACTCATCAGTATGCCTCGTCTGCTTGACACCCCAGTGGAATGGACCAGCTACCCTTAAGGCAGTGTGCCTTGGATATATTGTGGTGAACCCATTAAAATAAAAAACTATTTAAATTCTGCTTAAAGTTGGACCAGCATAACATTCTGTGGTGATTTGCATATGCAGCCCATGATGCTTTGCATTGTGGGGGCATGTGTGATTTTGTATTTTCTTGAAACTTGGCTTCCCAGCCAAATGCCCTTTGGGGTAACCCTTGCCTCAGTGTTTGCGCACAGAGGTTCTTTGTCTTTTAAATAGTTTTTTATTTTAATGGGTTCACCACAATATATCCAAGGCACACTGCCTTAAGGGTAGCTGGTCCATTCCACTGGGGTGTCAAACCAGGCAGAGGCATACAGTGGTCTGGTAGGATGAAACACGTGTCTATGTCTTCTGTTAGCACCCTTTGCAAACTGTGTGAGAGGCCTTTCGGCACCATGCAATTCTGCTTAAAGTTGGACCAGCATAACATTCTGTGGTGATTTGCATATGCAGCCCATGATGCTTTGCATTGTGGGGCATGTGTGATTTTGTATTTTCTTGAAACTTGGCTTCCCAGCCAAATGTCCTTTGGGGTAACCCTTGCCTCAGTGTTTGCTCACAGAGGTTCTTTGTCTTCTACATAATACATATATACATAGATACATAGACAGTGTCGGCAGATAAGGGCCTATGGCCCATCCAGTCTGCCCATTTAAGTTTGTAAGTTCACTTTATGTTTTCCAAGAAGTCTGTTGCCCCTTACCTCTGACCTCCAGAATGCCTTTATGTCTATCCCATGCATTCTTAAATCCAGTGATTGTTTCAGCCCCCACTACTTCCTCTGGCAGGGTGTTCCACTTGTCCACCACCCGTTCTGTGAAGGAATTCTTCCTCACGTTTCCTCTGAATCGTCCTCCCTCCAACTTCATCCCATGCCCTCTAGTCCTGGAACATCTTTTTCGCTTAAAAATAGTGCATTCCTGCACCCTGTTCCTCCCTGTAAGATACTTGTATGTCTCTATCATATCCCCTCTCTCCCTCCTCTCCTCCAGGGAGTACATGTTCAGTGCCTTCAACCTGTCCTCATAGGACTTTTGATGCAATCCATGCACCATCTTTGTTGCCCTCCTCTGAACCTTCTCTACCCTGTCTATGTCCTTATGTAGGTAAGGTCTCCAGAACTGCACAGTGTACTCCAGGTGCGGCCTCACTAGTGTCTTGTATAGTGGAATTATGACCTCCCTTTTCCTGCTGGTGATGCCCCTGCCTATGCATCCCAGCATCCTATTTGCTTTACCTGCTGCCTTGTCACACTGTTTCCCTGCCTTGAGGTCATCAGAGATGATAACCCCAAGATCCCTTTCCTGCTTGGTGCATGCTATATCCTCAACCCCCAACTGATATATTGTGCCAGGGTTTTTGTGCCCCATATGCATTATCTTGCACTTCCTTGCATTGAATTTCAACTGCCAAACCCCTGACCATTCTTCAAGTTTCTGCAGGTCCTTCTCATTCTGTCTACACCCTCTGGTGTGTCTACTCTGTTACAGAGCTTTGTGTCATCAGCAAACAGTGAAATTCTGCCTTCTAGGTCCTGTGCAATGTCACTGATGAAGATATTGAATAGTACCGGTCCCAACACTGATCCCTGTGGTACCCCACTGGTCACTCTTCCCTCTGTGGAGTGACAGCCATTTACCACCACCCTCTTTCTCCTGCTGCCCAGCCAGTTACCTACCCACCACACTACTGTCCTGCCCACACCCATATTCTCCAGTTTGTGCAATAGTCTTCTATGTGGCACAGTGTCAAAGGCCTTGCTGAAGTCCAGATAGGCCATGTCCACTGCCCTCCCCTGATCCACCTCCCTAGTCACCCAGTCAAAAAATTCAATGAGTTTGGTCTGACATGACCTCCCCCTGGTGAAACCATGCTGCCTTGGGTCCTGTAGTCCATTGACAACCAGATGTTCCACCAATCTCTCCTTCAGTAGTGCTTCCACGATCTTCCCCACTACCGAGGTGAGGCTGACTGGTCTGTAGTTCCCCGCTTCCTCTTTGTTCCCACTTTTGTATAAGGGGACTACATGTGCTATCCTCCAGTCTTTGGGTACCTCCCCTGTTTCTAGTGATCGGCTAAACAGGATAGCAAGAGGTTCAGCCACCACCTCTCTTAGTTCTTTAATGACCCTGGGGTGCACCCCATCTGGCCCTATTGCTTTATCAACTCTTATTACTTCCAGTTCCTTCAGGACCCTTTCTCATGTAAAGGGACTTGTGTCCATTTCTGCACCATTCTCACCCCTTGTACTCCATTCAGACCCATTACCTCCTCTTCCTCAGTAAAGACTGAGCAGAAATACCTGTTCAATATGTCAGCTTTACTGTTGTCATCCTCCACACAGCCCCATCCTCCCCTTCAGTCTCACTATCCTCCCTTTGCCTTTCTTTTTTCACTTATGTACCTGTAAAAGGTTTTGTCCCTCTACCCACTGATTTTGCAATGTGTTCTTCTGTCTGAGCTTTGGCTTCCTTACTGACCTCCCTGCCTCCCTTTGCTTCTCCTGGTACTTCTCCCTATCCCCTTCTGCCTGTGTCTTTTTGTATTGCCTGAATGCAATCTTTTTGGCTTTCACTTTCTTTGCTACCTCTTTGGAAAACCATAATGGTCTCCTCCTCTTCCTTTTCCTCTTGCTAACCTGCTTAATACATAATTCTGTTGCTCTTGTAATCCCCATTTTAAATACTGCCCACTGTTCCTCAACCCCTGATTCCTGCCCCATTCCCCTTAATGCCTCTTTCAAGTATCTCCCCATTTTCCCAAAGTTTGCCCCCCTAAAATCCAGGATACGTGTTTTTGTGTGGTTTGGTTCTGCTCTTTCTGTGATTTCAAACCACAGTGACTGGTGGTCACTGTTCCCCAGGTGCTCCCCCACTCTTACCCCCATCACACTGTCCCTGTTTGTGAGCACAAGCTCCAGTATTGCCTTCTGCCGAGTTGGTTCCATGACCAGTTGCTTGAGGAAGGCACCCTGAAGGGAGTCCAGGATAAATCTGCTCCTAGTTGATGCTGCTGCTGGGATGCTCCAGTCCACATAATACCACATCTTGACTTTGGATCCCCATCTTGGAACCCCTGCTTAAAAAGGGATGTTGCCATAGTTGAAAGGACGCAAGGGAGAGTAACTACACTCATATGTGGCATGGAAACTTTAAGTTAAGAGGAAAGACTAGCTTCATTGAGATTACTTAGTTTAGAGGAAAGAAGAATGTGGGAAGATCTTCTAGTAATAGTAATAATAATAAATGTATTTATTAAAGCGCCTTTCATTATTCCAAGGCACTGAACACATTTAAAACAGTAACATCAAATATAAAATCCAATAATAGCCATAAATAAAATCATAACACATTTACATCAGACATTAAAATCACAATAGGTAAGGATAAAACCACAGCACAATCAACAAATTACAACATAATTAACCATCCAAGAAGGCCATTCGCCAAAGATATGTTTTCAAATTACTCTTAAACTCCTCCATGGAGGTGCACTCCCATAACCGGCGTGGTAGAGAATTCCAAAGAGTTGGTGCAGCATTAAGAGAATGCTTTACAGACTGAAGATTTAAGACTCATTCTTGGAATCTCTAGCAACCCCTCTTTGGCCGAGCGGAGTGATTGGCCAGGGCAGTAAGGCACCAGAAGTTCTTTCAGGTAGACCGGACCCTGACCGTGAAGGGCTTTGAAAGTCAGTAAACTGACTTTAAAGGTGATCCGCCACCGTATAGGGAGCCAGTGCAGTTTTCGCAGCACCAAGGTAATATGACAGGACCTACTTGTTCCAGTCAAAACCCAGGCTGCGGCGTTCTGCACTAGCTGTAGGTGACGGTTTTCAACCCCAGAAAGCCCAAAGTACAGGGAATTGCAGTAGTCCAGGCACAAGGACACAAAAGCGTGGACCAATGTTGGTAGGGTGTCAGACAGAACAAGGTGCCTAACCCTGGCAATATTCCTAAGATGGTAAAAGGAGGTCTTGACAACAGCTGACACTTGAGACTGTAGTGTCAGGCTGTCATCTAAGACAACCCCTAGGTTACGCACCCATTCAGAGGTTGGAAGTTAAATGCCACCAATGAAAATTCCAGAGGGCGCACCAACACACGACCTCTCTATCTGACAATCTGGGTCCACAACCAAAACCCCTGTCTTCTCTGAGTTCAACTTCAACCAACTAGAATCCATCCAATCCTGGACTTCTTCCAGACAGTTGTTAAACACCGAGAGAGCTCCATCCTGGTCGGGTGCAAAAGACAGGTATAGTTGGGTATCATCTGCATAGCAGTGAAACCTCAGCAAATACCATGTTATAATGTCTCTGAGGGGCAGCATATACACTGCGAATAACATGGGAGATAGCACAGAACCCTGAGGCATCCCACACAACAAAGTAGTTGGGCCAGAGGAAAAAATCCCGACACAACTGTTTGTGATCTCTCAGTGAGGAATGAGGTGAACCATTGTAGAATGATTCCCTAAATTCCACAAATCTGCCTTAGGTGTGCTATCAACACCAAGTGATCCACAGTGTCAAAAGCTGATGAGAAATCAAGGAGAACCAGAATGGAACGTCTCTTCTGATCTCTCACCCTCAGAAGATCATTAAGCACTCGAACCAGTGCAGTCTCAGTGCTATGTCTTTTACGAAAACTGGATTGGAAGGCTTCATAGATGTTATGGATGGTTAAATGGTCTTCCAATTGGGCTGCCACTACCTTCTCAATAACCTTCCCAATAAAGGGAAGGTTAGAGATAGGTCTGTAGTTTGTGAAACAGTCTGGGTCCAAGGTAGCTTTCTTCAAGAGAGGTGTCACCACCACCTCTTTCAGGGAGCTAGGGAACTTACCCGACTCCAGGGAGCACCAGACTATTTGCGCCAGGAGTGGACCGATGATATCACTACAGCCCAAAATTAGGGGGGGTCGGTCCAGGATCCAAACTATAGCTTGTGGGATGCACACTGTGGATGATCCTCATAACATCCACGAAATCAGGTTGACTGAAGGAACTCCAAGAGAATTGAGGTACTGTGAACTCACACTGTTCAACAGCATCACCCTTAGAGATTGCCGGACGAATCCGCCTTGATGTTGGCTAGTGCACTTAATTGCTTAAACGTAGCAACGAGCCACTCCTCGCACTCTGATTGTGAAAAGGCTTTTCGAACTTGCAGACAGGCTGGGTTGCACAGTCTGTCATAGTCTGTCTACAGTTCGAAACAGCTGAGCCGGTTGGTTCTGAGCAACTGAAGAATTCTGCCTTCATACGGGTGATTGCAGATTGACAGACAGAATAATATTCCATCAATCTAAGGTGGTCGTGCTTCAAGGGTGGACTTGCGCCAGCACTGCTCTAACCTTCACCCCTGTCTCCACATCTCCCTCAATGTCCCATCAAACCAAGGGGACTTGGGGTGAAGGGATAGGGAGTGCACACAAATAGGAGCAATAAAATCCATAGCCATTGTAACAGCCGTATTATAGGCCAACATCAAAGTCTCTGGATTACTGCTCGCCAACATGGGGAACGAGAGGTCTAGGACTGCTGCAAGGCCTTGGAAAGTAATATCCCATAAAGGGTGGTACCTGACCATCTCCACAGGGGAAGGCCTTCTCAGGGGGGTGCAAAAACTGAACCTCACGGTGTAGTGGTCTGACCAGGTGACTGCTTCCACCCCCAAGTCAGATGCATCAATCCCCAGAGAGTGCCCAGATTTATGAGTAGCAGTGAAAACTACCTGTGTGAGACCTAAAGAAGACATTAATTGGAGGAAGTGATTATCAAATTGTGAAAGTTCATCATCGAACCAGGCAGTGAAGTCACCCAGAGCCATCAATCTGGGCGACTCAAATGACATGTTGACGATGAAGTCTGCTACTTCCTGTAAGAAGCGTTTCCCATCTCCGGGTGGATGGTAGATGAGTACGATTCGAACACCTACATCCGCTACTACTGTGCCCTCAAAGGACTCAGTCTCTCCCACTACCACACTCGTGAGGCCCAGTTCAGTCTTAAAACAGACTGCAACCCCCCCACCCCTGCAGTCCAATCTCGGGCGGTGTATCACCGAATACCCAGCTGGAGTCATGGCCTCCAATATGGGCCAATTTTATTATTCCACATTATAAATAACCCCGAATGGGTGATCCAACGTGACCTAGAATTTAACAATAGATCTGTCTACTTAAGGTCACATAATAAACAACTACTGATCCCAAGGGCAAACACGAATAAGAGAAACAATTATTTTACAATAATAGCAGCCCATCTGTGGAACAAACTTCAGAGTGACCTTGTTAGCAAACCATCATTTGGTAGCTTTAAACTGGGGATGGATACATTTATTCTGATGGCCAGATCAACCTAATACACGCACTAGGAGTGGGAGACATTTATATGGGCCTTTGGCCTTCTTTGTCTAATCAAACCAAGTAACCAAGGGCTGCTTCGGGAAACCCTGATGCTCTCAGCTATGGCTGCCACAATATTTGAATCAGAAAACCCGAGGCACTCAAACACAGAAGTTCAGTTCCATACATTAGCTGTTATAATGACAATAGAAATGCATGGTGATGGTGTTTGTTCAGACTGATGGCCTCTACAGGTTTGTGCAACACGTGTTTGCACAGAAATAAAGCATTTCTGTTGTTATAGCAGCCAGCCGATGAAACTGAATTTCTGTGTTTCAGTGCCTCACTTTCTCTAATTCAAGTTCTTCATTGATCATCTTTTTTTTTAATAGACTCAGGTAGTGCAAGCTTTTCATAGGTCATGTCATTCAACTAAGCTATTTTCTTTGCTAAGATTTGTAAGGAATCCTTCAGATATCACAGAGTGCTAAACAAATATGCAACAACCAATTATTTCAAACAACCCATAGTATTCTTTCTCTGCCCTCCCCACACACACACACAAAGCTTCCATATAACCAGCAACTCCCCAACACACACACACACACACACACACAAACACACACACACACAAACACACACACACACACAACCACAGCATCCAGTCATAACAGTAGCTGCTTAGAAATGTTAGATGTTGACATATGATGTTGGTGTTATTTTTCTGTGTATATGGGCATTTGCTGAGAAGATATTTGCAATTTCTTGTTGTTAATTTCAGTCTAAAGAAAGTTGATGAACTGGTGATTCTGGTATTTTTCATCCCCCATCATCACCGCCATCACCTTTTAATAGGAGGGACAAAAGTCAGACAAAAGTGGACAATGTCCCTTTAAAACAGCATACCGGCTGTGTTGGCTGTGAACAGAGTTTGTTTCCTTTTGCTTTTGCTCAAGATTTGTTGCCTTCACTATGCCCCCTATTAGCTTTGCCCACTGTTCCTCTACCCCTCCGGTCATCTCTTCCACCAGGTCATGCCTGAGACATTCACCCATCTTTATAAAATCTGCCGTCCTGGATTCCAGGACCCTTACTCTTGTATGGTTCATTTCCACAGCTATTCTTATATTGAACCACCCCATACGGTGATCACTGGTTCCCCGGCAGCCTCACACCTTGATGTCTGCAGCACTGTCCCTGTTAGTGATTAGCAGCTCCAGTATTGCCCCTTCACAAGTGGGTTCACTGATTAGTTGCCCGAGGAATGTTCTCTGCAGGGAATCCAGCATGTCCCTGCTTCTAACTGAAGCTTCAGCTGGGGGATGCAGTCTACATTTGGCTGATTGAAGTCCCCCACCCACCAGCAGCACCTTCCTTTTCTCCGACATCTTGCCAGTGGCTTCTACGTGTACCTTATGTAACTCCTCTCCCTGTGCCAGAGGTCTGCAGATCACATTGGTGTGAATAGTGGCTCTGTTTCCTGACTCCAGGGTGACCCACAAGACCTCTGCCCAACCCCCCTGTATTTCCTGTATCTCTGTCACTTTTATGCTTTCCCTCACATAAATCACCACACCCTTCCCCTTCCTTCCCACTGTGTCATTCCTAAACAGAATATAGCCTGGTATGGCCTTGTCCCAGTCATATTCTGTAGTTACCCAGGATAGTCGAACCGAGATACAATACAATAGGGCCCTGCTTTTACCCATTTTTATAATGTGTTTACCCAGGATAGCTCAGCCGAAAGGTAAGTTACATTTTCAGTGGGGTTCTGCTTTTACAATGTATTTTTCTCAGGATGCAGCAGCATAGATGCACAGTTCAGTGGGGGCTCTGCTTGTACTGGGGTCCTGCTTTTACACATTTTTACTATATACATGTATATACATAAATTCACCACTATAGTTAGGACTGAGTAGGCACTTTAATGTTAAACCCCATATTTTGCACTTTAATAACTTTGCAGCTTTTCAACGGATTTGTATGAAAGTTTGCATGCACAATCTCATGTGTTGGATCTCTGGATGTGCTAAGTTTCTTTCTGGTCAGATGTGTGGATACTGAGTTCTGGATAGTGCAAAAAAGTGAATTTTCGTAACTTTTTCCCTTTGGTTTTGCTTGGATTTTTTTGTCTGACACCTACAGCACTCAGATAGTTTGGAATTTTGGCCTGAAATTTTCAGTGTAGGAAGGGGCTGGCCCACAGATAGGCCTTTTGTTGGTTTGGTCAAAAATATTAATATCAAATTCTCAAACACTGGCTCTGAGCATGCTCTGTAAGCACTTTAAATAGCTGTATGAAATGAAAAAAGAATCTTTTCATGATGATATCATCCTTTTTCATGAGGGGAAATGTATTTCTTATTTGCTGCCATCTTGTTTTCTGTTTTTTCCCAATTCAAATTTCAGAAGCCACAAAATGACATTCTGCAGAGTGACTAACATATGTGTCTTGCTTTTATGGACTTAGCTAGATTCTGCCCTTAAATGTTGAAAAAAATGCTGTTGAAATGTTCATTTTTTTTTAAATTAAAATTATTTTTTCGTGACTTGTGATATGAAAAGAAACCCAACCTTTTTTCCTATGATGTCATCCTTCTTTATGAGGGGGCAAGCTTTTTTGTATGCCACCATCTTGTTTTCCTTCTTTCCCAGAACTTCACAATTTCAAAAGTCGCAGAATGACATTCTGCAGAGCGACCAACGTGTGTCTTGCTTATCTGGACCCCGTTAGCTGGATTTTGCACTTAAATGTTAAAGAAATGCTGTTGAAATGTCCTTTTTTTTAAAGATTAAAATGATTTTTTGTTGACTCATGATATGAAAAAAAGGATCTTTTTGTATGACATTATCCCTTTTTGTGAGGGGAAAATCTGTTTTCATTTGCCTACTTGGTGCTGCTTTCTTCTTCTGACACCTTTAGCGCCCAGGTGCTTTAGAATTTCAGACTGACATTTTCAGGGTAGAAATGTGGTGTCACATAGATGTGCCTTTTGCTGGTTTGGTGCAAAAACAGTGAGCTTTTCAAAATTTATGAATGAAAATATCAGACCAAAATACTTGCTGCTGCCTTCTTCTTCTGACACCTCTAGCACCTGTGAGCTTTGCAATTTCAGTCTGACAGTTTCATGGTAGAAAGGTGGTATCCCACAGATGTGCCTTTTTCTGGTTTGGTGCAAATATATTCAGCCATTCAGAAGTTATGAATCTCAATATCAAACAATAATTTTCATTCATACAAAAAGTTTCATTTGATATTTGTTGCTGTTGTCTTCTTCTTCTGTTACCTGTAGTACCCAGGTCCTTTGGAGTTTGGCTCTGGTGTTTTCAGGATAGAAAGGGGAAGGCCCACAGAGATGCCTTTTGCTGGTTTAGTGCAAAAATATGCAGCCATTTAAAAGTTATGAACCCCAATATATTAAAAAAATTTTCATTCATACGAAAAGTTTCATTTGGCATTTGCTACTGTTGTCGTCTTCTGACACCTGTAGCACCCAGGTGCTTTGGAATTTTGTTCTGAAGTTTTCAGGGTAGAAAGAGGAAGGCCCACATAGCCCCATAGATCTGCTTGTTGCTGCTTTGGTGCAAAATAGTGAGCCATTCAAAAGTTATGAACCACAATATGAATGGATATTGCGGAGGGCCTGGAGGGCCCATGTGCTCCCACATGCTAATAAGGATGCAATTATACAGTGATTGGAGTGCAGGGCCTCCCACAAGCAAATAAGGATACAATTACAGTATTTAAAAAATTATCAATGGATGGGAGCACAGAGCCCAGAGGACCCTGCACTCCCACAGGGAAAAAAGGATGCAATTGTACTATCTCAAAAAGTAAGGAAATTAATAGCAAAAAACGGTGTTAATGCACTAGTTAGGGTTAAAGTGACATAAGTAGGGACATGTGGCATTAGGGTTTCCAACCCTAACACCACAAACCCACCCTGCAGTCAGCAACAGGCGTGGGGTGTGCTTTGGGGTTGTCAACCCTAATGCTCACCCTGTTCTCATAGATTGTACCTATCCCAGCTTATTTACTCATGGATGGAGTGAGTGTTATGGTTGACAACCCCAAGGCACACCCCATGCCTGTTGCTTCTTGCAGGTTGGGGGTGGGGTGTTAGGGTTGGAAACCCATACCCCACATTTCCCTACTTTTGTCACTTTAACCCTAACTAGTGCATTAACAAAGTTTGTTTTGTAATTACTCTGTCTGTCTGTCTGTCTGTCTGTCTGTCTATCTATCTATCTATCTATCTATCTATCTGTCTATCTATCTATCCATCCACATCCAGGATAAACCAGATGAGCAGATGAGATACAATATCTCATTTTCAGTGGTGTCCTGCTTTTAAACATTTTTAGATTGTATTTACCCAGGATAGGCCAGCTGAGAGATAATATCTAATTTTCAGAGGTCTCCCACATTTTGACCCCAAATTTCCAACAGTCTTTTTATGACCTGACGTTATGATCAAGACAGGTGGAATTTTTTTGAAATCTCATCTGAAAGGTGATTTTGTAGTGTGACTGCAAAAACATGTTTCGGAGGGGATTTGAAAAATGACACCTGTCATTTTCAGGAGGTGGGGTAACACTAGGGATATATTGAACATTAGGGGCCAAAATCTGCAAAAATAAAGTTAAGACTAAACATTGGAACAATTCAACATTTTATCATAATTTAGTTGTTTTTTTTCACATTTTGACCCCAAATTTTCAGCATAGGATATTTCACTAAATACGGGGGATAGGGATAGAGGGGTTACTACAAGTATGAATCTTCTAGTCTGCACATGGGCAGGTGATCAGGTTGGAGGAGGGACCACTAGTCAGCAGGGTTTTTTTATTAAAATGCACGTCCAGCAGGCCACTAGCGACAGGTGATCAGGTGAGGGGAGGGACCATTAGCCACCAGGGTTTTTTTTACAATGCACATTGGATTGTGATTTTTTTTTTTTAGTATTTTGTTGGGCACTGGGGCAGCGATGAAGGACAGGTGGAATTTCTGCAAAGTTCAGAAATGGATTTCCGAACATTCATGGGAGCGAAAGTCTGACTTTTGCTTCAGTTCAGCCCGTGAAAGGTTTTTTCGCACACCTCTAAAGTGTCATAATCAGCCTGGCTGACAATTGTTCTGACACTGTTGAGCCCCTTGCAGACTGCACTGCATTAGACCGACAGTGACACACCTCTCAAAATCCACTATCATACCAACATGTTCACCTTGTGCAAGCACAAGGCAGACATAAAAATGTGTTTTGTAAAAACTGCCTTTGTCTGCAAAACAGCACTATTAGACCTGAAATCTTTTGTACCGAACATTCCATGTTGGTCCAATGAAAGCAGTGTTGGAATTATGGGGGGTCCCGGTTTGGCCTCCATAATTCTTAAAGTGAGTCCCAGTATCTCACACGTACTGCTACTGGACTCGTATTAGGAAGCGGGGCTCATTTTAAAGTCAGGACCCTCATGGGGCCTCATAGATACAATAGCTCATAAAGTGCAATTCCAACATTGAAAAAGGTATCAAATCACCTACTTTATCTGTCATTGATAGAAAACAGATTTCTGAATTTATGGCAGTATGGCCAATGTTATGTGTCAGTGGTTACAGAAATTCTGGTAACAGGTGAGTGGGGGTTGGGTGCCTCATTCTGATCTGTTGTCATGAAGCTGAGAACTAGATACTGGAGTTAGGACTACAAATTTCAGTATTTGGAGAGGAGGTGGACAGGGTTTTTAAAATACTTTTTGGACACAAGTTCCTGTGGTCTCTGATTTTGGGTGCCTTTGTGAATTGTGTTCAAAAGTCTGATCTCTGAGAAGACCACTTCTACCGTGTCCTTGTGTGCATTCATTTTGTGACACTTTCATTCAAAGTCAGTTGCAAGCTGCCACAAAGAGCTTCCAACTGACACAAAATCTGCAGCTGTTGGAAAACTGAGCGCAGGTCGGTCTAATGAACAAAACTCCTCGGCAGCATGTTAAGTCCTTGGATACATCTGTGTCTAGGACGTGTCTGAATATTGAGCCCATAGACTTTGACTGTGAAGCAGCTGAGTTCGCTGCTCTACATTTGCAGAACCACAAGGTGGCACTAACATGCTGAGTTGAAGCAAATGCTCAGATTTCTCTTGACACAGTCATGGCTCAACAAAATTAAACCCCATACCCCAGCCCCAACTGAATTTTAAGGGATAACATAGGGAAGTCAACAAACCTGAGCACAAAAGAAGTGAGCAAGAACAGGAGGAACAACCATTTGTCAATGCCGGATGTTCACCATCAGCATAGAAGCCCTGGGGTAGGAGATGCATTGTGGTGCACTGTGTGGGTAATGCATTACCAAAGTTAGGAGCCTGCATTTGTAAATCTGAATGCAGGCTCATAACTTTGTTATGTTTTAATATTTTTGTCTCAGATTGTCAACATTGCCTTCTTATGGCCAGACCTCATGAAGAAGTGCAAAGAAATGTTCAGCTCCTGTCTGAAAGGTGATTTCATGCAGGGACTGCAAAATCACCTTTTGGGATGCAAAAACACATTTTGGGCAGGATTTGAAAAATGACATCTGTCACAGTCATGAGGTGCTGTAAAGAAATGGCTATGTTGAAAATGTGAGGTAAAAATATTGAAAATTTCCAAACTTACGAGCCTGTGTTTGCAAAATTCAACACAGCCTCGAAACATTATTTTTTTAAAATATTTGTACTCCAGATATTCAACATAACCTTCTTAAACCCTGCCTCATGCACAAGGACCCAGAATATTCTGTACTCCTGCCTGAAAGGTGATTTCCCACAGGGACCGCAAAATCACCCTTCAGGATGTAAAAAAAGACATTTTGTCCAGGATTTGAAAAATGACAGCTATCACATTCATGAGGTGCTGTAAAGAAATGACTATGTTGTAAATTTGGGGTAAAAATATTGAAAATTACCAAAGGTACAAGGCTGCGCTTGCAAAATTCAACATCGGCTCATAACTTTGTTGCTTTTTAATATTTTTACACCAAATTTTCAACATAACCTTCTTATTACCCCACCTCATGAACAAGGGCAGAGAACATTTTCAACTCCTGCCTGAAAGGTGATTTTGTGCATAGATACATAGATACATAGACAGTGTCGGCAGATAAGTGCCTATGGCCCACCTAGTCTGCCCATTTGAGCTTGTAAGTTCAGTTTGTTTTCCTAGAAGTCTGTTTCCCTACCCCTGCCCTCTAGAATTCCTTTATGTCTATCCCATGCATTCTTAAATCCCGTGATTGTTTCAGCCCCCACCACTTCCTCTGGCAGGGTGTTCCACTTGTCCACCACCCCGTTCTGTGAAGAAATTCTTTCTCATGTTTCCTCTGAATCGTCCTCCTTCCAACTTCATCCCATGCCTCTAGTACTGAAACATCTTTTCGCTTAAAATAGTGTTTTCCTGCACCCTGTTCCTCCTGTAAGATACTTGTATGTCTCTATCATATCCCTCTCCCTCCTCTCCTCCAGGAGTACATGTTCAGTTCCTTCAACCTGTCTTCATAGGACTTGTGATGCAACCCATGCACCATCTTTGTTGCCCTCCTCTGAACCTTCTCTACCCTGTCTATGTCCTTACGTAGGTATGGTCTCCAGAACTGTACACTGTACTCCAGGTGGGGCCTTACTAGTGTCTTGTATAGCGAATTATGACCTCCCTTTCCTGCTGGTGATGCCCCTGCCTATACATCCCAGCATCCTATTTGCTTTACCTGATGCCTTGTCACACTGTTTCTACCTTGAGGTCATCAGAGATGACAACCCCAAGATCCTTTCCTGCTTGGTGCATGCTATATCCTCACCCCCAACTGATATATTGTGCCAGGTTTTGTGCCCCATATGCATTATCTTGCACTTCTTTGCATTGAATTTCAACTGCCAAACCCTTGACCATTCTTCAAGTTTCTGCAGGTCCCTTCTCATTCTGTCTACACCCTTTGGTGTGTCTACTCTGTTACAGAGCTTTGTGTCATCAGCGAACAGTGAAATTCTGCCTTCTAGATCCTGTGCAATGTCACTGATGAAGATGTTGAATAGGACGGTCCCAGCACTGATCCCTGTGGTACCCCACTGGTTACTCTTCCCTCTGTGGAGTGACAGCCATTTACCACCACCCTCTGTGTCCTGCCACCCAGCCAGTTACCTACCCACCACACTACTGTCCTGCCCACACCCATATTCCCCAGTTTGTGTAATAGTCTTCTATGTGGCACAGTGTCAAAGGCCTTGCTGAAGTCCAGATAGGCCATGTCCACTGCCCTCCCCTGATCCACCTCCCTAGTCACCCAGTCAAAAAATTCAATGAGGTTGGTCTGACATGACCTCCCCCTGGTGAAACCATGCTGCCTTGGGTCCTGTAGTCCATTGACAACCAGATGTTCCACCAATCTCTCCTTCAGTAGTGCTTCCATGATCTGTCCCACTACCGAGGTGAGGCTGACTGGTCTGTAGTTCCCTGCTTCCTCTTTGTTCCCACTTTTGTATAAGGGGACTACATCTGCTGTCCTCCAGTCTTTGGGTACCTCCCCTGTTTCCAGTGATTGGCTGAACAGGATAGCCAGAGGTTCAGCCACCACCTCTCTTAGTTCTTTAAGGACCCTGGGGTGCACCCCATCTGGCCCTTGCTTTATCAGCTCTGTGCTTCAGTTCCTTCAGGACCCTTTCTAGTATAGGGACTGTGTCCATTCTGCACCATTCTCACCCCTTGTACTCCTTCAGACCCATTACCCCCTCTTCCTTAGTAAAGACTGAGCAGAAATACCTGTTCAATATGTCAGCTTTATTGTTGTCATCCTCCCATGGCTCCCATCCTCCCCTTCAGTCTCACTATCCCTCCTTTGTCTTTCTTTTTTCACTTATGTACCTGTAAAGGTTTTCCCCTTTACCCACTGATTTTGCAATGTGTTCTTCTGTCTGAGCTTTGGCTTCCTTACTGACTTCCCTGCCTCCCTTTGTTTCTCCTGGTACTTCTCCCTATCCCCTTCTGCCTGTGTCTTTTGTATTGCCTGAATGCAATCTTTTTGGCTTCACTTTCTTTGCTACCTCTTTGGAAAACCATAATGGTCTCCTCTTCCTTTTCCTCTTGCTAACCTGCTTAATGCATAATTCTGTTGTTCTTATAATCCCCATTTTAAATACTGCCCACTGTTCCTCAACCCCTGATTCCTGTACCATTCCCCTTATTGCCTCTTTCAAGTATCTCCCCATTTTCCCAAAGTCTGCCCCCCTAAAATCCAGGATACATGTTTTTGTGTGGTTTGGATCTGCCCTTTCTGTGATTTCAAACCACAATGACTGGTGGTCACTGTTACCCAGGTGCCCCACTGTTACCCCCATCACACTGTCCGGTTTGTGAGCACAAGGTCCAGTATTGCCTTCTGCCGAGTTGGTTCCATGACCAGTTGCTTGAGGAAGGCACCCTGAAGGAGTCCAGGATAAATCTGCTCCTAGTTGATGCTGCTGCTGGGATGCTCCAGTCCACGTCTGGTATATTGAAGTCTCCAACCAGTACTACCTCACCCTTGTCTGCCATCCTTTGGATGGCTAGCATCAACTCCCTATCTGTTTCTTCCTCCTGGGCTGGTGGTCTATAGACCACACCTGCTGGATGGCTGGCCCCATTTTCCTTTCCAGCTTAACCCACAGTATCTCTCCCCATTTGTTCCTCCTGGATCTGTGTGGCCCTTATGTCATTTCACATACAGTGCCACTCCTCCTCCCTTCCTGCCTGCTCTGTCTCTTCTGAATATGTTGTAGCCAGGTATGGCCATCTCCCAGTCATGGTTATCATTACACCAGGTTTCAGTGATGGCCACAATGTCCAGGTCTGACTGTACCATGACAGCCTCCAGATCTTCCATCTTGTTGCTGGGCTCCTGGCATTTGCACATGGCTTTCCATGATTTGACCTCCCTAGACTGCTTCACTGTTCTACTCCAGCCCCTTCCTTGGTTGTCATTTATCCCTGGTTCTCCTTGCTGTCTGCCCTTCTGCTGAATTTTGCCTTTTCTGCTTATCCACCTTTTGGACACTAATCTCCATCTTTGCACACTGCTTTGCAGAGATAGCCACTCCTCTGGTTCACTGGTTCCACTACTAGCTGTGGGGGTGAGCAAGTAGGTACCATCCTTGCTGGCCTGCCACCCCCCTTTGCTAGTTTAAATGCTTGTCAATGTAGCATTTAAACTTATCATTGAGTGCTTGGATTCCCCTCCAGGATGGATGCAGGCCGTCAGGCTTGAACAAACCTCCATCCCTCCAGGTGGGTCCCCAGTCACCAATGAATCCAAACCCTTCCTCACAGCACCAGTTCTTCAACCATGAGTTAAAGTTCCTGGTGCATGCACTCCTATGCTCTCCCTTGCCTCTCACAGGTAGTACTTCTGAGAAAGTGACAGAAGCAGCTACTTGCTTGAGACCCTCCCAGTTTCTAAACTCTTCCTGAACTTTCTTTGGCTCCCCATTTGCCAAGTCATTAGTACCTAGGTGGATAATGACATCCAGCTCACCCTCCCGTCTTGCCTTCCCAGTGATCCCCAGTATCTTCCTTCCATCCTCCATGCCGTGGCACCTGGTGAGCACCTCACCTCCCTGTCCTCCCCTCCTGTGTTCCTAGCTGGATCCCTCTTCGATGGAGTCCCCACCAGGATCTGCTTCCTCCTCCTCTGGGGTCCACTGCTTTCCCCACTGAGGTCACCTCCTCTAACCTCCACATCCTTTCCTTCCACTTCCCTGGGTACCTCTATTTGGTTGTCCTCATTTGCCAGTGTGGCATGAGTTCTTGAGAGGAATAGGATCTGGGATGTGCCTCTGCCTGACTGCTCTAACCTCCCTAGCCCACTGTCATCCAAGTGCTCCTCGTTCTCGGCATCCTTTGAGGCAGCTGCATTGGACTGGTGGTCCCTGGATAGGGGTGATGGTACCCTGACCCAGTTTACTTCCGCTTGAGTCTGGCTACCTCATCCTGCAGTCCAGAGAGATGCATGCAGATAGGCAGCACCTCAGTGTCCAGAAGGTCTGCCTGAATATGGCTGCCCCACAGCCACTGCATTGCACCACCCCCACATTATACTGCAATTCCACTACTTCTCTGCTACTGAAGCTCTCTTAGTTCTCTTTTTATTTATTTACAGTACTAAAAATCCTGTAACTGATCGTCAGATATATATTTTTTTTAAGGAAAAAGAAACCAATAAATAAATAAATGAGTCAAAACACTTGTCGTGCTGAGGGTGGTCTTCTTCCCCCTTATGCCCCTCCTACTTCACACCTCTTACTATACCCTGTGTTTAGCTCCTGTCAATCAGATTTATCAGGGCATATAATTAAGAGTTGGGGAAGGGGTGGGAGGGAAGCGAAAATTTGCAGCAATTAAAGACAGCACAGAATTACACCACCACTATGTTTTAAATTTTCAACAGCCCAAAAACAATTATAAGTAAAGACAACACAGAAAGAAAGTATAGTGTCACTACAAGCCTACAATCTAAGTTTAAAAGAAAAATACCAATTACCAGTTACTCTAAAGCACTGAATTGAATATGTTTCCTTCCTTCACCTTCTGGCTTCTTCTGCAGGGGTCGCAAATTTACCTTTTGGGACAGATTTGCCTAATGTCAGTGCAATTGTTCATGAGGTGGGGTCCCAATAAAAAGCATGTTGAAATTTTGGGCCAAAAATATGCAAAAATGCCCAAGTTATGCCACTAAGTTCAAACCTCCATTGAAATACATTGAACCATATACCTGTTTCCTCAGTTCGTGGTCCAGCTTTGAAGGGTGAAGATGTGTCTGCAGTCCACAGAAGATGATGGCGTTGGACTCCTGATGGGTAAGTAAGGGCTTGGGGGGAGTGTGGGGTGGTGGATGCTGAGTGGGTGGGTCAGGTGGGGGGGACAGTAATGGCCACAAAAGACATTGATGAATGGTTTTCTTTTCACAGTGTAAAAAAACCAAAGAAACAAGAAAAAAAAAGACCAATGATTTGGATCGGGACACTGAGGGATTGTTATGTTTGGGGGGTTGCTGGGTGCTAAGAGGTAGGGTTGGAAGCAAATTAATAAATTAAAAAAATGACACACAAAGATGTAACCACACATGCGTGGTAGTGGAATGCCTGATAATTTTGATCACAACACTGGGGAATTGGAAACCCTAGTGTCACTGTTATGTTTGTGGGGGTGGGTACTAAGAGCGAGGGTCATATGGGAGAAAATAAATAAACAACAAAATTGCACATGGAGATGTAATTGTGCATGCATGGTATTGGACTGGGGAGGTCACATACCAGGTGGTGACACCGGAGGATTGAGCACCCCAGTGTCACTGTCATGTTTGTGTGGGGGTGGGTGGGTGGTGCACTGGGTGCTGAGAGGGAGGGTCAGGTGGGCAGGAGACGGAAAAAAAAAAACACTGTGATGTCACCACGCTGGTGCGGGAGTGGCACAGTTTCATCTTACATCGGGCAGACATTCCACACATTCTACGCATTCCAGGCTGACTTTGACAGGTCAGCTTGGTTAGCTGGGTGGTGCAGGCCAAAGGGAATATCTGACCCTTGATTGGATTGGCTGTTCCTTTTCAAGTTCTTGCCATCTCCACCCAGCAAGTCAAAACTTTGTCATGCTAAGCCTTGCTGGTAATTGGTGTGACACTGAATTGTCCCTAAAACACTGCTCTGCATTTGATGAACAGTATGACATCCTTCAAAATGCAGCACTACTGCAATATATTCGCCTGTGCCTGCAGGCATAGCGAACATAAAAAGGAGAGCACTATGGTTCTTAAGGAAAGTGGCTGCAAAGGTAGAGGCTAGAAAGGTACCATTCAGGAGGTACAAAGAGACACAGAAGAAAGAGGATAGGGAGGTGTGCCAGAAAAAGCAGAGAGAGGAGCAGGGAAGGTAGTGAGAGGTGCAGAGGCACAGGCTGAGGCAAGGATAGCCATAGGGTTAAGTAAGGGGGGACATGACCTTTTTGGGACGCATACATAATAAAAGGAATACAAGTTGAGGGATTGTGAGGTTAAAAAGGGCAGGGGGAAACTGTGCAGAGGAGAATCAGAAAAAGGCAGATATCCTGAACAGATACTTCAGTTCAGTCTTCACAGTGGAAGGGGATAGGAATGGACCACATAAAACAGCAGGAACACTGGGGGGGAGGGATATAGATACAAGTTCATTTACAGAGCAGAGAGTACTGAAAGGACTTGCAGATCTGAACGTGGATAAAACTATGGGACCAGACGGGGTACACTCAAGGGTGCTGAGGGAACTCAGGGAGGTACTGGTTGCACCTCTTACAGCCGTATTCAACAACACTGGAAACAGGAGTGGTTCCAAAGGATTAAAGGGCAGATGTAATCCCACTTCACAAAAGTAGCAATAAGGAGGATGGAGGCTGGCAAATATAGGCCAGTCAGTCTGATGTCAGTAGTTGGGAACTTAATGGAGGTGCTTCTAATGGAAAGGCTAGTGGAGTATCTTGAATCTCTTGAATCCAGCAGTTTACAAGACCTGAGGCAACATGGACTCGGGGGTCATGTCAGATGAACCTGATCGACTTCTTGTAACCAAGGAAATAAATCAGGGTGGGGTGGTGGATGTGACCTACTTTACACATCAACAAGGCTTTCAAAACCTTATCACATAGGAGGTTCATAAGGAAGCTGGACAGTTTGAGGGTATTTCCCAATCTGTTAAAGTGGGGTATGCAGTTGGTTGATGGATAGGTGACAGAGGGTGGTGGTAAATGGCTCTTACTCTGGACAGGGAGAGTAATCAGCAGGGTAACTCAGGGCTCAGTACTGGGATCAGTCCTCTTTAATAACATTTATAAGTGATATAGCAGAAGAGCTGGAAGGGACGGTACTGTACGCCTCCTTGCAGATGACACCAAAATCTGCAATACAGTAGAAGCCCTTGTTGGGGTTGACAGAATGTGTAGAGACTTGAGAAAACACAAGGAGTGGTTACGGGTATGGCAGCTGGGCTTCAGTATGAAAATCACAAAATCATGCACCAGAACACAGGAACACAAGGCAGGTATAAAATGGGGCGGGGGGTATGTGATTTACTAAACAGGAAAAGGACCTTGGGGTAATCGATGTGATGACCTCAAGATAGCAATGAAATGCAACGAGGCAGTAGGCAGGGCCAATGGAATGCTTGGGTACATAGGGAGGGGTATCACCAGCAGGAGGGAGGTGGTGTTACACTGTATAGATCACTGATGAGATCCCACCTAGAGTACTGTGTCCAGGTCTGGAGACAAGGGTTGTCAGAACTACAGTAGTTCTAAAATAGAACTGTTTAGAACCCGGGGTTGGAGTTCTAGTTTATAACTAGAACACCCATGGGTTCTACGTACTAAGGGTTCTAAATACTACATGAAATGCCTTTTTTGTTCAGACATTTCAAAAATGGGAGATGCCAGCCTGGAAAACATAGAAGATAATGTAAGGTCCTCTATTGGTAACCGGTCTATTAACCATCGAGAGGTCACCAGGGTGACCATGTAAACCTCGAGAGCGAAGCTTGAGAGGTATAAGTCGCCATGGCAACCTCGAGACGGTTAATAGTAACCGGTTGCCGATAGAGGGACCATACATTATTTTTTATAGTGTATGGTCCCAAGAAAGATTGAAGAGGGCTCCTTACTTTTTAAATAAGTCACCGCCACTACCATTCGGTCACTCCATCACCGCTGCATGCATCCGTCGGTTCCTGAAAGAAAAAATATGCGCTCATGCGCAGACTGTTCCCAGTTGTTAACCCATCAATGTGACGTACCATCGATGGGTTAACAAGGATGAAACGTCACATTGATGGGTTAACAACACTGGGAAATGATGATTTTTTGGGTTAACAACGTTCTACCATACATTATAAACTAGTTATTTGCAAATACAACCTAAAATGTTTTAGAGAGAGACAACAGGAGAATGTGCTGCTCATATGCAGATGTGTCAAATGCATGGAGCTGTGACACTTAAGCAATAATGACCAAAGAGTCGGTCATTTCCTAGAAATTAATGACCGCCTGGGGAGGAGGCTGACGAAGGGCACAGCCACGGGCCACCGTCATCCAGCCGGTCATTAATTGAAAGGAAATTACCATCTCTGAGGTCATTATTGTTATTATAAGTCTAATCGCAATGATGATTAGTTTTATTTCTCTTTTTTACTGACTTTTTTGGGGTGATTGCATGAGCGGAGTTGTGATTCATTACGTAAGCTTTTCTGTGGCAGCCTGACTACTCATAAATATTCATAGGGAGGGAACCGTTATCATAGTGAGGGCGTGGTTTCTATGGGAGCCGGGTTTATGAATATTTATAGAGAGGCAGCCCGTTTCAGCGCCGAAAAATATATTGAAGTTGGATATAGGTACTGCCATTATTTTGTTTTTTGGTCATTGCATTTCACTTTTTACAGCAGACAGTGAAAATTTTCTTTCAGATTTTGCCTCCTTCATATTGTGGTACACGAACAGCTGCAGTACCGGAAAGATCTGAGCTGGTGCCGTGCTGGCCACTTCTAAGAGATTTCAGACTGGCGTGGCAGCCAGTCACAAGCGTTGCTATCATAATGAATAATTAATTAGACTTATAATTGACATTTGCATTTTGAAAGGCACCTTGTGTTTCTCTTTTCTGCATGAGCTGCATGTGCAGTAGGACAGTTACTGCTGTGCTAAGAGGGCAGGCCTTTCACTTATGTATATTTCCCTCTCAGTATCTTTATCTGTTCTTTCTCTCCAATGCTATACATAAACGAGTTTGAGTTCTAAAGAGGATTACGACCCTAGAACTACTTGCAAAGTTCTAGACCAGAACCAGAACCCAGAACTTCATTGGGTTCTGACAACCCTACTGGAGACCAATTCTCAGGATGGACATAGGCAGGGTAGAGGCTATCCAGAGGAGGGCAACAAATGGTGCAGGGGTTGCATCAAAAGCCCTATGAGGAAAAACTGAGGGATCTCAGTATGTACAACTTGGAAGAGAGGAAGGAGAGGAGAACATGACAGAGTAGTATTTTCAGAGGGAAGGTGCATGGGAACAATGGGGCATGCAGTGAAGCTAAAAAGAGGGAAATTTGACAGGGATATGTGGAAGTACTTCTTCACTGAAATAGTGGTGGATATCTGGAATAGTCTTCTAGCAGAGATGTGGGGAGGGGTCGAAAACCATGGCAGCCGGAGATCAGGTAGGGTCTGCATTGACAGTATAGGCAAGGAGAAATGGGAAGACTAGGTGGGCTGAGCAGTCCTTATCTGGTGACAAATTCTATGTTTCAATTTAATTTATTTAGAATTGTTGCATGCCAAGATAGCCTGGTTTTGGTAAATCACTCAGTGTTTAAGGGGGTCCTTGGGGAACCAAACAGTAGTAAAGTTACAGTTGCATATGTTATAGTACATCTGTGGGGTAAACAAAGTGGACAGTAGTGAGTTGTTCACAGTTAGTGGTAACACATACACCAGGGAAAACTCTATGAAACTGGTAGCGGGGGGAGGGGGGTTAAAAAAGGATACTGTATTAGGAAGTACAGGTACTTCTTACAGAAAAGTGGTGGCAGTGTGAAACAAACTTCTTATGGAGGTTCAAAAGAGGGTGGGACTGACATATGGAAAAATTGTATATGGGGGCAGTTGGGGATGGGAGGGGAAGAAATGAAGACTGACAGGGGTACAGTCCCATAACTAAGCAGGCCTGGGCAGATGGACCTATAGGCCTTTACCGTGTGACTTTTCTATGTTTCTAGTTTGTACAAATTACAGCAGCAGCTCATGTTAACATTTCTTAAATACGTCTTCATTTTAGTTTCATTTATTTGTTCGGCAATCTGCCATCACAAAAAGAGTATAGAAAAACATTTAGGTACATACACAATATTTCACATACAATGCAGACAGGGAAAAATTAACATACAATTTACATGGACCATAACAAATTTAAAAAATAAATCCACATCACTCGTTGCTGCTACCCATCCAATATTAATTCAATATTGCACACAATGGCCCAGATACTCAGACTGCACCGGGCAGCGGCACAAGCCTAGGCGCAGCGCAACTGGACTGCACCGGGGGGGCCAGGACCAGGCGATATTCAATGGTGATGTGCCATGGCGCAGCACCGTTGAATATGGCAAGGGCAGCGCATATACTGCACATCGCGCAGTGGCACTGCGCCAGCGCAAGCCACAGATAGGGAGCCCAGGGATGTGCTAATGCAAAAGCAGTTGCACTGGTCGCATCACCCACGATATTCAGCAGAGGGCATACAAATGAGGCCATAATATATGCAAGGCACAACAGGGTCCATTTGCATGTCATTATGACCCCATTTGTATGCCTTGTGCCGGGCAGCCCAGCGAAGTGTGCCTGGTACCTTGCACAGAATGTCCTATGCGCAGTGGGGGTCCCAGGCCATCCCCTGCCCCCGTAGCCATGATCACGGTAAAACTGCAGTACAACACTTCCCTGGTAGTATAGTGGACCCCCTTCCCTCCCATGTCCCCGATCAGTGGGTAAAGTAGATTAAATTAGCCCTGGTAGTCTAGTGGACCCCCCTCCGTGTCCCGATCAGCGGTAGTGATAGGAAATAAATGAGCCCTGTGGTCTAGTAGTACCCCCCACCCGTTGTCATGATCGCTATGTAACACACATCCCTGGTGATCCAGTGGCACCCCACCCCTCCACCCACACAGAACCCCATGGCCACCCCTGCCTCCCCATCATCGGGCGGACGGCTGCAACCCACGCGATACCGCCCAGCAGCTGCCGCCGAATGACAAGTATAGTATGGACTGTAAGCCCATTGGTCTTACAGTGTGGGTGCTTCATAACGGTGTTCTGAAAGGCGGGAGGCCATCTACGGCTGGTGGCTGCTGTGTTGCACCTTGCAATACAGCAGCCTGCCTGTAGGTGGCGGGAGTTCCACTGTTTCACGGGTTCAACTTTGAGCCCCTATTCGGTGCCAATGCAGGGTGTGCTGCGATAGTCTACATCCCGTGAATACCGGATGTGCCAGATATGCAATGGGCACGCTTCTGCATCTGTGCCGCTGCATTTACACTGCATTCTGGCACATCGGGATTTGCATTGCGCCAGGCAGCCTTCTCAATATCCTGTCAGGGCACAATGCGGCGTTGCGCCGGCACAACTCTGTTGCGCCAGGCACAGTCCCTTTGCATATCCCAGCCTATATCTATTGCACTAAAAAGTCTTGGATACGCTTTTTCCTCTTTTTGATTTCTGTAAGGAATATCGCTAATTCATTAAGGATCTCAGAACTCACTGAGCTGAAAAGAAGATCCAAGATATACTTGGTAGGCGTATATAGGGATCAAATGAATTTTCCTAATCTTGTAATATGTAGTTGTTCATACCATGGGCATCTTAATACCACATGGTTAAGGTTTTCAGGTTCGTGTACATGGCAATAACAATTCTGTGTAATACCTGCATCTTTGTTATATCTAGCTTTGACTATATTACTAGGAAATATTTCAAACCTGAATTGAGTAATAATATTTCTATACTCCGGATTCTTAACTATATCCAAATAAGGTTTCAGTGTGTGCTCTCTTGTATTATCAGAGAGTCAAGTGGCCACTTTTATTGTTTTTATTATTTCAAGATCTGTTGCTTGTGACCATTCCTTGATGGTGTAGGTAATGATTTTTTTTTACACAGTATGCCTCATTAAGCTGGATCCCCTTTTCCACCCAGTTCATCAGATAGTCTAGTTCGGTCTGATGTAATACCATTTTGATATTTTCTATCCATCTAGTTTTACTATATTTCAAATACTGCATTTTCCCCATTAAGCATTCACCTAGTATAGAGTTTTCTTTTTCTGCTGTAAGTTTTACCCAGTAATTTACTTGCCTTATTCGTACCATATCAAGAAAACTTGTATGTCCTAACTGTGCTCTAACCAATGCACTCGGTGTACTGTTAGGTATCTTTAATAATTGTTTATATGTTTTATTTAGCAAACCTTTTATCTTTTTTGTACCATCAACTCCCCAAATTTCTGCCGCGTATAGGGCCTGATTAATTACTTTTGCATTTATTACCTTGATCATCGGTATGACTGTGTTAATCCATAGAGATAGTTAAATCTTTTCAGAGAAAGTCGGGTGTAGGCCCTGATCCAACGCTCCCCACCCCTCCCTCCCCAGAGCTCGGCTTTTGTATAGGGGAACACCTGCCCTGCAATTGGAGGAAAAGGCTTCAGGTGCATCTCATGTAGTTCTAGCTGCTGGGGGTTGAGTTTAAGGGCTGGGAGAGCGGAGCTTAGGGAGTTGTACACTTCCCCTGTAAGTTTACTGTGTAGTACTGCACCTAGTAACGGGGGTACCTGTTTACTGTGGGACTGTATCTAGGATTAGTGGGTGACCTGATTAGTGGGTAGGGATGTATCTTGGACTAGTGGGGAACCTGGTGGTTCAACCAAGGAATCCTACTTGGAGGGGGATGGGACCACACATCATTAGGGCCAGCATCTTTGGGAGGGTGGTAGGTGCACAGGGTGTGGGGCGGCCATGATAATGGATTGGGCTTGGAAGTTTGGTGGCTGCCCAGTGTGCTACCAGCTGGCACAGCTTAGGGAGGAGGTTGAGGGGATTAGGAGACAGCTGGAGGGAGGCGGGGAGATATGGTTGGGGAATACGGCAGGGGCTTTCACGCGGGATTGCACCAAGCACTAGAGACGGGGGTATAGGGAAAGGAGTGCAGAAGAGTACTCTGGGGTCACATAGGGACCCTAACAGAGGGGGCCCAAAAGGAGGACACTATCAAGGAAGCAGGCAGGTATCTGGGGACCCTCACAGAGGGAGGCCAAAGGGAGGACATTCTCAGGGAAGTAGGCAGATGGCTGGGGCTGGACAGAAGGAAGCAAGGGGGACAGGTGGATTGGACCTTAAGCTCAGTAACCGCTTAAATTCTCTTCTTCTGCTTGAGGATGAGGGGTGATGTAGCCATGACAGGCGTTAGAGATGTAAAGGGAGTGGGGCAGGATGCAGGGGCTGGATAGCAGAAAAAGGGGGGAACTTGGAACACGGGAAAATGGGGAGAGCGGTGGATCAGAGCAGGAGGAGAAGGGGGTAAGGGAGGAAAGCACAAGGAGAAGGACCAGTTGGGAGAAAGGGCAAGGTGAGGGACCAGAAGTACAAGGAGGATACAGTAAAGGCAGCTGAGGGTTTATGCCAGGGGAGCACAACAGGCAAGGAGGGGCTGAACGGAGACAGGAAGGAAGGGAGGATGAGCCAGGCAAGTTTAGCAGCTGGGGGGGAGGATCAGTTGCGACCATTAATGGGAGGGGATAGCGGGGTACAAAAGGATACTCGGGAGGAGGAGAGGCATAGGTTCAGAGGAGAGGGGATGGTCAGGGTAAATAGGAGGGGGCAGAGGGCACCCAGACAGAGGGAGGAGCAAGGAGCCGGCTGGGGGGAGGGGCCAGTAGAAAGGATGAGGGACATGGAAGGGGGGGGGAATGGAGGACAAGAGGTGGTCAGAGTGCTTCTGTTGGGTGATTCCATGATTAGGGGTATCAAATGGGATAGGGAGGGGGAAGCCTGACTGGTTAGAACAAAATGCTTACCTGGACTAACAGTATACTGAGGTATATCAGCTGGCAAAGGATTGTGGAAGTTCCCCAGACATACTGGTCCACCTGGGTACCAATGACATTGAGGGAAATAGTGAGCTAACGATACAGGCAAGGTTCAGGGAGTTTGCCAGGGTCTGTCATGACATAGGATGTGCGATTCCTTCTCAGAAAACCTGTCGGTGACAAGAGCTAGTGGGAAACACAAGAGGAAGATTAGGAAGATAAACCAGTGGCTCAGGGAGTGGTGTGGGGCCAGAGAGTATGGGTTGATGGGGGATTGGGGGGAGACCTGGCAGGATAAGGGGCTGTATGCTAGAGATAGGCTCCATCTTAATTTGGTGGGAAGGGAAATCCTTAAGTTGAAAATAGAGGGGTTCATTGGTGAAAGGTGGGGTTTAAACTTGTGAAGGGGGGAGAGATGGGAGAAAAGGCTGTCAAGGGGGGGGGGGTCCGATAAAGGAGGGACTCTGTCTCCACCTCCCTAGGGATCTGGAGGTATGCGGGAAAAGGCCGACTGGTAAAGTGCTGACCGGGGGAAGCCGGAATCCCCATGGGAACGTGAGCAGGGGAAATGGAAGTGTACAGAAAGGGTGGAAGGTAGTCCTGCTAAATGCCAGGAGCTCAGACAATAAAATGCCTGAGCTCCAGGCGATGCTAACTGAGGGAGAGGTGGATGTGGCAGTGGTCAGAAACCTGGGCCACCGCAGAGCATGACTGGGACCTGAACCTGGAGGGTTACACCATGTTCAGGAAGGACAGGGGGGAAGGGAAGGGGAGGAGGGGTAGCAATGATAGTCAAAAACTGCATTGGCATAAGAGGACTGGAGGAGGTGGAGGGAACTGTGGAGGCGATTTGGGTCAGCTTGATAACAAGGGAGGGCAAGAGAATAAAAATAGGAGTGGTGTATAGATCCCTGCGCTGGCGGAGGAGCTGGAGGAGAGTCTGGTAGCAGATGTTGGTAGGCATTACAGATTGGGCAGGGGAAGGGTGGTGGTGTTGGGGGACTTAAACATGCCAGGGAATGGACTGGGAGACTATGACATCCTCGGTGGCCAAGGAACAGAGGTTGTTGGATGTCTTTCAGGACGGGTTCCTAACTCAGCAGGTGGGGGAACTGACCAGGGAGGCACGGATACTGGATGTGGTCCTGGCAGACAATGACCAGATTGGGGGCCTGGAGGTAAGGGGCCCATTGGCAGGGAGCGATCATGCCACGGTCTGGTTCAGCCTGGACCTAGGAGGGGTAGAAGGCTGCACAAAGATGGAGGTAACGGATTTCAGGGGGGCGGATTTCAAGGAAATGGGAAGGATCCTTAAGAAGCATTTGGATGGGACTGGGCCAGATGTGGATGCTGACAGTAGGTGGGAAATCATCAGGAGGGGGGTGCAGGATGCTACCAGCATCTGAGCAAGAGTAAGATGGAAATGCAGTAGGGCCTGTAAACCCTACTGGTGGACCAAGGAGGTTCAGGAGGTGGTGATGGGAAAAAAGGCGGCTTATAGGCATTTCAAGTGCTCAAGGAGTGAAAAAGATTGAGTTGGAGTACGAGCTGATGGCCAGAAGGGCCACTAGAGTGGTGAGGGCGGCTAAGGCAAGGAAGGAGCAGAACCTGGCCAGGGAAATTAGGAGAGGGAACAAGGGGTTCTTTAGATACTGTACACCGGGGAAAAATGAAGGGTGAAGGGGCAGATTAGCAGGATTAAAATAGGGAGGGATGGGCACAAGACCGGGAGCAGGACTGAGGTACTAAATGAGTACTTGGCTCAGTTTTCACCAAGGAAAATGGGGGGCTGCATCATACATGGGAGGAGACAATGAAACTTGGGGGGGGACCCTTGCCGATCAGCGGGTCTGGGAAAGGGGGGGGCCATCATTGCCAGGATGGGGGAAGGCAAAGCACGGGGAAGAGGTAGCAGAGGTGCAAATCACGGCAGAGAGAGTGAGTTAAGCCCTCAGGTCTCTTAAGATGGAGAAAGTGCCGGGGCCGGATAAATTACATCCCAGAGTGCTGAAGGAACTGGTGGATGTCCTGGCGAAACCCCTGGCGAAGCTTTTCAGCATCTCTCTGAGGACAGGGTGGGTTCCCCAGGACTGGAAGATGGCGCATATAGTGTCTATCCACAAGGGGGGGGGGGATCAAAGGAGGTGGCAGGGAACTACAGGCCCGTCAGCCTGACATCAGTGGTGGGCAAGGTGGTGGAGGGCATTGTCAAGGAGAGGCTGGGGGGAACCTAGAAAAGTCGGGGTGGCTGGACGATAGACAGCATGGATTCATCCCAGGAAAATCATGTCAGACAAACCTGGTGGAGTTCTATGACTGGGTGACAAGTGCCTTGGACCTGGGTAGACCGCTGGACGTCCTATCTTGACTTCAGCAAGGCATTTGACTCTGTCCTTCATGGGGGCCTGTTGAATAAGCTGGGAGAAATGGGGGTGGGGAACCAGATGATCAGATGGAAAGGCAATTGGCTCGTGGTTGCAAGGATAGTCTCATCCCCAAGGAGGGTCATCATTAGTGGGGTCCCTCAGGGATCAATCCTTGGGGCCCTCTTGTTCAATGCCTATGTCTCTGACATGAGGAAGGGTATCAGGAGTGAGACGAGTCTCTTTGTGGATGACTCAAAACTGGGGACGTGGTGGATGGGGAGATGGGGAGAGTGGCCCTACGGGGGACCTGGAGGCTCTGGAAAGGTGGTCTAGAAAGTGGAAGCTGAGGATCAATGCAGGGAAATGCAAGGTACTGCATCTGGGAGCCAGAAACCTGGTTCAAGTGTACATCCGGGGGATGCTACAAGACACAATGGCTAAGAGGGACCTGGGGTGGTGGTGGATGTCAAGATGAACAACTCTGAGACTTGTAGGAGGGCAGTGGCCAAGGCCAACAGGATGCTGGGATGCATTGCTAGGGGGATCACCTCCAGAAGAAGGGAAGTGATACTCCCTCTGTATAACTGCTTGGTGAGGCTGCACCTCGAGTACTGCTTGCAGTTTTGGAGGCCACACTGAAAGAGGGACATTGAACTCCTGGAGAGGGTCCAGAGGAGGGCAACCAAAATGATTTGGGGCTTGTGGGACAGGAGTTATGGGGAGAGGCTCAAAGAGCTAAATATGTACACATTGGAAGAGAGAAGGGACCCGGGGGACATGATAGAGATCTTCAGGTACATGAAGGGGTTAAATAGGGGAGGAGCAGTCAGGGTGCTCCAAAGGAAGGGGGGGGGGACAACTAGAGGTCATGGGTGGAAGCTGGAAGGGGTGAGATTCAGGGGAGAAAAGAAGAAGTGCTACTTCACTGAGAGGGTGGTGGAGCCATGGAATGCACTGCCCAGGGGGCTGGTGGAAGCAGAGACGGTGGAGGGGTTCAAGAGGGGGTGGGACAGGCACAGGGGAAGGGTTCTGGAAGCAAAGTCCTGTGCAGCAGGAATATCTGGGACTGGGAAGGGAGAAGCCAGAGAGGGCGAGGGGGGCAGTAAGGTCATCTTCCAGGGTGGGGGCTGACCAAACGAGCAGACACGAAAGACTGTTAGGCCTATTCTGCTGTCATTTTAGTATGTTAGTATGTTAGAGCCTTTGATGTGCTTTTAAGTTTTTTAGCAAAAGTTTTGTCTCTGTTTATTCCATTTGAAATTTTTTGCTATAGTCACACCCAAATAATTAAATTAATTTACAAATTCTAGGTTATTGTTTAGGAGCTTAAGTTCCCTATATTTCTTTCTAGATTCAAAGATCATAACCTTTATTTTCTTTGTGTTCGACTTTAAGTTATGTTCTACACATAGTGCTTGCATTGTACATGGAACTCTTTGTAAGCCCAATCGACTTGTAGACAATATTAATAAATCATCAACATATGCCAGCATTGGGATTCTTTTCTTACCAATTCTTGTAGTGTGGAAGTCTGATTTGTCTAGAGCCGTAATAATGCCATTTATATAGATGTTAAATAGTGTAGGTGCTAAGACATACCCTTAACTAGCACCTGTTTCGGTTTCTACCTTATCTGTTAGTAGTCCTGATCCTGTATATTTTATTTTGGTCCAGGTATTACTATAAATTCTTTTAATTTGTATAATTAAATTCTTGTCTATTTCTAATTCCCTCATCTTTTCCCACAGTAGTGTTCTCAATATTGTGTCGAAAGCTGATGAGTAGTCTATAAATGCAACAAAAAGTGGTTGCTCCTTAATACTACAGTATTTTTCTACTATGTGATGCAGTACGAATATCTGATTTACGGTTCCTCTTTTTTTTTTCCAAAATCCGGCTTGTAATTCAGTTATAGCATTATTCTGCTCTAACCATGTAATTAACCTATTCAGAAGTATTTTAGCATGAATCTTTGCAATATTATCCAGTAATGTAATAGGCTTATAATTTTCTGGGTCAACATAGTAACCTTTCTTGTGTATTGGGATGATATGTCTCCTTAGCCAGCTATCTGGTGTGTATGCATACATAACCAGTAAGTTATAGAACCTCGAGAGAGTTTCTGCCCACCAATCCACATTAAGTTTAATAAAATCTATTGATATGTTGTCAGGTCCAGGCAATTTATTACTCTTAAAACTCTCTATAGCTGTTCTAACCTCAGTTTCTTTGAACCAGATGAAACCATCGTCTATTTAATTTAATTATACATTTTGTACAATTTCTCCAGATTCAAATACCTTTCAAAATAATTAACCCAAACCTCCGGTTCAATATAGCAGTCATTCTGTTTTTTATATGTACTTGTCCTTTTTGCCACCAGGGTCCAAAACATTCCATCATCTTTCTGATTTATTGCCTTTTGCATAGTATCCCATAAATCCATCTGGTGAAAGTGCCTCTGTGCATTGACAGTCTCTCTGTACTTCTTCATTTTGCACTTTCTATATTTCTAGTTTGTACAAATTACAGCAGCAGCTCATGTTGACATTTCTTAAATACTTTTCATGTTACATACGAACATACGAAGAAGCCAGCAGAAGGCGGCCATTTGGTCTATCAAGTCTACTCGTATTGCAGGGTCCACAGCTTGAGCTAATGTCCCTGCCCTCCCTCCCCACTCCTCCCCTCCTCCCTACCTCTGATCCTTAACTTCCCCCATACCTATCCCATCCTCTCTTAAAGCTGCCCACTGTCTTCAATGAGATGAGCTCTTCCAGCAGCGCATTCCAAGTTTTTACCACCCTCTCTGTGAAGAAGTGCTTCCTGACCTCCCTCCTAAACTTCCCACCCTCCAGCTTAAGACTGTGCCCTCTCGTGTTATGGTTGCCACTCAGCTTAAAGAGACTCTCCTTATCAACCTTATTTATTCCTTTCAAGTACTTGAACATCCCAATCATGTCCCCTCTTTCTCTCTCTCTCCTGTCTTCCAGGGAGTACATGTTCAGTGCCCTCAACCTCTCCTCATATGCCTTACTCTGCTGACCGGCTATCATCTTTATAACCCTCCTCTGTACCTTCTCCAGCAGGATAATGTCCTTTTTGAGGTGTGGGCACAAGTACTGAACTCCATATTCTACATACAGCCTTACCAGTGACCTGCACAAAGGCAGTATAACCTCCTCTCTCCTACTAGTGACCCCCCTAGATATGCATCCCAGCATCTTGTTTGCCTTTGCTGCTGTTTTCTTGCACTGTGTGGAGTGATTCAGGTCACTAGTGATCATCATCCCCAGGTCCTTCTCCTCCTCTGATGCAGATACTTGGACTCCACCCAGGTAGTACTCTGTCCTGGGATTCCTGGCTCCAATATGCATAACTTTGCATTTTTTGGCATTGAAACCAAGCTGCCAAATTCTGGACCACCTTCCTAGCTTTTCCAGATCTTCCTGTAGGTCCTGTTTCTCTTCAGCTGTGTCCACTCTCCCACAGAGCTTGGTGTCATCGGTGAATAGGCACATTTTGCCCTTAATGCCATGTCCAATGTCATTGATGAAGACATTGAACAACACCGGTCCGAGCACTGAGCCCTGTGGGACCCCGCTGGTTACCTCTCTGGTGCCAGATAACCCCCATAACCACCCTCTGGGTTCTGTCCCTCCGTCAGTTTCCCACCAATCTGACCATCTGTTCCCCAACCCTGAGATCCACCAACTTCCTGATCAACCTTTTGTGGGGCATAGAGTCAAAGGCCTTGCTGAAATCAAGATAGAGGATGTCTACTGCTTGGCCCCTGTCTACTGTCTTAGTTGCACTTTCTATGTTTCTAGTTTGTACAAATTACAGCAGCAGCTGCTCATGTTAACATTTCTTAAATACTTCTTTGTTCTGAACTTCTTTGTGATTCTCAGTGTTGTTCACTGCTGTTTGTCTTTGTTTCCAAATCAAGTTCTATAGCGCCACATTTTGTTATATGTTCACCATGTGCCACGTTTCGCTTTAAATTCACCATGTTAGAGTTTATGTTTTGTGGCCTGGAGTTAGCCATAGAAACATAGAAACATCGACTTTGATGGCAGATAAGGGCCGCTTGGCCCACCTAATCTGCCCATTTCCCTACCTACAGGATAGGCCACAGATCCTAGTTAACCAACAGCTTATTTCTTCCTACCCCCTACAAGAACTGCCTTATGTCTGTCCCATGCATTCTTGAATTCTCCCACAGTTTTAGACCCCACAACCTCCTCAGGAAGGCTGTTCCATGCATCCACTACCCCCTCTGTGAAAAAATACTTCCTCACATTGCCCCGGGACTGCCCCCCCTCTATCTTTAAGTTGCGTCCCCTTGTTTTTGCATGTCTCTTTTTCTGAAAGATGCTACCCTCTTGGACTTTGTTGATTCCACTGAGGTACTTAAAAGTTTCTATCATGTCCCCTCGCTCCCTTCTTTCCTCAAGGGTATACATGTTAAGCTCCTTTAGTCTCTCCTCGTGTGGCTTCTCTTGCAGACCCTGCACCATTTTAGCTGCCCTCCTCTGGACTGCCTCTATCCTGTCTATGTCCTTGCAGAGATGGGGTCTCCAGAACTGGATGCAGTTCTCCAGATGGGGTCTCACCAACTGTCTGTACAGAGGGATAACAACTTCCTGTTTTCTGCTGGTGATGCCTCTCGCTATGCATCCCAGTATACCTCCAGCCTTCCCTACTGCCCTCTCACATTGCTTGCTAACCTTAAGGTCATCCGATATGATTACCTCCAGGTCCCTTTCCTTTTTTGTTGTTGTTACTACCCCCCCCCACCCATTGTGTAATCTTCCCCTGGGTTCTTGTTTCCCAGGTACATTATTTTACACTTCTTTGCATTGAGTCCTAGCTACCATACTTCTGACCATTCCTCCAACCTTGCCAAGTCCCTTCTCATCCTTTCCACGCCTCCTTGTGTATCAACCCTGTTGCAGATCTTTGTGTCATCTGCAGAGAGGCATACTTTTCCTTCCAGTCCCTCAGCAATGTCACTTATAAAGACATTAAAAAGGACTGGACCCAGTACTGAACCCTGCAGTACCCCACTAGTAACCCCCCTTTCTTCAGAGTGGACTCCATTTACAATTACCTTCTGTGTCCTGTTGTTCAGCCAATGTATTACTCAGGCTACCACCCTGGGACCCACTCCCAGGCTAGTTAATTTGACTATTAATCTTTTGTGTGGGACTGTGTCAAATGCCTTGCTAAAGTCTAGGTAGGCCATGTCCACAGCCCCTCCCTGGTCTACTACTTTGGTCATCCAATCAAAGAAATCTATTAGATTCGTCTGACATGAGCTTCCCGCTGTGAACCCATGCTGCCTTGGGTCCTGTGCCCCACTGGCCTCTAAGTACTCAACAATTCTTTCCTTCGAAGTGCTCCATCACTTTCCCTACCACAGAGGTCAGACTGACAGGTCTGTAGTTTCCTGCCTCTGTCTTGGTCCCACTTTGTGAAGGGAATCACATCCGCCTTCCTCCAGTCCTCAGGTACAACACCATCCTCCCATGATTTAATTAAAAGAGTAGTCAATGGTTTCACTAGTTCCCCATAATTCTTTTAGAATTCTGGGGTGAATTCCATCAGGCCCCATTGCTTTGTCCACCTTCAGTTTTAGGAGTTCTTGCAGAACCCTTTCATCTGTGAAAGGGCTGGGATCGACCCCCCCATCAAGAGTGCTTCTGTTAATTGGATTAGGCACTTCCGCCATCTCTTTTGTGAAAACCGAGCAGAAATATTCATTCAGTATCCCTGCTTTTTCACTGTCCCCCTCTGCCCACCCACCATTCATTCTATTCAGCCTCACTATCCCTACCTTTGTCTTTCTACACTCTCTGATGTACCTATAAAGGGTTTTATCCCCCTTCTTAACCGAGTTGGCTATCTTTTCCTCAGTTTGGGCCTTTGCTATTCTGACTTCCCTCCCTGCTTCCTTCTGCCTTAACTGGTACAGCTCTCTGTCCTGCTCCTTCTGTGTTTCCTTATACTTCCTGAATGCTATCTTTCTCTCCCTGACTTTCCCAGCCACCTCTTTTGAGAACCATAGTGGCTTTTTCTTTCGGTTTGATTTGTTTATTTGCTTCACGCAAAGGCTTGTTGCCTCTGTGATGGCAGTTTTGATGATTCCCCATTGTTGCTCCACCCCTCCTTCTAGCCTGTTTGCTAGTGCTTTTCTGAGGCGCTCTCCCATCTTGCTAAAGTCAGCCCTCCGGAAGTTCAGTACCCTCACTTTTGTATGGCTTGACTCTGTAGCTGAGTTTAAAGTAAACCACACTGTTTGATGGTCACTTGTTCCCAGATGGCAACCCACTTCTAGATCTGAGATCCTCTCACTGCCCCCATTTGAGAGTACAAGGTCTAAGATTGCTCCCTCATGAGTGAGTTCCGAAACTAGCTGTCTGAGGCCTGCCACCTGTAGGGCATCGAGAATGGCCCTGCTCTTGGATGTGGCTGTAGCAAATGTGCTCCAGTTAACATCTGGCATGTTCAGGTCTCCCATCAATGGTATCTCCCCTTTCTCTGCCATCCTAAGAATGCCTTGTATCATATTCTTATCCATTCCCTCTCCCTGACATGGGGGTCTGTACACAACCCCTGTGCGGATTGTGGTGCCACTTCCAATCTCCAAGGTGACCCACAGTGCCTCCTCTCCTCCCTGGTTACTCTTTTGTTCAGTTGCTTTTATCTCTTCCTTTACATAGAGAGCTACTCCTCCCCCCCTCTTCTTTCTTGCCTGTCTCTCCTGTAGGTTATGTACCCTGGTATGTTAACATCCCAGTCATGGTTCTCTGTGTACCATGTTTCTGTGACTGCTACGATATCCAGGCATCCCTCTTCCATCAAGGCCACCAGCTCAGGGAGCTTGCTGCCCAGACTATGGGCACTGGTACTCATTACCCTCCATTTCCTGATGGCCTTACTCCTTTTTGCCCCATCCCTGTCCTTCTTGCCTTTGTCACTTTCCCCATGTACCCCTGCCCTTCTCCCTATCACCACCTCTATGCTGTTGTTTTCTGTACTTACTACTGTGATTTGTTTGGGGGGCTAGGATTTCCCTGCTCCTTTCCAGTGCCTCCCCTCTTTGCTAGTTTAAATGCTTGCCAATGAAGCATTTAAACCTATCACCTAGGATCCTGGTTCCCCTCCTGGACAGATGCAGCCCATCATGCCAATATAGGCTTGCATCACTCCAGGTGGACCCTCAGTCCCCAATGAAGCCAAATCCCTGAGCTCTACACCAGTTTTTCAACTACTGATTGAATCCCATGGTGCAGAACACCCTAGCCTCTCCTCGCCATAGATGGCGGCACCTCCGAGAAGGTTACCGTACGTGCTACTTGTCTCAAAGCCCTCCCCAATTCCACAAACTCTTCCTGCACTGCTGTAATCCTTTCTTAGCCAGGTCATTTGTCCCTAGGTGGACAATGACATCCAGCTCCCTCCCCTGTGCAGCTGCTCCGGCAATCCTGAGGATTCGCTCCCTGTCCTTCCAAGCCATGGCGTCAGGCAGGCACCTTGCCTCCCTCTCCCCTTCCTCCCCCAGTTCTACCTTCCTGACAATGGAGTCCCCCACCAGGAGTTGTTTCCTTCCCCTGTGGGGTCCCATGCCACCCTCCTGTGGGTCTCCTTTGTGGAGGTACCCAGCATCCTCCTTGATCTCCACTGCAGGTGCCTCCATAGAGGAACCACACTTTGCCAGAATGGCATAGGAACTGTGGAGAGGTACAACTGGAGGGATGCACCTCTGTTCTACCACCCTCACCCTCCCTGAGCCCACTGTGGTCCAACTGCTCCTCTTTCTTGGCAACCTCTGAGGCAACGGTAGTGGCACTGGTGATCCCTGGATGTTCACAATGTCCTTATGAGGTCAAAGAGCAGTGCCTGCTGCATGCTAGTTCACCTTAGCCACAAGAAAAGTGATGTTAAACTATGGGTGCTTGATTGCAGCTGAGAATATGTGCCTAAGCATTGTCCTGAATATTTCCTTTAACAAATAATATTCATTTTTGGGAAATGGGTTAGGAAAATCTTGAAACCCAATTGGCTGACAGCATTCCAAAGTCATACTATAAAACTAGTTATTTTCTTGCAAAGTAGTATTAGCACTAACACAGATGCAGCCACCATTATGAACATTTAATGTAGTGCTGTCGGGGCATCCTTAGTGCCACATTCACTAAAACTGAACAAGCATTTGTCAATGCCGAATGTTTGCTTGCTGGTATTAGCATTGGAAATGCAGGAGTTAGACAGATGCAGAGTAGGAATGGCAGTGAAGTTTTGCACTTCATGCCAACCCCACCTCCACCCTGCTGAGATGGACAGAAATTGGGGTATGTGTTTGTGTTGTCACCCATAACGTTCATGCCATTTCACCTCACCCTATCCTGCAGACACCGACAAGTGTTGAGGTGTGCCTTGGGGTGTTCGGCTTTGCAGTCACCCCACTCCATAAGGACATATGCTGAAATGGGTACAATATAGAATGGGGTGAACTGTGGGGCCGAAGAGTCAAAGGTACAGCTCAATGCCTGTCAGTGGCTGGGGTTGGGGGGTGGGGTTGGAATGGCATAAGCATTACAGTCAGCAATCCAAAGGCACACCCCTGATGTCTGTCAGTCTGTAAAGGGTGGGACGTTATGGTTAGAAACCATAACGCCCCGGGCATTTGTTGGTATTTGCAGTACTAATGTTAAACATGGTCATTTTGTGGCCCCTACCTAATGAAAGCATTTTGGACCTCTTCTCATGAAAAGCGGCACTGTGATGTTGTCAATGTATCCTGAAATTTGAGTTTCCACAGTGACCGTGCCATTGTGTGCGAGATGCATGAAAACACAGATCGGGCAGGATGTGAAGAATGACAACTGTACCATTCCTTGGGAGGTGTGAAGAGACGGCAATGTTGAAAATCTGCAGTGAAAATATTAAAAATGCTCAAACATCCAAGTGTACATGGAAACTGCGTAATGCATGTGCATAACACAGTCATTTAGTGGAATTATTTCACAAAATTTTCAACACAGGCATTTTGTGACCTCTGCTCATGAACACTGTCACTATGATATTCTTAATCTGTCCCGAACATTGATTTCCCACAGCAACCATGGTATTGTGTACCTGATGCGTAAACACATATTTCGGGCAGCATGTGAAAAATGGCAGCTGTACTGTTCATAAGGAGGTGTGGAAAAATGGCAATGTCGAAAATCTGGAGTGAAAATACTACAGATTTGCAAAGTTATGAGGGTGCATGGAAACTGCACAATGCACGCTTGTAACAGTCATTTTATAGACATTTGTCACCAAATTTTCAACATAGGCATTTTATGACCTTTGCTCATGAACAGTGTCACTGTGATTTTAAATATGAACATATATATGAACATACGAATCTGCCAGCAGAACAGATCAATCTGTTTAAGTAAGTCTGCCTGAGTGTGCAGCTAGCACCCTAGATTGCAGCTGCTCCAGCCTCCTCCACCTCAGTTCTTCCTCGGCTTTTCCTAGCCCCTGCCCCCCCACTCTTTCTCTTGCTTTATCCCACCCTCCTAAAGCTATTGACTGTCCTACATGTTACCACCCTCTAGCAGTGCATTTCAACTAGACACCCCCCTTTCAGAGAAGTAGTGCCTCCTCATTTCCCCTCTTGAAACAACCCCCTTCCAACCTTAGTCCATGCCCCCTCGTCTCTCTTCCACTCCTCAGTTCAAACACCATCTCGGTGCTTGGTTTATTTACCTGCTCAGATAGTTAAGCCCTTCAATCATATCCCCCAACCCCTGCTCTCCTCCAGTGTGTACATGTTCAGCTCCATCAGCCTAACTTCATATTTCTTTCCTTCCATCCCCTTTAACATTTTTGTTGCCCTCCTTTGCACCCCCTCCAGTAATTTTATGTTTCTCCTCAGGTATAGGCTCCAGTATTACACACAGTACTCTAGGTGTGGTGTGACCAATGATCTGTAGAGAGGTAGGATCACATTCCTGTGTCTGGATGAGAACCCCCTTGCGATGCATCCCAGCATCCTGTTTGCCTTCACTGCTGCTTTCCTGCACTGGGCCGAGTTGTTCATGCTCCCAGTTACCAACACCCCTAGGTCCTTCTCCTCTGTGATCCCCAACCAATAGTCCCTCTTCTGGTTCTTAGCCCTGAAGTGCATCACCTTACACTTCTTTGCACTGAATCCTAGCTGCTGCTCCACCGATCATGTCTGTAGTTTGGTTAGGTCCCCCTGCAGTTTTTCCCATCCATCCTCTTCATCCACCACTGCCCCCAATTTGGTATAATGTGCAAACAGACTAACCTTGCTCCCCAGTCCATATGCTGTATTGGAGATAAAGAGCCCAAATAGCACCAGGCCCAGCAATGACTCCTGTGGCACCCCGCTTGCCACTACTCTTGGTGCTGAGAGCTACCTCCAACACGACCCTCTGCACACTCTCTTGTAACCAGTTCTCGATTCATTTAGTCAGACCACCTTCCACCCATACCCCTCCTTCTCCTTACTCTTCTCCTCCTTGGCCTGTGTCCCTCCTCCTGGTAGTCTGCACCCTTTCTCCTTCTTATTCTTATCGGGTGGTGGTGCCTTCTGTAGTACACTCAGACCACTCTGCCCACCCCCCTCCCAGGTTATTATGCCTCCACCTTTACCTATATCTAGGGAGGGTGAGCACATTAGGCTCCCCTGTCTGGACCATTCTACCAACCTCAGTCTTTTGGCCATCTCCCACTAGTTTAAATCCACCTTGGTAGAGATATACCCCTCTAATCCTGCCATTAGTACTCCCCTCCACTTCCTGCTCAAGTGTACCCTGTCCCCTGTGTACAAGTCACTATTCTTCCCAGACCCTACCGCAGTTAGTCACTAACCCATAATTTTTGGTGTGGCACCAATCCATCCGCCACTTGTTGAACTCCTTAAGCCTACCCTTCCTCCCCATGCTTGCACATGGTACCGGCAGTAACTCAGAGAATGCCACCGACTCCCCCACCCCTTCACGCTGCCTGCCTGAGTACTCGAACCTCCCCTTTACTACTTCCACAGTCCCCCCCCACCAAGTCGTTTGTACCCACATGCAACACTAAATGAGGTTTCTTCCTCCCCCTCACTGTACACTTGAGCAGTGCCTCCCGTCCCCTTCTGCAGTCAACCTGGGGATAGCTTCAACCCAAATATGACCATGCTTTTCCCCACCACCTCATCTCACCCCTCTCAGTATAGAATCCCCCAGGATGAGTACCCCCGTCCCTTACCCCTTTCCCTTCTAATGTCCTTCCACCACACCAGTATTCGTTCTTCCCTGCCCTACCCCCGCCAGCTGCTCCTCTGTGACTTCTGTATCTGTACCCCCTACTTCTGCCTCACCTCTTTTCTCTGCCTTATTCCTCCCATCCCCCTTGAACCCCTTCCTAGCCTGACTACTTCCTACTGGGCTTCCCTCGTCGACCTCTCCTCCTCCCCTGCTGATTTCCAACCCCTCTTCTATCCCCTCTGTTGTCGATTTAGAGCCCCATTCCTTCTATCCCGATTGTGATGCCCCCATCCTTCCCCTACCCGTAGCCTTCTTTCCTCCAGTCATCACCCCTCCTTCCTTGCTAGCCCCCCTTCTACCCTTTTGTCCTTGTTATCTCTTCCCTTACCTGTTGCCATCCCTCTCATGCCCCGCTTGTCCTCACCCCTTCAGTATGTTCCTGCTCCCCCCCTCTCTCTACCATAGCTGAGGTACGAAACTATTCCTAGTTGATACCCCTCCTGCATGTCTTCCCCATATTGGTTCCCCCCTCCTACTTGTTCCCCTCCATGCCACCCCTGGTCCCACCTCTGGTCCTCCCTACCTGCAGCCATCTGCTCTCTCCCGGTACTTCTCGTGGTCTCTTCCTCCCCATCAGAAGCCCCCTCACCTCGGGCACCCCTCCCTCCTCCTCCTCTGTTTTCTGTTAGTGCCACTGATGCTGGGGTTGGGTTCACTCCTACTTGTTCTTCCTCCATCCCCTTTGCCCTTATCCTCCTATCCCCCAGCCAGGATGCCTTCCATACTCATCTGCACTGCACTTAGACTCCTCCTAACCTCCACAGTTCCTCCCTCAAACTAGCCAGTCATCTACAGACCATACCCCCATCCCCAAGCCCAGTCCAGGATCATGGTGGACCCACACCCTGTACACCCACCACCCTTCAAAGATGCCCGCCCTATTTGACGTGTGGCACCTGCCCCATTTTGGCCCCATCTTATGTTACGGGCTCTTACTCTCAGGTTCTGTACCCTACCACAAATGTTAGGCCCCTATTTACTCAAATTCCTGTTCCCCCCCAACACTAGTCCTCCTACTGTTCCCTTGACAACTGGGTTAATTCAGTCTCAAATCTCATCCATTAGATACTGCATTACTGTAGCAATCCTAAAACCTCCTTGTCCATTTTTTACTCTTCAGTTACCATACTTTTTGTTCTCAGCTCTCATATAGTTTCACTTTGCCCAGTTAGAAATCCTATTGCACTCCAAGTATTACTCAGCTCAGTTAGAGAAATAAACAGAACAAATAAATATGTATTATTACAGCAATCATAACAAGATAGCTCGATATATAGCTCAGTTAGAGAAATAAACAGAACAATTTAATCTGTATTATTACAGCAATCCTAAAAGTATCCAATCATTGGTTTGTCTCCACTCCAGTGACCCTGCTGTAATATAGGACCACAGAGGACACCGAGCGGGAGGGTGGGCAACTCTAAAGTCCTGGCAGAGCTCCATTAAGCTCAATCACTTCCCCTTCTCACTCACTCGTTCTGTTTCTCCCGGCACTGCAGGCTGCCCTTTTGTACTGGGCTACTGCTTGTGTTGGTGCCTTTTTCTGCCCACAAAGTAATCCGCAGCAGTCCCAACACAGCTCCGTTGAGCTCGCTCACTCCCCCTTTCTCACTCACTCATGCTGTTTCTCCCGGCACTGCAGGCTTTTGTACTGGGATCCTGCCTGCGTTGGCACCTTTTTCCTGCCCACAAAGAGGTTCACAGATGCCTGACAGAGCTCCGTTAAGGTCGCAAACTCTCCCTCTCTCACTCACTCATTCTGTTTCTCCTGGCACCGCTGGCTGCCCTTTTGTACTGGACTCCTGCCTCCATTGGCATCTTTTTCTGCCCACAAAGAAATCTGCAGCAGTGCTGACAGAGCTCCGCTGAGCTCGTTCACTCCCCCTCCCTCTATTGCTCGTTCCAATTCTCCCAGCGCTGCAGGCTGCCCTTTTGTACTGGGCCCCTGCCTGCATTGACACCTTTTTCTGCCCACAAAGAAATCTGCAGCAGTCCTGACAGAGCTCCGTTGAGCTTGCTCACTCCCCCTCCCTCACTCACTTGTTCTCTTTTCTTCTCCTGGCGCTGCAGGCAGCCCTTTTGTACTGGGCTCCTGCCTAAGTTGGTGACTTCTTCTGCCCACAAAGAAATCTGCAGCAGTCCTGACAGAGCTCAGTTGAGCTTGCTCACTCCCCCTCCCTCACTCAATCTCAATCTGTCCCAAACACTGATTTGCTAAAGTGACTGCGCTATTCTGCACCGGCAGCGCGAAAACACATTTTTGCCAGGATGTGAAAAATGACAGCTGTACTGTCGATAAGGAGGTGTGAATGAATGCCAGTGTTGAAAATCTGCTGTGAAAATATTACTAATTTGCGAAGTTACAAGGCTGCGTGGAAACTGCGCAATGCACGCTCGTAACACAGTCATTTTATAGACTTTCATCACAAAATTTTCAACATAGGCATTTTAGGACCTCTGCTCATGAACAATGTCACTGTGATTTTCTTAAAGTGTCCCAAACACTGATTTCCCACAGCAATCGTTCTATTCTGCGCCGAAAGTGCGAAAACACATTTTGGCCAGGATGTGAAAAATGACAGCTATACTGTTCATAAGAAGGTGTGGAAAAATGGCAATGTTGAAAATATTGCAAATTTGTGAAGTTATGAGCGTGCTAGGAACTGCGCAACGCATGCTTGTAAAACAGTCATTTTTTTGATTTTTTCCACCAAATTTGCAACATAGGCTTTTTGAGAGCCCACCTTATGAACACTGACACTGTCGTTTCATTAGTCAGTCCTGAAAAGTGATTCCATGCAGTGACCGCGAAATCACCTTTCAGGACTGACTAATGCCATGACAGTGGCAGAATTCATGAGGAGGGATCCCAATAACCCCATGTTGAAAATTTGGTGCCAAACTTCCCAAAAATGCCTGAGATATGCACCAAAGTTGAAAAAAACCTTATTTATGCCATTATACAGCTTACCGGCATTTCTTCAGTTCATGGTCAGATTTAAAGAGTGCAGACGTGTCCCCGGTCCACCAAAGATCGTCGCACCGGCCTCCGGAGGTAAGTATGGGGTGAGGGGTATGGGGAGGTGGGATACATAGTAGGTAGATGAGGGTTAGGGGAGGCAGCGCAGACAGTGAGGGACCGTTTTCTTCTTTACTGGGGTTTTAAAAACACAAGGGACATCGCGGGACAGTATTCCCATTTGCTTGGCACGCTGAGGTGGGCTCCCAGCATGCTACCCAAGTGTTATGTGGGGGGCAGTAGCCAATGGGGAATTGGGCACCCCCGTTGGCACATATGGAGGGGATTGAGCACCCCACTTGGCACACAACAAATCGGGAGGGGGGCATTATGCTGACGGGGAGTGGGCTCCCCTGTCAGCAAATTGAACAGGAGGGGAGATTGAAGCCAATGGGGATTGGGCCCGCTGTCAGCAAAGAAAGACTGTTGGTGAGTGCATGAAGCAGAGGGAGATTGGGCACCCCCTCGGCACCAACAAATGGGGAAGGGGGGTTACAGTGTGCTGATGGGAGTGGGCACTCCCAGGTCGGACTGGGTACAGAGGGGCCCACCTGAAAAGAAGATAAAAGGGCCCACCTGGAAAATCAATAGAGGAGGGCCCAGGTTGACACACTCATATCAATATTCCACTTCAATCTGATACACTAGCTCTGTATTTGCATCTTACATTTATCAACAGTGTCCCAGATACCCCATTTAATTAGAAAAAAGAAGATAAATGCAAAAGTTTTCAGAGTTCAGAAGGTAACCACTTACCCAACTGAGGGGGCCCACCTGGAAATGTCCTGGTATCCAGGTGGGCCAGTCCGACCCTGGGCACTCCCTTCGGCGAATTACTGGGTCAGGAGGGCAAAGTACACCCTGCAATGACGGGTCGCTCCCTCATTGCAGTGGAATGGCTGATGTTGCAATGACGAAGCGGCCCCTGATTGCAGTGGCGAAAACCTTTCAAGATGGTAGCATGCTGACCGAACTAGTGTAAACAGCAGTGTGCCACCGCATTGGGGAAAGCAGGCCAAGCCTCAAAAGACACCGGGGGCATTGGCCACAACAGTGCCGCACCTCCACAACCTGCTTCTGCAGCAAGCTGCTGCAACATGTTTCTTGTGCATGCACACTAGCAAACATAAAAAGTGCTAATAGGGCTAATTAGTGCAAATTTATTTTAGTAGTAGTCTGTTTTATACTGCATCCTTTCCCAGGGGTTCGGAGTGCCTTACATAGGGATAAGGACTTAACATACATTAAAAAAATATGATTATCAAATTCATTATATAAAACTGCAATAAATAACAATAAAAACAGATGGCATCAACAGCTGAAATGCAGAGGCTCCTAAGTATGTCCAAAGGCCTCATTAAATAAATAGGTCTTTTGGCCCTTTTTAAAGGCCTCTATTGAGGGGACTCCCTCAGAGATCTAGATAGTGAGTTTCACAGGGCTGAAGTGGCAACCTCAAATGCTCCTGAAGATTTAAGCCTAGTCCTGAGAACTGCCAGGAGACCCACCTCGGAGGAGTGGATGTGAGGGATGATGAGGAGTCAGGTGTTTCAACAGGTAACCAGGGCCAAGTCCTTATAGGCCCATATAGATCAGTAAGCCAACGTTGATGGGAGTATGCCACTTCACGGACATTCAGTGCAGTTCATGCAGTACCAGGGTCACATGACAGGACCCAGGAAAGCCTGTCAGCAGCCTGGCTGCTGTGTTCTGCACTAGCTGCAGATACTGCAGGATACTTCCGTCGACCCTGAGATAAAGGACGTTGTGGTAGTTGAGCTTCAAAATCACAAACGCATGCACTAGTGTTATACCAGGTCTTCAGGGCGACTAGGGACTTAATCAAGTGATGTTCCTGAGATGGTAAAAGCCACTATGGACTATTAGCAACACCTGAGCCTCAGATATCAGCCTCTAATCCAGAATGACTCCCAGATTTTTTACCATAGTGGAAGTCAAAAGCCAAGAGGACCTGAACATAAACTTTGTCAGTTCCTCTGCTGCCTCCATGTCCCTCCACTGTTGTGGCTCAATCACCAATATCTCCATTTTGTCTGGGTTGAGTTTCAACCAGGTAAATACTATCATTCAAGTATTTGAGGGGGATAAAAAAGCTAGCCCTGAAGGGGTGTTTAAAGTGAGGAAGGGTAGGGACCCGAGGGGGCATGGACTAAGATTGGAGGGTGGAAGAGTTAGGAGGGAGATGAGGAGGCACTACTTCGTGGAGAGGGTGGTGTCCAAATGAGATGCTTTACTGGGGGGGGGGAGGGTATAATGTAAGACAGTAGGAAGTTTTAAGAGGGCGTGGGACAGAGCATGAGGGAGGGTCTGGGTAGAGGGGGCTGAGGCCGTCACAGGAATGACAAATAGGAAGGGGATTGGGGCAGCTGCAATCTAGGGGACTAGCTGCACACTTGGGCAGACATTGATAGACTGAGTGGTCTGTTTCAGCTGGCAGATTCATATGTTTGTATCCAATCCTGGATCTCAGCCAAACACAAATTAAGCACCTTGACTTGTCATGCGTCCCGGCTGCAAATGACAGATGCAGCTGTGTATCATCTGCGTAGCAGTGAAACACATCCTGTATCATCTAATGAACTTTGCCAGTGGTAGCACGTACACTGTGAATGACACGGGAGATAACACCAACCCTTGGGGGTACACCACAGAGCAGGGGGCTTTGGGAGCAAGGAGAAATTCCCGATCACTACCCCTCTGCATTCTGCCTGTGAGGTAGGACTCAAAACAGCAGATAACCATGCCCATGAGTCCACAATGCTCAGTTATGGGGTCCAACAACAGTCTATGGTGCAGTGCTGAATGCTGAGGCACAATCGAGGCCTTTGGCTTCATACTTTATTTACTCGACAATCACATTACTGCTGAGGCTAGTGACCCAACTAGCACATTTTTACACAGACAGACACATGTACACACACACACACACACACACACACACACACACTCATTTAAAGCAACAGTTCATGCTGCATGACACATTTTGTATTTAAGCCATCCATTTTATTTTATTCATTTTGCTCCTTTGCACCTGACTTATAGGATGCCTACTCACTCACTTTTGGTTTGTATTAGCATTTGTTCTACATTTGAAATACTTAATGATGAGCATCGTTAAATAGGTCTGCTGCAAGGTCTCTTTTAATATTTTGTATTTATTTATTAAAATCTCCTTTCAGAGATAAGTACCCTTGAGGCTTAAACCATTTTGTCTATGAGGAAGTCTTGGGATACTAGCAGCACAGTTGGCTGTGGTTTAAAAAGCATTAATACTCTGTAATGACCTACGTGGAGAAGGAATTTTATTCAGAGAATATTTATTATTTGTTTCAAAAGTTTTACCAGGAATGACATATTGAGATGGTACCAACTCGTTTCCAAATGCATCTGGGGGCGGGGGCAGGCAATCAATAAGGTACAATAATTAACAGTAGTGCAAAATAAACAAATTACTGAGCATACAAACCCTTTTTCACCCAAGTTCTGTTTTTATGCTTGGGACCAGTGTTGACTGTTGGTGAAAGATTATGTCATCGATAAGACGTGACAGGTTGTGGGGTGTTTGGTGACACCTATACGCCCAGGGTCCCAGTACAGCCCCAGGATGTGCAAGTATGCTGTAACATCCCACACCCTGGAAGGTCTCAGTGTGCTTAGAAAATGGTCTTTAACATCAGTTTTGCAGTAATGCAATAAAAAAAGGATTTTTAAGCATTTTAAAAATGTTTGATATGTTAAGTATTCCTTATGTGGGCACAGTGCAGGCTCTTTATTTCAGAGGGCTCCTTGGCTAATAAATATACTGTAAAACTTGAAGTGTTTACTGTCATATTTAGCTGAAGCACTAATTAACATGAAAATGTCTGGTTCCTCACCTGATCTGGCTTGCATCATGGAGACCTGGTTGAGTGATGACATGGGTCCAGTATTGGAGGCAGCAATCCCAGGTGGATTCTCCATGGTACACTGCCTGCAGAGGGATCACGGGGTATGTATGTATGGGGGGGGAGTGTCATCTCTTAGATCTGAACTGAATTTTGCTCTGAACTCAGTGGAAAAAAACTCATTGTTTGAATGCACAGCCCTGAGTGAGGGATCAGGTGCAGGTTGCAGGATCCTTCTTGTGTACCTGCCACTATGGTATGAGAGGAATTTCCTGCAGGAAATCTTCGCTACTGACAGAGTGTTGAAATCACCAAGATGGTTGGTTCAGGGTGGCTTCAATGCCTAGCTTGACAATGAACTCTTACAGTTTGTACAGGATTTCCTTCAGTTAATGAAATCACTGGGCCTAGCAGAAGTAGCTACTTCTCCGACCCACCAACATGGGCACACCTTGGACTTGTTTTTCTCCTGTGGGGCTTATGATTAACAACTTTGAAATTGATTCAGTCAGCTGGTTGGATCAATGCACCGTGAAGTTCTCTTTTGGGGTCCACCCTCGTAGTCCACCTCCAGCGGAGATGGTCCAAATCCACCCTTTAAGGGGGTTATCTCCAGAAGGATGTCAGGTGGTAATGGATCTCTTGTGTGTGATGGCAGCATGTGAGACAGGATCAGAGGAAGCAGTGGTGGTCTATAAAAGGGCCATTGCCTTGGCCTTCGATTGCTCTCCCCTAATCTATTTCCCTGGTCACCTAGTTGAAAAAAATCAGATTCATGTGGCAAGACCTACCCCCCATGCATCCATACTGCCTGCTGACTTGCAACCCATTGGATTCAAGATACTCTACCAGCTTTCCTTTTAGCAGGGCTTCCATTAATTTCTCCACCACTGAAGTGAGACTGGCTGGCCTTTAGTTGCTAGCCTCCTCCCTGCTGCCGCTCTTATGCAGAAGGGCCATGTCTGTTCTTCTCCAGTCCTCTGGAACCATGTCTGTTTCCAGGGAACTGTTGCATAAGACTGTCGGTGGGGCAGCTAGCACCTACCTGAGTTCCTTTAGTACCCTTGGGTGTATTCTATTCGGTCCCATGTCCTTGTCCACCTTCAGAGTTGCAAGTCCCTTAAGGACTCTTTCCTCTGAAAATGGACTTGTGTCCACCTCTCCCACTTTGTTCCTGCTGCTCCCTGGTGGTCTTTCCCCCCACCCCACACTGTGAAGACTGAACAGAAGTACCTGTACAGGATGGCAACTTTTTCTTGGCTCTCTTCTGTGCAGTCTCCCCCTGCTACCCTCCTTATCTTCATTATCTCTCCCTTTGGTCTCTTCTTTTCACTTATGTATCTGAAGAAAGTCTTATTTCCATTAGCTACCCCTTTGGCTATGCTTTCTTCTGTCAGTACCTTTGCTCCTCTCACCACATTTTCTGCTTCCCTCTGCCTTACTTGGTACATCTCCCTGTCCTCCTCCCTCTGTGGTTCCTTATACCTCCTGAATGCCACCCTTTTTTCTTTCACCTTCTTGGCCACTTCTGCATTTACTCACTTTGTTCATGCAAACTTGTGTCTGGTGGGAGGCAGGTTCAAAAGCAACCTCAGGAAGTACTTCTTTACAGAAAGGGTCATAGCCCTATGGAACAGCCTACCTCAGGAGGTGGTAGAATTCAACCAAGACAATATCTGAGTTCGGACTCACATGGGACAGACACAGTGGACATGTCAGGGTGCAGTCTAAATAAAAAGGTGGGCAGAAACACGGGCAGACTAGATGGATCATGTAGTACCCACCTGACGACATGATTCCTATGGTCCTATAAAGGCTGGTTGCCTTCATTATGCCCTCCCTTATTGTTCCCCAGTGTGCCTCTACCCCTGCCATGCCATCCACCCTATGAGGCAGTTTTTGAGGTAGTTTCCCATTTCTATAAAATCCACTTTCCTAAAGCCCAGGACACTCATCCTCATTTGGTTAGCCTCTGTTCCTGTCCTAATGTTAAACCACACTGTGCAGTGATCTCTGGTATCTAGGGGACCACTCAAGTCTGTGGCATCTGTGATGCTGTCCCTGTTTGTAAGCACCAGGTAAAGCACTGCCCCATCCCTAGTAAGTTGTTTGATTGGCTACCTGAGAAAAGCCCCTTGAAGGGAGTCAAGGATGGCCCTGCTCTTTGCAGAAGCTGCAGTTTGAAGGCTCCACTCCATGTCTGGCAGACTAAAGTCACAACCTAGCAGCAACCCCCCTTACTTCCCATACTGATGATCCCTTCCTCAAGTTTCTTATTCAACTCCTCTCCCTGTGCTTGAGGTCTATATACTATCCCAATATGGATAGTGGCCCCAGTGCCTGTCTTCAGGATGCCCCACAGCACCTCCAGCCCTTCCTTTTCCTCCAGGTGCCCCAGTACCTCCATGGCCTTGATTCCCTCCCTCATATATAGCACAGCCCCTCCTTCCTTCCTTTCTGCCTTGTCTCTCCTGAACAGAGAGTAGCCCAGTATGGCCATGTCCCAGTTGTGGCTGTCCATGCACCACAACTTCATTATGGCAACTAAATCCTTTCCTGGGGAAGGTTACTGAGAAGATTGTGGTACTGCAGGTTGAGGCACATTGTGGATGTGCCAGTTGAGGGATTCAGGTCCTTCAAGTGTGTTGTGGTCGTGGGTGTGGGGTGCAGGATCATTCTCATTTACCATCCACCCAGGGATGAGAAGTTGTTCCTGCAGGAAGTCGTGGATTTCATCATCGACATGGTGCTGGAGTCCCCCAGATTGATGGTGCTAGGTGACTTCAATGCCTGGGTCAATGATGAACTCTCGCCCTTTGGTCAAGACTTCCTCCAATTTATGTTATCATTGGGCCTCACACAGGTAGTTACCTCCGCGACTCATGTTAAAGGCCACTAGTTGGATCTGATTTTCCTCCTGGGGATGGAGACCACCGACTTAGTGGTGGAACCAGTTGGTTGGTCTGATCATCACTCCATAAGGTTCAATTTCTTTCTCCCCCTTATATACCTGCACCTGTGGAGATGGTACAATACCGCCCTTTGTGGGATGTATTCCTTGATGGTCTTTTGGTGGAACTGGACATATTGGGATTACCGGGTACAAGCGAGGGCCCTGAAAAACTTCTACAAGCCTTTAATCAGGCTGTGTTGGGGGCTCTGGATGCCTTAGCTCCTGTCTGTGTTCGCCCTCTCACCCTCCACCCTTGGTTCCCTTGGTTTGATGGGGCCCTGAGGGAGTTGAGGCAAACAGGGCGAAGTTTAGAATGTATCTGGCAGAGAACCAGCCTGGAGGCCGACAGACTTAGACTGATGGCCATTTTAGAGGCTATCAGTCGGCAATCACCCGTAAGAAGGTAGAATCCCTGTCCAGGGAAATCGCTGCAGCTCAGAATCAACCAGCTCAGCTTTTCTGAACTGTGGACAGACTGTGCAGTCCAGTCTGTCTACAAGTTTGGATAGCCTTTTCTCATGAAAAGTGTGAGGAGTTTGCTCAGTTCTTTGCTGATAAGGTTGCCGACATCAGATCGGAGATCTGTTTGGCTCGTTCTTCGAGGGGGGTTGGCTTAATGTTGCTACCCCTCAGTTTTGCTGGACAGAGACTGATTGACTAGCGATGGAGGATGTCTCGAGGATTCTCAGGGAGATGTGTCCGACCACTTGTAGTTTGGATCCGGGTCCTACTCGCCATTTATTAGGCTGTCTTGATGTCATTGGCCCAGTCCTTGCAGAGATAGTCTGGTGTTCATTGGAGATGGGTGAGTTTCCCTGCACCGTAAAGGAAACAGTGGTGACTCCTCTTCTCAAGAAACCTTCTCTTGACCCAGACTGCTCTGCAACTACCATCCAATCTCTAATCTTCCCTTTGCAGGGAAGGTTATTGAGAAGGTTGTGGCACTACAGTTGGAGAACTATCTTACCATCCATGACATCTACGATCTCCTCCAGTCTGGATTTCGTAAAAGGCATAGTACTGAAACTGCTCTGGTTCGGGTGCTCAATGATCTCCTGATTGTGAGAGATCAGAGATCACATACCATTCTGGTGTGTCTTGATCTCACTTCAGCTTTTGACACTGTGGACCATGGAGTGTTGCTGGACTGCCTGCATACCATCTGCGGGCTGTTCAGTACAGTCCTCAAGTGGTTTTGTTCATTCCTTACTGGTAGATCTCAGAGGGTGGTCTCGGGGGTTTATTCCTCTGAGGCGTTCCCTCTGTCTTTTGGGGTACCACAGGGTTCCATGCTATCCCCCATGTTGTTCGCTGTGTATATGCTGCCATTGGGAGACATTGTGAGATGGTATGGACTGAGGTTTCACTGTTATGCAGATGATACACAGCTCCACCTGTCTTTTGCATCAGACCGGGATAGTGCATTCTTGGTCTTTAATAACTGCCTGGCTGAAATCCAGGACTGGATGAACACTAGCTGGTTGAGACTTAATCCGGACAAGACTGAGGTGTTGGTAGTGGACCCGGGTTGCAGGATTGAGGGGTTGGGGATGGGGTGTCCCTCTGGACTTTGGCTCGGAGGGTCCCAGTTACTGACCTCTGATTGGGTGCAAACCTGGGGGTAATACTTGATGACAGTTTGACACTTCGTTCCCAGGTGTCGGCCGTTGTTAAGTCCTCTTTCTTCCACCTGAAGAATATTGCCCGGATTAGGCACCCGATTCCATCTAGCGACTTGTCTATTCTGATCCACGCCTTCGTAACTTCACACCTTGACTATAGTAACTCCCTCTACCTAGGGCTTCCTGGGGTTGATATCCGCTGCTTGCAGCTGGTGCAGAATGTGGCGGCATGGCTGTTGTCTGGATCATCGTGATCCAGTCATACTACACCAGTGCTGTGCGAACTGCACTGGCTGTCTGTTCAGTGGCAGATCACCTTTAAGGTTGGCTTGCTGGCCTATAAAGCCCTACAGGGACTAGGATCAAGCCACCTGCAAGATCTCCTGCACCCTACTGCCCTCTTGGGCCACTCTGCTCAACCAACGAGGGATTGCTGGAGATTCCCAGGGTACAGCTAAAAACATTTGGAGCTAGGGCATTTTCTTTTGTGGCCCCTATCCTGTGGAATTCTCTGCCTCATCAGGTACATCAGTGCCTGATAGTGGAGAGATTTAAGACTGCCCTCAAAACGTATTTATTTCAGCAGGCATTTGGTGCTGTAGTATATTGATTACTCTGTGGTTTTATAGCTTATAAGTTATTGTATTCTAGGATTTTATTGTGGTAATGGTTATTTTACTGTGAAGTGCTCTGATACTTTGTCGAAGAGTGCTATACAAATAAAGTATACTTACTTACAGCTCATTGCCTATAATATATATGAGTTCCTCCAGTCTGGATTTAGGTCCAAACACAGTACTGGGACTGCATTGGTCAGGGTGCACAATAATCTTCTTAGGGTGAGGGATAGAGGAGAATGGTCAGTTCTTTGGTAATAAACCAGCACTTTTGGAATGCAACCTGGATGTTTGTGCTGCATTTGGCTCTCCAGTGTACATATGCATTTACATCCTAGACTGCTTGTTTGACTGGCAGGCCTAGTAAATGTACTGCAGTCTTAGCATCACTGTCACAGGTCCTTCTTTGGAGTTTACTGACTAATAAATGGTCTGATCATGATTCTAAGGTCATTCGAACATGCAACATAGGCAGTGGATGGGGACACTGCCTGTATCAGTCAGGTCATCCCACTTCTACAGGTGCGGAGGCAGACACTGTTTAATGTAAAGCAGAAGCTGGAGGCAGGTGGTGATATGGGAAGCTATGATTTAACCCCCGCTTACCTGTCTTGCTAAACCCTGAAGAAATCCCCAGAGCATCAGCTTTGAGGTATTCACAGTTCTGAGGGTTCACTCAGGTGGTTCTCCCTTGTTACAGCTAAGCTGTGTAGAGCTGGACTTGGTGACTTCTCAGATTCCTCTGGGCAGCTGGCAGATGGATCCACCCTTGAAAGAGTCTTTTGTTGGTTCTCTTAGTTGTACTTTTGCCACTAAGGCCATTTGTGGGCCTCTGCCGCAAGGCCTTTTGTTGGCTTTGTCCCCAGGGCCTTTTGTTGCACCCATTGGTGGGTAGTTGGTGCTGATCCACAGAAGGTACACCCAAGATGGTGTCTGGTTAAAACCGCAACAGCAAATATGGATGATCAAAAAACACGCAGTCATAACAGCGCCGTGCTGTTTCAGAGTTTGTATATCTGATCTAGCACAGTTTTGAACCACGTGGTTTTGTACTAACTGCGTGGAATGGTTAATGACCATGCTGTTTTTGATGGAGCGGTATTGACATAACACCACCCCAAACTCTTCCTTGTGGGGGGATCAGACACCTTTATGCTGGCAGTGGATGAAAAATGACTACAACGTACTGTGCCACTCTCCTCTACAGGGGTTCACACTCAGGCAAATATTCCCCTTCTGAGACGTCTTCTTCCTCATGATTTCTCTGGAACTCCCAGTAGGTGCAGGTTCTGGTGAGACCTGTACCTGATGTCTTAAACTGACTTCCCTGCTGGGAAAATGCTCTATGGGCAAATTACCCTTTTTCAACACAAATCATCTTTCTCCTTCTGGTGTTTCTCTCAACCCCCCCCCCCGTCCGAACATGGCAGCTATGATCTCTAAGGGAGTTGTCAGCTCCACAGCCCACCTCCTGAGTTTATCAGATGAATCTCACAGACAGACAATGAGAGCAGGGCTCTCTACCTTATCATGGCTGAAACTGGACATCTGACTGTCTGCTGGGATGATGCTGGTGTCATGTGATTGGCTTCTTCTTCCTATTGAATTACAGTGCTCTGCAAGCCTTCCCAAGATGCCTTTCAGCTTTGATGATGTACTACTGACCACCATGTTTGTCTACATTTTAAAAGTGCAATTTCTAGTGTTCTGCAGCCTCTTGCTGTATTCTTTGTAGCCTCACTGGTGGCAGGTCCAGATCCCAGTGTCTGCCCTGGGGCCAGAACTCTGACTGTAGGAAATACATGCTACCTGTTTGATATTCGGAGCTCTGGCTCCTGTTTTGGGTCTACCACACATGCATTGAGGCCAGGATGGCATGGTTCATACTGTTTATTTTCCCCCAGCCCCACTGCCTGCCTAGAGCTGGAAAGTACATTTTCAGGCATCAGATGGCACTGTGAAGATTGTGACCTGGCTCTGCTGCCTACCCTGGAACTGGTAGCGAGTTTCTGATGCAGGCATGTGGCCTGATTTGCAGCGGAGCTCTAGCTCTAATGTGCATGCATACACTGCCTACAAGGTGCCCTGGCACCAGCTGTTTCTCTTTTTCGCTCCTGACCCTGCTTCTCGTCCTGAGGTCAGGGAGCACTGATTCCACATCCAATGATGCTTGAAAGACTTTTGGTCCAGATCCCAACCCCAACAGAGTCCTGGAGCCAGGATTGTGGGACCAACAAACAGCCACAGTCATGATGCTCTGGCAGGTAACTCCCACCAGAACCACTGAATTTGGCATAGACTGCTCTTCTTGTCCTCTCTTCTACAGTTCTGGGGGACCAGAGGGTGAAGACATCAGGAGCTAGCTGGAGGGAGCAGCTGTGGGCCCAAGAGCCTGACAGGTAAGCCCCCAAAAATGAGTGTGTGTATGTGTGTGTGGGGGGCTTACACCAACATATAAACTCAGTTAAAAAGACCATAGTTTTGTGCTTTGCTGTTTGCTGAGACTATTAATTCTGAGGTGCTTTTGATATTATTTGCCTATTTTGTTTAAAAGAAAAAATGGATAAAATATTTAAAAAAATCAATAACTGCTCTAGTCTTTTGTGTGCCAGAACTGCTTAGCTTTGCTTTGCAGTTCTCTCACCCAAAGAACTCAAAAAGGCACTCTTATAACCATAAGAGGTGTCAAAACTGTACATAGAAACATATGCAAAGGCTGCCTAATATGTACATAAATGTGCATGTGTGCAATGAGTACCCAAGCATACAGGTCATTTTATAGTATGAGGAACAGCAAGGAAGAGGAGATTCTGTGGGAGGGTTTAGTAGGATTGACTTCATCCTGGCCTTCATCATTTTTGTGCAACTCCTACAGCCATGAGAAGCGTAGAATAGGTGGGAGGGAGACTTCTGCTGCCAGAGATAAACCTGGTGTCTGACTGAGATCTGAAAGCGTGTGGCTTTGAACTGATGAAAGCTTAACACAGATAAAATGGAAATTTTGTTTGCAGGGTCAGGCTCTAGATGAAGGAATTGAGCAAGGTGCTGACTCTCCCAGTTATTGATGAGGTATTCACACAGCCAGCTATGAAGGAGTATACTGTAACATGGTTGTTCTTGACAGCCTGCTCTCAATGGACAGCCTGGTGTTGGTAGTCAAATGCAATTTTTAACAATCTACACAATACTGACAGGATGTGCCCAGCATTGGAAATGGCTGAGAACTCACAGGAACTTAGATCCAGGTGAGAATTTAAAAAATCCATCTTAGTTCCAGGAAACAAATGGGGAAGAAGTGTTAACTATACGCAACAGGTACCTGCTGTATTTTATTTTTCAAGGGGAACCCAGAGATGTAAACAAGAGTAACAATACGGAATAAACATGTGACACATCAGTGTGCAAAGTAATCAGGCAACATTACACTTTCACATTGCCAAATCCAGACAGTATTTTTTAACACATCTTAAAAGTATTCTACAAATTGAGTGTAACAAAGCAGGTACATTATTCCAGAATGTAATGGTTTTATGAGTAAAAGAACACTTGCCTAGGGAGGAATGGAAGAGTGGGGGTCTTATGAAATGAGTATAAGCAGATCTAGTACTCTAGGAACCAACATTGGGTCTAGCATCAGCCAAGAACACACATCTAATAGGACCTTTTAGGAAACATCTAAAACTAATATGGGTAAAATAAGTAATGTGTAAATCAAAAGAAGGCCAGCCAATGTGTTTGTAAAGAGTGCCATGATGAGAAAGTCTGGGGCTGGAGGCGGCAACTCTGCATATGGAATTGTGTAGGATATTAACTGTTTGCAAGTCAGTGATACTGGCAGTGACATAGACTGGAAGTCTATAGTCCACTAAGGACAGGAGTAGGGACTCAGCCAGGACTTTCTTAGAATGAGCCGGCAAACAATTTTTTAGCCTTTAAAATGGACTAATGTGAGTATATACTGACTTAACCAGCATGGAGATATGTTCTTTAAAAAAGAGAATCTGGTCTATAGTAAAACCGAGATACTTGAAACTGTCCACTCTCTCCACAAAGGTACCACTCAGATCTTTAATTGAGTCAAATTAAGTTAGAGGGGGATAAAGCCTTTACATATTGTTTGTTCTAAAATGCATATACTTGGTTTAACCAACATTCAGTAGAAGGCCATTTTTTAACAACCATTTTTGTACCAATTCAAAGTAAGACTGCAAATATCTAGTTATCACATTGACATAGATACCCTTCTGTAAAAAGCAATATCACCCACGTACATGATACTACGTGATTCATTGCCAGTGGTGGATTGAGGCCTCAGCATGAGGGCACGCGCCACCCCCTTTGGTGAGGTGCTGTCCCGAAGGCCCGAGCAGCCTGTAAATGCTCCAGAATTTGGAGAATGCCAGTGTTCTCTGCATTGACTCCATCAGCCCCAACAATCACTTCCTTGTTTTCAGATGCCCACTGTTGTCTGACATCATGTGCCTGTGGCAACAGCCAATTAGAGTAGCCCTATAATAGGGCTACTCTAACTTGTCGAATATATGCGGACGTAGTAAGTTTAACAAAAACCAAAAAAAGCCCAATATCTGTGTTCCTGCTATGGAGTCAAAGAGACAAATTCCTGGGCCAAGCAGCAGAAGCCTCCTGTCCCGCTGCTTCCCCTGATTCCCCATTCTCCTCCCTATTTTCCTAGTCCTCACATGCATGTCTAACCCCAGCCGGGCTCGGGCCGAATTCTCCTGGGAGGACAAACCCTGCAAAGTAAAGATGGTCATAGTGTTGATGCTGCTGGTGCTTAGGGAGAACAAGATCAGCTTTGGCGGGGGCTCCTCCGTGGCAGTGCCTAGCAGCGGGGCAGCGGCAGAGTCCCAGCTGCTTCTTTTAGTGAGAAAGGACCTGCTGGGGTGCATCGCCATACTGGGTGATGTGGAGAACATGGAACTGCCATACTTCACCCTGGGTAAGCACTGCAGGCATTACAATAACAAGAATAAAGGGGCGCAGGTGGAGGAGGGATCTCCACTTCATGCCATTTCCTTATTGTTAGTTTAATTTTAAACAGGTCAGTGTTCTCGCCATGTTGCATTTCTCCAGTGGTTCGGCCCTTGTTTATCATGAAAAATCCTACTGTTTGTCTGAGAAGAGTCCAGTGCTGAGAAAAGCTCTCTCCTCCAGTCTCTCAATGCTAAAGCTTGCACACAAGCTTACGGGTGTGTACCCGTGTCAGCATAGTTTTAATGGCATACACACACACAGTAGTCCAACGAAGGGTTAAACCTGTTTCCTGTGGTACTGAGATCGAGGTGTGCACTAGAAGTGGCAGGAAGGGAAGCATGCACTCCAGAAAGGGTGACAACAGACAGCACTACACTTTGTGTTGCAAAAGACGCTTGTTTTGTTTTGGTACAAATAAATATGCCGGTGCAAATCTGTTACAAACAACAGCATCGGCCTCCACTAGGCCACCTGCCCAGTGCTTCACTAAACAGAGATTGGTCAGGGGGTGCACCTAGCATTAAAACAGGTCGGTTTTAAGGTTCTGATTGTGCCATACATTACGACCTTGTAGTCATTGTTTCAGTACATAATACAAGGTCAAACTGGCTGTTCATTTAGAAAAACTCAATACAATGAATGCCAACACATTTGGTTATCATTGTTAAAATAATCACTCACCGACTTAGTCTGAATATATTATTTAGATATAGATTTAATGAATTGATTTGCAGTTGCAATATGTGGATTTAGACTAGAATCCCATAACTGCCACTGAGTGAAATACTCCTTTGGCACAGAAATTAGAAATTACACTGAAAATGGACTATGGGCCTTTGAGGTATTTTAAAGAAGAAAACCATATTTCTACTGCATATTGATTAAGATTGTTTAGACACCCAGCACAGAGATAAACGTTGTGGAACTGCATGAGGCTGAGGCTGCAGTCCCACTATTGCCACTGTACCAAATAATCTCATAAAGTCCAGGAAACCAATTTTTATTTATTCATTTATTTACTTTGTTAACCAAGTAAGTACACTGAGCCAAAGGCCCTTTTTCAGGAACGACCTGGGTCGCTACAATTGTGGCAGGAATAGTAAAAAACATACAAAATACAGTACAAAATAACATATAATATACATATATTACATACTACATTTAATAACATTCACATCCAGTTTGTTGTTGGAAATAAGATTTTAACAAAGATTTAAAGTTTCCATGACTGCTTGTATTTGTGCAAGATTGAGGTACAGTGTTCCAGAGCTTTTCAGACTACCGAAAAAGCTCTTTCCCCATAGACGTTTGAGTGCCTATAGAGGACCTCAATAATCTTTTTTCATTATTAATCTCAATAGGATTAAATAAAGGGAACTAATGTTTTAATGTCACACCATTGTCCACTAAACAACCTAAACAGTACATAGAATTTAACCTTGGTGGCAACCACCCACTCTCCCTATACAAAGTACAATGCTGACGAGTATTATAAGGTTGACGGTAGTGAATCAACACATAGCATGAAATGTCTAATTCATTAGGTCCAAATCATTTTTTTACAACATTGTAAGCAAGAATTAATTGTAAAATAGAATAGGCAATAGTACACTTTTAGAAATTGCCTCCCTAGCTTCTCTGGTTAAACAATCCCTCAACCTACTGTATATAAAGCTCCCAACTTATAATTTACAATTTTTTTTTTATTTCATCTTTATTTCATTTTTACTTACAATTGATTGTGTCCAAGCATTAGAAGCAAAAGAATCAAGAAAAGGTACTTACAGAAGTCCTTGTGGTCACAGTACACTGAGTGCTCAAAGGAAAAATTAAGGGTTACTATTTCTTTACGTGAGCAGAAAAGGTTAAGCTAGAGTCTCACCAACGCCGTAAGCACTTAGGCAGCACTGGCTACTAATCTGATCTGGCAGTCCCCCCCATCCCACCCCTTTCCCTTATCCTTCCCTTTCCTCGTCTCTGCTTCAGTTTTCATGCACTGAGTCATTGTTTTAGATCTCTGACCGGATTTGCACAACCACTGTTACTTGCACTGTATTGTTGAACTTGACTTTGTATTTTTATACCACTGCTGATTGAACCCTGCACTGCCTGACTTTCTGTGTACTGTACCTTGTCTTTTGTATCTTATGTATTATTGTAATATACTGTTGTGCCTGTACTTATCTTGCCACATTTGTGGCCTGGGTCATGACTGAAAATGGTCCTTTGGATCAGTGCACCTACCTGGTCACCAAAGACATAAATAAATAAATAAATAAATAGAGTCCAATAATGCTCCTAAATATTTGAATTCTGTTTCTTGTTGCAATAGTGTTCCAGTCAAATCAAATACAGGTATTTGCATAGACTGGCACCTTGCTAATTAGGGTTTAGATCCCAAAAGTACACACTTCTTTTTTTGGTGTTTAATAGCAAGCTGCACTGTAGCAGCCAAATATTTAGTGCAGAAAAATTGGAATTTAGGTCTGTATTTATCCCATCCACTGTTTTTCCGCTGGAAAACAATGATGTTATCTGCATACAGTAAAAGATTGGATTCCTGAGGAATACTTACAATGGGGTCAAGATATAAAGAAAATAACAGGGGTCCCAAAATGGACCACTGAGTGACACCTTGTTCCAGAATATGAGAATTTGAAAAAGCTCCTCTAAAATTAACCTTCATAGGATGATTTGTGAGATAGATCTGAAACCACCTACAAGGAGATTCTGCCAGGCCAATGTCCTTCAGTCTCCAGAGCAGCATGGCATGGTCCACCAGATCAAAAGCCTTTGACAAGTCTACAAAGACTGCACCAGTTAAATTACCAAGATCCATTACCCTTAAGGTGTGATCCATAAAACATGTCAAGGCAGTGCCCATGCTGTAATATTTCCAGAAGCAATGCTGCACCGGAGACCGAAGTCCACTAGCCATTAAACATTCTGCAACCTGTTCATTAACTAATTTTTCCAGCAATTTACTTAATGGAGACGAAATTGATATGGGGTGATAATTATCAGAATCCTGCACTGAACCTGTTCTTGGTATGAGTTTTATCATAGTTTGTTTCTAGGTTTGAGGGAATTCACCTGATATTAAAAAAAGATTGAAAATAGTTGTTAATGGTTGATAGATAAGAGCTGCTGTTTTCAAAAATCTGGGTTCAAGCCCATCTGAACCAGAACTTTGATTTATTGACATTTGTTTCAGGAGTTTTAATACTTTCTGTGGTTTTATTTTATGAAAGTAAAAAGGAGGGCTAGTATCATCAGTTAAAATAGGTGCAGCTTCAATAGAATTTAGATTAGAATCTGCCTCAACTTTGTATTTTGAAAAATCAGTGAATTTATTTAAGAATCATTCACGTATATCATTTAAGTGAGTTAGTTCTTTACCACTGTTTTTGATAACCCCTAAACTTGTAGTTTTTGTTGGATCAATTAAGGTCTTTACTGAGGCTCCAAATTTTTAAGGTCACCTAGTGCATCAATCTGAGTTTTCTTAAAATAGGTGGATTTACATTGATGAATTAAACTTTTACATGTATTTCTAAGTTGGCAAAATTTATTAAAATCAGTGATCCCTTTAGTTGTCTCATATACTGTGAAGCACACATTAAGCTTGGTCTTCATTGACCTGACCAAGGCTTTTGACACTGTACATCATAAACAATTAATCACACAGCTACATTCTGCTGAGCTCTCACCTGAGTCCACTACCTGGTTCAAGAGCCACTTGGAGAACCGCACCCAAAGAGTGAAAATAGCTGATGTTCTCTCAGATGCGCATCCTGTTCACTCAGGAGTTCTTCAAGGCTCCGTTCTTGGGCCACTTCTTTTTAGCCTCTTTCTGAATGATCTTCTAAAATTGTGTCCAGTACAAATCCTCCTCTATGTTGTTGATGCTGTCATCCTCTCCACTCACAAGGATCCAGGCCACCTTCAACAGAATCTACAGCTTGCCTGCACCTCAATTGAAACTTGGTTTAGTACACATAAATTGGTTCTCAACTACAAAAAAAAAAAAACCCATGCTCTTCTGCAGCCCATACAACAAACATAGAAACATAGACTTTGATGGCAGATAAGGACTGCTTGGCCCACCTAGTCTGCCCTTTTCCCTATCTACAGGATAAGCTGCAGATCCTAGTTGACCAACAGCCTATTTCTTCCTACCCCCCACAAAAATCGCCTTATGTCTGTCCCATACATTCTTGAATTCTCCCACAGTTTTAGACCCCACAACCTCCTCAGGAAGGCTGTTCCATGCATCCACCACCCTCTCTGTGAAAAAATACTTCCTCACATTGCTCCTAAGCCATCCCCCCTCTATCTTCAAATTGTGTCCCAGACTGAATTCCATCACGATCAAAAACTGCCTTTGTGCAACCCTCGAACAGGTTCAATCCTTTAAATATCTAGGTATTACCATCAATAGTAACTTATCATATGTTACGCACATTGCCAACATTGCCAAGGCTGCCAACACTCGCATTGGCCTACTCTTCAGGCACAGGCAATGCCTTACCTCAGATGCCTTAAGAATTGCAGTACAGAGCTCAGTAATCTCAATAATCGACTATGGCCTGATCATCTATAGCTCTGCCTCTGCCACTGCCCTCAGGCGCATATCCATTGCACTGCTGTCTCTGTTTCATAACCAGTGCCCATCGCCTCACCCACACGTGTGATCTCTACGTACAGACTGGGTGACTTCAACTTTCAAACTGGATCCAGTGCCAAACCTGCCTTTTGACAAAGAAAATAACACTAGACCTTGCTCCCCTACGTGTCCAAGCTCTCCTCTGCCCAACGCGGACTACTCGCATCACCAGGGGCTCTGAATCCCAGCTTCTGCATATCCTGCATCTCCACACCACACAAAGGCAAAGATAGTTTGTGCTCAGAGCTCCCAGCTGGTTAAATGGTCTCAACATTGACATTGCCCCAATGCCAAAGCTTGGTCTGTTCATATCCAGTCTCCATCACATCCTGTCTGCATCTAGCTCCTGTGACTGTCCTTCCTAATTGTTTTCCCCTCTTCTCTTTGCTCTTTCCACCTAGCACTTAACCCTCTCCCCCCTCAACTCCCTCTCCCATACACCCATTCATTCTCCCCTCCTCTCACCCACCTTCCCTACCCCCCTGTAGCACTTTAATTGATATCTGACAAGTGCCTATGGCTGCACCCCACTAGTGTGTCTCTCCTCCATACCGTGTCAACCCTGTTACCAGACCTCCTCCTGGCATTTTTGCCACTGTATCAAATGTATAAAACTCTATGTAACTGCCTGTAACCCACTGTTATACTGTTATTCCATGTGTTGTTTGAATTGTACCTCAACCGACGTGAAAGCTTTGTAAAACAGCCTTGGCTCAAAGGTACTTGTAATCCTAGATTCAAAAAATAGATAAAGCATGGGGCTTACTGTTAGCTACCACCCCTTTAAGAGCACTTAGAACCTGCATGTGACAATTTGTTGCGCTGCCTGGCAGTACCATGTAATGCCTGTCAGTCAGAGGAATTTGTTAGTCTGGGGCTTGTCCTCATGAAGAGAACATATGCTGTACAGAATAAACCATTATTCTTTATTTGTATGCATCCGTTAGTTATTTGCATGGTCTAGCAAGGGGTCCTCACCAGCAGTGACGGATGGGTCTGGCAGACCACAGAGACGGTAAGGGGTCTTTTAGTGGCAGATCAAACCAAAACACCTCAATACCTTCCACAACTTATACTAACATACTAAAATGCCAGCAGAATAGGCCTAATGGTCTTTCGTGTCTGCTCGTTTGGTCAGCCCCCACCCTGGGTGCTGACCTTGCTGCCCCCCTCGCCTTCTCTGGCTTCTCCCTTCCCAGTTCCGGATATTCTTGCTGCATTGGATTTTGCTTCCAGAACCCTTCCCCTGTACCTGTCCCACCCCCTCTTGAACCCCTCCACTGTCTCTGCCTCCACCAGCCCCTAGGCAGCGCATTCCATGGCTCCACCACCCTCTCAGTGAAGTAGCACCTCCTCCTTTCTCCCTGAATCTTCCCCCTCCAGCTTCTACCCATGCCCTTAGTGGACCCCTCCTCCTTCCTTCAAGCACCCTGACTGTTCCTCCCCTATTTACCCTCTTCATGTACCTGAAGACCTCTATCATGTCCCCCCGGTCCCTTCTCTCTTCCAGTGTGTACATATTTAGCTCTTCGAGCCTCTCCTCATAGGTCCTGTCCCCCAAGCCCCAAATCATTTTGGTTGCCCTCCTCTGGACCCTCTCCAGGAGGTTAATGTCCCTCTTTAAGTGTGGCCTCCAAAACTGCACGCAGTACTCAGGTGTGGCCTCACCAAGCAGTTATACAGAAGGAGTATCACTTCCCTCCTTCTGGAGGTGATCCCCCTAGCGATGCATCCCAGCATCCTGTTGGCCTTGGCTGCTGCCCTCCTACAAGTCTCAGAGTTGTTCATCTTGACATCCACCACCACCCCAGGTCCTCTCAGCCATCGGACTTGCAGCATTTCCCCCCTAGGGTGTACACTTGGCCCAGGTTTCTGGCCCCAGGTGGAGTACCTTGCATTTCCCTCGTTGAACCTCAGCTTCCATTTTCTAGACCATCTTTCCAGAGCCTCCAGGTCCCCTGAGGGCCACCCTCCCTCCTCCCCATCCACCACCGCCCCAGTTTAGTCATCCATAAAGAGACTCATTTCACTCCTGATTCCTGTCCTTATGTCAGAGACGTAGGCGTTGAACAGAAGGGGCCCAAGGACTGATCCCTGTGGGACCCCACTAATGACCCTCCTTGGGGATGAGACTATCCCGCCAACTATGACCCTCTGGGTCTGGTCCTGGAGTCAATTGCCTATCCATCTGATCATCTGGTTCCCCACCCCCATTTCCCCAGCTTATCCAACAGGCCCACGTGAGGAACAGAGTCAAATGCCTTGCTGAAGTCTAGAAAGAGGACGTCCACTGGTCTACCCAGGTCCAAGGCACTCGTCACCCAGTCATAGAACTCCACCAGGTTTGTCTGACATGATTTCCCGGGATGAATCCATGCTGTCTATCATCCAGGCACCCTGACTTATCCAGGTCCCCCCTAGCCTCTCCTTGACAATGCCCTCCATCACCTTGCCCACCACCGATGTCAGGCTGACAGGCCTGTAGTTCCCTGCCACCTCCCTTGATCCCCTTGTGGATAGGCACTATATGCGCCACCTTCCAGTCCTGGGGCACCCACCCTGTCCTCAGAGAGATGGTGAAAAGCTCCACTTGAAGTTTCGCCAGGACATCCATAAAGTTCCTTCAGCACTCTAGGATGTAATTTATCCGGCCCAGTGCCTTTCTCCGTCTTAAAGGGAGCTGAGGGCTTCCCTCACTCTCTCTGCTGTGATTTCCACTTCTGGTACCTCTTCTCCCTGCTTAGCCCTCCCCCTCCTGCCAGTGATGCCTCCCTCCCCCCAGACCCGCCGATCGGTAGGGTCCCCCTCCCTTAGTATCACTGTCTCCTCCCATGTGTGCCCAGCACCCCATTTTCCTTGGTAGAAACAGGGTGAAGCACTCATTAGTACCTCAGCCTGCTCCCCGGGTCTTGTGCCCATCTCTCCCCTGATTTAATCCTGCTAATCTGCCCCTTCACCCTTCGTTTTCCCCAATGTATCTAAAGAACCCTTGTTCCTCTCCTAATTTCCCTGGCCAGGTTCTGCTCCTTCCTTGCCTAGCCACCCTCACCACCCTAGTGGCCCTTCTAGCCATCAGCTCGTACTCCCTCGATCCCTTTCACCCTTTGAGCACTTGAATTGCTAATAGGCTGCCTCTTTCCCTCAAGACCACCTCTGACCTCCCTGGTCCACCAGCAGGGTTTTTCGGCCCACCAGACATTTTGTCTTACTTTTGCACAGGTGCTGGTAGCAACCTGCACCCCTCCTGATGATTTTCCACCTACTATCAGCGTCCATGTCCGACCAATCCCATCCAAATGCTCCTTAAGGATCCTTCCCATTTCCTTAAATCCACCCCTGAAGTTGGTTACTTCCGTCTTTGTGCAGCCTTCTACCCTCCTAGGTCCAGGCAGAACCAGACTGTGGCATGGTCACTCCCCGCCAATGGGTCCCTTACCTCCAGGCCCCCAATCTGGTCACTGTCTGCCAGGACCACATCCAGTACCCGCGCCTCCCTGGTCGGTTCCCTCACCTGCTGAGTTAGGAACGCATCTTGAAAGACATCCAACAACCTCTGTTCCCTGGTCACAGAGGATGTCATAGTCTCCCAGTCTGTTCCTGGCATGTTTAAGTCCCCCAACACCACCACCGTTCCTCTGCCCAGTCTGCAGTGTCTCCCAACATCTGCCACCAGACTGTCCTCCAGCTCCTCCGCCAGGGCAGGGGGTCTATACACCACTCCTATTTTTACTCTCTTGCCCCCCCTTGTTATCAAGGTGACCCAAATCGCCTCCACGGTTCCCTCCGCCTCCTCTACTCCCCCTATGCCAATGCAGTTTTTGACTATCATTGCTACCCCTCCTCCCCTTCCCTCCCCCTGTCCTTCCTGAACATAGTGTAACCCTCCAGGTTCAGGTCCCAGTCGTGTCCTGCAGTGGCCCAAGTCTCAGTGACCGCTGCCACATCCACTGCTCCCTCAGTTAGCATCGCCTGGAGCTCAGGCATTTTATTGCCCAAGCTCCTGGCATTTAGCAGGACTACCTTCCGCCCTTTCCCTATAGTTCCATTTCCCCTGCTCGTGTTCCCATGGGGATTCTGTTTTCCCCTGGTCTGCACTTTGCCAGTCGGCCTTTTCCCGCAATCCTCCAGCTCCCCAGGGAGGTGGAGACAGAGTCCCTCCTTTATCGGCACCCCCTTGACAGCCTTTTCTCCCATCCTTCCCCCCTTCACAAGTTTAAACCCCACTTTTCACCAATGAACCCCTCTATTTTCAACTTATGCCTTTGTCTCATAAGGTTATAAAGTTCGGGTGTAATACACCTATTTTCTGTACCTTTAACTCTCATTACAAGCACTGAAAAATGTTTATTTTGTATTTCAGTGAGTATGTTAACAAAGAAATCAGGCGCAATATTTGTGTCAGGAATAGCCTTCAAGTAGGCTCAATCTATATTACGGAGATCTGTATTCAGTTTTTCCAAATCAATGTCCCTATACTTTCTACATGATATCTGTTTAAACAGAATCTTAATTTTAATGCAATTCCAAACACAAAATACTGGAAAGTGATCACTTATGCAATCTGAAAAGGTACCACCACTCACTATTTATCCACATTTTTTGTTAAAATCCAGTCCAATGTAGTGTGATTATTAGTGGTAATATTCATACGTGTTTAATTAGGCATAAGTTGAGTAAATCCTGAATTCAATACTAGTGTTTCCAAATCTGATTTAGCTGCAGTGCCCCTGTCCAAGTTAAAGTCACTCATGACCAATGCTTATTTATTGACTGTAACAGATTGGAAACATTCCAAAAATTCAATCAGTCCTTTCCTGCCATATTTGGGAGGCTTATAAACTGTACAGAGGTTAACCCTAGTAAGTCTTATTTATTTATTTATTGAATTTTGTTGACTCGGTAAGCCCACTGGGCCTAAAAAGTCCCTTTTTCAGGGGCGACCGGAAGGGGGGGGGATACAGATGGTAAGCAACTGAAACTGAACCAGATTAAGCTGTTGGTGGTATTTTTAGTGAATGGGAGAAATTTGGCCAGGACACCGTGGAAATTCCCCTACTCTGCTGTAGGGGAAACCCTTGGCAGTCTATCAACAAGATGGCTGCCGTCTAGGAGGCTGGAGACAGAAGCCGGGATTCTCCTGGCTCTCCCCTGCAGGCTTCTACTCCTATTGCTACTGTCTCAATGGCTGGAGATGCTGAGATTGTGTCTCTCAATATTTCTAGTTCTACAGCTGCTGCCGGTGTGGATTTATCTTCTCCTGGACATTTTTTTACTACACAGCACCTTGACCATGAGTTACAATGTTCTGTTCTGGCTGACCCGACACGGTCTATCTTTTCTGAAGATGAGTTATGGGTAATGATAGCATGAAATAAACACCTTGTACAGCAGCTCTTGCGAGAGGATTTGTCATTGCCATCACATTTACCTGTATATGATTGTTCTTCTTTTGGGATATGGGACATTTTGAGGGTTGCAGCTCTGGTTCATTCCCTGCCTCCTGTGTTGTCGGAAGGTGTGGTGCTTCCTCCGTCTTCCCGTCTGTGTGCTGGCCAGTGTGCCGACTCTCAGTCTTCCTCTGTGTGGTCTCCTGAGGCCGCTCTCCGTGCAGCCAGCTGCACTGCTTCTTCCTCGGAACCTGACTGGAAGTCCACGGGGGCCTATCAGTACTGCTGACATCATTGCGGCTGCTCAGTTGCCTTCCAATTCTGCTGCAGTCCTTGCTTTACCGGCTAACTCTGTGGACCATGCTTCCTCTTCTCCTGCACAGACTGCTCCAGTACTGGAACCTTCTACGGGCTCCACTGTTGTTCCTCCAGCTCCTGCTTCGGTGGACTGTTCTTCTTCCGAGGACGATTTTGCTCTTCTCCCAGATAACACACATCAGAGCTCTCTCCTGACAGCTGCGTCTACTGACACTACCTCTTTCCGACTTAGTGACTTATTTTGCAACATTGGCAAACCTACTTAATGCAGGAATGCTGTCAGATTAAAGTTTATGGATGACATCTCCAAAGCTCCTACCAGGAGGACTGTCCTACATGCTATGTTGCGGGACTCTTTGGGCATTGGGGCAGGGGAATTGTTTGCCTTCATTCATGTACATGGTGAGCCTATATATGATTTGAGTTTTAAAAATGTTTATGTATTGGAAAAATTCTGGACTAAGTATGAACTAGTTAAGTCACAGCCTTTATGGTACTCTTTTATGCTTATCCCTCTCACTAAACCTACAGTTAAAGTTTTAACTTTGTTTTTCCGAAGTGAAGGGGTAAGCATAGCAGACACACAATATTGGCTGAAGCAGCGCTGCAGACTGCTTGAGGCTCCTCAACCTATTTTGGACGAGGAACTCATCTGGACAGGGGGGTGGAAGATTAAGGTGAAACTGAGACAAACTGATAAGGGTATTGTGCATTTACCTGGTAGTTTTTACATAGGTAGGGACTGTGACCTGTGTTTTTATTGGGCTAACCTCGCACCTTTTATAAGTGTGGCTCTCAGACCCACCTTAGTAATATTTGTGACAAGCCTCGATGCAGCTTGTGTTTGGCCTATGGGCATGTCAGTTAGGGCTGCCCTGACCCCTTGCATTGTAACCTATGTGATGAGATGGGGCATTCCTACCATCAGTGCCCTGGGCTGATCACAACAGGTTAGATTGTCCACCTCAGGACCAAATGGCCTTGATTGTTGATTCTCAGACTCAGGCATTGGTCCGCACTGGAGTTGACTTGCTTCTTCAGACCCCTAGCCAGCTTGGCATAGATCCGGTTGCACCCCTTCCTTCTGAGCCCATGGAGTCTATTAGTGTAGCCCCAGATTTGCCCAGTATTTTGCCGGGTCCTTCCCAGGACTCCGCTTGAATCCTATGCCACCCCAACCCCCTCCTCCAATTCAGTCTCAGGAGGATAAGCCCTTTCAGGTTGTTGCCTCCACAAAGTGAGGGAGAGGGAAACGGAAAGCCCCTGGTCCCGTTACACAACCTTCTATTTTGACTAGAAACAGATACAATGCTCTGCATAAAAGAAAACAGGATGAGGATGAAGGGCCATGAAGAGCAAAAGTATTTTTTTTAAAGCATTGGCTTTCTGCTTCTTTCCTTTACTACTATACCCTCCGGATAGTCTGATGGTCCCCCCATTATTCCTTTTTTCTCTGATGCACCAAAATAATTCTTCTTCCCCTTTTGACTCCATCAGTAATGTACAGCTCGGTCTGCCTCTACCCTCTTGAGAATCCCCTTTTCTTCCTTGAGCTTGCCCTGATAGTCCATCATTCCTCCCTCTCTGACTTCTCATGCTTCATTTTGTATCTTTTGCTAGTTTCATTTTAAACATTGTGCACAATGCTCTGGTCTGACAGAACCATCTGTACAATGCACAGAGAATGCTGTCCAGCTGAAAGTGTTCTGAAGGTGTTATTCCATAGTGTGCATTAGATGCAGTGCTTGTACTTAGTGTGTTATGATTCACCTTCCTCCTGTATTGTCTTGTGAATGTGCACCATGTATGCAGCTGTCAGTGCTGGAGGACTGTATGCTGTTGGGGAGACCCTGGTGGATTTTTGTCACAATAGCTGGTGTAGAGACAGATGGGTCTTCGGCCTCTATTCAGTCAAGTTTCTCTTCTCCTATAGTTGTTTTAGAGTTATGACCTTAACTTTATATATGCTTTCAACCCCTTGTCTTACATCAGTTGTACACAGTGGGAGGCAAATTGCAATTCTGAAAGAAGTGTAGACAGTTATTGACTTGATGCACTTGCACGTCATATTGTATTTAGGTTTTCTGATACACAGTATGTGTTGTGTGTTTTGAAAGGCACTGTATGCAGTCTTTGTACTGTATTATACCCGATGTGTGTGCGTGTCTTCTGATCATGGTGCTTATGACTAAAGGTTGTTGATCTTGTCTAGACGTGCACAAGGATCTAGTTGTCATCGGTGTCATATTTTTAGAATTGATTTCTTAGCCCTCTCCAGCATTTTGGGAAAGAATGGAAGATTACTGCAGCAGCACAGACAAGTGATGGAAAGTGGGTGAGGCATTTTACATCAAGTGAAGAGAGGGAAAGGGAGCAATTGTGGTGCTAGGGGGACAGCCTAGGACAAAGAGGCAGAACGAGTGCAGGCTGCACCCCCTCTTTCACTTTTTCTGACTCTTTGCCCCGGGCTGTCCCCCTGGCACCACAATTGCTCCCTGTACTCCTCCTAGTCTGGCTAGAGTGCTCTCCTTCCTGTCTCTTTCCTGATGTTTTAAAATATTTTAAATGCTGTTGCCACCTGTGGCTGCACAGCCTGCCCTGAGCTCTGTAGGTACAGGTGAAAAAATACATTGCAAACCAATGTTCATGTTGCTTATTGTTTTGCATTTATTATGTAAAAAAAAACTGAAACTAGTTGGACTTGTCTTTGAAGTGTGGGGGTATTTTGGATTATTTGTGCTTTTTTGATTTCTTTTTTTTTTGGCCCTTTGACCCTCTTTGCTTGGAAATAATGATTGTCTGGGTAATCATGGCTTGTCTGAACTTTCTTGGATACAGCCAAATATATTTCCCAATCAACAAAAACTAAATAGCCAAGAAAATCCAAACAGTACAGGATTACCTGACACCCCCCCCCATCTCTGGGAAGAAGTTAAAGGTTAAAAAAAATGCATTTGTAAATCAACCTTACTCCTGCTTATAGTGTGCCATGATTATTGTGTTAAAAATTTCAAATTACTTGGCTCTGTCTTCCAACTGAAGTGGTTTTTGGTTTGTTTCTGTACATTTTTTTTTTTTGTTTTGCTCTCGAAACTGGGACTAAAATGCACCAAAATACAAAATTTCACACATTACATTTTAAAAATTTCCTGGAAGGGGGCATGCCCCCAGCCCCCCCCACCACAGGGGGTTGGTTTTCAAGGTCAAGTGTATCTCCTCCCTTCTGTAAATTCTGGATCCACCCCATTTGCTATGCAGTATATCAGCTAGTTAATTCAAAAAATACTAAACAAAACAGGCCCCAAGATTGATCCCTGGTAGTAATTTTGATGAGTGAAGAAGAAAAGCATTTTAGAGAAACTGAATGAGATCTGCCAGTCATGTAATTCTGGAAACAGGATAAGGTAGCTACAGATGGACTAAGGGCCTAAAGCTTGGCAAGTAGGCAACTGTGGCACACCAGATCAGATACTTTGGAAAGATTCAGAAAGAGCACACCAACTGTGTCCATCCATTAAAGTGACCAAATAAAGAGTAGAAATGCAACATTTTATGGAGAGTTTTGCATCGTGTGATTCATGACAACGGAACAGTTACCTTGCCAAAGGCAGTGGGTTCCCCTAACAAATGTTTGGGTTTTCACAGTGCATTTGTGCCATTTTGCCACTGGATGTGCCCTTTCACAACTACTGGCATTTGTACCTGGACTACCATCACATCAGAAGAGGCAAGAGCAGTTTGAGATCCCTCCTGCAAGCGTTATGGTGAACAATATTTTCCACTGTCGAAAGACATGAGAGAACATAACCTTTGTGAGCTACCCAATGAGCTGAGTTGAGTGATTCCTTCTAAGTGTTTGGTCCAGAAGACTAAAGCAGGATCCTTGTGTTTCTCTGCTCACATCGCCAACACACTCAACATGATGTGGTACCAGTCTGCAAAAAAAAACATCAAGGGGATGAAAATTAAAAGCAGATAAACTGCCATGTTTTTGGTCTGATCTCCCTATCATCTACTGCATGTGTCCTGGCAGCAAATAAGTTAGTAAGTAAGTAAAAACTTTGTTTATCCAGGAACAGAACATAAGGAACACAGTCTTATTTCAGAGTTCACCTGCAATAATTCAACTAGGTTACATACATACATTACACAAAATAAAATAAAAAACAAGTATTCTAAATTTATCATAACAAATATACAATCATTTAAATATAACATTCTTTCCCAGTTTGAAACAACCATTTTAAGCAATTGTTAAGATGCAATAAATGGATGTCATTGTGCCTCAGCACTCCCAGGGGAGTGTACTGTACATCACACAGAGCAGCAGACAGACATCAGAATCTTCCATTTTGCCTCAGCACTCCCAGGGTGTTTCGGTTTGCAATAAATGTCCAAAACAGGAGCTTGTGATTGCAGAATGATTCTTTATTCCTAAGGAGCTCACACACAGCATGCACAGCCAAACACTTCAGTCATTAGCACAGGAAGGAAGATACTATCTGGCTTCCTAGATTAACTATCTCTGGATGAGTCATTAAACTAGATGGGGTTAACCAAATACAGAGCTAGAGCTCCCCCTAGTGGCTTGGAAGCCATATATCGTAACATCTCTCTTTCCATATGTAAGCTAAGCCATAGTAACGAACAAATATAGCATCAGTAAGAATACTACTCTACTGTTAAACGTATCCCTGCCAGCATTAATAAAGGTCCAACTTTCAAGTAATAAAGTCTTTAGAGTATCTCACAGGAGGTTTTATGTTAGTCCTTGTGCAAGTGCTTTTAAGGATTTTCGGTGTGTCTTTTGGCATTGCACTCTCCATTACTGGTGGTTTCATGTTAGTTTGAGAATCAGTCACTGCTGGTGTTGGGGTACTCTCCAATTCGGTTGTGGGGTCTTCGGCTCACACTTGATCATCCTGATGTCATGCAGTGTCATCTGGTTGTTTTTGGTCAGGTGGTTGTTTGCTCTCTGGACGGATGTACTTGTGATTTATTTATTTTTATTTATTTATTTAAAAGTTTTACCAGGAAAGACATACTGAGCAGACTACCACTCGATTCCAGATGCGTCCTGGGGGTAGAGGGAAACGGGATATAACATACAAGTAACATAAAAAAATTAAAGAACAGCAAAATTACATAGGTAGCATACAATATGTACAAGGTTTTATAATTACAGTGATAAATAATCTAGAAATAGTATGTACAGGAGGCAAGAAACAGAGAGTGAACAGCATAGTAGTAGGCAGAATAAGTATAAAAGGTAATGGCAATCAAAATTTGATAGTTAAGCATTTGAGTGGGCAACATAGATTGCATTGGGTGGTTGGTCCTTACGTTGTGTACACCAAATTGACATGGCCCATGCTAGTGCACGTCAAGTTGACATATGCAGCTTATGGGGACTTGAACTTTTAGAAGGGAGATTTGTATCCGAGGGAAGGGGGAGAGCCGGATGTCAGCCGACAGAGTTCCGTAGTTTTGGTAGACGGACACTAAAAGCCGACTGTCCAGCAGAGGTGGCCATGTTTGGGATTTGTAGTAGACGGGAGTCGAAATTTCTGAGTGAGTATGCTGATGGTTTTTGGGCTGTTAGGGTAGAGGCTAGGTAGGAGGGCAATAACTGGGTCCAGAATTTGGCTGTGAGTCTGTTGCAGTGGTATAGGCGCCTATTGGTGAGGGAGGGTAGGTTAAGGTGACTGTATAGGTTGCAGTGGTGAGTGGAGGGAGGACAATCCAGTGCAAAGCGGCAGAAGGAGTTAAAGAGAGGATCCAGTCTAGGCAGGGTAGATTTAGGGGCAGAACTATAGACTACGTCCCCGTAGTCAAAAATAGGGAGGATCATTTTCTGTAGAATCACTTTGCGGGCAGGCAGAGGGATGCAGCTGCGGTTCCGGTATAGTGCCCCCAACCTAGGGAGTAGCTTTTTGTGTGTTGCTTCGATGTGCATGGAAAAGTCAAGGTGTTGGTCCAGCCAGACCCCTAGGTATCTGAAAGAGGTGCAGACTTCTAGAGGGTCCCATCATTCCTGCGGTACAGTTGTCCATCTACTTCCACTGCATATGATAGGGGACTGATTTTCTGTGTGCATTTTTCAAGTTCCCATTTGCATGTCTTGTCATTTGGGAATAACAACATATATTGGTTCACCCATATTCAGCATTGGTAGGTCCTTAGCCTGCCGGTCATATTAGAGTTTAGCCTTTTTGTAGCACAGTTCCTTTCTTTCAGCAACTCCATCAATGACTTCAGGCATCAGTAGTTTGCTGGCAGTTGGTAACAGTGTGCGTGTGTGCCTTGACGTCAGATGCTGTGCTGGACTGCTGTTTATGCCTTCTGTTGGCGTGTTTCTCCAATCAAGTACAGCTTTCCATAAGTCTTGGTTATCAGTGTTTGTTTTCTTTATGAGACTTTGCTATCTTAACATCTGATTCAGCCTTGCCTTTGGATTGGCTGTGATAAGGAAAAGACGTGACATGTTCAAACTCCCAGTAATCAGAAAACTGTTTAAAGTCATTGCATGTAAACTGAGGTCCATTACCTGACATGGCAGTATTTGAAATGCCATGTCTGCTGAAATGTCTCTTGCAACACTGAATAACTGTGGTTGCAGTAGTGTCCTGTATTTCATCTGTTTCCAAAAATCTGAGTAGTAGTCCACAGTGATGAGGTAAACTTTATTGTTGACAGTGAAGAGGTCCATGCCAACCTTGCTCCAGGGTCTCTCTGGAATTTGGTGATTCATTAGTGTTTCTTTTTGCTGTTTACATTGGTGTTCATTACATGTGCTGCATTTGTTGACAAGGTCTCGGATCTCGTGTCATGTTTGGCCAGTGTACATCTCTGGCTTTCCTGAGACGGGCTTCAATTCCTGAGTGGTTAGAGTGAATGTGTGATAGCACTTCCGTTCTAATTGCCTTGGGTATTATGACTTTAGAACCTTTGTAGATAATGCCATTCTGTGTGACTAGTTCATCTCGATAGGTCCAGTACTCACGGATGATTACAGGTGTTTCCTCTTTTCTATCTGGCCATCCTGCTAGAATAGTTGATTTCGGAGTTTACAGGGCTACATCTTGTTGAGTGAGTTGTTTGACTCTTTCAAGTCTTTGCACAGAGATAGCTGTAGTACTGGCTTGATTTATGTTTTCTAGTTCTGCTTGGAGCATACTAGAGTCTATGTTGTATACAACCTTAGAGTCCGTTGTTTCAGATGTTTGTTTTCTGGGTAGTGATGCACGTAACAAAAAAATCAGCTATGGACATGTCAAGTCCTGTTTTGTATTTGACATCAAGGTGGTATCGCTGTAGTCTAAGTAGCATGCATTGTAGATGCTTAGGCACTACAAGTAAGGGTTTTTTAAATATACTTTCCGGCGGTTTGTGGTAATTTTCTATGTGAATGACTTCTTGGCCATGGACGTATTGGTCAAATTTTTCACAGGCAAAGACAATCACCAGGCACTCTTTTTCTATCTGGGCATATCTTTGTTTAGTAGGCGATAGCATCCATGACACAAATGCTACTGGCTGTCCCTACTGAAGGAGTGTTGCGCAGAGTCCAATTTCACTTGCGTCACATTGTATGGTGACGTCGTCATTCACATCATAGTACTTCAGTATTGGATGGTTAGTCACAAGACATTTGATGCATTCAATTGCTGCATCGTGCTGTGATAGCCATGTCCATGTTGTATCTTTGTCTGTCAGACATCTCAGAGGTTCACAGACATCAGAGGGATGTGGAAGAAATTTTGTCAAGTAGTTTACAAAACCTAGTAGCCGCTGCACTGTTTTTGTCTGTTGGTTTAGGCATATCTTTTGTAGCTTTAACTTTTTCTGGGTCCAGACACAAACCATTGGCAGTGAGAAGATGTCCCATATATGCTGCACTAGGCAGTCGAAGTCTCATTTCTTTCTTGTTTAGTTTAAGATTGACTTTTCTGGCCCTTTCTAGAAGGCTAACAAGATTGTGGTCATGGTCTGCCGTTGCTTGTTCGATGGTGTCTCCACAGCCGTAAACTAGGATATCATCTGCTATAACACTGACTCCATTAAGTCCTTCAAGAGCATCTTGCTGTCTGCGTTGATATTCTTACGCTGCAGGTTTAATACCAAAGAGCATCCTTAACCATCGATAACGACCTGCTGGTGTCCAGAAAGTAGTGAGGTAGCTGCTTTCTTCATCCAGACGTATCTGCCAATAACCATCTTTTGCGTCAAGTATAGAAAATACTTTTGCTTTGGCTAGATTGGGTAGAATTTCTTCTATTGTAGGCATCAGATAGTGCGCTCTCTTTAAGGCTTTGTTTAGGTCACTCGGATCTATACATATGCGGAGTCTGCCTGGTTTTTCTACCACAACAATATTGCTGATCCAGTTAGTAGGCTCTGTTACTTTGGCAATGATTCCCTATTTTCCATCTTTTCAATTGCTGCCATTACTTGTTTCTTGAGCGGAATGGGCACTCTGTGGGGTAAGTGTTATGCAGGTGTGACTGTCTTGTCAAGTTCGAGATGAAGTGCACCGGGAAGACAACCTAGGCCTTCAAACACATCTTTATAGTCTTTCAGAATTTGTGGTACTGGAGTGCCTGTTTCTGTGTTTTGGATTTCGGAATGTGTTTTTTTCTTTTCTGATTTTACTTGGTGGACTGGTTGCTCAAGGTTCACTTTCGCAAGGTCCATCTGTGTACAGGTGGTAGCTGAAAGTAGTGGTTTCTGTGTGGTTTCCATGACTTGAAATTCTAGCGGATACTTGTGACCAAGGTATTCTGCTTGCATTCTGCATTGCCCAAGGGGCTTTATTATAGTGCCATTGTATAGCCTTAGTTTTGCTCTGCTTGGCTCCAGCTTTGCTGCTTCACCTTGCATAATGGTGAGAAAATCTTTATGGTTCATCACATTAACAGATGACCCACAGTCTAGCTGGCACTCAATCTTGTGTGTCAGGTCATAGCTATACTGGTCATTTTCTTCTGGAGTGAGTTTCAGGTTCGCTAGCCACTTGTCTGCTCCACACTGCACAGACTTAACATCCCATATGTAGAAAATGTCAGGGTTGGAGTCATCACTAGCTTCAGTCACCAAATGCATTGGCTTGCCTTGCTGCTTTTGTCTGCACACTTTTGCAAAGTGATTTCTTTTGCCACAATTTGCAAGTTCAGGACTTCTGACACCATGTTTCTATTTGCAATAAATGGCCAAAACAGGAGCTTTTGATTGAAGAACAATTCTTTATTCCTAAGGACCTCACATACAGCATGTACAGCCAAACACTTCAGTCATTAGAACAGGGAGGAAGATACTATCTGGCTTCCCGGATTAACTATCTCTGGATGAGTCATTAAACTAGATGGGGTTAACCAAATACAGAGCTAGAGCTCCCCCTAGTGGCTTGGAAGCCATATATCATAACACAGGGGAGTGTACATCACACAGAGCAGCACACAGGCATCAGAATCCTCCATTTTGCCTCAGCACTCCCAGGGGAGTGTATATCACACAGAGCAGCACACAGACATCAGATATTGGAATACAGAGCCTCTCAGGACTGTTGGAACTGTGTGTGTGTGTTGGCCCGTCGGCGCTCTGTGCCGACTGCCCCACCCTTGGTTGTCATTTCCTTTATGTGCTCTTCATGTCATGTGACAGATCATGTGACGCTGGGCTGTTTTTTTCTAACATCCCATTTTCCCACCTGCTCCCTATACTGTCCAACCACTAGGAGTCATAGAAACATAGAAACATAGACTTTGATGGCAGATAAGGACTGCTTGGCCCACCTAGTCAGCCCATTTCCCTACCTACTGGATAAGCTGCAGATCCTAGTTAACCAACAGTCTATTTCTTCCTACCCCCCACAAGAATTGCCTTATGCCTGTCCCATGCATTCTTGAATTCTCCCACAGTTTTAGACCCCACAACCTCCTCAGAAAGGCGGTTCCATGCATTCACCACCCTCTCTGTGAAAAAATACTTCCTCACATTGCCCCTGAGCTGTCCTGCCTCTATCTTCAAATTGTGCCCCCTTGTTCTTGCTCATCTCTTTTTCTGATAGATGCTACCCTCTTGGACTTTGTTGATTCCACTGATGTACTTAAAAGTTTCTATCATGTCCCCTCTCTTCTTCCTGTCCTCAAGGGTATACATGTTAAGCTCCTTTAGTCTCTCCTCGTATGGCTTCTCTTGCAGACCCTGCACCATTTTAGTTGCCCTCCTCTGGACTGCCTCCATCCTGTCTATGTCCTTGCGGAGATGGGGTCTCCAGAACTGGACGCAGTACTCCAGATGGGGTCTCACCAACTGTCTGTACAGAGGGATAACAACTTCCTGTATTATGCTGGTGATGCCTCTCCCTATACATCCCAGTATCCCCTCAGCCCTCCCTACTGCCTTCTCACATTGCTTGCCAACCTTAAGGTCATCTGGTATGATTACCCCCAAGTCCCTTTCCATTTTTATGTTGGCTCATGCATGCACAGCCAACATATTGTGGTAGAAGCAGATTTGGAGGTGCGGTCACTGTAGGGCGAATGCAGGGCATGCATCAGTAGGTGCATCTTTCATTCCCCAATAAGCCTGCATGCCGATGCCACACCAGGAATACATAATGTGGTGAGCACATCTAAGGAAAGGTCCACTGCAATGCGAGCAAAGCTTATCATATGCAGCAGCACCTCCCAATGTGCTTTCCCTGGTGAAAAAAAACATTTAACATGGCCCTCACACTGCCTGCCATAATGCCAACTTTGGGGGTGCCCAATCCCCCTGTCAGCATGCCCTGATACAATGCATGTGCCGATGGGGAGCCCACTCCCTGTCTGCATAATGCACCCCCCTCATTTGTTATGTGCCGAGGGGGTGCCCAATCCCTCTCGACTCTTGCCCCGCCGCTTTCGTTGTGTGCCAATGGGGTTGCCTAATCCCCCGTCATCTACAGCATCCCCCTGAAAAAACACTTGGTGGCATGCTGGAAGCCCACCCCAGTGTGCCAAATCCCCTGAAAATTAAAAACCATCCTGCAAGGTTTTTTTTTTTTTAACCCTGTGAAAGAAGAAAGCGGTCCCTTGCGGTCTCCCTGCCCCTCCCACAACCCATGCCACCCTCTCGCACCCTGCCTCCCACCCCCTCACCCCCATGCCTCCGAAGTCGGCGCGGACGATCTTGGTGGACCGGAACTACGTCTGCACTCTTCAAAGCCGACCGCAAACTGAAGAAATGCAGGAAAGCTGTATAATGGCATAAATAGTTTTTTTTCAACTTACGTGCATATCTCAGCCATTATTTGGAATTTTGGCACCAAATTTTCAACATGGGGTTATTGGGGCCCCTCCTCATGAATTCAGTCACTGTCATGGCGTTATTTGGTCCCGAAAGGTGATTTCATGGTTACTGTATGGAATCATCTTTCTGGACCGAGAGTGCCACTGTTCATGATGCGGGCTCTCAAAAAGCCTATGTTGCAAATTTGGTGAAAGAAATCCAAAAAATGGCTGTTTTACGAGCGTGCATTGCGCTATTTCCATGCACGCTCGTAACTTCGTGAATTTGTAATATTTGCACTCCAGATTTTCAAAATTTTCATTTTTCTATACCTCCTGATGAACAGTACAGCTCTCATTTGACATATCCTGGCCAAAATGTGTTTTGGCACGTCCAGAGCAGAATAGCGTGGTCGCTGTGTGAAATCAGTTTTTGGGACAGTTTGAGAAAATGACGGTGACACTGTTCATGAGCAGAGGTCCTAAAATGCCTATGTTGAAAATTTGGTGCCGAAAGTCCATAAAATGACTGCGTTACAACCATGCGTTGCGCAGTTTCCATGCACCCTTGTAACTTTGCAAATTTGCAATATTTTCATGCCACATTTTCAACACTGGCATTTTTTCACACCTCCTTATCAACAGTACAGCTGTCATTTTTCACAGCCTGCCCAAAATGTGTTTCCACAGCTGTGGCACACAATGGCGTGGTTGCTGTGGGAAATTAACGTTTGGGACAGATTAACAAAATCACAGAGCCTCTGTTCATGAGGGGAGGTCCCAAAATGCCTATGTTGAAAATGTGGCTAAAAACTCCCCAAAATAATTGGGTTACAGCCGTGTGTTATGCAGTTTCTATGCATGCTCATGACTTCACTAATTTTTCATATTTTCACTCCAGATTTTCAACGTTGCCATTTTTTTACACCTCCTCATGAACAATACAGTTGTCATTTTCCACATCCTGCCCAAAATGTGTTTTCGTCCCTGTGTTGCCAAATGGCATAGCCGCTGTGCAAAACCACCTTTCAGCTAACAAACTGATTGTGCCGCTGTTCATGAGGTGGGGTCACAAAAAGCCCATGTTAAAAATTTGGAGTGAAAATACCAACACACGCCTATGGTGTTAGGGTTTCCAACTGTAGCTCCCCACCCTGTAGAGACTCGCAGGTGTCAGGGGTGTGACTTGGGATCATCAGCTGTAATGCTCATGCCATTCCACCCCCACCCCCACCCTGCAGCCAGTGATAGGCATCGTGGTGTGCCTTGCAGTGTTCGGCCACAAAGTTCACCCCATTCTCTTATACTGCACCCACCTCAGCATATTTCCTCATGGAATCGGGTAAGTATAATGCCCAAAGAACCCAAAGCACACCACGACACTTGTCAGTGTCTACGGGGTAGGGTGAGGTAAAATGGCATGAGCGTTATAGCTGATGACCCAAAGGCACACCCCAATGCCTGTCAGTCTCTGCAGGGTGGGGATGGGGTTGGCGTCACTTCAATACTTCACTGCCATTCCTATTATGCATCTCTAGCTCCTGCACTACCAGTGCTAATGACAGCAAGACAACATTCAGCATTGACTAACGCTTGTTGTTGTTGTTACTACCTCCCCCCTCTTATTGTGTACTCTTCCCCTGGGTTTTTGTTTCCCAGGTGCATTATTTTGCACTTCTTTGCATTGAATCCAAGCTACCATACTTCTGACCAGTCCTCCAACCTTGCCAAATCCCTTCTCATCCTTTCCATGCCTCCTTGTGTATCAACCCTGTTGCAGATCTTTGTGTCATCTGCAAAGAGGCATACTTTTCCTTCCAGTCCCTCTGGAATATCACATAAAGATATTAAAAAAGATTGAACCCAGTACTGAACCCTGCGGTACCCCACTATTAACTCCCCTTTCTTCAGAGTGGACTGTATTCTATTACCTTCTGTGTCCTGTTGTCCAGCCAATGTTTTACCCAGGCTACCACCCTGGGACCCACTCCCAGGCTGGCTAATTTGTTTATTAATCTTTTGTGTGGGACTGTGTCAAATGCCTTGCTAAAGTCTAGGTAGACCATGTCCACAGCCCCTCCCTGGTCTACTACTTTGGTCACCTAGTCAAAGAAATCAATTAGATTCGTCTGACATGACCTTCCCGCTGTGAACCCATGCTGCCTAGGGTCCTTTGCCCCAGTGGCCCCTAGGTACTCAACAATTCTTTCCTTCAGAAGTGATTCCATCACTTTTGCTACCACAGGGGTCAAACTGACAGGTCTGTCATTTCCTGCCTCTGTCTTGCTCCCACTTTTGTGAAGGGGAATCACATCCGCCCTCCTCCAGTCCTCAGGTACCACACCATCCTCCCATGATTTGTTAAAAAGGGTCATCAGTGGTGTCACTAGTTCTCCCCTTAATTATTTTAGAATTCTGGGGTGAATCCCGTCAGTCCCTATTGCTTTGTCCACCTTCAGTTTTAGGAGTTCTTTCAGAACCCTTTCTTCTGTGAAAGGACTGGGATTGACCCCCTATCCAGAGTGCTTCTGTTAATTGGATTAAGTACCTCCCCTCCTCCTCTTTTGTGAATACTGAGCAGAAATATTCATTCAGTATCCCTGCTTTTTCACTGTCCCTCTCTGCCCACCCACCGTCCATTCTATTCAGCCTCATTATCCCTCCCTTTGTCTTTCTATGCTCCCTAATGTACATATAAAAGGTTTTATCCCCATTATTAACCGAGTTGGCTATCTTTTTCTCAGTTTGGGCCTTTGCTATTCTGAGTTCCTTCCCTGCTGCCTTAACTGGTACAGTTCTCTCTCCTGCTCCTTCTGTGTTTCCTTATACTTCTGAAATGCTATATTTTTCTCCCTAACCTTCCTCGCCACCTCTTTTGAGAACCGTTGTGGCTTTTTCTTTTATTTTGATTTGTTTATTTGCTTCACACAGAGGCTTGTTGCCTCTGTGATGGCAGTTTGATGTTTCCCTATTGTTGCTCCACCCCTTCTTCTTGACTGTTTGCTAGTGCTTTTCTAAGGTACTCTCCCATCTTGCCAAAGTCAGCCTTCCTGAAGTTTAGTACCCTCACTTTCTATGGCTTGATTTTGCAGCTGAGTTTATCGTGAACCACACTGTTTGGTGGTCACTTATTCCCAGATGGCTACCCACTTCTAGATCTGAGATCCTCTCACTGTCCCCATTTGAGAGTATGAGGTCTAAGATTGCTCCCTTCCGAGTGGGTTCCAACACTAGCTGTCTGAGGCATGCCACCTGAAGGGCATCGAGAATGGCCCTGCACTTCGATGTGGCTGCAGCAAAGGTGCTCCAGTTAACATCTGGCATATTCAGGTCCCCCATCAACAGTATCTCCCCTTTCTCTGCCATCCTAAGGATGCCTTCTATCATATTCTTGTCCATTCCTCCCCTGAGATGGGGTCTGTATACAACCCCTGTGCAGATTGTGGTGCCATTTCCAGTCTCTAAGGTGACCCACAGTGCCTCCTCTCCTCCCTGTTTACTCTTTTTTTCCGTTGCTTTTATTCCTTCCCTTACATAGAGAACTACTCCTCCCCCTCTTCTACCCTCCCTGTCTCTCCTGTAGGTTGTGTACCCTGGTATGTTGACATCCCAGTCATGGTTCTCTGTGTACCATGTTTCTGTGACTGCTACGATGTCCAGGCACCCCTCTTCCATCAAGGCCACCAGTTCAGGGAGCTTGTTGCCCAGACTATGGGCATTGGTACTCATTACCCTCCATTTCTTGATGGCCTTACCTCTTTTTGCCCCATCCCTGTCCTTATTGCCTTTGTCATTTTCTCCATTTACCCCTGCCCTTCTCCATATTGATGTCTCTATCTGGTGTTTACCTCACTTACTACCCTGATTTTTTTGGGAAGGGCTAGGATTTCCCTGCTCCTTTCCAGTGCCTCCCCCCTTAGCTAGTTTAAATGCTTGCCAATGAAGCATTTAAACCTATCAACTAGTATCCTTGTTCCCCTCCTAGACAGATGCAGACCATCATGCCAGTATAGGCCTGCATCACTCCAGGTGGATCCCCAGTCCCCAATGAAGTCAAACCCCTGAGCTCTGCACTAGTGTTTCAACCACTGATTGAATTTCATGGTGTGGAGCACCCTAACCTCACCCATGCCATAGACAGTCAGCACCTCCAAGAAGGTTACCGTGCATGTTTCTTGTCTAAGGCCCTTCCCCAACTCTTCAAACTCTTCCTGCACTGCTCTGATCCCTTTCCCAGCCAGGTCATTTGTCCCTAGGTGGACAATGACATCCAGCTCCCTCCCCTGTGCAGCTGCTTCCATGATCCTGAGGATTCGCTCCCTGTCCCTCCAAGCCATGGCGCCAGGCAGGCACCATACCTCCCTCTCCCCCTCCTCCCCCAGTTCTACCCTCCTAACAATGGAGTCCCCCACCAGGAGTGTTTTCTTCCCCTGTGGGGTCCCATGCCACCCTCCTGTGGGTCTCCTTTGTGGAGGTTCCCAGCATCCTCCTTGGTCTCCACTGCGGGTGTCTCCATAGAGGAACCACACTTTGCCAGAATGGCATATGAATTGTGGAGAGGTACAACTGGAGGGATGCACCTCTGTTCCACCACCCTCATCCTCTCTGAGCCCACTGTGGTCCAACTGCTCCTCTTTCTTGGCAACCTCTGAGGCAATGGCAGTGGCTCTGGTGGTCCCTGGGTGGGAGAGGAGGTATCCCAAATCCTGGCCAACTCAGCCTGGAGATGAGCAACCTCCTCTCTCAGCCCAGAGAGGTGCCTGCAGGTGGGACAACACCTCATCCTCCAGAACGTCTCCCGGAAGACTGCTGCTCCACAGCCACTGCACTGCACCACTCCCATCTTGTCTTATTTCTGGCCCCTTAACTGTTGTTTTGAATACTTACTCTTTCTTCTGTTTATTTATTTATTTTCTCCCTACTTACTCACTGCCTCCGTGCCCTTTAAGGTCCTGATCTTCCTGTTCTGAGACAAGAAGTTCCTATATTTCTCAGTAGTCTCCTTACTTGCTCAGTATCAGACCTCCAGCAGCTGGGGAGCTACTCTTTTCCTTCTAGGATGGTGAGTTTTTTGTGGCTTTGTGATCACTCACTTCCTGCTCCCAAAAAGGAAGTTCCTGTTGTCAGTCAAATCCTGTGCCTATAAAAGTAGAATTGGCTAAGGGTGGAGGGGAGGACAATATAGTCCCAGTAGAGAAGTATAGTTATAACAGCACCTCCTTCCTCTTGCTGTTCTCTGCCTGAAGCTATCCCACTGTCTGTACTTGCATTTACTGTTCCCTCTCCCCATCCTTTCTCTTCTACCACCTTGAATTGTCTGACATAAAACTCAACCCTACCCTTCCCCAGTACTCCACTCTTCCAAAGAGTATCCTCTCTGGCACCAACTAGGTTTCAAACACTGCACCTTCTGCACCAAAGGCTGTGACACTAACCACCAGTCCATCTGGCAGGCTTAATTACTTAACATTTTAAGCAGACCTTTAACCTTCCTACTCAATACCCCTATATTCTGTCCACTCTCACTCAGGAATTCTTAACTTAACTCTCATATTCTTCCATCCATCTGTTTCACTGCACCTACCATGTTAATCCTTCTCCTTCTCCTTCTCCTCTTACATCTTGAACCCCCCAAATGTATCTACCCACCACCTCCTCGATTTCCCCCTACGGTCAATTGCCCTCTCTCGCTACACTAAACCTTTTAACCCTCCACAGCCCTTTGTCCAGCTCTATCCTAATGACCCCCTATCCTTCCTCTCTTTTCCCCTGTCCCTCCACTGCTCTTGGTGTCTTTCCATCCATGCACCCACCATTACAACTAAATGTTGCAGATCTAAAAGACACAAGTTGCTAATTCTTGTATCTATTTTTACCAGAACCTTCATTCTCCTCCTACTCCTCTCAGGTACCATCCATCCTATCCCCGGTCCAGGAAATCCAGTCACCTCCACCCCTCAGCCCCTCCTTAATAAGGAAGGAAACATCAGCATAGTCCACCTAAACATTCAGAGTCTCCCAGCCAAACTCGACGCCTTCCAAGCCTGTGCTGCCGTCTATGACTCTGATATCATTGCCCTCTCCGAACCCTGGCTCTCCCACAAAATCTCTCATGGGGAGCTCGAGCTCAGCGGCTAAAGCGCTGTCAGAAAGGACAGACAGAGTAAAAAAGGGGGCGGCTGCATGTTCTTTATATCTAACAAATTCTCTTTCACTGAACACAACCCCAGCTCTGAGTTTTCCCTACTTGAAACCCTCCCAATTCACCTTCTCCTTGGCCCCAGTAAAACCATCATCCTCACCACCACCTATCTCCCCCCAGGAACCCCACAGTCCAACCTTGAGTCTTTACTAGCCCTTAAACAATCCCTCCCACTGACTAGAGAGTGGATCCTCTTCAGTGATTTTAACATAAACTGGGACTCCGACCATGCCGACACTGCCAAATCATGTATCACAAACCTAGGTCTCCACCAGCTCATCTCCTCACCTACCAGATCCAACTATAAACTGGGACTCACACACTTATAGACTGGATCGTCATCTCGCACCCCTCCCACATCACCAACTCCGGTGTTTTGCTTGACTGTATCAGCGATCACTGTGCCATTTTCTGCCTATGGTCAGCCCATCTACCCAAACCCCTCCAAATTCATTTTCTCCAGGACACTAACCAATCAGAAAATTGAGCAGATAACCCACAATCTCAGCCTGGTGGATTGGTCCTTCACAGAGGGGTCTGGCGACTATGACTCTATCCTAGATAAATTCTCCAGGATCCTTGGCAGCGTCTGCAACAGGCACACTCCCTTTAAAAAAATCAGAACCAGGGGTGAAATTAATGAATGGATCTCACCTAATATCATCAAACTCATGCAATCCAGGGACAAAGCCTGGGCTCACTACCAAAAGCACAGGGACCCAGCCCAGCTCTCCCTCTATAGGTCACTGCGAAACAATTGCAAATCTGCCATACGAAAAAAATAAATAAAATTCCTGCATGACAAACAACTCAGTGAATCCTCTAACCCCCATCAGCTTCGGGGGACCCTTAACTTGCTACTAAGCAAGACCAAAAATTCAGATCCCATCACACTGCACCAAGGCGCCAACCAGACTAATGACCCAACCGAAGTGGCTTACATTTTCAACAACTTTTCAGCGATCTTGAAAAATACAAACCTACCCCCTCCTCTCCTATGCCCATCTCCCCCCATCATCACCCTCACCCCAACCCCGAAGGTAGGACTTTCCCTGACTTCTACTTCAAAGCCCTAACACCTGCTGACACCAAAATGCTCATCCGTGGGAATAACCCCAAACCCAGTAAAAGTGGCGACGGTATAGACTGTAAAATTCTTAAACTCCCTATCATTGCCTTGGCAGTCCCCATCACCAACCTACTGAACCACTCCCTCTGTTGTGGCTTCTTCCCCACCATCTGGAAAACTGCCACCATCGGACCCTTATTCAAGTCTGGGCCTAGAAACGAGGTGGGCAACTACCATCCTATTGCCCTTCTTGCCCCTCTCTCAAAAATTATAGATTAGGTTGTGCACACTCAACTTGCCGACTACCTGGACTCCAACAACCTCACAAGACCACAATCGAAGGCCACTTCTCCTCGGAATGTCCAATTAAATATGGTGTCCCCCTGGGATCAATCTTGGGCTCCCTTCTTTTCTTACTCTTCATAAATAACCTTCCCTCAATATGCCATTCCACTCAAATTGTCCTTTACACCGATGACACGGCCCTTTTCTGCAGCGACAAAAACCCTGCGATAATGTTCCACAATCTGCAGTCTGATTTCATGAAGCTTCGCTCCTGGTTCTCTGGTAATGGCCTTGTCCTCAACTCCAAAAAGACCAAGCTCATGATCTTCTCAGGACCCAGGAAAGCCTCAGCCCCTGGTTTTAAGCTCCTTGACAGTTTTGGCAACCTCACTGAACAGGTGTCAGAATTCAGATACCTAGGTCTCCACCTTGACCCCCACCTCTCATACAATCTCCGCATCGGTAACCTCATAAAGAAGGTGCATGTCAGATCCGGTCTGCTCTACAGGATTAGAAAGTGCCTCATTCCTGCATCCAGACTTTGCCTCGCTAGCTCTCTGCTCCTGCCCCTTATTGACTACGGATCTATTGTCTTCTCTCCCCCTCCCTCATCCTTCCTTTTCTCCAAACTTAGAGTCACATACAACAGCACAGCACCTTTCATCACCGGTCTCCCTTGGAAAACACACCACTGCTCACTTTATTCCTCCCTCGAGTGGCCCACTCTAGAAGGGAGGTTCCGTCTTAAGATGATGTCCTTCCTACATAAGATATGCCTCAATATTCTCTCCCCCCCCCAGCATTATCTTCCTATTCCCACTCGCAGCACCTGGGCATTTGACTAGAGGTGCCTCAAGTCTGGTTTTTGACACCCCTTTCTACAGGACTAAGCATGCCCAGAACTCCATTACCTTCAAGGGAAAAAAGCTCTACAACAATCTACCCCCCCCCCGAAATCCAGGCTTGTGGGTCCATATACTCTTTCAATGGTTCCATGTGATAATGGTGACCACGTAACAGCAATCACCATTTGAGGCGAGTCTACATTGCGAAGATGAATTTTGGCGATGTAGACTCATAGACTTAAACAAAGGCGCTGGGCACTTGTGTTTTCGCTTTTATGTGGGCGCTGCACCCCACTAAAAGTTCTTAACTCCAGGGGTGCATGTCGGGGGTGCACAGGGGAAAAATTCCCGGCAGTGCAAAAGTGAACAGATGCCCAGAACAGAACCTAGACACCAACCCACCATGCTACATGGCCAGCTCGGCAACCCACCACTGCACTACACCCCACAAACCTCCTCCCTTCCGCCCATTGCGGCATGGTCCCACCCCGTGTGTACATATAGCAACATCCGTCGCTATATTCGCGATCCCCCCATCCGGCTGCCCTTCCTTCCCCGTAGTCCTGTGTAAAAGCGCCACAATTCAGTGACCCTTTTTCAAAGCGCTCAATCACGGTCGCTCAATACACGGGCTACCCTTTCAACTCCTCACCTGCAGCTGCCCTGATAGGCCTCCTCCATGGCCTTCTCAGTAAATCCCAATGGCTCTCTCTCCCCACAACACCCGCACTTTTCTTCTCCCTGCTGAGTGCACTAAAACATCCTGCCCGATACAATACCTGAAAACATTTCTGTTTATCGGTCTGCCTTCTGGTCGGTTCTTGTGCAATTTTACCCATGTAATATGCTAGTTTTATTTTGCTCTTGTTAGTTCCTTGTACTTCTATACACCTGTATATATAATGTATTTACTTCATAGTATGTTGTAGATAGTTCATTGTATGTCCTATGTATTCCATTGGCCCTATGCTTTGTTCATCTGTTGTATTTCCTACAATGGACATTTGTGAAAACGGGCATTTTTGCTCACATACCTTCCAGTATACAGATAAAATTGATTGCTTGATTGAAATACAATTACTATGATGGAATAAATTAGCATTCAGACTTTCTTTAAAACTATTTTGCAATAATGCAAATCTAAAGTCAGGGCATAAATTATTTCAGGTTACCTACAGAGGGGTTGATATTCAATGGTTAGCACGTATGCTGCTAGCATGGTTAGTGTAGGTGCTAACCCAGGTTTGCATGAGCGCTCCGGTCGAAGCCATATGCAGAGGCCCCGGGAGTGCCCCCCAAACCCAGCAGTGGCAAGGCACTAACATACCACTGTGCCTCTGGAAATGAGGGGGTCCCCTCATACATACCAACACAGTGATACATTCAAAGGTGTGTGGTGGCGGTAAATAGCCCTCAAGTGGCGCTGTTTACCATCACCGTAAACCTCCTCTTAACTTTGTACTAAGCCTGTGCCCCCACCCTCCCCTTGAAGGCAGAGTGGCTGTGCTGCAGCCGCCCACCCCAATCCCCAGTTTCCAGTACCAGTATAATACCCAGGTTGTCCAGAGGTTCCCCCCACCCCATATCTTCCATTTTCTCTATATACAGTATTCCCTGGTAGTCCAGTGGGTCTCCTTTCTCAATTGCCCCTTATCTATATGTTACCTATTCCCTGGTTGTCTAGTGTGTCCCCTGGACAGCCCCCCATGTGACCTGACTGCTAACATCCCACCTTCCTGCACACCCTTACCTGAATGTCAGGTGCTCCACACAGCTACATATGGTGCCCGGCAGAGTCCTTCTCTTACTTCTGTGGCCAGCCACCGTATTAGCTGTCATTGAGCACATGCACTGTAGAAACATTTGTTTATACAGTATCTATGCTCACTGACAGCTCATACAGTGACTGGCTACAGAGATGAAAGGAGGGCTGTACTGGTCACCAGATGTAGCTGTGTGCAGCACTGGTCACCCAGGTAAGGAAGGTCTGGGGAGGTGGGATGTGAGCAGTTGGGTTGGTTGTCTTGGGGGGAGGGAACACTGGACAACCGGGGAATAGGTAACATATAGATAAGGGGCAATTGGGGGAGGGGATCCACTGGACCACCAGGGAATACTATATATCGAGAAAACAGGAGATTGGGGTGGAGGTAACCACTGGACAAGAGGGCATGGGGGGACCACTGGATACCTGTGCTCTTGTGTAAACTTTGTAAGTTGCACTAAGGGGCTGCTGCGTCCCATGCAAATGAGCCCATAATGGGCATGCAAATGGCCTCTTAGTGTCTTGCATGTCTAATGGACTCATTTGCAAGCTAGGGCTGAATGTAGCCCAGAGAGAACTTCATGCTACCCTTTTTCGGGCAGCACTATTCCTTGTTGGCCATATGCAGCCCTGGTCTGTGTTGGGACAGTACAGATTCACTTTGTGCTGCACCAACATGGACCAATATTCAGCTAGTGCTGCTCACTACCAGTCTGAATATCACTGATACTGGGTAACGCAGAGGTAAGTGCAGCACACATGGCTGTGCTTGCCCCATTGTCTGAATATCAGCCCCAGAGAATCTTAAAATTGACTGGAAAACAATTTGAAACTAATAATTTCTAACTGTTTAACTTTCCATGTATGTCATGTTTTCTGGTATACTTTGACTGATTTTTGATAAATTAATAATCTAGCTTTGCGGTACCTTCATATCTCATTTGTGCTGCTGTCCTCAGTAGCTGCTGCTCTTTTTTTCATGTTCCACAGACATTCCATAACATCAGTTACACAATTCCATGCTATTCACCTGAATGACCCAGAATGGTGTGACTGACGTCAGAGAACGTTCCAGCTGTATGAAAAGGGACGGCAGCAGTTTCTAAAGAGAAAGGGATACAGGGTAGTTACAAAGGAAATAACATATCAGAATATTCATTTAATTTAGTTTGGTTTTAGTTTTTATTGCACATTTTTGCATATTGCATTTAACAAAAAAAAGTTCAAAACATATCAAAAATATCGGTTATAAAATAAATGGAAAACAACAGGCATTAATAACAGTTTCCTATCACTTTTAAAGTCATTTGCCCTTATCTTGAGTCAATATTTGGTATCAGAAACCCTCTAGAATGGACCGCTCTCAATGAAACATTATGTTAAGAGGCATGTATTAGCAAAACCTTTAAATCTGGAGGCGTATCTGGTTTCAGAAGCTTGAAAATCTCTAGAACACCTGCTCAGCCTCATGGATTTTTCATAAGGAATACGCAGCTCACCTTTCAAGTTGAATCGTTCTGCATCTAAAGCAGCAGTTTATGTTACCAAGAACATTTTATGCCTATTTCTTTTTATTCCAGCTTAGTTTGCCTTTTTTCCTGTCTTGTAAGATGCCCTCCCCCCTTTTGAGTCTGCTTTAGCATTTTATTTTCGATGTGAAATAATTAAACACGAGCTACATCATATACGGTTGTACCCAGGGCTTCATCAGCAGTCTCAGCAGCATTTGGACATCATCTACTGCACTTGGAAAGAATTTAGACTGGCTTTGCCTTAATGAGGAGTGTACAGTGCCAAATTGACCATACTCTCCGGCTTAAATCAGAACCAGTCTAAATTCTTTAATGGTGATTTGCATATGCTTCCCATGATGCCTTGCATTATTGGGGTATGTGTACTTTTGTATTGCTTACTGGTTGGGGTCATGGTGAGCCTGGGAAACAAAAACCCAGGTGAAGAGTACACAATGGCGGGGGGGTACTAACAACAACAAAAATGGAAAGGGGAGTAGGGGTAGTCATATTAGATGACCTAAAGGTAAGCAAGCAATGTGAGAAGGCAGTAAGGAGGGCTGGGGGGATACTGGGATGTATAGGAAGAGGCAACACCAGTAGAAAACAGGAAGTTGTTATTCCTTTGTACAGACAGTTGGTGAGACTCCATCTGGAGTATTGCGTGCAGTACTGGAGACCCCATCTATGCAAGGGCATAGACAGGATGGAGGCAGTGCAGAGGAAGGCAACTAAAATGGTACAGGGTCTGCACCAGAAGCCATACAAAGAGAGACTAAAGGAGCTTAATATGTATACCCTAGAGGAAAGGTGGGAGGGCAGGATATGATAGAAACTTTCAAGTACCTCAAGGGAATCAACAAAGTCCAGGAGGGTAGCATCTTTCAGAAAAAGATGTGAAAGGACAAGGGGGCACAATTTGAAGGTAGAGGGGCGATGACTTAAGGGAAACGTAAGGTATTTTTTCACAGAGAGGGTGGAGGACACATGGAACAGCCTTCCTGAGGAGGTTGTGGGGTCAAAAACAGTGGGACAATTTAAGAATGCATAGGACAGACATAAGACAATTTTTGTGGGTGGTAGGAAGAAGTAGGCTGTTGGTTAACTAGGATCTGCAGCTTACCCAACAGGTAGGGAAATGGGCAGTCTGGGTGGGCCAAGTGGTCCTTATCTGCCGTCAAAGTAGCATACTCGCCTCTGAGGCCGGGAGATCAGAGGGCTGTGGGTTCAGTTCCCACATCTGGCACTTGGGTTAATATCTCAGTACTGACACTGTAGTGCAGCATGAGAGGGGTGCTGCACTTCTGAGGTGCCGTCTTTCAGATGAGATGTTAAACCGAGGTCCCATCTGCCTGGATAGGTGGTAGTTCACATTGATGTTAAAGATTCCATGGCGCTTATCAAAAAAGTAGGGGAATTTTATTGAGAAGAAGTAGGCTTCATTACAAAATACATACAAAAGAGAATCACAAATATAATACAAAAGCATAAAACAAAAAGGAACAAAAATATAGTACAATATGTCAGTTCAGTTTCCACAAGTCATAATTAGACCAGAAATGACAAAATTGCAGCCTGGAACATTTTGAAAAATCAGACTATTTCACAGCATGAACAGTATTCCCAACATTCTGTACAATTTCCAGGATAGGGATTCACTTTTGATGTAGAACCAGCAGGCACCTAGCCTGCCATAAAAAACAGCGCATCAAAATAAGAACAATATATACAGTTTCAGCATGATACTTTGTGTTTAAAGCCAAGTGAGTCCCAAACATAATGTCAGCATATGACAGTTTAGAGAAAAGAGGTTCAGCCCAGGTAACAGCAATGGCGTTCCAAAATTCACATGCAAAGTTTCACTCAAGAAATAAATGTGGCAGAGTTTCAAGAATGGAAGGACAGGATTCCCTAGGACAATATCTGTCAATCAACACTTTATGTTTATGATTTCCTTTAGTACTGAGTCTTCCATAATTACCAAGCCATATCATGTCCCACACATAATGAGGGATCCTAGGATTCATGAGTTGCTTCATAATCCATGCCAGACGATCAGGAGGACAGGATGGAAACACAACAGGATCCTGAGCACTCTGCCTCCAAATCCGTTCATATAAGGCCTTTCTGCTATGTATACAAAAATCACGAGGTGTAAGACCCCAAGTCATAGCCAGTTTCACAGCCTCCAAACCATAGGCCGGAAGACCAGGGAGTTTAGCTAACAACCCCTTTCTGCCTTGTTCCCAAGGGGTAAGACAAGGCAGAAGCCATGAACTAACAAAAGGCTTCCAACCCTTAACACCGGGTTTGAAAGCCCAACCAAAATTATAATACAAAAAAATACTATCAAAGAAAGCCACAGGGTGTAGCATCCCTACCCCTCCCTCACTAAGTGGTCTATAAGTGAAACCTCGTTTAATAGGATTCAGTCGAGATCCCCAAAATCCCTGAAAAAAAACACTATACAATTTAATAAATAGTTTCATGGGAGGGGGAAAAACATAACAGAGGTACAAAAAAATAGGGACCATCAAGGTTTTATGCAAATAAACCCATTTCTTCTTACCTATCTGCTGCTGCCTCCATCCAGCTAAGAGCCTATCAGCCCTCCCCAATGCATTGTTCCAGTTTAACAACTGTATATCACCCGACCCGAACCAAAGTCCAAGTATTTTAATAGGTTCCAAAGAGAGCCAGATGCCAGCAAAGGATCCTGACTCAGGTACAATAGGGTTTCCTAAGGAAGTCCAGTACTTTCACAAATTAATCTGGGAACCCGCCACTAAAGAATACTGGTGAAGAACATCAACAGAGCCTGTTCGTCCGATTGAGTGACACAGTCAGGACCAAATCATCTGCATATGCTAATATTTTAACAGGGTGGGGCTATGTGTCCCTTGTAAACCAAGGACCCCAGGACAATGGAGGACAGCCCTAACCAAAATGTCAATACAAAAGTGTATAAAGGGGGCTCAAGGGCAACCCTGTGCATTCTCGCTTAACCAAAAACCTGATTCCTCAACCAACCATTGACATTGGGAAGAAGAACAGCATCAAAATAAAAGGCCTCTAATCCATCCAATAAATTCAGAGGGGAATCCAAAAGCTGCTAAAACAGAAAACAAAAACTTGTGGGAAACCCTATCAAAGGCTTTCTCCTGGTCAATCCCAAGCACCCAGCCCTTAATGCGATTCTGGTCTCCCAAAGTAAATAATTCCCTTAATAAAATAAGATTGTCAGTTTGGCATCTACCTGGGATGCCACAAGTCTGGGCAGGATGAATACGTCTAGCTACCTGAATAAGTCTGGCTAACAAAATTTTAGCAACAAGTTTACTATCCACATTGAGGAGACTTAGAGGTCTCCAATTATTAATAACCGAAACCAAACCTTTTTTGTGAATTAGGACTAAAATTGCCTCCTTCATGGATTTTGAAAATGTAGCTTTGGACAACATTTCATTAAACAAGATAGTTAAAGCAGGGACCAAATCTTTTTGAAAGGCAGGATAAAAACCTGCCGTGAGCCCGTTTGAGCCGGGGCAGAATCCAGTTTCAAGCCAACAATGGCTTGCAACACCTCCTCCTCCTCAGTGATGTCAGCAGTCAGCATATCACACTCCCCAGTAGTGAGGTTGGGCAAAGACAATGAGGCTAAAAAATCCTCAGCATCTGCACAGGGAGATTCAGTCCCAAACATGCCCAAAACATAATGCTCAACAACCTTAACCAGTAACTCCGGGGAGCTAACCAGATCCCCCATGGGGGATAACAAATGAGAAATAACCCTAGAGTCAACCCTGTCTTGGCATTCTTTAAAAGGATCTAAGCCACCCTTGGGTAGCTTAGTCCCAAATCGTGGTTCATACCCCCAGGATTTGGCTCTGTCATACTGCAAATCCCACATCTGACGACTAAGGACTGAAATCTGTAAGCTATAATCATGAATAGAACTATCTGAAAGTGAGATCAAAGTCTGCAATTGATGACGTAATGCCAAGTACTCCTTATAGTGACTGGTATGGGCGTCAGCAGCTTTCTTTTGTAAAACCTGTCTCCATCTAGCCTTGGTGTCGTCCCACCACTCCATAATATCCTCATAGAGATCAGCAACAGACAGCCGTGCTGCCCATTCCCTTCTCCACAATTTTTGGACTTTGGGATCTTGAAGTATGGAATCATTAAGTTTCCACCTATTTTTTCTACAACAGGGAACCTGAGACCATGAAAATGTAACCCCTAGAGCCGCATGGTCTGAAAACTCACTCCCACGAGTCCAACAGTCAATAACTGTGTGAGTCTGAGAAAGAAAGATGAAATAAATTCGAGTTCTACAGTCTCCCCTGAAATAAGTATACCCCTCCTTAGGATGCAAAACCCTATAGGCATCCTGAAGTTTAGCAGTGGAGATTACATTTTTAAGGGCCATGGTATCACTAAAAAGTTTAGAGGTCTGAAGCCCTCTATCCGCCTGGTGTAGCCCACAATTAAAATCCCCAGCCCAAATAACCAGTCTGGAAGTGCGTAAAAAGGGTTGCACTAAACGGAAGAGGGCAGACTGCTGTGCTTTAGTCTGAGGAGCATACAAGGCAATTAGCTGAAATCTTTCAGACTGAAGGGATATGTCAAGCAATAAAGCCCTCCCGGGACAAATATCCACAAGTCTAGACACATGAAGAGCAGAATTGGAAAACAAAATACCCACACCATCACATTTATCTACCCCAGAGGGCCAAAAGAAAGGTCCATCGGACCAAGCCCGTGAGGCCTGCTGAAGTTCCCTATTGGTTTTTAACCGAGTATCAACTAAACAGGTAATGTCACAATGCATATCCTGTAAAGATAGCATGACACCACCAAGCTTTCTGTCTCCCTTGATACTATTAACATTAAAAGAGAGGACTGACAAGGAATCCATAGGGAAAGGTTAAGGTGATTTACTCCACTGACACTGTCTAGTTCTCTTGGCAATGGGATCTATATCCCAACCCCCCTCTGTATCTGTGTTAGAAACAATTGAGGAAGTATCAGTGTCTTCATCTGTGGAATCCCTATCGGTAACATCAGAAGCCAAAACAGCAAACTTATTACCAGTCTTCCAGGGCCTAGAACCAGGGACCTTACCTCGACCAGAAACAGTCAGCCCCTTCCTAGTCCTTTTTTTCTGTACTGTAATAAAGGCAGATGGCTCCAGATCAGGCTGAGTCTGAGGTAAAGGCGGGGGAGGGGGAGAGGGAGGCATAACTTCAAGATCTGTAGAGACAGAAACAGATAAAACAAGGCCCTCAGGCACCACAATATCTACTTGTTCTTGCATAGGAACTACATCCTGGTGGGCGAAATCAGAGGCCCCCACATTCCCAGTCCCCGGGGTAGTAGTTGGTTGGGAAGGGGGCGAAGCAACAAGGCCAGCCCGCAAATGATGCTCTGCAGTCCTTTTAGCCTGCTGCTGCTGCTGAGCAAAATTAATGAGACCTTCATGAGATGGACAGTCATCCCGACTAAGTGAGGCCCAAGGGCAGCGACCATAAGCATGACCAGTGTGTCCACATAAGTTACATTTGAAAAGATTCAAACAAGAACTAAAATTATGGCCAAAGTCCAGACAGTGGCTACATTTAACCGTATCACAGGCAGAGCTTTAGTGGGCCCGAGAGCTGCACTTAAAGCAAGATCTAGGCTGCCCTGCATAAAAAATTAACCCCTTATCCTTCCCGAGGTAAAAGAAACTAGGCAAGTGATTGGGGCCTGAATTCGTAGAATATAACTTAACCTGAACCCTCCACCCACCATCCCAAATCTGCTCGCTATCTAAAGTAGGAGTGGGCCTATTCAAAACCTCACAATGTTGTTTCAGCCAGAACAAGATATCTTCAATATTCACTCCTTCATTTTTAAACATAATGGTGATATTCTTGACCGTAGGTTTGGTCAAAGGAAGAACATGAAAGGGAGACCAAGTAGGGGAAGTTTTACAAGTAGCATACTGAGCCCAGAAACAATCCAAACTAGATACATTTTTAAAGCTAACATCATAGTTAGCATTCCCCAAACTAATTAGAGCAAAAATTTCAGAGGGAAAAAAAAACGCATAGAACCTTTAAGCAAGGTTTGTGCAACATAGATTCTATCCGGGGGGGGTTTCCAGCCCCCCTTTATATAAGAAGCGCACCACATTGCGCCTAGGGGCAGGCTCACCCTTATTATGGAGTAAATCAGTGAGCTTAAAGCCCACCGATGTACCAGAATTAGTACCATTATCATGCAACAATGCAGGGTCTGGACCCAAGCGTACTGGTACCTCTGGATCAGCATCTGCCACAACTGCCTGAGCTGGCAAGGCCGAGCTAGAAGCAAGACATTGTGGACCAGAGGAAACACTAGGGACACCCACAGGAGAAACAGTAACAATGGGCACAGAAATATCCCCATCAGTAGTACAAGGAACAATATTAGAGTCCAACACACAAGGAGAAGAAGTATTACCCCGGGGCAAGATGGAGCTCATAGGTGTAGAAGGTGCGGTGGCCACCAGTGCTACAGCGTTCTTTAACAGGGTGATATAGGAGGGATCCTGCGAATCAGGTGACCAGGAACCACCTTCCAACTGTTCCCAACCAACACTCCTCAAGGCTAGTTCAGGAGACCATGCCGACCCATCCGGTAAAACAGCAGGCGGCAACACAGTAGACACATCCGGTAAAGCAGTAGAGGGAACTCCCGGTAATTTACTCCAGCTGGGCCGTTGTACTCTGGAGGCAAAAGAGAACACAGTACCGCCCGGAGCAGCTCCAGGTGCCGAAACCGCAGATGGCAAGGGAGCTACAGTGGTGGTGTCAGGAGGCAGAATTTCAGAAGGTGGACAAGGCGAGAGGAGCTATAGGCACTCGGGGGCTGAACCCTGACAAACTGCCAGCCCTAGAACCAGATGGAGACACCGTGGTAGACAGCGGAACGACCGCTTTCAGAGGAGCAGCAGGACAAACCAGTCCAATCGCAAAAGCAGACCGACTGAAAACAGCAGCAGGAGAAACTGGAACAGAAAGCGCATCAATCGCAGAAAAAGCAGCGAGTTCTTGATCAAGTAAGTCCATTTGTTGTAATAACTGAGATTTTGCAGCCAGTAAGCGTTCCTTATCACCACCAGAAGGAAGAACCAAGTTGCCCACGGGATGAGATATCCCAGTCGAAGTCGAATCCTCCAAAATACTAAGCTCAACCAGGTCAGCCACTGAACAAGCTTCCTCAACAGCCTCTTGCATTGATAGCACAGGAGAGGAGGCCCACTCTCCTGTACCAACTGCATCCATCTCCTCCAACATCCCAGGCAGACTGGCCATCGCAAAGCTGACAGCCCAAGGGTCCCCCTACTGACAGCAATGCAGTAGGGGAATTTCCCTGGTGTCCTGGCCAAATTTCCCTCATTCACTAAAAATACCACCAACAGCTTAATCTGGTTAAAGGTCATTTGGCATTCATCTGTATCCCCTTCCCCCAGATCGTGCCTGAAAATAGGCAGGATTTATCTAGTGCACTTACCTGGTCAACAAAAACTAAATAAATAAAGTCTATGTTTCTATGCTTTGAAACCTGGCTTTATTGGCAATGACCTTCCCAAACAACCATTACCTCAATGTGTTTGTGCTGAGGTTCTTTGTCTTTTACACTGCTTTCCTGTTTTGGACTGCCATGACCCAACCAATAAGACCATCGTAGAGCTGATTCCTCCTTTGCCTGGGCTGAGATAAAAATGAGGCACAATGATAAGTCCTGAGAAGGTTGCAACATGTGTCTGTGCTTTCTGTTTTGTGTCTCTGCAGGCCACGTGAGAGGCCATAGGGCAACATATAATCGTGCTTAAAGCAGAACCAATCTAAATTCTTAAATGGTAATTTTCATATATTTCTCATGGTGCTTTGCACTATTGGGATATGTGTATGTTTACATTTCTTTGAAACCTGGTTTTATTATTAATGTCCTTCCTGGTTACTTCTTGCCACAGTGCTGTTGTGCTGAGGTTCATTATCTTCTGGATCCTTTACTTGGTATCCCTTTCCTTGTGACTAAGATAAACTAGCATGTAACAGAAACTGCTCACTCATCATGTGAGACATGGAAACTTCAGGGCTAACTCCAGGCCACAAAGACATCATCAGACCACACAATGTAAGTTCTCTTTTAGAGTGGTTTTCTAACCTTTGTTTGGGGAACTCCTATAGTAAGTGGTATAAGAAAAATACTTGGACTTCTGGTGACGTCCCCCCATAGTAGGTGGCAGATTCCTGGAGCTCCATGGATTCCCCCTTCAATCTATGTTAATCTATGCTTGGAATCGAATAAACAAAGAAATTTCAGCAGCCCGTTCAGACTACAGATGCCTGCGAAGTAGACAAGGACAAGAAATACGATTTCCAAATCCTCCTCGAGTAAACTGAAACAACTTAAGCTGGTGACCGATGCGGAGGGACTTGCGGTCTTGTCACAGCGTGGCCGATTCCCCCTCAGAGTCTTCCCTAGAGATGGAGATGGAGTACTCTGTACTGCCCTCAAATACAGCTCAGACGTTGCAGCAGATTCTCAATACAGTTAATAAAATTAACTCAGCCTTCGCTGATCTGAGGCAGGATGTGAAAAATCTTGACAAAAAAAAGTATCTGAAAACGCATCGAGGGTGGCGGAGGTAACAGAAGTACAAGACTCCATGGATCGGCTTTTGCTCAAGAGTGATAGAGAAACCCACAACTGGCTCAAAGATATGGAAAACCAAGCCAGGCGAAACAATTTTAGAATTCATGGGGTGCCCGAGGGAGTGGAGCAGGGCTTGGCTACGCCGATAGACTTTATACATCACCTACTTTGTACCACTGTGTCACTGCCCTCCAATTTAAATCTGGACAATGACAGAGCTCATCGTTCTTTGGCGCCCAAACCAACCGACCCAACAGCCTGACCCCGCTTGTGGGTTATTCGGATGGTTTACTTTCAGAGCAAGGGCTACATATTACAGCAGGCCTGGTGACTGAAGGAGATTAAATACAAAGACATACCTATCTTTTTCAACCAGTATTTCTCCAATGCTCTACAGGCTGAACAGCTATGGGTGAGAGTGGTGGTGCGGAAGCTGAAAAATAAAAAGAACACAAGGGCTCAGCTTCTCTTCCCAGCTCGACTCAAACTGCACCTTGAATCTGTAGTTAAAGGAAAGCTGTCGTAAGCGGCATTATTTTACCTAGTGTCACTCACCAACCATCTGATAGACAGAGGCCTATGAACAGTTTTTTCGATGTGGCTTTCTGCAGTAAAACCTTTTTTTTTAGTCCCGTGGTGGGATGCACCATTTCATGGTTCAGAGCAGACAGAGCTGCACCTGGTATGCAAATGAGGACTGTGTGCTCGAGAGCACTGTCACTGCAGTTTGTTTACGTCGCCAGTGCTGTCTAGCTGACCACACGTTCCCATGTACTTCTTCCGCGATGTTGTTTCCTCTTTATCTGCATGTCAGCGTGTGTGCCTGTGTGCATTTTAGGCACAAATTGCTTTCCGATTTATTTTTTTCTTAATGGTTGCTGAGAAAAAAGAAATCAGTCCCGTCTACAACTAAAAACAATTGTGAAGCAAATACAGGTGTTTGCTTAATGTTGGTTAATTTTCCAGAATGCTGGCAAATATTACTATCACTACACTGTGACAGGGTATATTTGGGGTGGGTAGGGGATTCTCACAAAAGTGTTTTTGTGTTTGTTCTGCATTTCTCATGGCCTCTGGACTTCAGGACAGACAGATATGTTAGTTGTTGTTGTGGCATTATAGAGAATGGAACCGGTGATAAACCCTCATTTTTGTTCCTGTTGTCTCTCACCTGGTCTAAGTGTGTACAGTTTCACTGTTAGGGTACACTGGCAACCGTATTTGTGCGGCATATTTGTAGTATGAAATGCACGCATAAATGATATGTGCACCCTGTTATAAAAATTTCAGTGGATAGCTGTAAATTACTAGAAATTGTTTCCAGATCTGGTCAGTGTGCACTCAGAACTCCCAGCAAATGCTACGTGACTGTGTTCCGATACAGAGGCGCAGACACGAACACAGCAGTGTACACGGACCTAGAGACTGAGCATAAGCAGCAAGAAGCCTTGGGAACATGATCAGCTCAGTCTTCTGGTGCAGCCACAGGTAAGAAATGGCACATCCCAGCACTAAACAAGCTAACACATCACGACTGCAAATTCATGGAAAATACTCTGACAAGGTTAGTGGTGCAAATGGTTCAATAACACAGTTAGGCAAATCGGGGGGTTCTGCTACTCTGGTGTTAGGATAGACTCTTTTGGACAGCTTTCCATTAAGATCTTCCTCTTACTGGTAGATGCCATCCCCACATTAAAAGAGCTGGAAATTCCACTGCTTGATATAGAAGTGGAACTGCTGGAACAGAGGTTAATGGAGCAGGCCTGGACAGTGGTTTCCAGGGGATCAGACCAAAAGAGACAACTTCCGGAGGCACTGCCAAAAGTCACCACCAGAGACACTGTGTGTCTACTAAGGAGATTGGACCGCGGAAACCAGGCCGGGAGATTGGCATCCCCCCATCCCAGATCACCGAAGAGATGAGGAGGTGGATGAACATAATCTTTGCTTCTTGTTTTGAACTCTCGCCCTGTGACAGCATTTTGGTCAGGTAAGGGTGAACGACATAAGTAAATAAGATGGCTGCTTGAGCTTACCTGAGTAAATCACCAAGTGTGCAGTCACCAGTCTCCATCAGCCACCAGTGGCCAAGGCATTGGGAGTGAACCCTAACTTGGTTAAATGCATCAAAAGCACAGTGTACCTCAGAGTATCAGGAACTGTGTGTTATCTTTGTTAGACACTGATTCAATCCGCTGGGACTTATTTCTGCTTGCATTCATAGAGAAGGAGCTCCCTCTGAAGACATTTTATATATATAGCTGTGTAGTCAGGACCACTGGCTGCAATTGTGGAGGCCTATAAACACTGTTTTGATTCAGTATTATACTGCTTGGTAACCAATCCCACTACATGGATACATTTGAAGGCTTAAGACTGAAGGACTCAAACTTTTGCAGCATGAATCTTTCTGTTTGGTCAGTTACTAAGTGTTGACTAATACAAGGTTATGTAGTTTTGGTATCTTGCTGGTGGTGGGGAGTCTTTGGAATCCCCCTGTAGGAGAAGGGGTAGGGGATTGGAGGAACAATACCTAATTTTAGTGTTCACAGGGTAAGGGGGATCACCCTATTCAATCGTAGAGCTGTGACTAGAGGACAGGGCCCACCCAGGGGGAAGTGGTGGTGCTCCTAATTTGGTATAGGGGAGAAATCGATGTAGACCATTGTCTGCACTGTCTCTGGTGGCTGAATGGGCTTTACAGCATTGGCTGGCCAGTGACAGGGCTGCCTAAGGGGACCCCTAGCCGGATATACTTACGATGGTGGAGGGACACCCATTTGGGGCCGTCATGCCCTTCTCAAAATGCTTGGGGGGGGTAAATCCACGGAGGGCGGGGTTTATTTTTTTTGTTGTTGAAAATTTTAATTGTCGTTTCCAAGATAACAAATAAACAAACATTAGCAACAGGATATATATATATATATATATATATATATAGTACATTTGTACATACTCTTAAGAATCATGTCAGGCTGACATATTATGGTGCATACCAACATAGACATGCAAAATGTCTGGCATTAATGTAACCCCTAGGTGTCACTATCCTAAGGGCTACTACCCCTGCCTGTGTGCCTAGGCGCAGGTTAAGGGGCCTGAGCTCGTTGAACGGGTGCCTCCACCTGGAGGAATGGTTCTGGGGTAGCATAACTGCTGTTGGTATAGTCCTCTGGGATGCTATAACCCCCCACCAACCCCTCTAGTGGCCTAAACAGTATAGCAGCAAAACATTCACATGTACCATATGGCAGTAATGACTTGCTCACACCCCTTGCACTTACCACCAGGGCTGGATCCTCTGCAGCTGCCCTGGAGACCCTCTGTAAAGTAAGACCTTTAATGCAACTGCAAAAAGAACAAAATTTGATTTTTTTCAGGGGGAAGTGAACAGGGGTGGGGCATGAATCTAGTGGATGATTGACAGATCTAATTAATTCATGCTGAACATGCATGCACCGCACAGTGAGTCCCTTGTTTACAGTCACACAACCCTGGGTACCCAGTTGTTAAGCAGGCTAACCTGAAGCGATACCCGGGGTAGGCTGGTGTTGTAGCTGTTTTTGTGGCCCTTAGGAAAGAAAACATTTAGCATGCACATGTAACCCCCCTGCAAATGGGGGTTCTCAAAAGACTTCCAGGAGCTTGCTTGAATGCTCCAAGCCTGAATGGTGTTTGGCATTTAAGCCATTTATCAGTGAGTGTTTTTAGAGCCTCTGGTACTGTCTCTTTAAGAGCTGTCTGCTTGCAGACATAATTAGTTTGTATGGGGGGACTGTGTGCTTCTGAGTACCACTCGAGCTGCTGCCAATTCACTTCATTTTGCAGTCACTAAGTGCAAAGGAACCTATCTGAAAGATGTAACTGTTTGCCAGAAATTATTTAGAGTAATAATGAAATTACAGTTTGTCTAACCTGCTTTTGCAGTCAGAACTGTGTCTCTAGTTCCCCATTCTAGTTTTGAACTGCTGAACTGGACCAATCAGTGTGGGTAAGCTAGCTCTAAAATGGTGCCTTGGACGAATCAGAACTTGGACTCATAATCTGAGCCAGCCACAAGAGGTTGTATGGGCAGTGACTCTGGGAGATGTAGTTTAGACTTCAGTGCCTTTTGGACCAACAGCAGCAGTCTATTGTGAGTGACAGCCAATCCAGTCAAGAACTGGGAGGAACTCAAAGGAAATGCCGGTTTTGTCGGTTGGAGTTGGAGTTGAGCTTTGGCAGTGAAGAAGGAAGGAGCCTGTGCTTTTTCAGTGTGCAGTTTTAGTCAAAAACGTGTAAGGTGCAGAGTTCAGTCTGCAGCTTGTTAGGACTGAATCCTGCCGTCCTGTGAAAAGAATCAAAGGATCTCTGAAGAGTAGAAACCAGGCTCACCCTGTAGAAGACTGGAAGAATTGCTGAAAAATTACTTTCGGTCTGTCAAGGAACTGAATCTGCTGTGTGTTCTCCGGGTATTGTGCAGTAATGCGGTAGGGATACAGATGCAGCCTGCCTGATATAGTGCTTTCTTTTATATAAATGTGTGAAGAGGTTTGTGTACCTCAAGTGAGCCCTGCTGACATTGAAGGACCCTATCTTATTTGGAGGTCGTGAGTACTAATTCAAGGGTCGCTCCTGTTGAATTGCCACATTAAATCCAAATGGAATTACTGTATTGCTGACTGTTTAATTCTCCTTTTCTCTGTGTGAAAGGGCCCCTACCAGCTGCCACACGGTTTGGACTAGCCACTAGGGCTTGGGTACCCAGGGACAGTAACCTGATAAGGATGAGCCTGCATGACAGAGCCATAAATAGATTAATAGAGTGATAAGCTAATTAACCTGATTTCCTGTCCTTGTTATATCCCTAAATAAATCAGAGCTGCTTGTTTCAGCAAAGTATATACTGCCTGAGGTATTTGTCTATGTTAAAGTACTGTACTGTGATTGTTGCACTGTATCTCATTTCACAGGAGGTCCCAGTGCGGAACCAGACCTGGGGGTAAGTGTATACTGTGAAGGTAATTCTGATATATTGTGTGGGCCACTAGTGGGAAGAAGGGGTTGCAGTGTCCCAGAGGGCTGTGACCAAGTTAGTTTAACTATTGCAAACCCTGACCTCTGGGTGGAGGCACCCGCCATTGGATCCAGGCCCCTCAACCTGTTAGTGGCAAATCAGGCGGGGTAGTAGCCCCTGGGATAGCGCCATCTAGGGGTTACATCTTGGAGGCTCACACCGCTGGGTGTGTGTCCTCTAGTATTGGCCATATTCCTGAACCACTGTTAAGAAAAAAAATGGGTACCTGACAGAAGTGGCTGTGCACCGGCTGGTGGAGTGGTGTACTGGGAGGAGATCGCACCCCAAATGCTATGCTTATCCTGGACATCCCACTGGGTATCAATACGGACACTGTGCAGGGAGTACTTTCCAAGGTGGAAGGTTTACAAAACCCTGTGGTGGTGGGTCGCATGTAATCTGCTCACCCACACTTTCCTGGCCCTAGTAGAGTTTAAGGATCCATAGATAGCTCCAAAGTGCCACAGACCATTACCCCAGAGGAGCCCTCACTGCTTGGAGAGTGATAACTAAGGACAGTAAAGACCGGGGAATCAGCCCCACCACTATCTATCAGAAACTTTGAGGAGAAATTTGCTGAATGGTTTGCTGGGAGAGGGGAAAACTGTGGAGGACTGGAAGAAACTCTTGCCCACCTGGGGGTGTTCCTCCCCAACACCCCTCTCCTGCTCCAGTGCCCGTATTGATGGCTTTGAACCAATGCAGACTCCTATTTCTGCACCACCCCCTGCCATTAGGTCACCACTCTTACCGGGTTGAGGATCTTCTGGCACTCCTCCCCTACTCCCCAAGGGGAGGATGACTGGAGACCTGGATGAACTATGCTGCCCCCAAGTGCTAGAATGGCAATGCCTGGAAGGCTAAAAGCGAAAAGAGGGTTAGTGAGAGCCTCCGAGGGTCCTGCCCTGGCTACCATCCAAGGCTAAACGGCCAGTAACCCCTGAAGTGACTGCACAGGCCTATCTTGAGGCCTTGGAGATGTGTATGGGAGCCCAGATTCTGATGAGGACCTATGGTGGAGAGAATGAAATGCAACAGTACCAAGGGAGTTGTTGTCTGTGCATGTCTCTCGGCTGAAAAATTGTTGCAAGAATGCCTCAGAAAGGGTAGTTTGCTAAGCGATTGAACTGGACCTGAACCAGACTGACAGAATCCTTAAGTCTGCCCCTTCTCAGAACTGCTGTTGCTTCAGTTATCGCCTGGCAACTGGACTGGAATCCCCACCCTCCCATGATGAGTTAATGAGAGAAATTCGAGGAGTTGAGAAAAGGCTGCATCCCCTGGAGGTACTGCACCAACAGCTGTGGCTAACCCGAAAGTGACTGAGGGTGACCCATCAAAGTGAAGTTCAGGGGCAGGGTTGACAGTCAATGAGTGCTCTGACAAGGAAAAAGATATGCCACAATGGGGCTTAACTGTTGAGAGAGAGATCCGGGAATTCAAAAAGTCCTTTAAGGGCCACTGCAAGTACGGCCCTGGACTCTATACCGACTGCATCTGCTATGGGGTGGGGGTACCCACCCATGTATCTCCTGCTGATAACAGCTCCAAACTCAATTCCTTGACCATGGAAGTGGAAACTGACGAGATGTCTCCAAATCTTATCACGCCGCAGACAGAGATGGCACCCAGGTTTCCAGTTAGTAGCACGCCCTGGCTCCCAGTGTGAAGCGCCTCGGCCAGCTCAAACTCCAGAAAGTATGTTTTTGCTATAATTGTGGGAAAGATGGGCACATGAAAGGGAATGCCAGTCCCCAAAAGACACTGACAAAGTTGCATATAGGCTACAAGGAGAGCTTCGGAGAAGAAATCAGTGGTTAAGAGGTGCTACGACATGATCCCAGTGAGGGCAACTTAAAATGCTAATTCACGCCTTTGTGGTAAGGTCAGTTGCCCAGGCCCCCACTACCGCCTCTCCAGACTGATCCAGAATAGTGGGTCCTCCATGGAGACCACTGTAAAGGTGAATGGAGTGTCTACAAGAGCTGTGATTAGACAGTGGCTCCAAAGTGACAATTATGTTCCAGGATTGGTATCAGAAGCATTTGTCAGACGTACCCTTACAACCATTAGAAGGACTGCATGTATGGGGGTTAAGTGAGAAGGCCTACCCCTATTCCGGGTATATCCGAATTTGGCTGTCTTTCCCCACCTCCGTGGCTGGAGTGGCCTAACAAGTAGAGACCCTAGCCTTAGTGTGTCCCCCCACTGGACTGTATGATGGTGTCCCTTTGTTGATTGGAACAAATGCTCATATGTTCGAAGGCTGGAACAGTTGTGTTATGAAAAACAGGGGTCAAAGACTAGTAGAGCTTTAAGAGTTCGCTTTAATTAAGAAGGCCTATGAGGCACAGAGAGATGCTGAAAAACAGAACCAGAGGAACCAGTCGGAATTGTATGGAAGAAGGATCCTGAGTCTCTGATCTTGGCGCCAAATGCCCAGTGTACCTTACAGGGAGGGTCCGTGATCAGAAAGGATGTTAAGAATAAATATTAATGTTGGATGCACCAGGCGATGGAAAATTGCCAGGAGGGACTGCTGGTCAAGCCTAGTATTTTGCCCATAGAGCCCATGCTTATGCCAGAAGGGTAATGGTCCAAGTTCATAATGTGTCTGAAAGAGACATTCGAGTAAACAGAGGTTGCATCCTGGCTAATGTGCATTGTGCAGACACTGCAGTGCTACCCAACAGCAAGAGTTCAAGGAAGAATGACAGAGTAACGCCTGACTTGTTGATTTCAGCGACTTCGCTGCCAGCTGAATGGAAAGTGAGGATCAGTGAGAAGCTTGCCCAGAGAGACCAGGTGTTTTCTTTAAAGGAATGGGATGTAGGATGCTGCAAGGAGCTGAGCACAATATCCGGCTGCATGACGAAAGACCATTTTCGGGAGAGGTCTCGACGCCTGGCACCTGCTGACATAGATGATGTGAGACGGCATCTGCAAGAGATGTTAGCTGCTGGTGTAATACAAGAATCCAGAAGCCCTTATGCTTCCCCATTGTGGTAGTGAGGAAAAGAATGGAACAGTAAGGATGTGTGTGGATTATCGCACCTTAAACCGGGCGGACTATCCCTGATCAGTACACAATGCCCACATTCAGGATGCTTGGACTGCCTAAACAGAACGCAAGTGGTTCTCTGTGCTGGATCTCCGCGTGGTGTCTACCAGATCCCGATGGCCCCAGAGGACCGTGAGAAGACTGCCTTTATCTGTCACGCTTGGCTTCTATGAATTCATGAGGATGCCTCAAGGGATTTCAGGTGCCCCAGCCACTTTTCAACGATTGATGGAGCGTGCAGTGGGGACATGAACTTACTAGAGTGCCTGGTATACCTAGATGATGTTATTGTGTTTGGCAGCTCACTGGAGGAACATGAAAGCAGATTATTTAAGGTATTGGACCGACTGGAGGACTTTGGCCTTAAACTGTCCATTGATAAGTGTCAATTCTTTCAAACATCAGTAAAGTATGTGGGACACATAGTATCCACCGAGGAATAGAGACCTACCCAAGTAAAGTTGAGGCCTTGACCACCTGGCCACAGCCCAAAAATCTAAAAGAACTGCAAAGATTCCTGGGATTCTGTGGTTATTATCGGCGCTTCATCAAGGACTATTCAAGAGTGATCCGCCCTTTACTTAACCTTACTCAAGGGTATCCCCCAACCCACAAAAAAATACCAAAAGTCAGCGTCCCTCAAGACTAAAAGAGTGTATTTTCATCCAAGTGAAGTATTTGGGGCCCGCTGGACTCCTGATTGTGAGACTGCTTTTCATGAGATCATATATCAACTTACCCATGCTCCAGTGCTGGCCTATGCCGATCCAAGAAAACCTTACGTCCTGCACACTGATGCTAGCTTGCAAGGGTTGGGGGCTGTGTTGTACCAAGAGCGAGAATGGCCTGAGACCAGTGGCCTTTGCCAGTAGAAGCCTGACCCCATCCGAAAAGAACTATCCTGTACATAAGTTAGAGTTCCTAGCTTTGAAGTGGGCTATTGTTGACCAATTCCATGAGTACTTGTATGGGGCTAAAATACTAGTAAAACTGACAATAATCCTTTGACCTATGTAGACCTCAGCTAAGTTGGATGCCACTGGCCATAGGTGGCTTTCTGCATTATCTATCATATGACTATGCTCTCGAATACCCAGCAGGTCTGAACCACATAGATGCTGATGCTCTCTCCGGAGGCCTGTTCCCCAGAATGATTGGGTCCGATTGGCAGAACCTGACATTCGGGCACTCTGCCGGAAGTTTGACAGGGAGGAACAAATGTCCACGGACGCAGTGGACTGCATGGTGGATTGCTTGGGAGCTCTGAGAATTGCATACCTGCTGCTTATTGCCACTTTTCTGCAATAGACATTGGTGCACTGCCTCAGCTGGACAATGACAGTATTCGCTGGCTCAATCCCGCGATCCCATGATCAAAGCAGCTTTAGAAGCCCTCTATGCAGGAAAAGATGTGTCCAAATTACGCTCCACTGATTTGAGAACTGCACTGTTATACAAAGAAGGTCCTAAGTTGAAACTGATCAATAAACTGTTGTACAGAGAAACAGTAGACAGAGGGGGACAAGTAGACAAACAACAACTAGTGCTGCCCACTGCCTTTCGAGACTCAGTACTGAGGTCCTTGCACAACCACATGGGGCACCTTGGTATAGACAGAACACTTGACTTGGTGAGATCCAGATTCTATTGGCCTAAGATGGAGGCTGATGTGGAGCAACACATTCGAACTTGTAGTCGCTGCTTACAGAGGAAAGCTTTGCCCCAGAGGGCTGCCCCCCTTGTTAACATCACCACCAGTGCACCCATGGAGCTGGTCTGTATTGATTTTCTGAGTTTGGAGTCAGATCAAAGAAATATCAGTAATGTGCTGGTGGTCACTGACCATTTCACGAGATATGCCCAAGCTTTCCCCACCAAGACCAGAAAGCATCCACTGTGGACAAAGTACTTAGAAAACTTTTTGTTCACTATGGGGCTCCACAAAGATCCATTCTGATCAAGGGAGAGACTTTGAGAGTCGTCTGATCAAAGAGATGCTTTCTCTGTGGGAGTCTGAAAGTCCAGAACCACTCTACCACCCCAGGGACCCACAGCCTGAACGCTTTCAACACACTTGCATAGATATGCTAGGCACCCTGCAACCCAAAGGACAAGCCTAGATGGAGCCAACAAATTAGCACCCTGGTACATGCTTATAACTGCACCAAAAGTGATGCCACTGGATTCTCCCCTACAGCCTGATGTTTGGAAGAAAGCTCGACTACCAGTAGATGTGTGTGTTTTGGGGTCTCTCTGATGGGTTCAAGCTGACAACTATTTACAGTATGCAAAAGTTAAAGGCCCAGCTAACTCATGCGTAACTCAACTGGCTCAAACCATGGCTGCCAAAAGAAATCTGGCCAACAAAGAAAGGTATGATAAAAAGGTGAAAGCACAGGAACTCCAGGAGGAGATCGGGTATTGCTAAGAAATCTGGGACTGCATGGCAAGCACAAGATTGCTGACAGATGCACCATCTCCCTCACATTGTAGTGGGCAAACTAGATGATCTGCCAGTGTACAAAGTAAGGCCTGAGAATAATTCAAAAGATGTAAAACAATGCATAGAAATCATTTACTGCCCATTGGACAAATCCTGATTGAGTCTGAGCCCCAGAAGATGCCCCTCTGGACCAGTGACTAGAGCTGCTAAGAAAAGATCAAGAAAGTCTGCACCTACAGAAGCAAAGTTAAAGTGTTCCCCTCCACAAGTCCCAGTTGAGCATGACTGTCAGTCCATATCAGAAGAAAGTGAGAGTGACTTTGAATACTATCCTTCTTACGTAACTGAGTCAATTGTTTCGGGGCAATCCCTAGTCAATACTGGAGACAAAGCTGGGCCTTCTGGACTGTCTAAGCCCCAACTTCATCCCTGGAGCCAATGCTCCCAGAAAGTGAAGTGCAAAGCATCAGATCAGATGAAATGGAATCATTGTGCATGGTTGAACTGTTTGAGCTTTCAGGGAGGAAAATGATAGATTGGGGCAGACTGGTGATACAACCGAACAAGAAGAGTATTTTGAGTGCCCTGACAGTCCACTGCCAGTGTCCGAAGCTCTCCATGCGAGCCAAATGTTGTGGACTCAGAAACTGTAACTCCTGGAGCTGAAAGTGCCCCAAGTTCTAGCCTCTCTACCCCCATGGAGACTCCTGACAAGTGAGGACAATGCTGAAAATGAGGCTCAGAGTGCAGAGACTATAACAGTTCCCCTAGAAAGACTGGTCGAGCTGTAAAGCCTGTGGTGCACCTCAGTTATGATTCACTTGGGAGGCCTGTGGACTTGCCTCTCAATGTTGTCCATAAAGAGTGTATGTGTCCTGAGCTCATTGCCCAAACTGAGCATCAGTGCTAACTCCAAGTTACTTGTGTTGGCCTCTAGTATGGTGCCCCTGCCCCATCCAGCCCCAAGGTAACTGATAGGAAGGGCCCTCTCTTCAGGTTTCATGTACAAGAGATAATAACTTGAGTTATGGTACAATGTGTATGTAATACTGTGTAAAGAGTGGACGACTGCAATGTTTCAGAAATGTGTTCTTGGTAAAATGATATATTGACTGATGATTACATATGCGAGCCTAATGCAAATGTATATGGTTGCAGTTGAAACTTATGGGTACTTGCTTGACGCGGACGTCAAGCTTTCCCAGGCCAGGAAGGGTGTAACCCCCCTGCAAATGGGGGTTCCCAAAAGACTTCCAGGAGCTTGCTTGAATGCTCCAAGCCTGAATGGTGTTTGGCATTTAAGCCATTTATCAGTGAGTGTTTTTAGAGCCTCTGGTACTGTCTCTTTAAGAGCTGTCTGCTTGCAGACATAATTAGTTTGTATGGGGGGACTGTGTGCCTCTCTGAGTACCACTCGAGCTGCTGCCAATTCACTTCATTTTGCAGTCACTAGGAGTGCAAAGGAACCTATCTGAAAGATGTAACTGTTTGCCAGAAATTATTTAGAGTAATAATGAAATTACAGTTTGTCTAACCTGCTTTCTTTGCAGTCAGAACTGTGTCTGCTAGTTCCCATTCTAGTTTTGAACTGCTGAACTGGACCAATCAGTGTGGGGTAAGCTAGCTCTAAATGGTGCCTTGAGACGAATCAGAACTTGGACTCATAATCTGAGCCAGCCACAAGAGGATTGTATGGCAGTGACTCTGGGAGATGTAGTTTAGACTTCAGTGCCTTTTGGACCAACAGCAGTCTATTGTGAGTGACAGCCAATCCAGTCAAGAACTGGGAGGAACTCAAGAAATGCCGGTTTTGTCGGTTGGAGTTGGAGTTGAGCTTTGGCAGTGAAGAAGGAAGGAGCCCTGTGCTTTTCAGTGTGCAGTTTTAGTCAAAAACGTGTGTAAGGCCCAGAGTTCCGGTCTGCAGCTTGTTGGACTGAATCGTCTGTGAAAAGAATCAAAGGATCTCTGAAGAGTAGAAACCAGGCTCACCCTGTAGAAGACTGGAAGAATTGCTGAAAATTGCACTCGGTCTGTCAGGAACTGAATCTGCTGTGTGTTCTCCCGGTATTGTGCAGTAATTGCGATCGGGATACAGATGCAGCCTGCCTGGTATAGTGCTTTCTTTTATATAAATGTGTGAAGAGGTTTGTGTACCTCAAGTGAGCCCTGCTGACATTGAAGGACCCTATCCTCTTATTTGGAGGTCGGAGTACTAATTCAGGTCGCTCCCTGTTGAATTGCCACATTAAACCAAATGGAATTACTGTATTGCTGACTGTTTAATTCTCCTTTCTCTGTGTGAAAGGGCCCCTACCAGCTGCCACGGTTTGGACTAGCCACTGGGCTTGGGTACCCAGGGACAGTAACTGATAAGGGATAGGCCTGCGCACAGAGCCATAAATGAGATTATTAGAGTGATAAGCTAATTAACCTGAGTTTCCCCTGTCCTTGTTATATCCCCTAAATAAATCAGAGCTGCTTGTTTCAGCAAAGTTATACTGCCTGAGGTATTTGTCTATGTTAAAGTACTGTACTGTGATTGTTGCACTGTATCTCATTTCACAGGAGGTCCCAGTGCGGAACCAGACCTGGGGGTAAGTGTATACTGTGAAGTAATTCTGATATATTGTGTGGGCCACTAGTGGGAAGAAAGGGGGTTGCAGTGTCCCAGAGGGCTGTGACCAAGTTAGTTTAACTATTGCAAACCCTGACCTCTGGGTGGAGGCACCCGCCATTGGATCCAGGCCCCTCAACCTGTTAGTGGCAAATCAGGCAGGGGTAGTAGCCCCTGGGATAGCGCCATCTAGGGGTTACACACATCAACCCAGAATTTGTAATCTGGAGCCAGATGGCTCAGTTTTGTTGTAATAAATCCAAACAAATAAATCAGATGACACACAATGATTACAGCTTTGTTGCAGGGAGCTACCCTGTTTGGTACTCACGCTACCCAGACCAGGAAGCAGGACTGATGAAATGAAGACCTCTGGACAGTGTTCTGGTTTGCCAGGGGAAGCAGGACCCACACGACTCACCGAGGTGGTCGCTACCTATTCAATGGTGTTGAGCAGGGAGCCGATTCCCCAAGTGGGTCTTTAGTCGGAAAATGTCTCTGCGATGGGAGCAGCAGTCTAGGCTGAGATGGCAGGGCCCAGAGCAGAGCAGGCAGTTCGGATTTAGTCTGTGCGAGTGCTGGAGCAGCTTCCAGCTAGCATAACAGACTTGAAGGTGGGGAAACAAATCATGACCCACACAGCACATTCAGCACACTTATAAGGAACACAACTCATAGTCACAATTCGAGTAAAGTTCAGTTGCAATTTAGCAGAAGTTCTGTGCAAACCTCTCAATCCGTGACTCATTTCAGTACCTGGCAGGCCAGTCGCTTCTAGAGCAAGTCTTCAGTCCCAAATTCAAGAAATGATCACTCTCTTTCTCTTTAGGCTTCAGATCTCAAACAAAGGAATTAGATTTAAGTCCAGCCTTCATATTCACAGGATTTCTTACTGGAAGATGTGACAGGCAGGCCAGCACAGCCTCCCAACCGAGTCTCCTGTGCTCCTACACAGGAGCAGCTGCTCGATGGCACGAGCTGTTCACTCTCCAAACTCCAGCTCACAACCGAACTCTGCTGCAGGCAGATTTCCTCTGAGACCCAAAAGGTTTGGTTGACTGACGGAACTGTCTGTCACATCAAGGGCTCCCCCTCCAGGTCCATTTGGGCACCAAACCTTAAAAACTACAATTCCTACAGATTTCTATCCAACAAAACCTCTGGGGACAGTCTCCATTTTAAGTCCCCTGAGGTTTGATTGGTCCAACTCTGGCAGTCCAGAACCAAAATGGTGTCTCTTATGCAAAAAGTCCAAGCTACAAGAGAAGGCAGGTTAAACAAACTTCTATATTATTATTAATAAGGCAGATAAACAGTAAATGAACACAGTTCCTAACAGAGCTCCCTCTGCGCATATAGTGACTGTAGAATGGAGCAGAAATACCACTCTCCTGGCCGGTCACAAGCCCTAAACTACTCAGACCCAGCCCAGACTAATTTCTAACACAGCATAATGACTCTCTTAAAGAGACAGGCACAGAGGTTTTCTATAGCACTCTCTTGCAGACACATACAGCTACTGCAGACTCAGGACACTATCCTGACAGTGGGCATTAGGCAGCCCAGGAAGACATCTTAGTAAATCCTAATTTGTGGGGGGGGGGGGTGCATTAATTTTTCCCTGCTTCTGTCTGTTGATGGTCATTTTATGCTGCATCAGTTAAGGTGGCCTAACATCCCTGTATGAAAATCAATTCAGTGACAGGGTCCTGCAAGTGGGATCTCTCCTATGATTGGTACTTACCTTGCATCATGTGGATGGATGACAGCACCACACACACAGCCGAGGACTCCGATTATGTGTCAGGGCAATTGTATGATCTGGCGTGCTTTGCCTGCATGCGGCACAGAATCCTTTCAGCACCTGCAAGGGAAATGAGGGTCCCACAGAGTAACAAAGAACTAAACTGCACATTCTAACTATATACCATAAACTAGGCGTAGCACTAATACATCTTAGAGGAGCCATTTGTCCTGATCTTACAGTTAATATTTATGTCTCAGGGGGTGTCAGGGTGCTGCCATGTGAGAAACCATACCAGCATTTAATTATTTACCCAATACCAGCCCTGGGAGTGAGATATGCCAGGAAGGGTGCCCAGCATTTCTGAAACTGAACTCTACTCCCTCCGATGGCTTGGGACCTTCTATCCATTTCATATACGTTACCTATGGCTGTAGTCATTTCTTCTATACTGGAGATCCGGGTACTGCACCAGTATCTGAGTAGCTGACACTTGGTCTCCATGCTGAGCAGGGGCACCTCTTTAAATTCTGATGTAGAAAGAGCAGGGGCATGGGGCTTCATCCCCAGAAGCCAAAGTGAAGGAGACAGGGTTATGGGTTTCCCCAGGACTTGCTGGCTAAACTGGCATATCTTATTCCACAAATTCCGAATTGCTGGACATGACCATGTGATAAGTAAGAGACTGCCCCCCGGCTGGGAGCACCTCCAGCATTTGTCATTACCCAGAACTTTAGCTTTGTAGAGCACTTCCATTGTTTTATACCACCAGCGGAGTGTTTTGTTCTGTATCAATCAGCTGCGGGCATCTGAGTATGCTTTGGGGCCATTGGATCAGCATTGTTTCCTTTGAGCATCTGAGATAGTGGTGCCTAAAGCCTTTTCCCATTTCTACTTTGATGCCTCTGATTAGCTCAGGAGAGTGTCCCTAAATTGGGTGTATATGGCTCCGGCTTTACCTTTGGTGTGGGTTAGCCATTTATTGATTGGTGTGGGTAGTGGGTGGGGTGTCTGCTTAGATGGGAGGAGAGCTCTTGCCACATCCCTGATCTGTAGATACCTCCAAAAGTCTTTGGGGGAGAGGTTCCTGCATTCCTGGAGTTTCTGAAAAGTGCCAGTATACAGGAGTGATGGTACCATGAGGTCAGCTAGGTAATATATGTCCTTGGCAACCCAGGAGGCCCAGTGAATAGGTATGTTCTGGATGGTAAACCTAGGATTCTGTCATAGGGGTATAAGTGAGGGTGGCATGGGATGGTTTACCTATAGCGCTGTGACATCCATTACACTGACATCCCTGACAGTGATAGACACAATGCCAAGTGTTGGCATTGTACTGTCAGGGATGTCGGTGTGTTTTCTTTGGGGGGCTGCCCCCAGAACCCCTCATGTGGGGGGCTCCACCCCACATTTCCACCAGTCTCTAAATATTCAACTCCAAGTTGGAGTTGTCTCAAGGAGGGGGCGAAACACCAGGAGATGCACCGCTGGTGTCTGCTGGGACCATCACAGCGACTCGATGGTTTTTGTCGAATTCTGTCACTGTGATGATCTTCACGGTGGTGGTGTTGACGTGCGGTCGGCATACTACATGGGAGGGTGCTTAAGTCTCCTCTGAATTTGTTTTCAGGACTTCATTGTTGGGCCTATAGTATGGTGTTTTTTCCCTAAAGCCGAGGAGGGGTCCCACAACCTTGAGGCTAAGGTTGGGGGGTGTTGCTCTGGTCTTGTTCCATACGGAGCCACTGTGGGGAGGTAGGGGTCCAAGGGGAAAACCAGTGCAAAGACTGAGCAATCTGAAAAGCAATTTTGTATCTTTCCATCCAAGGTAGACACTATCCCCCCTCTCCCCTGTGGGCAAGTAGCTTACTGCGGCTGTAGCAGGGTCTTGTTTGTCCCCAGAGGACATTCCCAAACATTTTATCTATCTTGCTGTACCACACCCCGGGCAGGTCTAGTGGGTTGTGAGATAGGAGGTACATTATCCTGGGGGCTATTGACATTTTAAGTGTTGCAATTTTGCCTGCCATAGTGAGGATTAGGCATCTTCATCTGTTTAATTCTCCTCTGCATTCGGCCAATAATGGACCTAGGTTTCTCTCCAAGATGAGACTGGGTTTAAAATTAATTTTAACCCCCAGGTATGTAATTTCTTCAGAGACTCATTTCAGTCCTTTGACTGGGGAGGTTTGCGGGGTGCAGTGGAGGTTAAGAGTGAGGGCTTTGGTCTTTGTTTGGGTCACCTTGAGGCCATAGTGGGATGTGAATTCATGCAGCAGGCTTATCGGGGGGGGGGTAGGGAAGAATGCGTGTCAGCCAGGGGGATCAGTAGATTGTCTGCATACATTAAAGTTGTATAACGGGACTTTCCTATAGGGATGCCCCTAATATCCTTATGCTGTTGGATGGCTGCCGCAAGAGGTTCCACGGCCAGCACGAAGAGCAGGGGGGCAGCTAGCATCCCTGTCTGGTGGCCCATTCCAGTGGGAATGGAGGGGACAGGATGGAGTTCATAAGAATTCTGGCTGATAGAGATGGGCAGATTGATTGGATCCAGGCATGGAATTTGGGGCCAAAGCCAAACTGTAGAAGGACCAGACTGAGATAGTCCCATTCTATAGAATCAAAAGCCTTCTCTAAATCAAGAGCCAGAGCAGCTGCTGGCATTGAGAGGCTACATGCTGCATGGATCAAATTCAGGAGTGACTGTATGTGATCCGCACTGAATCTGCCCTGTACAAATCCCACCTGTGATGGGTGTATGAGATCAGAAAGTATGGGGTTCAGCCTGTACGCAGTCACCTTGGCGTGTATTTTACTGTCTACGCTCTTAAGGGATATGGGTCTTTAGCTACCTGCTACTGTTGGGTTCTTCCCCTTTTTTTGGCAGCACAGTGATGGTGGCTTCTCGCATTGTGGGTGGGAGTATCCCTATATGCTCAGCTTCCTCAAATACTTTACACAAGACAGGGGAAATTACCGGAGCTAGTGCTTATAGGAAATTGGCAGAAAATCCATCCCCACTCAGGGCCTTGCCCTTTTTTATGGACATCAGGGCTACCCTGACTTCTTTCGGGGCCAGGGGGGGCTTCAAGGAGGTGTATCTGTTGAGGAGTTAATTTGGGTAAAGCTAAATTATCCAGGAATGTATGCATGTTCTTAGGGATAGTGTGATGAGAGGTGGTATAGTGGTTCTTGTAGAACTCTGCCATTATTCTGTTCAGTTCCGCCAGACTGGTGAGAACCTTATGGGTTTGGGGATCTAGGATACTGGGTATATGCTTGTTGGCGTGTTGCTTCCTCAGCTGATAGGCCAGAATTCCCCTGATTTATCCCCCCCCCCTCCAGTAGAGGTGCTTAACCTTTAGCATAGCCAGTTCAGCTTTCCTGGAGAGGAGTTCATTGACCTCCAACCTCAACCTGAGGACCTCCTTCCATACTTTTGTGTGGGATGCTGGGTGTGCCAGAGCTTTGAACTTAGCTTCTGCCCCTACCAGCTCTTTTTCTAAGGCAATACATTTTTGCTCTCTCTGTTTCCTCCTGTACGAGGCATATCCTATAATTTTACCTCGGATTGTGGCCTTATAGGTCTCCCATGTGTTACCCACCGAGGTTTTGTTAATGGGGTTCTCCTGAAAGAACAGTTTATATTCTTGGGTAGCCCAGGGCATGAATTTGGGGTTGGTCATGAGGAGGGGATCCAGCCTCCAAGAGGGTGATCAGTGTGACACTGCAGGAGGAGGAGGAGGAGGTGTACAGGCGTATGGTCCGAAATCATCAGGGAAGGATGCGGGATTCTACTGTGGATTGGGTTATTGTGGCTGAGACTAGCCAATAGTCTAGTCTACTGAGAGTGCCGTGTACACTTGACTGAAAAGTGTAGTCCTTTTCTGTTGTGTGAGTAAGGCGCCATATATCTTCTAGGCTGTGTTCCTGCATTAGTTGCCAGATTGCTAGTGTGCTCCTGGGATGTGTGTCCTTACCTACTGTGCTTCTATATAATATGGGAATAAGCAGTAGGTTCAGGCCCCCCCATTATAATGGAGGTTTTCCATCCCCCTACGGATCCTATTCTGTCAGCAACATCCTGAAATACTGCCGGGTTGTCCTCATTAGGGCATATATGTTAACCAGTAGTAATGGGCCCTGGGGGGGTTTCCATAAGGGCTATGACCCATCTGCCCTGTGTGTCTGAGTGAGAGGCTTCGACTGTCCAGGGGAGAGCTTTATGAATCAATATGACCACCCCTCTCTTTCGTGTTGGGGCCGTGGCATGTACCTCCTGTCCCACCCAGTCCTTGACCAAATAGGAATAGTCATTCTTGGTCAGTTTTGTCTCCTGTAGGAAGGCTATTTGGGTTTTTACTCTTTTCAGATGTGACAGAACTTTTTTGCGTTTGATGGGAGTATTTAGACCCTGGACATCCCAGGTGTGCATGGATATCTCTGTCATAATCTATGCTGTCACAGAGAATGAGATGATGAATTTTGTGTCCATCTGAAAAGAGTAGAGTTACCCATATGCCTTTCAGGGGTGTACATCTACCTGATGGAACAGGCCATTTCAGGTCCTGGCTTGATCAAAATGCAGGACTATACCCAGCCTTACCCAGGGCTAGAGATCAGAGGTATGCCCACCTAGAACTCTTGTAACCTTATAGTATACAGTACTACACCTTAACAAAATACTAAAGCTACTAAAGCTATTTACAACATATACACTTGCAAGTGTTAACAAGATGATGAGCTTCTCAGGCCAGAGGGGTGTCCCCCTTGAGACCACTTCATCACATGTGTGTGTGTGTGGGGGGGGGGGGGCACTGGAACTTGTCTACTGTGAACCCTTCCTTTTCAAAAGGAATTTGGCAAGCAAAATTGGGCCACCTTAAAGGGGTTGCTTCTTTTCCTGGGTTAGAGTATTATTCAGATTCCTCCTGAGTATTCCTATACCTGGTATACCTGAGGATGTGGGCCATCCAAGGGGGGACAAGGTATGGGGGAACTGGCCCCCTATTGTGTGTTCCAGTCTCTTAAAATGAGGGTAGAGGTTCTCTTAATGCCACTTTATGGGTGAGAGCTTTGGTCTCTACAAAACTCATGATATGTAACCACTGGGAGAGGGACACCATGTTTTGTATATAGATTGTTCTGCTTTCAGCCTGTGACCTGGTGTCTACCTTGTTTCTAGGAAGCGTTCTTAACTGGGTAGGCAGAGCTGTGACTGTTTCTAGCCATAGGTCTGACCTGCGATCGCTGCATGGAGGGGGGAGGATGGGCCCACATTGATCCCACATATTAAATGTGCACTTGTGGATGTGGGGGCTAGTGCTTTCACCTGGGTAGTGCAGGGATGACAGCAGGAGGTTGCAACCTGACTTATGAGAGCTTCCCCCTGCATGGCTGCTCAGGTCAGAGGTAAGTTTGAGCCTGATACAGCACAGTGCGCATACCTGGACCCACTGACCGTGTATTGGAGGGGCTCTGGGGAGATATATCTATACTCACCAGAGAACAATTTCAAGCAGCTACTTATCGATACTGTCAGTTACTTCCTCTTCCCTTTATCATTAATGGCACCATTATATTACAATATATAGTCCATGTTGCAGATAGTTTGGCCATACTGTAATCTCAGTGGTGGTAAGGGTACATGTTAAATTAGCCCTCAGCAGTAGGGATTTCCCCAGTGACACTAATGGGAGAGGTGAGCGGAGGTCAGTCACCATTCTGTATAGCTGTGGCAGAGTTTGGCTTACCACAGCTGCAGTCTGACCTCTCCACTGTACCCACCCCATCCCTTCCCCGCCTTGTACCCTTACAAACCCTAAGAGAGAAAAATAAGGCAACACTTATCTGACTTATCCGGGGTTGTGGTCTGGTTGATGAGCCTCAGAGCCTTGTAGCATTTGTGCCTGCTTCAGATGGCTAGTCCTGTGTGTCAGTGTGGTGTCCTCCTCCGAGGAGCCATCCTGGGGTTAGCCCTGTGGTGCATTATTGGAGGTTGGCCCAATGACCATGGTGTCAGTTTTAGCCTGTGCCCAGATCTGGAGTGGGGCAGAGTAAGATGCTGGTGCACTTTCCAGGTGAGGATTTCTGTTCTCAGGTAGACATGGGGGTCTGGCGGGTAGAGCTAGCAGAGCATATCTATTGTTGAAATACTGGCTGGTGATAGTTACATCGTCCTGCTCCATATCGAGCTCCGGTTCTCTGGTGTTACTTCTGGGCCTTCCACAGGTGACTGGATGCATCCTCTTGTCATGGTGTTCCTGTTGCTGCCGTTTGTGACTTCTGGGAGGCAGGGTCCATTTGTCCGAAGGGTGTTGCTGAAAATGCTGAACCTCCTTTTTCTGTGATCCGAGGGATTCCGATCCGTCTTCTGGGGTCCTTGCTGCTGCTCGAAGAGGTATGGGAGGCCTTGCTGCCGGTCCTACGTCATGTTGTCAGGTAGGCCAGGTCCTGTGAATAAATTCTTGCAGTGCCTCCAGAGTGGCAAACATCATGGGTGAGCTGTAGTCCTTTCTTGTGTTGGCCAAATCACGAGAGTAGTCCTGAAAAATCATAAGTGTTCAATGAAAGTGAGCTCATCTCCCAGACTCTGACCAGTACCCAGTCCTTATCAGCAAAATTCAGGATCCTCATCAACTTCAGCCGGGGGCACTCTCCGGGCCTAGGTGGAGGGTTTAGGGTTCTGTGGGCCCTCTCTATGGCAGCTCCTGTTTTAGTAATCGGGGTAGTATACCGTAGAGAAAATCAATAGTACTGCCTTTCTCTGAGCCCTCTGGGGTGCCAAGGAGCCGCAGATTGTTTCTGCAGGTCCGATTCTCTAGATTGTCCACCTTTGCGACCAAAGTCTGGATGGCATGTTCCTCCTCCCACAGCCTAGCGTGGAGTTCATCGAATGCTGCCTAGTTAGTTGTGGCATGTTGTTCAGTCTGAAGGGTTTGGGCATCTAGTTGTTGAAGTACCATTGTAGTGGTGTTGGATGCCAAAGTTACCTCAGTCATTTGTTGGGCTAAGGTAGTGAACATCACCATGATCTTTTTATCTAGTGGCTCCATGACCTGTGGAGTAGGTTCCGCTATGGCCCTTGTGGTTGTGCAGAGTTCTGGGTTGGCTGCTACTACTGAATTGGTGAGTTTGGTGAAATTGTTGCTCTATCTCTGTGCAGTAATATTCTTGCTCACCTGTCAATGATTTTGAGTGCCTTTCATGTGCTAGTTCAGGAGATATACAATTTTCTGTCCCAGGGAGAAGCAGAGTGAGTGTTTCAGGCTGCCGTTAAGATCGGAGCCAAGCCATGCCCCTCTTGAGGTTGGGGTTTATTTGTTAGTTCTGACTGCTTCTGGACAGAAGTGGTGACGGATATTTCAGTGAGCACTCTCTCCCAGAGGAAGAAGGATAGTGCCATGTACCCCTGTTACTATCTGGGGTTACCTGACAATCACTCTTTGTGACTTTCTGTGGTTTCCTTAAGGCCATGGTGTTCTTTTGGAAGTCATATTATCTTGGAAGTGTTGTACACAGATTAATTACTCTTGTTATAGTTAAGTATTTGTTGAAATTTTTTTTATCCCAAATGGTTGAAATGTTTTTCAAACTTTGTGTTAAAGTGGTTGTTAATGGTTTATACACTCATTTCTGGGAACAAAACAAATGTGGGGGAATTTATGTAGCATTATATGGTGGGAAAGTAATGGTTATGGTATTCATCCTCTCAAACAGGTAAAATGTCAGGGTTTAACATTGTTTCTTACAATGTGAAGGGCATTCATTCCCCAGTGAAAAGAACTGAATTACTAACTGAATTATGCAGGTTGGACTCTGAGGTAGCTTATTTATAAGAAACACATTTGACAGCCAATGAACACCTAAAACTAAGAAGAAGCTGGATTGGACATGTGGAGGTAGCTCTATCAGCCAATAGGAAACAGGTAGGGGCCGCAATTGTTACAAAAAGAGGAAGTACACTATTGGTAAAATCAGTGGAGGCAGACTCGGAGGGTAGATTCCTAAGGGTCACCGTGGAGAGTCAAGGGGAGATTATTCATCTGGTTAACATTTATGCTCCCACCATAAACACAGCGGCTTTTCTTAAGGAAGTACTGCATAAAGTAGCAGCCTTGCCACCAGGGCAAATAAACTTGGGGGAGATTTTAATACAGTCCCACTTCCAAACATGGACAGATCTTTTCAAGTCTCAATCCACCAATAAAGGGGCTACAAAAGTCTTGATGGGCCTGACTGGAGAGATGGGACTTAAGGACATATGGAGGGAGCAGCACTCTGGAGAAAAAGATTACACATTTTACTCAGCGTCACAGCTGTCATACTCTAGGATAGACTTCTTTTTCAGTCAGCAGGCCTACGTGTATCAAATAGTAAAGTCCCAAATACACTCCATCACTCTCTCAGACCACACTCCAATTTCCCTCCGTCTCCAACTTCAACATAGGGACAGGCAAACAGTTTGGAGACTAAATGTCTCACTTCTTAATGATGAAAGCTTTGTGGCAAAACTTAATGACACAATAAAGGAAGTGCACTCAATAAATATTCACCAAGGCTGCTCTCCAATTTCCACATGAGAAGCGGTGAAGTTGGTGGCTCGAGAAGTTATTAAGTTTGCTTCGGCCAGAAAGAAATTACTCAGTCTGACATATACTGTACTAGACTCTCAGAGAAACTTGAGGAATTTGCGCAACAACATAAGAACCAGGACAGAAGAACATATCATGGGAATTAAATAAAATTAGGGAGGAACTGCAACAGTTTGAAAATAGGAGAGCTGAGGGTAAACTAAGAATTGCTAGCCTGAAGTACTGAAGTACCAAGAAAAGGGGGGATGGGGGGGCAGGCGGCGAAATTTTTGGCATACCACCTTAAAAAATGCATGCAGATAAAATGGTCCCCAGACTGATCAATAAATAGAATCCAACTAAGTTTTGGGTCAAACTAAAGGACATAGCTGATCAATTTCATCAGTTTTACAAAAACCTCTATGCAGAGGGACATAGGGGGCAAGACGTAAGTGAAGGTACTGAATCTTTCCTAAATAAGCTGAAGTTATCTAAGCTGATGCCCCAATTAAGTGAATCATTAAGCACTCCAATTATAGAACAAGAGGTGCTTCAAACAATAAAATCCTTACCCCTGGGCAAAACACCTGTCCAAGATGGTTTCTGTGCAGCATTCTATAAGAAATTAGCGAACACCCTTATGCCTATTCTAACAAAGAAGTTTAATGACTGTATTACAGAAAATAGAATACCAGCTACCTGGCAGTAAGCCCTAATAGTGGTCATCCCCAAACCTGGCAAATCTAGAGAGGCTTGTGAGACATACCACCTAATCTCCTTGTTAAACCAGGACATTAAGATTTTGACCAAATTCCTCTATGTGAGATTACAAAAATGTATAGAGTACATTATTCACCCAGATCAGAAGGTGTTTATATCCAATAGACACCTCTCAGACAATATCAGAAAACTCTTAAACATTCTTAAATATAAGTTCCACACAAAGGCAGCACAACTGGCTATTTTCTTAGATGCAGAAAAGGCTTTCGTTCACCTTAATTGGGAATATTTATTTGTTACACTGGAACATATGGGGATAGGAGACATTTCTTGAAATGGGTGAAACTATGCTACAATACCCCCCGAGGCAAAAATTAAAGTCAATGGCACCATCTCTAAGACTCTGACCATAGAAAGGGGAACAAGAAGACAGGGATGCCCCCTATCCCCACTATTGTTTGCTATTAGTTTAGAACCCCTGGTGGCAGCATTAAGGCAACATAGAGACATTCAGGGAATCAGTGTAGAGCAACATAAATGTAAGGTGTCCTTGTATACGGATGACACCTTGATTTATTTAGTAAACCCTAAGAGGTCTGTCCTCCCCTACTGGACCTCTTAATCCAATGTGGGAAGTTGTCGGAGTTCAGAGTCAACATGGATAAGTCTGAGGTGCTGTTAATGGGGGGATTATTTTCCCCAGAGCTTAAAACACATATCCCCTTCAAGTGGGTCAAAGACAAGGTTAGGTACCTGTATCTGGGTATCTGGGTTCCCACCAAAATGTCAAAACTCTACCACTTTATGGAAGGAATTCTCTTGGAAGACAAGGAACAGATTTTTGAATACTCCGGCTAAGGTGGCTAAAATCACAGGTGAGCCCCATGGGAACTGTTTGGAGAAATTGCGGCGAAATGATGGCAGGCCACTCTCATATCTTCTGGACATGTCCTAGTATTCGGGGGTTTTGGCGGGAATTAGCTGCAGCCCTTGGGGAGCTGATATGAGAAGAGGCAATTATAACTCCAGAACTGGTGCTATTGACAGTCCCTCCTGAGGGTCTTCGGGTCCCTAGGGGATCTCTTCTAGTTACTTATATCCTAGGTGTTAAGAAGGCTATTACACACCTATGGGGCTGAAGTATCCCCCTATGATCCATGATTGGTTTAAGGTTATAAGGGAGCTTTATACTTTAGAGCGGCTTTGCTCCAGGGGATTAAGGTCCGATACCTCATTTGAACTTAGATGGCGTAAGTGTGTCATGTACGCTACTCTGCAAGATCCCCTTTTCATTCCATGATGCATTTGCATAGAGAATGTCTGAGGTGTAAGAAACTGCAGGAAGACACTACTGCAGTATTGACTGTTACCCACGTACACTCCCTGCTATATTTAAGAATTGAAAGCTCCAAGGTTGTACTGCTTGCCCACTTGATGCCTGTATACCAACACTTTCACTCTCAACAACAGATTTATTGCTCCCAGATTGCATCACTATTCTTTTATGTACCGAATCCTTGTATGATTGATTCTACTCTATATAAGATATGTTTCACATGTATTGTTATATGATACCTCTGAGAAAAAAAACTAATAAAAACTAAAGTTAAAAAAAACACACACTCTACCACTATAATTATGGTACACTACTACACCAGATATATGAAGACCTGAATAGATGGCAGCTGCTCCCTCTGTCCTTCTCCGACTGGCTAGACACTAAAATGAATATCCTTCCCAGATTAATGTTTCTATTTTCTACTCTCCCAATTCGAGTTCCTTGTATGGACTGGAAACAACTTAACAAAAAAACTCTTTTTTTCATTGGGGGTGGGGGGGGAGGCGGCCGCATAATAAAAGAGTACTTTTGGTTGTCCCAAAGGAAGAAGAGGGATGGGGCCTCACAGATTTCCAGTCTTACTATCTGGCCGCCCAAGTTACTTCATTGGTAAAAATACTCCACCCTTCCCACTTGGGAATGTGGTGTGCACTGGAGGAAAGGGCCCACCATAATATACCCTTACTGTATTTACCTTGGTTGATTTTAAATAAGGATATTAAACATAATAAAAATAGCTGGACTCGACACACCCTGTCCTTGTGGCTGAAGGCCAGAGACAAATGGGAAATTCCATTGAATATTTGGTACCTCATCCCACTCAGCTACCTCCCTGGCTTCCCTGTGCAAGGTAGGGAGGACTGTTTTGATAGGTGGTCACCTCAAGGCCTAAAATTCTTACACCAATTTATACAGAGTGGAGTGATTTTAGACTACCTCACACTACAGAATAACCACAGTTCACCAAAGAGATTGCTTTAGGCATCTCCAGTGCCATTATTATATAAACAAAGTATCAGGGGTCCCCTCTGCCAGAAGCAGTTTCACAAATTCATGCTAGGGACATACAGTCCTGTACCAAACATCTTATCCCCTGCCTTCACAGTATCATTCAAAAGAAGGTGGGCACTTTAGCCCTCCAGGTGGTACAGGACAGATGGGGGTGGAACATAGGGCTACCATTACAAATCCAGAATGGAAGAAAGTGTGGAGGGACACTCATAGGACCACATCCTCGGCCATATGGAGAGAGTTTAAATGGAAGATAACTGGCCTGTATTTCACAACACCAACTATATCTAAACACCTTTCCACACACTCTTCAGACCTATGCTGGCAAGGATGTGGCATTAAGGGCACACACTGCCACATCTTATGAGACTGCCCCAATATTCAGGTATACTGGGAGCAAATCAGTTACCAGTGATAACAGCTCCTGAATGTGTGCACCTGCAAATAGAGCATGTCAACATGATAGAGTAGCATAATGTTGATACAGCAGGACAGGCTACTGCCAAAGGACAGTCACAGTGAAGGAGGGCACCTGTCATATGTGTGACTGGCACGCTGTAGAGTAGCAAGTAAGGCTACAGTGAACTGAGCGACTGCCAATAAGGGCGACTGGAAAAAAAGGGTGATTGGAAAGAAGGGTGACTGGAGAACAAGGGTGACTACCAATAAGGGCGAACTGAAAAAAAAACCTGCGCATGTGGCAGTGCCTACGGCCCAGTAGGGACACATAGCAATGGCAGGCAGGCCCCAGTGCACCATGCGGCACCCATTCCCTGGCACAACACCCACCCATGGGGAAACAGAGCAGTGGTCGTAGTCCTTGCCTCACACCCACAAACCAAGGACATGCCACACAATGCCCCCCAACCAGGTCAGGGCGTGACACAGCTGCCCCCCCCACGACAAACACTGTGCAATGCACACAGGACCACCAGACCCCTGCCCACTGCAGGCAACACAATGTGGTAAGCAGACCCACTGTAGGTGGGACAGACAGGGGACAGATGGCTAGAGCATGATACAGCAACCCACCCCACCGCCAGTGTCATGGAGGCATGCTGCCTGCCCACCATGCGAAGGACAGTGAGGACCCTCACTCACCCCCAGAGATGGCAGACCACATGGTGCAATGCCACATGCAGTGGGCGCAACCAGCCACAACAATGCAGACACAGACCTGCAGTGGACTAAAACACCTAGAGCCACTGCAGCCGTCAAGCCCTCATGGCGTAAGGCGTTAGGTAGATGCTTAGGCAGGCAGGTCAATGCAGCACCAGTATGGTTGTGAGTTCAAGTGTGATGGGGGAACACAGCTCAGCATACAGCAGAACACACAGCCCCAACAGGGGTGTGCTGGTAAGGTAAATCACTCACCCATCGGGGACACGGTGCAGACTCCTGTTCATGCGAAGGTCAGTGGGGCCCATCCGTGTGGGCACAGCCATGCATCGAGATGCAGACCACACATCACCATAGCATGGAGCAGCACTCTTTTTCACAACTAAGCCCACCCGGTGGAAGGTGCTCCCCTTTTAAAACACACCGCCTGCATGATATGGGCGTGCACCTGTGATGTTGCCCCATGACATCGCCTGTCATGTGATCATGTAGGGCTGCATAAGGTGGCTGCCTACACAGGGAGAGTGTTTTAGCACATTTTGGCATATGTAGGATGGAGAAGCCAACATTTCTGCCAAGTCAGAAGGGAAGACCCCTACGGCCCCTGTCGGGATATGTCTATTGGAGAGACAAAGAGGTGAGGGGAAGGTGTACTGGCGGTGTGCCGAGTACAACCACCACAAATGCCCTGCATGCATCCATACGGTTGCTGACCATGTGGTGCACCAGGGGCAAGGACACAGTCACATTCCTGATGCCGGAGAGGTAGGGATGCGCAGGGTCATGGCCGATGTCTGTGAAAGGGCTCGGATGAGCATGGAGAGCTCTGGACAGGTGATTGTCCAGTGCACCTCAGGTGCGCTGGACATGGTTGCAGGCATGCTGCCCATTCTGCCCCTGCTAAGAAGGACAGTACAGCATGTCCAGCAGACTTATGGGGCTGCCCAGCCACGCCTGCTACTGCCAGGGTACTGGATGTACCCCCTGAATACTGTGTGAACTGCACAGGGGAGCCCTTCCTCCTGCATGACAGGGGCCAGACAGATGACAGGGTGCTGCTGTTCGCAACGCAGTGCACAGTATGCTTCCTGGGTGACAGAGAGGACTGGTTCCTTGATGGCATCTTTAATGCCACACCACACCTCTTCGGGCAACTCTACACCGTCCATGGCTTGTGCGCAGATGTCATAGTACCAGCGGTCTACATTCTCATGTGCAGCCATTGGGAGCAGGTGTACCACAGGGTATTCACAGAGCTGTGCAGGTTGGTGGGGGACGTCACAACCCATACAGCCCTCATGGACTTTGAGAGGTGACCTGGCGTGGGTTCACCACGGTGTTCCCAGGGGTGTTGCTGAGAGGCTGCTTCTCTCATTTCAGCCAGGCCCTGTGGTGGCACATACAGCAGTCACCCGAGGCCCTACAATGATATTCCAGTGACGTTGAGTTCACCCTGCAGCTCAGGATGTTGCCCACACTCACCTTTGTGCCCACTGGTGATGTGCTGGATGCACATGCCGCCCTGTGTGACTCTGCATACTATTGGGCGAGTGAGGACCTACTGAGACCCATGCTTGACTATGTAGAGGAGACTTGGCTGGACCATCCCGTTGGCCGCATGGGCAGGTGCTAGCCCCTGTTCCCACTGGAGGCATGGAACGTGTACGATGCTACACAGGCAGGGCTTGCTCATACCAACAATGCCATGGAGGGCTGGCACAGGTTGTTTAACACGCATCTTGGGATGTGACACTTTATAGACAAGCCTCTGCGAGGAACAGTGCCTATCCAAAATCTCCATTGAGCAGCTTGTCTCTGGGTGTGGCACTGCTGCAAAGCGTAGGGAGTACTGGGACCTGACACAGCAGATTGAGGTCATTGTGGAAGGGTACAGCCAGTGCACAAGGACTGACTGCCTGAGGGGTCTGGCTACAACTTCCAACTCCAGGTGTAGCCGGCCATCGTCAACTGCTGTGCTGCTGCTATTGCCCACATCCTTGGATCTGCCTTCCTGCCTGTTCCAGTGCCTGCCACCATGTCCTGTGCCCATCTTGCCTGCACCATATAACATCATGCAGGTCCCATACCCTCCAGTTGCTGCCGTCAGCCTGCTGCCACTGTTGGCTTTTGTGCCCCCTGATGCACCCTGTACGCCACTCCCGGATTCCTCTGTGCCATATTGCAGCCATTCTTGTGCCATGTACCTGTGCCTGCTGCTGCACCGTCTGACACTGACACACCATCTGCCCCAGCGCTATGCATGCCTGTGTCCACCATGTCCGTTGCTTACTGCTGCCTCCAGGTGCATTGCACCCCATGCCTTCTGTCCACATGTGTGGCATCCCTGTGCTGCCCCCTCATGCTCTGCTGCACCTTAGCTTTGTATGCACCCCTGCCTGCCCTGTGCCTGTACGCCTATGGTCCATCCATCTACACTCCCATGCGTGCCCCCCCCGTGACCTGTTTGTGTCTGGGCTTTTCTGTTTCCATGGTGGTGTTGGTTGCATCTTTTTTTTATTCATGTTCACTCTTTTGACGTTCGCCCACACTTACTGTGTGCCATTCTGCAGAGGATTCTTCTGCTGCTCACCGTTCCTCCCAGTGCCCAGGTGTGTGCTGCGCAGGTTGTGTTTCGACGTATGCTACCATGCACTGCTGTGCCATTCAGCATCATTCCTGGGCCCACATTCCAGTTGCCCATCACAGAGTGCCCTTATCACATGGAACCGAGGAAATCGCAGGCACCATTAGATCTAGCATGGGATTAACAATGGACCTAAGCTTTAAACACTTGTTATTGGGTTGCACCCCAGAGGAGCTCCACTCTAACACTCAGGAATACCTGTTCAGAATCCTGGTGGTATCCGCTTTAAAAGTTATTACCCAAAACTGGCTGACACCAAGGCCATTGACACACCACGAATGGCAGTGTAATCTAAAAGCCATCAAAAATATGGAAGCAATAACAGCAAAGTTAAGACTTTCAATTGAAAAGTATAATTCAAGATGGCTTCCTTATAATTACTTGGAGGGGGCAGAAGGTATTCTGGTCCTGGAACAAATGCTGATGGATTAGGAGGAGTGAGGGGCCTGGGATGAGCTAGGTATATCGAGGAGATGGGAGGCCTGGGAGCCTTAGCCTACATCATAAATTTAAGGGAGGAATGCTACCCTATGCAGAAATCGCATGCTTTTATTTTCCCTTTTTTTAGGTAAGTAACCCTGGTGTTGTATATCCCCCTTCCTACAGCATTTACAAAGGTGAAATGATTTACAGTAAGTAGAGACAATGAGTGCACAAGCTTTGACTTTTATTCAGGTTATTTTACAAGATATTGAATATAGAGAATAGGAGAGCAGGTATTCTTTGTGAAGGTAATAGTGATCCTGAGTAAAAGACCCCTAATGACACATGGGTTTTACAAGATGTACTATCGTTAAATAAGGCATAAAAGTCTTGTGGTATTTAATTTCTTCATAAGGATTCCTTTGATGGATGTAGATCACCTTCAGTGACACAGGCAAATCATTGTTGACTCGACCTGGAAAATAAACAAATAGAATGTCTCTTATTAATCCTAGGGTTTATACTAACCATTATTATTTTCCAAGATACAGGTTATTTTGTATAATGGATGTGGGTAGCTGAATGAAATGTAACTGGCAGGAATTGGAATACCTAAACAAATGTATGTACAGACTTTGTAGCACAGAGGGAAGTCTTAAAAAAAGACTACAGGGTGTATCGCGTGTATTCAAAAGGAAGGTGCACAAACCAGGGTGGACAACATGGGCACAAAGTGAAAAGATTAACCTCAAAATGAGCTGCAGGTTGGCACACTGTTGCATAGAACAGACTACAAGAGTCTAAGCAAAATTATACGTTTATTGCACAAAAAAGGTTTTATCTCTTACCACCACCATCACCATAGGCTTGTCCAGGATGTGGCAAACAATGTTGTCAGCATAAAAAACCAATGCTACATACAGGAGAAAATCCACAGCGCCTATAGAAACTATACAAAGTTTAAAGTCCATAACATGCGCTTCTCCGCTACCAGGAAATGCTATATCCAACAACACACTTGACAATGCTTACGTATTGACTTTCATCATCTTCAGAGTGTGTGGGTTGAAAATGCACAAAGACTTTAAACTGGGCTGTTAAAGCAATACATACTAAAGTGTATAGCAGGACAGATCAAATATAGAAAAATAAACCTAAAATACAAGTGGTATATCTGAACAAGGGTAAAAAAAAATCTAAATACATTACATCTTACTAATGTGATACAAGAAACAGACCATTGGTTCTGTACAATAGTGTGCCAACCTGCAGCTCATTCTGATTTTGAGCTTTCCACTTTGTGCATATGTACAGACTTGTAACATATGCTGCTCTCAATAAAAAGATAAGTTCAAAAAAATTGAGTAAAATACTTAACTTATCACTTACCCAGTGCCAGCCTGATAGCATAGCAGTTGTGCTACCGCTCATTATCCAGCAGGGGACCCACAGGCGGTATGGTAGTTGGAGCCACAAGAAGAGGGTGGAGGTTGTCACTTGGTGAAGCACGTGCATGCATAGCATGATCTTCTGCAGTTCTCAGTTCCCTGGAGTTCCCTGGAGATACCACAAAATTGAGAACTGCAGAAAGTCATACATAGTGTGATCTTGTGCAGTTCTCAATTTTTGGCATCCTGATGGTGGGCCAGGGAAAAAATGTGGCAGAAAAGCCACAGTAAAGCCACAGCAGAAAGAAGTTGGGATCCCTCGCAGGCTCTGCATCATCAACCGCACACCCTCTGATTGGATCATGATTCAAGGTGGCCGGGGAATCCATCTTATACCCATCAATGAAGGGTAAGTCATGAGAGATTTGGAGGGGAGTATTCCATTGATGATGGGTGAAGGGGTTGGAAGGAGGCCAAGTTGAATGAGGCAGAGTGGCAGCAGGATGATAAATACATATATGGAAAAACATATCACTTACCATAAGTTGGGAGTCTCCCACTGAGCCTGACTGAGATACAGAATTACCCTTTGTCTCACAGTCTGACCAGTAAGTCCTGTTGGCTGTCTCATGAACTTCAGTGCCATGTTGCAGATGGTGATTGACATGCCAGGAGGAGGGGCTAGAGCAGAGCCATCAATGCACTAGCACTTACACTACTATTGGCGCTGACTTCCACCACAGAACTCTCTTTCCCAGTTGAAATGTTATCAGTGAACTCCTCAGTGGTGGGGGTACTAGGTTCTGGGGTTAGAATACCCCAGTTAACACTACCAGCACCATCATGGGCCATGACAGGCTCTTCCGCCATCCCTGCAACCCACAGCTCTTCCTGTGAAGTCTCATGGGATCAAGGAAGAGGGAGCACATCTGGCCAGTGGCCAATCATCCATTTCCATGATCAGACCAGTAAAGTTTTTTTTCAGCATTACTTAAGGACTGAGAGAAAAACATTTGAAGGTGGGGGACCTAAATCACTCACTGAGGGGTCTCTGTATCTCTCAGTGAGCAAAACTTAGAAAATCTCCTTATTTCAAGTCTATAAAACATGCTAGCGTTATGGTTTGATTTAGTTTAATATCTCATTCTCAGTGGGGTCCTGCTTCTATCCATTTCTGCAGTTGGGTGAACTAGAACACTGAAAGGTTACGTGACCTATGAAGAGTCCTTTTTGAGAATAAGGGGCAGTGTGATCTAGCAGTTAGAACACTGGCCTAGAAACAGGGAGACTGCAGGTTCGAACCCTGTTGGGTATGTAATAAGACATGCCAGGGTGTGTAATTATGGGACAATAACTGCACACCTCAAGTGTATTGTTGAGCACAAAGCTCTTACTCTGAGTGTCTGTAAACGCACAAGAAGAAACAAGAAAAAGATTGCAGACCAGAAGAACTCATCCTTGAAATGTCTTATTGCACTTATAACAATGGGTTCTAATAAAAATGTTTTAAAAATAGTATTTTATGATGTTTTAATTAGAAAATATTGTTTTCTGTATGAAATATGAGCAGAAGACAAAAATATAAGACCTCAACATGTATACCCTTGAGGAAAGGGGGAGAGGGGAGATATGATAAACACATTCAATTACCTCAAGGGGATAAACAGGGTTCAGGAGGGAAGCACCTTTCAGAAAAAGAGAAGAGCAAGAACAAGGGGTCACAATATAAGGCTGGAGGGGGGAAGACTCGGGGTAGCATGAGGAAGTATTTTTTTCACAGAAAGGGTGGTGGACGCATGGAACAGCCTCCCTGCAGAGGTCGTAGAGGCAAAAACAATAGGGGAATTCAAGAGAGCATGGGATAGTCGGAAGGCAACCACTGTATAAGGAAAGAGAAGGTAAGCAGCAGAATCATTTAGGAGCAGGAGATTATGTAGGTAGGGAAATGGGCGGACTAGGTGGGCCAGGCAGTCCTTATCTGCTGTCAGCTACTATGCATGCTACATAGTTGCAGTTACAGCATGTTGATATTGTAACTGAACCAGGTACACAGGCTAAACAAATACAGGAGTGTAATTATAGCCAGATAATTTCCCTCTTGTCTTTTAGCCAATCAGAAGATTAGAATGTAGCCAACCCAGTGGTGTAGAAGGCTAAGGACTGAGTGCCTTACCTCCTGCCATGCTGTTGACGTGTGTTCGGAAATTAGCATGGGTTGCCAGGGGAGGGCTAGAAGAGGACTGAGCAGTCACCTGGCAGCTCTCCTCTCCCTGATCGAGGTGGTTGACTGTCTCAGGTCTTGGCTGCCACCAGGTGGAGGCCTGGTGGTAGCCCACAGAACTCCACAAGGTGGATGACTATCATGGGTAGGGGGAGGGAATTGCAGTGTCGGGACGCATGCCCACCTTCATGCGCATGCGTTTGCTGTGTATGCCCTAGCTGGAGCTTGAATGGGAAAAAATGGAAGAAAACAGAAGGCATGGCAGGCAGTAATGATGCCTGCCCACCACACCCCCACCCTTCACATCAGCAGGGTAGTGAGGTTGGCAGCACTGGATTCAGGTGTCCATGGGGAGGACAGCCTTCCCCCTCCTGACCCCACCATTAAGTGCAGTTCAGACTAGCCAACTAAGGTAAGTCTGGAGAGACAATGGATGGTGGGGGGGGGGGCACAGTAGAACAGGAAGAACAGGAGCTAAAAAGATCAAATCCTGTTTTGGCCAGGAGCATTAACAGATTATAGAAAAAAAAAAGAAGACTAGAATGTTTTTACCCATGTTATAAGGCCAAGTATTTTATTTATTTTATTCTTTTTGGTAACCAGGTAAGGCCCACTAGGCACAAGTGCCTGTGTTCAGGGGTGACCCAGGAGCACTGGGGTGAGTAAACCATATGCTCAGAGTAGTGTTGCTCAGATGGATCCGGACAAATCCGGATCCACAGATACCTGCCCTTTGCGGCAGGATAGTGGATCTGCCAGATGCTTCCACTATACTAACATACTAAAATGCTAGCAGAATAGGCCTAATGGTCCTTCAGGTCTGTTTGATTTTCAGTACCCGCACTGAGGCCGATTTTGGTGTCCTCCCTTCCCCCTTGGGTTATACTGTCCCCAGTCGCAGATGTGCCACCTGCATTGGACCTGGTCAGATTTACCCTCCCCCTGTACCTGTCCCATCCCCTCTTAAACCCAGCCACAGTTTCCACCTCCACCAGCTCCCTGGGCAGTGCATTCCATGGCTTCACCACCCTTTCAGTGAAATAACACCTCCTCCTCTCCCTTATGAGCCAGCCCTCTTCCAGGTTACACCCGTTTCCTCTCGTTGTCCCCTCCTCCTTCTTCCTTTGGAGCACCCTGACTGGGCCCCCCTTATTGATCCCTTTTATGCACTTAAAGACCTCTATCATGTCCCCCCTGTCCCTCCTCTCCTCCAGGGTGTACATGTCAAGCTTCCTAAGCCTCTCCTCATAGGTCCTTTCCCCCAGGCCCCAGATCATTTTGGTTGCCCTCCTTTGGACCCTCTCTAGGAGTGTAACATCCCTCTTTAAATGTGGTCTCCAAAACTGCACACAATACTCGAGGTGTGGCCTAACCAAGCAGTTGTACAGGGGTAGGATCACTTCCGCCTTTCTGGAGGTAATCCCCCTGGCAGTGCATCCCAGCATCCTATTTGCCCTTGCCCTCCTTCAGGTCTCTGAGTTGTTCATTTTGACATCTACCACTACCCCCAGGTCCTTCTCACCCTCCGTGACTTGAATTTTGTCTCCTCCCAGGGTATACCCCTGGCCTGGATTTCTGACTCCCAGGTGCAGAACCTTGCACTTCCCCACATTGAATATTTAGTTTCAATTTTCCTGACCACCTTTCTAGAGCCTCCAGATCCTCCTCCTTAACCACCACTGCACCCAGCTTTGAGTCATCTGCAAAGAGACTTATTTCACTCCTGATCCCCTTCCTTATGTCTGAGACATAGGCGTCAAACAGGAGTGGCCCCAGCACCGACCCTGGGGCACCCCACTAGTAACACACCTTGGGGTTGAGGCTAGCCCCCCAACCACCACCCTCTGAGTACAAAGTTAAGTGACTTGCTCAGGATCACACCATACACAAGTTGGGGTTGATGAGATTCAAACCCAGGTCTTCATGCCTTCAAGTCCCCTGGCTTGCAGTTCAGTGCCTTTAATCACTAAGCCATACTGTTTGTGGATCCAGCTGTCGGATCCTAACCAGGATCCATCACTATCTGGCCCTGGATACTAACTATCTGCCCTAGGATCCTGCATCTGTCTTTGGCAGGATATTTAGTAGGATCCAAGTCAGGATACCAGCAGTATCTGACAGATAATTGTAGGATCCATAAAAGCACTATCCGAGCAACACTAGCTCAGAGTCACACGGTATGCAAGTGGAGGTTGTGAAAATCAAACCCAGGTCTACTAGATGTAACAGACTCATCAATAGCATGCTACTCTAACCTCTAGGCTATACTGCCAGCCCAAGTATTTACTTTGTGAACTTGAGCAAGTATATCTCGCTGTGAAAATGGGTTGAAGCAGGATGGACATAAGAGGTTGCATCTCTTAGCTGGTCTATCCTAGGTATATAAATTGTAAAAATAAAAAATAAAAAACTAAATAAATAGAAATAGCATTGGTGCTGTCTAATGTGCTTGCACTTCATACACTCAGAAATGATTCTGGTAAAGACTAGCTAATGCTTGTGTATGGGCTTGTCTGTAGCCAGTTTCCAGGATCACATGGAGAAGGTGTGGACAAGACTGGTGCCATGTGGCCTGCAGTTTTGCACTCAGGAGAGGTAGAGTATTTGCAGTCATTTGTTGTTAATGGATTTGGAGTGCATAAAGCATAAAAAATAATGTAGAAAACCTTTTATGCGGTACAGAAATGTATGTGTGAAGAGCCCAAGTAATATTAGGGGATATTCCATGAGCTGCTTTCAAACAAGATTTATATTCTGTGGGGAATGCTGTTGTCTTTGCATTTAGCAATGAGTGGCTGAGCAAAGCAAAGTCAGGTGTGCTATTTAACAAAGAAATTAATATTTCACATAGAATACAAATCATATTTCAAAGCACCTCATGGAATGTTCTGTGTATCATATGTGAAACAGCTGACAGATCTAGAATTCTGTCTGTCTGTCTGTGACAACAGGTGACAACAATGACATCATAATCCAGTGATGTAACAACTGGCAAATGAAACAGGAATTACGTCATAACTGGGAAACATACACGATTTGCCATGTTATTTTACCTGTTGTGATGTCACAGCTCAAACAGCAGGAACTGTTCCCCAGATTTATTCCCCCATGCTTGGCATTCATTGGGGATATTCCATACGGCATTCAGGAATAAGCTTTTGTATACTCTTAAATACTGCCAACAGTGCTGCCTAGCAACAAGCAGCTGAGTAAAACAAAGCCTCGACTGTTATGGCAGTGCTGTTGGCAGCATTTTAGAGTGTATAACAAGCTTATTGTTGTGTTTTCATGGGATAAACTATTTAGATAATTGGACTCCAAAATCAATGCCTGTGCCCCACTGACAGCTGAAATCTGTCTGTTCTTTTTCATCATTTGAACCAGGTCATTAACTTACATGTTCTTGAACGTGTTGCTGTTTGGCTTGTTCTGTGATTTTCGGTACCTGATCAGATGGGCCCTTTAACTAGTAATGTCACTTGTTTTGTATGTAAAGATCAACAAAATGTGTGGTTTGATACCTTTTGTTGGACCAATAAAAGATTCACAAAATTTTTTTACAGGGCCTTGAAAGAGTTGCTTTGTATGTAAAATGCACTTTCACAGTATTTTTACGATTGACATTTTCTGGTGCCTGGCTTGACCTCGTCCTGGATGGACCCAATCCCTTCCCCCAGCATCCCTGCCTCTTACCAGCAGGGACTTTCAAACCCACAAGCTTACCCCCTCATGGCAGGGTCCAGCCTCTGCTGGAGCCAACCCTTTACTTCCCACAGACCATGGAGGTGAAGGCTGCCACGGTGCCTCTGCAATGGACATTTGCTGGGGTTGTGGCCTGAGTGTGCTGAGATTCACAGTGTTCATGCCTTTTTGCTTCTGCAAGCTCAGGCCAACGTCCCTCTTCCCACTTTGCTGCCTGACTGCAGTCTCACCTGTGGTCACCCAGGTGGCAATATTGCAGCGGCAGTGACTGCCCTCCTTCCCTGGAGGAAGACAGTGTCCTCTAGGATGCTCGCTCTTCCTGTCCCAAGCCCCCGGTGACACAAACTTGTTCCCGAAATTGGGTCACCAGTGTTGAGCGGTAGCAATGCCATCACTGTGCCGATAGGTCAGCCACTTTCGCAGTGTTTTATCTAGCATGATATTCTGGCATTACAAGCGGACAATTGATCTGCCTCTTTAGCATAGCTTAATAGTGAATGTATTCCTTTATATGGCACAGTAACAACTGATTTGGCTAATTTAATCAATGTAGCTTGTTAAAAATGGATAAACTGAATTTTAGTGTGGAGAGGTTGTTCTCATCCACATGCCAATCAGCTGAGCATAAAAGGCATTGTTTGACATTGTCCCTGCCCCCTGATAATAAAGCTCATTTGAGAAAAGTGCCAGGTTTTGACAGCAGACTGTATGGGAGATAGGCAATTGTGGGATATGAGACAATTGTAAAGTTCCAATGTGTGATAAGCAATGATAAACTATTCAATATATGGCACATTATATCTTGTTTGTTCCTGAATTTCTTTTGACAACATTGTTTAAGTCTTAAACTTATTTATCCCCCTCCTGAGTCCCCATTAGAAGCCCCTCCTTTCTTAGGAACTCCTGCTGTAGAATGAATAAACAATGATGTCCTCACCCATAGTAGCAACTGATTGGCTGCTTGTCAACCAGTCAGGTGTTACTATAGGTGTCAGGTGTTACTATAGGTGAGGATGTTAGTGTTCATTCGTTCTACAGCAGGACACTAAAGAGGGCAACTTATTTGCTCAGATGCTAAATGTTTTTTACAGGTCACACTGAATTGTATCCTTATAATCTGGGACTGGAGAGCAGGAGGGAGGTGGGTGCTAGCGGGTGGGGCTTCCCTATGATTATCATGACCCAGGTGGATAGGCATGGGGTGGGAGGAGGCGGGTGTTGTATCTTACTAACCTGGTGTGGGTGGGAGAAGGAATATTGATTTTATTATACAAACTTCGCAGGGACTGTGGGGGGAGGAGGCAGGTGGGTACTAGAGGGTGGCATCAAGTACTTTCTTTAAAAGGCTCTGGATGGTGGGAGGGAGTGGAAACAGATTGTCACAGTGGATGTGGGGGGTTACACTTTTTAAAAAAGGTTTAAAAAAAAGAACTTCACCATGCAAAGTTAGGAAACTTTGCCACGCTACATGTAAGGCAAAGTTCATAGCTTTGTACCACCCTGACTGACAACGTTTAATTTAGTTGCTTCTCTACTGACAAGATGCTGGTTACATTTTAAAACACTTTCTGAGAAGCATTAAGGGTCTAGCTGGCCTTGATCTGGTGGATGCCTGGCTCACGGCATACCCTGGAGCTCGCAAATGCACTTTTTTCTCCAACCCTCATGTAACCCCTAGGCAGTGCTAGTCTAAGGGCTACCTCTCCTGCCTGTATGGCTTTGCACAGGTTGAGGGGCCTGAGTCCTCTACATGGGTGCCTCCAGCTAAAGGAAGGATATTGGGGTAGCTTAACTGCTATGGTATAGCCCTCTGGGTCGCTATAATCACCTACCAACCCTTCTAGTGCCCTACGTAATAACACAATGGTACATTTACATTCAGTAGGTAGCAGTAATAATGTGCTCATGCTCATTTCACTTACCACCAGGGCTGGATCTGCAGCAACTGCCCTGGAGAGCCCCTGGAAAATAAGATCAACAATGCAATAATACAACCATAACACTGTAACCTAACTAATAAGATGTACACTAGCCAGGTTAAACGTGAAAAAAAGGCAATCAGATTTATTTGGGAGCAGTGAACAAGGGAGGGGCGTGAATCTAGTGGAATGATTAGCAATCTGATTTAAATCAGGATTGTCTGACATGCACTTTAAGTCCCAGCTTGACAGTTCAACAACCTTGGGTACCCAGAATGTCATGCAGGCTAGCCTGAAGGCTTTCCCGGGATGGCCAGCATTGCAGCTGATGTTAGGGCCCTTAAGGAAAGAAAAACAGTTACGGTAAGCATGCACACAACCCAATAATTTGTAATGCAAGCCGGATGGCTCAGTACATTGCTGCAAGAACTCAGTAAAAGAAACGATTAGATGGTACCACAATGATTTTTGCTTTTGATGCAGGGAGCTACCCTGATTTGTACTCACGCTACCAAGACCTGGATGCAGTACAGGTGAGATGTAGACCTCATGCTGGTGATCAAGGAGGCTGGGGGAAGCTGGGCCAACACGACTCACCTCCGGGTGGTCACTGCCTGCTTGATGGTGTTGGACAGGGGGCTGAATCCCCAAGCTGATCTTTCTCCGAGATGGTCTCTGTAGTGGGAGTAGCAGCCTAGGCTGAGATGGCAAGGCCCAGGCAGGATGAACAGTTCGGAAAAGTCTGTGATCTTCTGTTGGTGAAGCCTCTAACTGGCATTACAGATTCTGCTGTGGGGAACCAAATCGCGACCCATGAAACACATTCAGCACATTTATAGCACTAAGTTCGTTAAACAAAGCCGGCCCGGTGGCACTGAGGGTTGAGGTGCTGGACGCCACAGTTCGCGTCACGCCGGTGACCTGGGTTCAGGAATGAGCCAGGGCCGCCAGGGGTCGGCAGGGGAGGCAGGGGAGGGACAGAGATTGAGCATCCACCGACTGCTCTCTCTTCCCGGGGGTGGGTACGGGAAGCGCTCGCTCACGGAGCGACCTCTGGAGGTGGTTGGAGGATCGCCAGTGTATAGCAGCGCTGCGTAATGCCTGGGGGCGGAGCCACAGCATGACGTTGCCTTGCTGGCCGGGCTCCATGGGGTGGGGGGGTACAAACAAGCAGAAAAATCCTTCCACATGTAGGTGAGATGACGGTGGCCCCAGGGGACTTCGTCCTCATCCCAACTGCTGGCCCCAACGTGACCCACATCTTCCTCCAAGGCCGACCCGATGACACCAAGGTAGGCACTTCACACTTAAGAGGCTACCACCGTGGGAGGGTGGAATCAGCCCTGGAGATGGTACCGGGGTTGAGCCTGCCTGGAGTCATTCGGGGGAGGAGATCGAAGGGAGATGCGAGGGTTCAGGCTGGGAGTAGGGCGGACTCCGTGTGGGCACTCCTGAAGGATGCCCGGAGTGTGGATGTAGAAATAAAGTAAAAAAAAATAAAAAATAATTTGTTAAACAACAGTTCGGATACTGTCCGGTTGCAAACTGACAACTTAACTGCACAAACCTTCTGATCCGAGGGTAACTCTCTCACAAGCTGGGCCCGATCGCTTCTAGAGCAAGTCTTCTGTCCAAAGCACAAGATGCATTGACACTTCTTTTCTTCTGCCACAGTTCCAAGGCTGGAAATTGAACAGGTCCAACTTCTGCAATAGGCAGTTCGAACTACTGGAGAACGTGGCAGGAAAGCCAGCAAAGCCTCTTCCTGCCGATTCCCCTATGCTTCTTCATGGAGTAGTTGCTCGAAAGCTTGAGCTGTTCACTCTTCAACCTCCATCTCTAACTGATCCCCTTCTTCAGGCAGTTCTGAGTATTTCCCTTGTACTCCAAAATGGGTTGGTTGGCTGAGGGAACTGTCAGTCACAGTAAGGGCTCCCCCTCCAGGTCCATTTAGGCAAACAACACTTAAAACTACAAAAACTACAGAATTCCTTCCCACAAGACCCCTGGGGACAGGATCCATTTTAAGTCCCCAGTGGTTCGATTGGTCCAAATACTGGAAGTCCAGGACCCAACATGGTGTCTCCCATTCAAATGTTCGAGCTGCAATAAAAGCAGGTTAGACAAACTTCTCTATCTTTACTATAACAGCAAATAAGCAATAAACAATCACAGTTCCTAAAGGAGCTCCCTCTGCGCAAGTAGCGACCGCAGAATGGAACAAAAAAACACACTGTCTGGCCAATTACAAGCCTTATATCACTCGGACCCATCCCAGACTAATTTCTAAACACAGATTAGCTATGATCTTAAAGAGACAAAAGTGGAGGCTCACTAGGGCACTGTCACACAAATAGATAGAAATACTCAAGATAGGACACCAGCCTGATAGTGGGCATTAGGGAGCCCAGGAAAACATTATAGTAAACCCCAATTTGTAGGGGGGTTTACACTCCCAAGACTTGGTCCAGATTAGACAATTGGTAAATCAGTGCCACTCAGGGAGAGCTGGGTGATCCAGTGACAAAAAACATGTATCAGAAAAGAACTGTCACGGGGGCGTGGCCTGACCAGGCAGAAGATGGCAGCATAGTTCAGAATCTCTGCAGAAATGACTGCAATCTAACCTTATCCAGCCTTCACCAGCCCTTTCTTTGGTACCAGCTCCTGTGACCATCCTGTAATCTTACTGCCTGACACAGTTTGTAAGTCGTTTTTGATCCATCATCTACTTATATTCAATTATTCTACACTGTACTGCAGCATACTAGGCCTCATCCTTCAGCATTATGGCAGATCTCCAAGTACAGCAAAGCTCACTTGCTAGAGTGGAAGCAATGTTTTCTAAACTGATGGCTGAGATTAATGATCTAAAAACCTCCATTCAACAGAATGCGACCACTCTTGAAACTTTTAGCAAGAAAATTGCATTTAATGAGAAAGCAACGGCCTGTAACACCACTACTATCCATGACCTCCAGGCTACTGTCCGCAATCAAGGCTGAACTATTAAATCCCTACAAGCCAAAATTGACGATATTGAAAATCGTAATCGTCACAATTTACGATTTTTTGGCTTCCCTGAAGGTGTAGAATTAGGAGACACTACTGTGCTTTTATTACACGTGCTGCCTGCAATGTTTAAACTGCCTCCTGACGTAACATTAATCATTGAGCGGTCTCACCGCACTCTGGATCCCAGGCCAACATCAGACCAGTAACCAAGGCCTATCATTGCTCGCTTCTGGAACTATTCCCATACAGAATTAATACTGAAATGAGCCAGAAAAATGGGGAAAGGTCAGTGGCAAGAGTTTAATATTTCCATCTACAGAGACTTTTCAAAAGATTTAACCATCAGAAGGAAGGCCTACGATCCACTTAAACAAATCCTCCACCAAAGAAGCATTAAATTTGCTCTACGTTACCCCGTGACACTATGCCATTTCTCAGGCTCTTCCTTCAAGGATTTTAAAACCCCTGATGCCTTAACCAACTATCTGGAGGTCTCTCTCTGGCAATCTTACCCTGGGAGGTTGAGCAGCAATTGGCAACCTGAACACAGCTTTGGTATGCGCACGGAGGGTGGACGATGAGGTACAGGAATGTGGGGAAAGTGTTGCAGAACTCGCAGCTCCAAGCAGTAACGCTGTAACTGATTTGACCCCAAGGCAATCAACATGGTTGCAAGAGAAGCTTCTGTCGGGGCATTATTCTTCAAGACTTTCATGCTGTTCTAGCGAGGTTTCACCCCAAACACCCCAAGCTGCAGCCTCTCACCTTCAAATCAACCCTTCTATTCCCTTGAGCAATAAATTTGCTCTCTTGGAGGATGACATGCGCTCCTCACAGGAGTATCTTTCCTAACAAATTTCAGACAAACATCCCTCTAATAGTAGTGGTGTTACAGGCCGTTGCTTCCTGTGCCTTAGGGATGTATTTCTGCCGATACTTCATGGGCAGAAGTTGTTGCAAGTTCCTCCCCTCAAATCTTTAGAGCAGCCCAAAAAGAAACGTAGGGCAAAGACCAAAAGCAAGAACATCAATAGACACAATCCTGCTAATAAATCTAAGATGTCATGAGCTTATATGGTCAGTAATATGGTCACAGTTGCTATATCTTGGTAGGTTTTGCTTCCAGGATACTTAAAGAGAGTGCCAATACACTTTTTCTGCCTAGCCACCCGCTCTACAGTCTATGCTACCTGGTTGCTTTCACTCCCAGCGAGTGCAGAAAGCAAAGGCTGTACATTGTGATGCGATCAATTTACTTTTTGTTGCAGTGTTTAAACGAGCAGCTTAAAGGTCTTCAAGGGAACTTTGGTATATCAGCAATGCTTTTCTAACCCATTATTTTAGTGTTAGATTTTGTACATTACCTCACTAAACAGGCTTTCTGTATCTAGCCTTTTACTCTCCAATTTAGCAGTACATCAGTTGGCTGTTCAGTTGTATATCTTCAACTGGTATGCATCCTGATTATTGCCTTTTCTTTTTTCATATGTGAATTATTATATATTACAAGGTAATTTACCCCTGCCCTCTCCTGATGACAGGTTCTTAAGTATTATTGGCAACTACATTTAATCTATCTCCTTCCCTACGCTCCATTATTCTTACTACCTCCTGTTTACAATATGGAACTATCATTAGCACTCAAAGAGGTGAGCTATGTTTGGTGTACTGTTGCAAAGGATTGTCAATCTACATCTTCCTTATGCTCCTTATTTTACTCGAAGCTACAGATATTATAGAAATCCACTGCTGTGTGGTCCCTCCTGTTTTGGGACTCACTGGGCCTAGTCTTCTAGACCTAGTCACCCCATATAACACCTATTTAGGCAATTTTTGAGTAATCAGAGCTGATCTTTACTATGACTATCTCATCTGTCTACAATTATCACCGAAGTCTATACCTCTCCACGTAATCCCAATTTGCATTTGGCTCAGGGTGTAAGGGCTTAAATTGACCTCCCTTTTCTTCTTTCCCCCTCAATGTTGTATTTATTATGTACTTATTCTGTTGCACTGCAAAGTATACTCAGAGTCACTCTAATGTGATAATGATCTACATTTCCTTTTATATTTGTTTATTTGCATTCCACCTGGCTCCCTGAATTCCTTGCTCTATGTCTAGGCTGTACTGGCATCTCGCATATGGTTCTTTAATTTACTGTTATTTCGATTGGTATATCTTGTACTATTACTACTAATGTTTATAAATAAGTTCTGGTGTTTAGTTTTATCCTTATACCTTGTCCTGTTAGCTTAAAATTAAGCTGAGGTTATTACAGTCCCCAGTCTTTCTTGGTATTATTCCCTTTCAGTTTAGCTTATCAGGAATACTTTATTATATTACTGGGATCAGACTTAATTTTGGGCCGATATTTATAACCGGTCCTCCCTAGTCTCCTCCCTACATCGATGCCCCAGAGTGTGGTGAGAGAGTCTCTTAGCCAGTTGGCTGACTCATATCTCCTCACACCCATAAAACGTTTTCTTTGTTATTTAGTTTACTAGTATTGTTGTTGTTGTTGTTAATGACTTTTCTCCTTCCCCATCTCTAGTCTAACTTTAATAAGATATCTGTGCTACTCATGTATCTTACATCTCACTTTTTTTGGCTTGAATGTTCCTGCCACTCTCTGCATATATGTAAGCTCTCTATATTGTATTCTAATCATCCTCTGCCTCATTTATTTGTCCCTTCACACTCCAGTGATTATTCCCTTTCTTTAACACTAACAATATGAGTGACATGCTTTTATATACGTGGAATGTGAAGGACTTAATTCTCCTTATAGTGGAGAACAAATTCTTTCACATCTCAAAAACATAAAACACAAATTGCTTTCCTTCAAGAAACAAAATTATTAGCAGAGGATGTTCATAGACTTAAGAAAGATTGGGTCGGTCAGATCTACGACTCATCCTGTACCTCAAAAAAAAGAGGAGTTGCTATTCTTATTCATAAGAGTCTCAAATGGTCCCTTGTAAACTCCATTTCTGATACTGATGGCAGATGGGTGATGATCAAACTGAATACCAACTCTGGTCCTCTTCTGCTTGCTAATGTCTGTGCACCCAACTACGATTCCCTGGAGTTTTTTCATAATTTAGCTCAATAGATTCTATCCTTTAACACTGATAATACACCAGTTGTTCTTGGAGGGGATCTTAACTTAGCTTTAGAAGCCAGCATTGATAGAAGTAGCCCCACTACAGAGGCCCACTCTAGAAGTATTAAAGCCCTCTCCTTACTAATGCAAGATGTTGGATCAGCTGATGTATGGCGCCTCCTTCACCCCCGTGATCGAGAATTTACTTTTTACTCCTCTCTACATAAGACATACAGTAGAATTGACTACTGGTTAGCCTCTCCTGTTATAATGGAAAAAACTATTGATTCATCCATCTCTCCCATCATAATCTCGGACCATTCCCCTGTCAAATTGCAACTTTTGTGGGGCCCATTAGCACCTAAATCTTCTTACTGGCGGCTGGACCCTCTCCTTCTCAAGGATCCCAATTTCTTACCCATGATCAAAGCACAAATTCAGGACTTCCTCATTCACAATACCCCAACAAAATCTTCTATGTCCTCTGTATGGGAAGCTCTTAAAGCTACGATTCGAGGGAAAATTATCAGTTATACTGCACATAGGAAAAGAGTAAGGGAACAACAGCTGGCTGACTTGGACACATCTCTTAAGGCTAAAGAGAATTTATACTTTTCTTCTAATAAGCACTGTCCTGATTCTCAACTTCATCTTGAAATTCTTCAACTTAGAGTTAAAATTAACAAATTACTTTCTCGTAAAACTGAACTGGCCTTGTTTAAACTTAAATATAAGTTTTGGGAACACGGCGATAAAATTGGGAAACTCCTCTCTTACCAGCTCAAAGTACAACAAATGGAATGACACATCCTAAGCCTAAAAGATGAACAGGGTACGATTCACTCTGACAACCCCTCTATGAACCGTATCATGAAAATCTTTTATCAAAAACTATACTCTAACACAAATCCTCCATCTACTTTACAAATTCAACAGTTCCTTAAATTGTTACATCTTCTTCATCTTTCTACTCTTGAAATAAATTTTTTAGATGAACCCTTCTCGCTTCAGGAAATCCAGAAAGCTTTGTCTTCCTTGAAAATCCTCTGGGGGTGATGGATTCCCTGTAGATTTCTATAAAATGTTTTCCGACACCTTATGTCCCCTTCTTCCTAATGTTTATTAAGAAGCTTCCAATACTGGCAAGCTTCCCCCATCTTGCACCGAAGTAATCATAACCCGAATCCCTAAGAAAAAGATCCTACTCACCCCGTAGGTTGCAGGCCCATCTCTTTATTAAACACAGATGGGAAGATATTTGCTAAACTACTAACTTCTCGACTTGAATCCTTGATTCCCAAGCTAACTCATTATTCGCTAGCTGGTTTTATTAAACATAGATCTGGTTCTGATCACCTACATTCCTCATTTAATTTAATTCACAAGCCAAATCCCTCAAGACACCAGCTGCAGTCATAGCTGTTGATTTCGAGAAGACCTTTGATTCCTTAAACTGGGACTACCTTCATCAAGTTTTATCTTAGTTTGGTCTTTCTCATACCTTTTGCTTCTGGATCAAGTTATTATATAACTCCTCTTTTGCTTAAGTACTTACTAATTCCACCCTTTCCTCTTACTTTCATCTAGCAAGGGGCACTAGACAAGGCTGTCCCCTGTCACCTTCCCTGTTTATTTTGGCCATGGAACCCCTGACTGCTTGTTTACGTCAATCTTCTGGCATTATGAGCATACCTATGAGCAATTCAAGATATGTTTCTCTCTCCTACGCGGATGACCTGGATGACCTCTTAATCTTACTCAAAAACCTGAATGAGGCTGGGCCCCTGTTGGTTGATTTGCTTAATAATTTTACTAAAATTTCTGCCCTTGCTTTGAATTATGACAAATCACAAACTATGCCCCTTAACGACCACTGTAAAGCCTTTATGAACATACCTCTTGGATTCAACTGGTCACCACAGGGTATAACATATCTAGGAATCAAAATTACTAGTAACTTAGGGAAGATATGGGACATTAACTTTAACCCCTTATTTGATAACATCAAAACAATTCTGGATAGATGGAAGCTTTTTAATCTCTCTTTCATGGGGAAAATTGCAGCAATTAAGATGTCCATTTCTCCCAAGATTCTTTACCTCTTTGCCAATATTCCTTTAGTCTTACCATCCTCTTTTTTTGCTAAAATTGATAAATTAATAGGTAACTTTATCTGGGATGGGAAACCTCCGAGATTTAACCACAACAAACTTCGATCACATTGGAAAAAAAGGGGAATTCGGACTCCCCTGGTTCAAAGGCTACCTCTGGGCTTTCTGAATGGCCCAAACCATTAAATGGTTTCAGAAACCCTCCCCTCACTCACCACTATGGGTTGCAGTGGAATCCACATTGTGCCTGGGGTGGAGTTCCCACTTCCTTAATTTTTAATCCCATTTCCTCTAAACTAAAATCTCACCCGACTATATCATCCTCTGTTCTTTATTGGAAACTAACCCACAAATTCCTGAGATCCAGTCCAACACCCTGCTTTTATGCCCACTTATGAGGCAATCCATTGCTCACTCTAGAAGATCACCCAATTTTCTGTCGTACATGGAGGAACAAAGGCATTTTCTTTCTCAGAGATATCTTGGACCAGAATTCACTAACTGTTAGATCATTCTCAGACTTGCAGGTCACATGGAAACTTCCTAAACAAGACTTCTGGAAGTTTTTACAAATTAGGGCAGCTTATAACTCTTTCTCTCTAGTTTAGTGTATAGGCATACTCTTCTAAACCCATACATCTCGCACTGGACTAATTTATCAGTAAAATTAAATAGCTCCATTTACAAAGACATTATTGATAATTTACCTGATCAATCTATACGGCCAAAAATAAATGGAGTACTCTTCTTAACTACAATATTTCAGACGCACAATGGAGTAATTGTTGGCATATTGCACATAATACCTTTAAAGATGCCCGTAGTTCTTTAATATAAACTAAAATCCTACATCTTTGGTATAGTACCCCCTCTGTGCTTCTACGAATGGGCCTATTAAATAATAATAATTGCTGGTGCTGCAATATGGCCAATGGGGATCTACTTCATATCTTGTGGTCTTGTGCTCCCATTAATAAGCTCTGGCATAAAGTCTGTTTACTTGCCTCCAGAGTAACAGGACAAAAACTACCTTTTGACCCCAAGCTATTCCTTCTAGGCATCCTTTTCCCCAATAGCTCTCTCCTCTCACATGCACCTTTTAAATGGCTAAACATACTTTCTCTTCTGGTCAAACGTCTGATTCTTATGAAATGGAAATCAACTCTGGTGCCTTCTCTTTCAGATGTTCTTCAAAGCCTCTCTCAGTATGCCTCTCTAGACCGATTATCTCATGTTACTCATAACCGACTCACTGTATATGACAGATGTTGGCAGGATTACTTCAAGTACATGAACCTAGTTCTTCTAGACGCTAATTCTTAGGGATATTTAGCCCTCCTTCTTATTTTGCTCTCAGATTAGGTTTTCTTGAAACTTTTGTGCACAGATTTCTCCTCGTTTTCCCTTCTTCCCTGTTTTCTCCCTCTCTCCTTCCCGTCTTCCTTGCTTTTTTCTCTCTTTTTCTTTCCTTGCACACTTTTCTCTTATCTTCACCTCTCCATTACTGAACATTGTTCATATTACCACATTTATCACTTTTTGCAATTTACTGAATGCCTTGCCATAGCCTGCCTAGCATGTATTTCATACATGGTTGCTATTTCTGATCCTATAATACCCTATTGATTGTAACCCTTCTGCTCTCCACTTACATCCTGTCTAGGTTTGTGTTTTATTATCAATACATGTATATAAGGCTTCTCCAATATGTTTACCCTAAATACAGTATTTTGTTAAGTGATATTTTATACCTTACATGGAGGATAGTCTTCTATGGTATAAGATGTGTGCTTTCTTATATACTCGAATTTCAATAAAAAGATAAAGTAAAAAAAAAAGAAAAGAACTGTCACAGCACTCACATTTGAGACTATGATAGTAGTATATGACCAATGAGGTCAAGTCTGAAACATATAACCCCTGTTTGATTGCTATAAAAGATCTCTACCCCTAGACGGCATTACCTTTCACAAAGCCGATTCCAGTGAAACGTCAGGTGTTTTGTGGCTGCTCCCCCATGGTGACTGTATGTATTTATTTGCACTTGCACTGAGCATATTAATGTGGAATAAATGTTAAATGAACTTTGAGAAACATTCTACTTGTGACTCATTAGGGTGGGTGCCGTAACTGTTCCTTTCTGATCCAGATTAGATTATGTTTATATACCCAGGAAAGAGGATGGGTTGATACAGAAGGCTAACCATAGACCTGTGTATATTTTGGACCATCCGACCATGCAGTGGTTGTTGTCAGTGTGCAGGGATTGCAAGACTCATGGAAGCAAGCATCTTGGTGCTTCCTGACCTATATGTTGACCAAGAAGGAGTTTAGACAATATCTTAAAGATCAACGGGACATTCATATGGTATCAAATGCAGGGGATGATAATTAATTACGTCACCTCTCAAAGAGAAAAAGCACCAGCTGGAGGTCAAGCTTAAAGACCTAGAGAAAAGGCTAGCAGAGGAAAAGGAGGCCAACTTGCTGGGAGAATTAATGGCCACCAGAGAGGTGCTGAACCTGCTTTATGTAGGAGAGGCCAGAACAGCTTTATACTTCTCTTGCCAAAGGATATTTGAGTGGGGGAATAAGCCAGGGACATTGCTTGCTTGCTTATTTAAGGTACGTAGAGCCCTAGCCCACATTACTGCATTGAGGGGGCTTGGGGGTAAAGTGGAAACTCACCCAGAAGGAATTAAGCAGATCTTTTGCTCCTTCTACCAAACCTTATATAGTGCAGTGTGCCAGAATGTAGAGGGGACAGTGAACAGACTTTTAGAGGGACTCACTATACCAACAGTGACAGAGGAGAAGAAGGCAACACTGGGGACCCAGATTATGGATTCAGAGATCGGGGTGCCATCGGCTCCTTAAAGAGAGGTAAGGAGAGTGGGCCTGATGCTTTTACAGCTGAAAATTATAAGGAGTTGATAGGGCCAGTGATGGAACCACTGCAGGAGATGGTAGGGGAAGCTGGGGGGAGAGGTTACTTCCTCCCTCATGCCATATGGCCTTTATGTGCTCCCTAAGCCAGGGAAAGATCTGTTGGAGGAGAGTGCATCATACTGACCAATCCCACTACTTAACTGTGATGTGAACATTTTTTCCAAGATTCTGGCACAGTACCTAAAGCAGGTACTATCCCAGGTTGTACATCAGGATCAAATGGGCTTTGTGCTGGGACATCTATCCTATCATAACATGCATGAACTGCTGTATGTGGTCTGTTAGGGTTCTCGGCATCTGGGCAAGGCACTTGTGCTGTCAATGGATGCCAAAAAGGCATCTGACCACATAGAATGGGAGTCTCTGTTCAAGGTACTGGGGAAATTCAAATTGGAGGAGGACTATATCAAATGCCTTACAGTTATATGCACAGTGCAAAGCATGAATATTAGTGAATGGAGGTCTCTTGGAGGCATTCCGGTCATATGGGGGCACAAGGCAGGGGCACCCCTGTCCCCCCTCCCATTCACACTGGCAATAGAGCCATTGACAACCAAAGTTCAAAACACAGAGGCAATTAAGGGGGTGGGTAAACACCAGGAAAGATAGCACACATCATGCTGGACGCTTATGATTTGCTACTATTCATGACAGTCCCGCAGCACTCAATGCTAGCTTTTCTTACAGTAATAGAGCAGCTCACAGAATTTGGGGGTACAGGTGAAATCTGCACAAATCAGAGATGATGTGCTTGGGGCTGCCCCCTAGTGAGCAGCTGAGGGCGGCTTGGGGTCTTAGGATGGCGGGCATGGCCCTCATATACCTGGGCATAAAGGTACCCTGTCTTTAATACAATACTAATGGAGTTGGAGAGATGGAGGGCACTACCTGTCTCCTGGTTGGGCTGAATAAATCTACTTAAAATGAACACCCTTCCAAGAATACTGTATGTCATTAAATGCTCCTAATCGGACCTACTAAAGCAGCTATCAAGAGGCTGGTGAAGGGGTTCTCAGCATTTATTTGGCAAAATAGGAGACCTAGAGTAAGCCTTCAGAGGCTCAGAAATAGGGTGGGAGGCTTGGTGTCCCAGACCTGAGGGGATACTATGTAGCCACACAGGAAAGGTTTATCAAAGACTGGGTAAATACAGCCAGCTGGTTGGACTTGGAGGAAGGGGAGTCACAGCAGAGAGCAGCAGTTTACATAGAGCTAGAGGGCAGGAGAGCATATGGTTTGAGAAAAGAGGACAACCCACTGGTTAAATATACTGTAGGTTGGAGGCCTGAGGAGAAATTAGACAGAGGTGGAAAGCAAAGGAGGATAACACACAGATGGTGTCAGTAACAGGTAATCAGCAATTCCTGCCAGAATTTGAGGACAGATGGTTCAAAGAATGGGAGGCGAAAGACATAAAACATATAGGTGAGTTATATGCACCAGAAGGTTTCCACTCTTTTGCAGAATCAAGGGAGAAGATGGAGCTGCCACCTGCACACCACTATAAATCCCTACAGCAGCCGGCATTTGATAGGAAACTGGGAAGGAAACCTGTGATAGGAATATGACCATGCTAATGTAATCTCTTTTTGTTACGTTTTCTGCGTATTCTCAAATAATTTCTTTCTAGGAATGGACTGACATGAGGTGAACAAAATGGAGTTCAGGTCACATGTCCCAGCAGCAATTCTGGGAGACCTTCAGTGAAAACAGTGCGAGAGTGCTACTTTTCCTACAGAGGCTTCCTGAGCAGCTAGGAAATAAATAAAATACTGAAGGAATGTGAAGGAACTTGCAAGGTCAAGGTTCCCATACTCAGACAACAGACAAGAGGATGTCAAAAAACTTTAGGATAGGTTTCAGTGGCACGATCATGCAGTGAGGATGTTGCTAAGTGGGAAAGGGCAGTTTGGCCTGGCAGATGTAATCACACACACACACACACATATATACACACCATGCACTCATGTGGGTGGGGAATACTGAAGAGGGCTGTCACTATTGAAAGAAGGCCCATCCTACTGCTCTGAGTACATAAATATGAGAGTTTTAACCACAACTCTTTCTCTCTCTCTCTCTCTCTCTCTCTCTGATTTCCTACAGCCTTTGAAGAGGATCTGGGGATCTGTCTCTTGGTGAGTGTTCCCCAATAGGAAAGAGAGCCCTGCTACCCATAGCTAGCTTATCTTGGCGAGGAAAGAACAGTCTTAGTGAATGCTTCTTTCAGGTTAGCTGGCAGGTAAACACAGATCCAAGTGTGAGACTAGATTGAGAGTTTATTCCATAAGCCATCTATCTGTTCAGACTGTTTTCTTTTCTTTTCCTGTATATAATCTCCCAAAATGGGCTTACCTTTGGGAGCTTCAGCCCCATACTGTCCTCCTGTGGGCCAGTGGCTCTGGGGGGATTTGAATCTGGTCGGTCCACGGGTGGTTCTTCACAGCTCTGGCCACCCCATGGTGGTGTCCTGGATCTTGGCGGGTGGGCCAGGTGCCGCTCTGTTGTTCTCTGCACCTCAGAGCACACTTTTGGGTGGTTTTGGTCCCAGTGGTTGCCATGGCAATGGGATCAAGTCTTGTGGATAATTATGGTGGCCACACCTTAGGAAATATGGTTGGCTGCTGAGATCCGGACAATTTAACAGGGTGGCTGCTCCGTGTCCTGGGTCCAGTCATTTCTGGGGTCGGCCGGTCTCGGGACCGCAATTGAAAAACAAACAAACAGAAAAGGGAAAAAATGTGTGTTTTTTTGTAATTATTTTTGGCGGTCTGCACTATTGAGTATGCATGGCCACCTGGGTGGGGAGTTTGATGGAGTGGTGGCTCCAGTAGTTCAGCACTGGCTGGTGCCGATAAGGGCACAGTCGTAAATAGTTAGTTAATGGGATTACAGGTCCCATAGGGCATTGGGGGCATGGCTGGGTCGGTGCCCAGGAGGAGGCCCAGGATTGGACCTTTAGGTGGTGGGTGTTTGTTTTGGTGCCCCGGGGGACATGAATAAAAGGAGGTGCAGTGTGCAGTCAGGGGGGGATAACCAGGGGAGAAGAGAGAGTGAGTGGTCTGAGTGGGGGTGATTGCCCGGCCGCAGTTGGTTTTTTCATTAGTGCAGTGGTGCATCACTGTAAGCAGTGGATGTGGTGGTGGCTGTCTGTGTTAGAGCCCCATCCTTGGGGCTAGACCCAAGAATTTGCAACTTGCTGCACAGCAATGGGAGGGGACAACAGTGGAGAGGAAGATCTGGGGATGTGGTTTGGTTGGGAACCAGGTTTTTGGAGTGTCCCCTGGTCCCAGGATGCCCCTATTTCAGAACTGCATGTGTAGGGCTCAGTGCCCCAAAAGGAGTTTGTTTTGAGGGTGGCTGTTGAGCTGGGCAACTTTCCATCAGGAATGATGTGGCTCTTTGTCCTGAAGCAGTGAAAGGGAAGAGAGCGTTGTTGCCCAAGATCAAAGGCCTATTTGGCCACGTGTTAAGCTGCCTGTATTTGGACTGTGGCTACCTGGCCAAACAGGTAGGTGCCTGGAATTTAGCTTCTGATGTGACCTTCATGGTCCAGGGCACCAATTAGCTTCAGGTGTGACCTACTGGTCCAGATCAACTGTTCATGTGTTTTACTGCTCCATGGAGTGATGGTTTCTTGTTCTGCATTAATTGTTCATTAAATGGGATCCCCTTGTTCCTGTAAGGTCTGGTGTTTGCCTCATTTGTTTGGATGAACTGTTTTCGGCTAATAAGAAGTTTGGCTCCACAGCCCAGCCCTTAGTGTGTGTTCCAGGCTGTCAGCAGGATGTGGAAGATCCAGGAGGAAGACATCAAGAGGTCTACCTGGTGAAGACTGTCTATAGAGGCCTCTTTGGTGAAGATGGCAAGGGCAGGCAGATGAAGACCAGCATCATCCCTCTCTGGTCTACCGGCTCTGCACCCAGCAGTCTGAGGGCACCCTGGTTTTATCAGGTCTGGTAAGTCAGGCTGATCAGATATGTGGACTCTTATTGATATATAGTGCTCCCTCCCCAGGACTTTTACCACATACCCCTAGATGCAGGGATGGGGGCTTACATGTAAATGAGCACATCTTTTTTGTTATCTGTGCATATCCTGTTTGTAATATCTTGTAGCATTTAGTAGCAAAAATCTATTTTTACAGCACCAATGCTGAGCATCCTTATTGCAAAGATAATTTTAATATCTCTGCTGGGCAAAGTGAAAATTCTTTGTTTAAGACCACCATCCAAATATCAACTACCAAATATTACTGTGTTTGACCTTCCAAGTTTCTAAGCAGGACATATGTATTTTCTTGGTGTAACAAGGTGGTGGCAGCAGGATATGTGATTCAGATAAAACTCCCTAGAAGCTGATACTGCCCAAAGGAGTTTTTTTCACAAACTGGTGGCAGAGCACTGGGACTAGTGCACAAATTTATAGCCAGAATGTGTGAATGGTGTGCTTTTCTGATGGAACTAGGAACTCTGAGAGAGATTTAAGAGTCTTACCTGGCACACAGAAAAACAGAGATTGCCAGTAGAAAAGTTATCTTAACAGTCACAAAACAAGATATACAAAAAAATTACATATTTTACTATTGTTCTTTTTATTTCTAGCAACCCCGCTTAGTGCAGTGTAGTTAGCAAGTATGATCTCCTCAACATATGGTAAAGTCTGTGTGCCTCACCTCCATGAGCTGTGTAAAGGGAGAGGGATTGTCTAGGAGGGCATGACTAGAGATGGACTCATAGAAGCCCTGGAGGAGCATTACCAAATGCATGGGAGGTAGGCAGTCACTGAGAAGTATGATCAAATGAAGTTGGAGGAGACAGTCACTGATGAAGGTGATCAAAGTAGCAAGACTGAGGTCTCAGAGGCTGAGCCAGAGTTAGACCTTGAGCCATGAACTGGTGAAGCAGTGCAACCTAAACTTGAGCCTAGAACTAGTGCAAAAGAGTCTCAAAATCAGCTTGAGCTCCTCAAAATGGAGCTCGCACTAAAAGAGGCAGAACTGCATAGGGCAAGGTTTGAGTCCAAGAGGGATAGAATAAGGCTGAAGGCTAAAGAAAGAGAGGAGGCACGCCAATACAACATCCTGATGCAGCAGGGAGGGAGAGAGATCATCATCATCATCATGAGGTTCTCATACAAGAAGCAAGAGAGAAGGAATGCCAGCAAGAAACCCCAAAACAACAGTGAAGAGAGAAGGAACGAGCAGAAAGAGAGAAGGAATGCCAGCACAAGAAAGAGATGGTGGCTCTGTGCCAGAAAGCACCACAGCAAACAGTAAGTAGTGGCATTAGGGGTCAAACCTATGAAGTCACAATTAATTCTAAAATATTTCCTCAATACCAGGAGGGGATTGATCTTGATTTTTTTTTTTTGCCATATATGGTTTATCCTCCCCTGTGGCTGGATGGGTGCTACATCAACCTCTGTTCTCATCCACTGCAGCTGTCTCTGCCACCTCCTAAGTCAGGGGCTTGATTCCCTGTGAGTTACCCCCCCCTGTGGCAGGGCCTGGAGGGGAGGGCCATCCTCCCTCCCAGTCACACATCCAGAAGTGAGCCAGACCTGAAGCGGTGGAGTGGGCTTGTGGCTGGATGGACAGGCTTCATGAAGCCTGTTCTCCACTTTTTTCCTCCATTTTCTCTCCTGACCAGCCATAAATGTGCAATGAGCATGTTGTGTGGGCTCTGCCTCCACAAAGACTCCCCCGTTGCTCTGGATTTGGGGTCTTCCCCCTAGATGTGACTCACCAACACCTCACATTGGATTCCTCCAAGTGGTGGTTGAATGCCCGGCCACAGAACCCCACTCTATGAAGGAGGAGAGCTGTCCTGCAGATGCTCAATCCTCCCTCCCCTGGCAACTCGTGTCTGTTCCCAAACACGAGCTTCCAGCGTGGTATGAGGTAACATGCTTACATCACCTCAGCCCTCCATGCCACTGGGCTGGCCATCTTGATTTGTTTTTAAAATCATTTGAGAGGGTATGTGTGCAGTTTAAATTGGACAGGGCTCATGGATGACCCACCTTGCATGCTTGCTTACTGTCCTTGCTTTGCATGCATTTGTTACAATGGATAATTAGTACTGTATGGACTATGATAATGTCAAGAGGTTGTTATTGAAATATTTTGAGCTAACTCCTGATGCTTATAGTGAAAATTCAGGGAGTTAAGAAAGGGCCCGGAAGACAACTGTTTATTTTATTTATTTATTTAGTTTTTGTTAACCGGGTAGGTACACTAGAAAGCATAGCTGCCTATTTTCAAGTACGACCCGGGAGATTACAACAAAGGGTATGTAGACAATAGTAGATACAAGAAAACATCATGGGAACAAGTACAAGCCAGACATAGTACACTTACACAAAATTTTCATCAATGACAGTACAGTTGCAGGAATCTATATGTAGTAACAAAACAGAAATATAAGTGCAAATAACTAACAGTCATAAGTCATACAACTAGTGAGCAAGGGCTAGAAGAGAGGAAATAGCAAGATTTCCAGGCAGGTTTGAGAGTAATAGAGGTTGGAGCCGGTAGGCAACTAGGAGGAACCAGTACAGGAGTGGGTGGATAGAAAACAGGAGCAGGGTTCAGAGCTTAGAAGAGTCATACGAAGCTCCTGTTTGAAGCTGTGTGGAGAAGGGGAGATTCTTACACTCAGTGGAAGGGAGTTCCATAGTTTAGGGGCCCAGCTAGAGAAAGCATTCTCCCCATTTTGGTTTTACATCTCAGTTGGACAAGAAGAGATTTGTCAGCTGATCTCAGTGGGTAGGTAGAGATCACAGGTTTGAGCAGTACAGCCAATTTTTCAGGTATCTGGGAGGAGATTATATTCTTTATTAAACAGTAGGAAGTAAACTGTCAGAAGGCTGAGAGGTTAACCATCCCAGACTGGAGTATAGTGTGCATCGGTGAGTAAGTTTGGGTAAAGACAGAGCAAAATGGCAAATGCTGTTGTAGCAGACATCCCACTTTCGGAGGAGCCCTCCAGCAGTTGCCAGAAAGGCTATTAACCCATATGCCAATTTGGGTCTCAGGATCCCCTGTGCAATGGCCATCCTTACTGTGGATGTTAGGCTATGTCTCACCTTATATGCCAGCCCAAGTTAAATATTGATGGATTTAATTACTGAGGCTAGGTGCAGGTCAAAATCCAAGGTGGGATCAAGGGTTACTCTTAACTCAGCAGTTGCCAGAAAGGCTATTAACCCATATGCCAATTTGGGTCTCAGGATCCCCTGTGCAATGGCCATCTTTACCGTGGATGTTAGGCTATGTCTCACCTTATATGCCAGCCTAAGTTAAATATTGATGGATTTAATTACTGAGGCTAGGTGCAGGTCAAAATCCAAGGTGGGATCAAGGGTTACTCTTAGGTATTTAAAAGAGGTAACTGTGTTAAGGGGAGAGCCATCATGCTCTGATACTTAATGGTTGGGTGCAGGACCAAATTTTGAACCTGAACCGAAGAGCATAGTCACCATTTTATTTTTATTTAAGAGGAGCTTGTTTTGCAATAGCCAGCTCTGAAAGGTATTGAAGTTACTATTGAGATTCAGATTGATATCTGAGAGGTTTGAGGAGGATGAGTAAAGAACAAGATTGTCGTCATATAGCAGACCTGATCACGCACCAGTAAGTGGTGGGATGTTGTTTATGAAGACTGTAAACAGGAGAAGACCAAGAATCGAACTCTGGAGCACTCCGATCCAAGTAGGAGCAAGAAGGGACTTAGCATCTCCGATCTGGACAAATTGTTGACGCTTCAAAATATAATTTTGGAACCAGGCGGTGACAGAGGTAGAGAAGCATAGGGATGACAACTTTGATAGGAGCAGCGGGTGGTCAACTAAATCAATCGCTTTTGTAAGATCAACAAAAGTAGCCCCAGTGAGAGAGCCTTTGTCCATAGCAAGTCTGACATCATTCATAAACTGTATGAGCGCAGTGGATGTACTGTGCCCACGTCGGAAACCATGTTGGTCAGGGGTGAGGAATTTGAAGGAGTAGAAGTAATCCGAGACCTGGGTAGCAACAATTTTCTCCAGTATTTTAGAGAGGGTGGAGAGGATGGCAGTAGGGTGGTAGTTATCCAGGTTAGTGGTGTCCCCCTTTTTGTAGACAGGTACAACTCAAGCAATCTTCCAGAGGGAAGGGACATGTCCTGTAAGAAGAGACAGGTTGAAAAGTCTAGTCACTAGAGAGACTATAGACACTGCAACGGTTCTTAGGAATTTTGGTAAGAGTCCATCTGCCCCTTCCGATCCAGCAGGAGAGATGGACTTAAGTAAGTGTACAATTTCACTCTCAGAGACTGGGCTAAGGGTGAAAGATGGATTGGAAGGTTTAAGGTTATCCTGCAGAGTAACAGGTAAAGACCCAGGAGGTGCAGTATAGGAAGAGAGGTCAGTGAATCTGGAGTTAAGAGCCTCGGCGATAGTGAGCAGGTTATTGCAATTACAACCGTCCACGACCATATCAGAGATGGTATTGCACTTGTTTTTCCCCATGATGGTGTTAATATGACTCCAAAAACCACGAGAGTCACTGACAGAGGTACTAAGGTACTAACGGTAGTAATCGCCCTTAGCAGATCTGATGGAAACCTTACATAGGTTTTGGAGTCTTCTGTACTCCACCCAATCATTGGGGACTGGGTTAGCTTAGCTTTGTTCCAGGCTTTAGCCCTCTTTTTGAGAGAGGACAGGAGTGAAGAATTTAACCAGCGGGTAGCAGATCCCTAGATACGGCAGCTTTTTACTTGGATATATTTGTCTTGAAGGTTCAAAAGCATGGTAAGGAGGTATTGAGCAGCACGTTCCCCATTACAAGTATTATATAGAGGTGCCCAGTCCATGTTCTGTAGCTCCAAGATTAGGGCTCTCTTATTCATTTTTGAAAAATCCCTGAAAATAATTTCTCTGGGGGGTGGTTTAGGGGCCCTAGCCTTTCAAATACAGTAAACTGGGGAGTGGTCACTGACTGAGTCTGGTAAAACTTCAACAGCACTGATCCTCTCAGGCCTGTTGGCAACAATCCAGTCTAGAAGAGACTGGAGACTGCAGTTACTAGCCTGTCTGGTCGGGAGAGTGACCAACTGAGACAGGTGTAACCCGTTGAGTTCAGCATCATAGAGATTAGAGTTTTTCCCTAGCCAATCCAGGTTGAGGTCCACCATAACAATGAACTCTTGTCTACCCTTTAGCGAGGAAAGATGGTCAATTACCTTAGTCAGGCCTGTTAGTCCATTTTTAGGAGGGTTATAGATGCACGCTACATTTAGCATCTTAGTGAGACCTAAGGTAATAACTATATGAACAGTTTCACATAGGTAGTGTTGACCAGGAGGACCGTAATGTCAAGGTCCTGTCTGGTATAAAACAAAACACCGCCACCCTTTTTAGCATTTGGACGATCACATCTGTGAAGTTTATATCCATTGATCTTACATAATGAATCTGGTATATGGGGTTTTAACCAAGTCTCGGTTAGACCTAAGACATCAGGGGAGTTGTGAGCAAACCAGGCTTTAAGCTGCACAGAATTTGCTGACAGACTTCTAATGTTCATATGTGCAAGCCTAAGCCCCTTTTCTGTGAACCAATAAGATGGGTTCTTGGGAGCGATGCCATCAGGAGGGCCCGGGTTAGGTTCAATATCACCGGAGAGAGAGAGAGAGAGATGACAGAGGGGTACCCAGGTTTCAATGAGAGGTTTGGAGTTTGCCCTCCAGTGGCATAGAAGAAGGGGAATGGCTTAGGTAGTCAGCTATACTAGCAAATGGGATAAGCTTTAGGAGCCAGGTCTCAGGGATAGAGGTATTACCCCTGATAATTAGGTTTGAGAAACAATAGCTCCAGTCCTCGGTTTTATTTGAGTAGCCAGTAAGTAGATGGCTGGCAGAGGAGATCTACTGAGAGTTGGAGAGCTAGCCGAAGGGAAAATACTCTTACAAAGCTGCAGTGAAGTGAGATCAGCCCCATAGTGTACACTGGTAAGGAAAAGAAGGGAACGTAGAACTAGGGAAAAAGAGAGAAAGCAGTGAATTCAGGACTGGAGACGGGACTGAAGCAAATGTGCAGTTGACTGCAGGAGTGAGACAGTAACTAAGTCCAAGGATGAAACTATCCAGCAGGCAGAGATATAAAGCTGCAACTAGAAACCTTATTAAGGCTTTTGCTAAGTCTGGAGATATTCACCAGGTTCCTGGGGCAATCCATCAATGAAATTCACAAGCTAGCTGCCTTGAGATCCTCACACCAGAAAAAATGGTCCAATCACTGAGGGAAAAAAGAACATCTGCCCCAAGGAACAAGCATTTAATAAGGTGTGGGAGGGAGAAAATTTGATTTCGTGTCTCTCACAGAAAAACAGGCTAGGAGCATACAATTAAATCAGAAACAGCGCCATAAACTCCGAGATTGCAGTGCACACAGAAATGTCATACACACCAGGGAGCTGCAATGCAAGGCACAAATTCAGTTTACAGCTCAGCTGGACAGAGGCACATTTAAGTCAGTCTGCACAGAGGTTTTTGCGGTCTCCTGTAGTCTGCAATAGTGCAGAGGTAAGTTGAGGTAGAAATTCAGCCACAGCTTACTATGTAGAATTGCATGTTCAAATGTGTACCTATCTAGACTGCTGGGTAGATGGGGGCTAAAGCTAGAACTGTGGAGCAAATAAACAACTTATTTGTAAGGGAACAATTTCTTAAAGTTCTGCTTGAGGATCTGCGCTTGTGGTTATCAGACCAGGCATGCAGTTCTGCAAGGGAGGAAACAGGAAGTGTTGATCTGTATGTAACCAACAGACTACACACGCTGCATAAGAACAATGGTTGGGGGGGGGGGGCATGGTTTCAAAGGGACCCAGGGAGTGCAGCCTAAACTAAACCAGTCTGCACCTGAGCCCAAAACACAACCCACCGGCCTTAATGATAACAGGGAGCCAGGGACAAAGAAATGCTATGTTTTCCAGAAAGTGGGGCACCTGTCATATGACTGCCCTAAAAATATGAACAAAGGGCAAACACCCTGGAAAGGGGGCAATCAAGACAGTGCCCAGCAGCTAGTAACCTGCTCACAGATTGTAGTACTACATAACTCCTCCATACATATGCACCCTGTCCTAGTTAATAAGACTGTAACACAGGGATTGAGGGATACTGGCACCTCTGTCTCCAGGGTGAGGCAGGATCTAATCCAAGTGGAGCAGATTCTGCTGGGCCAATTTTCCAAGATTCAAGGAATCATGGGTCCAGCAGTTCAAGTACCAATGGCTCGGGTCTTCTTGAGCTGAGAAGGTGGCCATGGGGTACAGAAGGTGGGAGTCGAACCTGATAATGAGGAATGATTCTGATCACAAGAAAATCCTGGTGTGTGTGTTACTACCCAGAGTCAGGCAAAAGAGCAAGTTCCTGAGGGCAAGCAGGAGGCACACAGCCTCCCCACCCATTGTGTATTCTTCCCCTTGGTTCTTGTTTCCCAGGTGCATTATTTTGCACTTCTTTGCATTGAATCCTAGCTGCCATACTTCTGACCATTCCTCCAACCTTGACAAGTCCCTTTTCATCCTTTCCACGCCTCCTTGTATATCAACCCTGTTGCAGATATTTGTGTCATCTGCAAAAAGGCATACTTTTCCTTCCAGTCCCTCTGCAATGTCACTGATGAAGACATTAAAAAGGACTGGACCCAATACTGAACCCTGTGGTACCCCACTAGTAACCCCTCTTTCTTCAGAGTGGACTCCATTTACAATTACCTTCTGTGTCCTGTTGTGCAGCCAATGTTTTACCCAGGCTACCACTCTGGGACCCACTCCCAGGCTGGTTAATTTGACTATTAATCTTTTGTGTGGGACTGTGTCAAATGCCTTGTTAAAGTCTAGGCAGGCCATGTCCACAGCCCCTCCCTGGTCTACTACTTTGGTCACCCAGTCAAAGAAATCTATTAGATTCGTCTGACATGACCTTCCCGCTGTGAACCCATGCTGTCTTGGGTCCTGTGCTCCACTGGCCTCTAGGTACTCAACTATTCTTTCCTTCGGAAGTGACTCCATCACTTTCCCTACCACAGAGGTCAGACTGACAGGTCTGTAGTTTCCTGCCTCTGTCTTGGTCCCACTTTTGTGAAGGGGAATCACATCCGCCTTCCTCCAGTCCTCGGGTACCACACCATCCTCCCATGATTTATTAAAAAGAGTAGCCAGTGGTTTCACTAGTTCCTCCTTAATTCTTTTAGAATTCTGGGGTGAATTCCATCAGGACCCATTGCTTTGTCCACCTTCAGTTTTAGGAGTTCTTGTAGAACCCTTTCTTCTGTGAAAGGACTGGGATCGACCCCCTATCAAGAGTGCTTCTGTTAATTGGATTAGGCACTTCCCTCCTCTTTGTGAATACTGAGCAGAAATATTTGTTCAGTATCCCTGCCTTTCACTGTCCCCTCTGCCCACCCACCCACCATTCCTTCTATTCAGCCTCACTATCCCTCCTTTGTCTTTCTACTCGCTGATGTACCTATAAAAGGTTTTATCCCCTTCTTAACTGAGTTGGCTATCTTTTCCTCAGTTTGGGCCTTTACTATTCTGACTTCCTCCTGGTTTCTTCTGCCTTAACTGGTACAGCTCTCTGTCCTGCTTCTTCTGTGTTTTCTTATACTTCTGGAATGCTATCTTTTTCTTCCTGACTTTCACAGCCACCTCTTTTGAGAACCATAGTGGCTTTTTCTTTCATTTTGATTTGTTTATTTGCTTCACACAAAGGCTTGTTGCCTCTGTGATGGCAGTTTTGATGATTCTCCATTGTTGCTCCACACCTTCTTCTAGCCTGTTTGCTAGTGCTTTTCTGAGGCACTCTCCCATCTTGCCAAAGTCAGCCCTCCTAAAGTCCAGTACCCTCACTTTTGTATGGCTTGACTCTGTAGCTGAGTTTACCATGAACCACACTGTTTGATGGTCATTTGTCCCCAGATGGCAACCCACTTCTAGATCTGAGATCCTCTCACTGCCACCGTTTGAGAGTACGAGGTCTAAGATTGCTCCCTCATGAGTGGGTTCCAAACTAGCTGTCTGAGGCCTGCCACCTGTAGGGCATCAAGAATGGCCCTGCTCTTGGATGTGGCTGCAACAAATGTGCTCCAGTTAACATCTGGCATATTCAGGTCTCCCATCAACAGTATCTCCCCTTTCTCTGCCATTCTAAGAATGCCTTCTATCATATCCTTGTCCATTCCCTCCCCCTGACATGGGGGTCTGTACACAACCTCTGTGCGGATTGTGGTGCCCTTTCCAGTCTCCAAGGTGACCCACAGTGCCTCCTCTCCTCCCTGTTTACTCTTTTGTTCAGTTGCTTTTATCCCTTCCTTTACATAGAGAGCTACTCCTCCCCCTCTGCTCCCCTGCCTGTCTCTCCTGTAGGTTATGTACCCTGGTATGTTAACATCCCAGTCATGGTTCTCTGTGTACCATGTTTCTGTGACTGCTATGATATCCAGGCATCCCTCTTCCATCAAGGCCACCAGCTCAGGGAGCTTGTTGCCCAGACTACGGGCATTGATACTCATTACCTTCCATTTCCTGATGGCCTTACTCCTTTTGCCCCATCCCTGTCCTTCTTGCCTTTGTCACTTTCTCCATTTACCCCAGCCCTTCTCCCTATCGACACTTCTATGTTGGTGTTTGCCGCACTTACTACCGTGATTATTTGGGGGGGGCTAGGATTTCCCTGCTCCTTTCCAGTGCCTCCCCCCTTGGCTAGTTTAAATGCTTGCCAATGAAGCATTTAAACCTATCACCTAGGATCCTGGTTCCCTCCCAGACAGATGCAGCCCATCATGCCAATATAGGCTTACATCACTCCAGGTGGACTCCCTGTCCCCAATGGAAGCCAAATCCCTGGGCTCCACCAGTTTTCAACCACTGATTGAATCCCATGGTCGCGGAACACCCTAACCTCCCTCCTATGCCATAGATGGGCAGCACCTCCGAGAAGGTTAGTGTGCGTGCTACTTGACTAAGGCCCTTCCCGAATTCCACAAACTCTTCCTGCACTTCTCTAATCCCTTTCTTAGCCAGGTCATTTGTCCCTAGGTGGACAATGATATCCAGCTCCCTCCCCTGTGCAGCTGATCCGGCAATCCTGAGGATTCGCTCCCTGTCCCTCCAAGCCATGGCGCCAGGCAGGCACCTTACCTCCCTCTCCCCTTCCTCCCCCAGTTCTACCTTCCTAACAATGGAGTCCCCCACCAGGAGTTGTTTCCTTCCCCTGCAGGGTCCCCTGCCACCCTCCTGTGGGTCTCCTTTGTGGAGGTTCCCAGCATCCTCCTTGGTCTCCACTGCGGGTGCCTCCATAGAGGAACCACACTTTGCCAGAATGGCATAGGAATTGTGGAGAGGTACAACTGGAGGGATGCACTTCTGTTCCACCACCCTCACCCTCCCTGAGCCCACTGTGGTCCAACCACTCCTCTTTCTTGGCAACCTCTGAGGCAACGGCAGTGGCACTGGTGGTCCCTGGATGGAAGAGGAGGTCCCACAAATCCTGGCCAACTCAGCCTGGAGATAAGCAACCTCCTCCTCAGCCCAGAGGTGCCTGCAGATGGGACAACACTGCATCCTCCAGAACATCTCCTGGAAGACTGCTGCTCCACAGCCACTGCACTGCACCACTCCAATCATGTCTTATTTCTGGCCCCTTAACTGTTTGCAATCCTTACTCTTTCCTCTGTTTTTTTTTCTCTCTCTCTCCTTACTTTCTGCCTGTGTGCCCTTTAAGCTCCTGATTATCCTGTTCTGAGAGAAGAATATCCTATATTTCTCAGTAGACCACTTACTTGCTCAGAGGCATACCTCCAGCAGCTAGAGGGGGCCGGAGAGCTACTATTGCCCTTCTAGGATGGTGGGTCTTTGGTGGTTCTGTGATCACTCACTTCCCGCTCCCAAACAGGAAGTTCCTGTTGTCAGTCAAATCCTGTGCCTATAAAAATAGAACTAGGTGGGGGTGGGGGTGAGGGTGAGGGAAGGAAGGCAATATAGTCCCAGTAGAGAAGTTCAGTCACACAGCAGTCCTTTCTCCTGGTGTCTTCTGCCTAGCTATTAGCAGAATCTTTCTAAGGCAGTCTTTAAATGTAGCTTCCTTCTACCTAAGCCGCTCCCCCTACTTACTAGATCTTTCCACAAGTAATTTAAACCTCACAGCTATTAAGTCCTTTCAATCACCTGAGATTTACACCTAGATAACTGTTCAGATACCCATTCAGTCAGTTAACTCAGACAAACACACACTTTTTTTTTTGTTTTGTTTGTTAGTTTTTTTTTACCCTAAATTAAAGGTCCAAGTACAAAAGTTCTTCTTTAGTCCCAGCAGAGAAGTCCAGTCACACAGCAGTCCTTTCTCCTGGTGTCTTCTGCCAAGCTATTTCTCTGTCTCTCTTTGACTTTCTGCAACCTTTGAAGAGGACTTGGGGGTCTGTCTCTTGGTGAGTATTCCCCAGTAGGAAGGAAAGCCCTGCTTCCTCAGTTGGCTTATCTGGTTGAGGAAAGAACAGTCTTAGTGAATGCCTCTTCTTTCAAGTTAGCTGGCAGGTATGTAAATATACAGTAGATGCTTGTGTGAGACTAGATAGTGAGTTTACTCTACAAGTCATGTATCTGTTCAAACTGTTTTATTTTCCTTTCCTGTAAATGAGTATATCCATTTGCTGTACATACCCTGTTTGTAATGTCCTGTAGCATTTAGTAGTAAAGATCTTTGTTTATAGTACCAGTGCTGAGCATCCTCATTACAAAGGTAATTTAAATATTTCTGCTGGGCAAAGTGAAAATCTTCTCTTTAAAATCTGCCATCCAAAGTGCATTCTACTGAATATTACTGTGTTTAAGTGCCTCAGCAGGGCACAGATATTCTCCTGATATAACCAAGTGGTGGCAGCAGAAGTGATTCAGACAAAGCTCCCTATAGGCTGATACAGCCCAAAGGAGTCTTTGTAGCAGAACCCATGGGGGTCTCCCCTCTGTGTGCCCTGGATCAAGGTGCCCTACAAACAAGAATGTCACCAAAGGGAGTCATAGCCACGGTGGCAAAACAGGACAGGGGCAAGCTACCTGACCAATCCTCAGAGGTGAAAGGAGGAAGGGAGAGAGAGAGAGAGAGAGAGAGAAATTCATAAGTTTAACCCCACAGTCTTGCTGATTTGTGGGAAGTGTAAGATGTCAGTTGGCACATATGTGCATTATTTCTGGGAATGCATAATGCTTCAACCATATTGAACTGCAGTGGCACAGGAACTGACTGAAATGGTGGGCAGACCCATCCCATGCACCCCAGTATCTCTTTTGTTTGGGATGGAAGACATGGGGGAAGAGGGCTGGAAACCTCACCATAGGTGGGTCAGGGAGTTGAAGGCACCGGCACGGCAATGTATCCAGAACACTTGGGTGTCTTATGTCACACCTACAATCACAGAATGGAAAGCCCTAGCACTGCAAGCCTTGTCCATGGAAAGACTGAAATATGAAAGGCTGGAATTAGCTGTTCTTGAGAACCTAGGATAAGTTCATGCCGGTTCCCTCCCAGTGGCCGAGGCCCTCATACTGCAGGAAGGGATGATATAGCTGATACAGTACCTGGTCAGATTTTGTGGTAGAAAGCTACAGCATACTAGTGTTGTTCGGATAGTGCTGCCGTGGATCCACCAGTGATCCAGTGGATGGCAACACTATTCAAGTGGGATCTGTCGTGGGATCCATCCGAATATGGAGGTTGGATCACGGGTCGGATCCTGCGTTATCTGGTGCCAGATGCAGGGATCCACTGCAGGATGCAGGGATCTAGTGTCAGATCCCTGAATCTAGCATTGGATCCCAGTGCCAGGTCTAGGGATCCGGTGTTGGATCTCTGGATCTGGTGCCGGATCCCTGGATCCGGCTGTTGGATAATGCGCGATCCGTCTAGGGATCTGACAGCTGGCTCCATGGGCAGATAGTGGTGGTATCTGGCAGATCCACTATCCTGCCGCAAAGGGCAGGTAGCTGGTGGATCCGGATTGGTCTGGATCTATCTGAGCACCACTACAGCATTCTGTACACCATGACTTTGCAAATGTATTTATTGCGGAAGTAGAATGAACTCATGTTACAGCACTCTGTAACTTCTTCAAGTTTTCTGTTTAATTTTTGTATTTTGGTTACTGGTGTCCTGTTAATTTATAATTATTTCTGTGTCCAAGTTTTAGACCCTGTGTAGTGTCTGGTCTGTGTGACATCTTTGTTATATATAAAAAAACCTCAATAAAAACATTATACAAAAAAAAGCCTTTCTGAGAGCATGGATATGCTTGTTTTTTTTTGGTTTCTGGAAGAGGTACAAAGCCATGGGTTTTATTTTCTAAACTACATGGCTTCGGAATCTTCTCGGCTAATCAGGATGCATTATTTTCTCTGCCTATTTTAAAATAACATGTTATTCAGCCTAGAGGTGAATAACAGGACAGTGCAATACATTTTATGTGACAATAGTATTCATCCATCCCATGGTATAAATATAATAATGTTGAAAAACATACAAACATATGAAAGGCCAACAAAAGAAGGCCCGAATGTTTATCAAGCGTGCTCGATGTGGAGATCATGCGTGCATGCTACTTGTTGCTCCATCCCCTTCCCTGTTACCCTAACCTTCTCCTTAAATCTGTCCCACCCTCTTTTAAACTCCCCAACTGTACTGTGATTTACTACCCCTTCTAGCAGTGCATTTCATCCTGCCACCACCCTTTCAGTTAAAAAGTGCCTTCTGGCCTCCTTCCTGTACTACCCCCCCCTCCCCACACACACACACACTCATTTGTAGTTGTGTCCACTGGTGTTTCTGTTCTCACTTTTACAAATGAAGTTCCCTATGTCAACCTTGTTGATGCATTTAAGGTATCTTAAGGTCTGGATTATATCCCCACTCTCTCTCTTCTCTCCTCCACTGAGAACATGTTCAGGTTCACCAGCCTCTGTTCATATGGGATATCCTGCTACCCCTGAAATTCAGGGGTTAAACTGAGGGGGAACGCACCGTAATGCAGTTTCACCTTCTCAGCTTGCCAGCACATTTCAGCTTCAACAAAGTTAACACAGTGGCCAGTCAGAAAAAGTAAAACACACACTAGTAACTTAGACTAATAGAGCTGTTATCTTCAGCCTTTGAAGCTTGTCACACTAAGTTACATAGAAACATAGAAGTTGACGGCAGATAAGGACCGCAAGGCCCATCCAGTCTGCCCATTTTTTCTACCTTATGAATGTGCCATAGGCCTGTACTCTGTCAATGGTCTATCTATTCATACTCATCTGTATTGTTCCCTTATGCCTAACTCATGCCTGTTTGAAGCCCACCACTTCCTGAGGTAGGCTGTTCCATGCATCCACCACCCTTTCTGTGAAAAAGAACTTCCTCACATTACCCCTTGATCAGTCTCCCTCTAATCTCATGCTGTGTCCTCTTCTCCTGCTATTTTTCTTATATTGAAACATGTTAGACTTTTTCACCTTGTTAATGCCCTTAAGATGTTTGAATGTTTCGATCATATCACCTGTCTCCCTCCATTGTTGTAGGGTATACATATTGAGCTCTGTTAATCTGTCTTCATATGTTTTCTGAGGCAGTCGCTGCACCATTTTGGTTGCCCTTCTCTGTACTGCCTCCATTTTGTTACCGTCCTTGTGCAGGTGCGGCCTCCAGTACTGCATGCAGTGCACCAGATGGGGCCTAACCAGTGCTCTTGTAAAGAGGGATTATTACATCCCTCTTACGACTTGGAATACCCCTACTAATACATCCCAACATCCATCTAGCCTTACGTACTGCTTTAGTGGTCTGCTTGGATGATTTCAGGTCATCTGTGATGATGATGATGAGGCCCAAGTCTCTTTCTTCCATTGTGATTGCAAGCAGCTCCCATCCCAACCTATAGGTGGCTTCAGGGTTTCTCTTCCCTATGTGCATGATTTTGCACTTCTTTGCGTTAAACCCCAGTTGCCACTCTTTCGACCATTTTGCCAGTTTATCCAGATTGCTTTCTGATTCTGCCCACCCCATCTGGATCATCTACTCTGTTGCAGATCTTGGTGTCATCTGCAAACAGACAAACCTAACCCTCCAGTCCATCTGCAATGTCACTGATGAAGATATTGAAGAGGACTGGCCCCAGGACTGATCTCTGAGGTACCCCACTTGTGACTTGCATCTCTTCTGACTGTATACCGTTTACCACCACTCTCTGTTTTCTGCCCGCCAACCAGTTTGCCACCCAGTTGACCAACTTCTGACCCACCCGAGCCTACCCAGTTTATTAATCAATCTTCTATGTGGAACAGTATCGAAAGCTTTGCTGAAGTCAAGGTAGGCGACATCAGCTGCACCCCCTTGGTCCACCACTCTGGTTACCCAGTCAAAGAAATCTATGAGATTAGTTTGACAGGACCTTCCTGTTGTAAACCCATGCTGTCTTGGATCCTGTGTTCCTATGGATTCCAGGAGTTGCACTATCCTTTCCTCAAGGAGTACCGCCATAATCTTGCCCACTACTGAGGTAAGACTGACTGGTCTATAGTTTCCTGCCTCCTCCCTGCTACCACTCTTGTGGAGAGGAATCACATGAGCCATTCTCCAGTCTTCTGGGATCCCTCCTGTGCTCAGAGACTCACTAAACAGTTCTGCTATTGGCTCTGCTAGTTTCACCCTTAGCTGCTTTAGTACCCTGAAATGTATGTCATCAGGTCCCATTGCCTTGTCCACCATGAGCTTAGCGAGCTCTTGTAGGACCCTTTCTTTTGTGAAGAGACTAGTGCACACCTCCCTCCCCCGTGTCCATGGTGCTGAGCTGTGGGCCCTGCCCTACCTTCTCCTCAGTAACTACTGAGCAGAAGTATCTATTTAGGATAGATACTTTTCCTTGGTCCTCCTCCACACACTCCCCCTTATCCCCTTTGATCTTAGCAATACCCCCTCTGGACTTTCTCCTTTCACTAGTGTATCTTTAGAAAGTCTTGTCACCTTCTTTTACTGTTCGTGCTAGAGATTCCTCAAGTTTGGGCCTTCGCCTGCCTTACTGCCTTCTCTGCTTCCCTTAGGGAAGTTTGGTATGCCTCCCTATCTTCGTCCCACTGCATTCTCTTATCTTTTCTGAAAGCCAGCCTTTTGGCTCTGACCTTTTCTGCTATTGTTTTTGAGAACCAAAGTGGTTTCCTTCTTCTTTTGCTTTTCTCTCTAACACAATGGGATGTAGTTTCAAGTATTGCATCCTTAATGCTCGCCCACTTTGCCTGTACCCCCTAACCTGTATTTCTTCTTGCCAGGGCTAGCTTAACTCTGTTGGCCATCTTATCAAGGTCATCTCCTCTGAAGTCCCATATTTTTGCTTTGGAATGGGATGATTTAGCTCTAGTGGCCAAATTGAACCATACCATGTGATGGTCACTGTGACGTAGACAGCCAGTTCTGAGTGCTGTCTCATATTTTTTTATATAAAATGTATGACTGGCTGTCTCTGCTGGAAAATCTGATGCTCTAGGAGTGACCTTCCCCCCCCCCAGTTTTCAGCTGACAGATGCAAGCTAAGAGAAATGCTGACAGCCTGTGAGTTCACACACACTCAGTTTTTAGAGACAATGTGTTACATGGAAGGCTTTAATCAAGGATCCAGTTTCTCTGAGTTAATTACAGGCTTGTTTAAGTTAATTTTGTTAAGAGGGAAATCATAAAAAAAGGTTTATGATGTTGAAGAGAAAATCCAGGTTATTACACAGGGGTGCGAGGTTGTAAATGCTTATATGAAGCCTGTGTGAGGAGGATGCAGCATGGATCAAAGGAGATGTCATTTGACATATGAGTCATACTGAAGGATTGCAAAATTGATACTTTAAAAAGACTACTTTTTTTTTTAATAGATATATTTTTAAATATAATCTGACAGAGGAGTGGCTAGCTGACCTCACCAAAAAGGGGTTGGCCAATACAGTTGTTTAAGGAATAATTCTGTTTTACAGAGATGCATTTTGCCTAGACTCTGACCAAGCAAGATTGGTGAGCACTTAAGCAAGTATTTTGAGACTAAGTACTGAAGTAGGAATTTGCACTGCTTAAACTTTGTTTCTTTTAAAAGATTTGTATGTCTTTTGATATGAGTTCTGTATTTTGTGTTTTACATATTTTTAACTATTTTAGTAACATTCTTTTTAGAACTTACTTGGTCTGACTTTAACTTCTTTTTTAGTTGTAAGAAAAGTATATGGTTATTGCAGATACTAAACATAAACTTGAATGGTGGTACCAAACTGGAAAGAGAAGCGTTTTAAATCTGAGGTCTTTATTAAAGTTTTAAAGGGTTCATCTCTGTACACCTGGTTAGGTGCCCATAGGCAAAAACATATGGCCCCCCAAAGACAGATATATCTGAGCCTGTGCATTGGGTATGCTAACAAGAGGTTAACAGTTTGAATCCCTCCAGAACTGAAACCAAAGGCTGATCCGAACTCACAAAGACAGACAAGAGGGTTACCATGTCTGTTAAACTGTTCACAAGACTGTGCTCAGAGGTTGGCACTTTGGGAATAGAGGGCCTGACCTGCTGAGTGGGTTTGTGACAGATTGGTTGCCAGCGGTGGCATAATTTTGGTATCACAAGCTTTATTGTTCTGTGTCAGCTGAGACCATAAGCTCTCTTGCAAAGAAAAAAAAAGGCAGAGTTTTATTTTAATAAGGAAACAGAATTATATATCCCTTGGCATACAGTTGAGTTCCTACCCATTTAATTTTTTTTCTCTAATGCAGTCAGAGTAGCCATAGTCAGGGAAGAAGAAGATGGCTTCCGACTACAGCAGGCACACTGTAGATTACTTGAAGCACTTGTGCAGGGACGGGGAGTTCCGTTCGAGGTGACAGCCAAAAAGCAGAACCTCATAGAGGCCCTGATGGTAGCAGATACCCAGAGCAGTGAGTCACCAATCGTGACTGAAAAGGACAGCAGGGCCACTGTCAGTGAAGGGCCACAGCAGCATGGGAAGGTCACCAGTATCCTGAATCCAGAGGTACTCAAACTGCAAATTGAGTTGCGCAGGATGGAACTGGAGGCAGAACGACAACAGAGGGAGGCAGACCGTGAGGAGCGTGAGCACCAGCGAGCTGCAGAGGAGAAGAGAGAGTGAGAATGCAGAGAGGCAGAGGAGAGGAGAGAGGAGCGCCAGTGGCAACACGAACTGGAGAAGCTACGACTCCAACTAACGGCACCAGGGCAGGTAAGTGACTTGGGTTTAACTGGGACTGCAGGACTCGGTTACAAATTAAACTCTAAATTAATAGCTGAGTTTAAGGAAGCGGAGGATATGGACACCTTTTTAAATTCTTTTGAAAAAGTTTGTATTCAAGCTAAAATTCCAAGACAGTTCTGGAGCTTCCAGCTATCCCCGCTACTTACCAGGAAAGCTCGGGATGCATTGGGTCAAATGAACAATGAGGACAGTGATGATTACAGCAAGTTAAAAGCTGCGCTGTTAAAAAACTTTGAATTAACTGCTGAATCATACAGAGCTAAATTCTGTAAGCTCAGGAGAAGCCCTGATATGAGTTATGAAGAGCTAGCCATGAAACAATGTCAGTTTTTAAAACGTTGGTGGGAAGGAATTGAGGCAACCTCTGTTGATAAAACTGAAAATGTGATTTTATTAGAACAGTTTTATTGGACAGGCCTAGCAGAGCTAAAAACCTGGCTAGAGGACCAAGATCCAAAAACAGTGCAAGAGGCTGCTGAACTCTCAGACCGCTATGCCAAGAGCAGACCTGCTCTGAGAGTGAATGGGGCGGGCGTGGCAGTGCAGAAAGGGAGAAGCGCGCCTTCAGGGCAGCTAAAACCCTCACTGCCTCCACCAAAACCAGTTAGCCCCAGGTTTCAACGAAAAAATTTATCTGAAGTAAGAAATGCATGTTGGCTCTGAAAGGAAACTGGGCATATTGCCAGACAGTGCCCCAAAAAGGCGAGCCAAAATACACAACAGGGTGCTAGAAAAGAAGTGGATTGTTTGTGTGTCCCTGAGAGCATGCCAGTGAACATGAGGGAACACGTGCACCCAGTCATAGTAAATGGTGTACAGACACAGGGGTTAAGGGACACAGAGGCATCCCTGACATTGGTAAAGGGGGATCTAGTACTGCCTGGTCAGCTTATACCCAATAAATACATAACTGTACAGGACTTTACTGGTGAAGAGAAAACATTGTCACTCGCTAGTGTTTTCCTGGACTGGGGTGAAACAGGGGGAACTGTGCAACAGGTGGCTGTAGCCAACACATTAGCAGTGGATGTGATTCTGGGTAACAATCTCCAGCAGGGGATGGTATGTGCAGTTACTTGTAGCCAAGCAGCAAGGGAACATAGTTGTTCCCTGAACCCTACAGAAACCAGTGTGGAAACCACTGAGAGGCTGGTTCCCCAGCCTGTGTCTCCAGATGGGGAGACTAATAAAAAGGGGGTAGAAATTTCCCCAGTAGCAAGTGACTACACAGCTATGGAAGGTTATTCCAAAGAGGGAGGGGTGACCCATTGTCAGAGGGTTGGGATTGACAGTGATCCTGAGGGCCCTGACGCTAGTACTAGGGACCCTAGTTTAGCGACTGAAGGGGACCCATCCCATGCCTTGGGACTGTGTTAGGGGTTTGCAGCTGCTCAGAAGAGTGACCCTAATGTAGAGAAGCTGAGGACTTGGGCAGACTCGGAGGTCACACAGGGAGGTGATAGCAGACATAACGTTTATTGGGAAAATGGACTTATGTATTCACAGGCAGTACAGACAGAGGGAGGGATGCTAGGCAGGCAGCTTGTCGTTCCCCAGGGGTATCGTGAGCAGTTGCTCAAAATTCCACATGATATTCCTTGTCTGGTCATCTGAGAATTGTGCGCTCTACGCAGCGGTTGGCTCAGAATTTATATTGGCCTAACTTCACCTAGCAGGTGAAGGAGTATTGCAGGTCTTGTCACCGGTGCCAAGAAATAGGGAAGGCGGGCAAGAAAACCCAAGCTGCTCTGATCCCCTTGCCCATAGTGGAGGAGCCATTCCAGAGGGTGGGAATGGATATTGTGGGGCCTTTAAATACCCTCAGCTCCTCAGGGAAGAGATTCATCCTGACTGTGGTGGATTATGCCACCCAGTACCCAGAGGCAGTTGCCCTACCCTCTCTGAGGACAGACAAAGTGGCAGATGCCTTACTTGGGATTTTCTCCCATGTTGGGTTTCTGCAGGAGGTAATCACTGATCGAGGGGGTTCCTTCATGTTGGACCTGAAGAAATGTTTATGGGAGAAGTGTGGGGTGGTGCAGAGATGCACGACACCGTATCACCCACAAGCCAATGGGCTTGTGGAACGATTCAATAGTACCCTAAAGTCAATGCTCTGGGCGTTTGCTGAACAGCATGGGAGGGACTGGGAGAAATACCTTCTACACCTGTTGTTTGCATACAGGGAGGTGCACCAAGAGTCGACAGGATTTTCCCCCTTCGAACTCTTATATGGACGCTGGGTACGTGGGCCCCTAGACTTGATCTGAGAGGACTGGGAAGGCTAGCACGCCACCCAGGGAACTCCCTTTGTGGATTACTTCCTTAGGTTTAGGGAAAGGCTGAAGGAGCTTATGGGGACAGCCCAGAGCAACCTGACAGCTGCCCAACAGAAACAAAAGGTGTGGTATGACCACAGAGCCAGAGCTCACTCGTACATGGTGGGTCAGGAAGTCATGGTCCTTATTGTGGTCTGGAAAGACAAGCTGCAAGCTGAGTGGGCAGGACCGTACAAAGTGGTTAGAAAGGTAAATGACATGAACTACATTGTGGAGTTACCTGACCATAGACAGATTGAAAGGATGTACCATGTCTACATGATGAAGCCATATGCAAATAGGGATGACATGGTGTTTGCAGTGTGTAGTCATGGGGAGAGACGGACGACAGAGACCCCCTTCTGGATTTGCTGGAGGAAAGTAAGTGGGAGTCCTCTGTGGAGGCAGTAAAATTGTCTCCCGAGCTGGCCCCCAACCAGGTTCAGAAAGTAAGGCAGGTTTTAGCAGACTTTGCCCCCTTGTTTAGCGCCAAGCCTTGTCTAACCCCCTTAGTGACACACGTTATGGAGACAGGGACACAGACGCCCATATGGCAGATAGCATATCGGGTGTCAGAGGCTGTTCAAAAGGACATTAGGAGGGAAGTGGAGGAGATGCTGGATTTAGGGGTAATCCAGAGATCCCACAGCCCCTGGGCCTCACCCGTAGTCCTTGTGCCCAAGCCAGATGGCTCAACTTGTTTCTGTGTGGACTATCATGGACTGAATGCAGTCGTGAAGTCCGACACCCACCCGATGCCCCGGACGGATGAACTCCTGGACAAGTTGGGAGGGGAGACCTACCTTTCGACTATTGACCTGACCAAAGGGTATTGGCAGGAAGAATTGACAGACAGAGCTAGGGAGAGGTCGGCCTTCATCACTCCGATAGGCTTTTTTGAGTTTAAAGTAATGCCTTTCAGAATGAAGAATGCCCCAGCCACTTTCCAGAGGTTGGTGAATCAGGTGTTAAATGGTACTGAGGAGTACGCCGTGGCATACCTGGATGACACTGCCATCTTTAGTACCAGCTGGGAGGAACACCTATCCCACCTTAGGGAAGTGCTGGACAGGATACAGAGGGCCGGGCTCACTGTCAAAGCCGAGAAGTGCCAGGTAGCCATGGGGGAAGTGGCATACCTCCAGCATGTGGTAGGCCGGGGACAGCTCCCTCCTAACCAAATAAAGATAGAGGTGATTCAGGCATGGCCCAGACCAGAAACCCAGAAGCAGGTCAATAGCTTTCTAGGGACAGCAGGGTACTACAGGAAATTTGTACCCAATTACAGTGCCCCAACTGCTCCCCTATCTGACCTGACAAAGAAAAAGATGACAAAGAAAATTACCTAGGGCCCAGCCTGTGAGGAAGCCTTTACCAAACTGAAGGAGGCACTGTGCAGTGCTCCTGTTTTGACAAGTCCTGACTATAGCAAAACCTTTATAGTTCAGACAAAGGCCTCAGACATAGGTATTGGGGCAGTACTCAGCCAGAAGTCCAGCCAAGGGACAGATCACCCAGTAGTGTACCTGAGCAGGAAGCTTCTTCCCAGGGAGCAAACGTACTCCATGGTGGAAAAGGAGTGTCTTGCCATAGTGTGGGCCGTAAAGAAATTAGAGCCATACTTCTATGGGCAGCATTTTATGGTGCAGACTGACCACAACCCCCTGGTTTGGCTGATGCAGATGGGAAAGAACAATGGCAGATTACTAAGATGGAGTCTTGCTTTACAAGGGTATGATCTAAAAATTGTACATAGGGCTGGAGCTAAGAATCAGAACTCAGATGGACTGTCTAGGGTCTATGAGGAGTGAACTGATTTGGGAAGCTCATCCCATGTAGGGGATAGATCCCCCCAAATTCAGTCTAGGTGGGGAGGAGTGTGACGTAGACAGTCAGTTCTGAGTGCTGTATCATTTTTTTTTATATAAATTGTATGACTGACTGTCTCTGCTGGGAGATATGATGCTCTAGGAGTGAACATCAACCCCCCCCCAGTTTTCAGCTGACAAATGCAAGCTAAGAAAAATGCTGACAGCCTGTGAGTTCACACACACTCAATTTTTAGAGACAATGTGTTACATGGAAGACTTTAATCAAGGATCCAGTTTCTCTGAGTTAATTGCAGACTTGTTTAAGTTAATTTTGTTAAGAGGGAGATCATAAAAAAAAAGATTTATGACATTGAAGAGAAAATCCAGGTTGTTACACAGGGGTGCGAGGTTGTAAATGCTCATATGAAGCCTGTGTGAGGAGGATGCAGCATGGATCAAAGGAGATGTCATTTGAAACATGAGTCATGCTGAAGGATTGCAAAATTGATACTTTAAAAAGACTACTGTTTTTTTTTATTAGATATATTTTTAAATATAATCTGATACAGCTGACCTCACCAAAAAGGGGTTGGCCAATACAGTTGTTTAAGGAATAATTCTGTTTTACAGAGACACTTTTTTGCCTAGACTCTGACCAAGCAAGATTGGTGAGCACTTAAGCAAGTATTTAGAGACTAAGTACTGAAGTAGGAATTTGCACTGTTTAATAAACCTTGTTTCTTTTAAAAGATTTGTATGTCTTTTGATATGAGTTCTGTATTTTGTGTTTCACATATTTTTAACTATTTTAGTAAAATTATTTTTAGAACTTACTTGGTTTGTCTTTGACTTCTTTTTTAGTTGTGAGAAAAGTATATGGTTATTGCAGATACTAAACATAAGCTTGAATGGTGGTACCAAACTGGAAAGAGAAGCGTTTTAAATCTGAGGTCTTTATTAAAGTTTTAAAAGGTTCATCTCTGTACACCTGGTTAGGTGCCCATAGGCAAAAATATCTGGCCTCCCCGAAGACAGATATATCTGAGCCTGTGCATTGGGTATGCTAACAAGAGGTTAACAGTTTGAATCCCTCCAGAACTTGAGACCAAAGGTTGATCCGAACTCACAAAGACAGACAAGAGGGTTACCTTGTCTGTTACACTGTTCACAAGACTGCGCTCAGAGGTTGGCACTTTGGGAGTAGAGGGCCTGACCTGCTGAGTGGGTTTGTGACAGTCACTGGCCCCTAGGTGACCACCTACCTGGAGATCTGTGATCCTTTTCCCGTTAGTCAGTGCTAGATTTAGGATAGCCCTGTTTCTTGAGGGTTGTTGTACCAGTTGTTTGAGGCCCTCCCCTGCAGGGAATCTACTATGTGTCTCTTTCTGGTGGATGTTCCTGCTAGTATTGACCAATCTGTATCTGGCATGTTGAAGTCTCCCATTATCAGAATCTTCCCTTTAGCTGTCATGTTTTGTATATCTTCTAACAGTAATGTGTCTGTGTCCTCCCCCTGGTCTGGAGGCCTGTAGACAACCTCAGTTCATATGGCTGTCCCACTTTTACTGTTTCCAGGGTGACCCACAGTTCTTCTGACTCCTTATGTGTATTCTGAATTTCTGTAGGTTTGATATTTTCATTGACATAAAGGGCCACTCCCCCTCACCCTTTTGGCACCTCAGTCTCTTCTGAACAGTACATAGCCAGGTACTGAAGTCTCCCAAGTGTGGTTACTGGTAAACCATGTCTTGCTAATGGCTGCTATGTCCAGTTTATCCTCTGTCATTATTGCCTGCAGGTCTGGGATCTTGTTTCCCAGATTGTGAGCATTTGTGTATATGATTTTCCATTGGTCAGATTTCGGTGTGTTAATTGTTGGGCGAGGTCTGGCATTTCCCCTGCGCATCGTATGGGGAGCCGGACCTTTTATATAGTCTTAGGACAGAATGGGACAACAAGCAATGAAACTATGCACTGGATTACACATATATGTGGCTAGATATCATAAATGTATGTGCCCAACAAACTTGTTCAAACGATAGATTTTCTATGTTAAAATGTATATATTCAAACACCATGTATTGTTTTCTTTTTCCCTCTAGGTAAATGTAACTAATTTCAGGTCGCCCCTGAAAAAGGGTCTGTCAAGGTCTCAGTGGGCCTACCCAGTTACCCAAATTTAAATAAATAAATTTTTACTTACCTGGTGATGCAAATGAACTACAAACATGCTGAACTCCTGTTTGATCACTAGCTGAGGAGGAAGGGGTGTTCTTCCCATTGGATGTATCGAGTGCTGCACCCCTCTCCCTATTTGCTAGTTTAAATATTCTGCAAAGACATCAAACTTCTGCCTCAATGCACTGACTCCCTCCTTAGTCAGATGAAGTCCATTGAATTTAAAGAACTTTTGCTCTCAAAATTGTTGCCAGTTACCTACAAATTTGTGTCCTTTTTCCTGGCACCAGCCCTTGAGCCAAATGTTTAGCTCCTCTATCTCCCCTTCTCTGACCTTTCGTCCATCTGCCCCCTCATCCAGACTGGCAGGATCTCAGAGAAGAAGATGCCAGATGAAATGGATGACAGTTTGTCTCCCAGTCTGGTCAGGTGTTCCTTGTTCTCCACAACTGACTGGCTGGCGAGGTCGTTAGTCCCCATGTGTACCAGGACATCGATATTTTCTCCTGCTTCCTGCACGATTTTAGCAATGCAGTCAGTGTCTCTCCATGCTGATGTATCTGGGAGACATCTGACCATTACCCCTGGCTGGAGGTAGGTATCTACTCCCCGAATCATGGAGTCTCCTATGATCAGAAGTGTTTTGGATTTCCTCAGATTTAATTCTCAGATTTACAAATACCTTTGAGCACAGGACAGCTCATTTACAAAGATTCCACATCAAAGGGTGGGAGGGTAGAACAAATAGACAAAGGATGGCATAATGAACATTTTCAAATAACAACTAAAACAGCATAGTACCAGAATTGTTCAAGTTCAAGTTCACGTTTATTGCAGGAAAGACTCCATTGAGCAAGCTCATTCACAAGGAGGTCCTGAGTCATATGCATACACAATACATAATTACATAGATAGGAGATACACAATGTAGGACAATAGGTGGAGAATTATATACATTTAGGAGGTATATACAATGGACATTCTCATACTATAATGCTGTACATTTCAGAGTTAGCCTAGTCCTATGTTATGTATCACTTTTCAGTTTATACCATAGAGGGCCAGTGGATACTTGGGGAGCTGATTAGGCGTTGAGATCTAGTTGCATCTACATATGTCTTTTATTTTAGAGATTGCTAATGTTTTGAAGGAATTAGTTGATACAGTACTGGTTAGCTTCAGCATGGTTTGGAGTTGATTCCAAATATTTGGTAGAGTGTATGAGACAGCCCTTTGTCCGGCTGCAGTTCGTGTCCTGGGAATATCTAGTAGGACAAGGTTGGATTTCCTTAAGGAGTAGGCGCTGTGCGAGATATTTGTAAGTGTCGTCAGATATGCTGGCAGTTTGTGAAGTAACAGTTTGAGGGTCCACATACCAGCATGGAGGAGATGTCTGGTGGTCAGAGATGACTAACCAACTGCTGTATAAAGATCACAGTGGTGGGTGCTATATGCCGAGTTGGTAATGAAGCAAAGAGCACGGTGATATAGTACGTCTAGTTTTGATAGGCTCAGGGTTGGGGAGGATACGTAGATAATGTCTCCGTAGTCTAGCAGGGGAAGGAAAGTTGCTTGGACCAGTCTTTTACGGATTGTGAGAGAAATGAGGGTCCTATTTCTGTAGAAGAAACCCAGACGTGTTTTAATCTCTTTAAAAGATCCTCGATGTGGTCATGGAAGGAGAGCTTATTGTCTATCCACATACCTAGGTATTTGAATTTGTCTACGACTTCCAAGGGTTCACCTAGAGAGGTTACCATGAAGTTTTTAGTTGTGAAAGGTAGGGGATCAGCCACGGCAAGTCTCGAGAAAATCATAGTTTTAGTTTTTTTGGCATTGATAAGGTTGCTTTCTAGCTGACAGAAGTCAGCTTGGAGCGTTTCCCTGACTTTAGATAAGGACGAGTCTGAATTGTACATACATTCTCAGATAAACATTATAACACAAATGCAAAAAAAAAAAATAATGGGCGGAACGGAGGTAAGGGCAGGAGATTAGGGGGGTGGGGACAGATGAGGAGGGTAGCAGCCCAAATGAAAAATGCATGGAAAGGGAAGGGGTGAGAGTAGGGAGAGTAGCAGGAAGGATAAGAAGACATGAGACAAAGGAGATATGACAGAGATGGTGGCCAGGAGGGCAAGAGTGAGGACTGCTAGGTTCTCAAGTGGGCAAAGTTGATCTTAAGTTAGGCAGTCACATGTGCTCTGTAGCAGGATGCGTTGATGCAGAAGGCGTTTAAACATGAACATCCCAGTTAGGCTTGCTAGATCGAGGCCAAGGCCATTTAACCAGATGGGGCTCTGTAAAGGAAAGACCATTGACACTGTGTAGTTCGGAACCTAGGTACAAGTAGAAGCTCAGAGTCCGAGGTCCGGGTATGACAGACCTTGAAGGATCTGGGTAGAAGGTGAAAGATTCCAGTAGGTAGGTCTTCAGAGAGCGCTTTCTTTGCTAGTATACATGAGTGATACTTGATCCATCCTTGCAGGTAGAGCCAGCCAGTTGCTGCGTAGAGCTCACAGGTGTGAGGTGGTCTGAGTTTGTGATGAGCCTACAGGCTTTAAGTGTTATGTTAAGCCTTTTAATGCCATGGTGGTGGCTGCTCCATATATTGCCAGGCCATAGTCAATGGCGGATACTACTGAACTGATGACAGCAATTTGCAGACTTGGCAGTGGTCTCAATGTGGGATACATAGGAGAGACAGCTATCTAAGGTTACTCCAAGATATTTGAATTGCTGAACTGGTTCAAGAGGGGCTCCAAGGTTATTTTTTGCTAACATAACATGTGGTCTGTGCTTATGTCGGGGGGAGGAAACCAGCAGAAGCTTAGTTTTTTTGTAGTTTAAGACAAGTTTGTGCCTATGGGACCATTTTTCGACTTCTAGGAAACCAGTTTGAAGGCTGACCTCGAGAGCAGTGGGATCAGTGTTTGTGTAGATGACAACAGCATCAGCATAAAGGAGTGTCCTGAGTTGACAGGAATGGGGCAGGTTGTTTAGGAAGATACTAAACAGGAGAGGTCCAAGGATGGACCCCTGTGGGACACCAGATCGGACAGATTGTAATTCGGAGACAATATTGGATATTTTCACCCGCTGCAACCTATCAGCAAGGTAGATTCCAAACCATTTAAGTGTGTTTTGTGAGACACCAACTGGGGCTAGTTGAGTAAGAAGCAGGTTGTGATTCACGGTGTCAAGGACTTTCGTGAGGTCGATAAATGTAGCACCAAGAAGCTTGTTATTGTCGAAAGACTGATGGATGTAGCTGGTAAATTCCAGCAAAGCTGTGGTGGTGCTATGTTTTTTCCTGAAGCTGTATTGCTGAGGGCATTGCAGGTCATACTTTTCAAGGTATTCAACCATTTAATTGGAAACTATCCGTTCAAGGACTCTTTTAACAGCGGGGGAAGTATTAATATCGGCCTGTAGTTAGAGTGCAGTGTAAGATCCACGGATTTATGTACAGGAGTGACCAGTGCCGATTTCCACACTTCTGGGAATTGTGAAAGGGAAAGTGATAAGTTTAGAATCTTGGTGACTGTCCTTTTTTGCTTTTTTTTTGTTTTGGTCCCTGTTTTGGGCGAGTTTTGTTGCGCTAGCTCCAATGCTGCAGTGTTCTCTGCCCCTTTGTTTGATTTCGGAGATAGAGGCAGATACCTGTTTGTAGCTTTTATATGGTTTGTGGAGGTGATACGCTGGAAAGCATTGAGTGATGGGTTAACCCATACAAGTGCTAATTTAACCCATACAAGTGCTAATTACGTGTGACAGCTTCAAAGGCTGAAGATAACAGCTGTATCAGTTTAACGTCATTGGTGTGTGTTAAGGTAATCTCTTCTGATCTGATTTAAGTAAATATTGAAGTTAATCACACAGTTATTCATCAATCAGAATTGTTTTTGTGGGGGAGTTGAAATATTTTGTTTTATGCAAATGTCAGCAACTTGGAAAGTCAGGTGAATTGGGTGGCATGTACTTGTTTCTGAAAGGATCCGCATATTAAGACAACTGTCCAAAACAGCTTATTTTTAAAGAAATAACCGGAAGACATTTTGGTGACCCATCATTTTGCAGTTGGATATATTAACTGTTCATACACAGTTTGTTTAAAATCAGTATCTTTTACATTACAGAAGGCTTGGTATACCCTCACATATTGCTACATTACCTTTCTATGTTGTAAAATGATAGATTGTACTGAAAAAAATGCATTTCACATTTTAAGAAGGAAAACACACAAACATGTAATATTATAATTGGAGTTGTTTAAAATAATATAAATAGTATAATTACATGTATACATGAACTCATCTTTTAAATATTATAATTATTTTAGTTGCACATATGAGCACAAGGAACCTGCTTAAAACCCTTTGGAAAATGTGGTAATGTGGGGTTTTCATATTTCTGTTTTTCATAACATGATTTCTATATAGAGTTTCTGTCAATGTCTGCCAATTAATTCACAATGCAAGGTTTATAAGATAGTAGATGCTTCAATGAAAAACTAAGTTACAGTAATTTGGTGAAGTGTGTGGATGTGTGCACACATAGCTGCCTGCTCAGATCTTCTTTACCACACTTTCCTGATCTTCAAAAGTAAAAGTACACGAATGAATTAATCAATGTCAACCTCTTGGTAGGTTGGTATATGGCTAGGGATGGATGGATGGAGGGAGGGAGGGAGGTAGACAGACAGACTGACTGACTGACAGACAGGCAGTCAGATACATAGACATCCTTGAAAATAAGAGGCAGTTAAAGCAGCAGTACAATGAAATTGGGTGAAACTTTGACCCTTCATTTTTTTTCACTACAAAAGATGACAACAATCTTTCAGTTTTAATTCGGGGGAAATGTTATCCTTCCACCAACAGATGAGTTTTTATAAATGTTTCAGTTTTTTTTTTTATTGTGTGTGTGTTTTTGGTGGGTGGTGCAATATATATGTATATAGCCAGAGGTTAGAGTAATGAGCTGTGAGTGAGCTTGGTATATCCAGCAGACCTGGATTTAATTCCCACAACCTCCTCTTGCATACTGTGTGACTCTGAGCAAGTCATTTTACTTCCCCTGTGTCCCCGGTCACCCTGAAAAGAGGCATGTGGGCCTAGGGCTAGTGGGCATTATCCGGTTAATACAGAAAAAATGACTGCCTTGTACATTGCAAACCTGGTAAGGATTAGGATCGAGAAAACAGAAAGAAAAGAAAACTCACAAAGCACAGCTTAGGAGGTACCTAAACGTAGTTTTGATAGGTATGCTAATATTTTTTTTTTTTATGACTTGTAGCTGAAACTAACTTTTTGGTAAAAAAACACAGTTTTCCTTGTACTGTGGTTGTAAGGTGGAGGAACAGTGCAGTTAGGTAGTGGGAACAACCAAGGTGAACAATCAGATCCTAGGATGGCACCCCCCCCCAAAAAAAAAAAACATCAACTTGAAAACCATGCATGCTGTCAGTGGCATATGTATGCAACTAATCAGCTGGTATGTGGTTAATTTTTTAACTATAACTTGAAGCAGCTGCAGGTATATTTTATTTATTTGTTATTCCTTTTGGTAATCAGGTAAGGTCCACTAGGCACAGGTGCCTGTTTTCAGGGGAAACCTGGTAGTACTGGTGTGATTAAGTGACTTGCTCAGAGTCACACAGTATGCAAGTGGAGGTTGTGGGAATCCAACCCATGTTCACTGGCTGCACGAAGGTGATTCATAGCTCATTAATCTGTGTCAAACTGTGGCAAACATTTCTTGCAATTTATTTTTTGTTTAATGTTTAGATGTTTAATTTTACTTTATGACTTTAGTTAAATAGTTTTTCAATGGTTAAAAAAGTTTAATTATATTTCTTTTAGTAGTTTTTAATAAAATGTGATATACGATGTCACCATGCCCCCTTTTTTGGGTTACTAATATTGTTGCGCTACGTGTGACGTGCAATGCACACTTTGAGACCTTTCCCAGGACCTAGAGTTCCACCTCCTCTGAAATCTCAATTTAACCCCTGCCCTGAATCATCTTGGTAGCCCTCCTCTACACTGCCTCAGTCTGGTTTATGTGTTTCTTAAGGTAGAGGCTCCAGTATTGCACACAGTAGTACAGATGCAGGTGTATCATGGACCTATACAGAGGTGGGATGACCTCTTTTCTCCCACTGGAGAACTCCCTTGATATGCAACACAGCATCCTGTTCACTTTGCTGCTGTCTTTTTGCACTGCATTGACAGTTTTAGGTTGCTATCTGCAGGTCTTTAACCTCCTCCAAGACTATGACCCCCCCTCGAGACTGTACTCGACCCTGGGATTCTTACGCCCTATGTGCGTTACCTTACACTTTTTATCATTGACCACCAATTGCCCAATTCCAGACCACTTTCCTACCTTGTTAGGTCCTCCGTTAGATCCCTTATGCCCTCTCAGTGTCCACTCTCCCACAGAGTCTGGTGTCATTCAAGAAAAGACATATCTTGCCATCGATGCTATCCCTATTATCGCTGATGAACACATTAAACAGGATTGGATTCAGCACTGATCTCTGGGAGACCGTGCAAGAAACACCTTTTATCCTGGATTGCACCCCCCCACCACCTGCTGCATTTAACCCCTAGCCAGTTTGCCACTCACCTGATTAGTTTCTTCCCTGTCTCCTAGCTGCCAGTTTTTTGATCAGCCTCTTGTGGAGGACTGAGTCAAAGGCCTTGCTGAAGTCTGGGTATAGTATGTCCACTGCTTGGCCCTTGTCTACTGCCCTAGTGATCTAGTCAAAGAAGCTAATTAAATCTGTTTGGCATGACTTCCCTACCATGAACCTGTGCTGCCTGCTATCCTGGAGCCTGTTTGCCTCAAGGAATTCAACCAACTTTTCCTTTCGGTTGGTCTCCATCAGCTTGCCAACAATTGATGTCAAGCTGACTGGTCTGTAGTTCCCCGGTTTGACCCTAAATTCATTTTTGTCCAGGGGCACTACATCTGATGCCCTCCACTCATGCAGCAGCAGAACCACTGCTGTGTCTAGCAAGTAGTTGAACAGGCCAGCCGAGGCACTGCAAGGACTGCTGTCTCTAGCCCTCCTCAGGTGCATGCTGTCCGTCCCTGAGGCTTTTCTTTCCTGAGGGCCTTGAGACCTTTGAGGACTCTGTCCTCTACTATTGCTTCCTCCCTCACCTCAAATGCCCCTTCCCTATTTTTCCCTCTGATAGTGACCCATCCTTCTCCTTAGTGAAGACTGAGCAGAAATATTCATTCATTACTTCTGTCTTCTCCCTGTTTTCCTCCATCCGCTCAGTCACCCTTCTCAGCGTCATTATTTCTCTTGTTTTTTCCAACACCGGATGTATTGGAAGGTCTTGCCACCCTCTTTGACCCCCTCAGCTATTCTTAGTTTCATCTCAGCCATGGCTTGCTTTACCACCCTTCAAGTTGATTTAAGCTGCCATATTCTCTTCCTTCTGGATCTTCTTGTATTGCCTGTAAAAAATACCTTTTCTTCATCACTGCTCTGCCCATCTTCTCTGTAAACCACAGCGGCTTCCTCCTCTTGCTCCTTTTGTCCTTTTGCTTAAGGCAGGTCATGGTGACTGCCTGAAGCTCCTTCCTAATTACTGCCCCTGTATTTCCCACACCCATATCCTCCCTTAGTTCTCTCTGTCTTTCCCTTAGCATCACCCATGCATACAAAAACTGCCATTTGGAAGTCAAGAATACATATTTCCGTCTTCAGCACTTCACGTCCAATGTCCACCTGAAACCACACAGACTGGTAATCACTCACTCCCAGGGGCTCAGCAGCCCTGATGCTTTTGACATAATTGCTATTTGTCAGAACTAGGTCCAGGATGGCTTGATCCCTTGTTGGCTTCATCACCACTGTGTCAGAAAACCATCCTAGAATGAATCTAGGATTGATTGGCTCCTGCTGGCCTGTGGGATGGTCCAGTCCATATCAGGCATTTTAAAATCTCCCCCTACTACCACTTCTCCCCCCTCCGCAGCCTTTCTTATTGCATTCCACAGCTGTCTGTCTGTGGTTTTGTCCTGACTTGGTGGTCGGTACACTACCTCTACCCTTATTTTCTTCCGCACATGACTGCAGCTGTACCTATAGTATCTCTGTACCTCCCCTTGTCCTCCCTTGTGACCTTCATCCCCTCCCTAGCATAGATTACCACCCTGCCACCCCAATCCTTTGTTCTGTCCTTCCTAAAGAGGGCGTATCCAGGAGCAGACAGACTCCAGTCATGTTTCGGGGTTGGCAAGGTCTCGGTGATCACCACCAGATCTGCTCAGACTTCCATCATCATGGCCTAGAGGTCAAACTTCTGGTGCTCATGGATATCACTCTCCACATCCATTGTTTCCCTCTCCTCTCTCCCTTTCTGGTCCCCCCTCCTTCCTCTGATTGCCCTAGTAGCTCCTCCCCCTTGTCTTTTTTCTCTCCACCATCTTTCCTATTCCTCCCCCACTGTGTTCGCCCTTCCACTCCCCCTCCCCCCCTTTTCTTTTTAGTTATTGTCCCCTCCACTTGGGGGAGGCCTTCCTGCCTCCTCATGTTGTGAACATAGAAACATAGACTTTGATTGCAGATAAGGACTGCTTGGCCCACCCAGTCTTCCCATTTCCCTACATATTGGATAAGCTGCAGATCCTAGTTAACCAACAGCCTACTTCCTATTCCCACCAGAATTGCCTTATGTCTATCCCATGCATTCTTGAATTCCCCCAATGTTTTTGACCCCATGACCTCCTCAGGCAGGCTGTTCCATGCATCCACCACCCTCTCTGTGAAAAACTATTTTCTCACATTGCCCCTAAATCATACCCCCTCTATCTTCAAATTGTGTCCCCTTGTTCCTGCACATCTCTTTTTCTGAAAGATGCTGCCCTCTTGGATTTTGTTGATTCCCTTGAGGTACTTGAAAATTTCTATCATATCCCTCCTCTCCCTCCTTTCCTCAAGGGTATACAAATTAAGCTCCTTTAGTCTCTCTTTGTATGGCTGCTGTTGCAGACCCTGCACCATTTTAGTTGCCCTCCTCTGGACTACCTTCATCCTGTCTATATCCTTGCGGAGATGGGGTCTCCAGAACTGCACACAGTACTCCAGATGGGGTCTCGCCAACTGTCTGTACAGAGGGATGACAACTTCCTGTTTTCTACTGGTGATGCCTCTCCCTGTACATTCCAATATCCCTCCAGCCACCCTTACTGCCCTCTCACATTGCTTGCTTACCGTTAGGTCATCTGATATGACTACCCCAGGTCCCTTTCAATTTTTGTTGTTAATATCCCCCTCCAACATTGTGTACTCTTCCCCTGGGTTTTTGTTTCCCAGGTGCATTACTCTGCATTGAATCTAAGCTGCCTTACTTTTGATCATTCCTCCAACCTTGTCAAGTCCCTTCTCATCCTTTCCACCCCCCTTTGTATATCAACCCTGTGGCAGATCTTTGTGTTGTCTGCAAAGAGGCATACTTTTCCTTCTAGCCCTACTGCAATGTCACTTATAAAGACATCAAAAAGGACTGGACCCAGTACTGAACCCTGTGGTACCCTGCTAGTAATCCCCCTTTCTTCAGAGTGGACTCTGTTTGCTATTACCCTCTGTGTCCTGTTGTCCAGCCAATTTTTTTACCTAGGTTACTGTCACAAACCCAGTCAGCAGGTCATGCCCTCTGCTCCCACAGTGCCAACCTCTGAGTGCAGTATTATGAACAGTTAACAGAACAGGGTAACCCTCCTGTCTGTTTTGTGGGTAAGAATCACCTTTGGTCTCAAGTTCTGGAGGGATTCAAACAGTGAACCTTATGCTAGCATACCCAAATGTACAGGCTCAGATAATTCTGCTCTTCAGGGAATGCCAGATATCTTTTGCCAAGGGCACCTAACCAGGTATACAAAATGAACCCTTAAAAAGACCTTAGATACATTCTTACCTTTTCCCAGTTTGGTATACCATTAAGCTTATGAACAGTATAGTCAGTCTTAACCGTCTGAAATTCACATGCAAAAGAAAGAACTTCGAAGGCACCAGGCAAATATAAGAGGTTTACTTAGAAAATGGATAAAAATAGGTAAAATGTACACACAGAACCATATATCACAAAACATACAATCACTTAAAAGAACAAGGTTTAAAGTGCAATTTCCTACTAACATACGGTTAGACTTTTCTATCTAATGTATACCTTCTTATGGTGCTTTAGGTAGCTGTTGTTTCAAGACAGTCCAAACAGGAATGGGTCAGTAAGTGGAAATACAGAATACAGTTTAAACCCTGTGTCTCCACCACTTCTATGATGCCACCTAGCTCCTCCTTTTAAAATATTAAAAGTCATACAACCAGGATGTCTTATCACTCAGGAGGTAAATTAAATAAGGTGACATCAGCAAAAACTCATTTCTCAAATGACTTCTTTGATCTTGAGTGGTTTCCTGCTTTTTCAAAGACATGAGAGAACTTTTACAACTCTGCAGTTTTCTCACTCAGCTGTCATATAGCTTTCTAACATCAGCTGAAATCAACTGTTCTTCCTCTAAATGTTATAAAGTTTATGATCTCTATCCTGGCAGCTGGTCAGCTACAATTAAGTCAGATAAACAGGAGACCCTTAATTATGTCTCTCTAGTCTTTAATTATCTCCTGGCTTTCAGGTTAACATCTTGTAGCTGAAACCTTTGGGGGGGGGTCATCCCACAGGCTGTCTCATGAGAGACACTCACTAACACATTTTTATATTACAAAAATCATAGAGTGGCCAGCCCGGTGGTGCTGAAGGTTGAGGCACTGGATGCCATACCTCGCGCTATGCCAGTGACCCGGGTTCAGGAACGGACTCGGGTCGACAGGGGTCGGTGGGGAGAGGGAGGATTGAGCTTCCCAGCGGATGCTCTCCTTCCTCGGGGATGGATACCAGGGGGTACCAGGAGGTACCTGACATCCCAAAGAGAGCCAGTGGAAACATGGGCTCTCAAAGGGCTCTGGCAGCTCTGTACAGTGGAGTCAGGGAGGGGGAGATGCTGCTCGGCGCTTGGGAGGCACGGGATGTCAGTCCTCACGCCGGCGCCTCTGGGGGTTGGGTGGGGAAACAAGAAAAATCTGGAAAAAAGCCCTCTCAGTCCTAGATGAAGACCGATCAGTGCCCCCAGGATCCAATGGACTATGGGCAGACCTCGCTGTGCCAAGTTCTCCTCCAGTAAGGTTGAGGAAGATCCATCCTCACCCAACCCAGGGGGGATTGCTGGGAATCAAGGTAATACAGGGGAGAAAAAGAGAGCACTCTATGAGCAGACTAAGAGTCAGTGTTCCAGGGAGTTGATCAGTGGTCTGAAGGAATGGACCAAGGGGGTAGTGTAGGCGGATAAAGTGGTGTGCAAGCACCACAAGTAAAAAAAAAAAAAAAAATTATAGGGTGATCAGAACCAGCTGGTCAAGTGTCACAATCCTCCCTACCTAGACTGAATTTGGGGCCTCTATCCCCTGCATGGGATAAGCTTCCCAAATCAGTTCACTCCTCATAGACGCGTGACAAGCCATCTGAGTTCTGTTTTTTGGCTCCAGACCTATGTAAGATTGTCATGTCATACCCTTGGAAAGCAAGACTCCATCTTAACAATCTACCATTAGTTTTTCCTATTTGGGTCGGCCAAACCAGGGGGTTATGGTCAGTTTGTACCACAAAATGCTGCCCATATAAGTATGGCTTTAGCTTCTTTATGTCCCACACTATGGCAAGACACTCTTTTTCCACAGTAGAATATGCCCGCTCCCTGGGAAGTAACTTTTTACTCAGGTACACTACTGGGTGATCTTTCCCTTGGTTGGATGTCTGACTCAGTACTGCCCCAATACCCACCTCTGAGGTGTCAGTCTGAACTATAAAAGGTTTGCTATAGTCAGAACTTGTCAATACAGGAGCACTGCACAGTGCCTCCTTTAGTCTGGTAAAGGCTTCCTCATAGGCTGGTCCCCAGGTAATTTTCTCTGGCATCCTTTTCTTTACCAGGTCAGATAGGGGATCAGCCAGGGCACGTAATTGGGTACAAATTTCCTATAGCACCCTGCTGTCCCTAGAAAACTTCTGACCTGCCTTCTGCATTTCTAGTCTGGGCCACGCCTGGATCACCTCTATTTTTATTTGGTTAGGACGGAGCTGTCCCAGGCCTACCACATGCCCGAGGTATGCCACTTCTCCCATGGCCATCTGGCACTTCTCAGCTTTGACAGTGAGCCTGGCCCTCTGTGTCCTGCAGTACCATAACAAGGATGGGGTGGGTGATGCACCTGCCCTGGGCACATGCCTCCAAGGGTCGCAGTTTCCAACTCAAAATAAATTCACTTGCACAGATGCTGTAGCTTTAAAAAAAAAAGTAACACTGTAATTACTGATGCCTGTCAGCAGGGGAGCGCATCCATGAAAGGACAGAACCAGTGGGGGGGGGGTCACATTGTTGCTGTAGCTACAGTGAAAAAAGTCATGTGGTGCGCCCACTGTGAGTGCGCTGCGTATAAAACGCAGAGGTCGTGAGAGGCACTAGTGTAGTTAGTAGCAGTACAGCAGTAGTTAGAGTAGAGACCAGACAGTAAAGTTAGGAAAAAAAAGTAAAAAGTGGTAGACTTAGAGAGAGTAAAGAGGTGGACTTACTTGAAGTGCAGTGAGATGAGTGGAGGAGGAGCGAGCAGTCGGAGGAGCGAGGCTAGATAGAGATAAGCCTTCAGGATGGTATTTTATTGGGTCAGTGTGTAAGGCAATGGCAAGCAATTTGTTGGCATTGATGATGAATTAATTGGATGACTGATTGCTTGGGGGGGGTCGGTGTCGAATCCAGTTGAACCGCGAATCATTAACCTTTGACCTGCTCTGCTCTGCCTCTGCTGCGCTGCTGATTCTGCTGTTAATTTAGTTCCTCTGTCCCTGTCTGTGCCCCAGACTCCACGCTGGCTGCCCTGCCTCATAGATGGTGATGATCCAGTGAGATGAGTCCAGTCCAGGCAGTGGGCACACTCTGTCTCCTCCTTCGTTTAGCTCCGGGGGTTGTGTTAAATTATCTGTTCCACCCACCAGCCCGCTGATCTCATCATCCAAATTTTAATTCCGAGTAGTCTGATCGATGGAAAATAAGTGATGACTCCCTGTCACGCCAGTCCTGATTCCTAGACGGGATCCATGGGCTTGGGCTGGGGGACCTCTCCACTTCCACCCAATAGATAAGCCAGTGCTTAGTTACAGCTTTACACTCTTATACATTTTTGAGAACTTTGCCTTTGAGGAGACAAAACAAATTAACTCTGTCCTTGCCATTGTTCCTGGATTTTAGTCCCATTAGTCTTAGAATGAGCCAGTGTGGAACTCGTATTCAGTGAATGTACTGAAACTTGGCACTTTTACCTTTGATTCAGCACAGTTGAATTTTAAGGCTACTTCTGGATCACTTTGACCTTCGGCTAGTTAATAAAAAAACACTTTGCCTTTACCTAGGTGGCCTAGGATAGTCCTATGGCCACACCTTCACCCTCCCAGTCATTTCCCACTGTCCACCTCCCTCCCCAATTTTTATTTAAAAAATTCCTGCTTGAGGCACTGTGCCAGGTGATGACTGACTGAGGGTATTTTTTTAAATCTGACCAGGGTAGAGTGGAAGAGGTTGGGATTGACTGGAGGGTGTGAGGGGTGGTTAAGTGGTGTCTCTTATCACTATTTATCTCCAGTGTTCTGCCTCTACGGTCGCCGGCCAGTTCATACATCTCCTGGCTGTAGCACTGAGCAGCCAGCCAGAGACAGGCCCCTCTCCAAAACAAGAGACAAGCAGCAGCTGAGCACTGTGCAGTCTATGCAGCTCTTAACTCAGATAATAGTTAGTGGATGACTGATTTTTCTAGGTTAGCAATCTAGTCTGACTCAGAGCAGACTCACAATAGATTGCTAGCCTAGAAAAATCAATTACGCACTACTAACTTGAGTGGTTTTTGTTTGACTTGAGTAAAAGCACAAGCACGCACTAAGCACTGTTGTCACTCTGATCAGGCCCTGGCAGGACTGGAGAGCCAAAACTAAGAACACAGCTTCAAACCCCAATAGAACAAACACTGGGGTGCGTGACCCTAAGAAATTTGCTTAACTTCTCTGTGCTCCTTCAGACCACAAAACTGAAGGAAAGAAGGAAGGAAGGAAGGGGAGACACACAATCCCACTGGAAATGAGATGGACTGTCTTGGATAAATCAGTTGTTAGGATAAGGTATAAAATATTGATACAGTTTGATAGAGAAAACGATGTTGGCTACAAATTACCTGTCCCTAATCAGTTTGTTGCACATTATAATTTGGGTGGCAGGCTCCCATATCTACAGGGATTCCTGTATTTTACAGGGAAGTGGAGCCATTTACAGGACAACTGTTCCCAATCCCCTATAGTCACATTGGTTATTTATAGGAGAAGAGAAAACAGAGCAATCTGGAAATAAAGAAACCTATAGGGAAACATCTAAACCCTCCCATGCTTCTGCCACCAAGAGGCTCATCAGACTAGAGCTGGTCACCTGAAGCAGGCAGAAAAGGAATGATTCAGTGCATTTAGTGATGCAGCTCCACTCCTCCAGAACTCATTATCTAGTACTAGTAGTGCTAGTTATGCTAGCATGCTGGGTGTCTTAAGTGCAGTCTAAAATCTATTTAATCAGGCCTACCTAGTGTAATTTATATAATTGTTATATGTATTCTTATATAGCTTTTAAAGTTGTTGGCATTTTAAGGGATTGTATTTTATTGTTATATCCAATTGCCCTGACACCTAGGGATAGGGCACTTGAGAAATAAAATTTGCCTAACCTTTGTAGGATAGCCCTACTGTAGTGAATGCTCTGCTCAGGTCCCTTGTTCTGGTGTGACATTACTGGCAATGTCCTAGAGCTGCTTAAGGCAGTCACCTAAATGTCGCTGGACTAAGGACTTGGACCGAGACCTGAGAAAAGACTGATGGCTGGGTCTTCAGTCCATTAACAAAAATGAGACTGGCACTGGGATGTCAGGTTAGGGAAGGGAAGGCTAACAAAAAAAAGTGTCCGGTGCAGGGGCTGGCAGGAGACTAGCTATTTCGAACTGTGTCAGTGGAAATTGGATCCCTTTCCCATGGAGTCCAGCATTACATGGACTCTTCCCCCAATCAAATAATTTCATATGGGTTGGTTGATGGTCTTTTAAAAGATGGTGTTGGGGGGGCAACTGAAGGCCAAATCATATTTCTAGACTGTGTTACTTGAGGATGTGAGTGGGGAGAGAGAGAGACAACTGGGTACCCGTACAAGATGTACATAGGCCTACTCTTGGCCACCTTGGGAGGGGCTGTATCACAGTCCATACTACAAAGTCCTCACTGAATCCTTCAGCTGCCCCCCTCCTTGAATTTCTGATTTTGTAGTCCCCTTTGGGAAACTGTACTGGGCAGGGACCATACCATGGGTGATATGTGATAGTCACTCACTCAGCCTTGGACTGGATTGGGACCGCGAACTAAGCACCAGTTTTAAAAGGCTGGTGGCTGGCTAATCCCCATTTTACTGGGGGAATAATAATATAGGCATAGGCTTATTGGGGTTAAGCAATTAGCAAATAGACTGACAAACTTACTGCACACAGTCAAGCACAGAGGACACCATGGTAACTTGAGGATGAGGTAATAAAAATGCAGTTTCCCTTTGAATGTCTACATAAGATGATGAACTTCAGTCTTGTTTAAATAAAGGAAAACTGCATTTTTATTATCTCACAAACAAATGACAGTAGTCAAGTCAAGCCTTGCCTTCTACTCTAGTCCTGACTCTCAGAAGAAATTTATTTGCAGTTTCCTGCCATATTATGTGCCTTATGGACTGGTACCCGACCGTACCCTTACCAGGGAGCACTGCAGTCAGCAGTTACTACATCCTAGCTGACAGGAGTCCTTGCTGCGGATGCGACACATTGCGATGATGGTGTATTGTAATTGTCCTGTATTGGGGTGATGGCATCACTGGCACGTGGGGGCTGATGTGTCAGAGGGGAGTAGGGGACTCTCTGCAGTATGCAGCAATCCCCTACTCCCTTCCGACACATCAGCCCCCACGTGCCAGTGGTGCCACCATCCCCATACAGTACAATTACTCTACACCAACTGACGGGCAAGATGGCGGCCACACTGGGCTAGCCACTGCACTACACTGCACTGTATGTTCGTTTGTTCGCCTGTTCGCCTTGGAGCTGTCTGTTCTAGTTCTAGTTTCTAACGCTCTCCTGTGTGCTTTTGGGCATTTTTAGCTGACGGAGTATTGTGTGGTTTTTTTTTCGCATTTTGTTCCGATATTTGAGGTGGATTGAGGTGCTATTATGATCCTGCATTTGCTCGCAAGAAAGCCGTTTTGAATTGGACGAGCGATACGACTGCTGTTAGATGAGGATTTGTCTGCTGTTGGTGGAATTGGATTGGGCTGCTTTTCGTGCCACGAGCAGGATAACAAGTGGAATACTTTCGATGGAGTAATAACCCAGTGTCAATCTGTGAAGCTGTTTCAAACTGTGAGTTGTACCGGCCTTTTTGGAGTTGGGCTGGACTGCTATTTGAGCCTCCAACGGATAATTAAGTGGAACTATCGGATCACTAGGGTGAATTTCTACAGCATTGAACCGTGTGATATATTGGGGCATTTGAGGCTGTTAGAGTTTGGGGAGGAGAGTGTGATCGTTTGGCCTCCCGGTTCTGCTGCCTGACTGTGAGGAGATTTAAAGAGGATTTTGTGCCTATGGATTTCTGGTGATCTGAGTTTGGAGGTGTGTTGTGGGATAGTTGCCTGGGGTGGTTGATGCTGGCTGGGCTCGGGGCGGGTGGCGCCCGGCTTTGACCTGCTGAAGGCGGGTCCGAGTTGCCGGGTCTCCTGGACTTACGGAGGGGTCTCCACGGTGGGTGGACACTGTTCGGGTCTTCGCTAGGTCCAGCCTGGCAGTGGTCCACTTTGGGGTAGCTTATTCTCCCTCACACGATGCTGCGATACTGATGTTCTTGGACTAGAACTGCCTAAAGTTTTATCCTGCTTACAAGTCAGCCTGACTTTGATCGCCTGGGTTTTAGATAGACTGGAGTTCTTAAATTTGGAATACTGGATGCTTCTAGTTTTTATGCTCTGACTCTGAATATGCCCTATCTCTCTTAGTAGAGAGAGTTATGGGGTTTAAAAGACCGTGACTGCTTGCATTTTCTCTCACACCGTAGTGAGAATTCTGCTGAGTTTAAAAATCTATATTTCTGGTTTTGTAGTCTTATTACCCACCTTTTTTATGGTTATGTAGACCTTTTATGATGTTATTTGAGTAAAAACCTTGATGCCGGTTTAATAGTTTAAATTTTAAATATAATTTATTTTATCTTTATTACAGGTTTTGTTTGTTTTAGTATAACACTACTTGTTTATTTAAGATAGGTTTGTCTTAAGTTAAGTTCATTTTGTTAGATACTGGTTAATTAAGATGTGTTGGATGGCCCTTACGACGGTCAGGCGCTACTCTCCCGCTCTGCTCTGGAGCCTCCATCCTTTTCACTGTCCCCACTTGTCTGCTGATGTCTTTAATAAGTGCCGTGCAGCGGGGATAGTGAGAAGGCACCTGAGGGATGGTTGGACTGGACAGAGTGGGAGATTGGAAAGGAGTGGGCAGATAGGGGTAGTTGGGACGAGGAGACGCCCTGGGGCAAAATGGGATCAGGAGAGGGGTCCTCCCTGCCTGATTCCCATACCCAAGGGCTCCGCAGATTGTGGGCAGGTACTGCGCTCCTCTCCGAAAACCCATCCAACCCGGGTGGTGTTAAGTAATGCCAGGTCCATTAGGAACAAGACTGCAATTATTGCAGATCTTGTTGCATCATCTGACCTGGCATGTATCACCGAGACCTGGCTGGATGAGAATGCAGGTCCTATATTAGACTCTGCTGCTCCGGCTGGGTTTTTGGTGATGCATAGCCCGAGATTGGATCGTAGGGGCGGGGGAGTAGCCATCTTTTTTAGAACAGACCTGAATCTTGTGGATATGCCAGTGGGTAACACTAGATCCTTTGAGTGTATCCAGGCAGCAGGTGCAGGGTTCAGGATTCTCCTCATCTACTGTCCACCCGGTGATGGTGGAGAATTCCTGAAGGAGTTCGCAGACTTCATTGTCAACATGGCATTGGAGTCGCCCAGATGGTTAATACTGGGTGACTTCAATGCCTGGGTCGACGATGAACTCTCACATTTTGGAAAGAATTTCCTCCAACTTATGACTATGTTGGGCCTGTCACAGGTAGTTACCTCTGCTACCCATATAGGAGGTCACTCATTGGATCTAGTGTTCCTACTGGATTTGGATGTCACGCATTGGGGTGGAACGAATGTGTGGACAGACCATCACACCATAAGATTCAGCTTTGGGGCACCCCTATGCCACCTCACGGAAATGGTTCAGTATCGCCTTTAAGGGGAGTTACCCTAGAGGGTCTATTAGCAGTACTGGACCTATCGGGCATTTCTGGCGAGAGCATGGGTCCAGGAGACCTTGTTCTTGCATATAACAAAGCGGTGAGCGAGGCCCTGGACCTAGTTGCTCCTGTCTGTGTTCGCCCACTCACTCAGCGCCCTAAGACTCTATGGTTTGATGAGTCTTTGAGGGAACTGAGGAGAGTGGGGCGAAGGCTATAGAGGGCTTGGCGGAAATCTGGCCTGGATGCTGACAGACTTAGGTTGATGGATCATTATGGCACCTATCAATCAGCAATCACCCGTAAGAAGGCAGAATTCCTGTCCAGGGAGATTGCTGCTGTGCAAAACCGACCAGCTCAACTCTTTCGGACTGTCGACAGACTGTGCAATCCACTCTGTCTACAGTCTGGAAGAGATTTTTCACAAATAAAGTGTGATGAGCTTGCTCGGTTTTTCACATATAAGATTGCCGGCATTAGGTCAGATGTCGGCCAGGCTCACTCTTTAAGGGTTTGCGGTGATCGGCGAGGGGAAACAAACACTTGTGTCACCTGGTGTGACTTTGGTAGGCCAGAATTCATGGATATTGTGAGGATTGTCCAGACTGTACGTCCAACCAGCTGTAGTTTGGATCCGGGCCCTACGTCACTATTATTAGGTTGCGTAGATACTATCTGCCCAATCCTTGCTGAAATTGTCTGGAAATATTTGGAGCAGGGGGTCTTTCCTGATCCCCTAAAGGAGGCGGTCATTCAACCACTCCTGAAAAAGCCTTCACTAAATCTGGACTGTCCAGCTAACTACAGACCTGTCTCTAACCTGCCCTTTGTGGGTAAGGTTATTGAAAAGGTGGTTGCGCTACAACTGGATGACCATCTTACAAATCACAGTATCTATGATACTCTTCAATCCGGATTTAGGAAAAGACATAGTACTGAGACTGCTCTTGTCCGGGTTCTAAATGATCTCCTGATGGCGAGAGATCGAAAGGCTCGTACTATTCTAGTCCTTCTTGATCTCTGTGAGCATTTGATACTGTGGACCATGGTGTGCTTTTGAACGCCTGCGTTTTATTGTGGACTGTCGGTACAGTTCTGCATTGGTTTCGATCTTTCCTCACGGGTCGGAGACAGAGGGTTATCACTGGAATTTATTCCTCTGATGCCATCTTCCTGTCCTGTGGGGTACCGCAGGGTTCCATTTTGGCACCCATGTTGTTTGCTGTTTATATGCTGCCATTGGGAGACATTATTAGGTGATACAGTCTGGGTTTTCACTGCTATGCAGATGATACTCAGCTGTATCTGTCCTTTAGTCCCGGACAGGAAGGTGCAGCCTCTATACTTAACAGCTGTCTATCTGAGATCAAGGATTGGATGAGTGCTAGCTGGCTGAGGTTAAACCTGGATAAGACTGAGGTGTTGGCGGTGGACCCAGGTTGCCTTGAGGCGGGCTGTAGGGCTGGGCTTCCTTCAGGCATATGGATTGATGGTGCCCAGCTCCCAACCTCAGACCAGGTGCGTAATCTGGGCGTTATTATTGACGATGGTTTGACCCTAAAATCGCAGGTGTCTTCCGTTGTCAAATCCTCCTTTTACCATCTTAGGAATATCGCCCGGGTGAAACATCTGGTTCCTCTGGCTGACCTTCCCATACTGGTCCATGCCTTTGTGACCTCTCGCCTTGATTACTGCAACGCCCTGTACCTAGGGCTACTGGGGGTTGATATCCGCCGCTTGCAGCTGGTGCAGAACGCAGCAGCCAGGCTTTTGACCGGGACATCCAGAAGCAGTCATATTATGCCTGTGCTGCGCGGACTGCACTGGCTGCCGCTCAGTGGCAGATCACCTTCAAGGTCGGTTTACTGGCCTATAAAGCCCTGCATGAACAGGGACGCGGTACCTGCAAGATCTCCTTATTCCCTACTGTCCTTCTCGCTCCTCCGATCCGCCGACGAGGATTGTTAGAATTCCCAGTCGTCTTAAAACATCTGGGGCACGTGCATTTTCTTACGCTGCCCCCACCCTGTGGAATTCTCTACCTCATCGGATACGCAGCTGCCTGACCGTCGAGAGTTTTAAGTCAGAGTTAAAAACTTATTTATTCCAAAAAGCATATGGAGAGTGATCTTATTGTGATTTTATTGTGAATTTTATTGTGATTTTACTGTTATTATTGTTACTTTTGTCATAGTTTGTAAATTCTAATGTTTGCTTAATTGTACAGCGCTTTGGTTTTGAAAAGCGCTTAAAAATAAAATTTACTTACTTACTTACTTACACCATCATCGCAACGCATCAGTGCTCACACAGAATTAAACTGAACATATCAGAGTACTATCAACCAATAAATATCAAAAGATGCAAATGACTGAGTAAGTTCGCTGGGGTTTGGGTTTGGTTTACCTGGCATGGCATCAGATGTCCACTGTCTCTCGCATTGGTTTTAAAGGAAAGCTGTCATTTGCAGGGCCTCGCCCCTGCAAACCCATATCTCGGTCTCCCAGACGACATTTCTCACCAAAGCACATTTTTTTATGTCCAGGAAAGAAGTTTAATTTAAGAAGGAAAAGTCTACTACCCAGAAGTATGGTGGACTATCGAGTGACTTCATTAACTATAAAGGTGCAGCATCGCACCCTGGACTTCAATGCATTTGTACTGAAGTGCAGGCTACGGCACTGCACCTTTACAGTTAAAGTAGCCGCCCGATAGCCGGTCACACTTCTGGGTAGTAGACTTTTTCTTCTTAAGTTAAACTTCTTTCCTGGACATAAAAAAATGCGATTTTGTGAAAAAAGCTTAACCAGGGACCGGAGGGTAAGGTTTGCAGGGGCGGGAGCCCCTGCAAACAACAGCTTATGAAGGACTGAATGGATGGACAGGATTCCTCTAAATAGCTAGCAGTTGTTACACCCCCTCCTGAACACACACACAGAGTAAATCTTAAATAAAATGAAAAAAACTCGACCCTATGTCTTGAATTTAATGGGGGGGGGGGCAACACAAGCTTATTTTGTTTGTGTGGCAGCTGCGTGTGTTTCAGGAAGCATCCAGTCCTTTCAATACATGGCTTACTAAAGAACATTATATTTTCAAGAAATAGGTACACAGTAGACTTCTTTGGGAGTTGAGTGGACAGCAGAATAATACTGTACACAACTGGCTGTCACACTGGTGTGCCATCCGTCCCAGTCCCGGAAAGCCAGCCTGTCCAGTAATCACTTCAGTCTAGTGTGGTGTCACCTTACCTGACTCCAGCGATTTAAGTTACCTGCTTATCATCAGCCTAGAGGGTAGCAGTGCCAGCAGTAGTAGTAGTACTGTACTTTCCAGGTTGGGTGGGTCCCTTCTGGTTTTGTCTGGGATGGAGTAAGACAGTAACTGACTCACTCCCACCCAAAAAACAAACGGGAGGGACCCACTCAACCCAGGAAGAACAGGTCAATACAACTACTACTGCTGGCACTGCTACCCTCTACACTGATAATAAACAGTCAGATAACTTACATAGAAACATAGAAGTTGATGGCAGATAAGGACCACAAGGCACATCTAGTCTGCCCATTTTTTCTACCTTATGAATGTGCCATAGGCCTTTACTCTGTCAATGGCTTATCTATTTATACTCATCTGTATTGCTCCCTTATGCCTACTCTATCCCATGCCTGTTTGAAGCCCTGCACTGTATTTAAATCCAACACTTCCTGAGGGGTAGGCCTCCATGTATCCACCACCCTTTCTATGAAAAAAACTTCCTCACATTACCCCTTAATCAGCCTCCCTCTAATCTCATGATGTGTCTTCTTGTCCTGCTATTTTTTTACATTGAAACATGTTAGACTCTTGCACCATTTATGTAGCAATCTTTCACAGTGTATTTCAGAAATGCATATAGGGTGGGTGGTTGAAGGCATTGTTGGTTAGCCATTCGTCCACAACAATTGTGGCTGCACACTCTGATGCCACTGAGCCAGCCAGAATCTCCCACATCTCATATTCCATGGATTGGAGAAAAATATTCCCTGAAATCAGGGGTAGGGAACATGTAACAAAAGTATGTTTTTTCTTCAAGAAACGCCCCAAAACTCACCACAGAGCTTGTAAAATCTTCAGAGCTTCTGGGGGCCATTTGTCTCTTGCCCAGGGTACCAAAATGCCTTCCTACAGCTCTGGTGTTCTGCCCAGCACTTCCCTAAAGGTGGGACAGGTGTTCCTCCCAGCTGGCACTAAAGATGGCAGTGTCATCCAGGCACACCACTACGTACTCCTCAGCACCATTTAACACCTAGTTCACCAACCTTTGGAAAGTGGCCAGGGCATTCTTCATTCTGAAAGGCATTATTTTAAATTCAAATAAGTCTATCAGAGTGATGAAGGCCGACCTCTCCCTAGCTCTGTCTGTTAACTCTACCTGCCAATACCCCTTGGTCAGATCAATAGTCGTAAGGTAGGTCACTCCTCCCAGCTTGTCCAGAAGTTCGTCTGTCCGGGGCATCGGGTGGGTGTCTGACTTCGTGACTGCATTCAGTCCATGATAGTCCACACAGAAACGAGTAGAGCTAGCTGGCTTGGACACAAGGACTACGGATGAGGCCCAGGGGCTATGTGATCTCTGGATTACCCCTAAATCCAGCATCTCCTCCACTTCCCTCCTAATGTCCTTTTGGACAGCCTCTGACACCCGATATGCTGTCCGCCGTATGGGTGTCTGTGTCCCTGTCTCCATGTCGTGCATCACTAAGGGGGTTATTCCAGATCTGGCGCTAAACAATGGGGCAAAGTCTGCTAAAACCTCCCTTACTTCCTGGATCTTGCCGGGGCCAGCTGGGGAGACAATTTTACTGCCTCCACAGAGGACTCCTGCTTGCTTTCTGCCAGCAAGTCCAGAAGGGGGTCTTCTTCGTCGTCCCCTCCCCAGGACTACACACTGCAAACACCATGTCAGCCCTATTAGCATATGGCTTCATCATGTTGACATGGTACATCCTTTCTGTCTGTCTTCTGTCAGGTAACTATAATATAGTTCTCGTCATTTACCTTCCTAACTACTTTGTACAGTTCTGCCCACTAGCCTGCAGCTTGTCTTTCAAACAGGAATAAGGACCATGACTTCCTGACCCACCATGTACAGTAGGGCTACTCTAGTGCCGTATCACACTTTTTGTTTCTGTTGAGCAGCTGCCAGGTTGCTCTGGGCTGTCCACATAAGCTTCATATTTCATAGATTTCATAGATTACACAAGCTTATATTGGACTTTCATCCTTGAGTGCTTGCCAGGATCCAGTTTACATCATTTTATATTTATTTTTGGTATAAGTATCAAGTCGTAATTTAAATAGTTTGATTGTGTCAGTAGTAACCACCTCCATGGGTAAATTATTCCACAAGGGAACCACCCTTTGGCTAAACCAGAATTTTCTTTTAAGTAAATTCCATTTCCCCCTTGATAGTTGTAGAGGGTGGCCTCTAGTTTGGTGTATTCCCTTTTTTTTAAACACCAGACCAAAACTATCCTCTAAGGCAGCATCTTGAACTGCTCTGTATACCATGCACATATCTCCACTTGTCCTTCTATACTAAAGGGTAAATGTATCCAGGGTTTTAAGTCTATCTGTATAAGTGAGAGTTCTATATCCAATGACTGTCTTCGTGGCTCTTTTTTGAATTTTTTCTAATTTAATAATGTCCTCCTTTTTATAGGGTGACCACACCTGGGCCCCATATTCTAAATGGGGCCTAACCAGTGAACGATATAGGGGGATTATCACCTCCCTATGTCTACTGCTGATGTTACTCAGAATACAATTTAGGCTTTGATTTGCCTTTCTTGCTACTCTGTCACAGTGGGTACTAAATTGAAGGTTAGATGTAACAATTATCCCAAGATCTCTTTCCTCAGTTATGACTGGTAGGTCCTTGTTGCCCATAATATATACTAGATTTAAACTTCCTCTGCCCAAATGCATAATAGAACACTTATCGACATTCAGTTTTAATTTATATTTAACTGTCCATACAAAGATTTCACTTAGGCTGCTTGCAGGACTTCTCCATCTTTGACTGTGTTAGCTATTGCCCCTATTCTACAGTCATCTGTGAATTTTGTAATCCAGATATTAGGGTGGGAGAAGTATAAGGAGGTGACATAGATATTAAAGAGACATGGCCCCAATATGGAGCCCAGTTGCACTGCGCTCGTCACCGCCACCCATTCTGAAAGGACTCCTTTCACAGTCACCCGCTGCCTTCTATTACTCAGCCAAGCTTTTACTGAATTTGTGATGTTTAAGTCCAGATTACATTGTTCCAGAACTCCTATAAGTTCATCATGCGGTAATTTACCAAAGTCCTTATAGAAGTCCAAAAAGGCTATATCCACTGCATTCCCTGGTCTAAGACATTACTTGTTTTTTCGTAAAACACCAACATATTAGTCTGACAGAATTTTGTTTTAGTGAACCCATGCTGTGTGGGATCCAAAAGTTTACTCGTCTCAAGGTGTACTATAATAAGGTCCTTTAATATCCCTTCCAGAATCTTAACCAAAACAGAAGTCAGACTAATTGGTCTGAAGTTCTCTGGGTTAGTGCTTGGTCCCTTCTTTAGTTTAGGCACCACCAAGGCCTCCCTCCAGTCTTGTGCCACTTCCCCCTTATCTAAAGATAGCTGAAAGATGTAAGTAAGTGGGGGTGCCAGCTGGTCAGACAGTTCGCTCAAAATTCTGGGGTGTACCTTGTCTGGTCCTGGGGATTTATTTATATTGATTTTCTGGAGCCTGTCGCTAACATCTTTTTGGTCAATTATTATTTTTCCAGGCTTTGATTTAGTATTACAGGCTGTAACATTAGGTTTGGCCAAATGAGGAGAATTAAATACCAAACAGAAATAGTTGTTCTGTATATCCACTGTTTTCTTATTGGTGGTGAATTTACCCTCAGTATTTACATAAGGTCCGATACTAATATAGCCTTGTTTATTTTTATTTATATGAGCAAAAAACAGTTTCTTATTATCTTTTACCATTTTTGCTAATGTTAATTCATAATCTGCTTTTGCTTTTTTAATATTTCTCTTTACCACTCGGCCATCTCCCTGTAAACTATCATACCCTGGGTGTCCTTAGATTTCCGTACTATCTTAAACAACCTATTTTTTTATTTACCATTTTCTTAAGTCTTAAGTTAAACCATCCTGGGACTGTCCTTTTATTGTCATATTTCATTCTAGTTGGTATATGATTAATCACTTCAGTTGATATTTTATTTAATAATATCCCCCAGGTTTTTTCTACAGTTTTACCACTTAATTCAGTCTCCCAATCCCAATTATCCATATTTGCTTTCAATACCCCAAAATCAGCTGTTCTAAAATTTAACATACATATATCTCCTGTAACATTTTTGATATTAGAAACCTCCTTAATACAGAAAAACACTGAGCAATGATCACTATTTCCCAGTGGACTCATTACTTCCACATTACCCACCCTATCTCCCATAGTTGTTAGAATGAGGTTGAGAATATTAGACCCTCTTGTCTCTTGCAGCAGCTTCTGTTGTAACCCAGTGTGGTCCATAGCTTCAATGTAATTTAGTTCTACTTTAGTACTTCCTTGCAGGTTCACCCAATTAATCCCTGGCAAGTTAAAATCTCCCAGTATAATGTTGTTTTCTGCTGGGTTTAATTTAATTATGCGTTCAAGTATTGTGTTGTCTGCTGCTGATGTAACCAAGGGTGGTCTGTAGATTATTCCTAGATTTTTTTTTTATTTAATATGCTTTAATTACAATGTCACATTACAGTGAAATTGGAACCATTGACAAGGCCCTAGAGAAACAGTATTCACCTCAAAAAATCTAGTATACCGGAGGCCTACACTGTAGAAAATGGACATTACAACATTTTCTTATTAATATTATCAAAATAACAACAGACTACTTCCAAACCCTGCCCTACCCCCCTTCTCAGTGTAATTCTATTTGTAGAAAGAACCACATTACACTTCCTATATAATGCCTTGAGAATATACCAACTTGAGGAAGACCCTTCTGCCTTGATGTACTAGTTTTTTCAAGCAATTAGGACCGCTTACAGGGGATCCCATTTTGCATTATATGAATGTACCCTATTATACATCTTGGCTATATGCAGCTCCAATTGTAGTGCAAGCAAGACCTCCTTATACCACTCAATAACTGAGGGTGTTGACTCATCAATCCAGTGTCGTAAAATTATCGCTTTGGTTGCAGCAGTGATAATAGCTATATATGCTTTCTTCTGTTTACTCATTTCCTGGGGAAATGATTAATCAACAGACCTCGGGTGTAAAATAGGAGTCCAGCCCTAAGAAAGAATTTAGTGACTTCTGAATTGCACTCCATAATGGCTGAATTTTAGGACACACCCATAACATATGGAATAAATCCCCATTATCAGCCTTACATCTATAACATCTAGGGGATGCTAGTTTGCCTATTTTGTGTAATTTTACGGGTGTGTAGTATAAGTTGTGCATAATATTAAACTGCTGTAACTTATACCTATCCTGCCTTATATATTGTTCCAAATTCGGTCCCATAATCTAGCATCTTCACGCATCTCAAGTTTCTGTTTCCAATAGTAGCAAATACCAGAGGGCCAATCTAAAGCAATCATCTGAATTTCATGGTATACTTTGTAGACCGAGTGGAGCTGATCCGCTACCTGCAGTAATGAAGACAATTCTGTCTTAGTTACCTCTGGGGGCTTCGAATTCCTAAGGTAAGTTTTGACTGCGCTACTAATTTGCCAGTATTTAAAGGCATTCCCTTTCACCGCAGGTATATTTGAACTGAATTGCCCGAATGATAATATTTCCCCCTGAGGAGCTATATCTCTCAGACGCAACCCCACTAAATGTTTCCAGAATGTGAGGGAAATTGGCCCTTTCCGAATTTGGAAATGCGTGTTTTGAATTAATGGTTGTTCCGGGGATTTATGCCAATTCACCCCTAATAACCTCTGTACTTGGTGTAAAGCTTTTATTGACCAGCCAATATGTGTATTTTTGAGTGGTTTAGGGAGAAATCTTGGATCCATATAGCTAGCTGAACTGAGAGTTAAGGAGACCTTGGCGACCAGATGCTTCTCAATGGGGACCCAAAGGGGTACATAAGTATTGGAGTTTGTTGGAAATGTCGGCCGAATCCACGAGACTAACTTACTGACATGCGATGCCATATAATAACTAAAGAAGGAGGGGAGCGCAAGGCCTCCCTGCCTCCTAAACCTAGTTAATTTTGCGTATGCCCTCCTCACATTCTTCCCTTTCCATATGAAGGTACTAAGTAATTTCTGCAGATTATCAAACCATAACTTAGGTAAGTAAGGCCCCAGCATGTTTAAAGGATAAAAAATTCTTGGTAATACATTCATTTTCACAGTTTCTATTCTAGCCCACAGTGACAAGGGCAATAGCTTCCATCTATCTATGTCTAGCTTTATTATATTAATCAGGTTGTTAAGGTTTTCTTTAATCATTATGGGCATGGTCCTGGAAACCTTAATACCAAGATAACCAAGGGATCTGGGTTCCCAGTTGAGACCCAGTTCCCTAGCTATATCTGGCAGGCATTTACCATTTAAAGGGTAAAGCTTCGTCTTGGATATGTTAAGTTTGTAATTCGACACTCTAGAGAACTGTTCGATTTCCTGCAAAATAGCCGGTATGCTGGCCTCCGGCTCCTCTATATGCAGAAGCAAATCGTCTGCATAAGCTGAAATTAAGTATCTGTAACTGCCTATTTGTACTTCCTTTATGTCTTGTGAAGCTAATAACCTGCAAATCAGGGGTTCCAGGTAGAGATTAAACAGAAGTGGAGAGAGTGGGCAGCCCTGTCCGGTACCACAAGAAAGAGGGAATGGGTCCGAAAGGACACCGTTACACCAGACCCAAGCTATGGGCGATTCGTATAACAATTTAATCCATTTCAGGAATCCTTTTGGAAGACCAAATTTATGCAATGTAGCAAATAAGAAATCCCAGGAGACCCGGTCGAGCGCTTTCTCAGCGTCCAAGGCTAACAAGGCAGCCAGGGTCTGTATATTCTTAGCATGAATTATTAAATGATGAAGCTTATGCATGTGATCACTGGACTGTCTACCTTTCATGAAACCTACCTGCACATCACTAACCATCGTACACATTAGAGGACTGAGTCTATTGGCTAATACCTTTGCTAGTATTTTGACATCCACGTTTAAGAGTGATATCGGCCGGTAGCTGCCGGGGCATAAAGGATCCCAGTCCGGCTTAGGGGTAAGAGTAATAAAGGCATCCAGAAAACCACTTTCTGAGAGTCCCTCAAGATCCCAGAAGTTGTATACTTTAGTGAGAACTGGAATAATTTCTTCCTCGAATGCTTTATACACATTGGTGGAGAGACCATCAGGTCCTGGGGATCTATCGGGGACGAGTTGGGTAATCGCCTGCTTGACTTCCAATTCCTGTATGGGAAGTTCTAACTTCACCGCCTCCATATTAGTAATCCGGGGAAGAGTAACTGATTCCAAATACCCCTGGATCTCGTCTGGCTTTGCTCTATCTGTTTTTGAAATTGCATATATTTTATGAAAATAAAATCGGAAAGCTGCCACAATTTCTCTAGGGTCCTTGACTGGAGTCTCCTCTGGGTTAATTTGTAAGGCTGCAATATGTCTATTGGATTCTAACTGATGCAGTTTTAAAGCTAAGAGCTTGCCTGCCCTCTCCCCCTCTTCCAGATATTTAAGTCTAGTTCTCCTGAGAGCAAGCTCTGCTTTTTGCAACATGATTGAGGAGAACCGTGCTTGTAGTTTATGCAATTGGATCCAGTCTGATTCAGGCGAGCTTTGATTAATATTACCCTCTATAACCTGAATGGAGTTGACAATGTCCGTAAGCAGGGTTTCATTCTTTTTGTGTCTGGTAGAAGTGATTCGAATACACTCCCCCCTCAATGTGCATTTCAGGGCTGCCCACACAATGTCAGTCTTGAGGACTGAACCCAGATTATGGGCAAGGAAATGAGATATGAATTGCTTTGAGTGGTCTAGAGTGTATGTGTCTTGTAACAATTGATTATTAAATCTCCACATGAAATCTCTACTAAACCTGGGGCTAGCTATATACCTAATAGAGACTGGGGAGTGATCTGAAATTACCCTAGTATGTATCTCTGCATCAGAAACAGACGTGAGGGAACTTGTACTAATAAGAAAATAATCGATTCTAGAACAAGTCTTGTGTGGCATTGAGAAAAATGTATATTGTCTGGATTCTGCATTGAAGACTCTCCAGACATCGACAAGACTTGCTCCTTCCATGAGTTCTTTCAAAGCTCTCTGTGAGGGAGATAAACCCACACGTTTGTTATCCGATCTATCGAGTTGTAATTGCGGTGTAATATTCCATTCACCCCCCAATAAAATTATTCTAGACAAGTACTTGCTTAACCTGTCCAACAGTTGGGTAAAGAACTGTGGTGAATCAGTATTTGGACTGTATACTGAACCTATAAGCACCTGTTGTGAGAAAAGAGTGCCGACCAGCAGGATATAGCGACCATGTGTATCCCAGATCTCTTTTTCTAATTGAAAGTTTACTCTTTTATTAATTAGAATAGCCACTCCACCCCTGTTTGTGGATACCCCAGCTCCAAATACCTGACCCACCCAATATTTGCAGAATAAATGAGTGTCTTCCCTTTTAAGATGAGTTTCTTGCAGGCAGACCACGTCACTTCCAAGAGTAGATAGATGCTTTAACACAATCTGCCTTTTACATCGATCCCGAGCCCCCCTAATATTCCAACTTAAGATATTAAACACTCCTGACGTTGCCGGTGAACCCAAGGCGGTCGGTCCCCTTGCAACAAATAAATCTTATGGGTTACCTCATACATTTGGGTGTGGTTCTTTCTGTACTTCACCAATATTGAAGTAATAATGTTTGGCCCTCCCATAACCCTCCCCATACCTCCCTCCAAAACCAACAGAATTATGAATAACACTCTAAAATCACTACCCCCAGTGCTATCAACTGCAGTCCCCATCGCAAACATCAGGTGATGCAAATTTCCAACCCAGCAGAAAGTCCACCGGCCCCCATCTCCCAGTATTCAGACCCGTTAGTACATACCACTTGTAGTTGGATATGTAGTTATAACAACTCTACATGTACAAATAAAAAATTATCAAGTATTCCTTCTGAACTGAGTACTCTCTTTCCGTTACAACAACTAATACAATATTATTTCTCATAGTAAGTAAACCCCACCGGGGCGCTATTGATACTTATATTGATAGCTAAGAAAGGATAGCCTTCGATAGAGATTAAACCTTTTATGGTACTCGATTGCCCTCTAGTGGTGGAAGAGAGGCATGACAGCAGTCAATTTTCCAGAATCAAGACCTTGCTAACTATACCCTTTTCATTCCTATTATTATTCGCCTCCACACTGCCATTAATCGTTGGAAACAAAATTAAAAAAAAAAAGAGGAAAGAGAAAGCACCATTGTATTGCTCCTTTCTCAAATTACCCTGCGAAATCCACCCCTAATAAACTTAGAAAGCGATCATTTCGGCTAAAAATCGATCGCAAAACAATAGACCAATCTTTATGCCTATTTAAACTGAATTTAATCCCCTCCGAGAGCTGTCCTTCGATTTCCAGGATTGATTACATTGTTCCCCCCCAAACTGAATACACAATGAAAAGAAGCACTGAGGAATAGCTAACAACACCCTCCCTATTCTACATGCTACTGTCCACTATTATAATGTCCCATATTGATGCAGATGCATTTACTAAATTCGTAAGCAACGCTCCACACTGTAATGTCACTAGAAATAAGTGACAGCTTGGACACCGAGAGAAGAGAGAGAGCTGAGGAGTCGTTTAAGCTTGAGTACATTGAAGCGGGCATTGTTTGAACAGATCCATTTCCTCTCGAGATGTAATTTTTACATCCGCAGTCCACAAGAGAATTCTTGCTGACAATTACACCTGAGGGACTAATTCTGCAGAATCACATAGTCAGCGCTCCGGAAAACCTCATAACTGGTGACATTCCGTATTATAGAGCCATTGAGACCAGGAATATTAAGATTGAAAACTAATCCGAGCTTCCATCTATCACATCCGTGAGTGGAAAGTGTGTTTGTTCAATTCTATAATTAAGGCTTGAGGGCTCCCTCCCTCAAGCTCCGTATCGGGGGCGGTATCGGTGCCTGACAATGTCCAGAAAGGCGGCGTGCCTGCTAGCATTAACAACAACTTCGAGTTTTACTCAAGGGCCACTACTTATGGTAATATATTGTGGTCTTCCCGACGACTCAACAAAATCAGTCCACCATGAGCAGGAGATCTAAGGCACTGAGTAGCTAGATAGGTTTTTTTAACCATAGAATATTTATAGCACAACTCATTTAATCAGATCGGGGAGAAGCTTTTTGAGCTCTTGCTGTGCTGTTTCAGGATTCTCAAACAAGTACCATTGATCTCTAACTTTCACTTGCAGCAAAGCCGGGTACTTAACCCGAAATTGTATGTCTGCCGCTATTAACTTTGATACCAATGGATGCATTTCTTGTCGCTTAAGCCTGACAGATTGTGGCAGGTCATGAGTTATCCTGATCCGTTTTCCTTCCCACAAAACTTACTGCAATGATTTAACTTTTGCCAAAATGTGCTGCTTATACAGATAATTTAGTAATTTGCACACCATCGGCCTAGCCTGAGCTCCCGGTGGAGGAGGGGGATGGAGGGATCTGTGAGCTCTCTCCACTATATAGCTTACTCCATTGGGAGACGGGCCAGCAATTTTCTTGAACAATTTCTGTACAAACATGATCGGAGATGTACCCTCTTCTCTCTCCGGGATCCCGATAATAACAATATTGCTTCTTCTTCTCCTCCCTTCCAGATCTTTGAGCTTTTCTTCCATTTTTTAAACCTCTTACTCATAGAAGCACGATATAACTCAGATTTATCCATCTTCACTTCCACTGATTTGATTTGTGCTTCATTGTCACCAGCTTGAGTACTTAGAGAGTCCAAAGATGCCTTGAAGCAGCGTACTTCTGTTGAGATTTCCTCGATAGTGCTTTGTAACGGCATAATAATTTTGAGGAACCACTTCTCTGTTAAAGCAGTGGATCCCGGAGTTATCTTACTAGGCCCTTGCTGAGGTCGCTTCGAGGCCTGCTTCTTTCCCGGGGAAGGCGGTGGTGTATGTTTCGGAAGCTGTTTCTTAACATATGCTTCCATTATTGAGTGATCTAGGCTGTCAGCACCGGTTCCTGGATCGGATGGAGAAGTTTACCGGACTCTGTAATTCGTGGTATTACTAATATTGATAATTTGAACTGGGTAGAGAGTGGAGCTGCGTGAAATTGCTGCTTTCCTCTAGGCTGCCATCACGTGACCAACCTAGATTTATTTTAACAGATTTTGATAGTAATAACTTGATCCATGCATCTCTATGTTGTTTTGTTCCAGTAGAATTTCTTTGCTGTCTAGTATATCCTTTATATAAACAGCTATACCTCCACCCCTTCTTTGTGACCTTGATTTGGAGTACAAGTTATATCCTGCAATATTGTTCCCCAATATATTATTGTCATCCCACCAGGTTTCGGTGACTACTGTTAATTTAATATTCCTATAATCTAGGAGGTATTTAAATTAATCTAGTTTATTAGTCAGACTCCTAGCATTCAGCAGTACTGCATTCCATTGTGTTTTACTGAAGCTTGTTTCCTTATAATGATTGTTTGTTATGTAACAGGGAACCTCTCCCCTACTGTCCAGTTTAAGTGTAGTTTAATTACTTCATTTATTTTTTTACCCAGTATTCTTGTTCCTATTCTATGTAGGTGTAATCCATCCTGTTTATATACTGCTTTATTCTGAAAAGTTGCAGTATTATCCATAAACCCAATCTTTTGTAACTTACAAAATTGCCTTAACCAGCTCCTTCAGCCTTTCCCTAAACCTAAGGATGTAATCCACTATGGGAATTCCCTGGGTGGCATGCTTGCCTCCCCAGTCCTCCCCGATCAAGTCTAGAGGCCCACGTACCCAGCGTCCATATAAGAGCTCGAAAGGGTGAAAATCATGTTGACTCTTGGGGCACCTCCCTGTATGCAAACAACAGGTGAGGAAGGTATTTTTCCCAGTCCCTCCCATGCTGTTCAGCAAACGTCCGGAGCATTGACTTCAGGGTACCATTAAATCCTTCCACAAGCCCATTGGCTTGTGGGTGATACGGTGTTGTGCATCTCTGCACCACCCTTCACTTCTCCCACAAACATTTCATCAGGTCCAACATGAAAGAACCCTCTCGATTGGTGATAACCTTTTGCGGAAACCCAACACAGGAGAAAATCCCAAGTAAGGCATCTGCCACTTTGTCTGTCTCAGTGAGGATAGGGTGACTGCCTCTGGGTACCAGGTGGCATAATCCACCACAGTCAGGATGAATCTCTTCCCTGAGGAACTGGGGGTATTTAAAGGCCCCACAATATCCATTCCCACTCTTTGGAATGGCTCCTCCACTATGGACAATGGAATCAGGGCGGCTTGGGTTTTCTTGCCTGCCTTCCCTATTTCTTGGCACCAGAGACAAGACCTGCAATACTCCTTCACCTGCTGGGTGAAGTTGGGCCAATAGAAATTCTGGGTAAACCACTGCGTAGTGTGCTCGATTCCCAGATGACCAGACAAGTGAATATCATGTGCAATCTTGAGCAACTGCTCACGATACCCCTCAGAAATGACAAGCTGCCTGCCTAGCACCCCTCCCTCTGTCTGCACAGCCTGAGTATACATCAGTCCACTTTCCCAATAAACTTTATGTTTACCGTCGCCTCCTTGTGCTCCATCAGAGTTTGCCCAAGCCCTCAGCTTCTCTAGACTAGTGTCACTTCTTTTAGCAGCTGCAAACTCCTCACACATTCCCAAGGCATGGGACAGGTCCCCTTTAGGCTAGGAGAACACTAGTGAGTGGCAGTGTTTTCTCCTCACCAGTGAAGTCTTGTACAGTTACAAATTCATTGGGTATAAGCTGACCAGGTTCTATCAGATCCCCTTTTACCAATGTCAGGGATGTCCCTGTGTCCCTTAACCCTTGTATCTGTACACCATTCACCGTGACTGGGTGCATGTGTTCCCTCATGTTCACAGGCATGCTTCCAGGGACACATAAACAACGCACTTCTTTCCTAACCCCATGTTGCATGTTGCTCATCCTTTTGGGACACTGTCTGGCAATATGCCCAGTTTCTTTACAAACCCAACATTCGTTTATTTTCTTAGAGAACTCTTTTCTTTGAAACCTGGGGCTAACTGGTTTTGGTGGAGGCAGTGAGGGTTTTAGCTGCCCTGAAGGCGCGCCTTTCCCTTTCAGCACTGCCATGCCCGCCCCATTCGCTTTCAGAGCAGGTCTATTCTTGGCATAGCGGTCCAAGAGTTCAGCAGCCTCTTGCACTGTTTTGGGATCTCGGTCCTCCAACTAGGTTTTAAGCTCTGCTGGGAATGCCCAGAAAAATTGTTCTAACAGAATCACATTTTCAATTTTATCTACAGAGTTTGCTTCAATTCATTCCCACCAATGTTTTAAAAACTGACTTTGTTTCATGGCTAGCTCCTCATAGCTCATGACAGGGCTTCTCCTGAGCTTACAGAATTTAGCTCTGCATGATTCAGCAGTTAATTCAAATTTTTTTAACAGTGCAGCTTTAAGTTTGCTGTAATCATTACTGTCCTCACTGTCCATTTGACCCAATGCATCCTGAGTTTTCCCAGTAAGTAGCGGGGATAGCTAAAAGCTGCAGGACTCCCTAGGAATTTTAGCCTGAATACAAACTTTTTCAAAAGAATTTAAAAATGCATCCATATCCTCCCCCTCTTTAAATTCAGCTATTAATTTGGAATTCAATTTGTAACCCAGTCCTGTAGTTCCAGTTAAACCCAAGCCACTTACCTGCTCTGGTGCTGGTGGTTGGAGTTGTAACATCTCCAGTACATGTTGCCTCTGGTGCTCATGCTTCTCACAGTCTGCATCTTGCTGTTCATGGTCTCTCTTCTCCTCTGCAGCTCGCTGGTGCTCACGCTCCTCACGGTCAGCCTCCCGCTGCTCCCGCTGTCTTTTCTCCTGGAACTACAGTTCCATTCTGCTCAACTCAGTCTGTAGCCTGAGTACTTCTGGCTCCCGAATACTGGTGACCTTTCCCTGTTGCTGTGGCCCTTTGCTGGCACTGGCCCTGCTGCCCTCCTTATCAGATCTGGACACTGCACTGGCCACTAGCCCCTCCACACCCAAGGTTCGGTCTTTTATAGTCACTGTCTCAGTGCTCTGGGTATCTGCTACCATCAGGGCATCCATGAGGTTCTGCTAGGTGGCTTTCACCTCGTACAGGACTCCTCTGTCCCTGCACAACTGCTTTAAGTAGTTTACAGTGTGCCCACTGTAGTTGGAAGCCATCTTCTTCCCTAACTACGGCTACTCTAACTTGCACTTCAGAAAAAAAATAAAACAGGTAGGAACTTGACTGTAAGCCAAGTGATATAGTTCTGTTTTTTTTTTTTAAATCACTGCCTTATTTTGCAAGTGAGCTGACAGTATTAAGCTGACACACTGAACAATAAAAGCTTGTATTACCAAAATTATGCACACCGCTGCCAACCAATCTGTCAATTATCAACACCACTGCCACCAATCTGCCACAAACCCACTCCGCAGGTCAGGCCCTCTGCTCCCACAGTGCCAACCTCCGAGTGCAGTATTGTGAACAGTTAACAGAACAGGGTAACCCTCCTGTCTGTTTTGTGGGTCCGAATCACCTTTGGTCTCAAGTTCTGGAGGGATTCAAACTGTGAACCTTATGCTAGCGTACCCAATTGTACAGGCTCAGATAATTCTGCTCTTCAGGGAATGCCAGATATCTTTTGCCAAGGGCACCTAACCAGGTATACAAAAATGAATCCTTAAAAAATCTATGAAAGACCTTAGATAAATTCTTAGCTTTTCCCAGTTTGGTATACCATTAAGCTTATGAACAGTTTAGTCAGCCTTAACCTTCTGAAATTCAGATGCAAAAGAAAGAACTTTGAAGGCACCAGGCAGTCTCTTTAAATGTAAGAGGTTTACTTAGAAAATGGATAAAAATAGGTAAAATGTACACATAGAACCATATATCGCAAAGCATACAATCACTTAAAAGAACAAGGTTTAAAGCGCAATTTCCTACCAACATACAGTTAGACTTTTCTATCTAATGTATACCGTCTTACAGTGCTTTAGGTAGCTGTTGTTTCAAGACAGTCCAAACAGGAATAGGTCAGTAAGTGAAGATACAGAATACAGTTTAAACCCTGTGTCTCCACCCCTTCTATGATGCCACCTAGCTTTTCCTTTTAAAATATTAAAAATTATACAACCAGGACGTCTTATCACTCAGGAGGTAAATTAAATCAGGTGACATCAGCAAAAACTCATTTCTCAAATGACTTCTTTGATCTTATTTATTTATTTATTTAGCTTTTGTTGACCGGGTAAGTGCAGTAGACAAATCCTGCCTATTTTCAGGCACGACCCGGGGGAGGGGGATACAGATGGATGCCAACTGACCTTGAACCAGATTAAGCTGTTGGTAGTATTTTTAGTGAATGAGGGAAATTTGGCCAGGACACCGGGGAAATTCCCCTACTCTTTTCGATAAGTGCCATGGGATCTTTAACATCCACCTGAACTACCACCAATCCAGGCAGATGGGACCTCGGTTTAACGTCTCATCCGAAAGACGGCACCTCAGAAATGCAGCACCCCTCTCATGCTGCATTACAGTGTCAGTATTGGGATATTAACCCAAGTGCCAGATGTGGGAACTGAACCCACAGCCCTCTGATCTCCTGGCCTCAGAGGCGAGTGTGCTACCTACTGAGCCACTGACACTGCTCTTGAGTGGTTTGCTGCTTTTTCAAAGATGTCAGAGAACTTTTACAACTCTGCAGTTTTCTCACTTAGCCGTCATATAAGTTTCTAACACCAGCTGAAATTAACTGTTCTTCCTCTAAATGTCATAAAAGTTTATGATCTTTATCCTGGCAGCTGGTCAGCTACAATTAAGTCAGAAAAACAGGAGACCCTTAATTATGTCTCTCTAGTCTTTAATTATCTCCTGGCTTTCAGGTTAACAACTTGTAGCTGAAACCTTTGGGGGGGGGAGTCATCCCACAGGATGTCTCGTGAGAGATGCTCAATGACACATTTTTATATTACAAAAATCATACAGCATCAGAACCAGCTGGTCAAGCGTCACAGCTACCACCCTGGGACCCACTCCCAGGCTGGCTAATTTGTTTATTAATCTTTTGTGTGGGACTGTGTCAAATGCCTTGCTAAAGTCTAGGGTAGGCCATGTCTGCAGCCCCTCACTGGTCTACTACTTTGGTCACCCAGTCAAAGAAACCTATTAGGTTCATCTGACATGACCTTCCCACTGTAAATCCATGCTGCCTTGGGTCCTGTGCCCTGCTGGCCTCTAGGTACTCAACAAGTATTTTTTTCAGAAGTGATTCATAATTTTCCCTACCACTGAGGTCAAGCTAACAGGTCTGTAGTTTCCTTCCTCTGCTTTGCTCCCACTTTTGTGAAAGAGAATCATATCCGCCCTCCTCCAGTCCTTAGGTACTTCACCATCCTCCCATGATTTGTTAAAAAGGGTAGCCAGTAGTGTCACTAGTTCTCCCCTTAGTCCTTTTAGAATTCTGGAGTGAATCCCATCAGGCCCTATTGCTTTGTCCACCTTCAGTTTTAGGAGTTCTTTCAGAACCCTTTCTTCTGTGAAAGGACTGGTATCGACCCCCCTATCCAGAGTGCTTCTATTGATTGGATTAGGCACCTCCCCTCCTCTTCTTTTGTGAATACTGAGCAGTAGTATTAATTCAGTATCCCTACTTTTCACTGTCCTCTCTGCCCGCCACCCTCCCTTTATTAAGCTTCACTATCCCTCCCTTGGTCTTTCTTCACTCCCTACTGTACCTATAAAGGTTTTATCCCCCTTCTTAACTGAGTTGGCTATCTTTTCCTCAGTTTGGGCCTTTGCTATTCTGACTGCTTTCCCTGCTTTCTTCTACTTAAACTGGTACAGTTCTCTGTCCTGCTCCTTCTGTGTTTCCTTATACTTCCTGAATGCTATCTTTTTCTCCCTAACCTTCCCCTCCACCTCTTTTGAGAACCATAGTGTTTTTTTCTTTAGTTTTGATTTGTTTATTTGCTTCACACAAAGGCTTGTTGCCTCTGTGATGGCAGTTTTGATGTTTCCCCATTGTTCCTCCACCCCTCCTTCTTGACTGTTTGCTAGTGCTTTTCTGAGGCACCCTCCCATTCTGACAAATTTAGCCCTCCTAAAGTCCAGTACCCTCACTTTTGTATGGCTTGACTCTGCGGCTGTGTTTATCATGAACCACACTGTTTGGTGGTCACTTGTTCCCAGATGGCTACCCACTTCTAGATCTGAGATCCTCTCTCCATCCCTGTTTGAGACTACCAGGTCTAAGATTGCTCCCTCCTGAGTGGGTTCAAGCACTAGCTGTCTGAGGCATGCCCCCTGTAGGGCATCGAGAATGTTCCTTCTCTTGGATGTGGCTGCAGCAAAGGTGCTTCAGTTAACATCTGGCATACTCAGGTCCCCCATCAACAATATATCCCCTTTTTCTGCCATTCTAAGGATGCCTTCTATCATTTCCTTGTCCATTTCTTCCCCCTGAGATGGGGGTCTGTATACAACCACCGTACAGATTGTGGTGCCATTTCCGGTCTCCAGGTTGACCCACAGTGCCTCCTCTCCTCCCTGTTTACCCTTGAGTTCCATTGCTTTGATCCCTTCCCTTACATAGAGAGCTACTCCTCCTCCTCCTCCTCTTCCCTCCCTGTCCCTCTTGTAGATTATGTACCCTGATATGTACATTGACATCCCAGTCATGGTTTTCTATGTACCATGTTTCTGTGACTGCCACGGTATCCAGGTATCCCTCTTTCATCAAGGCCACCAGTTCAGGGAGCTTGCTACCCAGACTATGGGCATTGGTACTCATTACCCTCCATTTTTTGATGGCCTTATCCCTTTTTGCCCCAACCCTGTCCTTACTGCCTTTTTCTCCATTTACCCCTGCCCTTCTCCCTATCAACTAATCCATATTGGTTCTGTGCTCCCAGGAAGTCTTCCCTTCCCCACTCAGGTTAAATTCAGGCTGTCCTTGATGTACTGCACTAACTTGTCACACAGTGCCTTGGTTCTCCCCCAACCCTGCTGAGGTGTAGCTTATCTGATGAGTATAGGGATTTCTCATCCCAGACTCTTCCCCAGTCCCCCACACAACCAAAGTCCTCCTGTTTGCACCAGTCCCTTAGCCACTGGCTGAACTCAGAGAGCCAGAGCTTCCTAGACAAGCTGGCCCTGGGTACCGGTAGCACCTCAGAAAATGCCACTGACTTTGACACCTCCCTTACTTTCTTTCCAAGCTCCCTAAACCTGTTCTGTACCTTCCTTACCTCACACCCTGCCAGGTCACTTGTGCCTAGGTTAAGGATCACATCAGGTTCCCCCTCCTCCCTGCACAAGCATGTGCACAATAGATATGATCCTCTCAGCTGTCACACCCGGGAGGCACACAACGCTCCATCTATGGTGTCCCCCCTCTCTACTGTGGCCATCTAACTCCCTTCACAACTGACTCCCCTCTCTGCTAGTTTCCATTAGTTTTTGTTCACCCTCTCTGTATACCCTTATCTTGGTATCCCTTTCCCCCCTACCTAGTCCAGTTTGTTCCTCCCGAGCCACCACTCCCCTGTCATCTCCTCCCTTATTCAGTCCCTGCCCCTGCTGTTCCCCACTCCCTGTACTAACTTTCTTGCACTCTCCCTCACCCATTTGCCTTTCTCTTTGCTGGCTTCTCCTCTTATTGCAGCTCTTGAGCCTCCTCCTGATACTCCCCTGATCTTCCTCCACACCCATTTCCTGGCTCACTTTAGGTCTAACCTCATGGTCTGCCTGATGCCCCTCACTGCCCTTTTCCAAGGACCCTGGTTTTCCATTTTTGCCAGTAACACCAGTAAAAATCATGGAATCCTGCTTGGTTTATGGTTTCTGAATTCTTGTACCAGTGTCTCATGGAAATTGCATGTCATTGCATGGAATCCCTAAGATTTCAGCATATTTTTAAATGTTTTTAATTTCTCTTTATATGCCCCATTCTCACAGCATCAGTTTCCACTTTTCAGAGATCCCTAGGCTGGGTATCCCCTAGCTTCACCACAGGTAATGCTCAGGAGCTCCTGTGGGCCTGCCCCCATCCTACCTGGTTTGTAACCCCAGGTGGGAAGGAAGGGAGGGGACCCCAGGTCACCCCTCCACAGTCCCTTAGTGTGTGTCAGGCAGCCTGGTGGGTCCCTCATGGAGCCTGGTTATGAAGTGTGGGGCAGCTGGGTCCCTTCTTCCAGTGGCCGATGTGGGGTGATTGTTCCTGGTTTTTGGTCTCTGTCCCTGAGGGCACTGGCACTCGAGGGGGATCTAGGGAGGTAGGGCACATAGAGACATACCACTTCTCCAGATCCTGGCTAGCGTCTTCCCCTCCCAATCACTCTGCAGCCCCATGTCACCACCACCTGTGGTCACCCAGGTGGTGGTAAAGCAGCGGGACCTACAGCCCACCCTCACCGGAGTAGGAGAGCAGCCCTCCAGGTGCTCAATCCTACTCTCCTGGCCAGACCTCCAGCAACCCGAGTTTGCTTCTGACCCCAGGTCTTTTGTGTTGCAAGCAGTAGTGCCACTGCAGCACCGGTGGGCTGGCCTAGATTTCAGCATCTTAAAATGAATGCTGCTGTGCTTTACATTCTTTCTGCTTTGCTATGTATAGAATCAGTAAGGAAACCACCCGCACTGCTTTGTTGTAACCAGCCATTCAGTTAAACCACCCATGCTTCTCACTAACCTCTCTATCAGCTTGAAGACAGCTTTCCTTCCTGAAACCTCAGTTTTCATTTAGTATGTGCCTAAACATTTTTTACTATTTATAATACACTGGATGATATAAAACAAAAACACAAGTATCAGCAAAGCAGGGCCACTGGACAATTGTGGGAAAAGTAACCTGAAATTGCAGAGATTTTTTGCAAAACTTGCTGGGAAGTTGCGGGAGTTCTACTATAGACCCTGGGTGCTTCACAATAAATCCTTTACTGTTTTCTGCAGCATATTAGTCAGCATAAACTACTAAATGAATACACTGACACTTGAATACTGTATGTTTTAAATATGAAGAAAAACTTATGTTCCTAACATGAATCCTAAATGGATAAGATGTGTTGCCTCTCTTCCAAAACGTAAAAACATCTGCCTCATACAGTGGTAAATAGATTCTATTTATTGAGCCACATAAAATCAATATTAAATAAATTAATATTAAATAAATTAATAAGTCCAGAATAAACAAATGTTATCTGTTTTTGGATGTAGAATAATGAAGCTTGATCAAAAGCTATTTACAGTATTCTGTCAACTATTCACCCTCTTTGGTGTAAGAAAAAATAAGCAGATGGAGTGGCGAATAATTCAGTTTTAGTAAAATGTAAAGTGTTTAATGTTCATAATTTGCACTGTAGGTACTGTGCACTATTTTTGAAATTATATATTAAAACATTATATATGGGTGCAATTATGGCTGGCAGCATAGCCTAGTGGTTAGAGTAATGAACAGTGATTGAACTGGGTACATCCAGCAGACTTGGGTTTGATTCCCACAACCTCCACTTGCATACTGTGTGACTCTGAACAAGTCACTTAACTTCCCTAGCGCTCCTGGGGCACCCCTGAAACAGGCAGTTCTGCATAGTGGGCCTTACCCGGTTCACAAAGAATATTTAAAAAAAAAATATATATACATTGACTACATCATACAGTAGTCAGGGTACCATGTAATTTACTCGCATTTTACTCGGGCTGCAATCATTTTTTTATAGGTAAAGATAAATGTTCAGATACATTTTATAAGCTTGTTTTTAGACTTTAGTCAGGTTTTTATTGTATTCTTTGCATGTGAGCATCTAGGTTGTAGATTGCTAAGCACAGGATCACTGTTACCAACTAGCTTATTCAAGTTTATAATCAGCAAGGCCATCCAAAATCCTCAGTTGTTTAAATGAAAAGGTCTGAATGAAAGTATGTCCACAAGGAAGAAACTGCCTTTCCACTTATACAAAATGCTTCACAGTTAGCACCCCATTTAGGTGAATGGTATCATTTGCACCTTTTCTCCCACCTGCTGTTTCAGTCTTTATGACAACAAAAAATTTTTCTGATAGATTGATTCAACAAAAATCAAATGTTAAGTGTTTAAGTGTACTTATGCTTGGCCAGTGGATTTTGAAAGCGCAGTCAATGACATACAGAAGTTAAGACCCCAGGGGCTGTATGATGCTGGAGGGCAGAGTGTTGCTCAATTCACATCTGAACAAAGACATGAAAACTGGGAGACACCCTTTTCATGGACACCAAGTAAAAAAAAAACAGCATCCACATGTTTGGGAGATGCATGATTTTCCATTTGAAGGTCCTCCACCAAGCACTGGGGGATTTTTTAGGTGAAGACACTTTCTTTCAAAGAAGCAAATTCAGGCAGTCTTTTTTGCTCCTCTGACCCCCTGGCCATCCACTCCTTCATGCCTGCCAAGGCCCCCTACCACCGCTGCTGAGTCCCGAGTCCCGACCACCATCTACTGCCCCTTATTGCTGTGCTACTGGTAACCCGAAGTAACCTTTCATCCATACCTCTCAACCTTTTGTCCCCAAAATGTGGAACATTGCCTGTCAAAATGTGGAACAAATGGGCAAAATGTGGAACACTTAATCAAATCTTTACCTAAGAAGCTCAAAACACTGTTAAAATGTTGCATTTCTGTTCAGAAAGTCTGTTATTAATTGAATAATATATTTTTGCATCATTTACTATGGATCTTTGCTTTAAAATGTTGACTTTGAATGTGGAACAAGTCCTCACATTGTGGAACAGGGAGCTTTTGTGAAGTAAAATGAGGACCGTTCCTCATAATGTGGTACAGTTGAGAGGTATGCTTTCATCGGGTGGGTCCCTACCCCTGTGGGAGAATACTAGGGGAGAAAGATCACCCCAAAGAGCTTCCTGTGTATGGCAGGGGTCAGAACAGACATGTGTCTGGGGCTTCGGGCTTATGGAGGGACCTGCAGCCGTCCTCCAGTTGGCCAGTGGGTGTTTTCCCATTTTCTTGGGAGCGTGACAGGCTACATGATGTCAAGGCACAAGCCAACGTCCATCATGCTCCCTCCCACAGTGAGGACCAATGTGTTGTCATGCCTCTGGCCTCCACTAGGGACCAGCAACTGCTGAGCCATGAACCCACCCTCCTCCCAGGAAAAGGCGAGTGGTCATTGAACACTCAAGCCTTCATTCCTTGGCCGGCCGTCCAGCACCCAAGTCTGTTCCCGAACCATGGTCAGCAGTGTCACGGGCAGAATTCCAATTTAGGCAATTAAATGTTAGGAAAAAACAAAGGTGGTCCACTTTAGTGGTAATGATTCAGATTAATTCACATCTGAGTTCTAACAAGCAAAGAGACCAAGTAATTTGTAATTTGTGCATGTGAGGTGTGGGTGTTAAAGAAAGGGGGTCATAGTGCTGTCACTACTGCCATCACCCCGAGGGATGTGGACTACATTACGAACATACGAACATACGAAACTTGCCAGCAGATAAAGGCCTAGAGGTTCATCGTCTGCTCGAATGTGCAGCTAGCACCTTATCCTGCAGCTGCCCTTCCCTTCCAGCCTTCCCCTTCATTAACCCTCCCCCTTGTCCTGTCCCATCCTCATTTGAAGCAGTCCACTGTTCTACTGCATACCAACTTCTGCAGGTAATGCATTCCACCCAGCCACCACCCTCTCTGTAAAAAAGTGTCTCCTCATCTCCCTCCTGAACCTTCCTCGCTCCAGTCTCATATCATGGCCCCTGGTGGCCCTCCCCTCCCTTACTTTGAACAGCCCCTCTGTACCCATCTTGTTTATTCCTTTCATGTATTTAAAGGTTTCAATCATGTCACCCTGTCTCTCCTCTCTCCAGTGAGTACATGTTCAACTCCTTCAACCTCCTCTCGTATGATAAGTCCCCAGCCCCTGATCATCTTTGTCGCTCTGCGCTGCACCCCTCCAGTAACTTAATGTCCATCTTCAGATACGGACGCCAGTACTGCATGCAGTACTCAGGTGTGGTCTAACTAATGACCTATACAGTGGCAGAATCCTCCTCCTCCTCGGGGATATACCCCTTGCAATACAACCCAGCATTTTGTTGGCCTTTGCAGCTGCCTTCCTACATTGTGCTGAGTTGTTCATTGACCCTGTAATGAGCACACCCAGATCCTTCTCCTCCTCTGTCTGGGCTAGCTGCACTCCGCCTAGCTGGTAACTCCTCCTTGGGTTCTTCATCCCAAAATGCAGCACCTTGCACTTTTTGGCATTAAAGCCCAGTTGCCAGGTGTCTGACCAGGTTTCAAGCTTTGCTAGATCGTCCTGCAACCCCTGCCATCCCCCTAGGTCATCCACCACCGCACCTACCTTGGTATCATCAGCAAACAGACTGATCTTGCTCTTGATGTCCCATGATATGTCTGCAATGAATATCCCAAACAACACTGGTCCCAACACTGAGCCCTATGGAACACCGCTCGTCACTGCCCTTGGGTGTGAGGCCCCACCCACCACCACCCTCTGTTGCCTTCCTGCAGCCAGTTTCCTACCCATCTTACCAGCTTTGCACCCACCCCTGTGCCTACTAACTTCCTTCCCAGCCTTCCATGTGGCACTGAGTCGAATGCCTTACTGAAGTCCAGATACAGGACATCCACTGCATGGCCCCTGTCCAGTTGCCTAGTTACCCAGTCATAGAACTAGACCAGGTTGGTTTGGCAGGATCTGCCACGTATGAAGCCATGCTGTCTGCTGTGCTGTAGTCCTTTGGCCTCTAGGAGGGCCACCAGCCTCTCCTTCAGGATAGTCTCCATTAGCTTACCCACGATGGATGTGAGGCTCACTGGTCTGTAGTTTCCCTGGTTCATCCTTGGGGCCACTCTTGTGGAGGGGCACCACATGAGCCATCCTCCAGTCCTGAGGTACACACCCCGAATGTAGTGAGGCATTAAATACATTGTTCCTACTGCCATCACACCTGAGGGGTCGGGGCCATAGTGCTTCTGCCATCACCACTGGTGGATGGGGAATGTAGTACTGCTGCTGTCCCACCTGAGGGATGGGGTCCATAGTGCTGATACTGCCATCACACCTGAGGGATTTGGAATGTAGCACTGCTGCTATCACACCTGAGGGATGGGGGCTGTAGTGCTGATACTGCCATCATACCTGAGGAATGGGGAAGGTAGTACTGCTGCCATCACACCTAAGGAGTGGGGCCCGTAGTGCTTCTGCCATCACCACTGGTGGATGGGGAATGTAGTACTGCTGCTGTCCCACCTGAGGGATGGGGGCCATAGTGCTGATACTGCTATCACACCAGAGGAATGGGGAATGTAGTATTGCTGCCATCACATCTAAGGGATTGGGGCCGCAGTGCTTGCTGCTTCCATTACACCTGAGAGGGGGGGCCACAGTGCTGCTGCTGCTGCCATCATACCAGAGGGATGGGGGGCTGTAGTGCTGTTGGTGCTGCCATTGCAACTGAGAGATGGGGGCAGTAGTGCTGGTTCCTTCACACCTTAGGGATGGGGGCTGTAGTGCTGCTTCCAACACACCTTAGAGATGGGGGCTGTAGTGCTGCTGCTGTCATCACATCTTGTACCTAAAATAACTTTAAATAGGTACAAGGATGGAAGGATGTGCAATAGTGGAGGTCAAAATTGCTAAAATGCATGTTAGCAGAGTTAAAAATTGTTAAATAAAGTACATAAAACCAAACATTGGTAAAACCGGATTTTGGCTTAGCAGACACCGGTGACAATACCGTTTTTAACAATGAGCAAAACGGAATTTGCCCTTTCTCAATCCCAGTAAACCAGTGTCCCTGCCCTTTTCCTCTGTGACGCCATCCATGTTTGCCTGGATACCTTCCTCCTGGGAGTTGAGTAACAGGTATCTATTTTGCACAGGCACTCTATCAGGGTGTCTGTTTCCTTTGCTGCATAGCTTCCATCCGCCTCCACTAGCAGCTCTTCTCTAGCCTGCCCCTTTGTCCAGTACTCCCTCTATGGCAGAGGCAGTCACAGCCCTGGAACCCTTTTGACTTCATAACTGACTATCCCCACCCCCACCCCAGGGCCTCTCTGTCCTATTTCCAGCCTACTTACTTATCACTACCCTCTGGTCCCATTATGATCAGTTTAGTCCCCCTACCCTTTGTTCCCAGTGCCCCCTTACAAACTTACAGTAACCTGTTTAGTTCTGACCTAAGCATCTGCGCCTTAGCCCTCACAGTTCCCAGCCTCTTGCACACCATGCAACCCCCATCATCCTGAAGTGTGCTTAGGAAAACTGCAGCCCTGCATTCCTGCAGTTCACCACACTCCTCTTTCCTGCCTCTTTCCTGATCATTTCCATGTCCTTATATTTATTTTTTTTTATTTTAAACACGTTTTACCAGGTAAGCATGCAGAGCCCAGGGCTAATTTCCAGTTGCGACCAGGGGAGGAGAGAAATGGGACAGTGAGGAATCTTACAGCGTTCATACATTATACATTCCAAAAACAAATGAAACAAAGTACATGAGCCCTCCTCTGGACCACTTCCACCCTGTCGATGTCCATGCAGAGATGCGGCCTCCAGAAGTGGACACAGAACTCCTGGCAGGGTCTTACAAGTGAGCGATACGGGGCAACACCACTTCCTTTTTCCTGCTAGAAATCCCCCTATGCACCCCCAACATCTGGCTCACCTTGCCAACTGTCTTGTCGCGCTGCCCTGCCACTGTGAGATCATCAGCTATGACCACCCCAAGGTCCCTCTCCTGCTTGGTAACTGTAAGTACCTCCTCCCTCATCTTATATACAGCCCCCAGGTTTCCCCTCCCCAGGTGCATGACTTGGCACTTTTGGCATTGAACCCCAGCATCCACTCCCTAGACCAGTCCTCTAGTTTCCCCAGATCCCTCTGCATTCTCTCCTCTCCCTCCTGGGTGTCCACCATGTTGCAGATTTTTGTGTCCTCTGCTTATAGACACATCTTCCCCTCCAGTTCCTCAGCAATGTCTCTTATGAGGTCCATGAAGAATCACTCTGCCTTTGGTTTAAGAGACATCTGCAATAACACAAGAGTGACACTGTTTTCCACTTAAAATGTAACTAAAATACTAGTATAATAGGCCCTATGCATCATGCCATGTACTGAGAAAACCAGGCACTTAGACATACATACGTGGGAATGCCGCACAGTGGGGGTCCCACAGATCTCTGGAGGCATTCACCAAATGTGCACTGGCCAGGTGTGCACCTGATTCCCCAGCTGTGCGGGCAGCTATATGCCAGTGTGGTCTGGGGGGGATACACGGGAGTGTTCCCACACTACATGCCATTCACAAAGGTGCATAGTACTGCACACAGGGGGCGCAGGATGATGTTGGATACAGCAGGAGGTACCCTGCTGCAACTGGGTTATGCGGCCAGCCCCACGCATACACAAAGCTCCTGCCTGGTTCTGTAAGTCAGTTGGCACTCCTCTCCCACACAGCATAGCCATGTCCCCAGTCCCATATGCCAGTACACCCCCCCACAACACAGCATATCCCCATCCCCTGTCCCATATGCCAGTGCATCCTCCCCCCACACAGCATAGCCCCTGCCTGGTCCCATATGCCAGTACACCCCCACACACAGCATGGCCCTGTCCCTGGTCCTGTGTGCCAGTATACCCCCCACACACACAGAATAGCCCTGTTCCTGGTCCTGTGTGCCAGTACACCCCCCCAAACAGCATAACATTGTTCCTAGTCTGGTAAGGCAGCTTATCCCTCCCCACATCTGAGCCCCTCACCCAGTCCTGCAGACAGCTCACCCCTCCACACATCTGGGTCCCAGCCCTGGTCTGCAAGTCAGTGTTCCCCCCCCACAACAGAGCCCCATCCTGGTGGACCCTGCCCAGTACTGCACAGCTTTGACCACCCTCTGACCCTGATCTTGGCCCCACCCCTCATTGGTGGTTAGTGGCCCCCCCTCAGCACCAACAACACCACCCCCTGTCCCTGTCCTACCGTCAATTGCCACCACAATGGATGACGAGCGGCACATCCCTCTGCACACAATCTCTTCCACCTGCTGTCTAACTGATGCTGGGAGCATGCTGTCTATTTATAAGGCCGTTCCCTATAAATAGGTAGTATGTTCCCAGCATCAGTTGGACAGTGGGTGGCTGAGGTGATGTGCAGAGGGATGTGCCACTTACCGTCCATCACGGTGGCTCTGACTTGCTGGTAGGGTGATGTGGGTGGTATTGTCAGAGCTGTGGGTGGGGGGTAGTAACCACTAACGAGGGGGCAGGGTGGCCAGGATCAGGGGTTGGAGTAGTCGAGCTGTGCAGTACTGGGCAGGGTCCGCCTGGATGGGGCTGTGGTTGTTGGGGGGGGAGTTACTAACTTGTGGACCGGGGCTGGGACTCAGATGTGTGTGGGGAGGAGGGTGAGCTGCCTTATGGGACTGGGCAGGGGCTCAGATGTGGAGGTGGGGTGAGTCTTACTGGACCGGGACGGGCGATGCTATGGGGGAGGGTGTGTGCATACTGGACTAGGGACGGTGCTATGCTGGGTGGGGGGTGTACTTGGATACAGGACCAGGTGGGGGCTCTGATGTTGGGTGGGGGCAACTGGCATACGGGCCCTGGGATTGGTCTCGGACAGGGGGAGGGACCACTAGTCAACGGGGACCAAAAGTGCATTCCCCGGGTGCCTGTGTGTGCTATGCATGTACCCAGACCCCCCGCCTTTCCACACTCCCATGCTCCCACATAGCAGGGGATCCACTCTGGGACACAGGATAGGCATCCAATTGGCTGCCTGCCTGGGTCTACTACTCCGCACCATCTACCTTCTGCGATCCTGTGTGCCGGGGGGGGGGCGGGCCCGTGGACAGGTGGCTAGCAATAGTGCATACTGGCCTGTGGACACCTGTCCGCCGGCGCAGAGCTACAGGAATGGGGAAAGCGTCTTTGGCACGTACCGTATGCCCCATTAGTGCATAGGCACCAATATGCTTAGAGGCACAACTGTTTTTGCATTTGTTTTCTATCAATGACACATATTGCAACACATGTGCTAGAATGCACAAAGAACAAAAAATCCTTCCTCCATTTCTCATTAATTACTTAAACAGTGGATGCTTTCTAATGTCCACCACTTTCCCACTCTCCCTTTACTAATACTGTAGCAATGTTTGCCTTGTTTATGGAAAAGAAGTATATAAATAATATAAGCGTAACACCCCCCCTCCTCCTGTAGGGGGGGTATGAGTATGTTGTTAGCTGCCTACCTGCACTTTCTTTGAAAGCATTTGTAAATGAGGCTGGCGGAAGGGCGTTCCAGTTCTCTTGAAGTAGAATGACATTTTTAGCCTCCCTGTGGGAGGGATTTAGAACATAAAAATGAGAGAGCCAATAGGTTCTGTGTTTTTGGACCTTGGGGAAAGTGGAGTCAGGGATGATGGACTGTGATGGGGGGGCTATGGCTTCAGGCCTTAGAACAGGGGGATGGGGATACAAAAGAATCCTGGTCCAGACCAGCAAGATAGGTGCATGTTGTGGAAGGCTCTGCTCAGCAGAAGGCTCCTGCTGCAATGGAAGTCCCCTGGAGGTCTTTGGCTGGGACAGTCACAGAACCAGTGAAGGTAGTGCATAAAATATGGGGCTAACAGGGGTCTTACATGCTGTGGGCCTGTGGGATGTGGTACTTGGAGGTTTTAGGATCCAGGACTCAAATGTGTTAATAGTGCACTTGAGGGGGAACTTTAGTATCATGCATAGCACAAGATACAGTAATGCAACAGTTATCTCTGGCTAGAGGCTGACAAGGAACGATTTAGGGTACTTTTATAGCAAATGTAACTATGCAAAAAAAGAGTTTTACTACAGGCAATGAGACTGTTACAGCTTTAAATACTGTAGGGTGGAGCTGCCCCCTCGGTGTACCAGACATGCAGACAATGCGGGGGGAAGGGTGCTTCTCATATTATGAGAAGCAGCCCCCCCCACTTTGTTTGTTTGAATCAAATGTAACTACTCCTGTGAAGGTAAGGCCGTATCTAGAGTTTGATGTTCAGTACTGGTGTCCACACCTCAAAAAGATATTAACCTGCTGGAGAAGGTACAGAGGAGAGCTACAAAGATGATAGCCAGTCAGCAGGGCAAGGCATACGAGAAGAGGTTGAGGGCACTGAACATGTACTCTCTGGAAGACAGGAGAGAAAGAGGGGACATGATTGGAACATTCAAGTACTTGAAAGGGATAAATAAGGTTGATAAGGAGAGTCTCTTTAAGGTGAGTGGCAACACAAGGGGGCACAGTCTTAAACTGGAGGGTGGGAGGTTTAGGAGGGAGGTCAGGAAGCACTTCTTCACATAGAGAGTGGTGGACACTTGGAATGCACTGCTGGAAGAGGTTACCTCATTGAAGACAGTGGGCAGCTTTAAGAGAGGCTGGGAGAGGCATAGGGGGAAGGTAAGAATCATGGGTAGGGAGGATGGGAGGAGTATGGAGGGAGAGCAGGGACATTAGCTCAAGCTGTGGACCCTGCAATACGAGTAGACTTGATAGACCAAATGGCCTTCTTCTGCTGGCTTCTTCATATGTTCAAATGTTCGTAAGTGTAAATGCTGTAAAACTGTTGATTTACTAAAGGAAATCTGGTGCACTGACGTTCAGCTCCAGAGCCTTTGTATTCCATGATGGGTGCCTATATGGTGTGTGTGAGTCACTGCCTGTCATCACCCCCAAACCCCCAAAATATTATGAACTCCCTAGAGCCAAATACGATTCAAGATGAGGGGCAACATATGAATTGAGAAAGTAAAGAGAATGTAACTAATGTTTGGTTAATGTCCAAAGTCTTTATTGCATGTTAAAGCTGTGTGATATCACTGCACTACACCGTTATGTATTAACCTTGGTGAGGAGGGCCCCTTCATGGCATCTTCATTGATGAAATCAACCTCTTTGCAAGCAAAATCAGCCACTTCACAGCAATTTGTACCGCTAAGCCAACGGAGCAGCCCGGTATGCCACATTTGTCTCCAGCACAGCATATCACGTCACTTCACTTCACACAGTTCTACTGTTTAATTGTGAGCTTTCTTGGTTAAAACACCTACACTCCCAGATACTGATGGATTCATCTCTGGCCTTCAGTTTACTGGAATAGTGCAGGAACTGTCAGTCTCCCTGCTCACCCAGTCCCTCAGAGGCAAAGTGAGTAAATAAATGCAGTGAAGAGCCTTATTATTAGCAGAAAGCATGCTGCTTATCTGAGACAGCTATGTAGTTACACAGCATGTGGCCCCAGTCAGCTCCCTGTACTATTGCATGGAGCTACCATGATTTTAAAACAAAAAAGCACAGCATGGGGTCCGGCACGTGCATCAGGAGGCTACTGGGTGTCAGACGAGATAATGGCCCAGGGTCAGCCTGTTCTGCTTCTGCCTGCCATGACAGAATGAGAGCTCTCTGGAAGGTAACAGTCATTACATTCAGCAAGTTAATAAAATGCTAATTAGAGGGTTTTTATTTTCCATAACTTGTCCTGAAGCTTCCAGTCACCCTTGCAAAATAGCCTTTGGTTTTAATAGGACACTACCCAGTAAGATGATAGTTAAATAAATAAAAATAACCTATGTGGCCCACCCTCTCTCCATTATATAGGTGCAAACCAATGGTCTGGGGGGCACAGCACAGCACAGAAAGCTCATCTGAAATATACACACATTCAAAGCATGGAAAGACAAAAATTCAGATCCTCCAACTGTGCCATTTTTGCCGTTACAATACCATATTTTTAAGACCGGTATTGGATCGTGCCATGTACAGAATTTGCTGCCTCCCAAGTTAAACAATTTTTAATTTTTTCCCCCAAATCTTAACTTTCTTTTGCCGGAGGTCAGCCAGCATAGTTTGAGGTGGGGAGTGTCCCAGGATGTCCCTATGGTAACCGCCAGTGCTGCCCTTACTGTGGCGCCGCCGGTAGAGAGCTTCTCGATGCTCTCTGTGACACCGGAAGCACTGCAGCTGAGAGTGCTTGCTGCACAGACAGCATCTTTCCCATGACTGAACTAGCAGGACATAGTGTCAGTTCACAATCAGGAGAGTTAACTTCCGAGTCCGGCCCGAACCACGGCAGAGCGAGCGGAGCACTTGTCGCAATTTAATATTTATTATGAAATGGGTAGAAAGAATGCTGAATTCTGATTGGCTGAGAGTGTGTTTCAACTGGGCTGTTATTCCAGTACAATGGCCCAGCTGAAAGTAATATGTTTAAAAAATGCATAAAATTTACTAAAATTGACTCATTTCATAATTGCAATAAGGCACTCAAGGGGTGCATTATGATGGGTTAATGGCCCTTCTCGGGTGGTGGAAGCAGTCGGCTATGTCTCGTGCTTCAACCCACCCGAGGCGGGCTGTTATCCCACCATAATGCTCCTCCTGTAATGCCTTATTGCCTAAATATAACTGGTTAACTGGTCAGGTCACCACTGTCTCACCAGCACAAGAGTCTTCAGAGCATTGCTGGAACAGGAGTGGAGTCATTTTGACTGCACATCTTCTCCTGATGGATGGGATCCATCTGTCTCTGCAGATGGGATGGGGTGTGACTGCCATGGGGGTAGTGGTCATGCTCTGGTTGAGTAGTTGACTTGGGGGGGGGTGTTCTGCCAGGCTTCTGAATGGGGTTGTACTGTGTGTGTTAATTCAACAAAGAAATCGTGCTCTGGCTGGGTAGTTGACTTGGGGGTCTGCCAAGTTTCTAAAAGGGGTTGTACTGTGTGTTAATTCAACAAAGAAATGCAATACAAAGCAGCGTTAGGCTGTCCAGCTGACCATGGAATGAAACAACAAATACATGTGGGTATATTATCTATAAATGGGCACAGATTTTTTATTTTTTTAAGACTGCCTAATTTGGAGTTCTAATCTGTGGTGTACTGTGTTTTGTCAGTTGACTGTGGACCTGTGATAATAAATATTTATGCTGTAGGTGTACAAAACAGGGGAGGCTATAGATCTAGATCATGCAAAGACTTGGGAGCATATCTCTCAACCTCACTTGTGACAAATCAGGGACAATTGTTTGATTAGGGACAAATGACCAAAATCGGTGACACGTCTGAAAAAATAGTAATGTAACCCCTAGGTGGCACTTCTCCAAGGGGTACTGTACTACTCCTGCCTACTGACTAGGATGTTTAGGTTGAGGGCCAGAAAGTAAAATGTTGAATGGGCCCTTGGAATACTCATGGGGCCCTCCCACTCACTGCAACAGAGAAGTGGTCATGTCAGACCAACCTCATTGAATTTTTTGACTGGGTGACTAGGGAGGTGGATCAGGGGAGGGCAGTGGACATGGCCTATCTGGACTTCAGCAAGGCCTTTGACACTGTGCCACATAGAAGACTATTACACAAACTGGGGAATATGGGTGTGGGCAGGACAGTAGTGTGGTGGCTAGGTAAATGGCTGGGTGGCAGGACACAGAGGGTGGTGGTAAATGGCTGTCACTCCACAGAGGGAAAAGTGACCAGTGGGGTACCACAGGGATCAGTGCTGGGACGGTCCTATTCAACATCTTCATCAGTGACATTGCACAGGATATAGAAGGCAGAATTTCACTGTTCGCTGATGACACAAAGCTCTGTAACAGAGTAGACACACCAGAGGGTGTAGACAGAATGAGAAGGGACCTGCAGAAACTTGAAGAATGGTCAAGGGTTTGGCAGTTGAAATTCAATGCAAAGAAGTGCAAGATAATGCATATGGGGCACAAAACCCTGGCACAATATATCAGTTAGAGGGGTGAGATATAGCATGCACCAAGCAGGAAAGGATCTTGGGGTTGTCATCTCTGATGACCTCAAGGTAGGGAAACAGTGTGACAAGGCATCAGGTAAAGCAAATAGGATGCTGGGATGTATAGGCAGGGGCATCACCAGCAGGAAAAGGGAGGTCATAATTCCGCTATACAAGACACTAGTGAGGCCCCACCTGGAGTACAGTGTACAGTTCTGGAGACCATACCTACGTAAGGACATAGACAGGGTAGAGAAGGTTCAGAGGAGGGCAACAAAGATGGTGCATGGGTTGCATCACAAGTCCTATGAAGACAGGTTGAAGGAACTGAACATGTACTCCCTAGAGGAGAGGAGGGAGAGAGGGGATATGATAGAGACATACAAGTATCTTACAGGGAGGAACAGGGTGCAGGAAAACACTATTTTAAGCGAAAAGATGTTTCAGGACTAGAGGGCATGGGATGAAGTTGGAGGAGGACGATTCAGAGGAAACATGAGAAAGAATTTCTTCACAGAACGGTGGTGGACAAGTGGAACACCCTGCCAGAGGAAGTGGTGGGGGCTGAAACAATCACGGGATTTAAGAATGCATGGGATAGACATAAAGGAATTCTAGAGGTCAGGGGTAAGGGGAAATAGACTTCTAGGAAAACAAACTGAACTTACAAGCTCAAATGGGCAGACTAGGTGGGCCATAGGCCCTTATCTGCCGACACTGTCTATGTATCTATGTATCTAAGTGTACCTATTTTGATCTGTGAAATGTAGGAGGATCTAAAAAATATGGGCCTGCTTGGAGAAGACTTCAAGGTGGCAAACAAGCTCCAGGACTTACGGCCATGAACTCTAAGGGCACCCTAACTCCAACGGAAATCCTCAGCCTCAAGATATCTTCATTCTTCTGTCACAGAACCCCCACTGACCCCAGGACCAGCGATGCAGGATCTAGATTAAAGCCCAGCTGGAAAATGAATTTATTTGAAAGCTAAAACTCAAGGATTGCTATTTCATTTGAACCCTTATTTACAAACAGAGAAAGATTCCTAATTTCTTTCCTCAAACAATCATTTTATTTCTCCTGCACCCAAATGATTGCCAGGGCTACAGGGGTCCACCGTTCTCTAAAGATAACTCTCAGCTCCATGGGGCTAAACATTTTTACAAATGAAAATGGCAGTTACGAATAAGGCAGAGCAAGATTCTATACATGGCTAAATGATAGCAGCAAGATTTTCCTTATGGATATCTCGACCTCACACTTCATGGACCGTGAAGCTCCGAGTTCTACTAGCAATAACAAGTACCTGCGCTTCACTACTTAAACTAAAGGGGGTTTTCCATTTTTCTCTCCATGAGAAAGCATACAGCTTCTCCCCAACCCGTTCCCTGGTTCTTCTTCCAGCCTCTCAAGGGACATGGATGGTGTGGTATCAGCAAAACCCACCGCACCATACCCCCTTTACCTCCCCTCCCAGTCACTCCCTGATTCTGCCTGGTTCCCTGAAATCTCTTGTCTCTCCACCAGGATCCTGGCTGTTTTGTAGGGCTGACCCCAAAATGACTGCTGCCCACCAAAGTCCCTTCTTCACCAGCCACTGCCCACTCTGAGCTACCAGCACAAGGGGGGCCTCTAGGGCACTCTGCGGCCCACTCAGCTAAAGACCAGTAGCTCCAAGACTTGTCCCTCCAAACAGGCCCTATAGTGGGTATAGGTTCCCCCAGGCCTCCTCACCAATGAGACCCTGGGCTGCCTTGCCATGCTAGGATGCAGAGGCCCTGCCACAACCTGCTGCAACCCCGATGACCCCGGCCCACTACCAATGTACACAGAGCATAAACTGGACCCTGGGGCCTACCTATCCTGCACCTCCATTACTCTCCCTTCCACTTCCCAGAGCCTGGGACCCCACAAATAACATCCGCAGCTGCCTGTCTCTGTCAATCTCTCAATCAATCAATCAATCAATCTTTATTTAACCAGGAGTAACACTGTTGAGAAAAACTCATTTAAAAAATTGGCCCTTGGTGGACAAGGCACAAAAACAGTGCAAGAATAAAACATTGAGTAAATACATAGATAAAAGAATACATAAAACAATGTGATCATTAAAAACATAGCTAAAAGAAAACTTAAATAACCCTTATGTTCAATATATATACAGTCCAAAGGAGAGAAAACCATGGGGGGTAAATAAGGATAATAGAGGAGTATCACGTTAAAGAGGGAGAATTGAATGATGAATAAGTCAAGTATATAAGAGGCGCTGGGGAAAGGGAAAGACAAGGAGAAGGTGTGGTAAAAGGAGGGAAGCAAGGAAGGAATAAGGTGGGGGTAATACACACAAAGGTCACTAGTCATCACCTAGCATGGGTGGAAGGTGGCTAAAGCCTAACCTTCGAAATGTAGTAAGTGAGAAGGTGAATGTGAGTGAACGGGCTGGAGTTCTACCGTTTGAGGAAGCAGTTGCAGGTTTCTTCCAATAGGTTACAAAGTAACATTTTGAAGACTCCCATGTTAACAATATGCAATAATTTTAATGATTTTTGGATACTGTTCCAAATGGAAGGGAGAGAATAGCTTAAAGAAGAAGCACCACACCGAGTTCTGACCCTAGGAATGTCAAACGTAATGCAATAATATCTTCTAAGGGTGCAGGATCCCATGGAGCAAACAAGGAGTTTGGATATATACTGGGGGAGCTTGCCTGTAATGGCTCTGTAGGTTCAAATTACTGCATTTTTCAACCTCCATGTTTTTAGTGATTGCCATCCAAGTTGAGCGTAGAGGGCACAATGGTGTATATTGTATGGTGCATTAGTGATGAATCTAAGAGCTCTATGGTATAAGATGTCCAGCTTGGATAGTGAAGTGACAGGGCAATGACTGTAGAGTAGGTCAGCATAATCTAGGAGAGGAAGGAAGGAAGGAAGGTTGTTTGCACAAGTCTTGTTTTAGCCTTGAATGTGAGAAGGTGCTTAATACGGTAGAAAATATCTAAACGTTTTCTAAGTTTTTTGGCTAGTTCGTCGACGTGAGAAGTGAAGGAAAGTATACTGTTGATCCAGAAGCCTAGGTATTTGAATTTATCTACTGGCTGTAAGGGTTCCCCGAGAAGGGTTGTGGTTTGGGGCCCTGCTCCTAAGGATTGAGTAACTGTGGAATTTGCCGGGGGAGGGGGGGAGAGAAACATGACTTTAGTTTTTTGTAGCATTGAGCTGCAGTTTGAGGTGTAGTAGATTATGCTGCAGCAGGCATAGAAACATACAATCTGATGGCAGATAAGGACCACTTGGCCCACCTAGTCTGCCCATTTCCCTACCTAATGGATAAGCTGCAGATCCTAGTTAACCAACAGCCTACGTCCTCCTACCCCCCCACTTGAATTGCCTTATGTCTGTGCCATGCATTTTTGAATTCCCTCAATGTTTTTGACTCTACGACCTCCTCAGGAAGGCTGTTCCATGCATCCACAACCCTCTCTGTGAAGAAATACTTCCTCAGATTACCTCTGAGCTGTCCTCCCCCCCATCTTCAAATTGTACCCCCTTGTTCTTGTTGTTGTTGCACATCTCTTTTCTGAAAGATGCTGCCCTCTTGGACTTGGTTGATTCCCTTGAGGTATTTGAAATTTTCTATCATGTCCCCCTGTCCCTCTTTTCCTCAAGGCTATACATATTAAGCTCCTTTACTCTTTCTTCTTTTGCCTTCTGGTGCAGACTCTGCACCATTTTAGTTGCCCTCCTGTGGACAGCCTCCACTGTGTCTATGTCTTTGCAGAGATGGGGTCTCCAGAACTGTACACAGTACTCCAGATGTGGTCTTACCAACTGTCTGTACAGAGGGATAACAACTTCCTGTTTTCTACTGGTGATGCCTCTCCCTATGCATCCCAGTATCCCCCCAGCCCTCCTTACTGCCTTCTCACATTGCTGGCCCACCTTTAGGTCATCTGATATGACTTTCCATTTTTGTTGTTGTCAGTATCTCACCCTTCATTGTGTACTCTTCCCCTGAGTTTTTGTTTCTCAGGTGCATTACTTTGCACTTCTTTGCGTTGAATCTACGTTGCCATACATTTGACCATTCCCCCAACCTTGCCAAGTCCCTTTTCATCCTTTCCACCCCACCTTGCGTATCAACACTGTTGCAGATCTTTGTGTACCTGCAAAGAGACATACTTTTCCTTCCAGTCCTTCTGCAATGTCACTTATAAAAACATTAAAAATGCAGAATTCTTGTTGTAGGTCTGTGCAGGCCAATTCCAGGGAAGGTTTAGAGATATAAAGAATGGTCTCATCCACAAAGAGATGAATATTAGCAGAGGAGATATTAAGGTCAATACTGTTGATATTTATTTATTTTATTTATTTATTTATTTAATTGTTTCACCAGGAAGGCACACTGAGCAACAGGTTGCTCGTCTCCCAGTGCGACCTGGGGGGAAGGGGAACATGAGGATAGTATATAGAGATTTGGAGCATTAACAAAGATTTACATATGATTACATTCAAATAAAAGTGAGTAAACTGTAATGACGCAATGAAATAGCGGGGTGCTAACAGTTTTGAACTAGATAGTACAATGATAACAGTTTAGAACTTGGTAAAATAAAATAGCACAAAAAACATGAAATGCATTAAATTAAGCATAGAATTGTCTAGAGTTCAATAGATTGGGGGTCAGCCAGAACTAAGGCTTAGAAATGTAGGTGGGGAAGAGGGGAGGAGGGAAAGGGAAGGGAGGGAGGTGAGGTTCATAAAAGATTCATGTCTTTCTGGATAATAATAACCCAGCCAGAGGGTGAGTTAGCGTGAGTTAGGGCTAGGGTAGGGGAAGTGACGGGTGCCAGGTAGAGGGGTGTGGAAGGGAAGGAGGAAAGTGGAGAACAGAGGGTGTGATCAGTTCTGACCAATTCTAGTTGCTGAGAGCCCTGTCAGGGGATGGTGCAAGGCTAGCGTTAAGACAAAGTGCTGGAGGAAGCAGGAGGGCGGTGGAGAGGGTAAAAAAGAGAAAAGGGGGATATAGGTAAGTGCTTAACAAGAGTTAAGACCCTAGGGGAGGTGAGAACTCCTTCAGGGGTAGGACAGGCAATGGAGGGGGGGGAGGAAGAGGGAGAGGAGAGAAGAACTGCTGAGGCCTGACCCTTCCAGTATGCTGAGAACACTGCCTGCACAAGGTAGAGGTGGAGCATGATAGGAGGGAAGCAGGCTGTTTGGCAGTGAGGGTGGGTATGCGTAATGATGTTAGGAGCCAATAAGGTTTGAGGAGACCAGAAGAGAGGTTTAAGTGGGAGAGAAGAGAGGCCACGTTCCAGAAGGACCCCTTATAGGATACCGAGAAATCCTGCAAGGGGACAGGGATGGCAGGGGACTTTGGGGGGGAAGGTGGGGGGGGGGAGTAGGGAGTAGAGGGGACAGACTCTTGGTACATCTTTGGGTGTAGAAATGCAGTAAGCATGCAAGGGAGACTATCAGAGGATGGAGTTGGGCAAGGGAAGGAGAGCTGGAATTTGAGGGGTGGGAGATGGGGGTGCATCAGGAAGGAGTGAGGGTGCCGACAGGGGGTAGGGTTATAGGGATATAGATGGCAAGGACCAGTGGAAACAGGCAAATGTGGTCCCTATCCATAAGGGTGGCTTGAGAGAACACATACGCAACTATAGGCCTATCTCCCTGCTCTGTACCCTTGCAAAACTGCAAGAAAGGCTAATATATGGCCAACTCCGTGAATACCTGGAGTCCCACCAGCTCCTAGCCCCCTCCCAGCATGGTTTTCGATGCAACCATGGCACTGACACTGCCCTCACCAACCTCAAGGTTGATGTACTCAGAGCAATGGACACTGGGAAGCTGACGGGAGCAGTTTTTATAGATCTGTCCAGGGCATTCAACCTTGTGGACCACAACCTGCTGCTAATAAAGCTAGACAAAATTGGTCTAGACCCTCTTGCCTTCAAGTGGTTTGAGAACTATCTATCTGGCCACACACAGAGGGTCATTTGGAAGGGTGCGCTGTCTAACCCACTACCCATAAAGGAGGGAGTACCGCAGGGCTTAATCCTTGGTCCCCTCCTGTTCTCTCTGTTTAAAAATGACCTAAACCTCCACTGCGGGGGTAGTTCAGTCATTCAATATGTGGACGACACAGTCATCTACTGCTCCTTGGATAATCTGTCTGCTCTAGGTCCTCTCCTCCAAGCAGACCTCATGACCCTTGAGGCCTGGCTAATATCAAACAGAATGGTCCTCAATGCAGGCAAAACAAAAGCCATGCTGTTCAGTCCCAGATCCCTTGGACAAGACAGGACCAAGTCCCTACAGCTTCACTTGCATGTTGGTAAAAGCATTGTGGTGGACTCCCTAAAATATCTAGGGCTAACAATTGACCACGGTCTCACCTTCAAGACCCACGTCGACCAAGTAACCAGGACCATCCATGGCAAACTTGGGACCCTGTACCAACTAAAAGACCAGCTTATCCCAGAAGAAGCTAGACTCGCAATTACCTTTAGTGTCCTGCTCCCAACACTTACCTACACTGCCCCAGTATTACAGGGCATGTCCAAGCAGTTGTTCAACTGGCTACAGATACTGTACAACAAGGTAGCTTGGTTCGCAACTCAGGGTCACTCTAAAAGCCACCACTGTGATACGCTGGCCCAACTACAGTGGCCTTCATTCATTTCTCGACTACAGTACCCCTGCTCTGTCTGGCATTTAAGTTACTCAGTCCGGCTGCTCCACCTAGCCTAGAAGGAACAATCACTCCCAAGCACAACCCTTGGAGGCTTAGGACCTTAGGTCGGACTCTGCTGGAAATTCCGAGGGTTAGGACTAATGCGGGAAGCAAATTCTTCTCCTACACTGCCCCCTACCTGTGAACAAACTTCCACCCTCAGTACAGGAAGCCCTTTCTCTTCTGAACTTTCATATTAGGCTCAAGGCCCACATGACCGAGACCAGCATCTGTCACTGTCACGGCACTTGATAGACCCCCCCCCCAATCCTACGCCAGCCCTCTCACTTGTTCACCACTGTCCTCCACATGCCTTATGTCACCCTAATAGACCTCAAGGCTAGGTTTTCGTCATACAGTCACGGCTGGTTTATCTAAATGACTCAGAAAAATTGCTATTGGCATGTAACCTGTTAATTATCTGTACTTACTCTGTAACCAATTGCATCTGAGTTTCTCACCCTGTAATGTTATTTCCATGTCGCCCCTGAAATAGGCACCTTCGGGGCTCAGTGGGCCTACCCGGACATCAAAATTTAATAAATAAATAAATAATGAGGGCCCAAGAATAGAACCCTGGGGAACTCCTCTCATTAGTCTTAAGTGGGGAGAGTTCACACTGAGCTTTAACTTTTTGCTGTCTGCCTACCAAGTAAGAAGTAAGCCATTTAAGGGAAGTACCATTTAGATCAATGTTCTGCAGCATATAGAGAAGGAGTTCATGGTCAACCCCACAAATAACGGCTGCAGTTGCCTGTCTCTGTGTTCTCCCATGGATGCTCACCCAGGGGGACTCGGCGCATAGCCGCAGTCAAAGCCGGCCTGCCTAAACCCACCCCACTCTGCACTACCCTGCAGTGCCCGTCAGCCTCCTCCTACCTACCAACCCTCCCTAAACTTCCTGTCCTGCCTCGTTTATATCCCTAAACTGTGCTCTCTGCTGCCTCCGCATGGCAGCAAACAGAAATTGCACCCCCACAGCACTAACCAATCCCTAAGCTTTGAGGGCAGTAAGAAGGAAAGGGGGTCCCTAAAGGGAGCATAAGCCCCTCTCAAATGAGAGGGAGCTTACACTATCCCCCCACCCAGGGAATCATTCCCTCCTGGGAATGATGGCAGAGGGTTCAAGGTGGCCTCCCACAAAAACAAACTGGGTATGCGCATCTCCCCAGCCTGTCAGAAAGAGAACCACTGAAATTCTGGCCCAAGGGGAGCCCTTCCTAGCACTACCTACTCTAACCTATCCTAACCTATTTAAGAAAAACAACTCTAAATAACTTACCTGTGCCAGGAGGTCCAAACATCTAGAAATAACTAAACTGTTATTCCTGAATTATAATAAAGCAATGTTTTTCCAGTTCTAATAACCAGGTAATTAAAGTTATAGCAAGAGTTTGATGTAGAAATGGCAGTTACTGTCCCTTACCCCTGATTATATCTTCCAGCAAAATACTAAACAAGTAACCCCATAACGATAATCAAATCTGTACCATTCACTCTCCATCAACTCACTCATGTACTCTCACAATCACATCAGCCAAATATTGTAAGTGCAAGAAAGTTATTATCATTATCATTAGAGTCTTATTCAACAGTTAGCAATTATCAGTCTTTTCATTATTCATTTAAATGGTTATATAGTCACCAAATCCTGCTCCGGAGAGCAATTATCCTGGCACAATCAAAGAGTCTCTTACAGAGGGCTTAAGTGGCAGGACCCCCACCAGGAGAGAAATAGAAATCCGAGTCTGACTTGATGGTAATGTCTCCAAAAGAGTCCTTGTCTACCACATAGTACTTGGTGCGAGTTCCAGCCAAGTCCTGCACCGGAGCAAAGTTTTTAAACAGGGTGAGTCCGGACCATGGCGTAGTGTGGCACATTAGCCGTGCCTTCTGGAAAAGCTGTTCAGAGGGCAACCCCCCCCACCTCTGGGTCAATGTTTCAGTCTTTCCAGCTGTTCCTTAAATATCCATTCCTCCCTCATTTCTTCTATAATGTCCTAAATTCTCTCCGATACATATGGGTTATCCAGAGATGGGTATTCGATGTGCAGTCTTCTCCTAATGCACCTCTCGGCCTGATTCCATTCAGGCAGGTCTTGGACGTTGGTCTTCCAAGCTTGCCCTGATGACAACCATACTCCCCTCCTATATGTGATGTTTAGGGAGTCACTTCAATTCAACCCTGCAGTGCCCATCAGTCTCCTCCTACCAACCCTCCTTAAAGGGAAACACTAGAAAAGGCACAGCTTTATCCAGGTGCTACAAAAATGCCTGATTAGTGCTTTCAACCAGTAACATTTAAAAAAAAATTTACCTGTAATTGCTTTTTTAATGATTTAAACGGTGGTCTTCAACTTTCCCTTTCTATTGCTGGCAGCCACCATTTCATGAGCAGCAGAGAGCTTCCTGAGCTCACTTTACGCTAATGTGTCCTGCCAACCAATAGCAGAGGTCAAACAGACATATTAGCATACAGTGAGCTCAGGAATCTCACTGCTGCTCATGAGATGGTGGCTGCCAGCAACAGAAAGTGGAAGTCGTGGGTAGCTGTTTTAAATAATTAAAAAAGTTATTACTGTCTGAAAGCACTAATTGAGAGTGTAGTGTCTGAGGAAAGCTGTGTCTTTTCCAGTAATTTCCTTTAAACTTCTTGTCCTGCCTCTTTTATATCAAACCCTGCACTCTGCTGGCACCACATGGCAAGTAGAGAAATTGCGCCCCCAGAGCACTAACCAATCCCTAAGCTCTGAGGGCAGTAAGACAGAAAGGGGGTCCCTAAAGGGAGCATGAGCCCCTCTCAAATGAGAGGGGGCATACACCTACATTAAGGGAGTAGTTTACGTGTCATTGACACCATGCTAACCTATGATACAGAGCTTACATGTAAGCAATATGCATCAGATAATTGCAAACTAGAATTTTAGAAAAGCTTTAATAACTGCCTTCATAGCCAGTCTGTTAGTGTAGTGGCATGACTACTGCTTGCTATGCCAGCAATCTGAGTTCAGGAATGGACTTGGGTTACTCAGGACCTGACTGGGGGAAGGAGGCTCAAGCAACCTGAGGACAGCTGTAGGTGGGACGTGGCATCACACTATTTGACTGTCACCTGGTACAGGCCAGGAGGCAGTGTAGTAAGAGCACATAGATGAGGAGAGAGGCAGCCACCGAATGACAAGCATGCATGTGTGTGCATCATTACATGCTGGCACTTATGGGCCAAAAAACAGGAGTCAGAGGAAAAAGTCTTGGTCTGCTGTTGCATTTGCACCCCCCCCCCCCCGCAGGAGCATGCATGACCAACATCGCAAGCCAGCTCATGGCTATTGTGGTCCTGGGCAATTCAATTTTAAGTCAATAAAAAGGTCGGTGACAAGCTGGCCAGCAAGCACTGTGATAGAGCTACTGCTTGCCATCCAGAATTCAGGACGTCTGGTGCCGACTTTTGAATTGAGGGTCTGGCATCTGGGGAAGGAGGGAACTCCCTTCTACTGCACAACTGCTCACTGATGGCCCAAGGGGAGGGCATGTCATGTGGGAAGAAACGCAAGTGGTTCCTCTGCAGTAGCCTTACATCAGCATATAGTATATGGTTAGTGTTTGTTGTCGATGGAAAACGATGGTTTTCCAAATCCTGTTGTAGGACAGTTCAAAGGTCAAAATAGTTGTTGTACTATCGTTCTGACGTCACATCGATAGTACAACAACTTTTGCCCCTTGAGCTCCTACCTGATTGATGGAAACAGGCACTGATTTAAAAAATACATTCTAAAATGGCGCATTCACTTAGCGAGCAGTCGGGTGAGCAGACAGTTTGGACACGGACTGCCATAATTGGCTCTGTGTATCCAAACTCTCAATTTGCAGGTTTTTTTTTAATCTCTGGCACAGTTACGCGAAAGTAGAGCGGGACCGCTGTATTTGGGGACGTGATCAGAACAGCATAACCGCAGTGAAGACGACCAGTATCTTGGGGGCCTCGAGCGAGGACCAGTGCAGGAGTGTCAGCGCAAGGTATGAACCTTGTCCATTTTGGGGAAACCATATACCATAAAAATAGTGATAGCTCACTATCTATTACCTGTGCCCAGCTTATCTGGAGTTGATGATGCCATGGAGACCTCTCGGGCTTCGCTCTTGAGGTCTCTATGACATCATCAACTCCCTCAATGGAAACACAGCCTTGTTGTGGATAGTGAGCTATCCACTATTCTATATATACTCACTGCCTGTCCAGCAGTAGCAGTAAAACTGTTTATTCATAAAAAAAGTTTATGAACAGGGATAATAGCTCTACTGAGCAGAAACTCATGTCCAAAGAGGTCCCTTTGTTGCCTTCTAGTGTTACAGATTAAATACATAAAATTTGCACAAATACATACTCAATGATGTACAGAAGGGGTAGGATACATATATAATATAATCACATACAATAATTTATTTAACAGGTTAGCACACCACGTGGATCCATTTAGACAACATTGCACAGGTGCCACAGCCTTATCAGGGAACCATTTTTATGTTTGCTTGCACGCATGTGCAAGAAACATAGTGCCATCATCCGAGTTTTCCAGAGGTGTGTCAGCCTCTTCCAATTCAGTCAGTGTGTTTGCAGGCGTGGTCGCAGTGCGCCAGTCACTGCTCCAGCTGTCTAGGACAGCAGTTGAAAATGCAGTGGCACACAGTTGAAAGGGAGAGCTCCGCTTCAGTGAGCAGAGTTCCCCCTCAACACGCACGCATATTATGCGTGCTGACGGCTCCCCATGCACATATTGTATAGCTAACGGGGTGCCCAATGCCCTGTCACTCCAAGCTGCCCCCAAAGTTTTTTTGCCACGCTTGGGAGCCCACCCCAGCGTGGCACAAGCCCTCAGATGGTCGACAAGTGCCCAATCCCCCATCGGCCCAGCCCCCCAAAAGTTTTCTTAGGCTGCCATGCTGGGAGCCCACCCCAGCATGGCAAACGTCCCGCATCGTCTTAATAATAAAAACAAAAACTGTAAATTAAAAATGGTCCTCACAGTCTCCCTGCCCCCACCCTCACCCACCCACTGCGCACCCTGCCTCCCCACAATTTCAATTCTATACTTACCTCCGAGTCCGTGCGACGATCTTCGTGGACCAGGAACACGCCTGTACTCTTCAAAGCCGACTGCTGAACTGAGGAGATGCCGGTAAGCTGTATAATGTAATAGATAGGGTTTTTCAACTTTGTTGCATATCTCAGGCATTTTTTGGAATTTTTGCACCAAATTTTCAATATGGGGTTTTTGGGATCCCTTCTCATGAATGCTGTCACTGTCATGGCGTTAATCCGGCCCGAAGGGTGATTTAGCAGTCACTGCGCAAAATCACCTTTCAGGATCGATTAACGAAACGACAGTGCCAGTGTTCATCAGGTGGGCTCTCAAAAAGTCTATTTTGAAAATTTGGTGGAAAAATTCCTAAAAATGTCTGTTTTATGAGCATGCGTTGCGCAGTTCCTACGCACGCTCATAAGTTCGCGAATTTTCAATATTTTCACTCCAGATTTTCAACATTGACATTTTACCATACCTTCTTATGAGCAGTACAGCTGTCATTTTTCACATCTCACCCAAAACGTGTTTCCGCCCATGTAGTGCACAATGGCACAGTTGGTGTGCAAAATCAATGTATGAGACACATTAAGAAAATCACAGTGACACTGTTCATGAGCAGAGGTCTTAAAATGGCTATGTTGAAAATTTGGTGAAAAAATTCCTAAAAATGACTGTTTTAGGAGCGTGCGTTGCAGAGTTCCTACGCACGCTGGCAAGTTTGCGAATTTGTAATATTTGCACACCAGATTTTCAACAGTGCCATTTTACCACACTTCCTTATGAGCAGTACAGCTACCATTTTTCACATCTCGCCCAAAATGTGTTTCCGCACATGTAGCGCACAATGGTACAGTCGATGTGCGAAAACAATGTTTGGGACAGATTAAGAAAATCACAATGATACTGGTCATGAGCAGAGGTCTTAAAATGGCTATGTTGAAAATTTGGTGACAAAACTCCATAAAATGACTGTGTTACGAGTGAGCATTGCGCAGTTTCCACACACCCTTGTAAGTTCATGAATTTGTAATATTTTCAGTCCAGATTTTCACCAGTGGCATTTTCCCATACCTCCTTAAGAACTGTACAGCTGTCATTTTCCACAACAGGGCCGAAATGTGTTTTCACACTTTCAGCGCAGAAATGCGTAGTCGCTGTGGGAAATCGTTGTTCGGGACAGATAAAGAAAATCACACTGACACTGTTCATGATCGGAGGTCCCAAAATGCTCTGTTAACAATCTGCTGTAAAAAAAATCCCCAAACTAGTTACATTACGGTGTGTGCGCAGAACAGTTTCTACGAGCTTCGTGACTTTACCAGCTTTTTTTAAGATTTTCACAGCAGATTTTCAACATTGCCATTTTTTACACCTCCCCATGCACAGTACTGCTGTCATTTTTCACATCCTGTTCGAATGTGTTTTTGCACCTGTGGTGCCAAATGCCGTAGTCGCTGTGCAAAAGCAGTTTTCGGCTAACAAACTGATATTGCCACTGTTCATGAGGTGGGGGTCACAAAAAAAACATGTGGAAAATTTGGAGTGAAAATACCAACGAATGCCTGAGATGTTACGGTTTCCGACCATAACGCCCCACCCTGTAGAGAATGACAGGCATCAGGGGTGTGACTTGGGATTCTTGCCTGTAATGCTCATACCATTCCACCCCAACCCACACCCTGCAGCCAGTGAGAGGCATCAAGGTGTGCCTCGGACTCTTCGGGCCCAAACTTCACCCCATTCTCCTATACCGCACCCATCTCACCGTGTTTCCTGATGGAATGGGGTGCGCATAAGGGCCAAAGACCCCAAGGCACACCGTGACACTTGTCAGTGTCTGCAGGGTAGGGTGTGGTGAAATGACGTGGTTGTTATGCCTGACAACCCAAAGGCACACCCCAAAGACTGTCACTCTCCGCAGGGTGGTGGTGGGGTTGGCTTCAGTTCAATACTTCGCTGCCATTCCTATTGTGCAGCTCTGTAACTTCTACACTACCAATGCCAATGCCAATGCCAAAAAGCAAACATTCGGCATTGACAAATGCTTGTTTTAAAGGGCCCTGATGAGTACATGAAGTTATCCTCTGGGATAGGTAGGCACTGAATCCCATGGGATGGGTCCTCAGTATATTACAGAAGATCTCCCAACTCCTCGGTTACATTTTGGGACTACAAATTCTATGCCCTGCACGGATCTCAAACTCTCCCCTATTTCCTAATTCTAAAGATATCTGAAATATATCTGGGCAATTCTTCTTTCTTTGTTTTAATCTCATAAAGGCCAGGAGGTGCCAATTTCTCCATTCCTGGAGTCTCCACCAGTTCAAGGCTCGATACATGTCGAAGTGATGTGTTCTCCTAGGGGCACTGAGGACGAAGCGATACAGCTTAATGTACATTACATCTAGTCTGGCCAGCTCTGTCCCCGATGCCCCAGCACACACCAAATCCCCATAGTCTAGAGCTGGCAAGACCATTACATTAACAAGTCTTAGGCGTACATCAGTGGACATCAAATGTTTCAGCCTATACAATGTACCCAATTTTATACTTAAACTTCTAACTAAACGATCAAGAGTTACATCCTTTTTTAATTTATTGTCCAGCCATACTCTCAAATACTTGTATTTTGTAACTTGTTGTAGGTACTCCTTTGAGGGTGTAAATTTCTAAAGGGAGGTTATTTTTATTACAATTTTCAAAAAGCACTGTCTGGGTTTTTTTTGTGTTCAAAATTAACATGTATTTCCCTAAAAAAGTCTGAAATTGCAAAAATGCCTCCTGTAACTTACTTGAAATATTCTCAACTGAATTTTCCTTTATATAGATCAGCATGTTATTTGCATAAATATACTTTATCTCTGGATCCTCAAAATGCAGGTTGTTCACATATATATTAAAGAGGAGAGGGCCCAATATTGACCCTAGGAGGACTTCTGATTTTATGGGGACTGTTGTAGATTTAAAGGGACCTACTTCCACCAACTGTTCCTGTCCTGTCATATAAGTTGTAGACCAACCAAGCTCATTTTTCTGTACCCCCATCTCTCCAAGTCTGGAGAGGAGAAGGCCGTGGTTCAGGGTGTCAAAAGCCTTAGATAAATCTACAAATAAGGCATCTACTGACCTTCTTCTGTCCAGACTCTACTGTATGTCGCCCACAACTTTGACCTGAGTAATGCAGAGGTGTTAAGACATCCAGAGTGGGACCAGCAGGGAATATCTGATGGCCCTGATAGTCACTTTGCTGGATGGCTTGGGGATAATGAGGGCTTAGGGGATGGAAAATATCCAAGCAACACCAAGCAATTGAAGCCTCCCCCCCACTGCACAGTAGGTTCCTCCGAGGGGGGGGGGTTCTAACTGGCCAGCACCAAGATGGCTGTGTTTCCTTAGGCTCTGACTGCCTGATGTAGTATCCCTTACAATCATAGGTTCATAGGTTGGGATCAAGTTCAGAGGATAGACATCCATAATAGAACTTGCCACCATGTCAAACTGTCATGGTGGAGATTGAAAATCTCCTATCCCCATAACACTGTCAAGTCTCTTTTTGAAGCTAGTTATATTGTCACTATCAACCACTTTACTAGGATGTGCATTCCAGACACTTACAATTCTTTTATACCATTGACTCCTTTTTTGTGTTTTGATGGCTTCTCCTAGTAATTTCTGATTATGTGACCTTGTGCTATTATATTGCACAGGATTTTTTGTTAAACCAATTAGTTCTGGAAAGGCATCATCCCTATTTGCTCTAAAAGCCAGACAGAAATCGCCTTTCAATTTCCTGTACTCCACAGAGTACAGGTTTAGATGTTTTAACCTGTTCTGATAACTCAGATGTTGTACTAACCTAACCTTTTTGGTTACTCTTCTTTGGACTTTTTCCATCTTATTTTTCTCCTTGGATGGAGTATGGAGCACACAATGGAGAGCAATATTCAATGTGGGGGCGAATTAATGCCAAGTATAAGGGAAGGATGACTTCAGACTCCCTGCTTTTGTTCGATCTCAGAATGCTTCTAATTATCTGGTTGCATTTCGTTATGGTCATACTAGTATGGTGATCGAATTTTAAGTTATTTGAGATCCAGACACCTAGGTCTTTTTCATTTATTGATTCTTTTAAGGGGATGTTATGTAATTTATACTGGAACCCAAGATTGTTTGATCCAAAGTGCATAACTTTGCACTTTTGCTCATTGAAAGCTAATTTATGTTCTATGCCCAATTTGCCAAGTGATCCAGGTTATCTTGGAAGGATTTTGCCGTTATTGCATTATGAACAATTGCACCGATTTTATAGTCATCGGCGTATCTGCATGACCAAACCCCTGGAAGAGTTTGCATTGATGATAGTAGAATATTAAACAAAATTGGTCCCAAGACTGAGCCTGCGGCACCCCACTTGTGACTTCTCCCCATGTGGATTCATATCTCCTTAAGGCCACACATTGTGTTCTATTTTTCAACCAGAAGCTGATACACCTGGTTATATTCAGGTGGAGCTGGAGTTTAACTAATTCCTCAGTAAAGATTTTGTGTGATACTGAATCAAACGCCTCGGAGAAATCAAGAAATACCACATCAATAGGCATTCCTTTATCTAAAGCGGCACTTATAGGCTCAAAAAAGCTCATGAGATTAGTCAGACAATACCTACCTGACACAAAACCATGTTGTGTTAAATCGTAGTATGAAATACTCTTAAGGTGATCCATAATATATTTCTGCAACAGTCGTTCCAGAATTTTACCCAGGACAGATGTTAGGCTAATTGGCCCATAGTTTTTCACATAATGTTTTCTCCCACCCTTCTGTACTGGCGTTACCCTGGCCTTGTTCCATATTTCTATGGTTTCTCTTGATTTTAGTGAGGCATTAAATAACATGTATAAAGGACCAGCAAGTTGATGAATCACTTCCTTTAAAAATTTAGATGATATACTGTCTGGTCTGGCTGAGCTATTGTTTTTAATAAATTTTATTGTTTCAATAATATCATAAGGGTGGAAGACCAGATGATCAGCTTGCACAGTGAGGGTAATTCATAAGAAATCTCCTCTTTATATTTATGGACACTTAGAAAATATTGACTAAAGAATGTTGCCATTTCCATTTCTGTATTTATTAGACCCTTATCTGTTAATATCGGTCCTATTATCCTATCATTTTTTTTAGGGAACCTATATAATTACAGAATTTCTTCTTGTTATCACCAATTGTTGTTGCTAACCTTATTTTAGCATTTTTTTTGCATTTCTTTTTCTTAGTTTTACTTCCTTTGTGATTTCTTTATAAGCTGTAATATTGATGTTGGTTGGGGATTTTTTTCTGTTTCTTGTATAATTTCTTCTTTCTTTTAATTGCCTTTTTTTATTTTCCTGTTCCACCAAATAGGTACCCTATGTTTTTTTGAATATTTGAATATAACAGAAATGCTGATGAGAATGTTATCATTTTTGTTTTATTGAATAACCACAATCAGGCAACGTGTGGCACTCCATTTTCCAGCACCAGCACCCTTTCCGGCACGGGGGAATTGTTGATATGGGTTTTTGTTTCTGAGAAGTACAGCTACAGCCTGTTAAACTCCTGCCTTGAGTGAGTGGCACCCTCTCGCATATCCCTGAGGTGCCCAACCCGGAGCTCCATCTATTGAAATTTTGACAATTCCAGGCACATCAACTGAAACTGAGGAATTATTGGTGAAAGCAGACCCAGCCACCTCGAGTGTCCAAGAAGGCTTTTTAAAACAGTATCTCTCAAGCGTTCATGCAGGAGTCAGCTGCACCAAGACTTTCCCTTTTGACAGTGTGGTCTACCACCTCCTGACCTTCCTCATGAATGTGTGGCAGGAGCAGCTACGGTGATCACATCAGCTAACCCAACAGCCCTCACACTGTGACTGACAGTCTCCTACCATACAAAGAAAGCCAAAGAGGAAACAGAAGAGGGAAATCCCAGGGCCTCACAAATGTTCAAGGTGGCTTTTAACAAAATCAGCTCTCGAATGCTCACACTGCTGTGCATCCACCTCAGAGTCTTTCCAGCTTTTCTGACTAGTTCAGTGAGCACTGAGACAGGGCAATCACTTGTCTATACTCAGAAATCATTCCTGTACCTTGTGCTACTAGAACGGACTTTTTAAAATTTTGTCTAGTGGGAGCATTTTGTAGGAGATTACCTCAGCTTCCCCCTTGAGTACCTGAACTGCATGCTGTAAAAATGGCCTTCCCCAGTTCCCGCCTCCCAGTACTGAGCTTCTTTTGACAGTCAGAGAGTCCTCAAACTAATTCATACTCCCCAAAGCAGGTCCTCTCATCTCAGTTACCAATATCAGCAACACTCTGCTGCCTAGCCAGCTTCCCCTTCAAGCACTAGAACTGCCGTGCTGTCAAAGCACCCCTCCCTTTCCCAAGATTCAGCACTGAGACTGTTCTGACAGGCAAAGAGTCCCCAAACTGACCTGGACTCCCCAAAACTGGCCCTCTCGACCCATTATTAATATCACAAGCACTTATGAGCCAGGGGCATGGCTAGCCATCGGCAAGATGGCCGCGTAATCTGCTAGCAGAGCACAGCTCTGAGAGACTCGTCTTGCATCCGCCCCTTTCCTTTGGCATTTTCCATTAACTTTTGAGCATATTGGATAGCTCTTACTGTGGTGTACCTATAGCTGTTGTTATTTTTCATCTAACCCCCCTATAAGCGCCACTTTGCCATCTTTGTTTTTTCAGTCACACTCCTCTTGCGGCTGCTCACAGTGCAGGCCTACTTCACGCGACTCATGCTTCCTCAGCCCATTGCTGGCACAGGTGCTCCAGGGAAATGGTGAGTACAAAGCCTGTGCCACTGGATCTCACCAACATAACCTTGCTACTGCAGTGTATTTTGCAGGATACAGCAGACAAAAAACAGTCAGCAGCTCAGACGAATCAGGTCCTCTGGAACTTGGGCCAGCGGGTTACTGGCACTGAATACAGCCTACAGCAACTGGGAGGCCTGGACACATTATCTGCAGCTAACTCCAGGAGCAAGACAGACTATCCAGTTTCTGCTAGCTAAGGTGGACAATTTGGAAAATTGATCCAGATGTATGATCTCCAGCAGGTGGGCGTCCTGAAGGGGGTGGAGGGCAAGGACCTTATTCCATCTCAGTGCCCCAAACTGCCTTCCAGTGGAAACCGAACACGCGGACCACTCCTTAGCACCCCATCGCAAACCTGGTGATAACCCCAGCCCATCCTGATGAAACTGCTGTGCTACACTGTGATGGAAAACATTTTATGGCTTGCACAGGGGTGGGAACTGCTCTCCTAGGAGGGCCACCAGCTGTCCTTTTACCAGGACTTTTCATCGGACCTCTCATCCCACCGGTGTGCCTATGGCCCAGTTAAATGGAAGCTGTCTTATTAGATGCCACTACAGCTCTCAGGTACCCTGCTTTCCTGCTAAGTCACCTACCAGTTTGACAGCCCTGATGCTGTGGAGGACTTTATAAGTAGATAATGGCCTGGATACCAGTTTCCCACCTCCCCATATGATTCTTTGCCATGTCAATCTCAATCTGCAGCCATCTACATTTCTCTGCTGGTCAGCACTGCCACTGGCAACAGCCCTCAGCTTGACTCCAATGATGATTAGCAGTGAAGCCAGCAGTGCAAGAGTCAAGGCAACAAACAGTATAAGGCTGAGATCTGTAGGAACATTGCCCAAGCTGCCGACTGCTCTGGGACTTGTTGTCGAATCTCATCAGAGTCTTCTGTTAGCTCAGTGATGGTTTCTCCATTGCCCATGCAAAATAGATACTACCCTGTTCAGCAGGCTCCCTTCTCTGATGTGGCAATGGAGAGTCCTGCCTCTGCCCCAACTCCATCACCTTCTGCAAGCTCCACTCTGCAGCTGACTCCTGCTCCTCCAACAGAGCCCAGTTCATGGGCAGACAGGGCTGCTACTCTGCCTACACCTCCCCCAACGTACCCACCACAACAGCATCCCCCTACCCCCAACCCCCACCCCCTCAGCAGCATTTTCCATAGAAGCAGGCTGGCTGACTCAGGACTATCATGAGTACTGATCTGTTGACTCTTTGTGACCCACTTTCTGGCTAATCCGCTCCCACTGGTTTTCATCTCCTCCCCTCCAGCGTGTCCTACCTGTAGTAGATTTATGATTATACATGTGCATGTGTTGTTTTTCTACATATGCACTGATAGAGGTCGGGGTAGGGTATGGCTTGGCCTGGTTGGGGTGACAGGTGATGGTTTGCAACCCATAGTTTACTCTGCTCACTCTAGGTAAGCTTCCAGGGCATCCGGCTACCTTCTGGGATTGCTGCTCATCCTCTATGCAGTGGGTGAAGGGATCATTGTGGACTTTTTTTCTCACCCTAAAGCTTGATGTTTGTATCCTTTTAACTAGTTATGGCTTGCATTATTAATGCTGTTGTGATTCTACTGCTATGTACTGGCTGCCGGACCAGGCACTCCCTTGTCCCAACTGTTTAGTCTTGGAGAAAGGGTATACAGGCTTGGTCTCCATGGTTACCTGCTGATTTTTGGACATGGAAGGCTGCCTTGCTTCCCATGTCTTCCTGGTTTCTTCCTCCCCACTCCACCCACTTTTCCTCCATAATGCTTTCTGATTGGCTGGTTGAATTAGGTGGTGGATCCACTCTACTTTTTTCTATTGGGCTGTAAGCCACCTGTTTTTCAGAAAGGTAGGGCTGAGAGTCAGCCCAGTGGTGCTGAGGGTTGAGGCGCTGGACACCACACCTCGCACCATGCCAGCGACCCATGTTTGGGAATGGGCACCAGCTGCCGGGAGTCGGCAGGGGAGGGGAAGGATTGAGCATCTACAGGACTGCTCTCCTTCTCCAGGGAGGGGGGACGTGCAGCACTGGCACCTGGTTGCCCCCTGGTGGAGGCTGGGGAGCAAGGTGCTGTGTGAGAGAATGGGGGGGAGTGCAGACGCATTGAGGGGAGCGCGCATGGAAGTGTGCGGGTTCCTCCTCAGATTGCGTCACTGCACGCACTCAGCTCTGAAGGGAGCAATCACAGAAAAATGCTGGCTTCTCGTGTATGAGCCGCTCCTGGTGCCTGTCCCCTCTGGCCATGACAGTTCTGTCTATGGCGGCCCCACTTGGGAGGGAGCTTCCCTGAGTATGAGGGGGCAGGTCACCGGGAGACAGGTCAGCCCGTTCGTGGGGCTAGGGGAGCCTGGCCCCAAAAAGAAGATAATAAAAACAAAAAAAAAAGAAAGGTAGGACTGAGGGCCCTTTCTGCACCTCCATCTGATGAAGCTTAGTAGTCTCGCTCCCTTAGGAAGTTTGGATTTCCAGGCTTTGAATTTCCCTCTTTCTCCTGTGTGACCAGTTTGTTTACCTGCCCATGATGCCCTTTTCTGCCATGTTGCAAGTGGCTCAGTGTTCACTGGTGCCTGGTGGGCCTTGTCCTGCACCTATTCATGTTTTCTCTGGCCTAAAGCAGTGCAGCCTTTTAGCTGGTGCTTGAGATCCTTCTTTGAGGCAACACTGGACAGCTGTCAGGTGTTGAGGAATGGCAGTTGCTACTTCTTTGTTGCCTTTGGTAGCCTGTAGCCCCTGTTTAACAGATTTCTGTCTACCTCCCTCCCTTCTGCCTGAAGCCCCTGGATTGGGGGTGGCTGACAGAATGAAAGGACATGTGCGTTATGTTCCTCTTTTGAGCAAAGGGTGCTAAGCCACTTTACTGTCCCTCCCTCTCCTCTGATAACTCACCAGCCCCTTATGACAGGTTCCTAGGACCTGGCTGTCCTGGGGCTCACCACTCCATGCTAGACATCTTCCTTTGTGGGTGTCCATGAGTATGGCACCTGTTGTCTTCTCTCCCCCAAGGTCACCTAACCACTCCACGCTGGATAGGGGTCCCTTCCCTTCCCTCTTCCACTACTGGGGGCATATACCTTTTACCAGTAGACTTCAATGCCCCATTCTCCCTGGGCTCCCTGCCTCAGCCTCCCTACCATTTCCTCCATCCATCTATCTCTCTGGAAATGTGGCCCCCCATTGCAATCTCTGCCCAGTTGCACACAGAAAGGATGATTTGCCTTGTTTTGATTAATGTTAATGCCACAGGTTACTTATTTGTGGCATTTCTCTCAGTTTGTTGCACTTTTAACTGTTTATTACTCACTGGGTTCTTCTATGTTTGCTGGTGCTGACCCCGCTATCAGGACTGGGCTTTGGATGCCTTGGCATATCCAGCCCTGAGGGCCCCTAATAGGTTCAGAACTCAACCGATGTGTTCACTTGCCTACACGTTTTGCTCAGTGTGCTACTACTTTAACACCTTCTTGTCCTGTTTTTGTTGTTAGTATTGCATTGTCTACTATGCTGTGCTCCAGGGAGCAGAATGGTACCGAGTGATCATAGTGCAGACTAAACCACGCATGAAGAACTGCGTGGTCGGTAGTGCGTAATGCTTCAGAGTGACGGGGGAATATGAGTGATACACAAGTATCGCTACCCCTGTCACTCTGCATGGGAAGTGCATGTAGTTACTGCTGGTCGGGTGCTCAGTCGAGCCTCTCCAGTGGTGGAGTGGCTAGTACACCCGACCGTACAGTGGGTAGCAGGCAGGACCAGGGTTTGAATTCCTGGTGTGGGAATTGTTTTTGCGATTTCCATCAGTGCGCCGACAGCTAAGTGCTGCAGTGAATTTTTGTTTTGTCTTTGTGTCCTCACCCCTTGGTGGTGATTATAAATAGTCCGGGGGTGTGGGGGGTGAAGCCCACTGTGTTGGAGTGTGTGGGGGGCAAAGCTCCCCGCAAAAACAATAAGACTGTTTGTGTACACTGCATTTCTGTTGCGGTCGGCATTATGTGCTGCCACTGTGTTGCTGCATGCTGTGTTTGGTGCACAGTTTTGATGTGCACTATATCATCTGCGACATTATGATCCCATGCCGAACTATCAGGTTATTTGCACTATGCCTATTGTAATTATCATACTGTTTACCCTGTTTTACTCCAGAGAGTCACCATCTCAAGTTATGGCTATGTCTTATCATGTTCTACACTCTCTGTTTATGGGTCACTGTCTGCTCCCCTGGGGTTCCCCGGAATCCACCTCCCTTTCTGTCTAGTTCCGCTGTATTGCTGTCCAGTCTTATGCTGCATTATGGCCCCCTGGACTTTCATTTCCTGGAATGTAAGGAGCCTTAACCCCCTGGTTAAAAGGAAGCAGGTTCTGACACGGCTCAAGGGCATGAAGGCCCAAGTGGCCTTTCTACAGAAGATTAAACTTTGCCTGGCCGAGGTGCTCAAGCTTCATTGGGATTGGGTGGGGCTAGAGCTGCATAGCTGTTCTCCATCCTCCAAGGCTGGGGTCTTGATCTTGGTGCACAAAGTCCTGCAGTGGTCTGTTGCAACCTCTGTCCAAGACAGGGATGGTAGGTTGGTGGTGGCATTTTTTCATGTCCCTGAGGGCCTGCTGGTTCTGGCCATTGCCTATGGGCACAACTGGGATGAGCCGGGGCTCTTGGATATCTTACACCATGCTTTGTTGCCTGTAGCTCCCTCAAACACCCCTCTCTTTCTAGGGGGATTTTAACTGGGTCCTGGGCCCTTACATGGACAGGAACCCTGGGAAAGCAGAGCACCACACTAAAGCCCTCACTGCCCTCCATGATTTGATGTCAGTGTTCTCGCTGACTGATATTTGGTGCTTGCACCATCCCAAAGTCCTAGACTTCTCTTTTTCTGCTACATACTCCACCTACAGCTACCTGGATTTCTGGTTAGTCTCCTCTTTTTCCACCTCTATGGTGCAGGCTTCCATCATTGCCAACCTGTATCATTTGATCTTGCACCTGTGGTGATGGTCATAGAGTTGGATGTTGGGGAAATGGCGGGTGGTTCTTATAATATATTTCCTCCTGAATATGCAATTTGAGGCGTGAAATCTCTGCCCATGCTGTCTGGAGCTGAGTCCTTAGATCTCCAATGGGTCAACGTGTAGGACAGCGTCCTAAATCCTGTATAACTGCCCTTTTGAAAAGAGTCCTCCAGTACCAGCAGTTAATAATATCCATTCCATATGAGTTGCCGGGTTTATAAACTGGTCTGAGTAATTAGAAGGAGGAAAATGAAAGCAAAAGTTATTTTTTTTTGTTTTGTTTGTTTGTTTTTGTATAACTTGTTATAACAAGTTAAATTACTTGTGCCCCTGTAAATGATGTCACTGTGTGGATACCCCTCTGATCCTCCCCTTCCTGCTTTGCTACAATAAATGTCACGACCATGCTACCCTATAAAAGGAATATAGCATGGGGCGGTTGGGGATGGGGTGGGTGGCTGGGCCCTTCCCCTGCTGAAAAAGAAGAACCACAGATGAAAGAAACAAGGAGGTAAGAGCAGATACAATCAACCAACAACAAATGCAGTAGCCCTAAACGCTTAGCCTAATGGTAGATAAAACTGTAAAACCTGTAAAGCACCACCTGTAATGATTTCACAGAAGATATACCCTGCAAAAAACACTTTGCTACAGAGAAAAATAAAGCAGTAACGGAAGATATACCTTGCAAAAAACAATTTGAATCAGAGAAGATTACAGCAGTAATCTGTAAGCACAAAACAGTAACAAACCTGTAGGCATACTCTGTAATAATGCAGCAGAAAGTATACCCTGCAACAACAATTTGAATCAGAGAACAATAAAGTAGTAAAATGTTAGCAAAGGACAGTAACAAACCCTGTGGGTACAAAAGAAAATAATATCACACAGTAAATCTACTTAGCCAAAAGAAGCCTTAATCTTTTTCCTTGCTCTGATAATGTTACTTGCTCTGTCCTTACAAGCAAACCTAGAAGAAAAGAACTCAGGTGAAGCTAGGTGCCTTTGCCAGCAAACCTAGTCTTCCACCTGCCAAAGAGGCAGACCTTCCCTTCCAGCGCCTCTGCAGTGTCACTAAGACATTAAAGAAGATCAGTCCCAGCGCTGATCCCTGAGGCAGTCCACTAGCCACCCTCTCTTCCTTGAAATGAACTCCATTTACCATCACCCTCTGCCATCTATCCTCTAACTCTTTGGACCCACTCCTAAGCTACCAAGCTTGCTTACTAGTCCCCTAAGTGGAACAATGTCTAACTCCTTACTGAAATCTGGGTAGGCAATCTCCACTGCTCCACCCTGATCTAGTTCCTTGGTCACTCAGTCAAAGAAATCTATCAGATTCATTTGACATGACCTCCCCTCATGAATCCATGCTGCCTTGGGACTTGTAACCCACTGGATTCAAGATATTCCACAATCCTTTCTTTCAGCAGTGATTCCATTAACTTTCCCACCACCAAAGTCAAGCTGTCTGGCCTTTAATTGCCAGCCTCTTCCCTGCTACCACTTTTGTGAAGTGGGACTACATCTGCCCTCCTCCAGTCCAGGAGAGACTGAAGGGACATAAATGTGTACACTGTGTGAGAGAAAGGAGAGGGGGGATATCGTAGAGACCTATAAACACCTCACAAGGGTAAATAAGGTACAGGAGGGGAACATTTTTCAGAGGAAAAGATGCACGAGAACAAGGGGGAATGCAGTGAAGCTGGAAGGGAGACGTTCAAGAGAGATGTAAGAAAGTACTTCTCCACAGAAAGTGATGGATGCCTGGAACAGTCTTCCAGTGGAGGTGATGGGGGAGAAAACAGTGATGGGCTTCAAGCATGCATGGGATAGGCACAAGGGAGTCTTAACAGGAAGCAAGGGGGGGAGAGAGTCAGAGGCCAAGTAGTGTCTGTTGGGACAGTATATGCAGGGAAAAATGGGCAGAATGGGTGTGCAAAATGATCCTTATCTGCTGTCAAACTCTATGTTTCTATGTAACCACATTTGCACTCCCACTGGCCTCTGCCAATCCCACCCTCCTCCCAACTGTTGCCCCAGTCTATAGTTACATTTGTACTCCCACTCAGTGCCGTTGACCCCCCAGCACTGCCTCCTGGTCCACATTCATAGCCTGCTACATGAAACTGCAGCTTGCTTCATCCCAGTCTTCTGTTCTCATCTTCAGGAGATAGGACTACAACTGTGAACTGGGGAGCAGTAATTGGGAGGAGGGCAGGCTTAGAGGCAGCAGGTGGGAGTTCAAAAGTGTAGACTAGGAACTGTGATCAGGAGGAGGATGGATCAGTGATGGCAGGTGGGAGAGGAATTAATAGATGCGGGGCTCCGTTTTTTTTTGTTGCAGTGAGAATAAATGTGCATGGAACTGCCCACGGGAAAGTCTCTTTTTCTGTTTCTATGCTCCTGCATCGGAGTAAACTGTGGTCCAATTCCTTGTTGTTTCTGCCAAGCACTGACATTGCTGGCTAGTGATGTGCGAAGTCTGCAAACTTCGCTCCATGAAATATTTTGTGAATTGCGCTCAGTTCGCAAAGTGCAATTCACAAAATTCACCAATTCGTGGAGCTCCGGATTGAACGTGAAGTGTGGAATTTTGTGGCTGAAATTCCACACTTTGCACACAAACTTTGGCCACAATGTAAAAAACATACATAAATCCTTGGTGTCTAGTGCCCCACCCCCACACTGATTGCCGCCACAATGTAAGAATTAAATCCCTGGTGTCTAATGGTCCCCTCCCCTGCCGATCACCAGTCATAATGCAAATATATATATATATATATATATATATATATATACACACACACTAGCCTCTGAGGCCGGGAGATCAGAGGGCTGTGGGTTCAGTTCCCACATCTGGCACCTGGGTTAATATCCCAGTACTGACACTGTAGTGCAGCACGAGAGGGGTGCTGCATTTCTGAGGTGCTGTCTTTCGGATGAGACGTTAAACCGAGGTCCCATCTGCCTGGATTGGTGGTAGTTCAGGTGGATGTTAAAGATCCCATGGCACTTATCGAAAAGAGTAGTAGGGGGAATTTTTATTATCATAATCAGCAAACCAAAATGAATACAAACAGTGTTAAGTCACACAAAAGAATAGATAAATCATAAGTAAATAATAACAAAAAAAGATATTACACTCATACATTTTTAAAGCAATGTAAAAGGAATAATGCAAACACAGTCACCCCCCCCCCCACAAAAAAGAGTAGGGGAATTTTTATTCCTATCTACAGAAAAACATATCAAATGATCAATAATACATCATAATGAGTTCAAAAACAAAATACAGACTAACCATCAAATACATATTACATTAATGAAGGGGAAATTAATAAACAAAGCAAATATAAACCTCTGAGAATATATAAAGGAATACTTACTCTTTCCAAATCGTAACATTTAGTAAAGTCCTGCATTAAAAATTTTACAGAGCAGAACTAAAAGAGGAGAAAAAAACCCAGATACAATAATCTGACAGACTATACTAAGGTAGCCCATTAAAGTTATATCCAATCTATAGAGTCCTATCAGGATTGGCAAATGGATAAAGAAAAGTTGCCATAATCTTGTATTTTTCAATCTAGAAATAGCATTAGCAACCATACAAAATAATTCCTCTTGTGTAAAGTATTGCTGTTGAATGGTAAAACGGCATCTCTTATGCCATATATAAAACATAAAACAGAGCAAAATCAACCACAATGTGACTTTATCATATTTGATTGTGGTTACTGGCAAAATCCCTGTACACAAAATTTCTAAAGTTAAGGGGTATAAAGGAAAGGTAGGCCATTTTCGTATAACAAGACTCCAGAAATCTGTTATAAAGGGACATTCCAAAAATAAATGTTCCATGGTTTCAGCTAACTCAAAACAAGTATCCCTAGGGCAATACCGATCAGTAAGCTGCTTATGCTTTAAATTAGCACGCACATTTAATTTACCGTATAAAGATAACCATAGCACATCCCACATATGAGGTGTAATCTGAGGAGAGGTTAACATATTACCAGTTGAAAGCTTTAGTTGTGATGAGTAACAATCAAAGAGAGCAGAATCTTGAAAATATTTTTGTACGATATAAGCATACAGTTCCTTCCTACTAAAATGCAGAAAGGTATGCCTTGAGATACCCCTTAATTTAATTTTCCCAAAACATAATTTAAGAGATTGCAGGAGATGATTTATGGACCGTTGTCTCGGAAAGATCTAATATTCAGGCCAGAATAAACATAAATCACCTGTAGTATCCAGAAGCCATGGTTTCCATTGTGTGTCTCTATCTGTAATTAAAGGTTTTAAATTTGTATAGGGAAACATGGTAAAAAAGAAGACTATAGGATGTAACATTTTAAACCCCCATGTTTTTTTTCCTGAAACAACAAACATCTCTTTATGGGGTTCAGTCTACTGCCCCAGATACATGAAAAAGAACAGCCATATAATTGTGTTTCCAAAGCTAAAGGAAGACTAAACACTGTACTTAAATATAAAAATATGGGCAATAAAAAGGTTTTGACAATTTGAATCCATTTCATTTTAGACAGCCTCCATGTATTCCATAAATCTACTTAATTTTGTGCTTCTTGTAGTTTAAATTTCCAATTTAAGTATGCTAAATCTCCTGCTCCAAATAAAAGGACCAAAATTTTACAAGTATCTTTAATCACTGGTATGCCAATAACCTGAGTAAATTGAAAATGCTCTATCCCCAGTGTTATACAGTTACATTTATCATAGTTAATTTTTTGCCCCAGTAAATAACAAAAAACCCTGCAAAACTCTTTTTAAAAAAAGGGCAGATCCCCGATCAAAAAACACAAATCATCTGCATACGCAATACATTTAACTTTGGGATCAGTACTTGAAAAGGAGAGTCCCCGTATGCCAGTATGACCATACACATGCCTAATTAATGGAGCAATAGTAAATAAATACAAAAGTGCACTAAGGGGACATCCCTGACGCACACCCCGTAATATGGGACATATGGTACCCAACCAACCATTACAATATGCTTGAGCAGTAGCTTTAGCATAACATGTTTGAATCCATTCTATAAAGGTATGAGGTATACCATACCCAGCTAAACAATCCCACAAATACCCATGTCTTACATTATCAAAAGCTTTTGCCTGGTCCAAATTTAAAATCAAACCTGTAAGTTCCCCTATAGATCCCTTGTGAAAAATTTCACGCAAAAGTATTCAACTATCTATTATGTTCCTATTAGGAATGGAACATGTTTGTGCAGGATGTAAAAGGGAGTGTGCTTGACATAATGGTCTAATGTTTAATATTTTGGTAAACAACTTAAAATCTGTATTTAGTAGAGTTATAGGTCTCCAGTTTAACAAATCCCCTCTATCCCCTTTTTTATACATAAAAACTACTAGCCCCTCGTTCATACTGTCAGGCAATATTCCCGTTTTAAGTATTTCATTCAAAACTCCAGTAAATTATTCCAATAACTGTTGAAAAATTATTTTGTAAATTTCATAAGGGATGCCATCATTTTGCGGGGCCGTGCCAGCTCTTGTTTGTGAAAGAGCAGCAGAGACCTCTAGTGGTATAATATATGCTACTAATAAGGATGACCTTGAATTTGATATTTGGGGCAAATTACACAGTCCCAACCAATTGTCATGTGTGTGACATAAAGGTTCAGTAATACCAAAGAGATTCTGCACATGTGACTCAACAATATGCAAAACATCTCTGGGATCAGTACACCAATTCCTGCCTGGTCAGTAAGTCCCATCATGTGTTTCTGATGTCTTTGAGCAGCACTAAACTGAAACGAATTCAAAAAAGCCTTTGTACCCTGGGTACCAAACCGGCGTTCATTATCCAAATATTTGGAATGATCATATTGTAATTTATTCATAAGTTCTCTTATTTTGTATAACATGGGAAGAACTGAAACCTCGCCATTAGCTGCACGAAAATGCAAATCCAAAAATTCCTTTCCATAATTTAAATATGTATCAGTATTATATTTACCATATAGTCTCCCTATAGTTTGAAAAAAACACTTAATGTCAGTTTTTATATCCATCCACCATTTCGATAGGTATCATAAGAACATACAACAGATTTCCTGGCTTTTAGAATAGCTAGAAAACTTCTTCTATTGAGAAAGTAATAAAGCCAAATTCATCCTCCAAAATCCTGGACCTCGATGCATAGGCATATGACTTGCAACCGTAGTTTCTATGATTGCATGGTCAGATGAGGTAACAGGCAAAGTTTTAGTATCTATAACCTGCAAGAAGTCAGAAAGAAACCAAAAATCTATACGTGTGGCTCTATTTCCTTGAAATAATGTTTTTGCAGGAGTCCCTTTAAGGGCCATAACATCACTAAGACCGGTTTGGACTAGTAAATTATTAAGGCAAGTAGCATCACAATACATTTTAGTGGTCCGACATCCCCTATCCGTCTTATATCTACTACAATTAAAATCGCCTCCCAAAAATACATACTTAGAGGTAAATAAATATGGTTGAAGTAAGTGAAATATCTCAATTCGTGCACATTTAGTCTGAGGTGCATAAACATTTATAAAACGACACTGTAGGCCACTAATCACTACATCCAACAGCAACACTCAACCAGGAAAAATATCTACTAATTGTATTACCCATGCAGTGGGATTATTAAGGGCAATACCTACACCACTACAGAGGTCTTCATCCACTGACCAGTGCGTAACCCCTCATCTCCAGCCAGCAGATGCTAATTCAATATCAAGTTTAGAATGCAGTCTAGTATCCTGCAAGAATACAACATCATAATCCTTTTTTTCAAAAAGGGACAGAATCAACACACGTTTCCTATCAGATAGCATACCATTTACATTCAAAGAGGCCACCAAAATTTTATAGACTGCTAACATCAGAAAAAAAATAAAAAAACAACGAAATCCTAAGGTACATTCTAAACAAACAGTAAACACAGCATACTATTTTTTCCTAGTCCCTTTCCTCATTCCCAGTCTATTCTTTTTCTTTTTTAACCGAAACGGCCTGTGGCAAATTTTGATCCATATCAGATGTACCATCATGTTGTAAGGAATGTACAGAAGCTGAGTCAGACTTAGTACCTGCATCATCCTATAATACATGAAAGGGATTATGAGTGGATGTCGTAGGAGGGTCAGGAGTCACCATTCTGGTGGTTCCAGATTGAAGGCTACATCTTCTGGAAGTTACCGGAAGTAAAAGTCTCCTCAGGTGGAAGAGGTGGAGGCATTGAAACCATAGCAATACCAGAAACCTCCACCTGAGAAACAAGGTTTTCTGTCACTGGAAAGGGTGCAGGAACATCAGAAACCACCTGGGGAAAAGACTCATTTTGGATCAGAGCAGATTCATGTTCAACAGGAATGTGTAATTGAGCTTTTCTATGGGGTGTGGGAGGGGTTCTGTGCCTCAATGCAGCTTTAACCGCTGTATTAATGTAAAAATCTTGGATACTATAGTCTCCAGATTTATTTTGAGCAGCCGAAGGGCAGTCAACAAAAGAATGCACTTCTTCACAAAGAGAACACTTACTAGGGTGATGACAATCAGAGAGAACATACCCCAATTCTCCACATTGAGCACATTTAACAACCTCACACATTTTACTCAGGTATCTAGGAGACCCACACTTATAACAATGCCTGGGTTGCCTCGGGTAAAAAATAAATCCCTTATCATGTCCCAGATAGAAGCAATTAGTCAAGTGCTGTAATCCTTCATCTGTTTGCAGTAAGTTAACCTTATATCTCCACCCTCCATTCCAAAACCCTTCATCGTCCAATATAGGTTCAGGATTCCCCTGAATAGTACATTTCCTTTCCAACCAATACGTAATATCTTCTACATTCACTCCCTCATTACGAAAAAGTACAGTTATTACTTTAAATGACTGTTTGGTGAGAAGGATAGTTTGAAAATGTGACCAAGCCGGACTGGTTTTCAAGATTGCATATGTCATCCAAAATTTATTAAGCAGATCTGGAGTGCGAAAGCTAATGTCATAAGTATTATCCCCTGGGGTATGTATAAGGGCATACACCTCATTAGGAGAAAAACCCAGCATTTGTTTAATTAGAACTTTCCCTATGTAAAAATGATCTGGCATAACATCCATGGGGCCTAGAAACCATAAACGTACTGCATTCCTGCATTTGCCAGAGTGACCGTTTTTTTAAACAGGCTAGCAAACGTAACAGGGGGTTCAGTAAGGAGAGACTGGTCCTGTACTGTATTTAAATCCGAGCCCAAAACGCTCGCATTACTCAGTACCTCAGGAGATTCAACCTGCAATATCATGTGCTCAGGGGACAATGAACATCAGCTTGTAAATTATGTATACCAGGTTGAGGGGTCAAATCTAAAGGAGAGTGTAAAGTCACCGCAGGGGAAGTCTCAAAACAGTCAAGCCCATAACTAGATACTGCATCCACCAAAACAGATTCAGCCTTACCCCCACCTTCACCGCTTGTTCCAGGCAGAGGAATTACCGGGTCGTCTATCCAGTGTCCCTTGTCTGTTTGGATCCAGCCCATCCCCCGGAGAGCTTGTTGTGGGGACCAGGACTTGTTAACTGCAAGGTTAGAATCCTGGGGCAGGGTTACATCATTCGGTAAATCAGGGATAATTGGACCTTTTAAAACCTTAGGCACAGTACCTGGCAGGCCCAAAGGAGAATCCAATGCTGGCCGTTTCCTTTTCCGATCTTCCTCAGCCTGTTGTTGAAGATTTTTAAACTCAGCCATAGCTTCTTTGATAACCTGCCATTTTTTTTCCAATAGAGCATTCAACGCATCAGACCCCTGTGATGAGGTCTGGGCTTCACTTAGTACTGCAGCTTTTTCACCCACTATTTCTCCCGAGATTCCAGGCTCTGCCAAAATTGCTGGGCTTCTCCCCAACTCCTCGCTCCCGATAACTTCCGCACCGTGAACCATAATTACTGCCCAAGGGGATTCCAGTACGCTATGCTGGCCACCACATGGGTGCATCCCAGCCATAACACTGTCCCCGCACGGAAGATTGAGGTGCGGACAAGCAGCCGTCCGACCTCTGCTGCTCTCCGCAGCCATCTGGAAATCCAGAAATGCGCTGACTCTCTAACAGCGCCCCCTCACAGAGTAGGGGAATTTCCCCAGTGTACTGGCCAAATTTCCCTCATTCACTAAAAATACAACCAACAGCTTAGTCTGGTTCAAGATCAGTTGGCATTCATCTGTATCCCCTTCCCCCAGGTCGTGCCTGAAAATAGGCAGGATCTGTCTAGTGCACTTACCCAGTCAACAAAAATGAAATAAATAAATAAATACACACACACACACACACACACACACACACACACACACGTATTTGTTTGCTGCTTACATTGGCCAGCATTTGCCAGACTCCGGGGTCGTTCGGGATCTTGTGGCACTGTTCGTGTCCCGGCGCAACCCCAGAGCCATCCTGGAGGCTTCATCCTGCCATGGCCCCCACTGTTTTCCACTTTTTTGCCCCATTACCAAAAGCCCCAGAACATGGCAGCGCATGTACTGTACCTAGAGGCATGCATGCACTCCGCGGCTCTGGTGATGGCCCATTCCGCCTTCCCCCGGCCTAGCACCAGGGCTCCTCCTGGAGGCAGCCAAGCACTGGGGAGGACCTCTAAACTCTTCCAAGGAGGAGAGCTGCCAGCTGGCAGCTCAATCAGCTCTTCACCCTCTCATCCCCAGCCGACCCCCTGCACTCAATCTCTAGAAGAACCTGGGTCACTAGCGTGGTGCTAGGTGTGGCATCCAGTGCCTCAACCCTCAGTGTCACAGGGCCAGCCATATACTGTATATATATACAGATTTTTAATTAAATCCCTGGTGTCTAGTTGATGGACCCCCGCCAAGACCAACCCCCTGGCAATTGCTGGCCACAGTGTAACAATTAAAATGCCTGGTGTGTATCACCTCCCCCCCCCCACTGATCATTGGCCACAATGTTAAAAAATATATATCACTGAACTTGGAGGAGAAGTCAAGGAGATGCTCTATGGCTTTCAGTTTAAACACCTGCTGACCTACGTGGACCATGGAAACTCCGATCTCTTTATCTTATATTTTTTCCCTTTTCTTTTTTAGTGCATGGAACAGCGCATATATCTTACTTCGCTATTTGAACTTGGAATGACTATGAACTTCCTTCTGGCTAGTATTGAATTGTGGTGTTCCTGCTTGAACTCATATGTAATGCCAAAGTTAAGGCTCAAATTATTTTTAAATTATTTTTAAGTTCGGACTGACCTAAATGTGCAGGGCCACCAAATGAGTCTCAGATGTCCTTCTCTCATATTTGGGTAGGGGGTAGACCCCACCTAGTGGCTGCTTGAGGATTTTAATTTCAGACTGTGTTCCTGATGTTAAACAGACTTTCCCCCTGCATATTTTCATTTTGTACCATTGTCTTTTACTTATGTAATATACAGTAGGCATTTATGCAGGGACGGCACTGAGTTTTATTCCACTATCATAATTATTTGGATAATGATCAAGTATGTCTCTTACTTGAAATAATAATCTTAGTCAAAATGTACAATATTGATATAGATTTGTCTACATAGGGAAGAAGGGGTCTCTATAACTTGGTCCCTGGACCTTTCCCAGAGGATCACATACTATTAAATGTCACTCTTTAACCTAATTGCCTCGGGGTACTATTCCCTTCCCTTCTTTAATATCCAGGGGCAATCTAGACTGGCACTCTTCCTACGTGGAGTCCTCTTCACTTGTTTCTTATAATGGGACCAGTGTGTTTGTACTTGCTAGTTTTGGGCAGGGGTGGGGAGGGGCATGCACTCTGGGCTGTGTAGCGAATCACGTCCCAGGACGCATGGAGGTTCAAGTCATCTGGACTAGGTTTGGAATTACGGGGCTCATAGAATCCCTAGGGTTGTTTTACATTTTGAGTTGCTGAAAGGTCTTTCTTATTTGTTGGGGCATAATGATTTGGTTAGTTTGTGCAAAGGGGAAGGGGAGGAAGGTGAGGGCTGGGGTGGGTTAACCTGATGTGTCAGTGGGTAGTGATCCTTATTCCCTATCTAATTAGGTTAGAACTAGAATATTGTTGCGGCCCCCTGTTCCCTTTCGAGGTATATTATCCTATATGCGCAATGGGGAGTCACTATAACTTTTTAAGCTGGAATATTAAAGGGGCCCAGGATAGTAGCAAACAGTCCACTATTTTAAGGCACCTCCAGCACCTGAAGGCTCACTTCGCTTGTCTCCAAGAAACACACCTTAGACGGGAAGATGTCATATTACTGCGGAGGCTCTGAGTAGGCCAGTCCTTTGGGGCTGGATCATCTTCTAAAAAGGGGGGTACAGTGATCTTGGTAGCCAAGACAGTCCCATTTGTTATGCAGCAAGAATGTTGGGACCCACAGGGAAGATATGTTATCCTACAGGGCACCTTGGAATCTTACCCCATAGTGTTAGGATCTGTTTATGGTCCAAATGTAGAAACTCCTCAATTTTTCCTTGACTTATTGTAAGTAATAGTAGCAGATCCCCCTAAACTTACTATATTAGGAGGGGACTGGAACATAGTGCTTCAAAATAATCTTGACCAATCAGATAGTAGGAAAGTGGGTCTCTTCCCAGCTCAAAAAGGCCTCAGAAACCTTATGGCAGACACAGGGACACTTGATGTATGGCGCACCCTTAATCCTACGGACCGCCAATACACATTTGTTTCTCCCCCACATAAGACTCTGCCCTGTATTGACTTCTTCTTCTTACTTAGTACTGCCTTCCTTCCAGGGGTTGTGGGCGTGGATATTAATCCCAGGGTCCTTTCTGACCATTCTCCAGTTAGTATTTCCCTCCTCCTTGGGCCGGGTCTTAGGAGAGATAGTATTTGGTGCCTTAACATGAGGCTACTGCAGAAGCCCTCCCTCATCAAACACCTTCAGAGCTTCATCTCCACTTTCCTAGCAATTAACAAAGGCTCCGTAGACAAGGTGGATCTTGTTTGGGCCGCGCTTAAATGCGTGCTCCAGGGTGAACTTATCTGCCTGTCATCTACCCATGCAAGGCAGAGTAGAGCTCAGCTGAACTCTCTCCTGGACAGTATAAGACAGTTAGAACACTCACTGCATAGATTATCCCCAGAATCTGAATGGGCCAAACTCCACCTTTTCCAGTCTCAATATGCAGACATGATGGCTCGGATAGCAGAGCTCTCTCTCCACTGGACCAAACTACAATATCTTGAGTCTGGAGAGTGAGCTGGGAAACTCCTGGCCCTTAAGCTTAGGCAAGCCGAAGTAGTAGTAGTAGTAGTAATATATTTCATTCAAAATATGCCATGAAATGGATAAAATTCAGTTGAGCGAACTCATTTTCAAGGTGGTCCATACAGTATAAACATTCATATAGTTTCCTTTCTCACTTACATCATACATAGATAATATATACAGAAGAATTTATAAAATACAAGTAAATACATTGCATGTAAGAAAAATTTAGATGCAATCTAAGAAGTTTCAAAGAAACTTCTAAACAATTGTTAACAGACAGCACAGAGCAGGCAGCTCATTTTGAAGCTTGAACCATTCCTTAATATGTTTCTTTTTATTTAATATAGTAGTTTCCCTTGTTTTAATGGGGAGTAGATTCCAAACTACCACACCCCTATATCTAACTGAGGATCTCCCTATAGCTAATCTGGTTTTAGAACTTTAAATTCTAATCCAACAGCTACCTGCAGGCTTGATGGTATAGGCCTAAGTAAGAAAAGCTCAGTAATGTATTGAGGAACTTTTCTTTCCAGAACTTTTACCATAAAAAGAGAGGTATTTAAATCCCTTTTTTCACTCAGTCTTAGCCAATTACATTTTTGATACATCAAGCAGTGGTGCGTTTTGAAGTGTGCATCTAAGATATAGCAGGCTAGCCTATTATAAACCAAATCGATGGAACCCAATATTGTTTTAGTTGTCCCTGCATGTAAAAAATCTCCATAATCTATAATTGGGATGATTGTACTATTAACTAACTTAAGTCTAGATTTGTTATCGAGATAGTTTTTCACTTTATACAAAGCTCCAGTTCTTTTGTTAATATTACCAACTAGTGATTTAATATGTATATCCCATTTTAGAGGGCCATCTAACCACATACCCAGATATTTATACGACGGTGTAGATTTTACTTCATCTCCTGTTTTAGTTTAATTTTTAACTCATAGTTCTTATGTTCATTAGCCCTACCGAACAGGATTTTTTTGCTTTTTTCACATTTAGTTTCATACACTGTGATTCAAAAAAATTCTGTATATATGTAAAAGCTATCTGTAACCTATCCTGAACCAACTTAATAGAATTCCCACTATCATAAATCACTGTGTTGTCAGTGTAAAGATGAAAATCAACATCCACACCACAAGTTTTAAGTTCATTTATATAAATATTGAAAAGTAAGGGCCCCAGTATTGACCCTGGGGCACTCCAGATTGTACATATCTCAAAGAGGAAATTGAAGTGCCCAAGAAGACATACTTTTGCCTATCTAGTATATAGGAGCTAAACCACTCCACTACTTTTGGGGAGAGGTGTAGCTCCGACAACCTAGATAGAAGAATAGAAGTGGCCAGGTTTGTGCCCAGTCTGCGCCCATCTCCTGATGAGTATATCACCTTCAGCTGCTGGAAATTGTTGACATTTTCAGCAAATACTTCAAGGCACTCTACGCAATTGAAGTCCCCCCTCCAATCCCAAAGGCTTCACCATAACTGATTATTTAAACTCTGTAACTCTGCCCAAACTCCCCAGTCAGAGGGTTCTTAGTTTGGGAGCCCGAATTACTCTGTCTGAGATTGAGCATGCTATCAAACTATTACCTACTGATAAGGCCCCTGGGCTAGACGGCCTCCCAAACAACTTGTATAAACTCTGCTGTGCCCAACTGGCACCATTTCTAATGGAAGTATACAGTTTTTGGTTTGAAAAAGGGCTGAGCAATCAGTCCTTTCTTGAGGCACTGATAACCTTGATTCCCAAGCCAGACAGGGATCCCCTGCATCCAGGTAATTATTGCCCAATTTCCCTCCTCAACTCTGATATTAAAATATTGGCGAAGATACTGGCTATCTGCCTTGCTCTGCTTATGGGGGAAGTCATTGGGTGTGACCAGGTAGGTTTTATGTTGGATCATTCCTCAGGAGACCACCTGAGGAAACTCCTGCATCTAATCTTGGTGTCGAGGGAATCTGAGATACCTTCTGTCCTGGTCTCCCTTGACGCTGAGATCACTTTTGACTGGGTCTCCTGGGATTTCTTATTTGCCTCCCTTAGTAAGTTTGGGATTCCCAATGATTTTACTAAATGGATGCAGATACTCTACTCTGGCCCTATGGCCAGGGTGTGGTGCAACGGACATCTTTCAGACCCATTTCATTACAGCGGGGAACCCATAAAGGTTGCCAACTTTCCCCGCTCCTTTTTAACTTTTACTTAGAACCTTTAATTCATAGATTGGCTAATTCTGAGGGCCTGGCCGGCATTCAACTTGGAGGCAAAAGATATCTCCTTTCGGCCTATGTTGATCTTTTGCTTCATCTTGAAGACTCCGTTTCCACCTTACCAGCTTTACTGGAGGAACTGACCCTATTCTTCAATGTCTCTTCTTACAAGCTCAACCTCTCTAAGTCCCAAATTTTCCCCCTTAACCACCGTCTCACTAGAGCCGAGCTTTCAGACCTGGGCTTGACATGGATGCCCCATACCCTGACTTACTTAGGGATTAAGATTACTAGAAACGTGTCTTTTCTGGTGAAAGAAAATCTCACCAAATTGATCTCCACGATCAAATCAGATCTAGACAGATGGAACGGGTTACCAATGTCCCTCTGGGGTTGCATGAGTACACTTAAAATGAACATGCTTCCACCTATTCTATATCCCATGAGTATGCTGGGACTGTTCCTTCGTAAGTCGTGGTTTACCCAATTAAATAGAATGTTTAGTCAATTTATATGGAAAAATAGGTGAGCCCATAGGAGTTATATTAAGCTTACTTCACCCAAATTGTGGGGGGGCCTTGCTCTTCCCTCTCTATTTACGTATTATGGGGCCCAACACATCAGTAAATTGGCCAGGTGGATGGATGATCTTGCCTCCCAGCATGCTACCTCCTATATCCCTGCATGGGTCAAAATCGAGAGAACTTCAATGAAATGTACTCGCTGTTCTTTGAATGCACTAGTGTACCAGCTTCCCTCCTGTTTTCCATATTCCCTTAGGAACTCCCTCATAGGTTGGTCCCTTCGGGCGCTACATCAGATACAGACACATTTTTCTGTTAACTGGCATCAGTCAGCAAGTCAACCCATTTTAAATAATCCTCACTTCCTTTAGACAAGCATATAATTTCACCCCTTTTTGCCCTCAGCTCCGATATTGTGTATTAGGGGACTTCCGTAATGGAGACTCCATAATACTTTTCTCCTCCATACAAAGGAAATTTCAATTAGCTAATGCTGATGTTTTTAAATATTGGCAAATGAAACATGCCATCATTGCCTTTTTAGGACCCAAACCCTGGGCTCCTCTCCCACAAAAAGATTTATCTGAAGTTTTTAAAGTGGTGAAACAGTATCTGGGGTATATAAACTTCTGCAAGATCTAGACCCTGCCCTGCCTTCTGGGGTCTGCTTTTATAGGACACAAGTGCTATCCCTTCTGGATAGCCCAGATTTCTGGGCTAAAATTTGGAAATCCACTTACAAACTTATTAAGCAGGACAGATTGAGGTTCATCCAATTCAATATAATACACAGCTTGTACTATACCCCGGCCAGACTGCATGCTATGGGACTACAGATATCCTCACTTTGCCACAGATGTGGGGAGGAGTTGGGATCCCTTTACCATATGTTATAGGAGTGCCCGGAAATCCAGAAGTTCTGGAGTGCCATTAGGGAGACTCTCAATCCTATTTTAGGCCTAGAGCCCCTTTGTACCCCTAAATCTTGCTTATTAGCCCTGCCCTAGGACTAGAAAGGCCCATCTTGCCTTAATTGCCGCTACTGCTAAACTAATCATCCTCAGGCATGGGAAAGATGAATCACTGCCCTCGGTTCTGGAATGGTATCGGGAAGCCCTAACAGCCATTCAACTAGAAAAGCATATTGCCAGTATGCAGCACAGGTTTGAGGCCTACCGACTCTTATGGGAGCTTCTCATGGCATTATTGTCCCTTTGGCACCCCTGAAGGATCACTTAGCCTCTTATCTCATGGCACGCAGAGTGGAGAGGTGGGAGTGGGGGTTATCTGTTAAATGTTGTGTATTGTTGGATCTGTTTTGTTTTCATCTTTTTCTGTTTTCTTCTGGTTTGTTTGTGTATTACTTGCTAAGTGGCTGTTTTGGTTTTACCTGCATCACAGTAAGATGCTGTTGAAAACGAATTAAGTATGTTGAATTTAAAAAAAAAAAAAATATATATATATATATATATATATATATGTAACCCCTAGGTGGTGCTATCCCAAGGGCTACTACCCCTGCCTGCTTGGCTAGCAGCAGGTTAAGGAGCCTGAGTTCTGAAACGGGTGCCTCCACCTGGAGGTCAGGGTTGGTAGTGGTCAAGCTAACCTGGGCACAGCCCTCCGGGACACTGTAACCCCCCTCTTTCCTTACTAGTGGCAGAACAATACACAATAATCACTTTCACAATACCCCTGATACACCACACAAGTACCCACACTGTTTGCACCTACCACCAGGGCTTTCCTCTGGCCCGGCCCTGGGGACCCCCTGTAAAACAAGGTTATACACAGCAAATAACAGCAGTACAGTACTCTTGCACAAACTGGAACCACAGTCAGGGTAAATGCAAAAAAGAGATCTGATCTATCAATCAAACAGTTATGCATGCACTTCAGGGTCCATAAGCAGTTACACACTCTGGGTACCCAGATGGAGAATGGTGGGCGAGCCAGGAATGTTGCAGCTGGTTGGGGCCATGTGATGAAAGAAAACAACATGCACAACACACACTATTTGTAATCCGGAGCCGAAGGGCTCAGTTCATGAAAAGAAAACAACAAGACAATCAGATGACACACTTTTAGATTAGGCTGTTGCTGCAAGGAGCTACCCTGATGATTACTCATGATACCCAAGACTGGACACAGGTTGGACGAAAATCGAGACAGCAGGTGGTTAATCTGGAGTGCCAGGAGAAGCAGGACCCACACGATTCGCTGAGGTGTCATTCCTGTTCAAGTGTGGAGCAGGGGGCTGATCCCCAGGCAGGTCTCTCATTGGTGGCTTTCTCTGTGCAGTGGGGTAGTCTGGCAGGGCCAGCATGGAATGGCCCAGGCCAAATGGAGTTGAATGTGGATTCAGTCAGATTAAGCTGGATAAAGCTTCCAGCAAGCAGAAAACAGTTCACACAGTGGGGAATCAAATCACGACCCACTTTCTATACACAGTACATTTACATGTAAAGGATTCTACGGTACCAGCAAGCAGAACACAGTTCACACAGTAAGGAACCAAATCACGACCCACTTTCAATACACAGCACATTTACATGTAAGGAAATTCTACTGTGCCAGGCAATCCGCTCTCCGGTCACGATCGCAAAGTCTCTGCACAAACCGGGGATTCAAAAGCAGCTGGAGATCCTGACAGGCTGATTGCATTCAGCAAATCTTTGGTCTTCTTCAGGTTAAAGCCTGGTCACAGTCCAGTGGCTTAAATAGTCCTCACAACTCGGATTCAGTCCGAATAAAATCTATTTTCCCTCTCAGGGACAGCAGGCAGACAGGCAGGCCAAAACTCAGCCCTTTCACAGTTCTCCCATGCAAAACTACACAGAACTGCTGCTCAAAATCACTTGAGCTGTTATTTCTTCACTTCTCAGCTCAAAACTGAAACTAGCTGCAGCAGCCTGGGAAATTCCCCAAGATCCAAAAAGTTCGGTTGGCTGATCCTCCTGTCAGTCACAACAAATGTTCCCACTTCAGGTACGAAAAGGCGCAAAAAGCCCCAAACTACAATTCCTACAGATTTTGACTCCAGACAGCTCCTGTAGTCCGGCTCCATTTTAGGTCCCACCAGTACTGATTGGTCCAATTCGCAGTCCAGGACCAAGATAATGGAGATAAACAAAACAGTCCTTGCTGCAAAGAAGGCAGGTTAGACAAACTACATTATCATTATCACTCTAAATGATTTTCAGCAAATAGCTACATCTTTCAACAGAGCTTCCTCTCAGATTACTTATGACTGCAATCCAGGCAGCTCTTAAAGAGACAGCACACAGAGGCTATACAGGCACTCTCTGGCAATCACATTTAAACTGCTAAAACGCAGGACACCAGCCTGGCAGTGAGCATTTAGGCAAGCTTGAGGAAGACTTTTCAGGAACCCCCATTTGTAGGGGGGTTGCATATATATATATTTAAATTCACAGTGTCAACTGTGGTCCCCCCTACCCCTGCTGATCGCCGGCCAGTTGGCCACAATGTAAAAAAAAAAAATATATATATATAGCCATCCCCACCAAAAGGGTGTGGTTTGCCCTCAAGGCCCTAAAGAAAGACAAATCTCCTGGGCCAGATGGCATTCATCCGAGAGTACTATGGGAATTGGCGGACATACTGGCTGCACCCCTGGCGGAGCTTTTCAACAGGTCACTTCAGACAGGGAGGGTACCTAGGGATTGGCGAGAGGCACATGTGGTACCAATCCATAAAGGGGGGTCGAAGGAAGTACCAGGAAACTATAGACCCATCAGTTTAACCTCGGTGGTGGGAAAATTAATGGAAAGTATACTAAAGGAACGATTGGGGGTTTACTTGGGGAGGTGGGAGGTCTGGATAGTGGCAGCATGGGTTTGTGCCAGGTAGATCATGTCAAACCAACCTTGTGGAGTTCTATGAATGGGTAACATCAGAACTGGACAGGGGTAAGCCTGTGGATGTATTATTCTTGGACTTCAGCAAGCGTTTGACTCTGTCCCCACAATGGTCTGGTGGAGAAACTGATGGGGTTAGGAGTAGGCCCTTTGATGGTCAGATGGATTGAAAACTGGATAGCTGGGCGCACTCAAGAGTATTGGTCTGTGGGGAGCTCTCAAACCCTACAGAGGTTGGTAGTGAGGTACCACAGGCTCGGTCTTAGGGTCCAATCCTGTTTAATGCATACATATAGGACATCAGGGATGGTATAGGTGTGAAATGAGTCTCTTGCTGATGACTCCAAGATGGGAACAGTAGTTGAGGGAAAGAGGGAGGTTGGCCCTGCAAGGGACCTGGACACCCTGGTAAGCTGGGCTCACACATGGAATTAAATTTCAATATCACCAAGTGCAAGGTGTTGCATCTTGGTCAGGAAAACTCTAAACACAGGTACACCCTGGGAGGAGGTGCTGGAAGCCTCAACAGGGAAAAAGACCTAGGGGTCATGGTGGATACATGTATGAATAACTCTGAGCAGTGCAGGAGAGCAGCTAGCAAGGCAAACAGGATGTTGGGATGCATGCAAGGGGGATCACCTCTAGGAGCAAGGAAGTGATTCTGCCGCTGCTGATGGACTGGTTAGACCACACTTGAGTACTGTGTACAGTACTGGAGACCACACTTGAAGAGGGACATACAGCTCCTGGAGAGGGTACAGAGGAGGCAACAAAGATGATACGAGGCTAGGGGATTTGACTTATGAGGACAGACTTGAGGAGCTCTGCCTGTTTTCATTGGAGAGAGGAGACAGGGGGACATGATTGAGGTCTTCAAGTACCTCAAGGGAATAAATAGGGTAAACATGGAGGGATCTTTAGACTAAAGCAGGAGAGGCATCACCAGAGGCATGGTTTGAAGTTGGAAGGTGGAAGGGTGAGGGAAAAGAGGAGGAGTTTTCACTGAGAGGGTGGTGGACCCTTGGAATGTTCTGCCTGGTGAGCTGGTTCAGAGATCCACAGTGGAGGCTTTAAAGAGGGTGGGACAGACACAGAAAGTGGATGTATCAGATGATAGCCTGTCCAGGGAGTGGGGATGGATGATAGGGGTTTCTGGAGCACAAGGGATGGGAGGGTCTCGGCACCCAACTAAGGATCTAGGTTCGAGCAGACTTGATAGACCATAAGGCCTAATCTGCTGGCAAATAGTATATATAAATAATTTTTTTTTTTATTAAATCTCTGGTGTCTAGTGGACCCCCCACCCCATCAGGGAGTGCCCCACCACTCCACTGACCCACATCCCGACCCTGAGTGGGCCACCAGCACAGCCCTCCACTCACCTCCATGGCCAGCAGCCTAACTGAGCTCTCTCAATGAATGAGAATGTGCGTACACATGTTCATTCATCATTGAAAACTCAGTCAACTGCTGGCCATGGATGAGTGGAGACAACCTGTGCATGCTTGGGGTCGGGATGGAGGCGAGGTGATGGGGCACTTCCTGATGGGGTGGGGGGTCCACTGGACACCGGGGGTTTAATTAAAACAAAATATATATATTTATTTATTTTTACATCGTGGCCTACTGGCCAGCGATTGGTGGGGAGGGGGAACCACAGTTTTTTTTTTTACATTGTGGCTGGTAATCAGTGTATGTGTGTGGGGGGTGATAGACACCAGGCTTTTTAATTATTACAATGTGGACAGCAATTGGCGTGGGGGTGGGGGGACCACTACACATCAGGAATTTAATTAAAATATATAATTTTTCAACGGTGATCGGCGGGGTGGGGGGGACCACTAGACGAAAGGGATTTTGGGGATTCGACATCTGTAACTTCTTCTTGCTTTAGTTTTTTTTTTAAAGTGCAATTTGCACTTAAAAAAACACAAAACAAAGTAAGGTGAAGTTACAAATGATGAATTCTCATTAAACCAGGCAACTTCTTGAACTGATTTGTGGAGGCGAATTTGGCGACTTCACCAAAAATTCACCAGCGAAGTAAAATTTTGATGCATCTCTATTGCTGGCCCAATGCTTTAACTCAAGTTCCCTGAAGCAGATTGAATGAATTCCATGAGTAAACCTGCTTTCTGACCACTAATCCTAATTGCGGCCAGTCAAGGGCCAGAAGCGGCACTCCAGCCCTCGCTCCACAACCCGAGGCACTCACCAGTCGGACGGCGCTCCTGAAGCTGCCGACCACAGCACCAAGCCCAGACTCTGCTCGCTACCAAGCAGCATTCTAGCCCTTGCTTCATGACCCGAGGCACCTCCCGGTTGGACGGCGCTCCTGAAGCCGCTGACCACAGCACCAAACCCGGACTCTGCTCACTCCCAAGCGGCGCTCCAGCCCTCGCTCCACGACCCAAGGCACCCCCCGGTCGGACGGTCCTCCTGAAGCCGCCGATCACAGCACCAAGCCCGGACTATGCTCGCTACCAAGCGGCGCTCCAGCCCTCCCCCCACGACCCGAGGCACCTCCCTGTCGGACGGCGCTCCTGAAGCCACCAACCACAGCACCAAGCCGGACTCTGCTCGCTACCAAGTGGTGCTCCAGCCTCACTCCACGACCGAGGCACCCCGAGTCGGGCGGTGCTCCTCAAACCGCCGACACAGCACAACCGGACTCTGCTCACTCAGGCGGTGCTCCAGCCCCTCGCTCCGGCCAGGGCACCCCGTCGGACGGCTCCTGAAGCCACCGACCACAGCACCAAGCCCGGACTCTGCTCGCTACCAAGATACGGCCACTGTCCGACCAATCGGAACCCGGGCGCCTCCTTGCAATCAGCCCTGATTGGCCCTCAGCCACGGCTTTGAATTTGTGTTCCAAGGACACTCAGCCCTGATCTCTGTTTTTTTCTTCTGTGAAGTAATTGCCTAAAATTCTGTTTTCCTGCTAGACTGCCTGTATTTTAGATGTGAAACTATAGCTAACAAAAAAAACTTGCTTAAAAGTGATTACAGCCCTATTAATAGTAGTACAGCAGTAGAGTGTCTAACAGCCGCCCTCTTGGTGCCGAAGTTAAGTGCCTCTTTTGTCTTGTAAATGTGTCTTTCCTCCCTCTGCTATGAATCTCTCTGCCTGCCCCAACCCTAGCTGCCTTTAAATTGTGCCCCTTTTTCTCTCTCCTTTCAGAGCGCTCCAGCCTCGCTCCATGACCGGTACCCCGGTCGGCAGGCTCCTCACAAGCCACACCACAGCACCGAGCCCTGACTCTGCTCAAGCACCAAGGTACGCCACTCTCTGACCAATCAGAACCTCGGGCGCCTCCTTGCAATCAGCCCTGATTGGCCCACAGCCTGACTTTGAATTTGTACTCAAGGACACTCAGCCCTGATCTCTGTTTTCTCCCCACCCCTCCCAGGCCTCCATTAATCACGCTTTTGTCCCGCCCACAGGCTACTCACAGCTTCCTTATTGGTCACCATTAGGACCTATCACAGCTCCCTCCCCTATGAAGTTAGGACTAGCTACCCTCTTTATCTGCTATCTCCCAGCTCCTCCTTCTAGAGCTATGGCATACTGCGCCCACAGTATCATATTACTCCTCTGTCTTCTACCATCTGTCATTCACATTAATGTATCTTATGGACCTAGTCCATACCTCATCCCTTCAGCCCCTACTAGCATTACCCTTTATCAGGGCACATTATCTTCATCAGCGCCCTGCCCTCTGCCACACTACTCCGCTTTATTTCACCCTCTACACCTCTTACTCCCTTCTCCTATGTCTCTTAGAGTGCTCTTTATTCTTCATTCAAAATACCATGCCTCGTTGGCACACACCAGCAGAAATAGGTTGCCCTTAGTAACTACAATTAAATGTGACAAAAGGAATAAAACACTCAGGTCTCTCCTGAGGGCTCTTAAGCAACTGGTATTCTTACTCCTCTTATGCTCAGGAAACATTGAGTTGAACCCTGGCCCGCCCACCTTTTTCACCTCACCTACTGAATTCGCGGCAGTTCCAGGCCTTAAGTTAATGTTAGTTAATATCCTAAGCTTGCCCAAGAAAATTGACCAACTTCAAGTATGGGCTCTACATACTGAGCCTGATCTCATTATTATCACAGAAACCTGGCTAAGAAAATCTTAATATGGACCAACAAGTCACCCTCATGGGCTATAAGTTGTATAGGGCAGATGGGGGGCTGGGGGGCGGAGTAGCTATTTACACTAAAGCCAAGTTATCAGTTAGTGACATCCTTTGCAGCTCAAAACATAAGGAATATGAAATTGTTTCCCTAAAGTTACACCTCCCCTCCACGGAAAGCATTACAATTATAGGTTGCTACAGACCCCCTAGTGGTGGAACTGATCTCCTTGATATCCTAAAAATGCTAACAGCTGCTGCTAACTCCGAAGTTATGATCTTTGGGGATTTCAACATGGACTGGTTAACACATAAATCACACAGGCTAAAGTCTGACTGTGATGAACTTGGTCTTACCCAACTAGTGTCTGAACCCACCAGGGTCAATAAGGCAAACTTAGCTAACAGCTCACTTCTTGATCTCATTCTATCAACCCATCCTCATAAAATACTCCATTCGACCGTACAGTATTTGATAATGATATGAGCGACCATAACATTGTAGTCTGTACAAGACTACTAACCAAGAATCACCATGAGCCCAAGATAATTATCAAATGGTCATTCTGTAAGTTCAACGAGTCGAACTTGCTGATAGACCTTAGCCAGGTTAAATGGCAAAACCTTTATCTTTCTAAAACGCCTGACGAAGCGGTCACGGTCCTGAACAACAACCTCATCATCTTAGCAAACAAGTACGCTCCATTCATCAAGGTCAGGACGAGAAACACATCTCATCCCTGGTTCTCTGCTGATCTAAAGACCGCCCTCTCTAACCGTGATAAGCTGTGGGCTAAGGCTAGACACACTAAAAGCCTGACGGATTGGCAAGTGTTTAGAGCAGTCAGGAATGCCTGCATTAAACATATTCGATCTGGCAAAGCCAACTATTACATCTCCCCTTTAGAGCAGGCCAAAGGTAACCCCCTAAAAATCTGGAAGACCCTTAAGTCTATCGAAGGGCGGCTGGTGGCCCCTCCCCTGCCAACTAAGATAGTCATAAAAGGTATGGCCGTGGAAAACAGTACCCATATCCTTGAAGAATTTAACACTCACTTTGTTACTGCTGGCCTAGCATTTGATTCATCCCCGTATGCTGCACGTGTTAATAGCCCGGACGGTACAAACTCCATCGATCCCGAAACGAGCCATGCCTTTCAGCTGCTCCCCCTTAACTTCAAAGAAGTGGAAGATTCTCTTATGAACTTGGACACCAAGAAAAGTGCAGGGGACGATGGAATTGAACTGCTTTTCCTAAAACTTGGGTTCACCTACCTTACGGCCCCAATCTTACACATTTTCAACCTCTCTATCTCTTCCTCCACAGTACCTTCATGCTGGAAATCAGCTCACATTCTACCTGTATTTAAGTCTGGGGATCCTTGCGATTTAAATAATTATAGACCCATTTCTATCTTGCCCATCCTATCCAAGGTCTTTGAAAAGCTGGTTTACGCTCAACTAAAGCACCATTTAGAAACCTATTCACTCCTGAATCCAGCCCAATCTGGCTTCCATTCCAATCACAATACCGTCACTCCCTTGGCTAAAGTAACCGACGATTGGATCACTGCTATGGACTCCAAGAAGTTCACGAGAACTGTCTTTTTAGACCTCAGCACAGCTTTTGATACCGTAGACCACAGCCTAATCAAAACCAGCCCTGCTAAAATAGGTGTCACCCTGCCAACCATTCAGTGGTTTAGGAGCTACCTCTCGGGAAGGCTGCAAAGAATCAAAGCAGGTGGCCTGTTCTCCTCCCCCATATCAATTAGCAGAGGAGTCCCACAAGGCTCCATCTTAGGCCCCATCCTTTTCTCTCTATACATTAATAACCTCGACAGTCACATATTTAACTACAAATTGCACTTTTTTGCTGATGACACAGTCCTCTACACATCCAATGCCTCACTGAGTAAGGTTAGGGACATCCTCCAAGCTAACTTTGCTGTACTTGAATCCAATCTCATTAACACCAAACTCCTCTTAAATGCTAAGAAAACTAAAGCTATGATCTTCCCCAGTAGTTCTCTGCCCCCCCTCTCTTGCCACCCTGCAGAAAGACTTTATAGTTACCTCCTTAGGTGAGCCCTTGGAAGTCACCAATAAATTTAAATACCTTGGTTTCTGGCTAGACAGCAGGCTCGCCTTCTCTGAACACCTTGTCGACCTATGTAAAAGACTAAAAATCAGGTTAGGCTTCCTTTACCGCAATAGGTCCCTATTCCCACCCGAGATCAGGACTAGGCTTGTCCAAGCCACATTCCTACTATTATTAGACTACGGGGGCATTATCTACAACTCTGCTACCACCTCAGAACTTAATAAACTGGACATTCTCTACCATCGAGCACTGCGCTTCATTATGAACTTCACATATAGGACACATCACTGCAACCTCTACTCAGCTGTAGGTTGGACGTCCCTTACAACTAGACGCATTCTCCATGTCAGCATCTGGACTCTAAAGTTTCTCCTTAACAAGCTCCCGAACTATCTAACCTCGATCATCCATACCTGCTGTAGTACCTATGCACTCAGAAAATCAGATTTTATCTTCCTGGACGTCCCCAAAACCTGCACCATCTTCGGTAGACGTGCTATCTCCACTGCCTTTCCAGTCATCTGGAACAGGCTCCAATCCTCTCTGAAACTGGCTAAGCTAGTCTCTGTTAGTCTCTTTAGAAATTTAATTTCTGAAAAAAAAAAAGACGTCTGTAACTGTCAGTAAAACTTTTTTCCTCTATGACTGTATATGTCTATGACAGCCCAAGGTCTATATGGATTGAAGTTGCACTCTTTTGCTTGAGTATGATGACCCAATCAATATGATTTGATATAATGCACTGAACAACGCTTGTACACTTGTCTCTTATGTATCTTGCAAGCACTTGAATTTCTATTGTACGCATTTACTGTATGTTTTCTGTTAGCTTTGTTGTACATGTATACCAGGACCTCCTTGTGAATGAGCTTGCTCAATGGAGTTTTTTTTTCCTGCAATAAACTTAAACTTGAACTTGAAGGGCCACAAACCAACATGAAACTGCCACTGTTGCTTGTCCCTCAGTGGCAGATTACTCTGCTGCATCTGCTTTCTTTTTCTGTGCCCAGAGGCACAACCCCGCACACTCCATCCCTCATCGCAGGCAGCAAGCTCAATCACAGTCCGTTGATGTACGGTGGAGCCACGATCAACTTTTCATGGCCATCGTTGTGCAAGATCACAGTGCTGGCCCCACTGCCTGTCCTTGGGATGTTGCTGCCTTCTGCCTGGGTCCATAAATATAGCCTCTAAGTCTTGGGGAATGGGAGGGAACTGGATGAAGTGGGATGACGTGGTTTATTAGCAAGGAAGCTCTTGCCCCACGTGGGGAGCCAGGTAAATGGCAGGGACTGGGTGAAGCAGGCAGACATGTAGCTTACTGGCCATGAAGTTGCAACTTCCTGCGGGAAGCCAGATAACCACCCACACTGGAGAGGGGTGGGAGGGTTCCATTTATAATTAAATAAAACCGATGTTCTAATGAAAGATAGACTATATTTTCATTTATTTTTCTCATTCACAGCCAGCTGTTATGAAGTGAACCATATGGCCCAATGTACTTAACATTTCTGGTGGTAGCCGTTGTCAGTATTTGCAAATGTAATACTAAATACTTTTTGCACATTCCATGAGCCATGAAGATCCTTTAACATATCAAGGGTATTTGGTGACTGCTTTTCTGTTGTCACTTGTCGTCTGTGACAAAATTGTCCGCTTTACAGGAAACAGTTGTATGGAAAAATAAGACCTACTCAAAGCAAGTATAACTTACCTAGAAAGTCCTTTGTCTGTGCTGATCTCTAACGTCAAACTACAAGTCTGCTAGGACAATGAATCTCAGAGAAATGTCATTGCATCAGAAAAATCATAGTTTGTAATCAAGGTCAGTGGTAGACTGGGGAGGCTAAAGGTCTGAAGTCCCTAACTTCGCTCACATTGGCATCTCGATTAAAAGTCAGGACTAGGGACCTTGGCAGTCTTGAGGAAAAAAAACACTACTATTTAAGGCTGCATAGGAGAGCTTTGCCGATATGTTGAGAACAGAGGAGGAGAGAGAACATGATTAGGAAGTATGCAATCAGATCCGACAAAAATGGGTGAAGCAGGCAGACATGTAGCTTACTGGCCATGAAGTTGCAACTTCCTGCGGGAAGCCAGATAACCACCCACACTGGAGAGGGGTGGGAGGGTTCCATTTATAATTAAATAAAACCGATGTTCTAATGAAAGATAAACTATATTTTCATTTATTTTTCTCATTCACAGCCAGCTGTTATGAAGTGAACCATATGGCCCAATGTACTTAACATTTCTGGTGGTAGCCGTTGTCAGTATTTGCAAATGTAATACTAAATACTTTTTGCACATTCCATGAGCCATGAAGATCCTTTAACATATCAAGGGTATTTGGTGACTGCTTTTCTGTTGTCACTTGCCGTCTTTGACAAAATTGTCCGTTTTACAGGAAATAGTTGTATGGAAAAATAAGACCTACTCAAAGCAAGTATAACTTACCTAGAAAGTCCTTTGTCTGTGCTGATCTCTAACGTCAAACTACAAGTCTGCTAGGACAATGAATCTCAGAGAAATGTCATTGCATCAGAAAAATCATAGTTTGTAATCAAGGTCAGTGTGAGACTGGGGAGGCTAAAGGTCTGAAGTCCCTAACCTCGCTCACATTGGCATCTCGATTAAAAGTCAGGACTAGGGACCTTGGCAGTCTTGAGGAAAAAAAAACACTACTATTTAAGGCTGCATAGGAGAGCTTTGCTGATATACTGAGAACAGAGGAGGAGAGAGAACATGATTAGGAAGTATGCAATCAGATCCGACAAAAATTACATTAAAATTTTCACCAGCATGTGTTGAGTACCCTCCAGTTAATCAGTGGCACCCCCCCAAACAAATCTTGAGGGCACCACCACTCCCAGACTGAAACCCTCTGTATATCCACCTGACCGGGTACAGTGTAATACCTACACTGCAGGGTTCCCCCACTGTGATATATTTACTGCTGGTGTATGCTGAGGGACTAACAGCGTTGGAGACTGAAGTGCTCTGTTTATCCACAGAACAGATGCAGTGTGGGGCAGGCACAGGGTAGGGTTCCCCCCACCATAATGTATTTAGTGCTGGTTAAAGGTGAGAAGTTGACAGCACTGGAGACTGAAGCCCTGTGCTTATTCACAGGACAGATACAGTGTGCCACAAGCACGGTGTAAGCTTGCCCACACATTGTGATTGATATACTTGGTGCTGTGAAAGGTGAGAGACTGACAACACTAAAGACTAAACCTTCTGTTTATCCACTGGCCAGATAGGCCCTGTCCACACTTGTAATTAAAATGTATTAACAGTTTTTAAACCGTTAGGGGGCTTATCATGCTGCCGTATCCACACTAGTCGGGACCTTGTCTTAACATGGTTCTGTGCCTGTCCACACCTCCTGAAATGAAAGTGTGTTTAAACACGCTGTCAGCTTGCTTGCTAGTGCAGATGAAATGCTTCATCCTGGGCGCTGGGAGGATCACCGCAGGAAACACAGATCGGATGCCCGTACACACTGGTAAGTGAAAACGTTTCTCACTTGAACCATGTTCAAAATCGTGCTAAAACCCTGATTGTATCAGGGTTTAAACACGATTTTGAAATTCTGTTCAGTAATGTTACCAGTCTGGACGTGAACCATGTTCCCCAATTTTAAAACGTTGCAGGGCGTCTGTAATATTTTAAGATCCCCAGTGTGGACAGGGCCATACAGTGTGGGGCAGATACAGTGCAGGCTATGACATGCTGTCATATATTTAGTGCTGGTGAAAAGTGAGGGACTGGCAACACTGCTAAATGAAGCCCTCTGTTTAGCAACAGGTTGGGGGGTAGTGTGGGGCAGGTAGTGTGGTTTGCACGCACTGATGTTTTTTGTGTTGGTCAAAGGTGAGGGACTGACCACACTGGAGACTGAAACTCTCTGAGTATCTACAGGATCAGGCACTGTGTATCTCATACTGTGTTCTAACTATACAATACCTGCCACCCATTAATTCCATATCCCTTGTCAGATTAATGCATTAACAGCCATTTTGGCTCTGACCAGAGTTGGTTTTAAACAGGACGGGTATACAATTTCATATAGTTAGTTAAAAGGGAATATTTTCTGACTGAATTTTCTGGCAAGATTCGTGCTTCCAGGGTCAGAAACATAGAATTTGATGGCAGATAAGGACTGCTTAGCCCACTCAGTCTGCCCATTTTCCCCCTACCTACAGTATCGCCGCAGACCCTACTTGATTGATCAGTAGTGGAATAACTGCTAAAACAATTCCACACAGTTAGGTGGTTTAAAAAAATCTATTTTATGTTTCACTACTTTGTTCCTTAGAGTGACTGTGTCTGTCTGTGGGGAGCACCTGTTTAGTCCATCATTTAGTTGAAATGGGCCACCGGTGCAACAGTAGGGCTACTGCTTATGATGCTGGTGACACAGGTTCAGGAATGAACTCAGATCACTGGAATGTTGTCTGGTGGAGGTGGATGGAGTGTCCTAGAGAACGCTTTCCTCTGCTGCGTGCCATGATTGAGCTGTAGTGAGACAGGTGGCAGCACAGCATTATGCAGAAAGGGATGGGAATGTAGGCCAGGCACATTGCTGTAATGCATGCTCTGTGCTGCACCCCTACCATGCAAACACCCTATGACAGGCAGGGGAGAAACAAGGAAAAGGCCCTGGCACCCATGACTATGAACCCTAGTGTATCTGGGCCTCACAACTTTGACACTACACCTTCTGATGTACCAGAGGTTTTGAGGGTGAATCCACTACCCTGACCCCACCTAAGGGGTAAAACAAAGCTCCGTGGAGGCCAACTGTTTACAGGTAGGAGGTGAGAGAGGATTGGGTGTGCCCTGGGAGCTGCATGTGGAGATGAGAGCCAGAGACATGAAGGGGGCATAAAATGTAAGCAAACAATATAAATAAATAAATAAATAATTTAGTCTCCTACTACGCTCACCCTGAGTCTGAATTGATCTGGGTCTGTCTGTTTGTCCTTGTTTCTGTTTTGAAGACAAAATGGTTTTAGTCCCACAGATATTTGTTTTTGTTATACACATAGGTAAATGATCTGAATATAAAAGAGGATTTCTAAGTCACTCCAGTCGGACCATGTGACTGTTGTGTTTTGATCTCAAATTAAAAAACAAATTTTGCATTACTTTTGCAACCCCCCTTTAGGTGATGCAGACACATCAATCTGTATCATTGCCTGAGAATAGTGGTGTACATGGCCCAGGGAAACTCTTGTGTCTATGGTATCTTTTGCTCGCTGGGAGCTCCCTTGCACTAGATATTCAAATTGCTGATTAGGATTCTTGGGTGGTGAGAATTTTGGGGTGCTCTCAAGATTGCTTGGTAGTAGCAAATCATACATGCTCCAAAAGTTCAAGCACTTGACTTTTACTTTAAGATTCAGTCAAACTTAATTCACGCACAGTACTTTAGGTCCAGAGACCCCAATTCATCTGTTCACAGTCTTCAGTATATTCCCATACACTAGTCATAGGATACCAGGTAGCCTCCCAATTCCAATTACAGGATATCACAGATGAACTGTTCTTTCTCTAGCCTCCTGCTGGAAGGAATATTAATCCTATCTCATTCCCATCATTACCCATTCTGTCCTCAGTGCCGGAGGTCCTACCCTGGTAGCCATGAGGGCCTCACTTGCTGTTCTCATGATACCCTCAAAGTCTCCAGGTGCACTGGATCTATGCCACTTTTGGAGGCCCAAGAGCAGTGGGCACCCAGCTGCTGCCATACTTTCTGGTGGAAGCCTTTTCTGTCAGTGTCGCCCATGTCCCTAACCAGTTTGCGATGGCCAGCTGCCAACCAGGTCAATACCTGGACACCACCTCTTCCTGCTGCTGTGAGGTGATAGAGGTAGGGAGGACATAAACCCATGCCCACCCTGCTCAGCACTCAGGAGGACATTGGGGCACCACCAGCCCCCTGCTTGCAGTTTCTGCTGCTTCCCTGATTGGCAACCATTCCCAGGGTGGGACAGCCAGTCCTCCAACCACACCTGAGGGGCATCTGCCAGGTGAGAGCACCTGGAGTATCAAGATTCCCTTCAATACTATTTTCCTTCTCTGCATCTGGCACCATGAGGGCACCATATTTTTATTTGCATCATCCCACCATCTGTACCTACAGGGGCTGGTGCCAGAGCATTAATCTTCTTTTGGCTTATTGCTGTGGACAGCTACCTTCCCCTAATAAACTTCACTATCCCCCTCAATCTGATCATAAAGGAGGTACATCAAGTCAGTTCAGTCTGCCCTGTAATAGCCATCTGTCTTTAGTCTCAGTTTTCAAAAATCTGTTTGACTAAATTGAGCTGTCCTCCAAAATAAGTTATCTCATTGTCCAACCATAAGCCAGAGACAAATCAAGGCTTTATTTGCTGTCTGACCCTGTGTCCATCCACCCTTGCTGTTGCTGTGTGTCAATATAAATCTTTTGCAAGTCTCATAAATTGAATTGTTCTCTTAATGAAATCCCCTCAGCCCAAGAAGAAGGGATATCAGGTTCCTGCTGTTCGACCTTGTGTCCTTCTGTCATTGCCCTGACTCAATATAAAAACTTTTATAAGTCTCATAAATTGAACTGTCCTCTTATTTAAGCTCCCTCAGTCTGACTATAAAGGAAGAACATTAAGTCAGTGCTGTCTGACCCTGTGCGGTATCTGTCCTTGCTCTGTCTCAATATGACAATGTTTAAGCTGTGCTCTATTTAAATTCTCCTCAGTCTGACGATAAAGAAGGGACATCAGGTCAATGCTGTCTGACTTTGTGTCCATAGGTCCTTGCTCTGTCTCAATATAAAAATGTTTACAAGTCTCATAAATTGAACTGTCCTGTCATAAAGTCCCCTCAGTCTGACTGTACAGGGGGGACATATAGTCAGTGATGTTTGACTCTGTGTCCATTTGTCCTTGTTCTGTCTCAATATAAGAACTTTTACAAGTCTCATAAATTGAACTGTCCTCCTCATTATAGTTCCTTCAGCCTGACCGTAAAGGAGGAACATCAAATTAATGCCACTTACTCTGTGTGGCATCTGTCCTTGCTCTGTCCCAATATAAAGCTTTTTTTGAACTGTCCTCTTTTTAAAGTCCTCTCAGTCTAATCATAAAGGAAGGACATCAATTAACGTTGTCTGACCCTGTGTCCATCTGTCATTGCTTTGTCTCAGTATGAAAACATTTACAAGTTTCATAAATTGAGCTTTCCTCTCATAAAAGTTCCCTCAGTCTGACTGTATAAGAAGGCCATCAAGTTGGTGCTGTCTGACTCCATGTTTATCTGTCTTTGCTCTGTCTCAATATAAAACTTTTACAAGTCTCATAAATTAAAGTGTCCTCTCATTAAAATCCTCTCACTCCAACCATAAAGGGGGAACATCAGATCAGTGCCATCTGACCCTATGTGGCATCTGTCCTTGCTTTTTCTCAATATAAAAACTTTTTTGAAGTGTCCTCTTATTAACGTCTCTTCAGTCTGACTGTAAAGAAGAGACATCAAGTTAGTGCTGTCAGACCTTGTGCCCATCTTTCATTGCTTTGTCTCAATATGAAAACTTTTGCAGGTCTCATAAATTGAACTGTCCTCTTATTAAGGTCTCCTCAGTCTGACTGTAAGAATTTTTAATGAAACTCATTCCTGAAAGTTTTTATTTGTGATTAATTTATTTGCACTAAAAGAAGATCAAGAGACTTCTAAAATGAAAAGCTCACTGTCATGGTTTATCTGTTGTGATACTGGTACAGTAGCTGGTTTGTGAATTGCTGTTACTAATTACTTTGCATTCATATTTTGACTCATATAACTTAAAATACATGGAGAACAAAGGAAAGAAAGTGAAGAAATTAAGGAAGCTACATAGCGAGAAACTGGTTAAACCTGTAAAGAAACCAGAAATAAAATCCCTCAGAATTACTGAGTTTACTACTTTAGACAAGAAAATGATTCTCATCCATCCCGGTGGCACTGAGGATTGAGGTGCTGGATGCCACACCTCGCACCATGCTGACGACCGGGGTTCGGGAACAGGCCTGGGTCACCAGGAGTCAGCTGTGGGAGGAGGATTGAGCATCATGCAACACGGTGCTGGGATCCCGGTACGCTGGGACCCAGTTGAATACCAGGGAAGGAAGAGGTACCCATGGGGGCCAAGGCATAGAGACAAGCAAGTGAAAATGATTCTTATTAGCAAAATGAATACAAGTTTAGAAGTGTTAACGGGTCCAAAAAATTGGAATCTCAGGAGAATGGCATAGCACAAGTACTTCTTAATGGATCATCCCCTCTTCCAGGAAATATGATACCAGACATTTTAGCAAACACTGTGAGAAAAGGAAAAGAACACATGCATAGATTAACTCAAGCTACTCAGACTAACATTAATCTTAGCCCTTAAAATCCTAGTCTACAGATGGTCATGACTCTCAAGGCAACAAGAATTCAAAATTTCTTACAGAGTTCAAGAGCTTCATTACACCTTACATGAGCAATGCCAAATCAGACCATCCCCAAAACCATTAGATACATTATTCCATTGCTATGGTCAGCAGAAGACATTGGAAGTGTAGGGAACTCTGCAAAGGAGAACTCCCAAACTAATCAGAACCTCAGTAATATTCTACAGAAATACACTAGACAGGCAAATCTAATAAATGAAAAGGAAAATAGTGTGCTACTACAGCAGATTAATTTGGGTATACCAAATCAAAATCAAATTTTGATGAGTCCAGAAGCACAGTTAAAAAAACAATACAAAAAGAAGTTCAAGGAGAGACAAGAAATTAAGTAAAAAAAGAAAAATCATAAAATGAAATACCACAGGAAAAAAATCAAAGAAATTATGGATGAGATTATCAGGAAAGTAAAGAAGAAATATTAACAGAGCAAAAGAAACAATTGAAAGAGTATAGAAGAGAAGGGATTGCAACAAAAGCAAAGAAAAAATATTGAAAAGTAAGGAAAAAGAAATGCAAACTTTGAAACTAACTAATAATGAATTCAGAAAGTACCCTGCGGAACTCATACAGATAGTGATATCTTCAGACTCAGAAGCATCAGACTTTATTCCTGTAAACAAATTAAAGGCTAAAAAATTCAAGAAAAAGGGCAAAAAGGTTGCTAAACAGAAATTATTGCCACAGTCCTTGTGTACTGAGTGCCAAAAGCCAAGAAAGAAACTGCTTTAATGTTGAAACTTATTATAAATAACATTAAGTCACAACTGAATGATAACATTCTTTGGGAGGATTTACATTCTGTTTACAGATTCCGGGTGGAACCTGCCAAAGGGATAATTTGCATAGCTGTCAAAAGACATGAGTTAAAAATGAAAGTTATGGAAATCTCAGGAGCCTTACTGTCCAGTGGAATAATAATGAAAACATCAATGAATTAATTACCTAGAGGTAGAAAAACAGAGTAAAGAAAATCAAGCTGATAGAGGGCAAAAGAAATATAATAGAAGAAATGACACAAAACAGTTGACAAAAGGAAACAACCTCAGATTACAAAATATTTTAAAGCTCCAGCAGAATTAGAATATGAATTAGATGAGTCCTCATCTGGAGCAGAAGAGTACATAAGAGGACAAAGAAAGAGAGGAGAAAGAGACTCCTCACTAGTGTAATACTGGAGTCAGACATGGAGACTGAGGATGAGGGAGAAATGTCAAATGTTCTGTTCTGTAGCAATGTTGAACCAAACAACAAATTTTGCCTGTTAAGTAATAATGAGTATGATTGAGATTCTTACTCATAGATTCATAGACAGTGTCGGCAGATAAGGGCCTATGGCCCACCCAGTCTGTCCATTTGAGCTTGTAAGTTTACTTTATGTTTTCCTAGAAGTCTGTTGCCTCTTAACCCTGACCTCCAGAATTCCTTTATGTCTATCCCATGCATTCTTAAATCCCATGATTGTTTCAGCCCCCACCACTTCCTCTGCCAGGGTGTTCCACTTGTCCACCACCCATTCTGTGAAGAAATTCTTCCTCACATTTCCTCTGAATTGTCCTCCCTCCAACTTCATCCCATGCCCTCTAGTCCTGGAACATCTTTTTCGCTTAGTGCATTCCTGCACTCTGTTCCTCCCTGTGAGATACTTGTATGTCTCTATCATATCCCCTCTCTCCCTCCTCTCCTCCAGGGAGTACATATTCAATTCCTTCAACCTGTCCTCATAGGACTTGTGATGCAATCCATGTACCATCTTTGTTGCCCTCCTCTGAACCGTCTCTACCCTGTCTATGTCCTTACGTAAGTAAGGTCTCCAGAACTGTACACTGTACTCCAGGTGGGGCCTCACTAATGTCTTGTATAGTGGAATTATGACCTCCCTTTTCCTGCTGGTGATGCCCCTGCCTGTGCATCCCAGCATCCTATTTGCTTTACCTGCTGCCTTGTCACACTGTTTTCCTACCTTGAGGTCATCAGAGATGATAACCCCAAGACCCCTTTCCTACTTCATGCATGCTATATCCTCACCCCCCCAAATGATATATTGTGCTAGGGTTTTTGTGCCCCACATGCATTATCTTGCACTTCTTTGCATTGAATTTCAACTACCAAATCCCTGACCATTCTTCAAGTTTCTGCAGGTCCCTTCTCATTCTGTCTACACCCACTGGTGTGTCTACTCTGTTACAGAGCTTTGTGTTATCAGCAAACTGGGAAATTCTGCCTTCTAGGTCCTGCACAATGTCACTGAGGAAGATGTTGAATAGGACCGGTTCCAGCACTGATCCCTGTGGTACCACACTGGTCACTCTTCCCTCTGTGGAGTGACAGCCATTTACCACCACCCTCTGTGTCCTACTGCCCAGCCAGCTACCTACCCACTGCAGTACTGTCCTGCCCACACCCATATTCCCCAGTTTGTGTAATAGTCTTCTATGTGGCACAGTGTCAAAGGCCTTGCTGAAGTCCAGATAGGCCATGTCCACTGCCCTCCCCTGATCCACCTCTCTAGTCACCCAGTCAAAAAATTCAATGAGGTTGGTCTGACATGACCTCCCCTTGGTGAAACCATGCTGCCTTGGGTCCTGTAGTCCATTGACAACCAGATGTTCCACCAAACCCTCCTTCAGTAGTGCTTCCATGATCTTCCCCACTACTGAGGTGAGGCTGACTGGTTTGTAGTTCTCTGCTTCCTCTTTGTTCCCACTTTTGTATAAGGGGACTACATCTGCTATCCTCCAGTCTTTGGGCACCTCCCCTGTTTCCAGTGATCAGCTAAACAGGATTGCCAGATGTTCAGCCACCACCTCTCTTAGTTCTTTAAGGACCCTGCGGTGCACCCCATCTGTTCCCATTGCTTTATCAACTCTTATTACTTCCAGTTCCTTCAGGACCCTTTCTCGTGTAAAGGAACTTGTGTCCATTTCTGCACCATTCCCACCCCTTGTACTTCCTTCAGACCCATTACCCTGCTCTTCCTCAGTAAAGACTGAGCAGAAATACCTGTTCAATATGTCAGCTTTACTGTTGTCATCCTCCTTGCAGCCCCCATCCTCCCCCTTCAGTCTCACTATCCCTCCCTTTGTCTTTCTTTTTTCACTTATGTACCTGTAAAAGGTTTTATCCCCTCTACCCACTGATTTTGCAATGTGTTCTTCTGTCTGAGCTTTGGTTTCCCTTACTGACCTCCCTGCCTCCCTTTGCTTCTCCTGGTACTTCTTCCTATCCCCTTCTGCCTGTGTCTTTTTGTACTGTCTGAATGCAATCTTTTTGGCTTTTACTTTCTCCGCTACCTCCTTGGAAAACCATAATGGCCTCCTCTTCCTTTTTCCCTTGCTAACCTGCTTAATGCATAATTCTTTGTTCTTGTAATCCCCATTTTAAATAATGCCCACTTCAAATACTGCCCACTGTTCCTCAACCCCTGATTCCTGCCCCATTCCCCTTAATGCCTCTTTCAAGCATCTTCCAAGCATACTCAGAATGAGACAAAGACAGGGTCATCAGTCCACCTTTGAAACCACATAAAGAAATAGTAAACATTTTGACTTGTAACATTGTTGGCATACAGTCTAAAATCAAGGATGGGGGATGATTAGACTTTCTTAAAAATATGAAATTATTATACTTTAAGAAACATGGGCAGATGATGATCAACTCATTTTCCCAGACACCAAAGATTTGAAAAAATAGGACACAAGACCAATGTGTATGGCAGAAAGAAGTGTGGACTGACGACCCTGATAGCATCTAGTCTGCAATATACAAGTGAAGAATGGGAGATGTGTAATGATCAAATACTTGTAACATAAACTCATTACACAAAATATTTGATTGTAAGAATTTCAGTAAGCTGACAGAGAAATGGGTAGTGGATGTGTATAAAGAGTTTAAAATCCCATACAAAAATTGATAATTTAAAAGAATCATTATCAGCCAAGAATAGTACAATGTTATACTCTTTAGTGAGATTTGTTTTGACAGCTGTATCAAGAAGAAAATAATTAGAAATGAATATATTTTACAGGGAACATAGGTTGTAAGTTATGGAAGTCATGAGTTGCTCTTCTTCTGTGAGTTGAGCAATTAAATGCTTTTGATCTTGTATAATTAATGTATATAATCTGAGTTTTTTTTATCTTTTATTCTTTGCTAACTGGGTAAGGCCTACTAGGTACAAGGCCTGTTTTCAGGGGTAACCAGGGAGCACTGGGAAGGTTAACTGACATGCTCAGGGTCACACAGTATACAAGTGGAGGTTCTGGGAATCAAACCCAGGTCTGCTGGATATGCTAAGCTCATTCATATAAATGTTATTGTGATGTGGAAATAATTTATAAAAACAAAAAAAAGTATGCATGTTAAGCCATATGGCAATATGTGTCTTTTTCATAATAAATAACCTGACTGTTGAATCCTACACAACATCCCAGACACTGTAAACTGGTGGGTTCCCAGCTTTGGGGCAAGTACAGCTCAGATATCTGCTTTGACAGGGAAGAAATCAAATTGCATGTCACACTGTACTGGCATGACATCAGTTACAGATGGGAACACAATACCTGGTCATGCCCTATGTTACCTTTGTACAAACAGAACTGATCCTGACCCCAGACATGAAACAGGACCTTGTGGTCCCTTGGTAAATGCTGTTCTCTTTCTCTCACATCAGAAGCCATGCTACTCCTTCAGTTCCTTCTTATACACACACACACACCCCCCTGTGGATGAGGTTATATCTTGGGTCAGATCCTGTTCTACTCTTTATAATTTTATATGGTATTCCCACTATGCTATTAGTTATAGGGTTACTATATATTCTATACATCTATGGCTCCATGGTGCCTGGTCAGCTAGTGATGCAGGTAGCATCCACTGCTGTAGGGACATCACTTCTCACACTTCAGTTCAATTGTGGGCATGTACGGATACCCTGGTTCTGAGGGCAACCACTCTGTGCCAGACCATTTTCTCTGCTGGATCCTATAGGCCACTGCATTGCTGCTGGATGCCTCACAACACTAGATCTTTCTATACACTGGACAGTGTGCTAGATGCAGCACAGCAGTGAATACTCCAGCCTACCACCTAAAACAGCTGGTAATTGTCCCATCCTTTGCCGGAAGCAACAACTCTGGTACTAATCCCAGAATGGGATCTCCTGTCAAGAAATGCAGGCATATCTCCTATCCAAGTCAATAGTCTTGTCTCTTTCATCAAGTTTCTGTCCATCCGCAGCTTGGCTGGTAGCATTACTCAGGCACTGGACTGCAGATGCCCCCCAGAAGTGACATGTTTTTTTCCTGGAGACCCCTCATGTGCTTTAAGACTGCCATGGACTCCCCTTGAGGAGAAGCTTCTCAAGGTCTCCAATCTCTCCGGCTGTGTCCCCTACATAGTCTTAGAATTAACAATGATCTACACTACATTCTCTCAGATCCCTTTTCTGGGATCTCCTCTGTTGTCTTGGGCTTGTCCCCTGGAGGCTACCAGGTGACTGGGCATCAAGATGATGTGGCCTTAAAAGTCTGGACCCATCAACAGCTGCGAGATGTGAGGTCCTTGCCACCTCAGGACAGTTTTCCTTGGGGCTTCCCAGCATCCTTCTGTCTATCACTAAACTCAACCCACTCAATTAATGAAGTCAGAGTCACTGCCAGAGAGTAGGCTGTGGGTGTAGCAGTCTGATAACCAGCCTCTAGTGGCATTGGCAAGAAGGGGTTGTTACCTAGTTTTCAGATATAAACTTGTCCTTACAAATCTTTCTAGCACACCATCTATTAGTTTAAGGGCCATTGTTATTAAAGTTTTTGACATGGTTTGTTAAGTGGAAGTTTTTATTAGTAAAATGCTTCTTCTTGTATGTATTTGGAAATGTGGCATTATCTTTCAAGCTTGGAAGCTCCTCTTGCAAAACCAAAGAAGACTGCAGAAGAAGAAAAATGGAGCGTGGCAGGGTATATGAAAAAAACATCAAATGTAGGTCATTTAAATCTGCTCGATAAAACAATTCTTCATATGTGCAATATGAGTCAGAAAAATTTGAATGTTCTATACAATGTGTGAATATTCAGAATTTGCTCATAAAGATTCTTCGTCTGTTAATGGGAGTTCAGCTTTTAAAATATGTTCTTTAAAATCACATCATATGAGCAAAGGGTGTGAAACAGTTGCTTGCAGACTTTAGGCAGCTGCTACTGATCTCTCTTATAGCGAGTCTGGTAGAGCTCTGCAGTGCTTAAATAATGCACTAGTCAGTCAGCTAGTAACTGTGTTAAGAAACAGCCTTACAATTACTAAACGGTCTTGTCCATTTACTGACTTTGGTTATGTAAGCTTGATCAAATGATGGGGGTAGACACCAGAAATACATAAATAAGTGACAAGTACTGTGGAAAATTCTGTGCCACAAATGCAGTTTGAAATTGCCACTGGCTCCCTATTATCACATTTTGATTATGTTGTAAGTCTTTTTTTTTTTTGGATGGGGGTGTTGGGAGTCAAAGAATGTCATAATTTGTCTGTTCTTTATAATAACATTTGTCATTTTGTTTTGCTTGCTTCTTCACATATTCACCACTGTTCCCTATATTCTTAGCTTGGTTGGTTATCTCTGCCTTAGAAAATGGCAAAGAAAATTCCTGACAGCTGATTGGCTGCCAACATCCCAGAGGTGGACATCAATTTTTCAACAGAGCCCTGTTAAAAACTAGTGCCAACTGAATGCCCCAAAAGTAAAAGTGGTATCTTTTTGCCACATTAAAACTCAAAACAAACCAGCCGCCATTTTCTTACTGCTCACTAACAAAGCAAACAACCTAGACAGCCCCCTCCCTCGAGTGAGAGAAGTCACATCCCCACACCTAGTATAGCCAAACCATGAATTTAGAACAAAACTCAGATCCTTGAACTACAATGAAAGTTTTTAAGCCACTACCTAGGGTGGGTTGAAGCATGAGGCCGAAGGTGGAGTGCTTCTGCCACATCCAGGTGTGCTGTTACCCCACCACAATGCACATCCTGGAGTGCTTTATTGTGATTATAATATGGCTATAAAAAAATTCAACATGACTTTAATGATTAAGCAATAAACAGATGCAAAGAAATCTGAAGGTTTAACTTTATTGCAATTAAATTTGGCCATGACATTGAGATAAAGTATTCCTTGCAGAACTAATCTGCATCACTTCACATTGTTTGCATTTCCATTTTTTTGCATTAAAAAAACATGTAACAGAAGCAAAAAATCAGAAGGCTTAACTGTACTGCAATTAAATTTAGCCATAACATATAGAGATACTTTGGTGAGACCCCATCTGGAGTACTGCGTGCAGTTTTGGAGACCTCTTCTACGCAAGGACATAGACAGGATGGAAGCAGTCCAGAGGAGGACAACTAAAATGGTGCAGGGTCCACATCAGAAACCATATGAAGAGAGACTGAGAGAGCTTAATATGTATACCCTTGATGAAAGGAGGGACGGGGGGACATGATAGAAACTTTTAAGTACCTCAAGGGAATCAACAAAGTCCAGGAGGGTAGCATCTTTCAGAAAAAGAGATGTGTAAGAACAAGGGGGCACAATTTAAAGTTAGAGGGGAGGATGGCTCAGGGGTAATGTGAGGAGATTCTTTTTCACGGAGAGAGTGGTGGACGCATGGAACCACCTTCCTGGAGAGGTTGTGGGGTCTAAAATAGTGGGGGAATTCAAACATGCATGGGACAGACATAAGGCAATTATAGTGGGGGGTTGCAGGAAGTAGGCTGTTGGTTAACTAGAATCTGCAGCTTATCCAATAGGTAGGGAAATGGGCAGACTGGGTGGGCCAAGTGGTCCTTATCTGCCGTCAAAGTCTATGTTTCGATGTTTCTAGTTCCCTGTCATGTCTTGGACTTCCTTTTTAATTTTTTTATACATTAAAAAGAAGCAAAAAAAAAAAACTGAATGTCTAACTGCATTGTAACAAAATTTAAACACATTTAACCACATTTACTGTACTCCCTTGCAGAGCTACCCTGCATCATTTGTTTATTACATTTTACTGTTAGGTGTAACAAATACAATTTTAGTTGCTTTACAGTACTTATGCTGGTGATGGGTTGGAGGAACATGATGCTAAGCTCCTGGATGCAAGCAGGTTGACTGTCTGTTTCCTGTTGGAATGGATTATATTTTTCAACAAACCAGCCAAAAGCACATCTGTGGAACAAGCCCTTTCTACCCTGAAAATTTCAGACCAAAATTCCAAACCATCTGGGTGCTAGACGATGACAAAAAACAGCAAAACATTGTGATTTTTTTAAAACTTTTTTACTATCCGGATCTCGGAATCTGCACATCCAACTGGACAGGAACTTGACATGTCAAGAGATCTACCCCTCGAGACTGTGCATGTGAAATTTCATGGAAATCCTTTGAACAGCTGCGAAGATATTAAAGTGCAGAATATCCAAGAAGGTGGTTTTAGACACTTGCCTTGGGTTTGAATTCAAGAGATGGAATGTTTACTATGTATGAAATACAAAAATTCAGATCTCTGCTCAGATCTACTGGTAGAATGTTTACTCCCACTAGCACACAACAGAAGGCCTTAGATGGAACCAAGGCTTTTGTTTTATCTGTAGCAGGTTAAACAACGCAAAGTTCCCCAGTAAGCAGGTGATGATAGGAGGGGGATTTTTCATGGTCAACATAGAAACACCATAAAGTAAAATTGTAAGTACTGTAGTACTCCATGCTTATGTAGTCTTGCACATGCAGCGCAGACAATATATTATGGCTGCTTCAGTGGAGAAGCAGGTTTCGGAGGTGCGGTCATGCTGCAGCCAATGGCGCCACTGCTTTTTGAGGCCAGGTTCTGTGGTTCCAATGGCATAGCACACTGTCTATGACAGCAGTTGAAAAAACATGCCACCATCTTGAAAGAAATTAGCTGCTGCAATCAGGGAGCACCATGGAGCTGTCCCTGATTGCAGCAGCCAATTACTGCTTGCCTCCTTTGGTCAAGCATCATGGTGGCGGCTTCCCCGTCAGCTTCTTACAGTCTCCAGAGAAGCTGGGAGACAGCCGTCGCCTTTTACAGTCCCTGTGAAAGCCGACATGGGTGCCCAATCCCCCTGTTGGCATGCCCCTCCTAAATTAATTTGCTTATGGGGGTGCCCAATCCCCTTCAGCATAATGTACCCCCCATTTCTTGTGTGCCAAGGGGGTGCCCAATCCCCCTCGGCTCATGCGACCCCAACCCCCACTCACCAACGGGGTGCCAAATCCCCCTGTCGGCATGCCCCCTGCTGAGGTAATTTGCCAACAGGGGTTTTCAATCCCTGTCGGCATAATGCACCCCCCATTTCTTGTGTGCCAAGGGGGTGTCCAATCCCCCTTGGCTCATGTGACCCCCCCACCTCTGTATGGCTGGTGGGGGTGCCCAATCCCCTGTTGGCTACAGGCCCCCCAAAAAAACACTCAGGTGGCATGCTGGGAGCCCACTCCAGCATGCCAAATGCCCCTGTAGCAAAGAAATCATCCCGCAATGATTTTTCTCCCTGTAAAACAGAAAACGGACCCTTGTCAAGTCCGGCGGCCCCTCCCCCAACCCGCCACCCTTTACAAGACCCTGCCTCCCCACCCACCTCACCCCATACTTACCTCTGGAGCCCAGCGCAACGATCTTCAGTGGACCGGGAACACATCTGCACTCTTCAATGCCGACCACAAACTGAAGAAATGCTGGTAAGCTGTATAATGGCATAAATGGATTTTTTTCAACTTATGTGGATATCTTAGCCATTTTTTTCACTTTTGCCACCAAATTTTCAACATGGGGTGTAACCCCCTTGTTACCCGGGGTTACTAGAATCCCAGTAAGACCTAGTGGTAGGCAGGGAAGGCAGCTTGTGAAACTCCAGTTAAATGGATTTCACGCTGTCTCACTCTGTTCTCAGTCTCATCTGAGACTAAGGGATGACATCACTGTAGAACTCTTGCAGCTGCATGAGCCACACTGGAATGCTGCAGTTGGAAGTTAGGATAGAATGTTGGGGAATTTTGAACAGAGTCTGTGTGCAGTCTTGAAGAGAGAAGCAGCACAGCAGTCTGACAGCAGGCTTTCAGAGCCTTAAGCTCTGTTTTAGAGCTACTGTAAGGGAGGTGTGTGTTTCCACCGTAAGCTCTTTGTGAAGTGGTGGAGACCGCTGTTACTGGTCCAAGTGCCCCATCCCTGAGGGGATGGAGGTGGAAAGGTTTGCCTGTCTTCCAGGGGCAACCCTCCTGGTTCCGGCTAAGGAAGAAGCTGCCTTATTTCAAGTTGTGTTGCGGCACCAGAAGCTGTGGGAAAGAAATTCCTGTGAGGAATCGCCTGTGGGGCATCTGCAACCAAAGGGTGAGTTCACTCTGACAGAGGGCCTATGTTTTCACCTGAACTGTTGGAACGTGGGGATTGGACTACTTAATTTGTAGGAGGTCTAGTGTAATAGACATTGCTGATTAATTCAAGTAGGTTCAAGTCCAGCACAAAAAGTAAAGTAAAGTGGGGAATGGACTGCTAAATCAGTGGGATGCCTAGAGTAATGGGCTAAGCCAAGTAAAAGTATGTTTAAGTCCAGCACAATGGGAAAGCAAGACAAGTAGAGGAAATGTGACATACATTTAGCCTTAATCTACATTGCCAAGCTTTACAGAATGAGATGTTTAATGTCCAGAGAAATGGCTGGGTATGAATTGTGGAAGCGAGAGGTGGGAGACTCCCCCATCTGTAGTAACCAAATTCACCACCATGGATTTGCTCTGTGGCACCTTTACTTTCTCTCAGGTACTTGGCCAGTGCCTGAGGAAAGTACCCAGATGTGGGATTAAAAGGAAGTTTCCCTGATAGAGCTAAGGTGGTCTTAGGTGGTTTAGGGAGCCACCAGAAAAGGTTTCCATGACATATGGAAGGTGTCCGAGTGGCCGGCAAGGGAGCCAAGCCTGGGAATCCCAGATAGTGTACAAGTTCGGGCTGTGTACCCAAAGCAGCATGCAAGTCCAGGCTGTGTGCCCAGTGGGTTCAGAGCCTGAGGGCTGGAGTGTTGAAGAAGTGTTTCTGATTCTTTTTAATCTGCATTACCAGAAGTGTAGCCCTTTGGGGGTCCGTCTATGCTTTGTTTGTTCTGCTTGGATGTGAATAAAAGCCACACTTTAGAATCCCATTTCTGGTATTGGACATTACAGTTATTGCTTCCTGTGTTTGGAATTACTTGGGTGCCCTGTGCAGAGTAGCCAAACCTAGCCCTTGTGCCGAGAGTAACCTATTCTTCCCCGAACCCAGTCCCCACCTGGTACTGCTGTCAGATTCAAACAGCATACCACCTGTCATTTGCAAAAAGACAGGGGTGGGGGCTTACGTGGGGTTTTTGGGACCTTCCTCATTCATTCAGTCACTGTCATGACGTTATTTGGTCCCAAAAGGTGATTTTGCGGTCACTGCGTGGAATCACCTTTTGGGACAGAGTAACAAAATGATAGTGTCACTGTTCATGAGGTGACCTCCCAAAAAGCCTATGTTTCAAATTTGGTGAAAAATTTTCAAAAAATGAGTGTATTATGAGTGTGGGTTGCGCAGTTTCCATGCGCACTTTTAACTTTGCCAATTTGTAATATTTTAACTCCAGATTGTCAACATTGGCATTTTTCCGCATCTCCTTATGAACAGTGCAGCTGTTATTTTTCACATCCTGGCCGAAATGTTTTTTCACACTACCAGCGCAGAATAGTGCGGTCGCTGTGGGAAATCAGTGTTTGGGACAGATTATGAAAATCATAGCAACACTGTTCATGAGCAGAGGTCCTAAAATGCCCATGTTGAAAATTTGGTGACAAAAGTCCATAAATAAATGTTACAAGCATGTGTTGCGCAGTTTCCACGTGCACGCATAACTTCGACAATTTGTAGTATTTTCACTCAACATTTTCAACATTATCAGTTTTGCACATGTCCTTATGAACAGTGCAGCTGCCATTTTTCAGATCCTGCCCGAAATGTGTTTTTGCACAAGTGGTGCACTATGACGCGGTTGCTGTGAGAAATCAATGATCAGGACAGATGAAGAAAATCATAGTGACAGTGTTCATGAGCAGAGGTCCCAAAATGCCTGTATTGAAAATTTGGTGAAATAATTCCACTAAATTATTCTGTTCTGAGTGTGTATTGCGCAGTTTCTATGTATGCTTGTAAATTCACGCATTTTTAATATTTTCACTCAAGAGTTTCAACATTGCCATCTCTTCACACCTACCTATGAATGGTACAGCTGTCATTTTTCACAATCTGCCTGATTGGTGTTTTCCCACATCTGGCACAGAATGGCGTGGTCGCTCTGAGAAATCAACGTTCGGGACAGATTAACAAAATCACAGTGCCACTATTCATGAGCAGAGGTCCAAAACACTTTCATGAGGTGGGGTTCTCAAAAATGCCATGTTGCAAATTTGTAGTGCAAATACCAACAAATGGCCGGGGCATTAGGGTTTCTAACCATAATGTCCCACCCTGTACAGACTGACAGGTGTCAGGGGTGTGTCTTAGCATTGCAGGCTGTCATTCTCACACCATACTATGCCCCCCACCCTCAAGCCACTGACAGGCATCAAGGTGTGCCTTGGACTCTTTGTCCCCACAGTTCACCCCATTATCCTATGCTGCACCCATTCCAGCATATGTCCTTATGAAATGGGGTGACTGTAAAGCCGAACACCCCAAGGCACACCTCAGCACTTGTCGGTGTCTGCAGGATAGGGTGAGTTAAAATGCCATGAGAGTTATGGCCAAATGGGGTGAGCGTAAGGCCCAAGGACCCCAAGGCACAATGTGATATTTGTCGCACTGCAGGGTAGGATGAGCTGAAATGCCATGAACATTATGGCCGATGCCCAAAGGCACACCTCAGTGCCTGTCACTCTCTGTAGGGTGATGTAGGGTTTGACGTCACTTTCATACTTCACTGCCATTCCTATTATGCGTTTGTTCAACTCCTGCGCTACCAATGCCAATGTCAGCAAGACAACATTCGGCATTGACAAATGCTTGTTTGAGATGTGTGTGTGTGTGTGTGTGTGTGTGTGTAGAGGATTATGAGGGTAAATAACATTTAATTTTGTTTTTAAATTTAAGACAGTTTTTGTTTTTGGGGCCTAGTTGAAGGTTTTTAGTGAGTAAGGGTGACAGCCACATTTGTGATGGCAGTCAGGTATGTGTTTGGTACAACTGATTCCATTTGTGAAGAGGCTACTGGTCCTTCTTCTCTTCTTCCAGTGCTGTAGTGGTGGGACAACAGCACTGGGTTCCATTCTCCTCAGTCAATCAGATTACTGAATTTGTTATAGCCATATTATAATGTTTGTTAGCATGGTTCCCCTTGAGAAGTCTAATGCAGAAACAATGAAAGTGATGCCACCGGTTGCCACTAAATGGTGGCAAAGTGGCTGAAATTTGCGAACTTTGCAGAATTTGTGAAGTGAAAATTTACTGAATTGACAAAAGGTTTTCCTGGCAAAGTTGCCTTTTTTTGGCAAACTGAGCAAAATTTGTTCTTAAAGTGGCTATTTCACAAAAAAAAAAAAAAAGGCCAGTTCACAGACCAGACTTTTAATGTCTAATGAAGTTGAAGTTCCTAAGGTCCGCAGAAACTTCTCAAAACTTTATGCAGGTGAGTTTTATCCATTTCAGGGTCACTTCAGCAGTGAAGTTCAAATTCACAAAGCCTTTAGTCACCACTGATGTTGTGGTAGCTGCTCCTGCCTTGTGGGCTCAACAAGGTTGTGGGATCTGAGATTGTTCCAGTCCTGGTTGGGAAGTTTGTACCCAAAGTTAGAAAATAAATAGTGTGGTGCTGCCTCCCTGAGAAAGGTTTAAGTGGACCTGATTTAGGTATAGTATCATCCCTTATGAGACAGTACCTACCCTCCTTCTTATGGACCAATCCACCCATGAACCAACTCAACGCAGTCACAAGCCCCACAAATCACATACCGCTCTGAAATAAACACTTGTATAGTAATTGCAAACAAAATAACAAAGGCTTTATTAAAGGTCAGAGCAGGTCCCAGGATGTCCAGTGGTATCAAGGGCTGCAATAAGATTAGGGTCTCACCTCAAAGATAAAGCAAACATCATTAGAAGGTGTGATGATTTTTGAGTGGCAGGATAACTAGATATGACTGAGTACTGATGTGGTGGCACTTTCCACCTCTATTAAACATTCAGATGGATTGGCTGCATATAAATACCTCTTGAACCAGAAGCCTAACAAAAACCACGTACCCACTGACTTTGTAATTTCAGCACTGGAATGTATACTCTCACACAATGCATTTGAACTTGAGGAATACCATTTCTTACAAGTGTGCAGTATGGTAATGAAGGCAGGGATGGCTCACTGATATGCCCGTCTGTTTTGGGTATGTACTTAACAGTGAGATTAACAGCTTCAGGGTTAACATAAAACATGGATCTAGATATATAAATATCTGTATCTGGAAGAGTACCATGGGTAGAGCTGAATGATTTATGAACTGGTTGAATATGAATAATGTTAAGTCAATCCCCTTCACGCCCTGTCCTTAAGCGACTCCTCTGACTCGCTCTTGCTACCCCTTGCTCCTGCCTGTCAACCTCCTTGCCTCAACCTCCTTAGCCTCTTTGTAGTTCTGGCAAACAAATTGAAATTGTAATCCTGCTTTGTAATGTAATGCTGTGCTTATCTTTTGCTACAACGTTATGATTTTTGCTTCTCCCTTTGCATGTATTGTCCCCTTTCCCCTGGGTTGCACCTGGAAATGAGCTCCAGCTCTGTGTGCCGTTCCCAGTTACCAGCTTTGAAATAAATAAATAAACTTATGGTTTACCTATGCAGCACTCATGACCTTCCTAATCTTTCTGGACATCACTGTACGATCTGACTAGTCCTAAAAAAGTTCAAACTCTGTGTTACAGAAAGAAAACTGTAATTAATGCTTTTTTATGGGCAGAAAGTACTAGCACCACCCCAGAACACTAAAGGATTCAATAACCTATAGCCAATATTCACTGTTTAGGATGAACTGCTCTAGCCCTGAGGATTTTGATAGACAAACAGCAGAATTAACTAGACCTTTTGTGATAAGTGGGTATAGTGTTACCTCCTCATTCAGTTGGAAAGACTATAGCATTAGATAGGAAAATATTCCTGGAACCAAAAAGGGACAACAAATAAGAGTGGAGCCCAGTGACGTTGGTCACGGAGTTCAATAACTGGGCAGGTAGCATAAGCAATGTGATATGGCGAAACTGGCACAGCGTACTGGGGGGTGAGATAGTAGCCACAGCAGTAGGACAGAAACTTAAGATAACATTTAGCAGAGCATCTAGCCTCAGGGACCGGCTAGTTCACAGCCAGTTCAGAAAACAAAAGGACGACAGAGCAATTACAAACTGGCTACCTACCCGGCTATCAGGCTTCCACAAATGTCACAATTGAAATGCATACAATTTGTGGTCTGTGTGCTGTGGTGTACTTGTAAATGTGTATATGTGGGCAGAACAATACAGAGTTTGAAAACCTGTATACAGGAACATTTTAGGTCAAGCATCAATGAACATTTGGATACTCCTGTTGGGAACCACCATTTGGATAAGCATAGATCTAATCAAAAAGACTTAAAGTTTATGGGCCGCATTTGCAAAGGACGATGCAGGGCTTGTATCAAGCCCTCCGTCAAACCCGTTTTTTGGCGCAGCTGCGCCAAACACCATTGCTGCAGCTACACACAATTTTAGTAGGTCAAGCATAGTTGTGACACTGTACCTGATTTATGGCAGCCTGCGCCAAATATTTGGTGCAAGCCCGTAAAAATGGTACCCGGGATTGCCTCAGGCTGGGCCAGAAAAAATTGGTCTAACTTGTGGCAATTGGCGCACAGGATAAAAAAATCTGGATTGATGGCTGGATGAATGCTGTAAGCCCCATGCGCCTTATGTTCAGTGCCCCTGGGGCTTGTGCTATTTGCAGCCTTTTGAAAATCTGGCCCCATGGGTCTGAAGTGGGAAAGGCCCTCAAGAAGGGATCTGAAACCGTTATAAGTTGTGATAGCTTTATGATCTTTTGTCACTGTAGTATTCTTAGTACTTGTCCTCTGTTCCGACTATTGTACATGACTGAACACATTTTTATTTATTTATTGAAATGTTTCACCAGGAGGGCACACTGAACAACAAGTTGCTCATCTCATGGTGCAACCTGGGGGGAGGGGTTACATAGGATTGTGAAGGATGATCAGAAACAATAGTATGTGGGTAATACAAACAATACAACATTGTAAGATTGTGCAACAGTTGGAACACAAGGTATTGTACAATAAACAGTAGTGGAACAGTGGGTAAATTACATGTCCAAAATCATACAAAAGAACATATGAATGTACAAAACAGTAATAATGCGATAGAACCATTTATAGTGCATGAGTGTACCAGGAGCAGGCTTGAGGTAGTACGCAAGTGCTGTTGGAGCAAAAAGGATGGGGTTAGGCTGTGCACACTGGTGACTCAGAAGGGCAGGAGGAGGAGAAGAGAGGGGGGAGAGGAAAGAACTGAATATGAGGAGAAGGGGTAGCCATTTCCTGATTTCCCCCTACAGGATGTTGAAAACCCAGCCAGGGGGGGTCATGGTAGGAAGGCAGAAACTGGGGATAGGTATTAAGGTGGGTTAAAGAAGGAACAGCTGAGGGAAAGGTAATTGTGTAGGGAAGAGGTAAGGGCGTAGTTGGAGGAGGAGTGATGTATTTCAGGGGGGAGGGAATTCCAGATTTTAGGGAAACGATGGGCAAAACCAGTCTGACCGATGAGGGTGGCGCATTGCGGGACCGTCAAGGTGCGGGCATCATTTGATCTGAGAGAGTGGGGGGGGGGAGGAGGAGTGTAGAGAGAGGATAAGAGATAGGAGGGGAGCCCCCCGAACCAGAATTTGGAGGTTAGTTTGGCACAGTGAGAGATGCGTCTGTGAGATAGTGGAAGGAAGGTTAGAGAGTGATAGAGTTCACAGTGGTGGGAGCAGGAAGAGGAGTCAATAACAAAGTGGCAGAAGGAATTAAAGAGAGTGTCCACTCTGAGCTGAGTCTGAGCAAGGAAGGAGACTATTGAGAAATATAGGAACTTCTTGTCTCAGAACAGGAAGATCAGGAGCTTAAAGGGCACAGAGGCAGTAAGTAAGTAAGGAGAAAAAGAAACAGAGGAAAGAGTAAGTATTCCATACAACAGTTGTGGGGCCAGAAATAAGACATGATAGGAGTGGTGCAATGCAGTGGCTGTGGAGCAGCAGCCTTCCGGGAGATGTTCTGGAGGATATGGTGTTGTCCCATCTGCAGGCACCTCTCTGGGCTGAGGGAGGAGGTTGCTCATCTCCAGGCTAAGTTGGCCAGGATTTGTGGGACCTCCTCTTCCACTCAGGGACCACCAGTGCCACTGCCGTTGCCTCAGAGGTTGCCAAGGAAGAGGAGCGGTTGGACCACAGTGGGCTCAGGGAGGGTGAGGGTGGTGGAACAAAGGTGCATCCCTCCAGCTGTACCTCTCCACAATTCATATGCCATTCTGGCAAAGTGTGGTTCCTCTATGGAGGCACCCACAGTGGAGACCAAGGAGGATGCTGGGAACCTCCACAAAGGAGACCCACAGGAGGGTGGCATGGGACTCCACAGGGGAAGAAAACAATTCCTGGCGGGGGACTCCATTGTTAGGAAGGTAGAACTAGGGGAGGAAGGAGAGAGGAAGGTAAGGTGCCTACCTAGTGCCATGGCTTGGAGGGACAGGGAGCGAATCCTCAGGATCGCTGGAACAGCTGCACAGGGGAGGGAGCTGGATGTTATTGTCCACTTAGGGACAAATGACCTGGCTAAGAAAGGGATCAGAGCAGTATAGGAAGAGTTTTTTGAGTTGGGGAAGGGCCTTAGACAAGTAGCATGCATGGTAACCTTCTTGGAAGTGCTGCCTGTCTATCGCATGGGTGAGGCTAGGGTGCTCCACACCATGGAATTCAATCAGTGGTTGAAAAACTAGTGCAGAGCTCAGGGATTTGGCTTCATTGGGGACTGGGGGTCCATCTGGAGGGATGCAGGCCTATACTGGCGTGATGGTCTACATCTGTCCAGGAGAGGAACCAGGATCCTAGGTGATAGGTTTAAATGCTTCATTGGCGAGCATTTAAACTAGCCAAGGGGGGAGGCACTGGAACGGAGCAGGGAAATCCTAGCCCCCAAAAGATCAGGGTAGTAAGTGAGGTAAACACCAAGACAGAGATGTCGATAGGGAGAAGGGCAGGGGTAAATGGAGAAAATGACAAACACAATAAGGACAGGGATGGGGCAAAAAGGGGTAAGGCCATCAAGAAATGGAGGGTAATGAGTACCAATGCCCATAGTCTGAGCAACAAGCTCCCTGAACTGGTGGCCTTGATGGAAGAGGGATGCCTGGATATCGTAGCAGTCACAGAAACATGGTACACAGAGAACCATGACTGGGATGTTAACATACCAGGGTACACAACCTACAGGAGAGACAGGGAGGGGAGAAGAGGGGGAGGAGTAGCTCTCTATGTAAGGGAAGGGATAAAAGCAACTGAACAAAAGAGTAAATAGGGAGGAGAAGAGGCACTGTGGGTCACCTTAGAGACTGAAAATGGAACCACAATCTGCACAGGGGTTGTATACAGACCCCCATCTCAGGGGGAGGGAATGGACAAGGAAATGATAGAAGGCATCCTTAGGATGGCAGAGAAAGGGGAGATACTGTTGATGGGGGACCTGAATATGTCAGATGTTAACTGGAGCACCTTGGTTGCATCCACACCCAAAAGCAGGGCCATTCTCGATGCCTTTCAGGTGGCATGCTTCAGACAGCTAGTTTTGGAACCCACTCATGAGGGAGCAATCTTAGACCTCGTACTCTCAAATGGGGAGGTGAGAGGATCTCAGATCTAGAAGTGGGTAGCCATCTGGGAACAAGTGGCCACCAAACAGTGTGGTTCACGATAAACTCAGCTACAGAGTCAAGCCATACAAAAGTGAGGGTTCTGGACTTCAGGAGGGCTGACTTCGGCAAGATGGGAGAGTGCCTTAGAAAAGCACTAGCAAATAGGCTAGAAGGAGGGGTGGAGCAACAACGGGGAGACATCAAAACTGCCATCACAGAGGCAACAAGCTTTTGTGTGAAGCAAATAAACAAATCAAAATGAAAGAAAAAAACACTATGGTTCTCAAAAGAGGTGGTGGTGGTGAAGGTTAGGGAGAAAAAGATAGCATTTAGGAAGTATAAGGAAACACAGAAGGAGCAGGACAGAGAACTGTACCAGTTAAGGCAGAAGAAAGCAGGGAGGGTAGTCAGAATAGCAAAGTCCAAACTGAGGAAAAGATAGCCAACTTGGTTAAGAAGAGGGATAAAACCTTTTATAGGTACATCAGGGAGTGTAGAAAGACAAAGGGAGGGATAGTGAGGCTGAATGGAATGGACGATGCGTGGGCAGAGAGGGACAGTGAAAAAGTAGGGATACTGAACGAATACGTCTGCTCAGTGTTCACAAAAGAGGAGGAGGGGTAGGTGCCTAATCCAATTAACAGAAGCACTCTGGATAGGGGGTTCGATTCCAGTCCTTTCACAGAAGAAAGGGTTCTGAAAGAACTCCTAAAACTGAAGGTGGACAATGCAATGGGGCTTGATGGAAGGAGAGAACTAGTGACACCACTGACTACCCTTTTTAACAAATCATGGGAGGATGGTGTGGTACCTGAGGACTGGAGGAAGGCGGATGTGATACCCCTTCACAAAAGTGGGAGCAAGACAGAGGCAGGAAACTACAGACCTGTTAGTTTGACCTCTGTGGTAGGGAAAGTGATGGAATCACTTCTGAAGGAAAGAATTGTTGAGTACCTAGAGACCAGTGTGGCACAGGACCCAAGGCAGCATGGGTTCACAACAGGAAGGTCATGTCAGACAAATCTAATTGATTTATTTGACTGGGTGACCAACGTAGTAGACTAGGGAGGGGCTGTGGACATGGCCTACCTAGACTTTAGCAAGGCATTTGACACAGTCCCACACAAAAGATTAATAGTCAAATTAACCAGCCTGGGAGTGGGTCCCAGGGTGGTAGCCTGAGTAAAACATTGGCTGGACAACAGGACACAGAAGGTAATTGTAAATGGAGTTCACACTGAAGAAAGAGGGGTTACTAGTGGGGTACCACAGGGTTCAGTACTGGGTCCAGTCCTTTTTAATGTCTTTATAAGTGACATTGCAGAGGGACTGGAAGGAAAAGTATGCCTCTTTGCAGATGACACAAAGATCTGCAATGGGGTTGATGCACAAAGAGGCATGGAAAGGGTGAGAAGGGACTTGGCAAGGTTGGAGGAATGGTCAGAAGTATGGCAGCTTGGATTCAATGCAAAGAAGTGCAAAATAATGCACCTGGGAAAAAAAAAACCCAGGGGAAGATTACACAATTGGGGGGGGGTAGTAGTAACAACAACAAAAATGGAAAGGGACCTGGGGGTAATCATATCAGATGACCTTAAGGTAAGCAAGCAATGTGAGAAGGCAGTAGGGAGGGCTGGGGGGATACTGGGATATATAGGGAGCGGCATTACCAGTAGAAAACAGGAAGTTGTTATCCCTCTGTACAGACAATTGGTGAGACCCCATCTGGAGTACTGCGTCCAGTTCTGGAGAACCCATCTCCGCAAGGACATAGATAGGATGGAGGCAGTCCAGAAGAGGGCAACTAAAATGGTGCTCTGTCTGCAAGAGAAGCTGTATGAGGAGAGACTAAAGGAGCTTAATATGTATACCCTTGAGGAAAGGAGGGAGAAGGGGGACATGATAGAAACTTTTAAGTACCTCAGTGGAATCAACAAAGTCCAAGAGGGTAGCATCTTTCAGAAAAAGAGTTGTGCCAGAACAAGGGGACACAATTTGAAGATAGAGGGGGGACGGCTCAGGGACAATGTGAGGAAGTAGTTTTCAGAGAGAGGGTGGTGAACGCATGGAACAGCCTTCCTGAGGAGGTTGTGGAGTCTAAAACTGTGGGAGAATTCAAGAACACATGGGACAGACATAAGGCAATTTTTTGTGGGGGGTACGAAGAAATAGGCTGTTGGTTAAATAGGATCTGCAGCTTATCCTGTAGGTAGGGAAATGGGCAGACTAGGTGGGCCAAGCGGTCCTTATCTGCCGTTAAAGTCTATGTTTCTATGTCCAGCTTGGTCAGGGAAGATTTGGGAACAGCACCATAGACTACGTCACAGTAGTCATAGATGGGAAGTATCATCTTCTGGACAATTTCGTGCCTCGCAGTCAGTGGGATGCAACTATGATTCCTGTAAAGAGCACCAAGCTTGGGGCACAGTTTCTTGGGGATAGCATCGATATGCACAGAGAAAGTTGCGGTGCTGGTCCAGCCAAAGTCCCAGATATCGAAATGAGGTGGTGTCCTCCAAGATGGTCCCATCAAGGGTGTAGAAGGTGGGTAGGGCCAGGAGCCTAGGGAGTCTCTGCCTGGTGCCAAATGTCACTGAGACTGTCTTCTTGGCATTTAGAAAAAGCTGGTGAGAAGTAAACCAGAGCTGAACTTGGTTGAAGTCATGCTGTAAGCTGGTTTGCACAGCAGCAAGGTTTTTGTGGGAAACAGTGTTGAAAGCTTTGCTAGGTCAACAAAGATGGCCGAGGTAATCAGGCCATCATCCATCCCTGAAAGGATGGAGTCAGTAAGCCTGAGGAGGGAGGTGGTGGTTGAGTGATTCTTCCAAAAACCAGATTGGAAGGGGGTGAAGAAGGAATCAGAAAGGAAGGGTGATAGTTGAGAGAGAACAAAATATTCTTGAAGTTTGGCATGGGTAGGAAGGAGGGAAGTGGGGTGATTGTTGCCAGCAGTGGATGTGTCACCACCCTTGGGGAGAGGAAGGACTACAGCATGTTTCCAGAATGAGGGTACTTGGTCAGAAATAAAGGACAGGTTAAGGATTAGGGAGATAGAACAAGCAATTGCAGGAGCAGAAAGGTAGAGAAGTTTAGGATTGAGCTCATCTGGTGAGTAGTCTTTAGAGGGGTCGAGGGACAGGAGAGCATTAAGAGCTTCATCAGGGGAGATAGTAAAAAAGGAAAATGGGGGAGGGATAGGCACTGGCTGAGGTGAAGGGCTGAAGTAAGTAGGTGACAATGGGGAGAGGGAAGTTAGAAGAGATGTGGCACATGAGGTATAGTAGGCATTAAATTCATTGGCCACGGAGCCAGGGTCGGAAACTAGGGAGTTATTTATTTTGAGAACTGGAGAGGGAGGCTGGGGGGTGAGGGGAGAGAATAGGGCATGAACTACCCTCCAGAATTTAGATGTAGAGTTGGTGTTAGTCAGGAATGAGGAGTTGAAATAATCAGACTTAGCCAGTCTAGTAGTTTTAGTACATTAATTGCGTAACATTCTGTACTTGGCATTTTCATTTGGATGTTTAGTAGATTTGTGTTTTCTCCAGGCCTGATCATGCTCCCTGAAGCAGGCCAGGAGTTTGGGGGTGATCCAGGGGAGGTGAAGCCCACGGACTCTGGTCTGTCTGAAAGTAGCAAAGGCATTCCAGGTGGCAATGAATTTGTCTTTAAAATAGTCAAGTGCTTGGTCTACAGAAATGGCAGTGGAGAGGGGGGCCCAGTCGGTGGAAGCGAGTGCAGAGCTGATTGGGGTAAGGTCTAAGGATTTAAAGGACTGGAGCTGTATGATTTTAGGGGGAGGTTTGGGGTGATGAACCCTACAAACAATGAAAATGGGGTTGTGGTCACAAAGGTCATCGGGGAGGAGACCAGATTTAATGACGCGGTGTGGGTGGGTTGTGAGTGCCCAGTCAAGCAGGGTGTGGTTTTTTGTTTTGGGATTAGGGCGTGTGGGCTCAAGTATAAGTTGATTGAGGTTTAGAGCAGTGACATCATTGCCTAGCTTGTTTAACTTGGGAGACAACCAATTTAGATTCATGTCACCCATTATGAAAAGTTCACCAGATTGTGAGGGGGAGGTGATATTAGCAAAGAGTTCAGTCGTGTCCGAGGTTTGAATGCTTGGGCGGCAATAGACGCCAGCCACAAAGATTGGGATTGAGAAAGGAGTGGGTATGCAGGTAGGTGACAAGGGCTTCATAGGTAGCTGGGATGGATGTAGATAGGGTGGTAGTAAACTGCAGAGAGGACAGGATATACATGGCCACTCCCTCTCCATGACCTGATCGATCTTGTCTGGAGATGGAATACCCAGGGATAGCAATGACAGTGTCAGGGGTGCTTTTTTTGAGCCATGTCTCAATAATAATTAGGATATCAGGGGTGTGTGTAAGAGTTTGTAGGAGGTCAATTTTAGGTAGCAGGCTGCAGATGTTCAGGTGGAGGAGCTTCAATCCGTTAGGGAGGGTTGTAGTGGGAGTGGGGTTTGGAGACCTGTTATTTGGGTAAGGAGCCTGGGTAGGAGAAGAACTAGTGCCAGGGTTGGGGTGGATGTTCCCCGATGAAACAAGGAGGAGGGCAAGGATGAAATAGTGAAGTTTAGGACTTTTGTAATTGGAGTAGGAAATACGTGAGGAAGGGGTGGAGAGAAGGAGATAAGGAAACAAAGAAAGGCAATGTGACTAGGAAGGGAAAACAGAGATGTCGGAGGGTAGTAGGGAAGGTGGGGTCTTCTTGCAAGGGGGGCTGTGGGGGTGACTGACAGAATGAAGGAGGTATCTGGAAGGGAAGGGGAGAGAGAAGTGAAAATAGGTGTAGAGGGGGAGACTGGGATTAGGGTAAGAACCAGGAAGAGTGTGAATAGGAGGGAGATGAAAACCATCCTGGGTAGGGTAGTAGAGGCTTTGTACAGGCTTACAGATTCAGAGCACACCACTGAATGTTAGGACGTTGATTATTTACTTTAGGTATGAATGATCCAAGGCTAGAAGTGTTAGGGGAGACTAGTGGGTAGAGGATTGCAACCTACATGTGTTGTTGCCCTCTAGTGGCTTTACAGTATAATTTGCTAAAAAAAAAAATCAACAAATCACTGACAGGCCAGTGCAGGTTACAAAAATGCTGCTCTGCACTGAACTGCTCACAAAAGTGTGCAACTGAGTGAACTGGCAAGCAGAACAATCAGGACTTCTCTACACAGCTGCTGAACGAAGAAACGTCAAAGGTCAGTGTTTCTCAGCAGTCTTATGCCCAAATGTAAATTTATTGGTACTTAAATGTTTTCTTGTATCCCCTCTGTTAGTTACAGAACTGTTTCTATCTCTCTGCAGCTTCTAATCCAGTGACCATGATAATGTTGATCCCTTGGAGATTAAATTTGAGATAAAAAGGGTGATCATGTGATTTGCCCACGTTGTCTCTCTTTTGACTATTAAAGTTTGGTTTGTAACTTATACAACATTTGTGAAATGTTTAATTAGGCCCCTTTGATGTAACAAACAAGTCATTTGACCACATTAGGTCTATTGGTTTGCGTCCCACCTATGCCACTAATATGCATTTGAGCAGTTAGTATGTTATGAAGTGTCTATTGACTTAAAATGTTTATTGTGGTAATTTTTTTGCAGGAACTTATGCTGAAAATGATTTTGTACATTTTTTGTACTGCTTTTGTTGTTGCATGCCTTTCCCACTATTCACCTATGGTGTTGCTCTATTTACTTTTAATTGTACCCTGTGCCTTTAAGTCTCTGCAGTTATGACATCACAGCATCAGAGTGCTTAAACCATGATCAGTCTCCCTGTCTCCACCCCATATCAAAAGCTGGATGTGGGTAAAGCGCTGGGGCATTAGCGCCATGAACTTTGACTAGTTTCAAACTGTATGGTAACTGTTAGGAACTTTAATTGCTAATTATCAGAGAAAATGAGGTGTTTGTACAGACTGGTCTGTGCAAGCTGTGCGCTATCTGCAGCACAGCTGTACAAATAAATCAAACTCAAACTGTGAAAATTTGTGGTGTGCCTTTTTTTAATCTGTCCTAGGAGTGCAATACTTTTTTGGTATTGTGAAATAATATAAACAATCTGGGCTATGCTTCCAGTGCCCATCCAGGTTAAGCCCCGCTATGTGGTAGTTCACCTCCAAACCACACAACTCACGGTTCTTTCTTTTGCCCAACTGTACTAATGTGCATTACCATCACTAAGCACTGGGGGAATATTGGAAAGTAGACTCATTCACCCAATATTTTTTGCAACTGGTTTGTACTCTATTGTAAACCTATATATCAGCGGGGGGTTTCAGTACTGTATCAGGAACAATAGCCAAAAATAGCACACTTTTTGTGTTTAAAAAGCTTTAGAGCATTACCGGAACTATGGAGGGATTACAAGTTGTTTTCATGCTGAAAAACTAAAATGTAGACCTGGACCAATGGCATGACTGTTCGCTGGGGACACTTTCATTAGCAAGGCTGAGTATTTTAGCTCGGTGTTCACAGAGGAAGTGGAAGGTAGGGGTCCGATACTAGAGCCTAAGGGGAAGGAGGGCAAATGAGTGAATCAGAGCGTATTCACTGTGGATAGGGTCATGGTTGAGCTGGATCGACTATGGGTGGACAAGGCAATGAAGCCTGATGGGTTGAATCCCAGAGTGATGAAGGAATTGAGGGAGGAGCTGGCCACACCCTTGACAAGGCTCACAACCTGTCCCTGGAAACAGGGAGGGTGCTGTAGGACTAGAGGAGGGCTGACATAGTGCCTTTGCACAAGGGAGGTAGCAGGGCGCTGAAGGAGAACTACTGCTCAGTCAGCCTCATGTCTGTGGTGGGGAAAGTAATGGAAGCATTAATCAAGAAGAGGGTGGTGAATTACCTGGAGGAGTGTGGTTTGCAGGACAGTAGACAGCATGGCTTCACCAAGGGGAAATCATACCAGACCAACCTAATTGAGTTCTTTGATTGGGTGACTCAGGCAATCGACCAGGGAGGGGCGGTGGGCATGGCCTATCTGGACCTCATCAAGGCCTTCGACACCATCCCTCATGGGAAGTTGGTGAGAAAGATGGAAAGCATGGGGTTGGGAGGGAAATAGCAGGCTGGGTGGAGGCCTGGATAGTAGGGAGAACTCAGAGGGTAGTGCTTAATGGGGTGCACTCTGAGATGGCAAGGGTGAGGAGTGGAGTGCCACAGGTCAGTTTTGGGTCCACTCCAATTTAACATCTGCAACAGTGATATTGCGAAGGGTTTGAGAGGGAGGGTGTGCCTATTTGCTGATGATACAAAAATCTGCAATAGGGTAGACACCCCAGAGGGGGTGGAGGATATGAGGAGGGACCTCAAGACGCTTGAGGAGTGGGCCAGGAAATGGCAGCTGAGGTTTAAAGCCAAGAAGTGCACTGTGATGCACCTCGGGAGGAGAAACACAAAAGCGGGGCACACGCTGGGGGGGGGGGAATCAAAGAATCAGAACAGGAAAGGGATCAAGGGATTATAGTCTCCTCAAACCTTAAGGTAGATTTCCAATGTAGTAGGGTGGCGGGAAGGGTCAATGGAATGCTGGCATGCATAGACAGGGGCATTACTAGCAGAAGGAGGGAGGTTATAATGCCCCTCTACAAGGCCACGTTGAGGCCGCAGTTAGAGTACAGGGTTCAGTTCTGGAGACCACACCTCCACAAGGATATAGATGCATTGGAGAGGGTTCAGAGAAGGGCAACAAAGATGGTACAGGGTATGCAGGGGAATGCAGGGGAAGACATACAAGCAGAGGTGTAAGGAGCTGAATCTGTACATGCTGGAAACAAGGAGGGAAAGAGGGCACATGGTTGAAACCTTTAAATATGTAAAGGGGCTCAATAAAGTAGGTGAAGGGGGTCAGTTGAGGAGGAAGGAGGGAGCCAGAACTAGAGGGCACAGCCTCCGATTGCAAGGAAATAGGTTCAGGGGCAATGTGAGGGGCCGTTTCTTCACAGAGAGGGTGGTGGAGCCCTGGAACAGAATGCCAGATAGAGGGTAGGGGCTGAGACGGTGGAGGAATTTAAGAGGGCATGGGACAGGCATATGGGACTGAGTATTGGGGGATTGTGGAGCCAGGTGGGGGGGTATGTGAAAGAGGATGGTTGGGCAGACTAGATGGGATGGAAGGGTCCTTTTCTGCCATCAAACTTCTATGATTCTATGATTCTATAAAGGCTGTTGGACCCTGTCATCAGGGGTAAGTCATGGGAGAACACGGGTAAGTCCCAGAGATGTAAGTGACTGGGCAGGGGAGGGCCATCCTGATGGAGGCCGGCAGAAAGGAGGGCGATAAACATCAAGTGAAAAAAACCATTCACTGGGTTCTAGCACTGTATTATTCAAGGACAGACAGAAATAAGAGATTTGCAGCAGAACATGTAAATGTTCTGGCTCTTATTGATTTCTCCTAAAGTGAGTATGGATTCTCAAATATAAAAACTGTGACATCAGATTGGAGAAGTAAATTAAGGAGAGACACACACACAGACCTGTCATAAATAAAACAGCATTCACTGGCCATTGAGGAGTTGGATGCAGTACCTGTCATCAATATAGTACTTGATTCACGTCGAAGGGCAAAAAAGCCCACATCCAAACTTCATGCGAAAAAGCAAATGTCAGTAAGTCTTGGAAGTGACTCTTCCTGGTATCAAGTAATAATAGCGACCCAAAATGAGTGACTACAAAAACAGCAACTCATTTTGGGCGCTATTATTCTGGGCTACCCTGCAGAACAGCGAGGATATGGGACAGTGGCTATGGGGAAGGGCAAACGGAAGGGCGGGAATAGCAAGGGGAAGGGGAGGGACAGAGAAGGGGTTGTCAGGGACCGGAGTACTTGCTGCTGACATACTAGACATGTGGCATGGTGGTGTGGGAGGCTAGCTTTGGCAGAGCAGGTACTGGGTTCGGGATTCGGAGCAGGTTACATTTTGTAGCAGCTGCGAGATAGGCACTTAATTTTTTCTGAGATCCGGATTTTGTCCTCTCCCAGACATGCACCCCCCCCCTGAAATTGAGAATCCTAATTCAGAGGGGTGCGGGGGGCAAAGCTCCCCATGAGGGGGGGCACGGGGGTTGCCCTCCCCACAAAAACACTTTTTTTATATCCGGATGTCAAGTCGCCTTAAAGTGTATATCGCCGATTTGCTTTTCAGCGATACACAGTCACCATAATAGTGATCGTTGTTTTGCAATCATTATTATGACATGGAACCCTCTTCCCAGTCTCAAGATGCCATTGAATGGGACCAAACATTTATGTCAGAATCCAGCTCGGACACTGATAGTTAACACCAATTTGGCCTTTAAATTTTGAAAACCACCTAAATACCAGCTCTTTAAGGTGTACAGTAATTGTTAGAGTTTATTTAGGTTTTATTCAATGGAATTTTAATTTCCTTGCAGGCCACCAAAATTTAATGCGAGACAGTAATTTTGGCTAACTCACTGGCCCACCTGCCACTATTTTTTGGGGGACAAAGTCAACACTTTACATATGTATACAGATGACGCCATACTCCACTGCAGTGTGATTATAATATCCGAGATCAAGTCAGTACTCCAGATTTAAATACAATCACCTCCTGGTTCGACTACAACCACCTGTTCTTTAATGCTGCCAAAACTAAGTCTATAGTGGCTGGATCTCAGAACCTGCTAACTTGTTCAGCTGGCGTGTCAACTTGCTCAATCAGCATCAGGGGACAATGGAAAGCAAGACTTCCAGTTGGATGTGGATATGGATTTGGAGAGCTCTGCTCTGCCCTACTGTTAATTTTACATTTTCCAAACATTATTTTATAACATTTTCTAGCATTTGTATAACATTTTACTGTGTGTTTATATGTTAATTCAACTGGTGAATAACTAAGTCAAAACTAAGTTTATTCATGGTTAGATTTTAGAGAGATTATGGAATATTGATTGATACAGGCTTATCGCAGCTATTCGCTCAGCTGCTTGCTAGGAATTTGCTTGACCTGGATCTCTGCTCCCCTCTGATCTCTGGGCTACAGGTTTTACCTGATGGTTCTGGTGTTTGACCCCACCTGAGATAGTAGGATGCCAGAGCCCACCAGGAGGTCACTGGGGTGCAGTATTGAAGATCAGAGTCAACAGCTTGCAGATTGCTTGCAGATAATAGACCATGTCATCCCATCGGGACAAGCTGAGAAAGAGAAGCGAGGAAGCCATGTCCCCTGTCACCACAGCCAGGGCTGCTGTACCCCTGCTCCTGTCTACACAGTTGGGGTTGCTGTAACCTGCTGTGCTGTAGAGCCCCATGCCTCCATGGTTAGGGCTGCTGCACCATGCTGCCACTTGCCACAAGAGTCAGGGCATTTGCTGCACCCTGTCCCTTGCCTCCACAATTGAGGCAGTTGCACCTTGCTGCCCCCTGCCTCCAGCATCAGATCCTTTGCTACACCCTGCTGCCCACATCCCTTGTCCCAAACAGGCATGGCTGCTGCACCCTGTCCCACAGTTTGGGCTGCTGTACTCTGATGCCTCCCCTGTTTCTTGCCCAAACAGTCAGGGCTGCAGCACACTGCACCATCTTTTCCCCACCCTGTAACACAAGATGAAAGTGTTTTTCCATTTTTGATTTTGTGCAGTTTGGGAAGTGTAGCTAAAGTATCGGTCTCTGGTAAGAGGGAACTGCATGGTGCAATAACCCTAACTGTGGAGGCAAGGGGCTCTACAGTGCAGCAGGGCACAGTGGTGGCAGGGGACAGAGGACAGCATGGTGCAGAAGCCTTGACTGTGGGACAGGACACAGGTGGGCATCAGGGTAAAACAGCCCTGATCGTGGCACAGGGTGCACACTGTGCAACAGCTCAGCCCATCTGGAGCAATGGAAGTGCATAGCAGGGTTCAGCAGCTCCAACTGTGGAGGCAGGGATCATGAAACTCTAAGATGTAGCACAGCACAGCAGCACTGACTGTGGAGACAGGAACAGGGGGCAACAGGGTGCCATGGCCCTGACTGTGGGGGTGGGGACAGAGGGCAGCAGGGTGCAGCAGCCCCAAATGTTCAGGCAGGAGATAGAAGTGGCATCAGGGTATAGCAGCCCACACTGTGGGACAGAGTGCAGCAGCCATGCCTGTTTGGGACAAGGGATGTGGGCAGCAGGATGTAGCAAAGGATATGACTCTGGTGGCAAGTGGGCAGCAGGGTGCAACTGCCTTAATTGTGGAGGCATGCAACAGGGTACAGCAAATGTCCTGACATTTGTGACAAGTGGCAGCATGGTGCAGCAGCCCTAACTGTGAAAGCATGGGGCTCCATGGCACCGTAGGCCACAGCAACCCCAACTGTGTAGACAGGAGCAGGGTGCGGTAGCCCTGTCTGTGGTGACATGGGATAGAGGGCAGCATGGTGCAGAGGCCTCAACTGTGGGGCAGGACACAGAGGGGCATCAGGGTACAGCAGGCCTGATTGTGAGATGGGGTACATGTGGTGCAGCTGCCCTGCCCATTTGGGGCAATAGAAGTGGGTAGCAGGATGCAACAAAAGCCCCACCTCTGGTAGCCTAGGGCAACATGGTGCAGCAGCCCCAATTGTGGAAGCAGGAGACCTGGGACTCTAGGGCTTAGCACAGCACAGCAGCCCTGACTGTGGAGACAGGAACAAGGGGCAACAGGTGCAGTGTCCCTGACTATTGTTATGCTTGGGTTATGCCCATTGTCTCACATACACCTCACACTGTATTCCTGGTCTATAGTACTGTAATATTGCATGTAAGCAAGAAATGCCGTATGTAGTTTTGAACTGTCAGCATTTCTTTTGTCTAAGCTATAATGCTAATGGAAGAATATTCTGTCTCATATGATACTCATTAGTAATTCTGTCTCCTAAGTCATTCTCCAATGGAGAATGACTTAGGACCAATACATTTTGTTTCTCATATCTGTAACTATCTTGTAATCTCTGTTGCTATGCTGTTATCTGTAGTATATAGTTGTCTGCAAACCTGTTGTTGGCTCTCGAGACACTACTGTAGCTTCTCTAGGCATTAGAAACAACACCTCTAGAAGGGGAGAGAGCTGGAGCATGGGGAGAGATAGAACAAGTAATAAACAAGTAATATCTACAATTCTGGAGATTATGTACATTCTTCAGGAATGGTGAGAAACCCATCTCCCTTGTGATTTTCTCTGTCACATGCTTGGCGTAAGTAGCATAATAAACTTTATTAGTACTCCTTGCTTGTTTATGAATGTTTCTTGGCAGACTCCGAGACACAAGAATCTGTATTATTATTATTTTTATTGTTTACCCTACACACCAAGAGTGTTTAGACAACATAATGGTGACCGTAAAATGGAGTCTGAATGTTTTTGCCAAGTTTCATTTTAATTTCCTCTGTAAATTAAAACACTGGGCGAGAGATCCCCAGTAACAAGCAAATGAAAGTGTCTTAATGTTTTGGTCTGTTGTGTGTTCCACAGTGCAGACAAAACAATCTCTTGGCAGATATTCAATTTCTGTGTAGTGAGTTGTTTTATTTTATTTTTTTTACCTATTCTTTCTCTGTGTGAACACAGCTATAATGGAATCCGAAAAAGACAGACTGCTTTCTTGTGAATTCAAATCCTAATGGGTATTTACTCATCTAGGTGTCCACATACGCCAAAGGCTGTTTGTGTCCTGTCATGAACTTTGGTTGCAAACAAAGTTTTTTGATCCACAGACAGCTAAGGGTTTCTTATCTTAAGACATGTCTAAACATATCAGTACTGAGTTGAGGCTGGATGCCTTAACACACCAAACTGCTTTAGGTAGTAGGTGTGATTTTGCTAAAGTAGCAGAATCCAATGGTAGTCCTTTAACAGATATCATTGCCCATTATGGGGAATTGAAAAATGGTACCAATGATCCTGAAGGATTAGTAATTGCAACGTTGTTTAATTGTTTTGATGCTGTTCTAAATAAGATATCTGTTTTGAAGAGTGAGTATATTGCTTGCAAAATGGAGAATTCTGCCTACAAGCAGGAGATTAGTCTGAAAAGGACTTTTCATACAGAGAAAAACAGCTGGACTACTGTCTGAGCTACAATCTGTCCATCTAGAAAATGAGTCTCTATTTAATGAGAGAAGCAGCCACGACCTGCATGCCTTAAGCGATAATGCTAAAAAGTCAAAACTTAGAAAAAATGTTTTTCAAACAAAAGATGTTCTGGCTAGTAACACTGATTCATTACATTTTGAAAACAAGGAACTTAGAGATGATAAGTCTGAAGTGATTACTGAAAAAATTATCGAGCTGGTATTTCAACACCAGACAACTATGCAGCGTGATTCAGTATGTTTTAATTACAGCAGACTTGAAATGAAGGTTTTGAATCTAAATCATGACGCAGTTTCTGTTGATAATAAGCAAGTTTTACAATCTGAAAACAAGGCAATTTATAGTGCGCTAACTCCTGTATCTGAGCAGTTAGGATGTAGGAGTAAAAAGTCAGACATGGCAAACTTGCGCTGTCAGCCAGAGGTATTGGCAGGGCATACTAACTTAATGTCAAAAGACCTTGCCTCTTCTCATGTTGAAGAGTTTGATTTTGGACACTCACAGTATGCTGTGGGGTGGACTAGAGCAAAGGCTAGCCACTTGTTTTTCTGTGATTCACAAAATGGAGAATTGTTAGAGTCTCAAAATGGTGGAACCACATGTCATCAGGTTGCATCCCCATACCATCCCCAAGATGGCCACTCATGGTCATGTGATGATGGTCATGACACACTAACCCATGATGCCCATGAGGTAATCCAGAATGACCGACCACCATCTCACGGAGGTTCGATCCTGCAGTCACAGGGACCTGTGATTGCTGCCATAACCAAACAAAACATACCAGAGGTTTTTGGCATGATTAATAATGTTATCAGTAACACTAGTGTTTCTGAGGGACAGAAGATTCTCATTAAAAATGATGTTGACGTACTTTTGAATAAGGCTGATACGCAATCTGTCATGAAGTCAGCGTCTGATGCTGCAAAAACAGCTTATGTTTGCTTTATTAGCATGGTCTTGGTTAAAGAACACATTTTAGTTAATCACATGAAATGTTTTTGTTTCCTATGCAATTTAACATCAGCTTTCCCTGAGAAGACTGAACTTACTGCTTTTCCTATGCAGTGCATTAATACCTTAAGCTGTAATGTTAAAAACAATGTTGCTACCATCCAGCAACATTCCGGTGGGGAAACCCACTTTACATTTGATGTGGGAGGGGACAACCCTGATTCTGAAAGCCCCGTGGCTGTGATATTTTCAGCATCACAGGCCACGTTGGAGGGGAGGGTTTCAAGTTTGATTTCTGAACCTGAGCTGACAACTGTTTCAGTACTATTTTCTCCACCCCTGATGGCTACTGAACCACAATCCATAGCTGGAGAACTACGTGCAGCTTGCACACCACTTTTCTCCACTATGCAAGCACCCCTGACAGTGCCAGCACTGCCAGCACATGATGCAGAACCCCCTTCATCAATGACACCTGGATCATACCATACTATGGCTGCAATGGCAGGCACTACAGGTAAGAAGGTACAAGGTATCCTAATACTGATATCATTGTCTTTTCTTTTGGGATCAGTGCCCATAGTCCCAGCATTGGTTAATCCTAACACAGCTTTAGGGCATTATATTGAAACTGACACATCAGATAAAACAATCTCAGCAGTTTTAGCCCAGACATACAATGGACACATCAGACCCATTGCTTATGCATCCCAGATGCTTTCCCCAGTGGAGCTGAAATACAACCTTTGTAAAAGTAATCTTTTGGCTACATACTGCAGTGAGATACTTTATGTACATCACTGGATATGCACCCATTGTGCTGCATTCCAATCATTTGCCAACTAACTTTCTGTTGTCAGACAGAGTAAAAGATGACTCTGGCTCCAATGCCAGACTTACACACTGGTCTCTCATTTTACAGGATCATGACATCACTGTCCTTCCTATCAAAACTCCATCCTTGTTGGTCCATGGCCTACAATTTACAGGAGAGACCCATGATTGTTCACTCCAACCCACTGACCTACCTGTCCCAGTGCCCTTTCTGACAGAACCTTAGAAAGTGTTAAAAGACACCACTGTGTGTCATGTTTTGACTGATGACTCAGCCACACGTACCAACGAGGGTCAGATAGCAGGGTTTGGAATTCTTATTGTACATCCTGGTGATGACAGTGTGTGCATGGCTAGTAATTGCATCATCGTATATGTACGATTCACAGGCAATGTTAAAACACGCCTGGCAAATAAAATGAAAATCAAGGAGGTGAGGAGTCTTCTAATTACCACAAATATTTGTGAATGGTTTAGAGAGCAAGAAATGTCCTTGAGATAATTACAGAAAGCACTGCAGATACTATGTTTTTTGTTATAGTTTCTAATTGGGACTGTTTCTCTCTAAACTGAATTTCTTTGGCAGAAGACAAACTTCTGTTCCAGTACTCTATAGTATCGCTGTGAAATATAGTGACTTGCTTGTGTACGTCACAACACTAACCAGTTTAAATACTGTACATTCATAAGGTTTGAGAATATTGTAAAATGTGAACCTTATGCTCCATAAGAAGGACCCTTATTTGAGGGCAGTGTATAGGTTCCTTAATAAAGGAACTGAGGAATAACTTCCAAAAATAACTCTTAAAGAAAGTGAAAATAACATTCACCCATCCAGTGATGGTCTACTCTTTTGGAACATCACTGCTGTAACACTCATGAAAAGTTATGGGTAATTCCTGAACACCTGAGAGTAGATTTTATCTACGGTACCAAGTACATGATACTACGACTGGTGGACACCAGTGAGTCAATAAAAACCCTAGACAGACTGAAATCCTCTGTCTTGTGGCCACACTTGAGAAATGATGTAGAACCTGCATCAGTAACTGTTTGATCTGAGAACAGAACAATCCTATACCAGCTAGGACAAATGCATTGTTACCCCAGAGGCAAAGGCCCCTAGAACAATATCCAGTTTGACTACATTGGCCCTATGCCAACCACTAAGAATTAGTTTGCACTAGTGATCACCAACCTATTTTCCAAACAGTTTAAAGCTATCCCAAAACAGAACAACACAGTCAAAGTGACTGCAAATGTCTTGGTAAACCAGTTATTTACCAGGTAGGGTTTTACCCCTAAAGGTAAATTCTGATTACAGGGATCTGGCTCTATAGCCAAAGTAATGCAGGAAATTCTGGATTTGTTATGGGTAAAGCAAAAGTTTTATATCCCTTACCATCCACAGTCATCAGGACAGGTGGAATTGCTAACAGGCAGATCAAAGTTATGTTATAATAAACTTGTTCAGAAAACCCAAAAGGACTGGAATTCATTATTGCCTTTACTCCTTATGGCAATAAGAGGGATACCCTCTGCAGGTACACAGCATACCCCATTTTTGAAATCATGATCAGACGGTCCATGAGACTTCCAGAACATCTACTTCTGGACCTGTGTACAGACACTGCCGATGGAGCATCAGTAGATAAATATGTTAAATATCTCAAACAAGACATCCAAAAGGTACACTTGTTTGCTTCACAATGTATGGGCAAGACTCTGCAACAGGCCCTATCCCACTGTTAACAAATGCAGTCCAGCAGCCTACCAAGTTAGACTGCCTCACTATAACAGTCATTGATAAATGGCTACGTGCCAATCAAATGAACCTGTTTAAAGGAGATTAAATTACTTTTCCATACCCCAATGGGTGGAATAGTACTAAACTATGTTTTTCTTTTCCTCTTTTCTTTTAGGTTCCAGAGACAGAGAGAGATGCTTGCTTTTATGCTTATTATTCTTTTTAAAAGTATGGGTCTTCTTACAAGCCCAAACTGCACATCGTATTGCAGATAAGAACCAGTGACGTAATCCTAAAAAGGTTGTTGAGGCTGAATACCTCACAAGCCCACATGATTTAATTGCATCCTGTGGAATTCACACTAAAGTCCTAAAAGGTATGTTCATTGTCCAGGAGGGTAGTGAGGCCCTACAAAACATTGTGATCTTTACTTTGGATCAATTCTAGAAGTCAGATTTGATCTGGACTCCTGTTTACATTTTATTGATAATCATGAATTTTGCATCCAAAATTATATGGCAATAAAAACCATTAGACCTTAAGGTTGTTAACCCTATGATGCCCCATAATTTGTGACACTTAATACTGAGGGCCCAAAATAGAACCCTGGCCCACCCAGTGGTCTAACAACCACTTCTAAACCAGGTCCCCTAGTTAATAATGTGCAGTTCATGCACACCCCAGTGATTTTTAAATCTCATCATTTAAACTTGGAATGATTTGTTATATGTTTCACAACAAACATTTCCCTTTTTTTTTTTCATAATGATGTGATTGGATACCCTGGCAGCATACCAGGTACTCATTAATGACTCCCTATACAGGGACTGATAGCACCACACATACACACACACACAGGATTTTCACATCCTGACTGCTAGTGGTACATCTTATGACTGTAAACCTACCCAAATGCACTAGGCGTTTTGTTTTTGTTTTGTTTTTTTTATTAAAAAACACACAAAAAAAACATAGGTTTAGACTCAGACCTATTTGGCTGGGACACATCTATTTGAAATAAGGCTGATATAGCCATTATTCAAGCACATATGCTAAAGGTTCATGATAGTATGAAATATATCATACCCCCCATTGCATGGTATACATGATTTTGCTCATTAAGAGTGATTTACATTTACAAGATTAAGGATATTGTGAAGGAGTTTGACCTGACAAATGTTCATGTTAGTGAATTAATTTCTACTCACATTAAGGAAGCAAATGAGCATCACATAGCTAGGAAAGTCCTTTGCACTGCCTATAGCTATTATGAATTACAGCCCTTTGGTTATCTCTTCCAGGATCTGGAATTAGGATTGATCTCATACATGACAGGCGTATGGGTCAGTGGCATTGCTACATTTTGCACTTCTATTTGATGTGTTAATCAGTGTTTATTTGAATCTAGCACTATTCCCTGGTCAGTGGCAAGGAACCTTGGATATGTCACCACACACCAGTATTGCTTCATGTTTCGAAACTTATTCCTGCACAATCCAGGCAGCCTTGTTTGTGACTCTCACAATGTCATTGCAGCATTTTCATCCGGCAGCATCCATCTCTGATCGTCTGGCAACTGTCCATTCTATTGATCATCTTGATGGGAACTTTTATTGTGAAAAGGTTAAAACTACCTCCTTTCCTTGATTACCATGAGGTCTTGGAATTGTGACTGACTCTGAACATTGAATGTCACACCTGAAAGGAACACCAACTTTTATGCAGATGTGACATCTTCCATCTTGTATTACCAACTTGTGAATACAGGCCTAATAACTAAAATTAGGCTTCCACTTATGAACTTTCAAATAAATTGTATTCAGTGCAGCCAATTAAGATTCTACAATCAAGCTCATTGTTATGCATACTATGAAGCTAGTCTGGGGTAGGGGCAATCCCCTAACTCAGCAAGAAGACTCTTCTTTATTTGATCTACAATCATGAAATCAATTTTCTTCATTGCTTGTTCTCCAAGCCCAGCTGGCACCTCATACAGACTGAGAACTGAGTACTGTCAAACTTCTACACTTTATGCAGCCGTGTGATCATCTTCAACTGAACACTGTTGCTATTCCATTACAAAACTCGATGTGCAATCTAATGCACCCCCTACTGAGGCCTATGAAAATACTGCTGCCTCCTGAACATTTGGATCAACCTTTGGAGAATCTGAATGCATCAAATTTGAACTATGAATCTTCATCTAACACTTGAAGAAACCCTGGATTTATCCCTGGAACTGTTTGTAGTTTATTTATTTATTTATTTATTTAGTTGTTTAACGAGGTATAGCACACTAAGCTGAAAGCTTTTTTACAGGAGTGACCTGGGAGCACAAGGAGGTTAAGTGACTTGCTCAGGGTCACACAGTATGCAAGTGGAAGCTGTGGGGTTCAAACCCAGGTCTGGTCTGCTGGATGTCACCAGATTTGCAGCTCAGAGCCTTAGACCACTGTGTTATACTGCCTCCAAGTTTATGACTTGTGGACATTGACATTTCGTTTCCTGTTCAACTTACCAACTGAAAAATGCCATCCTTCAAGGTGGTACATTCTGCTGATGTGGAACATTGTGTGGTGACCAACTATACATTCCTCATATGGACTAAAAGTTATGCAAAGTGAACTTTTCTAACTTCTGTTTTCACTCCCCAAACAGGTAATAGGTTATACGGTAATCACACCTGTTCCCATCCCAGAACCAGACATCATTAAGTCTAGTCCTAACTATCTTGATGCTCTATCTCAATTTTTACTTATTTTTAATATCCATACAGGCAGCTTATGTTTGTCTTCAATTTCTTCCCAATAGGACAGATACACACCTGATACATATCAGTATTTACTGATTGTTTTGATATTGGAAAACCCTACTGTGAAGTTTTATTCCAAATGTTTATAGTAATAAAGTAGTAATGCAGTTTACTAACATTTCCCTTATAATTACATTTTGTTTTGAAGGAAAACCCTGAAATACCTGTGTGACCAGTTAATATTCCTCTATCAGGCTCATGCCTTGGGCCTGTAGATGAATGATGCCTAACCTCCATATTTTTGTTGTGTTGCCACTTTTGCAATTAGGGCAACAAAGAGGGGATTGTTACACTTGGGTTATGCCCCCTATTGTCTCACATACACCTCACACTGTATTCCTGGTCTATTGTACTGTAATACTGCACGTAAGCAAGAAATGCCGTATGTAGTTTTGAACTGTCAGCATTTCTTTTGTCTAAGCTATAATGCTAATGGAAGCATATTCTGTCTCATATGACACTCATTAGTAATTCTGTCTCCTAAGTCATTCTCCAATGGAGAATAACTTAGGACCAATACATATTGTTTTTCATATCTGTAACTATGTTTTAATCTCTGTTGCTATGCTGTTACCTGTAGTATATAGTTGTCTGCAAACCTGTTGTTGGCTCTTGAGACACTACTGTAGCTTCTCTAGGCGTTAGAAACAACACCTCTAGAAGGGCAGAGAGCTGGAGCACGGGGAGAGAGAGAGAACAAGATCTAAGAGAACCTAAGATCTACAATTCTAGAGATTATGTACATTCTTCAGGAATGGTGAGAAACCCATCACCCTTGTGATTTTCTCTGTCACATGCTTGACGTAAGTAGCATAATAAACTTTATTAGTACTCCTTGCTTGTTTACGAATGTTTCTTGGCAGACTCCGAGACACAAGAATCTGTATTATTATTATTTTTATTGTTTACCCTACACACCAAGAGTGTTTAGACAGCACTGTGTAGGTGGGGGAGAGAGGGCAGCAGGGTGCAGCAACCCAACTGTTTGGGCAGGGGGCAGCAGGATGCATCAGCCCTAATTCTTTAGGCAGGGGATTGTGGCAGCAGAGTGCACAATCCTCGACTGTGTGGGAGCAGGCAGTGGCAGCAGGGTGTAGCAGCCTCGAACGTGGAGCAGAAGGCAGGGGCTTGTGGGGCAGGGCACAGATGGTAGCAGAGTACAGCTGCCTCAGCTGTGGGACAGAAACACGGTGCATTGTGATGGTATATAGTGTTTCTAGTTATACATATACATGATGTGTTTTCATACAGAAATGGCTGAAGAACTGAAATTTGTGAGTTCAGCTAGTACATGTGCTTGAAATAGTAGAGTGTGACAGGCACCTGTTTGTTAATCTGACATAAAAAAAATATTCTTACATGAATGTATTTATAAAGACTACATCAAAGACAAACTATTTCTATGAATGAACAACATTTAGATTTATTTTATATACATTAAACAACACTGTGTTATATAGTTAGAAAAAATCTGGTTTCATGAGAAAGAACTGACAGCTGTGATACAGACATGCTTATTTCTCACAGAGAACGATTTCCACTACTTCAATTCAGCATCAACATTCTGATCAACTTTATATAAGAAGAGAATGATAGATTTAAAGCTAATCTATCTAAACACAAACCAAAGACTGGGTTTGTAAGAAACCTGGAGAGCAAACCATTAACTCTACAGACTGCTGCTCTGATTGGGAATTTACTCCAAGATGATGACATCGTTCTCCAAGCCTGACTTCGAGGGACAGAAATAACTCCACTGCTTTCAGCCAATGTAGAGCAAGTTAACAAATGCTAATTTAATGAAAACCACACAACTAAACAGCATGACATTTTCAGGAAATACTAATCATGACACAGGGAATTGAATTCAAGCTTTTTCAAGCTTATATATGTAAAAAAAATATTGCACATGATCTGCATTTGAGACTAAACTCTCCCAACAAACCACTTCACCCTCAACCACAGAGGCGGTATTTTCTTTATCTTCTCCTAACTTCATTGTTTCTCCAGGGGTAGAACTGTCTAATACTAAATTATCACCATCTATAGACAAACTAGTTTTTTCAAAATCATACTGCTTGTCACTTAAAACATGTACACTTTCTTTAGATGATGGTACCCTTTTCCCTTTTTGCTTGCTATTAACTGTTTTCCTTTTATTTTTCCCCTTCATGCCCTTATTTTTCCCCGAGTTTCCTTCTGCATTTGCCACCACCACTTCTGCCCCCATCAGTCTCAACTTTGGGTGGTAAAGCAGATGAAGGAGGCACATCAGGAAAGTCCAACAAGGAAAAATCAGGGCAGAGCCAGGTTTGAGGACAATCTACCTCAATAATAGATGACGAGCCAATGCTCTCAATTGGGGGAATTTTATTTAGCTTATGTAGGACATCATCTAATCTTGATCCATTTATTGCAACATTTTCTTTTAAAAGGTCTAATTCATGTTTCAAATCTATTAAATGATCCAAAATCATCAAATGTGCAGTATGTGTATTAGTAGCAGCTAAGCAGAGCTCTTTGCTTAAAGCAGTAGTGAAATTAGTGCAATTCCAGCATCCAATGGTTTATTTAAATTGGAAGTGTTCATTTTATTCATACCTGTAAACTGCTTTAGTCCATTTATGGTCTCCTGCAGTTCCTCCGCTATGTGTTTTAAATTACACTGCTAATAAGGGTCTGGATTAGATTCAAGAAAATGTTCCAGAGAAAATTCTAGTGACTTTGTCAAGCTTTCAGAAGTATAGGCAACATGCTCAGTTATGCTTTTAGAAGCCTCTATAATAATGTGATCTCTCAGGCCCGGGCTATCTACAGAGATTTGTATATTGCTTCTTGCTCCTATTAATTGCCATAGCCCGAGCTTGAACCACATCGCTCCTAGAGCTTGAATTCATTATGAGCCAGAATTAGTGGACTATAATGATCTTTTATATTTCATTGCTTTAAAAACCTTTTTTTCCCAGCAGGCTCAGTGTTTACAGGAGTTTTAATACACCTAGTTATCTCACTAGAAATATTATTACTTTCCTTTCCTTTACTTCCCCTACCTCTATTACAGTTAATTTTTTTCTTTTTTCTTTGTGCCTTTACCTTTGTCTTTCTTCTTCCCTACTATCTCTAAGCTTGAGCAGATTGTAACCGGGGTCGAATGTAAATTGAACGAGGAATGCAGCAAGTCAGTTCTAAAACTGTTTATAAACCCATCCTGAATATTTTCTACTTTCACCTGCCCAACCTGTGTACCCAGTGCCAAAACACTAGGTACATTCAGGGCGGCAGGGACTAAAGGATCCTCCCCTATTGCAAGTATTTGTTTCCTAGTGTGGACCATATTTTTATATTTTAATTTTTTTTTCACAATTGCAGTCTGAGTTATGACGCACAGACCTCAACTTGCAAAGACCTACACAGACCTGCACAAACCTGCAGATAACTGCTCGCAGCAATCGTAATCAGATATCAGAAACTACCAACGGTAATAAACGGTAATGAAAGCACACTGTAGTACTTCAAGTGTCCAAACATTTTGGAAATGAAGGTACAGGAAAGTACAAGAAAGTCCACAAAAGTCCACAATCTTTAAAGGCAAAATACATGCATGAAATTAGAACCCTTCACAAGCAGTAGGTCTCTGGCCCGATTGCAGCAGACTTTATTCTCAGAGTTCTCAAGTTCTCACAGTTCAGGCAGTCTCATGCCCCCAGGAACAGCAGCTGCTGGAATATAGATAATTCAAAAACTGGATTTTCTTTAATTCAGGTAATTTCATGAATCAATCTCAGCTTGGAAATGCAGCCAGTTCTAGCTCTCATGCTCGCTCCAAGTATATGCAGCCACAATCTGTTCTTGCTAGGTATCACTAAACAAGTAAGAAAAAAAAACTCTTGTGAGTTTCAGCATATGCTGCGTTTAATACAAGCTTTTATCTTCCACTGCTAATCATTCATAGGTTTCCTAAAATTATCAAAAAATTATCTGCACTAGAGAAAAAAGAAAATCTCATGAAATAAAGAATAAACTTACTCATGAAGCCGTAAGGATAAGTGAGCGTTCCAAAAAATCACCAGCAGCTGAGGCCTATTGCCAGTATAGAGCTTGTTTGCATAGATAAAGAAAAACATAATAGCCTCTAAAACTCTCAATACGCCATCTCCATAGCCATATCGCTACCTTAGAACACAGATAGCGCTCTAATAAAACAGGGACTGTACCCACTCTGCTGACATGCGCAGCTTTATACTAATAGGACACATGATACAAATAAACCAAAAACGTGTGAAACTTAAACAGTAAAAAAGGAAATAGGAATATAAAATATAAAAATACAATGCTGAACTTCCAGGATTGCAATAAACAATTATAACATTTATAACACTTAAAATCTAAGTCACACTAGGCAAATTCAGTCAGTTCAAAAATATATTTTGGATGTTTGAAATCAAAAATCCTACACTAAGCTGCAGGTCAAACAAATAAAAACAAAGGCACACAGTCTTATTCTGCAAATATACATAAACTAAAAAACCAGAAAACTCTCCTTTTAGTAGGCGGTGATCAATGTTTTACAGGACAGAGCTAACAGTCCCGCTCCTCCATCACCATCCGACCGATGTTTCCACCTCACCTGGGGGACAGCACCACCACCACACCTCCGCGTCTCCTCAGTACCCTTCACCTCTCCTCACTCCACTGGGCCAAATCCTGCAGGTGAAAAATAGAGAGAAGAGGACAGCCCACCAGCCAGGACAGACAAGCAATAAGTTTGACTGGAAAGATTACATGCTCTGGCAACAATGGTATACCTGTATTAAAGATAAAACTTGCAGTGTAATCCTACTTTCAGAGTCTACTCCTCAGGCTCCGAAGCGTGTAGTTTGTGTGCCCTTCCTATCCGGTCTCCCCGATGGAATCTGTTATTTCAAATAATAAAGAACAAGAAAGGAATTATAACACCAGATAAGAATGACCTGGTACAGGGTAACAGAGAGGAGAACTATATTTTATTAATCCACCCATGGAAGTCTGTATGTTAGAGCAAGAAAGGGAAGGGTCACCTTGTATAATGACTGGCTATTCATGTATCAATAGAAATGAACAAAACAGGGAGTTGCAAAACCAGTCTGTATTTATGATAAATTCACAATCAGAAAAAAATAGACCAACTAAAAGCAAGAAATCATTGTGTAAATAAAAACAAAATTAATAATCTAGCAGAACTGGTTAATGAACTTGGGGTCACAATAAGCGGGTTGAAAGAAATGCTAAGTGGGAAAAAAGAATCACCTATAGATATACTTACCGACAAACAAACAGAGAAAGTATTAGATAGACATTGTTTATCTTATTCACCTAATCTAAGAAAAACGTCTTCCTCGGAATTCATTTGGGAGCCCTTTATATGGTAAATGGTGAGGATTCGAGGGGGGTGCTCTTAAATCCCCAGTATGCCCCTCAGCAACCAAGTAGAGCTGATAAGGTAACTGCTTCAGCTCTAACGAACTATGAAAGTACATAGGGGTCCCTTATAATGCAAATGTGGCAATTTTAGAAACATTTTGGGTAGTTAAAAAAAGAGATTCTTGGACTGAGGAGAACTGTCATGGAAAATCAATACATGATTAAAAGAATGATGGAAGGTTTATGTGAAACAAAATTATGTACAGGATAAAAATGGCTCTTTTATAAGAAAACAGGAAGATGTAATAACTAAAGATAATATTAAGGAGACAGTAAATATGTGTATTCAAATCAGCCTTCCACCTCCATTTATAAAAAAAAAAAACTACCATCACTAACATTACCAGAAATAATAGACCCCCAAAAGATGGGAAAATAAACAAATAAAATGGGGAATGACCCCAGATAGAAGGGGAAATGAGAAGAACAAGGAGTTTCAAACCTGAATTGTCTGCAGATGGCCAGTGAGGTAGGAGCAGAACTACTGAACTAACTTCCAGTGATGCCTTGATCAGGCTAACAGTGTTTGTGCTTAGCTCTGGTTCTCCATGGCCTTACCCCCAAATATTCTGCTGCTCTTTTTCAACTAAGGCATTACCAACATTTTTTCTGTCTTATCATTTACACATAAAATAAATCAAAGAGCTATCAAAATGGATGCAGAAATGAAAAATGCCAATATAAAACATACTCCTCCGCCCACTCTCAATCGGTCTGGAGGTCCTAAAAGGGCAAAACAAAATCAGTGTAAGAATGCATCTCCTTCTACACAAAAAAAACATTTTTTATCAGAAGAAACATTTATGTTGAATCTAACACCATTGAAAGAAACGATATCCAAACTGGTGGACGAATCCAAAATAATGAGGAATGCACTAGAAGGAATTAATAAAAGAATTGGAGATGCAGAATGCCGCATTTCATCTATGGAAGACTGGAGAATTAAAATCAGTCCTGAAATTCCAGCTCTCAGGCACAGGCTAGCTAAATTTGAATCAAAGTTGGAGGATCTTGAAGGGAGATCTAGGAGAAATACTGTAATATTGTGATCCATGGTTTACCTGACTCTTCTGAAGGAGTGGATCCTATAAAATTCACTCAAGTTTTGTCTGAAAACATCGCCGGTATTTCTCCGAACTTCTCCAGTTATAGTATAGAAAGAGCACACAGGGCTCTACACCCATGCCTTCACCTGGAGATCCACCAAGGCCCTTTTATATTAAATTTCTGAATTACTTGGAATGGTCCCATGTTTTGGGAAAAGTTAAAAATAATACTAACATTACTTGGGAAGGCTGAAATATTTGACTTACACAAGACTTGCTGCAAACTGTAAGGCCACGATGAAAGGAATTCTTTCCTATAGTGAATAAGATCATTGCCACAGGGATCAGATTTACAATGATCTACCTGGCTAAATTATCCATTAAAAAAGACAATACCACTTACACTTTTGATTCCCCAGAACTGGCAAAGAAGCAGTTACCCCAAATCTTTCCAGATCTTTTTAAATCAGGGTGAAAGGCAGCCTAAATGGACTTAAGGTCGAGTCAGACAGCACAATGGAAATTTAAAACTGTACTTTGTTGTTCTAGTGTATACATATTTAATTATATAAAAGGAATGCATATTTGAGGGAGATATTCATTAGATTTCAGTTCTATAATGGTGCTGATTTTGTGATCAGATGTTGAATCCTTATAATTTATTACTGCGCTTTTCTGCGGGAGAACGCCTTGGTTATGTTTTTCTTCCCAACAGCAATTTGGGGCTAACTATTCCAGCTTTCAAGTCTTTTGGTTGCTGCTATTAACTTAATGTTTGGAATTCTACATTATTCAAAGATTTTTTAAGTCTAAAAAGGTAGCCATGCGCAGTAAAGGTTGTGGATCTTCTCTGGTCATTTTATGTATAGGTAATAGTAAAAGAACCTAAAAAAGAAGTAGTGACACATTCTATAAGATGGGGTTTGAAATTTTTCTTTCACTTTCCCTGTAACAATAGAGGTTTTGAGTTCTAATTTTATGTAACTCTCCCCTTGCAAGCACAGCTTCTAGAATTTTCCATGCTGCGCACTCCATTTATTTCTGAAAGTTACTGATGAGGCACTTGCTATGGCAAGGAAGCCTCGAAAAGTTATAACATAATAATATTTTTTTTAATACAGGGGATATATATATATATATATATATATATATATATATATACATTAGTTAATAACATGTTAACTATTGATTGCTACTAAAAAATACTTAAAGTATTTGTTCAGGTCTCATTTTTTTAATCTATTCAGGAACCAGAATTTTGCTTTTGTTTTGTTTTCTAAATGGTAATCCCTGTTTTATTCAGTTATATGTTCTACTCAGATTTCTTAAAAAACACTTTTTTTTCTTAGTCAGTTAGATTGCTTCACTGCACTCTGTTTTGGTAATGGGTTGAGTGGATTCATTTACAGCTTTAATTTCTGTAATTATCTATTGACATGGAGAGAATTATAATTACATAGTTGTTCTATACCCCTATGTTTTTCTAAATAAGTGTGGGGGTAATTAATAAACAGTGGCAAGATTAATATTGGGTTACGCAGGTATGTGCTTTGTTCCAAAATTGTTGAGGACCACTTTCATATTTAGATAATGGCTTTGCTTAAGATACAAACCTAGCAAGCTTTTGTAACTTATTTTGGCTTTGATGCTGACTGTTTCTTTCTTATGAGGTAGGTTTTTGGGATGGATAGGTATCCCTTTTATATGCTCTTTTGAAGAAGGTAAGTTGTTTTTTATGTTTGGTTCTCAGAGCTAACACCAAGTTTAATTGTACTTAAACTGACACATATTAATTTGTTTCCATCACTATTATCTTGTTGCTGCAGCTTTGAGAATATTCCAGTGTTATATTCATAAACTAGAACTGCCTTATATGTGTCCTTTCATCTAATAATTGCTGGTTCATTTCTCATTGGTTAATTATTATGTGCAAATTGGGATTATAAACTTTCTTTTTGTTTCTATAAAATATAAGTTGGACAGTTAAATCTATTTAAAATATAAGTTGGACAGTTAAATATACTTATTAATGATCCACAGTTATATGATCTGAATATACTGTGACTAAGCTTGAGGAAGATAATTAGCAGTTACTGGACTAAACTTTTACTTTCTAAATAAGTTCTTCAATTCAAATTTTTCTTTTTTTTCCCCTTTCCTTCTTCTAACTAATTCAAAGCAGCTTAATATTCTTAACATATTAATCAAAATAATGAAACAGGCAATTTATACTTATATATACAGCTGTGGTCCAATTCTAATATAATCAGAAGCAGGAAACAAGTTTTCTTATGTGTGTATTATTTTAGACTTAGGTCTGTTACATTGACTCAATTAAGCACTATTATTTATTTATCTCTCTTATATACAGTTTACAAGTTATACATAGAACTTAATTTCAGTTTATCTCTGCTTCCTGCATAACTATAATAGATCTTGTTTCTTTAGTGAGGCCATTTATATTTCTGCAGGGTAGTACAATATAGTAAATAGGGCTTTCCTTAGACTTTTTTTTCTATATTTATGTATAACCTAACTTTTAAAGTTTCTAACAAGTCACTCCCTGTCTATACTTTTTTATAGATTTTAGATTTAATATCTCATTTTTTTAAATACAACTTTGTCTCTTTTAGGACATTGAACAGTTCTTTTGTTATATAGCCTCTCTATCCTGCTTCATTATACTTTTTTATGTGGGCAAAGATGGTAACAGAGAACCCTGATACCTTTCCTTATTCTGTTAATTAAGTATTGGTACTGGAAAATTTGAGCTACTGATTTGATTCATCACAGAGTTCAGTAATCAAGAGTTCAGTCTTATGGACTGGGGTTAGTTTTAAGCTGTACATACCTTGGTTTGGATTATTTAGATGGGTTACTCTAATGGTCATTGGAGGGGGCTGAAGTGATCGCTACGGTACAAAAAATAATAGATATACTCTTTTGGCTATTTTTAATGTCTGGCAGACCTTGCTGTTTTGCTCTATTGGAATGAGTACTATAAATATTAAAATGACATCGTGGAATGTAAAGTGAATGCAGTCAAAGACTAAGAGGATGCAGGTCCTTAATTATATTTTATTTTTATTTATTTTTTATTTAGCTTTTGTTGACCGGGTAAGTGCACTAGACAAATCCTGCCTATTTTCAGGCATGACCCGGGGGGAGGGGGATACAGATGAATGCCAACTGACCTTGAACCAGATTAAGCTGTTGGTGGTATTTTTAGTGAATGAGGGAAATTTGGCCAGGACATCAGGAAATTCCCTACTCTTTTCGATGAGTGCCATGGGATCTTTAACATCCACCTGAACTACCACCAATCCAGGCAGATGGAACCTCGGTTTAACGTCCTCATCCGAAAGACGGCACCTCAGAAATGCAGCACCCCTCTCATGCTGCATTACAGTGTCAGTACTGGGATATTAACCCAAGTGCCAGATGTGGGAACTGAACCCACGGCCCTCTGATCTCCCGGCCTTAGAGGTGAGTGTGCTACCTACTGAGCCACTGACACTGCTAAATTAAATTATATTAATTCCCTTGGATAATTTAGTTTTTCTTCTGGAAACGCATTTACTATCAGCTGAATTAGACTTCCTCAAAAAAATTAACTATAAAGTGGTTTACGGGCAGGGAAATATACTGTGAAAAGTGGGGTCACAATATTGATTGATTCATCCATTGACTTTCACCTCTCTAAAATCATATCAGACAAAGAAGGTAGATTTGTTTTAGCAGTGGGTAGAATTAGTCAATTTAATAGTTTACTTGGCTTTATATATTTATGGCCCAAATCTAAACTCTGCATCTTTTTTCATGCAATTAATTTCAATCATTTCACCTTTTCTATCCCATTATATAATTCTTGGCAGTGACTGGAATGTCCCATTAGACCTAAATTAAGACAAATTGAGTGTACTTAGCCCTACTTTGGTAGTAGATAACAGAGCACTACAAGATCTCTTAAAGGTATGTAACCTAGTAGACCCATGAAGAGCCCAATTCCCAGATTTAAGAACCTCCTCTTATTATTCCCAACCACATAATTCATTTTTGAGAATAAGATTATTTTCTCATTTCCAAATATTTATTACTCTTTGCCAAGGATCTGCAAATTTAATCTTGATTCCTTTCTAACCACACTTTGATTCATCTTAAATTTTTTCTGTAAGTAATTTTATTACTTTTTTTTGGTATCCTCCCCAATCCCACTCCTGCATGTCCCTGACATGATGCACATGTGTGAAGGCACATGTACACAGGCCCTATGGGATGTCCCACCCTAACAGTCGCTCCGTTACCACCTGTGCCAATCACTGGACTTCCATCCGGTGATGGCGGGACTACGGGTGGGTGACCCCCCCATTCCTGGGAGAGGACAGCCACTGCTGAATCCTGTTCCCACCTTCCCCCCATGCCAGCAGCCAAGCCAAGCGACCCGAGGTCATTCCCGAACCCGGGTCACCAGCGTAGCACGAGGTAAGGTGTCCAGCGCCTCAGTTCTCAGTGCCACTGGGCCCAATTCATCTTAAATTAAGAATAAGTTCCTTATACATGAAACATTTCATGTGGAGACTCAATAACAATCTTTTGAGACAAGAATATTTTGTATCATATATTAATAATGCCATTACAACTTTTTGGGAACAGAATTCCCTTCATAAAATAGATTTAATTTGGGCTTCCTGTAAATGTTTCTTAAGTGGGGAATTTATGAGATTTGGTGCTAAGATAAAACATCAAAAATCAGGAAGGATACAATAATTAACCTTTAAAATTAAACAGTTAGAATACAACAACCCACATTTCCGTACTCCTCAGGTATCCCAGGAAGTTCAATCTCTAAAAGATGAACTTTTTCTTTTAAAAAAGGAACAAACTGAACTTATGATAATTAGATCGAAGGCCTCTTATGCAGAAGTGGGTGAGAAACCAAGTAAATTATTAGCTAATAGACTTAAAAGACTAGACCAATCTAAACACATGGCCTAGATATTCAAAGGGGTTGCACCTGGCTCAACCGAGTTGCGCCGGCACAACCTCAGTAATGCACCCTGGGGCAATATTCAAAAGGGGGACTTGCGCAGTGCAAGTTCTGATGCACTGGGGTGCTATGTTAATGTATGCGGAGCATCTGAAGGGGGTGTGGCCATGCATATGCAGCACAAATGGTGTGGAGCACAGGTGTTTGGCTTCATTGGGGACTGGGGTTCCACTTGGGGGGACACCAGCCTATACTGGCAGGATGGTCTGCATCTGTCCAGGAAGGGAACAAGTCTTTTGAGCAATTTGTTTAAATGCTTCATTGGCAAGCTTTTAAACTAGTCAAGGGGGGAGGCACTGATAAGCAGCAGGAAAATCCCAGTCTCTCCCTACAAAACAGGGCACTAAATGAGAAAAAGACCGAGGTAGAAAGGTCAGTGGGGGATGCCGCAACAGAAGGTAAAGCCATCAAAAAATGGAGAGCAATGAGTACCAATGCCCGTAGTCTGGGTAACAAGCTTCCTGAATTAGTGGCCTTGATGGAGGAGGAACATCTGATATCGTGGCAGTCACAGAAACATGGTACACACAAACCATGACTGGGACATAAACATACCAGAATACACTATCTACAGGAGGGACAGAGGGTAAAAGAGGAGGAGGAGTAGCTCTTAACATAAGGGAAGGAATCAAAGCAACAGAACAAAAGGGTAAACAGGGAGGAGAAGAAGCACTTTGGGTAAATTTGAGACAGACAATGGCACCACAATCTGCACAGGGTTAGATACAGACTCTTCTCAGGGGAGGAAATGGACAAAGAAATGATAGAAAGTATACTTAGAATGGCAGAAAAGGGATATATTGCTGATGGGTGATCTGAATATGCCAGATGTTAACTGGAGTGCAGTTGCAGCAGCCACTTGAGAAGAGTGGGTTATTCTAGATGCCCTACAGGGGGCATGCCTTAGACAACTAGTATTGGAGCCCACTCGAGAGGGAGCAATCTTAGACCTGGTTCTCTCAAATGGAGATGGAGAGAGGATCACAGATGTAGAAGTGGGTAGCCATCTGGGAACTAGCAACCATCGAACAATATGGTTCACAATAAACACAGCAATAGAGTCAAGCCATACAAAGGCAAAAGTACTGGACTTTAGGAGGGCTGACTTTGCCAAAATGGTGAGTGCCTAAGGAATGCAGTAGCAAATGGGCAGGAAGGGGTGGAAGAACAATGAGGAATAATAAAAACTGCCATCACAGAGGTAACAAGCCTTTGTGTGAAGAAAATAAACAAAACAAAACGATGTAAGAAACCACTATGGTTCTCAAAGGAAGTGGCAGTGAAGGTTTAAGAGAAAAAGAAAGCATTCAGGAAGTACAAGGAATCACAGAAGGAGCAGAACAGAGAACTGTATCAGTTAAAGCAAAAGGAAGCTGGGAAGGCAGTCAGAACAGCAAAGGCCCAAACTGAGGAAAAGATAGCCAACTCAGTTAAGAAGGGGGATAAAACCTTTTATAGGTACATCATGGAGTGAAGGAAGACCAAGGGAGGGATAGTGAGGCTTAATAAAAGGAGGAAGGGTGGGCAGAGGGTGACTGTGAAAAGGCAGAGATACTAAACAAATAGTTTTGCTCAGTATTTACAAATGAAGAGGGGAGGTACCTAAAACAAACAGTAGAAACACTCTGGATACAGAAGTTGATACCAGCCATTTACAGAAGAAGGGTTCTGAAAGAACTCTTAAAACTGAAGGTGGACAAAGCAATGGGGCCTGATGGGATTCATCCCAGAATTCTAAAGAACTAAGGGTAGAAACTAGTGACACCACTGACTACCCTCTTTAACAAATCATGGGAGGATGGGGTGGTACCTGAGGACTGGAGGAGGGAGATGTGATTCCCCTTCACAAAAGGGAAGCAAGGCAGAAGCAGGAAACTACAGACCTGTTAGTTTAACCTCAGTGATAGGGAAAATGATGGAATCACTTGAAGGAAAGAATTGTCGAGTATCTAGAGGCCAGAGGGGCACAGGACCCAAGGCAACATGGATTCCACAGCAGAAAGGTCATGCCAGACGAATCTGATAGATTTCTTTGACTGGGTGACCAAAGTAGTAGATCAGGGAGGGGCTGTGGACATGGCCTACCTAGACTTTAGCAAGGCATTTGACACAGTCCCACACAAAAGATTAATATACAAGTTAGCCAGCCTGGGAGTGGGTCCCAAGATGACAGCCTGGGTAAAGAATTAGCTAGAGAATAGGACACAGAGAGTAATAGTAAATGGAGTCCACTCTGAAGAAAGGGGGTTACTAGTGGGTACCGCAGGGTTCAGTATTAGATCGGTCCCTTCAATGTCTTTATAGCACATTGCAGAGGGACTGGAAGGAAAGATGTCTCTTTGCAGATGACACAAGATCTGCAACAGAGTTGATGTACAAGGTGGGGTGGAAAGGATGAGAAGGGACTTGGAAAGGTTAGAGGAATGGTCAAATGTATGGCAGCTTAGATTCAATGTTAAGAAGTGCAAGGTAATGCACCTGGAAACAAAACCCAGGGAAGAGTACACAATGGGGTGAGATACTAACAACAACAAAATGGAAAGGGACCTGGGGTAGTCATATCACATGACCTAAAGGTGGGCAAGCAATGTGAGAGGGCAGCAAGGAGGGTTGGGGAGATACTGGGATGCATAGGGAGAGGCATCACCAGTAGAAAACAGGAAGTTATTGTCCCTCTGTACAGACAGCTGGTGAGACCCCATCTGGAGTACTGCATGCAGTTCTGGAGACCCAATCTCCGCAAAGACATAGACAGGATGGAAGCTGTCCAGAGGAGGGCAACTAAAATGGTGCAGGGTCTGCACCGAAGACATATGAAGAGAGACTTAAGGAGCTTAATATGTATAGCCTCAAGGAAAGGAGTGAGAGGGGGGACATGATAGAAACTTTCAAGTACCTCAAGGGAATCAACAAAGTCCAAGAGGGTAGCATCTTTCAAAAAAAGAGGTGTGCAAGAACAAGGTGGCACAATTTGAAGATGGGGAGGCGGCTCAGAGGTAATTTAAGGAAGTATTTTTTCACAGAGAGGGTTGTGGATGCATGGAACGGCCTTCTGGAGGAGGTTGTGGAGTCAAAAACAGTGGTGGAATTCAAGCATGCATGGGACAGTCATAAGGCAATTCTAGGGGGGTGGGGTAGGAAGAAGTAGGCTGCTGGTTAACTAGGATCTGCAGCTTATCCATTAGGTAGGGAAATGGGCAGACTGGGTGGGCCAAGTGGTCCTTATCTGCCGTCAAATTCTATGTTTCTATGTTTCTATCCCAAAATTCAGCCCGGGATGTGCGGCGCCTCTGCTGGCACAACCCCTAGATGCGTCGCATACTAAGGCACAAAGTTGAGCCCCCCCAAAAATGTCTCAAATGCTGGCCACCCACAGGTGGGCTGCTGTACTGCATGGCACAACACAGCAGCCGCCAGCTGTGGGTGGCCACCTGCACACCCAGAACACCATCCACAAGTACTCATATGTTCCCTAGTGGTCTAGTGATACCTCCACCTGGCCCATAACCCTGATCTCCATAAAAATGTATCACTCCATTCCCTGGTAGTCTAACGGTACCCCCTCCCTCCCCATAGCCTGATCACCTAGGCAATATTAATACTGTACATGACACATGCAAATATGTGAATGAATGACCCTTCATTCACATATTTGTGTGTGACATGTACAAGATGCACTGCAAGCCCATTGGTCCACAGTGTGGACCAATGGGTGTACAGCCCATACTGTATGATGTCATTCAGTGGGAGGTCGGGTGGTATGCGGGTGAGTTGCAGCTGCTCGCCAATGATGGAGGGTGCTGGGTGGACAAGGGGCCTTTGAGGATGAGGGGGCCACTGGACCACCAGGTAGGGGATTTATATGGGATGATTGGTGCTCGGGGATACGGTTGGGGTGGGGAGACCAATAGACTGCCAAGGTAGGAAAACTAATGTACTTTACAGTGATCAGGGCATCGGGAGGGGTGGGGAGACCACTAGGCTACCAGGGCTGTACAGACATGTACAGGTACGGGGATCAACACATCTAGGGGAGGTGGATCCCAATGGTCTACCAGGGTGCTGTATTAATATTGCCAAGGTGATTGGGCTATGGGGGGTACTGTTAGACTACCAGGGAATGGAGTGATACATTTTTATGGTGATCGGGGTTATGGGCCCGGTGGGGGGTACCACTAGACCATCATGGACTGGACTGTTACATTCATACAGTGATTGGGGTTATGGGCGGGAAGGGGGGTGTCACTAGACTACCAGGGATGGTTTGGGGTCATGTTCTATGGAGATTGCCACTATGGGGCAGTGGGTGCCCCAGGACCCCCTCTGTCCGCACCACATGCTGTGCAGGGTGCCAGGCACATTTCACCGCCTGCCCTGTGCAACGATGCAATGGTTATAATGACATGCAAATGGCCCTATTTGCACCTTTGCATACATTATGGCTCCATTTACGTCCAGGTCTGAATATCAGGGAACTGTGCCCAGCGAGCTGCAGTTGCGCTTGAGCATTCTTGTTTCCTACTGTTCAGATGCGCCGCGTACTGTATATGCACCTGCACATTATAATATATTCAAAGGTGATGTGCCATGTCACATCTCCTTTGAATATCCTCCTGTCTTGCTTCGGCGCACCTCGGCTGTGCTGCGCCTCCACTTGCACCATTACTGGGCGCAGTCCGAATATTGGGCCCATTGAGTCTATTATTTCAAATACTATTAATAAAGTGTTAAACTATCAAGATATTTTAAATGAATTTTATAAATATTATTCACATGTATATGGTCCTATGCAAGATCCACCTACTTCAGCAATACTTGAATATTTATATAACTTTAATTGTCTTCAATTATCAGAATCACAAGCTCTAAACTTAACTACCCCAATAAATAACTAGAAATTAACAGGGCTCCTGGGCCTGATGGCCTTACAGTTAACTTCTATAAGACCTTTAAAAATTCCCTTACCCCCATTTTAAAGGATGTTTTTTCTTATATGCTAACAAGAGGTCTTAGTGAAAAGTCATTATTAGAAGCAATTATAATCTTATTAAATAAGCCCAACAAATACAAAAATAAAGTTACCAATTACTGCCCCATTTCCCTGATTAATTATGATATTAAAATTTTAACTCATATTTTAGCGGAGAGAATTAAAACATCTGGCACCCATTAATATGTAGAGATCAGACTGGCTTTATTTCTTTAAGACAAGCCTCAGATTACATGAGAAAACATTCTCATATATTTTCTGCATTCAGAGAGGCTCAGCAGCCAATGGCCTTGGTCTCCCTGGATGTGGAAAAGGCATTTGACAGAATCACAACTTTCTCTTTGCCACTTTAGCTAAATTTGGTTTTCCATCCATGTTCATTGGTTGGTTAAAAATACTATATTCATGTCCTACTGCCTGAATTAGTTGTAACAAATTACTTTCTTCTCCTTTTAGACTTTTTTTAAGGAACTTGTCAGGGTTGTCCCTTCTCTCCAATTTTATTCAACTTTTATCTAGAACCCCTGTTTTACTTTTTAAACAAAAAATATTCTATTACAGGCATTAAAATATCAAAGATTCATTTAAAAGTTTCAGTATTTGCTGATGACATTTTACTTCATGTTTCCAACTCAATTTCCTCTATCAAAGCAGCCCTTTATACTATTGAAGAATTTAGTCAGGTCTCTAATTATAATAGGGACAAAACAGAAATTATGCCTTTAAACCATCTTTTTTCTAAAAAAAACCTTTGTAATCTAGGCCTTTCTTGGAGACCTTCCGGTATCAAATATTTGGGTATCCTATTATCGACAGATAAGAAGCAACTAATTAAATTAAATCTACATGATGTTGTTGATAAAATTTCCCAAGACTTAAAAAGATGGCGCTCACTCCCCATTTCCTTTATGGGGAGAATAAACATAATAAAAATGGTGCCATCCACAGCTCTCTGGACTACTCACTGGAGCAATCTACATTGACCTGACCAAGGCCTTTGATACTGTCCGCCATCGCCTCCTGCTTGGCCAACTACAGAACTCTGGGATCTCCACTGAATCTGTTGCTTGGTTTAAAAGCTACCTTGAAAACCGGTCTCAATGTGTGAAAAGTGTGGATGTGCTCTCCGATGCTAAACCTGTCCACTCTGGTCTTCCCCAGGGCTCTATCCTGGGCCCACTACTTTTCAGCTTGTTCCCTAACACACTCCTGGACTCCTGTTCTCAACAAAGCATACTTTACGCTGATGACGCAGTTATCCTAGCCTCCCATCAGGACCCAAACCACCTGCAATTAAACCTTCAGTAGGGATTCATCATGGTTGAGAGCTGGTTCATAAAGCATAAGCTGATCCTTAACCAGAAAAAAACAAGACCATGATCTTCAGCAGCTCCCATAATAAACATAAGCATCTCCACCTCTCCATCAACACCAGTCAAGGTGGCCCACTGGAACAGGTCCAAACCTTCAAATACCTTGGGATCACCTTTGACTCTCACCTCTCCTACACTGCCCACATTAATAATGTTGCCAAAGCTGCTAACTCCAGACTGGGCCTGCTTTTTCACCACAGGTGACACCTAACCCCTGACGTAGCTGCCATCCAGAGCGCCATCATTTCCTCGATAGACTATGGCCTTGTCATCTATGGCTCTGCCACTACTACCGCACTCAGATGTGTAATTACCAGCCTCAACAAGGCCTGTCGGCTCGTCATTGGCACTCAGTGTCTTACACACACACTTGTGACCTTTACACTCAAAACAGTTGGCTACAACTTGACAATCGAATAAATAACCAAGCCTGTGTGGTTGCAAAGAAAATATTGATGGGTCTTACACCACCTGGAGTCTGTGCCCTCCTACAACCTAAAAACAGCAGTCATAACACCAGGGGATCTAAGCCACAGCTGTTTCAAATTCCTTGCTGTCGCACAACACAAGGTCAAAGGTCTTTTGCTTATAGGGCCCCCATCTGGCTAAATGGTCTTGCTAGTGACATCACCTCAACTGCCTCTTTCAGTGCCTTCAGATCCAGTCTCCACCACTCTCTCATTGCCTCCAGCACCTGTGACAGCCTTGACTAATCAACAGTCCTCCCACCACCTGTGTCTACCTTGAGGAGGCAATGCCTTCTGTGCACTTTGCCTACACCTGGCCTCTTTATGCACTGATCCACATGACAATGCCACCTGGCTGCAATCCCCCTTGTCCCTACCCCCCCACACCCTTCTACCTCTTCCCTCGTGACCCCCGACCTCCTGCTAACCCCTTTTCCCTCTTCTTCTCATCACTAGTTTCTTACTTAGTTTATGTGCTGCTAATTGCTGTCTTTGAACTAACATCAATGTTTATACTGCCTTTCATGTTGTCTGCTGTAACCTATGATGTGGAACCTTTGTAAACGAGCCTTGGCTCAAAGGTATTTATAATCCTAGACCAAATAAATAAAATAAAAATAAATAAAGAATATTTTTCCTAGTATTTTCTTCCCCTTAAATATGCTAAATATTTTCCTGCCAGTAAATTGGTTTACTAAAATTCACTCTGTAATCAACAAATTTATATCATTGGATAGATCCCCTAGGATAGTCTTAGGTAAACTCATGCTCCCCAAGCAACAAGGAGGGTTGAAGCTTCCAAACCTTACACTATATTATATAACTTCACAAGCCAGTAAATATATGAAATGGCTAGTGAATATAGTCTCCTATGTACCTACTTGGTTTCCTTGGAATGATCCATTTTGAAAAAATATAGAGAATAATTGCTAGTCACCTATCGGTGACAAGCTGGTTAGTGCGTCGAGAGATTGCCTTGGCGATCGCAGTAACCTTGAGAGCGAAGCGCGAGAGGTTCGGTTGCCAATGGCAACCACAAGGCGCATTAACCGAGCTTGTTACTGAAAGGTGACTAGCGATTGTTTTTTATAGTGGATGGCCTTTTCTGTTTTTTTTTTAAGGAATGCCAACAGAACAGGAGTGGATGCCAGTTGGGGCTCTTGTTGCTCCTCCCCTGACACTCTGATACTAGTCATGTCCCGCTTGCCAGCAGTGTTGCCACTTGTTTGTTCTTTTCTTACGGGTGCATTATATTTAAATAAAATGGGGCTAAACAGAGAGAGCCCTCAGAGCATCTGTGGGATCCCTCCTAACAACCGCCTACACTGGGGACTGCTGTTTACTTGACCGCTGCCACACCGCGGGACCTGCTGAAAGATTCATTTAAGTAAAGTTTTTTTTTTCTTTTTAAACTGTAGCGTGCGAGAGGGAACACATTCCATGTTGTTATGCTGCAGTAGCTACGTAGCTAGTGCAGCACAACAGCTACGATGACATAGCTACTGCAGCATAACAACATTTAGAAAGTGATGGATTTTCATTAATAACTACGTTCCATCATACACTATATAATATCTCTCCTGAGGCCATTCTTTACTCTACAATGAAAAATATACCAAGAGAATTAAAAAGTTCCAGGATAGGTACCTACCTCTCTTAAAGGGACACTGTCAACCCTTTTTTCATCATACTATTTTTGGTTGAAAACCCACATTTTATGATTGCTTACCCTTTCTAAATTTCATTGATGATGCTGGTTGTTTTATCTGCTTCTTTTCTTAGTAGGCCTGAACTGCATTCTGATAGTGTATTTATGCCCAGCTGTGTTTTGTTTCAAATCCTTTATCTACTCTTACTGCATACTTCATGGACATTTGAAACACCCCCAAACAGTGCAGTGAGTCAAGATGCAATAGTCTCTTCTCCTCTGGCTGCATCATGAGTGGCTAGACTGTGTTAGGGTGTTCCCAAGTCCAGAAAAGATGCAGTGGGAGTTGATCAAAGAATGTAAACAAATATTGTTTTGGTGTGGTAACATCAGCTTGGTGGGAAGTCTGTTTTTCACTTTTTAAAAGAAAAAAGGAATCACAATTAAACTATGATATATACTGTATCAGCAGTCTCTACAGAATGTGACCAATTACAAAATGTATTTTTTAAACTTGGGACACTTTGAGGTCTAAGGGGGTTGACAGCATCCCTTTAAAGTGCATAATCAGATTTGTAAATTCCTTAATATAAATCTTATCTGCGATATTAATCAGCCCATTCTAAATAACTCAGATTTTATTATTAATGGCAAATATTTCACCTCGTTTACTTTTCCAGGTACGGTATTTCCAACCCCACTTTTGCTTCATTTCTAGAACGAGGGTACATTCATCCTCTTCAGGATTTCTTAAAGGATTTTAACCTAATTAAAACTTATTTCCTTTATCTTTTTCTCTTAAAAATAGTTCTGAAGTCTCACTTTGGTCCACAACCATCGTCTAGTCAACATGTTGACTTTGTTTCAAACCTTCAGTCGGCCAGTGTTAAAGCTCATCCTAGCGTCAATATTTATCAAATGTTTCTAAGAGCCAGATTTTCAGAAATCCCTATTCAAAACACATTCTGGGAAAAACTACTTAAGGATCATTCTTTGAATTGGACCAATTTGTAGCAGAATATATATAGACTCATTCCCCTGGATAATCTAAAATCAATTCAGTTCAAAACCTTACATGGCATATACTGTATTTTACCCCACGTAGAATGTATAAAATGAGATTTAAAGAAGCTAATGTTTGTCCAAAATGTAACTCAGATATGGATTCTCTGGATTATGTGTTTTGGTCACGTTTACCTAGCCAGAGACTGTGGCAGGAAATTAAGGTAAGGTGATGGATAACATCTTGTGAATTTAACCTGCCCATAGCAGTTTTAGGTAACTTTCAGGAAGGCATATCTATTAATGACAGAATGGTTCTCTCACTGATAGGGGTCACAACTAAACAGATTATTCTTAAATATTGGTTGGATAACTCTACCCCCTCCTTTAAGGAATGGATCTCTTACATGCAAAAGAACTTGCTCATTATTCATCTGATAGATTCTTTTCATAACAAACAATCCCATTTTACACAATGTTGGGGCAAATTATACAATTAATTAATGTCCTTTAACTGGTACTGAATTGATTTTTAAGTTTGTGATCCCATTCCCTATATCATAAGCTATATATTTAATAATAATTATAATAAATAATACATTATAATAAATAATAAATATATTTTATTATTTCCTATTTGATCTAATATAGTACTATAGGTGAGCACACACATATGCAAGCAGTACAAGACACATCAATCATGGTCCAGCAACTGTATGAGTTCTGCTGCTATCAGAGTGCCTTGTGGGTACACACGCATGCTGGGCAACAATGGAAGATGGCCCACAGTAAGCATTTTTTTGTTACAAACATCAATAACAAGATTTTAGCAGATGCCTATAATTCAATTGTTAAGAAATGATGAAACACACAGTATGTCATCTGTAGATAGCTGTACTGGAAATAAGAGTTTGAATAACCCTAGCAACAGGCAGTGGATGTTTGCATATGTTTTTCTGATAGAGTGAGTCAGTCCTAATAAGAAATGGTAATAATAATAAAAGTAATGTTTTGTAGTATACTTTACAAGCAACGTATGACATCAACAGTTGTAACATCCAAAGCTAACCATAACATGGTGCTAATGAGTATTTCCAGTAAACGCAGCAGTATTACAACATGTGATGGTGCTAGTTTCATACCTGAGCAGTATGTGAAAAGTACTATGTATGTGTCAGCAGTGTCTGTCCTGCTACCACATGCCTATGTGGAAGCAGCGATACCTGCAGCGAGCCAATAGTAGAATTATGATAAATAAAAATCAATATTTAGAAAGTTTATGCAGACTAAATTTCACTTTATGAGAAAGATATGCCATGTATACTGTGTTACCATACAGTGCTGGCAGTACAGAGTCGATCATACTGTATTTGTGGGTCATAACATAGTGTTAGGTGAAAGTAGTACAGTGTCATGATTATTGTACTTACAGATGTGACTGATTGGCATATTGTCTTACAATCTTGCATGTGTCTTTCATGTGTGTGTGTGGGGGGTGGGGGAATGCCGAGTTAGGGGTTTGAGGATGGGGTCATGGGGGGTGAGGTGGTGGGGTGATAACCCTAACATCGCATTTTCACACTTCTGTTGCTGTGGAAACAACCCTAACTGACGCAGTAACAGATTTTTTTGCAATGAATTTCCCTTCTTTTTGAGAAAGTGTAATATAAATAGTAAATGATATGTGTTGGTGGGAGCACGTGGCCCGCTGCCCATTTCTGCATAATGATATGTGTTTGTGGTAGTGTGGGCCCTCCGGGCCCTGAACTCCCACTTACACATAAGCATGGAGCCATACATCAGCCCTACAGGGCAAGGAAGCCTTGTAACATTAATTTGCCCATATCTGGGGAGCCGTAGCAGCTAGCACAACAATTGAAGTGTGGTTGTAATCATGAGAATGACTAGTTCCAGCAACATTAAGTCGACTGAATCCATATCGCGCATTGTGTCTGAGATAGGGGCAGTAAAAAGCGCTGTGAATACGAAGTCTGTGGACATAATAGTGGTTCTCGGACATGAAAATGAGCAATTAGAACAGTAAATCGCAAATATCTCAGGAACCGTTCAAGTTAGGGAAAAAAATCAATTTTCATGGGTTTCAGGACCCTCCAACCTACTTCTGAGCTTATTTTTGTGATGAAAAGTCCGTATCTCGAACCATTTTCGAGATACGGGCCCCGAAAGGCGTCACGGATGCCGCAATGTCATTCTATGGGAACATTGTTGAACTTCGGAATGCTGTAACTGTGGGCCCCTGTAATGTTTGGAACCAAACAACCAAAAGGCACATGTGTGGAACCAGGGCTTTCCCCCCTTCAAATTTCAGCCAAAAAATACAAACTGTTTTATTGCAGGAGGCTGGCAAAGATTTGCAGTTATACTTTCGCAAATCATAAAAATTTTGCAAAATAAATCACGAAACTTTCGCATTTGTGTAAGTATTTTGCGAAAGTATTTTTCAGAAAAAGTTAAAAAAACTTATTTTGGGGGTGGGTTAACCCCCCAAAAAAGATATGGCTAGCATCCTCAGAACCCGACTAGGTAAACACAACAATCAGTGTTTATTTATTTATTTTATTTATTAAATTTTGTTAACTGGGTAAGCCCACTGGGCCTCGAAAGTCCCTTTTTCAGGGGCGACCTGGAGTTAGTTACATAGAGATGAGCATATACAGGCAAGTAATACAGTGTAGGACATAGCGTACAGAAATAAAATGATAGTGTACAATTTTTATACAAGAAAGCAGAGATATACAGCACGTTTACACAGATCAACAGTGGCAGCTAATAGCCTTAGGGCATTAGTCTTTTTAGATACATACAAGAAATACAGTGCATTAGCCGTTTAAGATACATTCAAGTAATACAGTGCAGGACATAGAGTACAGGATTACAATGAGAGTGTACAGTTATCATGGGAGAGAGCAGCTATATACAGCACAATTCAATGGTGGCAGCTGATGGACTTGGGGCATTAGACTTTTAGAAGCCAAACTGCAGGGGGCAAGATTAGCTAGCCTTCAGGACAGGAGCAAGGGCTAGGGTTTAGGAGGTGAGCATGCAGTCCCTTCTGAAATGTTGCTGGGGAGGGGGCTTCCTGAAGGTGATCGGGGAGCTTATTCCATAGCGTAGGAGCTACATGGGCAAAGGATTTATTGCCAGCTATGGATCTAGTCCTGGGCAGGTCCAGGAGTTTTTTGCCCGAAGTGCAGAGTGGTCTGCTGGACCGCTTTGGGGGAAGTAGCCCGAGTAGCCCTGCGGGAGGATTGTCATCAAGGAGCTTATATGTCCAGCTTAAGAGGGGGTACTGGAGCCTGTGGTTCAGGGTGGGCCAGTTGAGTGAGGCAAGGCTTCACAGTGGTGGGTCCTTGGATGGGCTTTTGGGGTGAGTCATGCGATTTTGTGGTACAGAGTTTGTAGTCTACACTGGTCGAGTTTTGCAATGCCAAGTAGGGTTGGGGCAGCATACAGTGGCGTGAAAAAGTATTTGCCCCCTTCCTGATTTTCTCTATTATTGCATATTTGTCACACTGGATGTTTTCAGGTCTTTAGACAAAATATAATATTAGATAAAGGGAACCTGAGTTAACAAATAACACTTTTTTTTTTTACTTATTTCATTTATTTAATGAAAAAGTTAACCAACACTAACTGGCACTGTGTGAAAAGAATTGCCCCCTAGTTAAATCAACCCAATTAAAAAGGATAATTAGAGTCAGCTGATTGAACACAGCCAGCTTGATTACAGCCAGCCCTGCTCAATATAAACCTCACTTATTTTGACCCTTACCATCAGAGTCACGCTGCAGCACAGAGATTCAACCAGCACATTATGCCATGATCAAAGGAAGTTCCTGAAAAGATCAGAAAAAATGTGTTGCCTCTATCAGTCTGGAAAGGGTTACAAAGCTATTTCTAAGGCTCTGGGACTCCATCGAACCACAGTGAGAGCTATAATCTCAAATGGAGAACACTTGGAACAGTAGTGAATCTTCCCAGGAGTGGGCGGCCTGCCAAAATTACTCCAAGGCGCAGCATAAAATCATCCAGGAAGTCTCAAAGGATCCTAAAACAACATCCAAATAACTGCAGGCTTCTCTTGCCTCAGCTAAGGTCAGTGTTCTTGAGCCCCACAATCAGAAAGAGACTGGGCAAAATGGGCTTCATGTGAGAGTAGCAAGGCGGAAACCACTGCTAACCAAGAAGAACATAAATGCTCGTCTCTCATTTGCCAAGAAGCACCTGGATGATCCACAAGTCTTTTGGGAAAATGTTCTATGGACAGATGAGTCCAAAGTGGAACTTTTGGACGACATGGATCCCATAATGTCTCACGTAAAGCAACACAGCATTCCACAGTAAGAACACCATACCAACAGTCAAACATGGTGGTGGTAGTGTGATGGTGTGGGGATGCTTTGCCGCCTAAGGACCTGGATGACTTGCCAAAATTAAAGGAACCATGAATTCTGCTCTGTACCAGAAAATTCTTAAGGAGAATGTCCGGTTACTTTCCATCAGCTGAAGCTGAAGTGTAGTTAGGTCATGCAGCAAGACAATGATCCAAAACACAGAAGCAAGTCCACATCAGAATGGCTAAAGAAGTAAAATTAAAGTTTTGGAGGCCTAGTCAAAGTCCAGACTTAAACCCAATAGAGATGCTGTGGCAGAACCTGAAATGAGCAGTTCATGTCGAAAACCTACCAAATGTTACTGAATTAAAGCAGTTCTGCAAGGAAGAGTGAGTTAAAATTCCTCCACAGCGATGTGAAAGACTGATATTGAATTATAGGAAGTGTTTGGTTGCAGTCATTGCAGCTAAATGTAGGCGTAACCAGTTATTAAGTGTAAAGGGGCAATTACTTTTTCACACAGTGCCAGTTGGTGTTGGTTAACTTTTTCATTAAATAGGTGAAATAAAAAAAAAAAACAAGTGTTATTTGTTCACTCAGGTTCCCTTTATCTAATATTACATTTTCTCTAAAGACCTGAAAACATACAGTGTGACAAATATGCAATAATAGAGAAAATCAGGAAGGGGGCAAATACTTTTTCACGCCACTGTAGGTAAGAGTTGGGAGGAGGATACTCTGTGCAATTGCCAGTCTTGTCTCCAGAATCATGTTAGTGCTAAGACAGTAGAGCAGGCCAAGTATTTGGTGAATGTTTTTTGTCACCAGATCCACATGTGGTTTTAAAGTGAGTCCCTGATCTAGTGTAAGGCCCAGGTATCTGATGGACGGGATCACCTCAATTGTAGAGCCAGATACAGTGACCAGTGGGAGAAGGTGTGCCCAGGAAGGACCCAGGGATTTTGGGCCAAACAGGAGTGCTTTGGTCTTATTGGGGTTAAGGACTAGACCATTCTTGACTAGCCAAGCTTTGGCCTTGGTGAAGTCTGACTGGAGCAGGGGCTCTAGGTCGTCCATATGCGGCGTAGTTCTATAGAGTACTGCATCATCAGTGTATTGTACCACAGAGCTGCTCCCACAGTGGCAGTGAAGGTCTTTGACGAACAGGGAGAACAAGAGTGGGCCCAAGATGGAGCCTTGTGGTACCCCCTCATTTAAAGGTAGTGATTCAGACTGCGCCTCTGCACTTGACCTGCTGGGAGCAACCAGACAAGTAGTTGCAGAACTAGTTCAGGGAGTGTTGGTCAAGTCCAAATGTACTCAGCTTTGTTAGTAGGAGTGGGTGGTCTACCAGGTTAAAGGCCTTGGTTAGGTCAATGAAGACTGCCCCCGTGGGGGTTGTCCAAGGCTGCTAGGACATCAGAGATGAACTTGATGAGGGCGGTGTCGGTTCCATACTTTGTTTACCTGGAGGGTCCCAATTTTAAACGTCAGCCATTTTTCTGTGTCACTAACTGTAAACAAGATGGTCAACTCATGAAAGTAAAAGGGTAATTTGCAACAGTAAAAACAGCTTCTCACGAAAGTTTCGTGATTTTTGTTAATTTTTCCCACTGACTATAATGGAAAATTTGTTTTTTGAACAACTTTTGAACAATTTAATATTTTTTCACCAAATCTTCAAAAGGCACATCGATGACCAAGGCTGCATCTTCCCTGAAGTTTTTGGACCAAACAAACCGTACGGGCTGTGGGCACGAGCAAAGAAACACACAAAAGTCTGTTTTTTTTGTGTTCTGTAGCTCCGCAACCATACATCCGATCATGAAACAACTTGCCAGATCCAGAGATCTATGGTGCCAGACTGCACCTGCAAAATTTCAGGCAACTCCATCATACGGTGGCAAAGTTATTAAGGTGCAAAATTTGAGGTTTTGCATTAAAGTGGCTACTCAACCCTAACTATAATGGCTCTACTAGAGATGCAGCGAAGTTAAATTTTGCCGGCGAAGTGCCTGCGAAGTGGGTACTTCACGTCTTCACTCCGCTACATGGAGTGGCCAGTGTGAAAGGCTCACTTCGCCTTGTAATTATGACTTCGCGTTGTTATGCCGCCTTAATGCAAAGTAAGGTGAAGTGACAACAATATAGGCAGCTCCCTACACATCACATGGCGTACAGTACTGTAAGTCACATGCTTTAGCCAGGCAGGAAGGAAGTGACTCATGTAAGCAGATACTTTCACTTTCTCCTGTTCAGATGGAGAGAGAGAGGAGACAGTTTGTCTTAGTGGGAGCAGAGAGAGATCATTTTATTATAAAAGTAAAACACGAACAGCTTTTTTGAAAGCTATTTTGTTGACTGTTCAGTGTTTTTTGTACTCTTATTGTAGACAGTTAATGTCTTCTTTCAGTGATTTATTTGTTTTTTACTTTTATAAGTTTTTATTTGTGTGTGTGTCTGACTGTGTGTGTGTGTGTGTGTGCCTGTGTTGTGTGCGTGAGTGTTTTGTCAACTGTCTAGACTCGTCATCATTGCGTGGACAGAGGGAAGGAGGGAGGGCATGTCTGTGACTGTGCTGGGGGCAGTGGGACCTCGTCAGTGTGGCAGCATGGTTGGCAGAGGAGGAGTGCGCACCTGTGGTGGGGGGGCGTGGCTGGGTGCTGTTGGACCGTTCTAAAATCTTGGGTCCTCCCCCCCAGAAGTAGCAGTAGTAGCACCACCACCACCACCACCACCAGCAGCAGCAAGAGCAGCTCCAACAGCACTACCTCCACAGCAGGATGTGCTGGAGGTTGATTGCTACCTTGTCTGCTAGTGCATCTGGCCCTCCCATGCCTGGTCCCCCCTGCAGCTCCACAGTTTTTGAGTTTTTTGACTGTGTCGGGGGGGACAGCAGCCTGGTACGTTGCTGCATCTGTGGTGTAGAGGTGCACCGTGGCCCCCGGGAGACACACCTGGGGACTGGGGGCCAGTGCACCCCCATGATAAATCACCACAAGGTGGAGTGGCAGGCTGCCACAGAATGGGTCAGGCCTCCACCTGCTGGCCCTTCTGTGGCAGTGGCAGATGGTGCTGCTGTGCATCGCCGAAGCAGCAACAGGAGGGCCACAGCAGCAGCTGCTCCACCACCAACAGCTGTACCACCACCAGTGGGCCCCACAGTGCCTGTTACTCATGCTGACCTTGCTGTGTTGTGGTCTGTGGTGGAAGAAAACAATGAGAGGGTGAGTGCTGTCCAGCAGCAGTTGGAGCACATAGAGCGTCACCCACTGCAGATTGTGTCGATGTTCCATCTGCTGCTGGACCATCAGGGGATCCCACATTAGCTTTTTTTTCAAGACACCTCCCCCCCGGCTGTGTTATACTTATAATCCAAGTTAAGAATGTGTACCCTCCCTGATGTATTTCCGGTGCCTCAGTAATGTTTACTTTCTGTTGTGGCATGGTTGTGGAAAAGCAGGACTGAGCAGTGCAAGTATAATATGCTAAATTGCATGTGTGCACTGTGCAGTCAGTGTTCTTTTCTGTGTGTGCAGACCAGACACTGTCCAGCTTCATGCAAACATATACAGTATATGGTGTGACTTGTTACAGTATGTAAAGAATAAAGATAAGAATATATAATGTATATTTTATTGGTACCATCATTATCAGCAGACTAAGTGATATGATATTTTTTTCAGAGGTCTCTGGCCAGAGTGCACCTTAGTCACACTCACACAGTGCACACATGACTCTTAGGAAATCATATAACAACTAAAGATCCTGCTTTTCAAAAAACCGTACCCAACAGACATGAAGTATTGGTGATGGTGAGGCACCCAAAATATTTGACGGACGGTGTACAGACACTATAAAGTCAGAAAATATATAAGGTTCAGTTCACTTACTGTCAAATGCCAACACACTGTGCTACCACAGTTCTTCTTTTCATTTTTTGTTTTGGAATAAGTGATGTCTTTCTAGTTTAGAGTGGCAGTGGCAGTTTTTTAGCAAGTTGATGTACACCATAACACAACACGGCGCCAGTGGTTGCACAGTGTGGTGGCAGTGGACTGTAGGACCTGTTATATATTCCAACTTTAAAATGTCTGTACACTATAACATATTTTGGGTGCCTCAGCAATATTTAATGTTTGCTGGGTATGGTCTGTTTAAAAGCATTACTTTTTTGTGCTATTATCTCCACAAAGTCATGTGTGCACTGTGAGTGACTGAGATGCACAGTGGCCTGAGACCTCTGAAAAAATATCATATCACTTACTCCGCTGATGATGATGATGATGATGGTACCAATAAAATATACGTTATATATTCTTATCTTTATTCTTTACATACTGCAGCAAGTCACACCATATATATGTTTGCACGAAGCTGGACAGTGTCTGGTCTGCACACACAGGAAAGAACACTGACTGCACACATGCAGTTTAGCACAGTATACTTGCATTGCTCAGTCTTGCTTTTGGACAAACACTTCACAACAGAAAGTAAACATTACTGAGGCTCCAAAAATATTTATTTTTTGAAATAGATATTAATTTATAATTTATGACATTATGGCCCGGCTATTCAGACTGCGCCAGGCTGTGGCGCAAGCCTGGGTGCAGCGCAACTTGGCTGCGCAGGGGCGTTGACTGGGCGATATTCAACGGAGCTGCACCATGGCACAGCATTGTTGAATATCGCACTCTGGCCACCCACAGTGCACATGGCACAGTGTCACTGCACCAGCTCAAGTGGCCAGAGTGGAGCAGGGGGATGCACTAGCACAAGTTCCCTTGCTCTCTGCGCAACAACCATGATATTCAAAAGTGCACATGCAAATGGGGCCATAATGTATGCAAGGCGCAAATGGGACCATTTGCATGTCATTTTGGCCCCATTTGCATGCAGGTACGCTGATCCCTGGCGACTTGCGCCTGGTTCCCTGCCAGGCAGCAGCCGTTGGGGACCGACACCCCCTGCACAGCGCGGCACTGCGCCTCTCTGCCCGATCGCGGGCATATGTAGAGTTAAATAATGTCCCATATCCCTGGTGGTCCAGTGGACTGCTACATGCCCGATCACAGGCTTAGGTATATAAATAATGCATGTCCTATATCCCTGGTGGTCCAGTGGACCGCTGTCAGCCCAATCGTGGGCTTAGATATAAAATAATTAAGTCCAATATCCTGGTGGTCAGTGGTACCCCCCTCCCCACCCACCCACTGGCGCCCTGCCCTCCCCTGGTCTGGCGGGCAGCAGCACTACCTCCGCCACCCAGCCGACTGATGCCAGGTAGGGCTGCACCCATTGGTTCACCAGCGTGAGTTAATGGGAGTGTAGTCTCATACTGTACTACACATTACAGATATGGAATGGATCCATTCACATATCTGGACTGTAGTATAGTATGGGCTGCACGCCCATTGGCCCACACTGTGGACCAATGGGCGACAGCCCTCATTTACGGTGCAGCGATGGGCGGCAAGTGGGTGGGTGTTGCCGCCCACCGCTGACCGGGGAGCGGGTGGTGGGGCTCAGGGGTGGGTGGGTAGGGGTACTGCTGACCACCAGGCATATTGACTTTATTTTTATAATACAAATGCCTGCGATCGGGCTGAGCGCTCCACTGGACCACAAGGGATATTGGACTTTATTTTTTTAATGCAAATGCCCGTGATCGGGCTGCGAGCGGTCCACTGGACCACCAGGGATATAGGACGTGAATTTATTTACACAGATGCCCACAATTGGGCATGGGGGGGTGCTGCCATGGAGGTGCAGCCGGAGCTTGGGTGGCCACCCACAGGTGGCAGCTGCCATGTTGCGCCCTGCAATACAGCAGATCACCTGTGGATGGCCAACCATTGTTCCTTTTTTTTTTTGGCTCACCTATGTGCAGCGCAAGTAGGGGTTGTGCATGCATGGACTCGGCACATCCCGGGCTGAATATCAGGATGTGCGGAGTATGCATGGGCACACCCCCCCACCTGCGAAGCATACATTACTGATGCACTCCGGCGCATCAGGATTTGTGCCAGGCACAATCCCTGTTTGAATATCACACTGGGGCTCATCAGTGGGTTGCGCATGGTGCAACACTGTTGCACCATGCACAACTCTTTTGAATATCCGGGCCCATGTGCTCACACACAGTCACTGGAATGTTTGTGCATCTCTTAAATGCAACTGTCTTGTGTCCAGAAAATTCCCCAGTGCTGACAAAGTGAAATGGGAGCATTACACCAAATGCAAAGTGCCCCAGAATTAATGGCACGCTCAGTCATGCGTGCAGCGCTCACACACAGTCCCCAGAAGTTTTGTGCATCCCCAAAATGCAATTGTCTTGTGTCCATAAAATTCCTCAGTGCTGAAGAAGTGAAATGGGAGCATTACAAGAAATGCTGCTGCTGTTGCAATTACTTGCTGCTGTATATTGACCTTACTGTGATGATGATGTAAATGTGATGATGCCCAGTGTCTTGCCAAGCTGTATGAAGGAGGGATAACATGAATGACCATTCAGTGTACCAAGTCCATCACAAATGATAACATTGAGAGAACTGTTGGTTGCCCAAAGTGTGCTGCGATCACCTCAACAGGAAGGGTGGCCTTTGTGTGTATACCAATAGTAGCCTTGGTGAGTTGATATATACATATATGTATTTTCTTTGTGGGGGGGGTTGACATAAATATACAGGTACTCATTCTATTGTTTTCTTTCACAGGTCACATACTGTCGGTGTGCACATTCCCGTGCTTGAGAACTTGTGACATTGGAATTGGAAATGGAATACTCTCAAGCCAATGAAGGTAGGTATTTTTTATTTGGAGGGGGGATTATCATATTTGCAAGTAGGTCTCATTAATGGTCTATTATTTGGTTATTTCTTCACAGATTTTATCTGCATCCTTCTCCAGTCCAGCAATGATGGCCATGGTCATCACTGATTCATACAACTTCTACTTGTTGCATGTCTGCCAGCCAGCCGGGGGTGGGGGGGTATGATGTTGAAGTTCTTTGGATAAAGCAACTATGACACAACAAAGAATCTGGAAGTTTCCTAAAAAAAGAAATTAAGGACTTATTACAACTTAATTGCAGCAGTAACACATTTTGTTTAAGCCGTGGCTGTTCCACCACGGGTATATGGATTAACACAGATAGCAAGCTGTGAAGCCACAAGAACACCAAATAATCAGATCACAATTAAATTTAGTACCAGGCTGTAAGAAATACACTGCGTCAGTGTCCCTGCATCTTAAGTTACATTTTAAAATCATATCTTGTCAAGTCACATGACCTGGGTTAAACTTTTTTCAACACTGGCATGGCTGCAGCTGCAAACTTGGAATACAGTCCATGATGTGTTGGGCAAATATTTTGTGACGTACATGTCACCTACTTTACGAATCATCAGTTGGAGTTTTTGCACTCTTATGAAAAAAAGAAGGAACAGATTAAATAAAATTGATATACTTACCAGTATGGAAATGGATATCCCATAGCTTGCTGTACACAGTAATGCTGTACCATTGATAAAGACCTTCAGTGAAGAAGAGTCGTTTGTTAACCTGTAAAAAAACAAAATAAGTTGACCGTGTTTGTTTGACCATTGCAGCTTGGAAAAGCAACAGGAAACAAAACACACAGCTATAGGAAGTTGAATAGTATGAAAAACATTAATACACATACTTACTATAGTATTCATACTTGAAGCCTTATGCCTATGGCTGATGGATGTGGTCTCCTTTTCGGCTCCCTCTGCCTTGGCATTGTCAAGACATGTAATGGAAAACACCATCAGAATGGTGGTGGTGGTCATAGCTTAGGCACATGATGACATTCCCTCTCACATCTTCCTGCATCTGGTGGTGGTTGCAGTGGCTAACAACAGTCTTATGCTGGTGGCCCAGGGGGGCACACAGTGACATTCCCTATGGTGGTAGTGGCTAACAGTGGTTTCATGGTGATGGTCCAGGGGAGCACATGGTGAAATTCCCTATGGTGGCAGTGGCTAACAGCAGTTTCATGGTGGTTGTCCAGGGGGGCACACGGTGACATTCCCTATGATGGCAGTGGCTAACAGCAGTTTCATGGTGGTTGTCCAGGAGGGCACACAGTGACATTCCCTATGATGGCAGTGGCTAACAGCAGTTTCATGGTGGTTGTCCAGGGGGGCACACGTTGACATTCCCTATGATGGCAGTGGCTAACCGCAGTTTCATGGTGGTTGTCCGGGGGGCACACAGTGACATTCCCTATGATGGCAGTGGCTAACAGCAGTTTCATGGTGGTTGTCCAGGGGGGCACACGGTGACATTCCCTATGATGGCAGTGGCTAACAGCAGTTTCATGGTGGTTGTCCAGGGGGGCACACGGTGACATTCCCTATGGTGGCAGTGGCTAACAGCAGTTTCATGGTGGTGGTCCGGGGGCACACGGTGACATTCCCTATGGAGGCAGTGGCTAACAGCAGTCTAATGGTGGTGGTACAGGGGCCAGGATATATTGTGCTCTGTGTTCTAACTATGATGTGAAATATGGAATTTGAGTCAGTCTGAGTGGGACACTGATTTAACTTTACCAAAAAGAAAACATGTATCATGATACAACAAACGTGACAGCCTTTTAACCACTTTAGTTAAAACCTGCCAACATTAACCTCATCATCATCCTCATAAAGAAAGCTGGCCTCAGTCATCTATGTCTGAATTCTGACCACTGGGAAATTCTTTCTCCATTGTGTCATCATCTATGTCAGTGGCAGGCTGTTTCATGCTGCCACTGCCTGTGCCACCAGGATGGTCCATTTTTATATCAGCAAAACCATGACTAGGATGGGGTACGAATACTGGGGTTGCAGCCTGAGCTGGTATGTGCCTCTCATTTACTTTTATGAATGTTAGCAAATTGACATTTGCAGGAGAGAGGTTTGTATGACGATCCCAAACTATTGCACCTGCTGAGCTGAATACCCTCTCGACATTTACACTAGAGGGTGGGCATGTCAGGTACCTCAGTGCCACTGCAGTCAGCTCTGGCCATTCACTGACCTTTCCACTCCAGTATAAAAGAGGATCATCAGTTATTGACAGATGCCTGTTTTCAGACAAGTATGACAACCATTCGCTGTGCTGTACTAAGTCCAGTGGTTAATACATCATAGAAACCTAGAAACATAGACTTTGACGGCAGATAAGGGCCACTTGGCCCACCCAGTCTGCCCATTTCCCTTCCTATTGGATAAGCTGCAGATTCTAGTTAACCAACAGCCTAGTTCCTGCAACCCCCCACTATAATTGCCTTATGTCTGTCCCATGCATGTTTGAATTCCCCCACTGTTTTAGACCCAGCAACCTCCCCGTTCCATGCATCCACCACTCTCTCCGTGAAAAAAAATTCCTCCACATTACCCTGAGCTGTCCCTCCTCTATCTTTAAATGTGCCCCCTTGTTCTTACATCTCTTTTCTGAAGACGCTACCCTCCTGGACTTTGTTGGTTCCTTGAGGTACTTAAAAGTTTCTATCATGTCCCCTTTCCTCCTTTCATCAAGGGTATAATATTAAGCTCTGTCAGTCTCTCTCATATGGTTTCTGATGCAGACCCTGAACCATTTTAGTTGCCCTCCTCTGGACTGCTTCCATCCTGTCTATGTCCTTGCATAAATGGGGTCTCCAAAACTGCACACAGTATTCCAGATGGGGTCTCACCAACTGTCTGTACAGAGGGATAACCACTTCCCTTTTTCTACTTGTGATGCCCCGTCCTATGCATCCCAGTATTCCCCTGGCTCTCCTTACTTACTTCTCACATTGCTTACCCACCTTTAGGTCATCTGATATGACTACCCCCAAGTCCCTTTCCATTTTTGTTGTTGTTAGTACCTCCCCTGCTATTGTGTACTCTTCTCCTGGGTTTTTGTTTCCCAGGTGCATTACTTTGCACTTCTTTGCATTGAATCTAAGTTGCCATATGTCTGACCATTCCTCCAACCTTGCCAAGTCCCTTCTCATCCTTTCTACCCCCCCTTGTGTATCAACTCTGTTACAGATCTTTGTGTCATCTGTAAAGAGGCATACCTTTCCTCCAGACCCGCTGCAATGTCACCTATAAAGATGTTAAAGAGGACTGAACCCAGTACTGAGCCCTGAGGTACTCCACTAGTAACCCCCCTTTCTTCGGAATGTGTTCCATTCACTATTACCTTCTGTGTCCTGTTGTGCAGCTAGTTTGCTACTCAGGCTACCACCCTGGAACCCACTTCCAGGCTGGCTAACTTTTTTTTTTAATTTAAAGTTTATTAGCAATTTTCCACACAACAAGGAGACAGAACATAGGAGTTTACCATGTCATACAAATGATCAAGTATGTTAAGTCTGTCCCCCAGCCACCCACCCCACGTCCATCCCTCCCTCCCCGGCAAACCACAATATTTACAACATCAGTCATCGTTAACATACCATAAGACCAATATTCATCAGTCAAATTAAATTAAATAGAATACAAGGTGTGTAAAGGATCCCAAATCTTATTATATTTGGGCAGTCTATGTTGGAGATTAGCACAGGCTTTTTCTGTCCTCAGATTCCCCAGTAATTCGCTAAGCCATTCCGTATAAGAGAGAACTTCTGTACTCTTCCAATGCCTAAGTACAAGTTTCTTAACAGATATTGCTATTATAGAAATATAATATTTACGTTTAGTAAACTTAATCGAGGAATAATCTCCCAGTATGCAAATTTCAGGTGTAAAACAATCAGAAATACCTAACAGAGGATCAGCCTTAGCTGAGATTGTTTCCCAAAGAGGTGCCACTTTTGGACAAGACCAGAAAATGTGTAGGAGTGTACCTTCTTCCAGGGAACAGCGAGTGCATAGGTTGGATTCGATAAGGCCCCATTTAGCTAACTTCTGAGTAGAGTAATATAAATTGTGTAATATATGAAATTGAGTAAGACGGAGTCTATCCTGTGTTATGAAGCGGTGGCAGTTATACCACAGGGAGGCCCAATCCAATGTTAAAAAGGGGAACAGCCTTGTCCAGTATTCCGTGGGGCCTAAAAACTGTGGAAAATGAAATTCAAAAAGCATAGCATATATCTTAGATAAGGTCTTAGGGGGGTGACTTAAAATTTGGAGATCCTGATACAATGATTTACTACCTAACGCTGGTGGAGAATGTCCCAGGGTTTTTAATAGAAGATGCTTGAGTTGATACACTTTCAAATAACCGGAGCATGGAATGTTAAATTTAAACATGATTTCTGAAATAGAGAGCCAAGTATTCTCATCTTTTTGAAGCAAGAGGGGAGAACCTTCCCCCAACTACGGTAACCAAGTAGAAGGAATGGGCTTACCCCCCAATATGAACAAGGGAGAGTTCCAGAAAGACAAGGAGAGATCCTGTAGAGGATTATATTGCAGGAATGCACAAAGCTGTCGATGAACCCCTACTGATAGTTCAATTACTGTGGATTTTAATTTGAGGGGGAGTTGCGAAGGTTTCAATGCTAGGAGGGTAGAGGGTTCAATCCCTATAGAACGAATCATGTGAATCTCTATTTCAAGCCACAGTGGACTCAGGGATATATGTGTTGTATCTACCCATTTCATGTATTTAGAGGTATGGGTGGCCCAATAATACATATTCAGAGAGGAAGCCGCAACCCCCCCTTGTGCTTTGGCGCCGCCAACTTGGTGTATGCGAGTCTTGGTTGTTTCTGGGCCCAGATGAATTTTGTGAAGAGTTGATGTAACTCCTTAAACCATGCCCCAGGAAGCCAAACATTAAGAAGATTAAGAGGATACAAGAGACGGGTACTATGTTCATTTTGATCAAGTTGATCCGGCCCCATATGGAGATAGGGAGTTTTCTCCACCTGTCCAGGTCGTGTGTGATGGCCAAAATGAGAGGATCTAAATTCTTCTTGATGGTTGAGAAAGAAGTTCTGGTAAGAAAGATACCAAGATATTCCAGAGCATCCGGAACCCACTTAAGACCCATGGCAATGACCGATTGCCTGAAGACTTTGTGGTTTAAGGGAAAGACACCCGATTTGCTTAGATTAAGCTTGTAATTAGAGAGACAACTGTAATCCTCTATGACCTCAAGCACCGCTGGAATAGAAGTATCTGGATGAGAAAGCTGGAGAAGAAGATCATCAGCATAGGCTAAAGCCCTTACTTCGTGACCAATTATACTGATACCTTGTATTTGCGTGTTGGCAAATAAATTTCTTAACAGTGGTTCTAAGTAAATGTTAAATAAAAGGGGAGAGAGGGGACATCCCTGTCTAGTACCTGAATGCAGAAAAAAAGGCTTTGAGATAATTCCGTTCCCAGTAATCCTAGCCGAAGGAGCTCGGTAAATAGCAGCAATCCAGTCCTGGAATTGAGATGGGAAACCAAAAGCCTTTAAAGCCCCAAGCAGAAAGCCCCAGTCTACCCTATCGAAAGCCTTCTCGGCATCCAGGGACATCAAAACTGCTGGATATTGCGCATCCCTGGACACCGAGAGGACATGAGACAGTGTCCGAAGATGATCCACAGAGGAGCGTCCTCGCATAAACCCCACCTGATGCATTCCAATAAGATCTGGCAAGACCATAGAGAGCCTGTCTGCTAAAATTTTTGTTAAAATCTTCATGTCTTGATTTATAAGAGAAATGGGTCGGTAACTCTGAACCAGTTCCGGGTCTTTACCAGATTTTGGAATCAATACTATTAAGGCTTCAAAAAGGGTGGGGTCGGTATGAATGCCAGATAAAATATAATGGAATAAAGAGAGGAGGGGAGGGACAATTGAATCTTTAAATTTTCTTAAAAAAGTAGACTGAGAAGCCATCTGGCCCTGGAGCTTTGTCCAGGGGGAGTTTTTGTAGTACCTCAGTAACTTCCCAGCTAGAAATAGGTGCCAGTAATAAACTGTTGTGGGCGTCAGATAGAGTCGGTAAATAGGTACGAGAAAAGTAATCATCCAATGTGGAAACTGAAGGTGGGTTATCCATTTTATGATATAAGGATTTATAATATTGAGTGAATTCCTTCAGAATTTCCTACGGGGAAGTTTTCAATGTTCCATCCGTTGCCGACCTAATAGGGGGGATAAACCTTGCCAACTCCTGCTGTTTAATCCTGAGGCGAAGTTTGCCTGCCTTTTCCCTTGATCCATATACCTGGCTTTGGCACAGACCATGCAAATGCTTTCTCCCCAAGTATCTCCAGGTATTGATCCTTAATAAGTGTTAACTTGCCTATAACTTCCTGTGGTGTGTTAGGGTTAAGGGAACTTTCAATTGACCTGATCTGAGATAATAAAGTCTTCATTTTAAAATCTTGTAACTTCTTCTGCGCCGTAGCCTGACTGATTACAATACCCCTAATATATGCTTTGAAGGCGCACTATAGAACATCCGGAGCTACATCCGGTAACGCATTCGTGGTAAAGAAAAAATCTATATGTTCCTGTACTAGTTGAGCGATCTCGGGCTTCTTTATGATTTGATCATTAATTTTCCACCTTCTATCTCTCTTTGGGCGGATAGCTAAGGCTATACGGGATTGAACTAGGGAATGATCTGAGGGTGGGCCAGGCGAAATAGTACAGGACAACACCCCAGGGATAAATGACTGCGAAATCAATAAGTAATCTATACGTGAAGCTGTGTGGTGGACCGGGGAGACAAAGGTGTACTCTTTCTGCTTGGGGTTCAAAACCCTCCACAGATCGTATAGTCCTAGCTGATCAGGCTGGCTAACTTGATTATTAGTCTTTTGTGCGGGACTGTGTCAAATGCCTTCCTAAAGTCTAGGTAGGCCATATCCACAGCCCCTCCCTGGTCTATTACTTTGGTCACCCAGTCAAAGAAATCAATTAGATTCATCTGACATGATCTTCCTGCTGTAAATCCATGCTGCTTTGGGTCCTGTGGCCCGCTGGCCTCTAGGTACTCAACAATTCTTTCTTTCAGAAGTAATTCCATCATTTTCCCTACCACTGAGGTCAGACTTACAGGTTTGTAATTTCCTGCTTCTGCCTTGCTCCCACTTTTGTGAAGGGGAATCACATCTGCCCTCCTCCAGTCCTCAGGTACCACCTCATCCTCCCATGATTTGTTAAAAAGTGTGGTCAGTGGTGTCACTGGGTCCTCCCTTAGTTCTTTTAGGATTCTGGGGTGAATCCCGTCAGGCCCCATCGCTTTGTCCACCTTGAGTTTTAGGAGTTCTTTCAGGACTCTTTCTTCTGTAAATGGACTGGTGTCAACCCCCCTACCCAGAGTGCTTCTATTGTCTGGTTTAGGTAACTCCTCCTCATCTTCTTTTGTGAATACTGAGCAAAGTATTCATTCAGTATCTCTGCCTTTTCACTGTCTCCCTCTACCCACCTCCCTCTCTTTATTAATCTTCACTATTCCTCCCTTAACCTTTCTATGCTCCCTATAAAGGTTTTATCCCCTTTAACTGAGTTGGCTATTTTTCCTCAGTTTGGGCCTTTGCTATTCTGACTGCCTTCCCCACTTCTTTCTGCTTTAATTGATACAGTTCCCTGTCGTGCTCCTTCTGTGATTCCTTATACTTTTTGAATGCAGCCTTTTCCTCCTTAACCTTCCCTGCCACCTCTTTTGAGAACCATAGTGGCTTTTTACTCCGCTGTGTTTTCTTTATTTGTTTCACACAAAGGTTTGTTGTCTTTATGATAGCAGTTTTGATTTTTCTCCATTGTTCTTCCACCCCTCCTTTTTGGCCATTTGCTAGTGGATTCCTCAGGTATTCACCCATTTTGCCTAAGTCGGCCCTTCTAAAGTCCAGTATCCTTGTTTTTGTATGGCTTGTCTTCATGGTTGTGCTTATTGTGAAGCACACTGTGCAGTGGTCACTTGTTCCCAGATGTCTACTGACTTCTAAATTTGTAATCCTCTCTCCATTTGAGAGTACCAGGTCTAGTATTGCTCCCTCACGAGTAGGTTTCAACACTAGCTGTCTAAGGCCTTCCCCCTGCAGGCATCGAGAATGACCCTGCTCTTGGATGTGGCTGCAGTACATGTTATCCAGTTAACATCTGGCATAATCAGGTCCCCCATCAACAGTATCTCCCCTTTTTCAGCCATTTTGAGAATGTCCTCCATCATTTTCTTGTCCGTTTCCTCCCCTTGGGATGGGGGTCTGTATACAACCCCTGTGCGGATTGTGATGCCATTCCCTATCTCCAAGGTGATCATCCTGTTCTCTGGAATCATTGATGTCACAAATCCCCACTTGGGACAAAGCCTCCCAAGGTGAGTTAACACCAACTGGTTTTGATGACAGACCACCTGGAACTGCAGTTCCCTTCCCCTTACAGGAGGATATGCTTGATACTACTCCAGGTTCACCTTCAGCCTGATTATGCTGCTGAGGTTTGCTGACCTTGGCACGTGATTTCTGTGCCCCATGAACCAAGCGCACCAGTTACCCACTGACATTTTTTACCTGTTCAGGCCCGCCCTCCAGTACTGAGGCAATTCCATGTTTGTATCGTGAATCTAGCTTTGTTGCTATTGCAAAGTTGTCACTATGCTGAATGCTCAAGATGTGACGATTCTGGATGAATACTGTCAGCATGTGTTTCAGCAACACACTGCTAGCACTGTCTCCGGCAACATCAAGGCTATGCTGTACATTCACCAGTGTCTGCCTCAGCACCCGCAGCAGTGAAATTGATTGGCCAATGGAGGCAGACTCACCACTCACTGCCTGTGTGGCATGTTCAAAAGGCCTCAAAATTGTTATTACAGAGTCCATGAAGCGCCACTGTTCAGTCGTCAAAGACATGGAGCCCCAGAACTGTCACAGCTAGTGTACTTAACAAGATATTATGAGATGGCTTTGTATTGTTCATACAACCTCTCTGCCATGTATAAAGTGTAGTTCCACTGGGTGACAACTTCCAGCTTCAAGCGGTGCTGCGGGAGGCAGTTTTGGATCTGCAACTGCTGAAGCTGGTCACGGGCCTTTGCAGAGAGTGAAAAGTGAGAACAGATATAGCGTGCAACTGTCAGCATTTCCTTTATATCAGGGTGATGCAGAAACTCCTGCACCACAAGATTTAAACAGTGGGCCATGCATGGAACCCGAACAAAGCCACCATTCGTGATGCATTTAACCACATTTGATCCATTGTCACTTGCTATGAACCCAGCTCTAAGAGACAGGGGGTTCAGCCACTTGTCAGTTTCAGTCAGTACCAAGTCCAGCATATTTTCACCAGTGTGTGAACAGGTCACATTGTGCATAGCAATCGTTATGCTGTCGAATTCCTGTAAGATTGCTACCACGACACTCCACCTTATTCACACTACCAACAGCACAAACAACACCCAGCACCTGTGCCCAATGTGCAGTTATACACAAATATGAACTCCCCGCTGTTTTGCCACTTGTCCACATATCCATACTTAAATGGATGAATTGAGAGGAGGAATGTTAAAGGGCATTTCTTACAGAGTCAAACACAGTATGGTACAACTCAGGGACAGCATGGGTGGAAAAGTCTGTCCTGGATGGGACTTTCCATTTTGGACAGGCACATGCTGAAAAACCGCCGGAACCCAAAATTCTTCATGAAGGAGAAGGGCAAAAGATCAATAGCCAGCATTTCAGCTACAGCAGCATTAAGTTCACGTGACACTGTATGATGGGTGGGTACTTCAGCTTATGCACAAAAACACTCTGTAACGTGGGCTGACTTAAACATTTTACATGGGATGTGATGACAAATGGTTCTGCCCTGCGAATGGCATTGGCAGGGGGTGGAGTGTGGATGTGTGATGAAGACGGTTGCACTGGTGATGAAAAATCCACAAATGAAGTTATTTTTCCAGATTTACAAACAGGGGTTGATGTACCACTTGCACTAGACATACTGCCTTGACCACCACAACCACTGCTACTCTCACCACCACTGGACAAGATTTAAAAATCATTATGCTCCTCCACCTCATCATGCCTGTAGTAATCCTCTGCTGTTATTTCATCACTACTGCACACATTTAATTTCCTACATGATCTTATAGTCGTGGAAGGGGATAGCATGCTCATTCTGGTTGATGACGAGGGTGGATGCCCCATTGTGGTATTAGCTGCCATCTTGTGCTGGGTCCACAGTACCATGTGCCTGTTCTTAAGATTTGTATGCTGTCCCCCTGTGCCCAGATGGCTCCCCTTTTTACCTCGCCTCACACACGCATGTCAAACCTGGCAGATTGCAACTGACTCATCATTTGCATCTTGCACAAAAAAATCCCAAACAAGGGATTGTGATCCCTTACTTATAACGTGTCCCTGATGCTGCTTATTGGATTCTGGTTTTTTAAGCCCTGAAGTGGGGAGTGTGCTACATGATTTTTCAGGCCGGACACACTTGGACTGCAACTGACCACCACGACTACCTGTCATTATTACTGGGTCATCATCATCATCATCATCATCATCAACTGAAACTGGTGGTAAATCAAAACTTTTTACGGGGGGGTTAATGCAAACAGACTCAGACATAGCCACTTGAATTTCTTTTTCTCTGGTTCCCAACAGGGGTCACTGACATCATCATCATCATATTCATCAACAGCATCCACATCCACATCTTCTGCTTGGATGCTGCTGGCATGTGGACTGCATGTTGCAACCACAGCAACATCAGCATCATCAGATTCACCATCAACACCACCGTCACCCAATATTTTTTCACCACACTGTGAATCATTGCATGGCAAATGTGTGACCTGAACCACGGTAGAAGAAATGTGACATTGTGTGTTATTGTTGCCATGGAGATCAGAATCCTCATGTTCAGTTACCAATGGGATTGTATGTTACTGTGGAGTATGACATCATCTACACTGTCACTCACTGGCACTGCTTTACACTCAACTATATTTTTGGACATGGTCAACTGGTCAGAAGTGGAACTTGAGGCAGCAGTACTCATACCACCAGCAACTGCACTAACACCACCAGCTGGGACAACACCATCTCTTCCAATTACTGATTGCACTGTAAAAGACATTGAAGAAGAAATACCTTTCCTCACATCAGCAATGCACTTCTGCGACTGCGTACTACCACACCCACAAACAATCTTACCACTGGCAGCAGTGCCATGGCGAGAAACAGCTTTGCTTGTACGTCTCTTTGCGGGCATTTTGGGGATCAACAAGAATATTCTAAACAAATTTAGATTTTGAAACATTCACTCTGGGCCACTGGATGTGAAGCCAAAAAAACAACTGTGGCTTCAACAAGAGATACAGACGCAAAGTCACAACAAGTTCAACAACACCTTAACTAACCAGTGGTGCTCAAGTCACAATCCAATCTGGAAAAGAATACCTTTTGCCAGTTGGGGGGGCAGGAGAAGCACTATGACTGCAGATTACAGTAACAGTGCAAAACCAAGATACCACAATGGCAGTACAAAATCACGCAGGTGCAATGGATAGCAGGTTCACACTGCTGCAATTACACTGTGGCAAAATAAAAGGTGTATTATTTGATGTCACGCACTGCACACACACACACACACACACACACACACACACACACACACACACACACACACACACACACACACACACTTTGTCTAAGCAAATTGAAAACTTCAGTAATATACCATGTATTTTAAACTACCTGAAATTATGCACTGCTGCACCTGGTCCACAACACAATAAGCAAAAAAATGTCAACAGTTACTGAAAATATTACTGTGTGTACATTAACACAGTTATACAAGAAAAATATAACCAAAAAACAAAGAACTCCTTATTTCTCCAACTTAAATCTACCTACACCACAGATATGCCCTTCCCCCAAAGCACACTTCCACTGTCTATCAGTACATGTTGTACATTAACATTCAAAACCCACACACAAACAATAAACACACGATGATATGAGCACAGGAGGGTTTCCTACATCGATGCACTAAAGTTTGAGCAAAGAAAATTACTCAAAAAGGCTTTTTTAACAGATTTTAGAGGGTTTAAATCACAGGGAGCTCTCAGAGCAAATTGTCTTCTACAGCTACCTACACATGCTACCCTGAACTGAGGCTGTGCAGAACAATCTAGAGCCCATGTGACCTGCAATCCCATGAATCACTGCAAAATTCGCCTTTGGAGCTCACCAACAAGGTGAAGTGATGCGAAGTAGATTGATTTCAATGTACTTCACCTTAAAATTAGTGGAGCAGTGGTTTGGGGAAGGAGGAATAATGTGAAGTCATTGCTTTCAATGGACTTCACGTTCCTCATTATAACGTGAAGTACTCCGCTTCGCATTGCAGAGTACTTTGCGGATTCTGCCTTACTCTGCGAATCACTTCGCAGAGCGAATTGGGGCCACTTAGCCCACCACTAGCACTACCGCGCCACTATAAAATATATATATATATATATATACACACACACACACACCTTGACTTATGGTGGCTGCTCATGAGGGTCCTGATTTAGTGGATGGGTGACCAGCTTTGCTCTGCCCCCTCCGCAGGGGGATTAGAGTGTCAGGGTCTCCGGGGGTTTGCTGTTCCTTCACCCTCCTACCTCATACAAATGACAAATCCTTCATCCCTGTTAAATGACAAAGTTATATTCCTGGTCTATAGGTGATTGCCACTCGAGATTTTCCTCACAGGTCTCCCTCACCAGCTCGAGGGGGGAAATAATCATTGCAGAGAATGACATGCTGATATTCCCCTCCACATATTTCCTTGAACCAGAGTCGGACAGATGGGAAGATCATACTTACAAGTTTTTCCATTTTCTCACCTTTTCATTTATAAATCCACCACGCATCAACCTGAGGGGTGAAGATTGGTGAGCTACTCACTGTGGTGACTACCAGAACGGCTCTGGGGGACCTCAGCCAAGACACCCCGGGGGGGGGGGGTGTCTGGTACAGCACCAGCCACTACCAGAAAACATCATTAGTAGTGGAATCATCTGGTTACCTTGAATTCATGTACCTGGTACTAGGCACCTGGCCTAGACACAAATGTAATATATGTTAGTTTGTCTTGATGTTGGTTTTAAGATCCTTCCTGCTTGCAGGATTGCAGTTTCACTTGAGGGTCTGTGGGGCAGGTGGGGGCAGGTATTTTTGGTTGGGGGACATTGGGACAAGAGCTGGAGAGCTACCCTATGGGGCATGTCTGCATTTCACATGTTACTATGGGAAACCTTGTAACAGCATCTTACAATGTTCAGGGAATTGACAACCCAGTTAAATGAGTCCATATCCTGCAAGATCTAAATCGAGATAAGCCAAGGCAAAGTTTATTTATGTAGCGCCCTATCCAAGGGCTCAGAGCACTTTACAGTAAGAACAATGCCCCCAAGAATTAAAATCAGAATTTAAATAAAACTGAGAGTTTTTCCAAAGAGAAAGGTTTTGAAGGAGACTTTTAAGGCCTCCATTGAGCTGGCTGCACATACGTAAGGTGGCAGAGAGTTCCACAGCACTGGTGCAGCAGTACCAAAGGCTCTGTCGCTGATCTCTTGAGATGAGAAGGAGGTACCACAAGCAAGTCAGCCTTGGTGGAGCGTAGGGGGTGGAGAGGTTGACACGGCACCAGGAGCGCTTTGTGGTAGTCAGGTCCCAAACCATGTAGAGCCTTGTATGTCAACAAACAGATCTTGAAGGTGATGCGCGAACTCACAGGCAGCCAGTGCAGAGCACGCAGAACAGGAGTGACATAATCCCTCAGGGAGGCACCCATCAACATCCTGGCCACAGCACTCTTCACTAGCTACAGTCGATGCATCAATCCTCCAGACAACCCTAGGTATAGAGCATTGCAGTAATCAAGTCTGTTGGTGATAAAAGAATGGATGACCATAGCCAGGTCATCAGGCCTCAAAAACGGCTGGATCTTGGCGATATTCCGGGAATGAAAGAAACCAGATTGAACAACCAATTGTTGTTCAAGTGTCAGTCGGTCATCTAGAAAAATGCCAAGATCTCTAACCACACTCACCACTGACAGGGGCTGCCCACCAACAGCTGGGTCAAACAACCTCCTGTCAGTGGAAACACCTCCATGACTAGGCTCGATCACCATAACCTCTGTCTTGCCAGGGTTGAGTCATAACCAGTTTGCAGACATCCAGTCGTTTATCGCAGCCAAACACTGGCTCAGCATAACTGAGGCAGAGAGGTCACCGGGCGCACAGGACAGGTGCAACTGGGTGTCATCCATATAGCAGTGAAACCCCAGATTGTACCACCTAATGATCTCTCCTAGCAGCAGCATGTACACGGAGAACAACAGAGGCAGCGTGAAAGGTCCTGAGGAAAAATTCCCAAGGACAACATGCTGTGATCTCCTGGTTAAATATGAGCTAAACCAGCACAAAACTGTGTCAGTGGCACCCATATAGTTCTGCAGATGATCCAATAGCACCCCGTGATCTACTGTATCAAAAGCTGAGAATGGATCCGAGAGCACCAAGATGGTACATTGCCCTCAGTCCCTCGCCATGAAGAGATCATGTGCCACCCTGACCAAAGCCGTCTCATTGCTGTGCCAGGGCCGAAAACCCGACTAGAGAGGTTCAAAGATGCACAGACTCTCCAATTGCTCAACCAGCTGGTTAACCACCACCTTCTCAATAACCTTTCCCAAAAAGGGAAGATTAGAGATAAGCATGTAGTTCGAGAGAACACCAGGGTCTAAGGATGCTTCTTAAGGAGGGGTCTGTGCCGAGGCAGATGGGGGGTGAGAGAGCAAAAGTACTTCAGGAGGATTTGGCAAAACTGGAGGAATGGTCTCACACTTGGCAGCTTGGTTCAATGCCAAGAAGTGCAAAGTGATGCATTTAGGAGGCAAGAACCCAGGACGCAATAACTGGCTGGAGGGTGTCCCATTAACAAAATCCAAGGAGGAGGAGAAGGATGTGGGAGTGCTGGTAACTAGGGAGATGAACCACTCTGCTCAGTGCCGGAAGGCAGCAGCAAAGGTAAACAGGATGCTAGGATGCATAGCAAAGGGGGCTACTTCCAGGAGTGGGGAGGTCATTTTGCCCCTGTATATGTCCCTGGTGAGACTGCACCTAGAGTACTGCATGCAATTCTGGCACCCCTACTTGAAAAGGGGCATCAAACTACTGCAGGGGGTACAGCGCAGGACAACAAAAATGATCCTGGGGTTGGGTGAAAGACCATATGAGGAGAGGCTGAGAGAGCTCAATATGTATACCCTGGAGGAAAAAATGGAGCGGGGATATGATTGAGAACTTCAGGTACCTCAAGGGTTTGAACAGAGTAGACACCAGGTGTATGTTCAGTCTGAAGGGTGGAAGAGTAACCAGGGGACACTCTATGAAGTTGGAAGGGGGCAGGTTCAAGAGGGAATGGAGGAGGCACTATTTCACAGAAAGGGTGGTGGCAGGGTGGAACTCTCTGCCAGAGGAAGTCATATCACTGCAGAGTGTTGGGGGCTTCAAGAGGGAGTGGGGCAGATTCAAGGGGAGGGTATAAACTGGGAGGGGGTGCCAGATTGGGGGGAAGGCATATGAGGGAGGAGGGGCAGCTGCAGTCTAATGGACTGAAGTGCTGCACACCGGAGCAGACTAGATAGACCGAATGGTCTGTATCTGCTGGCAATTTTGTATGTTCGTATGTTCGTCTCACCACAGCCTACATAAAGTAACTGTTGCCTTTATGCAAGCATTCCATTTGACTCAGCAAGAACATTTAAATTTAAGCAGAAGCTGGGTAGGGGAGGTCTTTGCATCCACATAAGAGAAGCATCCCAGTAGGCAAGGAGTTGTGATTCTTATTCGTAGGGATCTTCCATTGCTGATCCAGACAATTACACAGAATAAAGAGGGGAGGATCTTAAAACTGGATTGCACATATAGGGACACAGAATGCACATTACTTAGCATTTATGTCCCAAATGAGGCACAAGAAAGAATTGTTTTTATGAAGCGAATACTTCTGGAGGTGGTTGTCCATCTGGACCACTTGTATATTGTTGGTGGTGACTTTAACCCTACAACTTCAGAGGCCATGGACTGTACTGGTTCAAGTACGCCTATAATGTCAGGGTTACTTTCAAGTTACTTTCCAGACTGGCACATGGGTTAGCACTCACGGATGTGTGACATTACCTGCACTCTGATGATAAACATTATACCTGCTATTCAGCTTGCCACAATGCATATTCCTGGATAGAGCATTTATTCATTTCGATTGGCTGGGTACATAGTTTAACAGCTAGTGAAATTAAGAATTTTACAATTGTAGACCATGCTTCTTTAGTAATTCACCTTGAGTTGGTCCCAACTATACAGAACACTACCTGGAGGTTAAATGTGGGCCTGCTTAATGATGCAGGATATCATGACCATATCCAATTACCTTAGGGACCATCAAGACACTAACAGCACCCTCAGCATGGTCTGGGATTCCCTGAAAGCAGTTGTTAGAGGGGAGGCAATGAAACATTCATGTAGCGTAAAAAGCATTTCTCAACGCTGAATGGTCATCGCTGGTATTGCTGTTGTACCGGGTCTTGCTTGTACCATTTTTACTATATATTTACCCAGGACAGAGCAGATGAGATGCAATATCTAATTTTTAGTGGTGTCCTGCTTTGACACATTGTTAGATTGTAGTTACCAAGGATAGGGCAGCTGCGAGGCAATATTCTACTTTTAAGTGGGCTCCCACATTTTGACCCCAAATGTCCACCAGTCTTTTTTTATAACCTGACATTATGATCAAGACAGGTGGAATTTTAAAAATCCCATTCAAAATGTGATTTTGCTGTGTGACTGTGGAAACAAGTTCCAGAGGAGATTTGGAAAATGGTATCTGCCATATTCAGAAGGTGGGGTAACACAAGGGATATGTTGAACATTAGGGGCCCAAATCTGCAAAAAATAGTTATGAGTACATGTTTGAACAATTCGTTTGCTCATAACTTAGTTGGTTTTTCACATTTTTACTCCAAATTTTCAGCATAATCGTTTTATGGCCGCTCCTTCTGAGCAAGACAGGTGTCATTTATAAAACTATGGCTGAAATGTCATTTTTCGCTACAAGTGTTAAAACACATTTTGGGTAGGCTTTGGTGTAAAAAGACAGCTATGTTGAAAAGTAGGGGTCAAAATATTGAAAATTACCACAGTTACGGTTGTGTGTTTAAAAATTGCAACATAGACGTCTAGCGATGACGCCAAACTATGTAGACGCTGGGCTGATCAGCTCCCACTGATTCCCTATTTAAAATAATCTTTTTCTGTTCACCTCACCCACAAAAGTTACCTAATTTCTGCTGGCGAGTTCCTGTCTTCATGGCCTCCAGAGGGAAACATAAGGCGATGCCGGGGAGCCTAAAGCATCAAAGATTATCTCTGGCTCCTCAGGTTCAGATGAAAGACATCATGCCAACTAGACCTTCAGAGAACCAGGTCCTAGATTCGGCAAGTGAGTCGGAAGAAGAGAGAGAAGATTTCATAATAACTTCTCACAAGCCGGGGACTCAGGCACCTTACCAAAACACTGGATACAATTAGAGCAGAGGTGGGACAGAATCAAAATAAAATACAGCAGCATGCAGAACAGTTGCAATCTGTGGATCAACAACTCACCTAATGCTCCGAAATGGTGGACTTGCACAGTGGCGCACTGCTTCAGCTCCACGATTGGTCCCAGGCCCTAATAGGTGTAACCCCCCTGCAAATGGGGGTTCCCAAAAGTCTTCCAGGAGCTTGCCTGAATGCTCCAAGTCTGGGCGGTGTTCGGCATCTGAGCTGTTTAAATGTGGTTCCAAGTGAGTGCTATCTGAGTCTCCACGTACTGTCTCTTTAAGAGCTGTCTGCTTGCAGACTTAATTAGTTTGTATGGAGGGACTGTGTATTAAATGCTCGAATCCCGCTCCCGAGCTGCTGGCTACTCACTCCATTTCTGCCATCGCTAAGCGCGCAGAGGGAGCTTTACTGAAAGGTGTAACTGTCTGCTGGTAATCTGTTAGAGTGATAATGAAAATATAGTTTGTCTAACCTGCTTTCCCTTCAGCAAGGACTGTGTGGTGTAACTCTTTCATTTTAGTCCCGGACTGCCGAGTGGGACCAATCAATATGTGAGAGCCCTAAGATGGAGACTGCTTGGGCCAACCAGAATAGGGACTACAAGCTGGGGCTTGCTCAAAAGGGGGCTGAATAGAAAAAGACTCTGAGTAATGTAGTTTTGGAATCCTTGGCACCTTTTATCACCAATAGAGGGAGCCTGTAGTGACTGACAAGGAGGATCAGCCAACCGAACTGGGAGGAAATCAAAGGAAATGCCCTGCTCTGTTACTGGAAATTCAGATCAGTTGTGACAGTGAAGAGAGAAGGAGCTATGTGCTTCTGCGGTGTGTAGTTTAGCGTGGGAAGTGCGTGTGAGGTCCTGAGGTTCGGCCTGCAGCCGTTGTGAGTTCCAGTTTGGACTGAATCCGAGTTGTGTGGAGAAAGAAGCACCAGAAGTGTGGAAACCAGGCTCACCTTGTAGAAGACTAGAGAAATTGCTGAATCGCGCTCGGTCTGTCAGGAACTGAAGCTGCTGTGTGTGCTCCCGGGTATTTTGCAGTAAGTGCGATCGGGATCGAGGAGCAGCCTGCCTGGTATAGTACTTTTCTTTTACATATGAATGTATGTGAAAGTTTGTGGGGAATCACTATTTCCAATCCCCTGTACTGTGTGCTGTGTGTTGAAGCTGGAAGCAAACCCCAGCTTGTCTCGGACTAAATCCGTTTGCTATCAACTGCAGTGGGGTCCTGTCACAAGGACCTTGTCTCCATGCCCTGTGGTTGCTGACAATCCAGAAGAACATCCACCATCCGGTTCTCAGCTTGGGTATTGTGAGTACAAATCAGGGTATTCCCCTGCAGCCTGTTTTCAATCACAAGTGTGTCATCCAATTCTTGTTGTTCCTGCTTCATGGCTGGCCATCCGCCCGGTTACAATTGGGAGTTGTGCATATATTTTCTTCACAGGGCCCCATCCATCTGCACCTGCCGGCCAACCCCGGCAACGGACCTGGCTAGCTCCCCCAACCTGGGTACCCAGAGTGTGACTTTTCAGACCCCGTATGTGTGCACAGTACTGTGATTTAATGCCACCAATTAACCTGATTTCCCTCTCCCGTGTTACTGTCCCCTAAATAAATCAAATTTGTTGTTGTTATACTATATACTGTCTTTGGTGTTGGTACTTATGGAAACAGTATTGTATTTTGCTGTGTATGTTGTTTAATCTTATTTTACAGGGGGTCCTCAGAGACGTGATGCAGAATCAGTCTCGAGAGTAAGTGGTACTTTATGAGTGAACAGTGTGTATACGTGGGGTATTGGGGCTGTAACTCCTGTGTACTGTGTGAGCCACTAGAGAGAATAAAAGGGGGTCTGAGTGTCCCAGAGGGCTGTGACCAAGCTAGTCTAACCACTACAAACCCTGACCTCTGGGTGGAGGCACCTGCCATAGAACCTAGGCCCCTCAACCTGTCAGTAGTCAAGCAGGCAGGGGTAGTAGCCCTTGGGATAGAACCACCTGGGGGTTACATAAGTAAAATTGAGGACCTTGAAAACAGGTCCTGTCATATCAATTTAAGATTGCATGGCCTGCCCGAACATACTGAGATGAGGGATGTAGCAGTTTATGTGGAGGGATTACTGAAGGAGCACTTGGACCTCAATAAAGATACCCCATTGAACATAATCAGAGCACACCGTGCACTTGCAGCTCCCCAAAAGGCCCTAAAGCCAGACCACGATCGATCATTATGCCATTTTTGGACTATAGGGTAAAGGAAATGGTACTTTGTAAAGCATGGGCCAAAAAAAGAGATCATATTTGGAGATACTAGGTTGTTTCTGGAACCGGACTATGCCCCCACCACCATGGCCCACTGAAAGTTGTGGTTCCCTGTAGTCAAGGTGCTTTGGAACAATGGGCTGAAAGCCAGAGTGGACTTTCCAGCTAAACTCAGTCACCTCAGATAAGGGCATGAGACTGTTTGACACAGTGCAAAAGGCAAAAAGACTTGGCCTCGTTAGAGGTAGCCATTGATGAATTGGTAGATCCTGGGGTAGTTAAAGAGGTGGAGAAACATCAATGGCAGCTCGTGGGAAGACAATCAGGGCCCCAACGTCCAGTGAGGAAAACAGCGACAGTAACCACAGATTCCAGTCCATAGGTGAAAATGAGATCACAGCACCAATCGGCCAACAAAAAACAAAGAATCAATGCACTGGCCTTACAGAGAAGCGAGGGGGAACCCCAACTCCATGCTGGAGAAGACAGTGGGGATTCATCCTGGATAGTGGATACGGCCCCTTGAAAAGGCAGAACAGACAAACATAAGAACGGGGTGAAGGCCATTGGAATTATTATTTAGAGCGGAAAAAAGTCCTTGCAGGTGCTATTCACCCGGGAACTATCTGGGATCTTGTTAAAATGTGTTCTGGACACCATAGAGACACATGATCAGATAAGTGTTGGGGAAATTGTTTAACAGAAGGGGGAAAATATGAAAGTAATATTGGTCACAAATGGCGACTACACGTTTATACAGTACATGGGATTGGATAATCTGTCAATTTGCCATTAGGCACAGCCACTAACTGATTTTTAAGTGGGTCAATCCATGATGGATACAAAGGTTGAGGGGGTGAAAAAATGACTGGGGGTCTTGGGTCCCGGGTGATGCATCCCTTTTGGAGATGGGATCTGGGCCTTGGGTCTTACACCACTCCCTGATTCGAATTTTGACAGTGGAGAGGAGGTGGGAGATTGTTGTGTAACCCCTCTACAAATGGGGGTTCCCGAAAAGTCTTCCTTGAGCTTGCCTAAATGCTCACTGCCAGGCTGGTGTCCTGCGTTTTAGCAGTTTGAATGTGATTGTCAGAGAGTGCCTGTATAGCCTCTGTGCACTGTCTCTTTAAGAGCTGCCTGGATTGCAGTCATAAGTAATCTGAGAGGGAGCTCTGTTGAAAGATGTAACTATTTGCTGAAAATCATTTAGAGTGATAATGATAATGTAGTTTGTCTAACCTGCCTCCTTTGCAGCAAGGACTGTTTTGTTTATCTCCACTATCTTGGTCCTGGACTGCGAATTGAACCAATCAGTACTGGTGGGACCTAAAATGGAGCTGGACTACAGGAGCTATCTGGAGTCGAAAACTGTAGGAATTGTAGTTTTGGGCCTTTTGCACCTTTTTGCACCTGAAGGGGAGCCTTTGTTGTGACTGACAGGAGGATCAGCCAACCAAACCTTTTGGATCTTAAGGAAAGTCCCAGGCTGCTGCAGCTAGTTTCAGTTCTGGGTTGAGAAGCGAAGAAGTAAAAGCTCAAGTGATTTGAGCAATAGTTCTGTGTAGTTTTGCATGGGAAAACTGTGAAAGGCCTGAGTTGTGGCCTGCATGTCTGCCTGGTGGCTCTGAGAGGGAGAGAAGAGAATTATTTTGGACTAAAACCAAGTTTGTGAGAACAAAGTAAGCCACTGATTTTTTACCAGGCTCATACCTGAAGAAGACAGATTTTGCTGAATGCGATTGGCCTGTCAGGATTTCCAGCTGCTTTCGAATCCCCGGTTTGTGCAGAGACTTTGCGATTGTGACCGGAGAGCAGTTTGCCTGGTACAGTAGAATTTTCTTACATGTAAATGTGCTGTGAGTTGTTAGTGGGTCGTGATTTGGTTCTCCACTGTGTGAACTGTGTTCTGCTTGCTGGAAGCTGTATCCAGCCCAAAACGGACTCTATCTGAATTTGTCTCCATTTGGCCTGGGCCTTGCCACACTGGCCCAGCCAGACTACCCACTGCACAGAGAAAGCCATCGACGAGAGACCTGCCTGGGGATCAGCCCCCTGCTCCACGCTTGAACAGGAATGACACCTCGGCGAATCATGTGGGTCCTGCTTCTCCTGGCACTCCAGATCAACCACCTGCAGTCTCAATTTTCATCCAGCCTGTGTCCAGTCTTGGGTATCATGAGTGATCATCAAGGTAGCTCCCTGCAACAACAGCCTAATCTAAAAGTGTGTCATCTGATTGTCTTGTTATTTTCTTTTCATGAACTGAGCCCTCCGGCTCCGGATTACAATTAATGTGTGTGGTGCATGTTGTTTTCTTCCATCACAGGGCCCCAACCAGCTGCAATGTTCCTGGCTAGCCCACCGTTCTCCATTTGGGTAACCCGAGTGAGTGACTGTTTATGGACCCTGAAGTACATGCATAACTGTTTGACTGATACAGCCTTTAAGCAAATTAACCTGATTACTCCCCTCCCTTGTTCAAGTCCCTTAAATAAATCAGATCTGACTCTTTTTGCATTTACCCTGACCGTGGTTCCAGTTTGTGCAAGAGTACTGTACTGCTTGTTATTGTATAACCTTGTTTTACAGGGGGTCCCCAGGGTTCAGCCAGCAGAAAGCCCTGGTGGTACGTGCAAACAGTGTGGGTACTTGTGTGATGTATCAGGGGTATTGTGAAAGTGATTATTGTGTATTGTTCTGGCCACTAGTAAGGAAAGGGGGGGTTACAGTGTCCCGGAGGGCTGTGCCCAGGTTAGCTTGACCACTGCCAACCCTGACCTCTGGGTGGAGGCACCCATTTCAGAACTCAGGCCCCTTAACCTGCTACTAGCCAAGCAGGCAGGGGTAGTAGCCCTTGGGATAGCACCACTTAGGGGTTACAGTTGGAATAACCTACATGGTATTGGCAAAACCATGCCAGCTGCACCTCCCTGGTGACTCCAAGGGAGGGCAGCACATTGCTGATCTTGCGTCAGCACTACCCATTATCAAGGGGCACCGCACAAATGACGGGTGCAAGGGGTGGAACATTGGAAGTCAGGAATTACTGTTACAAATGTTATACGAAAATTCTAGGTGATGTTTAGGCCCAGGGTTGTAGTTGAAGGGTTACTTTGGTTTGGCTGTAACCCAGTTTTTACTATTCAATGTTTATTGTTGGCCATGTGTCCCTGCTCACTAAACCCCCCTCTCGGTTCGGGTCTTGGGCCACCTGTGGGTAGGCCTTGATACAGCTTGGGATCTGAGGATGTAGGGCTACATTACTTTCTAAAATGGAGGGTTTAAATACTATCACTTATAACATTCAGGGAATTAATAGTTCCATTAAATGGGTGAGGATTTTACAAGAACTGGGCAGAATGGGTACTCATCTTGCACTGTTGCAGGAAACCCATCTTACAGCTGAGGAACATAAAAGGTTATGTCGCAGTTGGGTGGGTTCGGTTTCACCTCCTCCTATACGTCACACCCCCACAGAAGGGGAACTGCAATTTTAATACACAAGACATGCCCCTTAAAGATGGAGAAGGTGGAGACTGATCCAGAGGGCTGCTATATCAAGTTACAAGCTGTTTATAGGGACATTCCTTGTGTTATTCTTAATGTTTATGCCCTGAATGAGGACAAAGAGTCCTCCCTTTTTTTAAAAGAATATTTTCTGAATTATTGGACCAGGTGGACAACCTCTGCATCCCTGGAGGGGACTTTAATACCATTCTCTTCCCACTACTGGATAGACAAGGGGGGCATCAAGGGACTTGGAGGGGGATGGCAAGCCCCAACTTGGGCAGGCTCTGTGAAATAGCTGGCCTTCAAGACATATGGTGAGGGCTCAATGGGCAAGTTTGAGACTATTCTTATTATTCAGATAGACGCGATTGCTATACCATAATTGACATGTTGTTCATTTCAGAAGAATGGGCTTACACAGCCTCAGGTTGCGAGATAATGCCTCGTACACTATCTGACCATGCACCAGTCAGATTAACCCTGGCCATAACTCCTTCTATTAGGAATTTGCACTGGAGGCTTAACGTGGGATGTTGAATAACCTGGATTTTCAAGATTTAGTATGGTCGGCCATCAAGGAATATCAGCAGACAAATTCAGAGGGAGCCACAGTACATGCAGTCTGGTGGGATGCTTTGAAGGCATTCCTCTGAGGGATAATCGTAAAATTTGCAGCAAACCATAAAAGAAAGATGGTGAGTAAGTTAAAAAACTTAGAAGAGGAACTCAGGGACTTAGAATTTCAACACAAAATTTCATTAGATCCACAAGTAAAACAGCAACTGAGGGATAAAAGGGCAGTTATGGAGAATATAATCCAGGCCCAATCGGAAGGGAAGTATAGACGGGTACGTCAATCTTATTACAAAGGGGGCAACAGGGCAGGTAAGCTCCTTGCAGCCACTCTTAGGATGCAGCAGATGAATAGGTTGGTTCTTATAGCTAAACAACCCACAACAGGGAGGGAAACTGACCAGTCATCTGGGGGAAATTATAGATATATTCGCTGATTATTATGCCTCCCTTTATAAGCAGGAGGAATTTGACAATCTAGTCACCAGATTTTTTGAAGGCCTGGACCTCTAGAAGCTGCCAGAGGCAGCTAGAGATAGCCTGGAGGCCGGAATCTCTGTAACTGATTTATGTAATGACTGTTCTATTGGAAGCCTGTAATGCTATTTGTATGTTTTGTGATGGCTTCTTTGTCTGTATGCTGTACTATCCCGGGTCATGCTTGAAAATAGGCAGGTTTATTGCCTAATGCACTTACCCGGTTACCAAAAGCAAATGAATAAATAAAAGCCCAGGTGACACAGCTAAAAAATGGTAAATCTCTGGGCCTAGATGGCTTTACGCCAGAGTTTTATAAGGTATTTGCAGATCAGCTCATTCTGCTCTTGCATCCAGTCTATGAGGAAGTCATGGAGGGAGGGGAAATCCTGATTTCTTGGCAAATGGCTCAGATTTCAGTGTTACCTAAAGAGGGGAAGGATCCGTTGGAGTGTGGGTCATACAGGCCTATATCCTTACTGAATGTGGATCTAAAACTATTCACTGGTCTTCTGGCTGGGAGACTGAAGGCAGTAGTCTCTCTAATAGTGCATGAGGATCAGACTGGATTTAGTTCAGGAAGATACTTTCCAGATAACATCCGTAGACTATTAAATATAATCTCCAGTCAGAAGAGCCAAAAGCAGTTTCAAATAGCCATTTCCATGGACGCAGAAAAAGCATTTGATGGGGTCAATTGGCAGTTTTTAAAAGCCTCCATCAAACACATGCAATTTGGCCCCAAATTTTTAAGTTATATCCCAGCTATATGCTAGTCCTAAATCACTGGTTAGAGCTAATGGAATAAGTTCCCATTTTTTTCCCTAACCCAGGGAATGTGGCAGAGGTGTCCTCTTTCCCCTCTTTTGTCTGCCCTTAGTTTGGAACCCTTGGCAGCAAAAGTATGCAGTAATCCAGCCATAAGAGGGGTTATGGCAGGGGAATAGAACAAAAACTCTCTTTTTTCTTTTTTTATCATCACCTGAGCACTCATTGCCTCCACTCATACAAGCTCTGCAATCATTTGGGACCATCTCAGGTTAGAAAATAAATTTCTCAAAGTCGGAAGCCCTGATTTTGAGTGGGAATTGCCCAGTGAAATTTAAAGATACCTTTCCATTTAGATGGGCCCCCAAAAGTCAGATTTGTTATTTAGGTATTTAGATTATAGTGGATCTGACTAGATTTTCTCTGCAAATTATGAGAAACTCTGGGAGGCCTTGGAGCAGGATCTTTCACAATGGCGGCTATTACCCCTAAGTATGATCGGGAGAGTAGCTACTATACAAATGAATGTGCTGCCTCGTCTCCTCTTCCTGTTTCAGTGTCTGCCCATTGGAATACCTGTTTCCTACTGGAACAAAATCAATAAACAAATTTCCAGATTTATCAGAACAATAAAAAACAAGAATTTCCAGGACGGTCCTACATCTTCCGAGGGAGGAGAGGGGCCTTGCGCTGCCAAATCTTCCTCTATACTATTTGGCATCTCAGAAAGCGGTGCTACTAACTTGGGCTAGACAGAGAACTTCTTCCCAGCAGTATCTGATAGAGGACACGGATATCGAAGAATGGCCTTTGTATAGACTGGCTCTCACAGCAGCCCCCAAAGAACTGGAGGGAGGGGTGAGAAATAGATCGGTCAAACATGGCCTCTATGTTTTGAGGAAAATCTGGAAACTCACAAATACACCTGGAAGAGTGAGGGCCCTGTTCCTTATTAGATCTGAACTGGAATTTTTTCCACCAACCATAGATCCAGGTTATGCTAGATGGGGGTTTCGGGGACCATTTAGATTTACACACTTTATTGAAGGCCAACAACGTACAATATTTCAGAGAGCTAAAGAGAAATTTGGTTGGTCGAATGTGGAATTCCTCCGTTACATGCAAGTTCGTAACTTTATTAATATGGGAAATCACATACATCTCCTCCTGTGACCTTATACAGGATAGGAAGAGTTTTACTTTGGGGTGGTCACTATAAAAGACATTGGTAAATACATTTCAAACATTTATAAGATACTACTGGGACAGAATGGGACATCTTTGGACCTGGTCAAGGTGGCATGGGAGAGAAAGAGAGGCCAAAATATCTATCAGCACCTCTGATTGGACACATAGGCTTAAGTGGGGTTAGTGTGTTACATCTGCTCCGGTTTGATGGGAATTTATTTGGAAGATCCTGGTACGATTCTTTCATACACCTTCAATTACATGCCATTATAGTGCCTCAGGTTCTGCAACATGTTGGCAGGTCTGTGGCTCCAGGGGGAACCACTGGCACATATTTTGGGGTTGCCTGGCACTGACTGGGTACTGGCAATCCATTCAGTTAGCAGTATAGGACATTACTGGAATCCTCATTCCTTTGAAATTTGAGGAATGGGTATTGGGGCTCCCACTGGCTACACATCAGAAGGGGGGCACTCAAGGAGTGTTTTTGACACTGCTGGCAGCTGCTATTAAATGTATTACAGCCAGATGGCTGCAGCAGGAACTTTCCACCCTCGGGAAATGGATGCAGTGGGTTAAGGATGTGCTGGCAATGAAGGCCTTAACAGCTAAACTGAGGCTTTGTCATGATAAATTTGTAGAAAAATGGTGAGGCTGGGATACGTGGCTTTTGTAGACAAATGAACCTTAGTACAAAATAAAAAACTTTGGAGGTAGGGGTGGGACATGCAGGCCCATTTGGTATGCCAATAAGTTTCAATGGGCATACAGTTTATTAGACATATTTACTTGGGGGAGGGGGGGTGCAGATATGGCCACAGGTTCATCCTGAGTAGTTTGGCCCAGACAGTTATGTTAAATTGCATACATCCAGCTATACAATATCCCCTGGTGGAGGGGAAAGATGTGTTATACTATGACTTTGATATAATAAACATCAGTACCGTTTATGGTGTAATCCTCTTAATGTAATTTACAAGTAAACTCTGTAAGCCAGGAATGGATAACTGAAAAAGAAACTAAATGTATCTTATTTAAAGATGTACTGCAGTAAAATTTGTTCTGATGGAATAAAGCTAAGTTCTCAAAAAACAAAATTGCAACATAGACTCATAACTTTGTTGTTTTCTCATATTTTTACTCCCAAATTTTCAACATAGCCTTCTTATGACCCCACATAGCCTTCTTATGAGCCCACCTCATGAACAAGGGCGGAGAACATTGTCAAATCCTGCCCAAAAGGTGATTTCGGTCCACAAGTGTGAAAACACATTTTGGCCAGCATTTAAAAAATAACAGCTGTCACATTCATGATGTGCTTTGAAGAAATGGCTATGCTGAAAATTTTTGGGTCAAAATATTGAAAATTACCAGTTATGAACCTGCATTCATAAATTTCAATGTATATTCATAACTTTGTTGTTTTTCAATATTTTTACCCCAATTTTTCAACATAGCCTTCTTATGAACCCATCTCATGAACAAGGGTGGAGAAAATGTTCAACACCAGCCTGAAAGTTAATTTCATGCAGTAACTGCGAAATCACCTTTTGGAATGCAAAAACACATTTTGGCCAGGATTTGAAAAATGACAGCTATCGCATTCATGACGTGCTGTGAAGAAATTGCTATGTTGAAATTTTGGGGTCAAAATGTTGAAAGTTACTAAAGTTACGAGCCTGCATTCGCAGATTTCAATGTAGGCTTGTAACTTTGCTGGTTTTTTTTTTATATTTTTACTGCAAATTTTCAACATAGCCTTCTTATGACCCCACCTCATGAACAAGAGCAGAGAAAATTTTCAACTCCTGCCCTAAAGGGGATTTCGAGCAGCGAACTCAAAATCAGCTTTCAGGACAGATTTGCCTAATTTCACTGCCATTGTCCATGGGGTGTGGTCCCAAAAAACACATGTTTAAAATTTTGGGCAAAAATATTCCAAAATGGCCAAGTTATGCCACTAAGTTCAAAACTCCATTGAAATACATTGAGCCACATACCTGATTTCCTCAGTTCGTGGTCTGGCACTGAGGAGTGAAGACATGTCTGTGGTCCAGAAAGGATTATGGTGTTTGACCCCCGATGAGTAAGTAAGGGTTTGGGAGTGTGGGGTGGTGGGTGGTGGGTGCTGAGTGGGAGGCTCAGGTGGAAGGACTAACAGCACAACAGACATCAATGGACAGTTTTCTTTTTTACAGGATATATAGTTTACAATAAAAATGCAAGGGACTGTTTTCTTTACTTCAGGCCATGACACAGGTGGATTGGGCACCCTCAGTGTCAGTGTTATGTTTGTGTTTGACTTGGAAGGGGGGAAATGGCAGTTACGGTGGTAGCTGCAACAGACACTGATGGACGGTTTTCTCCTTTGCAGGGTCTATTTAAAAAACAAAACTTTGAGGGATGGTTTCCTTTATGTCAGGTGGCAACACTGGGGGATTGGGTACCCACAGTGTCAGTTTTAACTAAAATGAGCAGGGTGGAGGGTAGGAGTTGGCATGAGGGATTGGGCACCCCCGTGACACAATATTAAAGATGGGTTGGGTTTGGGGGGGAGTGGCAGTTGAGGTGGCAGTTGCAAAAGACATTGATGGACAGTTTTCTCTTTTGCAGGGTGTATTACAAAAAGAAAAATGCAAAGGACGGTTTTCTTTATTTATTTCAGGTGGCGATACTGGGAGATTTGGTACCCCCAGTGTCCATGTTATGTTTGTGGGGGGGGGGAGGTTGTGGGTGCTGAGTGGGAGAGACAGGTAGGAGGGACAGTAAGGGCAGGGCAGCAACAGACTTTGATGAATAGTTTTCTTTGTTACAGGCTGCAGTTCCTCAGCAAGCTGATCATGACAGATCAGCTGTGCTTACTGGGCAGTATACATCAAAGGAAAGAGCCGACCTATGAGAGGGTTGGCTCTTTCCTTTGAAATACACAGTTTCTTCCAAGTGAGCCAGAACAGTGTCATGATCAGCCTGACTGATGGGCACAGGGTCATGTCACCGCAAACAAAAACCACGTGGCAATAAATGCTGTATGGAAAACAGCACCCTCACAAACAATGTCGGGTACAGGAGTGACCCGACAACAAGAGTGCAGCCCCATTGGAAACAATGGGACTTCTTTTTTTTGCGGGGGTCTCCGCCCACCACACCACCCCTGACGTGGGAGACTTTGACCCCCACTCCCCCCCGGACTTAAAATAATCAACTCAAGGGGGGTTGTGAACTTCGGGGATGGGGAGAATATCAAGAGGGGGAAAAATGTCTTCTTTATTTGAAAATAAAAGTTTCAGTAGGAGGAACTGAACCATGATCCCACATCTCCTGCTTCACCATGTGCTGGTGCCCTAGCCACTCCACCATGTGAGCAGCTTGGCCAGGCACCCCGGCAGCCAGCTCCTTGATCCCTCTACTGGCAATCCACAGAGTGACGGGGGTAGCGGTAATGCCCTACAGCTATTATACCCCTGTTGCTGTCAATCCTTTCTCACTTTATACAGCGCGGTTCTTGTAGCGTTCTTCCTGGTGTGCTGTTTTGAACCAGTACCGACTGACGATTGGTGTGACACTGACAAGCCCCTTGCAGACTACTCTACATTGGACTGACAGTGCCACACCCCACAAAAGCCCCTCTCCTAACAAAATGTTCACTGCATGTGCATGCACAATGAACATAAAAAGGGAAAGGGTTCAGGTTCACTTAGATTTAAAGATATACAGTAAATATTTGACCTAGAGGCTGAACATCAGATAACTCTTTCAGACACAGTCAAGAAGCAGTTGGAAGATAAAAAAGCGGTGCTTAATAGAATGTTAAATGATATGACAGACAAATCTCTACTTTTCACTATGCAGAAATATGAACATGGAAAGAGAGCAGGTCACTTGTTGGCCCAGCAACTACAGAAACAGATGGCAAACAGAGCAGTCCATGATACTAATCCCCTACTCCCCTCTACTCAGCAACCCCCATCCCCCTTCCCAGTGCCTTATTTAATCCCTGCCTCTCTCTTCTTTCCCTTCAGTCCTGCAGCCGAGACAAGCGATGGCAACGCCCCCCCCCCGAGGGAGGTAACGCTGGGGCACACAAGCTGAGGAGCTCCCTGAAAAACTCACCAGGTATGAAATATTGGTGCTCCACGGCTGCTCCTCCTGTCTGAAACTCAGTGCACTCCACAGCTGGTTTGGTACCCAGTTTCTCCTGCTCCTGAGCCTGTGAATCTGCATTGAGAGGTCCCTGCCGACGTTGTGCGTCAGTTGCCCCACCACCACCACCACCACCACCCTTGGTGGGCTGTTCCTTTTATAGGGTCCGTTAACCAAGAGGTCACACTGACATTGCTCAAACTAATCTCAGTGCTCAAGCTAATCTCAGGGTCTGAGCTCCAATCTTTCTATTTAGGCCTAGCTTTAGTCATATGTAGTAATACAAAAAGAATAAAAGAGGAATTCCCATATCCTTATTCTTTTCGCGCCCGAGCTGCTACTCTTATTCACCAATATGATGTCCCCTTGTCCTGTGTACCCCGGCACTCACCCTGCCCACTTCCTTATGCCCAAACTGAAGATCCACCCTGGGCTACCTTACAGAGCCTCTTTCCTGGTTTCTTTGTACATCCTGTCTCTTGTATGGGCAGACAGGCTATTGTGCCTTCCCTGGACTGGGTACCCTGATCCGAGGCACCACAACCACTCCCCTCCCATCCTTTCGAGCTATCCAGCCGAACAGAGGGTACAACCACTCTTTGCATTCCATATACTTATTAAAAAGGGAGCCTGCTACCTGGCTCTCCACTACCTTGTAAGGTACTAAAGAGGGGGTCGGCTCCCCCTATTCCCTAAAGCCCTACTGTTTCTCTCTTCCCTCCTGCTTCGAGCAGGTGACATCGAGCCAAACCCTGGCCCTCCAAAAGTCAACATCACTCTCGGCTCCCCCTATGACACACACTGGGCTTCTTCCAAGGGCCTAAAGATTGCCCACATGAATGTCTGCAGTCTTCACCCAAAAATACAGGAGGTTCAGGGTTGGATGTCCCTCTACAACCTCGATGTACTGGCTGTGTCTGAAACATGGTTAAAGCCTCACACCCTACCTCATGAGGTGGCAATGTCTGGTTATACCTCCTTCCATAAAGACTGGGTGGGCAAAAAAGGGGGTGGAGTCCTCATCTATACAAGGGACTCCCTTGATGCAACCCTTGCCCACCTACCTGGCACTGATCACTCTGACGGTGACTCAGTCTTCATTAAAATTACCCTTGGCAACACAAAGCATCTCACTATCGGCTGTCTCTACCACCTTCCGAAGGTGGCCCTACAAGCCTTGGAATCTATCACCAAGGCCCCTACTGACACGATAGCCACTGAACTCCTGATCCTGGGGGACCTCAATATCAACTGGGGACAGGAAACAGAGCAGTCCCTCAGGGCCTTATTACTGGATACTAACCTGGAGCAAATAATCTCTGAAAAGACCAGGGCCAACTATAAAACAGGGAACCACACAACCCTCGACTGGGCTCTGGTGTTTCACCCCTCCAACATTCAGATTGCTGGTATTATGGCTCATGCTGTCCGTGACCACTCACCTATCTTCTGCATCTGGAATAATCATTCTCCCAGGGTCCCTCCTAGGATACTCTCTACCCGAGACTATTCAAAATTCTCTGAGGACGCCTTCAATACATACCTTGGCAACCTCGACTGGTCACCAATACGGGACCTCCCTACTCTTGACGAAGCCCTGGAATTCTTCCAGTACTCCTTCACCTCTGCAGCTAACCTATTTGCACCACTTAGGAAGTTCCGTGCAAAAGGCAGCTGCCACAAATGGATCACCACAGAGCTTAAATCTCTGATGGTGCACTGGGACAAGGCATGGAAGCGGTACAAAATCTCTGCCCTGCCTGCAGACCTCATTGCCTATAAAAAACTAAGGAATGAGTGTAATCGTACCTCTAAGATGGCAAAGAGAGAGTTCATCAAGCTTCTCCAGCAAACCACTCTTGCCAATCCTCGGTCATTCTGGTCCCACATCAATGATCTCCTAAAAGGGACCAAGCACCCCACCTCAGGTCCTATTGAGATCAATGGCCTTATGTCGAATGACCATCATGAAATTGCTGCCACCTTTAACAGTTACTTCACCAACATGGTTGGGCACAAGACCAACCTTACGTCTTCTTCATCTTTGCCCTCCTGTTCTGAGGCACCTTGCCCCACATGGCCTCTCTTCCACCTGTGATTAGTTAAAGTCAGAGAGGTTTTCACACTCTTAAAGTCCAACAAAGTCAAAGGCTCTTGTGGACCTGATGGCATCTGCCCCAAATTACTAAAGGCGGCTGCACCAGCCATTGCTCGGCCTATCACATAACTAATTAATAGATCCCTGCTTGATGGCACAGTACCCAATACCTGGAAACAGGCTGTTGTTACTCCTATCCCTAAAGGGGGTTCTAGGGATTCCCTTGGTAACTACAGGCCGATCTCACTTCTCTGCACCCTGGCCAAAATTCAGGAAAGGCTAGTGTACTGTCAACTCTGTGACTACCTTGAGGCCAACCAATTACTAGCCCCCACCCAACATGGCTTTAGGCAAAACCATGGTACTGATACAGCTCTTATAAAATTCACAGTTGATGAACTAGGGGACATGGACCAAAGACTTCCTACGGGTGCAGTCTTTATTGATCTTACAAAGGCCTTTGACGTAGTCGACCACAAACTCCTGCTATCCAAACTCACTTACTTTGGCCTGGATCAGCATTCCATCTCTTGGTTTACTTGCTACCTGTCTGGTCGCTCCCAGCAGGTCAGGTGGAGGAGAGCAACCTTAGATCTACTCCCCCTATATGAGGGTGTCCCTCAGGGTTCGATCCTTGGCCCCCTCCTCTTCTCGCTATTCATTAACGACCTTTTATCTCACTGTGGTGGCAGCTCGGTCATTCAATACGCAGATGATGCAGTAATCTACCGGTCCTCGAATAATCCATCTGATCTAGGACCACTTCTGCAAGCTGACTTCGCTAATTTAGAGTCTTGGCTTACAGAAAATAAGCTGGTCTTAAACACCACAAAAACCAAGGCAATGCTGCTGGGACACAGAATCCTTGGCCCAGAAAGAAGTGCCTTACTCCCACTGACCTCTACTTCAGGCTGCCACATTGAGGTAGTGAATTCCATCAAATACTTGGGTTTAACCCTGGATCAGGGGCTCACCCTCAAGTCCTATATTGACCAAGTAACTAAAATGTTGCACTGCAAACTGGGTCTCCTATACCGCCTGAATGACCAGCTCATCCCTGACTCTAGATTCACCATTGCCAACAGCCTCCTCCTTCCTACACTTACCTTTGCTGCCCCTGTACTCCAGGGACTGGCTAAACAGGAGATGAATGGTCTGCAAGTTCTCTACAACAAAGTAGCTCGGTTTGTGTCTCAGTCTCACAAAAGACTGTGACGCCCTCGTCTCCCTACAATGGCCCTCCATTGATGGTCGCCTCCAGTACCCCTGGCTTTGCCATGCCTACAAACTCCTACACTGCAAATCTCCAGACAGCCTGTCCAGTATCCTGGTTTCCAAGCGCTCAGTGCGTACCCTAAGAACCTCTGGGCGTACCATCCTAGACAAACCTAAGGTCCGAACCACAGCTGGCAGCAAGTTCTTTGCCATTTCTGCCCCTGCCCTTTGGAATAAGCTCCCCCCCCTTTTTTCAAGAAGCTCCCTCCATTGGAATTTTCCACAAGGGACTCCGTGCTCACCTACTAGATGTTAGCCTCTGCTCCTGTTAATGAATTGGCATAACCAGTCTCAAATACTTGACATATCATATCAGAGCTACTCACTGCTGTATTACCGTCTTACCTGCACTGTTACCAATGACTCTAAGGCAATTCATTCTCTCCTGAGTGTAGAACTGCTACCCCTGACTTGATTGTAATTGTCATCACCTGTAACTAACTTTGGCACTGTTAGCACTGTTTTTGAACTCTCCCTATTGTTATGATGTACTGTTTCCTCCTCCACAATCGTACTTGTATCCCTTGGATGTACTGTACCCTCGCTCCATTATTTGTACTTGTCTCCTTCTGTAACTAATTCCGGGTCGCCCCTGAAAAAGGGACCTTCGGGGCTCAGTGGGCCTACCCAGTTACCAAAATTGAATAAATAAATAAGATCAAACACACAGGTAGTCCAGGGTGCACCTCAAACAACTCATGGATTATTTTGCAAGAATCTGCAAACTCTTATCAGACTTTGTACTGAGGAAAAGGATCCCTTGATCCTTGGATCCCATGCCCTGCTTTAAAAAAATAGTTCTTCCCACTTTACCCAAAGATGCGAGCACTGAGTTAGATGTCCTGATCACTGGATAAGAAATCCACACTCATATCAAAGGTTTGCACAATATGAAATCTCTTGGCCCAGATGAGCTACCTGCCGAGTGTCATAAAAAAATATGCCCAGACCCTAGTCTCTGTAATACAGCAGGCCTTCAATTAACTTTTAGAAGGGGAAGACTGCCCTTCCTCCTGGCGCCAGGCTCAAATCACGATTTTACATAAGACAGAAAAGATCTCAGAGAACGTGGTTTGTATTGACCCATTTCCTTGCTATGCATATGTAACCCCCGGACCCCTGCCTTTTTGCAAAACGACAGGTGGCATGCTGTTGAAGCTGACAGCAGTACCTGGTGGGGACTGGGTTCGGGGAGGACTAGGTTACTCGGCACAGGGGGCCTAGGTTTGGCTACTCTGCACAGGGGCACCCAAGTAAATCCGAACACAGGAAGCAATAACTGTAATGTCCAAAACCAGGAATGGGATTCTGCAGTGTGGCTTTTATTCACATCCAAACTGAACAAACAAAGCATAGACAGACCCCCACGGGGCTACATTCCTGGTAATGCAGATTTGAGACAACAGAACACTTCTTCACATTTCAGCCCTCAGGCTCTGAACCCACCAGGCATGCAGCTTTGGGTACACAGCCCGACTTGTACACTACTTGGGTTTTCCCCACTGGCCCGGCTCCCCCGCCGGCCACTTGATCCGCGGTCAGGGCCACAGCCTGTCTATCCCCCCTAGCCCTTTAGGGAAAACCTATCTGCCTCTAACTTAACACCCTAAAACAAAAACAACCCGGGGACCTCCCCGACCTTGGGCACCCTGCAACTGCACACAAAGAAACTAATACCACATTATTATATCATTTTACTGCCTCCTCCCTACCCCCACAACCACACCTGTGGAAGGAAAGGGTTAATACAGTAACAACAACAATAACAACACCACAGTACTTTAAATTTTACACACTAAAGTACTAGTGAGGAACTCCGATGAGCCCCTCCTCCTCTTCTTGTCTTCTCTTCTATCTTCTTCAGGAACACCTGCAAGAAAAAGAAAGACAACACACATTCCTAATCTGCATACACAATCTACCTAATCCCCTAACATCGAAATACTGAAGAATCCCAAAAAGATTTTTTTTTTAGAAAAGGTAGAAAAACAGTATATACACTAGAAAACAGTAGAAAACAATGACATTATTTACAATACACATTTGGGAGGATGGAGTGCCCTAAAAGTCCCAACTAGTGACCACACTACCCGAAGACTAGTCCATTAAAGAGTCTCTCCTGGGCTGGAGTCCGGTGAAGCACAGTTCTAGCAGGCCAAAGTCCCGAAGGGGAGAGTCTTTAAGGACAGTTCACACATTTTGGAGTCTGCTAGTGTAGGGTGTGTACTGCAATGTCATAAAGATAGAAAAGTTCGGACTTACCAGCCCCTTGTAGAACGAAAAATCTGAATCGACCTGCACCTCAGCCGAAGACTCTCCCTGGCAGCATTTCTTCCGATACAGCTGGGTGGACATCTTCCGGGAACCACAGGAGGGCACATCTGGGAACTGCTGGGTGATGTCATCTCTGGAGATGGAACCTTAGAACAGGAACAAAAAGGAAAACAGCTGGTCTGACGTCATTCGATTACCAGGCGATGAAGCAGGATACAGCTGGGCTGGTGTCCTCTCTGGATCTGAAGTCATCTGGTGGGCCAGTCGATGGATTCTGGAAAGGCCAGTACACTGCAGAACTGATGAATGTGGGGCACCTGAGTCCTGGATGTCCATACTGGCGGATCAATAAAGGCACTTCACAGGCTGGTGTGGCAGTATTGACTACCACTGCTCGGCTTTCCATCTAGTAGGCACGGGCACATTTGCTGGGAAGTCCTTGCATTGAGGCCAGTAGTATCGGGGGTCAGGAGCTTGAATTATTACCCCGTCTGGGCGCACATAATTCACACAGTGGGAGATTTCACGTCCCTCTCTGTCCACTATTTGCACTCTGTCCATAAACAGTGTCCTGCCTCTCTTCCACTGGGTATATTTCTCATGTAACAGTCTGTTCTTTACATGCTAGTTTGCCCCAGGATGCACACATTTCATTGCTTCGGCCCAGATCCAGGATTTCCTGCTGTTCTCAACCTCCTCCCAGACTTTCCGAGGAAAGGTAGGAAAGGTCATCCCATAGATCTCATTCGCCTTCCTACGAACCAGTCTCTCCTCTTTACTAGCTTTGGTCAACCTGAGACCGCTGGCCTGGCTTGGGGGTGGCCAGTCCTGGTTCTGCCAGCTACGCATCCTTAACGAGATTAAAAACGGATCCCTGACTTCTTCTTCTTGCATAGCCAGGGCAGTGGCATCACCACTGTCTTCCATGCATTCCTCCGAGGCAAGAGCTTGAGGCTGTGTACCTGTTCCTTTTTCACAAGGCCACATAGGTTCCCCCTCATCTTCTTCCTCACTAAGGATATGAGCCCAGGAGTGAGCAGTCGTCCTCACTCCTGAGACTCTCCACTCATCACTAGGCACGGAGGTCGACACCTCCCATTCAAAGGCTTCCAGCATCTCATCTTCTCCTATGAGACTTGGGCTAGGCACCCCCCTCCAGGGGTCTACTGATGCTTTATCTAAACTTTCCTTCTGAGATCCAGCATCCAAAACTTCAACTTCTGGTTCTGTCTCTAAATCTGCACCCTCTAGCTTTGTGCCACACTCCCCAGAGGGGCCTTCTTCAACAGGCTCCGCTTGGTGCTGTGTGCTGCCAACTCCAGATTCCTGAACCTTTGTCCATGTGGGAGCCAAACAAATCTGGGGCACTTTATACAAGCCATATTTTTCTAGGCATCCAGCACAGTGAGGTATCATGAAGACGTCCCTTCCAGCGTTCAAGCATATTTGACACACATGCACTGGATATCCAGGAATCGCCACATGAGGAGGCAGTTGCCCTCCATAGCACCACTTTTCAATATCCCTTAGTCTATTTACTGCTGCTGTTACTGCAACCCGGGCATGATCCGGGTAGCAAGCTGGTCCTGAGGAACTGCTGGGTTGATGTCATCTCTGGAGATGGAACCTTAGAACAGGAACAAAAAGGAAAACAGCTGGTCTGACGTCATTCGATTACCAGGCGATGATGCAGGATACAGCTGGGCTGGTGTCCTCTCTGGATCTGAAGTCATCTGGTGGGCCAGTCGATGGATTCTGGAAAGGACAGTACACTGCAGAACTGATGAATGTGGAGCACCTGCAGAAAAACAAACAAAAGTTCACTGCTACTGAAAGTCCCACTTCACTGAACACTTTCTTTACTTTTAAAATGGCTCTTCTGCTGCTGTGTTTACTTTACTACCCCACCCTGTAATGGCGGCGGTAGCACTCCTGTGCATCAACATTCAGAAATTGGGTCACGCCACTGCGCATCCAATTTACACACACTACTGATAACTTTTGCTCAAACTGCACAAACTTGCACTGTTCTTTTTCTAAACACATTTACATGATTTTCCATGGACTTTTCACTTGCTGGAAACATTTTTTTAACTCACAGTCCCTTAAAGATTCAGGATTTTAAGCATAGGATTGCCTGTAAACTAGTGCTGCACATTTGGCTACAACTCACAGTCTCTCTCTGGCTTTAAACTTTAAACTGATGCTGAATCTATTACTATGCACACAGTCAATGGCCTAGCAGACTTGCACTTGCTGGTAGAACTTGACACAATCGTTACTTGCAAAGCGACTACACTGCTGCACACATATTTAGATGGCTTTTGGCAGAAAATCACTGAGCACTTTTACTGTTGGTACTTACTGTTATCAGTAGCTGTTAGCTGCGATGGAAAAACGGCCTGCAGCCAGTCTTGGAGGCCTCAGAAGGAAAACGGGTATGCAGTCCTGCCGATCGTCTCCTTGACCACCACTCTTGCAATTCAGACTATCGATATGCGGGTTGAGCCCGATTTTAAACAAAACAGTTTATTTTTAGATGTTTTACAGCGCTTTTTAATCACCGCGATGCTCCTCCACTAGCCAGTACACGCACTCCACTCACACTCCCTCTCAAATGCTGGGCAGTCACTGTAGAGCTGGCTAAGGGGCAGGACTGATTGCAGCCTCACCAATCACACGACGCCATGCAAATGAGCCTCTTCTTCCTCACGAGTGATCTTCTCCTCACGGCGATCGTCGAACAGGCAAATTTAAACTGCATAAACCACTTTTTTTTTTTTCAACTGACTCCACGGCGGGAGCCCATTTCAGCCATTTAACATAGCCATTCACACTGCAAGTTTCTCAGTTCACTCAAAAGCATTTCCAACGTCCAGGGCTCAATTTTCCTGTTGCTACCCCTAGTCTTCCACACTTTTCTTTACCACACAGTTCCTTTAAAAGCATTTCCAATGTCCATGGCACAATTTTCCTGTTGCTACCCCTAGTCTTCCACACTTTTCTTATCACACAGTTCTTTTAAAAGCAGGCAAAAACGCTGTAAACAATTGATGCAGGACAAGGGCACACTCTTTTAGCTTTACTGATCCTTGGTAAACAGTTGGCATTTTAAACAGCAGTATAAGATCCACAGCACACAGCGACACACTAATTAAATTGCTTCAGCTTTTTGGACTACCACTGCCAGATAGCCAAAACACTAGCCCCTTCCCCAAGCACCTTCCTCCCAGAATAAAATCCAAAGCGGTGCCTCCATTTTTGTAACCCCCCGACCCCTGCCTTTTTGCAAAATGACAGGTGGCATGCTGTTGAAGCTGACAGCAGTACCTGGTGGGGACTGGGTTTGGGGAGGACTAGGTTACTCGGCACGGGGCGCCTAGGTTTGGCTACTCTGCACAGGGGTACCCAAGTAAATCTGAACACAGGAAGCAATAACTGTAATGTCCAAAACCAGGAATGGGATTCTACAGTGTGGCTTTTATTCACATCCAAACTGAACAAACAAAGCATAGACAGACCCCCACAGGGCTACATTCCTGGTAATGCAGATTAGAGACAACAGAACACTTCTTCACATTTCAGCCCTCAGGCTCTGAACCCACCAGGCACACAGCCTGGACTTGCACAAAGCTTTGGGTACACAGCCCGACTTGGCCACTATTGTTGGGTTTTCCCCACTGGCCCGGCTCCCCCCGCCGGCCACTTGATCCGCTTCCCATTATGGGAATGAACCAGTTTTCCTATTGGTGGCTTCCCAAACCACCTTAGAGCCTTCGACTCCTAGAGGGAATTTTACTTCCAATCCCACGTCTGGGTACTTCCCTCATCACTGGCCAAGTGCATGAGGCAAAGTAGAAATCCACAGAGCAAATCCGTAGAGGTGGACCTCATTACTAAAGATTGGGGGTCTCCCACCTCCAGCTCCCACAATCCATACCCGGCCATTTCTCTGGAAACTAAACAACTCTCTTCTGAAAGCTTGGCAATGTAGATTACTGGGTAGACGTATGTCACATCTCCTCTACATGTCTTGACTTCCCTATGTGCTGGACTTGAACATACTTTTACTTTTTGCTGTTATTAATCTAGGCCTCCCACTACTTCAGTAGTCCAATCCCACTTTACACAGTTCAGGGTGAAACAGGGCCCTTTAGAAAGAGCAGAACTCACCCTCCGGTTGCAGGTGCCCACAGGCGTAATCATGAAATCTCTTGTTTCCCACACTTGGACAAAATAAGGCAGCTTCTTCACTAGCAGTAGCCAGGGGTTGCCCCTGGAAATGCAGGCAAAACCTTCCTGCCCCATCCCCTGAAGGATAGGGCACACAGACCCGAATCAGCGGTCTCCACCACTTTAAAAATAGCTCACTGTGTCTCTCTTTAGGTGGAAACACAGACCTTTTCCCTAAATGTAGCCCTGTGTCAGGGCTGAGGCTCCAAGAGCCTAGCACAGAGCTGCTGTGCTCCTCTCACAACAAGCTCCAAACTCCAACTGACTTACAGACTACTGTTCAAACCTCCCAACATTCTACTCCAACTCCCTGCTGCAGATTCCTTTGTGGCTCATGCAGCTGCGACAGTTCTATGGTGATGTCATCTCTCAGTCTCAGCTGAGACTAAGAACAGAGTGAGACAGTGTGAAATCCATTTAACTGGAGTTTCACAAGCTGCCTTCCCTGCCTACCACTAGGTCTTACTGGGATTCTAGTAACCCTGGGTAACAAGGGGGTTACACGTAGACATGAAAATGTCCACAGGACTACTAGCAAACTGACTACAAAAACACATTTAATCTTGGGTACATCTGGACCAAATGGGATTTATCAGAAGCAAGTTAATGCAAGATAACATTTGTTGACTCTTGAACATGTTCTCCTTATGAAGTAGCAATCTTGAACCACAATTGGCCATTTATATGGATGCAGAGAAAGCTTTTGATAGAGTTAATTGGCATTTTCTAAATTTCACTCTGCACTCCTTCCAATTTGGTCCAAAATGTCTGCACACAGTGGAAGCTCTGTACACAAACCTAGAAGCAACGGTTAAAGTGAATGGCTGTACTTTGGATATGTTTGGGTTAGGCAAGGGGATATGCCAGAAATGCCCCCTTTCCCCTCCCTTATTTGCTTTAAGTCTCTAACCATTGGCAATTACAGTTTGCCAAAGCCCAATCATTACTGGTATTCACATAGGCCAGGAGGACGTAACGTTTCTCTTTCTGCTGATGACAGTAATGTTTTCCTTTCAAAAGATGAAACATCAGTCCCCACTCTGTGGGATACATTGGCTGAATTTGGGGTGCTTTCAGGGTATAAATTAAATTATGCTAAGTCAGAAGTAGTCCGACTGAGAGGCACCTGTACACCAGCCTACATGGGCATGAAGCAATCAGATTGGATATCTGGTGTGCAGGTCACCCCACAAGCTTTCAAATTGTTTTGATTAAATTACCAACCCTTGTATATAGCTATGGAGTCTGACATAGCTATATGTAGGCTCTTACCACTCTGCTGAGATGTACTGACACTTTTAAAATGAATCTTTTGCCAAGATTCCTGTTCATATTCCAGAGGTTATCAATCTTGATCCCCTTATCTTACTGGAAATTGATGCTAAGAGAAATAACTAAATTTATTTGGTGGGACACAAGCCTAGAGTCAGGCAATCATTCCTAACAGACCCTAGGGACAAGGGAGGGCTACCATGCTGGACCTTGAGGTTTATTATAGGGCTGCTCAGGCAGTCTCATTGATCACCTGGGCAAAGCAGAGAAGGGACTCACAATCATACTTAATGGACTATAACAATGGGACGGGGATTCCTCCATTTGCATTAGTTTCAGCTCCCATTATGTTTGAGTCTCTTAGAAAGGTGACTGACCCATCAGTTAAACACTCTCTGGAAATTTATTTTAAAATTGCAGACAAGTATGCAGATATCCAACCAGCTAGGTCACCTTTCTCTAATTAGATATACTGCACAATTTTGTGTCCCTACAGCAGGACAGGGGATACATACTGTGGGAACAGAGGTGACTGACTCGCTTCACACAATGGCAAGCAGGAACAACACTCCACAAGCAGCTAGATTGTGCCACACAAAAAAGGAACAGAGTAGAGCAGCAATGCCCAGGCACCAGGCAAGCTTCCAAAATGTATATATGTAACCCCCCTGCAAATGAGGGTTCCCAAAAGACTTCCAGGAGCTTGCTTGAATGCTCCAAGCTTGAATGGTGTTTGGCGTTTAAGCCATTTGTCTGTGAGTGTTTTTAGAGCCTCTGGTACTGTCTCTTTAAGAGCTGTCTGCTTGCAGACATAATTAGTTTGTATGGGGGGACTGTGTGTTTCCCTGCTTGAGTCCCACTCAAGTTGTTGCCAGTTCACTCCGTTTTTGCAGTCACTAGGAGTGCAAAGGGAACCTATCTGAAAGATGTAACTGTTTGCCAGAAATCATTTAGAGTAATAATGAAAATACAGATTGTCTAACCTGCTTTTCTTTGCAATCAGAACTGTGTTTGCCTAGTTCCCTATTCTAGTTTTGAACTGCTGAACTGGACCAATCAGTGTGGGTTAAGGGAGCTCTAAAATGGTGCCTGTGGACTAATCAGAATTTGGACTCGTAATCTGAGCCAGCCACAAGAGGATTGTATGGGCAGTGACTCTGAGAAATGTAGTTTGGACTTCGGCACCTTTTTGCACCAACAGAGGGAGTCTATTGTGAGTGACAGCCAATCCAGCCAAGAACTGGGAGGAACTCAAAGGAAGTGTCTGGTTTTGTCTACTGGAGTTTTGAGTTTAGCTCTGGCAGTGAAGAGGGAAGGAGCCCTGTGCTCCTTTGATGCGCAGTTTTAGTCGGGAAACGCGTGTAAGGCCCCAAGTTTCGGTCTTCAGCTTGTGCAAGTGCTTGTTTGGACTGAATCTGACCTGTGAAGAGAATCAAGGTGATCTGAAAAGTAGAAACCAGGCTCACCCTGTAGAAGACTGGAGAAATTGCTGAATCGCTCTCGGTCTGTCAGGAACTGAATCTGCTGTGTGTTCTCCCGGGTATTGTGCAGTAATTGCAATCAGGATAGAGAAGCAGCCTGCCTGGTATAGTACTTTATTTTTCCATATAAATGTGTGTAGTGCTTGTGGGGACTGGCTTTTCAAATCCCCTGTACAGTGAATTGAGTGCATGAAGCTGCAAGTAAACCCCAGCTTAATCCAGACTACATCCATTTGCTCTGAACTGCCGTGGGGTCCAGTTACAAGGATCTTGTCCTCATGGTCTTCTCCTCCTGGCAATCCAGGACAATCTGCCTTCCATTCAGTTTCAGCATTGAATTTGTGAGTACAAATCAGGGTAGCTCCCTGCCATCATCTAATTGCAAATGTTCCATCTGATTACTTTTCCTTTCTTTCTCCACGAACTGAGCCTACCGGCTCCGGATTACAATTTGGGTATTGTGCACGAATTTTCCATCTTCAGGGCCCAAACCAGCTGCACCAAATAGGCTAGCCTCTTATTGCTTGAGTACCCAGTAAGAGTGACATTAGAGACATTTGGGATTCTGAAATATGTGCACAGTACTGTGATTATTAATGCGTTTAAACTAATTAACCTGATTTCCCCCTGTCCTTGTTATATCCCCCTAAATAAATCAGATCTGTTTGTTTCAGCAAAGTTACACTGCCTGAGGTATTCGTCTATGTTAAAGTATTGTACTGTGGTTTTTGCACTGTATCATCTTATTTTGCAGGGAGTCCCAGGAGTCACACTGCCCGAACCTGTCCTGGGGGTAAGTGTATACTGTGAAGGTAATTCTGATATATTGTGTGGGTCACTAGTGGGAAGAAAGTGGGGTCGCAGTGTCCCAGAGGGCTGTGACCAAGTTAGTTTAACTATTGCAAACCCTGACCTCTGGGTGGAGGCACCCGCCATCGGATCCAGGCCCCTCAACCTGTTAGTGGCAAATCAGGCAGGGGTAGTAGCCCTTGGGATAGCGCCATCTAGGGGTTACATATATTTATTGTAACATAACAAAGCAAAACTCACAAGACACAGCTCACAGTCAATAAAGCAGCAGCAGCAGGAGGAGTAGCAAGGGAACTGAATCCCCTAACCGTTTCACCAAAGGGCTTTGGGGGCAGGGTATCTGTTAGCTGCTAAGGTATCACTTAAATACAGCCAACCATTAAAGTGACAGTGCACCTTAAAAAACTGTATAATGCAATACATGTACTAATTATAAAACCATCACCAATTATCAAGAAAATAAGGAGAGAAGAAAATAGCAATAAGACAAAGGATAGCAAATGGAAAAAGGGAAGGGGGCAGGGAAAAGTGGAAAGAAGTGGTAGATGGAAACAAAAAGGGGAAAGATAAGGGAAGGAAAATAGGGCCAAGGTTGGTGGAAAGGAAGAAAGTAAAAACATGTGAGGGGAAAAAAGGAGTTGAAGGGGGAAAGAAAGAGGAATGGAAAAGAGAATTAGAGGTTAAGTTTAAAATTCACATAGTTCGTATCTTATGGCAAAATAGTACTCTAAGCAACAAACAGTATTCTATTATTGCACAATATTCCATCTTAATTGGAACTTGAGTGGAAATAGCAGAAAAGGTAAATGAAGAATAAAATGAAGCTCCCAAGGGCCTTCAAATATTAAACTCCATTATATCTTTGTAATCTTTCTGCATATCCAGATTCAGAAGTAAGTGGGTTGCAACATTATCTACAAAGGAAAGAGGAGATAAGATGTTATTATAAGTTGGGGCCTGGGATCAAACAACATTCTATCTGGTGTTTAAATACCCAACTCCTACAAACCCCAGCGTCCCTTACTCATATCCAAGATTTTATCACCTTCTTCCTGGAGCTAACATGGGCTCAGTGGGTAGAATAGATACCATTTGGGCTGCCCTCAAGTGTACCCTGTGAGGTGAGTTCATATGTCTGGCAGTAACCCGGACCCGTAAAGCCCGGGACCAACTAGATTCACTGCTTACCAAAATCACCCACTTGGAACATTCTCTTAATCATTCTTCCAATGCCTCAGATTGGGCTAACCTACACCATTTGCAGTCACAGTTTTCTAATCTCATGGCACAGAAAGCTGAGCTTGCCTTGCATCGTACTAAATTAAAATATCTAGAATCTAGGGAAATGGCCGGCAAACTTTTAGCACTCAGATTACGGCAAGCGGAAGCCACAAGGTTTTTATCCAGTCCCCAACCATCAAGAGGTGATGCTGTAATCACTGACTAAAAGGAAATAGCTTCTGTTTTCAGGAAGTATTTCCAGGATCTCTACTCGGTGGATGCAGCATCCTGTCCTCCTGCCTATGCTATTGCAGCATATTTAAACTGCCAATCTCCCCAGGTTACCTCCCACCTCTATTGTATCCCTGGGCAGCCAGATAAGATTAAATGAAGTGCAGCAGGCCATCAAACAGTTACCCTTGGATAAGGCCCCTGGACCAGATGGCCTTTCCAACAACTTATATAAGTCCTGTCTCTCTCAATTGGCTCCCCTTTTAGTGGATGTTTTCAATTTCTGGTTCGAGGAAGGGGTGACAGACATTACTTTTTTAGAGGCCCTAATCACACTTATCCCGAAACCAGGGAAAGACCCCCTATACCCTGAAAATTACCGTCCTATATCATTATTAAATACTGATGTAAAAATCCTAGCTAAAATCCTGGCTAACCGTCTCGCCCTGATTATGGAGGAGATTACTGGCAATGAACAAGTGGGCTTTATGTCAGGGAGGATATCAGAAGACCACATGAGGAAACTGCTTCACCTTATCTCAGTGTCTGGGGAGTCCAATAAACCAGCAGCCCTGGTTTCCCTTGATGCTGAAAAGGCATTTGATCAGGTCTTCTGGGACTTCCTCTTTGCCTTCCTTCATTACTTTGGTATTCCTTCTGATTATATTAAATGGGTCCAAATTCTGTATGCTTCCCCTACAGCTCAGGTCTGGTGCAATGGTTGTCTTTCTAATCCCTTTGCTCTCCAACGTGGGATCCGGCAGGGTTGTCCACTCTCCCCTCTGTTATTTAACTTCTACCTGGAACCCTTGATCCGTAGACTAGTTAACTCCCCCAGTTTGACAGGTATTCAAGTAGAAGGTAAACAGTATACTTTCTCAGCTTATGCTGATGACTTGCTTTTACATCTGGAAGACCCAAAAATCACTATTCCCATCCTATCAGCAGAAATGTGACTTCTCTAAAGTATCTTTTTATAAGTTAAATCTCTCCAAATCTAAGATTCTCTCCTTGAATAACCAAATCACCCGAGCTGACCTGAGTAATCTAGGCCTTTCCTGGGAACCTAACTCACTGACATATTTGGGTATTAAAGTCTCTCGAAGTGTCTCTGCTATGGTCAAAGAAAACATCACCAAATTGCTACATACTTTAAAATTGGATCTAGACAGGTGGGACGCTATTCCTCTTTCCCTCTGGGGGCAGATCAGCATTATCAAAATGAATGTGCTTCCCAGTTTACTGTATCCGATAGGCATGCTGGGTTTCTACTTCCCTAAAATATGGTTTACTCAGCTTCAAAGCACCCTCAGTGCTTTTTTGTGGAAGAAAGAAGGGGTTCGCAGGGCCTATAATAAGCTTACTGCCCCTAAACTACAAGTTGGCCCAGCGCTACCTTCCTTCTTCACCTATTATGGAGCCCAGCATATTAGCAAGTTAGCACTCTGGATAACTAGGATGGTCCCACAGGGCTTGCATGGGTATACTCCTTTATGGCTTGAAACTGAAAGATCCTTAACAAAGAAATATCACTGTTCCCTTTCATCTCTTGCTTTCTTATCCCCCTCTCAAATTCCCCGGCCTTTAAAAAACTCCCCGATTGGATGGTCACTAAAGGCCCTGCACCAAATCCAAGTCCACCTTTCAGTGAACTGACATGGGTCTAGTGAGCAGCCCATCACAGGCAACTCTCATTTTTGAACTGACCACCGACCTATCCCATTCTCCTTCTGGCCCCCTCTGAAGGCATGCACTCTTTCTACATTCCTGGTTGGTGATGAAATAATTCCCTTTTCTACCTTCCAGCTCCAACTACAGGTTCCCAATAGAGATTTTTTCAAATTCCTACAAGTTAAAGAGGCAATTCTTTCCTTTTTGGGATGGAAACCTTGGCCCTCCCCACCCAGAGAAGAATTATCCTCACTTTTCAAGGTAGCTGACCGGTCACATGCAGTCTCTAAAGTATATAAATATCTGCAATCTCTGGACTCCTACCTCCCTTCTGGTATCTGTTACAATTGGGCTCAGGAATTATCTCTCCCTGCCAAGGTGACTATCTGGAGGAAGGCCTGGCGTTCAGTTTATAAATTTGTTAAACAGGATAAGCTGTGGCTTATCCAGTTTAACATCATGCACAATCTTTACTATACCCTGACAAAGCTTAATAAGATGGGTAAGCTTCCTTCTCCATTACGTCCCCATTGTGGAGAGGCCCCTGGAACATTATATCACTTGTTATGAAGCTGCTACAAGTCTCAAATGTTCTGGAATTCTATTAAACAGGTGCTTGACCCACTCTTGGGCCTTGAACCTCTCTTTACCCAGGATAGTTGCCTTCTAAATATATTCCCTCCTGGAACTCCCAGAATAAGGAAAGCCCATCTTGCTTTGATAGTGACCACAGCAAAATTGACCACGTTGAGGCATTGGATAGAAGACTCCCTTCCCCCTGTGATGGAATGGTACCGTGAAACATTACTCGCCATCCAACTTGAGAAGTATATAGCCCGCATATATAATAGGCCTCAGGCCTTCCAGACAACTTGGGAGCCCTCTACACCCTGTTATCATTATGGAAATCATAACTTATTACTTTCTTTCAATAATTTGTGCCCTCTTTATTGATGATTCCAGGTGCTGGCACTAGGGAGGAGGGAGGGAGGGAGGGACGGATGGAGGGAATGGGGTTGGGGTGGGGGTTTGGGAGAGGGGGATTGTTTGTTTTGTTAGTATGTTTGTGTATGTTGTGTATGTATATGCAGCCTACTTACGTCACTCAATCATGCTCTGTACTATGGACTGCTTAAAACTTAATAAAGCACATTAAATAAAAAAAAGGATGTTATTATAAGCCAAGGGTGACCAAACACAGTTTTCATTACTTTCTACTTCTATTTTTATTCAGAGTAGTAGACTCTGTCCTATCATTCAGTCCAGGTGGAAAAAGGGCCCCCAACTGGACAATCTATAGTGCTTCTCTACCTAGTCTAACACTCAATTCTACTAAATTTGAAAACATGGGGTCCACCATCTCTGTCAGTGCAGGTATGGTTGGCCAGGGCATTGGAGCAGTATTTTCTCTCTAGTCTCCAAAGGTGTTCCCCTATTCGTACCTTAAACACACGTGATATCATCCCCATGTAAAAGGCACCAGAGCAGCAGGTAGCAAGATAAATAATATTCTCAGTGTCACAGTTAATAAATGCTCTAATGTCAAATGATTTTATTGCATTTACACTAGTAAAACTGGTAGTCTTAGTAATGTTCTGGCAAAATTTGCACCTGCCACATAGGTGTGTGCTATTTGGTAGAAGGGGAACCACCCTGTGGTACTGGGGCTGGTCCTCTGTGTTGCTTGCATTCTATGCACCAGCCTGTCCTTTAGATTCCTGTCCCTCAGGAAGGAGGCAGTATTTTTATTTTAGTCTTTGGTAACCGGGTAAGGACCACTAGGCACAGGTGCCTGTTTTCAGGGGTGACCTGGGAGCACTGGTCGGTTAAGTGACCTGCTCAGAGTCACACAGTATGCAAGTGGAGGTTGTGAGAATCATACTCAGGTCTGGTCTGCTGGATATATCAAGCTCATTTGCACCTTGTTCCTCTAACCTCTAGGCTATATTGCCAGTATAGCGCAGTGGGTTAAGGGTATGAGCTGCAGATCTGTAGACCTGGGTTTGAATCCCACAGTCACCTAGGTGTATACTGTGTGATCCTGAGCAAGTCACTTAACTTTCTTGTGCTCCCAGGCCACATCTGGAAACAAGCTTCGTCTTAGTGTGCTACTCTTGGTTAAACAATGTTCCCTCCCCCACTTTTTCCTCCTATATACCATACATGGTGACTCCACCGTATAACTCCATAGGATGGGGTCAGACCTAAGGACAGACCAATTCTTTTGCACAATTTCCCTCACTTTCTTGCTCTGGTTAAAGTAGGTGGATACAAAAATAAATTGGGATTGTTGGCTCCTTGTACCGGGTATTCTGGGACCCATTACTTCTGCCCTGTCCATATTTTTCACTTGGTTTAGGGCCTCATCTAGGATCTCCCGCCTGTACCCACGGTCTTGAAATCTGTGATAGAGTCCTATACTCTCCTGTTCAAAATCCTGTTGCTCTCTACAGTTATGGCAGACATGTAGGAACTGGGATTTTGGTATATTATTGATAGTGTGGTGTGGGAGGTAACTGGACAAATGGAGGAGAGTGTTGTGATCTGTTTCCTTAAGGAATAGGTTGGTGCCAATGCTCCCATCTGTTTGTTTTTTTACTATAAGGTCCAGAAAGGAGATTTTTTCTAGACTTGCCTGTATAGTAAAGCGTAAATTTGAACTACTCCTCTCTAGGTACCCAACAAACTCATCCAGTTCATTCCTGTCACCCCGCCACACCATCAGTATGTCATCTATATATCTTCCATATGTCAATCTTATCGTAAAAAAGATTGACCTCAGAATCATAGACATTTTCTTTCTCCCATTTGCCTAGAAAGAGATAAGCATAATTAGGTGCAAATATGGCACCCATAGCTGTCCCTTTAATTTGCAACCAGAAATCTTCCTGAAAAAGAAAGGCATTGCATGTTAGTACTAGTTGGGCACATTCAATCAAAAATTCCTGTAAATTCTGACTGTAATTAGTATTATGCTCCAAGTAGTATCTTAGTGCCTGTAACCCTTCTGTGTGTGGAATGTTGGTGTAAAGGGACTCAGCTTCCAGTGACACCAACCACCACTCCTGCTCAAGTTGTATGTTTTCCAGGGTATTCAAAATGTGCCCTGTATCCTGAACATATGACCAAAGGGAAGTGACCAGTCCCTTTATATGGGCATCAACAAATCTGGAGAGAGGCTCTGTCAAAGAGCCCATTCCCTATACTATTGGGTATCCAGGAGGGTTTTGTGCATCCTTGTGCACCTTTGGTAGCAAATATATAGTGGCACATATTGGGTGTTGCACTGTGAGAAACCCAAATTCATCTTCACTTATAACCCCATCCTCCCTACCATCCTTAAAAAAGGAGCGTATCTGCCTCTTAAAGCTCAACGTGGGGTCCGATAGTACAGTAGTTTTTTATAAAAGTTCCCATTGGAAAGTTGTCTCTCAACCTTTCCCCTTTTTGTCTCCACCTTCCACTTCTTTCCACTTTTCCCTGAACCCCCCCGCCCCTTTTTCCATTTGCTATCCTTTGTCTTAGTGCTATTTCTTCTCCTTATTCTCTTGACAATTGGTGATGGCTTTATAATTAGCACATGTATTGCATTGTAGTTTTTAAGGTGCACTGTCACTTTAATGGTTGGCCATATTTAAGTGGTACCTTAGCAGCTAACAGACCCCCGAGGAAGCCAGTTTGGCGAAACTGGTTAGGGGATTCAGTTCCCTTGCTACTCTTAATGCTGCTGCTTTATTCACTGTGAGCTGTGTCTTGTGAGTTTTACTTTGTTATGTTTCAATAAATATACACATTTTGGAAGCTTGACTGGTGCCTGGACTTTGCTGCTCTACTCTGTTCATTTTTTTTTCTTTGGCACAGTCTAGCTGCTTGTGGAGTGTTATTCCTGCTTGCCTATGTTGACTTTTGATTAACGCTCACAGCAATGGCTCTCATTTTGTCACAGACACTTTCTAAATTGAACTAGCTCACAGTTTAAGTATTTTATAGCAGCAGCACGCTAGTAGCAGCTGTAGTAGTAGCTTTATAACAGTTGCCAGAAATGACCTATGAAAGCAAGGAGAGCAATAATTTGAATGCTGCTGGGGAATTGTTTTTCAATACAACATCTGTGGAACCGGGCAAAAGTTTTTTCACTGACCCTGTAAATGCGGCTGAAAACTCTAGCATTGCTGATGACAACCAGGAGGGAGTTCGGAAAGAGGAATCTTCTACCAAGTCTGCATACAAGGCATTAGAAAGAATAGCTTTGTAAATTCGCAGACATTTCTGGAACAAATCTTCACTGGAAGCCTATGTATCTGTTCACAGAGTACCACGGGGGTCACGGTGGATGAAACAGCCTGGCTACGGGAAGGAAAGGGAGCCATTCTCCAAGGACTGGTTTGGAACTACATACAGGGCTTCCCTGAACCTGACACAGTGCATCATTAGAAACTATATTCAACAGGAACCAGAACTACAAGAAGAATTGAAAAGTAGACGGCAGGAGATGGACAAGTATAAGAATCACCCTGCATTTGGGACATTTGAGAAGCACCTTAAACTGGAAGTGGAGAAACAAGAAAAGAGAGTAAAAGCCACAAAGTTTCACAAGCGGGAGTGGGACTGTGGGGACTACGAGAGAGATCAAGTTTTCTCCTGTCCAGAAAATGAACAAAGACGCTGCAGTAGAAATTGGAACAAACGGAAATCCATTCTAAAAAATAGCGGGAACAGCAACTCACCTTCTATGATCTACTACTTCATGAGCGACTCTGAAAATGAGGGTCCTTTTTTAGAGCAAAGGCAATAAGCTGTACAGCAACTTCCTCAACAGAGCCCAAGGGTGGCGACATTCAGAGACACAGCAGATGCACCAGAAAAGGCAGTAGAGGGCGCAGTCACTCCTGGAAACAACCAAGGCAAGAAACAGAATTACAAGAAAGACTCCTGCAAAGAAGTATACAGGGCACCTTTTGAATACCCTGGAAAACATACAACTTGAGCAAGAGTGGTGGTTGGTGTCATTGAATGCTGAGTCCCTTTACACCAACATTCCGCACGCAGAAGGGTTACAGGCACTAAGATTCTACTTAGAGCATAATACTAATTACAGTCAGAATTTACAGGAATTTTTGATTGAATGTGCTTGTCTAGTACTAACATGCAATGCCTTTCTTTTTCAGGAAGATTTCTGGTTGCAAATTAAAGCGATAGCTATGGGTGCCACATTTGCACTTAATTATGCTAATCTCTTTCTAGTCAAATGGGAGAAAGAAAATGTCTATGATTCTGAGGTCAATCCTTTGTAATGCCCCAAAGTTGGGGCATCCCAGAAAAAATTAACTTGAATAACAAGATAGGGGTCTGCAGGAGCCAGGGCGCTTGCCTTAGGTACAGTCGCCAGGATAAGTAAGTAAAAACAGGCCCCTCAGTAGTTGGTTCCCCTCCCTGTACAGTATAAAACCCTGTAATTAATAAAGAAAGTGCCCTGTGCACTTAATCTGGTGAAAAAAATAGAATTCAGGTGACTTTAGCAACAATGGTCTGGATGGAATGCTGTGCTGAGTGGCTCATGCACAGCATTCCACTCCAGCCAGTCTAGAACCCTGGGGGGTTCAAGTTTAAAAAAAATTTCTTCAGTTGAGCAGTTGATCCTGGGCAGTGGTTGAGAGACAGGACACAGAAGTCAAGGGACAGTTTAGGGCTTACCTTGTGTTAAAGCCGTCCCTCTGGGTTTGCTGTGGTCCTGTGCTGCCTCCCCTGCTTGAAGACTCCTCGCTCTGCCTTGTTCTGTGGTCCGCGGTGCCATCGGGGCACCAGAAGAAAGTGACTGGCCATTTGCCGCAGTTTGGGCTGTGTAGCCCGCTGCTTTTATTGTTTTGACTCCCCTTTTGTTTATTTAAGTTTAGTTGTCGGTCCCCCATCGGCAGCCTTGCCAGCCGCATCGCCGCTCGTCCGTCAGCCATCTTAGGCCCCCTGGTTGTCCCCCCATCTGCCTGCACACTTCCCCTCCCACTGCCAGCATCCCTCCCGCCTCCTGACAGCACAGCAACCCTCCGGAGGACGGCGGAGCGGTGAGTCAGCGGCAGCACTAGAAGAGTGCTGACCGCCTGTTTAAAAGGGAGACTTTGTTTTTTTGTTGGAGCGCACTCAAGGCGCTGAGAAGAGCGGCCAAGTGCTGCAAGGGGAAGTGGGTCGTCAGGACCCAAAAATTAATTATGGAGAAGGGAGGCGGGACTTAGTGATGCCCAAAGGAGGGGCCTACCATAGAAGCCTTTCTAGCGGCCTACTAAATATTTATTTCGGGGGCGGGACTGCGGGCGGGTCTCAGGTACTGAGTGGCAGCAGCTCTTAGAGAGCTGCATATTTAAGGGGGCTCTACCACTCAGAGCACTTAAAGGGGCAATTCAGGCCCAATTCGAAGAGGGGCACCAGGCCTAATTTAAGGTGGGGCACCAGGCCCAATTCAAGGTGGGGCACCAGGCCCAATAGAAAGTGGGGCACCAGGCCCAATTCGAAGAGGGGCACCAGGCCCAATTTAAGGTGGGGCACCAGGCCCAATTCAAGGTGGGGCACCAGTCCCAATTTAAGGTGGGGCACCAGGCCCAATTCAAGGTGGGGCACCAGGCCCAATTCAAGGTGGGGCACCAGGCCCAATAGGAAGTGGGGCACCAGGCCCAATTCAGGTCTTGGTAGGGCGTCAGGCCCGAGGTAATCGTAGGGCATTAGGCCCGAGGTAAAGCGTGTTACTAAAGGGAGGCCCCGGCCCAGCGTAATAGGGCAAGCCAGCCTAGTGGTACTAAAGGGAGGCCCCAGCCTAGCGTAATAGGGCAAGCCAGCCTAGTGGTACTATAGGGAGGATTCCGTAGCCATGATGTCCAGGAAGAGATCCTATTCAGGAAGACCCTATATTTAGGAACAGGGGTTTGTCTAAGAGTGCTCGACTTGCCTATACTGTGAAGCTACTGTAACAACTGTACTGTTTATGCAATAATTATTGCCCTAAGTACCTGAACTGTTGCTCTAAGTAGCTGAATTATTGCTCTAAGTACCTGAATTATTGCCCTAAGTACCTGAATTATTGATCTAAGTACCTGAACTATTGCTCTAAGTACCTGAACATTGGCCCTCATCAGTAATAATCACTCCTAAAGTTATAATTTGCCCTCCTCTGGAAAATTATTGTATCATTCCACAGATCTTTGGGCATTTTTCAGTTATATAGTTACTACTGTATGAAGACAGTCTCAATCTTCTACCACACTGCAGTCCCATAGTGTGGTCTGTAACACCACATACTCAGAATCAGTCTCTATTCAGAAGAAGACGTCCTCTCAGCATTCTTCACTCCTGTGGGATCATCCATCAGCTCATCACATCCGTCTGTGTCGTCCGCCGAAGTCGAGCCCGTCGCCAGTCGTACAAGTCATACCCGCCGTTTCTTGTTTTCACAGCTTGAAAGTACGTCCGCCGAAATGCATCACGACAGCCGTGCCAGTGTCGTTCCATATGGTTCCTGTTCCAGATGTCCCGAAGTTGGTCACCCTCTGCAGAAGAGTGAGCTCATCCTGGAGAACCTAGTCTGTGCCCCTCCTGGTCGTTCGCCGAAAGTCGAGTCCATCGAAGCCCAGTACGGGACGCATCCGCCGTTTCTTTGTTTTGTGTTAGTTCCTGATCCTAGGGATTGCAGAGTCAACCATCATCTCTTCAGATTCTTATGGTTCCTGGTCCTGTCAGAGTTCCTTCTGAGATTAGCTGGCCCTTGGAGTGCCGCAGCATCAGTCAGGTCATGGTAGTCCTCCTTCGGATTCATCGCCACGCAGATCTTGATCTATCTTCATCCTTGGCAGCCCTGGAAGTGGGTTTTGGCCGAGGAACCCTTTGTTTTCAGTGTGTTATCTCTGGAACCATTTGCTCTGGTTCTGCATTCTGGCAGCCTTGGAGAGAGAGTGGGCTTTTGCTGAAGAAACATATGGTCTGTTTACCAAACCTCTCACCACCCCAGTGGCCTTAACTAGGTCTTTGCTGGGAATTGTGATTAGGGTTCTACAGTTCTGTTTTATTTCCCTTGTAGCTACCAATGAAGAACGACGGTGTACACGAAGACGCCGGATCCCTGGACTCTTGTAATATCTAGACTCTGATGAAAACGTGTGATGATAATTACCCTAGTACAGTTCTGAGTGGCTTATGTCACCTGATCCTCATCTAAGAGTATCAAAGTGTAGAATAATTTCAGAATAAGAGTGGCAGTAGGCCTATAGTCTATTCTTGTGGTAATAATCTTAGTAGTTGTAGATAAAGTAGTTCTCTGCTTATTGCCCTATTGTTCTCGGGCAACCCTTCCTCCCTCTTGTGACTGTGTCTCTCTACCCTTGGTACAAAATAAACGCCCTGCGGGCATTGAAGCACTAGGTTGACTCCTGCCTCTCCTTGTATGGGTACAGTTATCCTATCCACATAATTTGGACCTTGGTGCCTCGCTCATCTCTTTTCGCCAACTTTAGAGTAGAGCACTTCACAGAGCACCTCTAGACTATCACACCTTTATTTGATAGGATTGACCTATGGAAGAGATATACAGTACAAACAACATATTGATGGTGTAGCGGGGTGACAGGGAAGAACTGGACAAGTTTGCTGGGTACCTAGAGAGGAGAAATCCACATTTACACTTTACTAAATAATCAAGTCAAGAAAAAAATCTCCTTTCTGGGCCTTATAGTAAAAAACAAATGGATGGGAGCACTGGCACCAACCTGTTCCTTAAGGAAACAGATCGCAACACTCTCCGCCATTCATCCAGTTGCCACTCGTGCCACACTATCAATAATATACCAAAATCCCAGTTCCTATGTATCTGCCTGGGCACAAGGGTTGGAATAAGGCTCACAAATCCTTTTAACCCTCTACGCATGTTAGTGGAAGAGGGGAGCATGGGGGGGAGGAGGATGAGGAAGAGGATGATGATGATGATGTTGCTGCTGCTGGTGAAGCTGGGGCAGGGACGAATAGAAAGGGTGAAGGGGGCAAGAGGCAAGGGAGCAATAGAGGGGGACCTGGACAGGATGGGGGAAGAGGGGTGGGGGGAGAATAAAAAGGAGGATCGGGAACAAGAAGGAGGCTGAGGGTATGGAACAGGGGAGCACAACAGGCAGGAAGGTGCGGGACGTAAATGGGATGATAGCAAGCAGAAAGCAAAGTAGGCAAACAGATAGGGTGGATGGATTGGTCAGTAGTGGGGAAAGAGATACTGAGAAAGATTCTCGGGTGGGGGATAAAGAAGGCCAGGACATGGGTGGGGGGTGATCAGGGACAATAGTGAAGGGGCTACCTTCAACACCCAGATTGTGGGAGGTGCGAGGAGCCGGTTGGGGGGAGAACCCGGATGAAGGGATGAGGAGGGGCATGGAAGGAGGGGAAACCCGAGGAGTGAACAGGGAGGCAAGGGAGAGGTTAGAGTACTCCTACTGGGGGACTCCTTGATCAGAGGCATCCAGTGAGAGGGTAAAACCTGTCTGATCAGAACCAAATGCCACCCAGGCCTGTCTGTGCACAAGACCAAGCATGAGTTGTATTCACTGGCAAGGGAATGCGGGGGGACCCCAGACATTCTAGTACATTTGGGGATAAATGACATAAATGGTAATAGTGAACTAGAAATTCAGGTAAGGTTCTGGTAGTTGGCCAGGGAATGCCTTTCCATAGGCCGTAAGATCTCCTTTTTGGAAATCCTGCCAGTGCCAAGGGCTAGTGGAGAAAACAAGAACAAGATTAAGGAGATAAATCAGTGGCTTAGGGAGTGATGTGGGGAATTGGGGTATGGCCTGGTGGGGGACTGGAGGGAGACATGGGAGGATAAGGGGCTGTACGCTAGGGATAGGTTCCACCTTAATTTGGAGGGAAGGAAATCCTTAAGCTCAAACTAGCTGGGCTCATCAGCGAAAGGTGGGGTTTAGACTTGTGAAGGGGGGAGGGATCAAAAAAGGGGCAGTGCCAGCAGGTACAATAAATAAGGGACATGGTTTCCACTCCTCTAAGGAACTAGGGAGATATGGAAATGGGTCACCAGGTAGGGTGCAGGAGCTGAGGAATGGGAGCTCAAGGGGGGGAAGGAGAGGAGGGAAAAGGGGTGGAGAGTGGTCCTGATAATGCCAGGAGCTTAGGAAATAAAATGCCTGAGCTCCAGGTGATGCTAGTTGAGGGGGTGGTAGATGTGGCAGCAGTCACTGAGACCTGGGCCACTCAAGGGCATGAATGGGACCTAAATCTAGAGGGCTATACTATATTCAGAAAAGATAGGGGGAGGGAAGGGGGTGGTGTAGTACTGTTAGTTAGAAATGACATGGGTATTGGAGGGGTAGAAGAGGCGGAGGGGAATGTGGAGGCTATTTGGGTCACCCTGCTGATGCAGGGGGGTAAGAGAGTAAAGGTCAGAGTGGTATACACATTTTACCAGCACTGGCAGAGGTTGTAGAAGAAAGTTTGGTGGCAAATCTTGAGGGACACTGTAGATTGGGAAAGGGAAGGGTAGTGGTAACTGGGAACCTCAACATGCTGGGAACAGACTGGGGGACTATGACATCAACAGTGGCCAGGGAGCAGAGGCTGCTAGATGTCTTCCAGGATGCGTTTCTGACCCAGCAGGTGGGTGAGCCAACTAGGGAGGCCTGGACACTGGACATGGTCCTGGCGGACAGTGATCAGATTAGGGGCCTAGAGGTGAGGGACCTGTTGGCGGGGAGTGATCATGCCACAGTCATGTTCTTCCTGTACCTGGGGGGGGGGGAGGAAAGGCGAACAAGGATGATAGTAACCGACTTTAGGGGTGCAGACTTCAGGGAGATGGGAAGGATCCTTAAAGATCGTTTGGACAGGATAAGGCTGGATATGGATGCTGACAGCAGGTGAGAGATCATTAGGAGGGGAATACAGGAAGTTACCAGATCCTGTGCGAGGGAAAGGCATAAGTTCGGTAAGGCCAGAAAACCCTGCTGGTGGACCTGGGAGGTACAAGAAGGTGGCCTATAGGTGCTTCAAGTGCTCAAGGAGTGAAAGGGATCAAGAGGAATATGATCTGACAGCCAAGACAGTCACCAGGGTGGTGAGAGCAGCTAAGGCAAAAAAGGAGTAGTCCTTGGCCAGTGGGATCCACAGGGGGACAAGGGGTTCTTTAGATACATAGGGGAAATAAAGGAAAGAAAGGGGGCAGATCAGCAGGATAAGGATAGCGGATGGTTGGGCACAGGAGGCGGGGGAACAGGCAGAGGTCCTAAATGAGTACTTTGCCTCAGTTTTACTAGGGGATGGAGGGGCTATGTCTTGCGGGGAGCAGGGAAATCCGGAGGAAGGGGTGGGACTGGTAGAGATCAGGGGCCCTGACGGGTCTGGGGAAAGGGAAGACCCACCACAGATAGGTGGGGGGACAGCAGTACAGGGCGAAAAGGGGAGGACATGGAGGCTGAAATCCCAGCAGAGAGATAAAGGAAGCCCTCAGGTCCCTTCAGACGGAGAAAGCACCTGGGCTAGATGAGATACATCCCAGGGTGCTGAGGGAACTGGCAGATGTCCTGGCAGATACCCTAGTGGAACTTTTCAACATCTCTCTGAGGACTGGGTGGGTGCCCCAAGACTGGAAGATGGCCCATGTCGTGCCGATCCACAAGGGAGGATCAAGAGAGGAGGCTGGAAATTACAGGCCCCTTAGCCTGACATCAGTGGTCGGCAAGGTGATGGAGGGTATTGTCAAGGAAAGGCTAGGGGGCTTACTGGAGCAAACTGGGTATTTGGACGATAGGCAGCATGGCTTTGTCCAGGGAAGATCATGCCAGACAAACCTTGTTGAGTTCTATGACTGGGTGATGAGGGTCCTGGACCAGGGTAGGCCGGTGGACGTCCTCTTTCTGGACTTCAGCAAGGTGTTTGATTTGGTACCTCACATTGGCCTGCTGGCTAAGCTGAAGGAAATGGGGGTAGGGAGACAGTTGCTAAGATGGATAGGAAATTGGCTCTCTGAGCATACTCAGAAGGTGGTGGTTGGAGGAATAGCCTCATCCCCAAGGTGGGTTACTAGTGGGGTGCTCCAGGGATCAGTGCTGAGGCCACTCCTGTTCAATGCCTATGTTTTAGACATAAGGAAGGGGATCAGGAGTGAAATGTGTCTCTTTGCAGATGACTCAAAGCTGGGTGCAGTGGTGGATGAGGAGGAGGGAAGGGTGACCTTGCAGAAGGACCTGGAGGCTCTGGAAAGGTGGTCAGGAAAATGGAAACTAAAATTTAATGCAGGGAAGTGCAGGGTTCTGCACCTGGGAGTCAGAAATCCAGGCCAGGGATATACCCTGGGAGGAGACACGATTTAAGTCATGGAGGGTGAGAGGGACCTGGGGGTAGTGGTAGATGTCAAAATGAACAACTCAGAGACCTGTAGAAGGGCAGTGGCAAAGGCAAATAGGATGCTGGGATGCATCACCAGGGGGATTACCTCCAGAAAGGCGGAAGTGATCCTTCCCCTGTACAACTGCTTGGTTAGGCCAGACCTTGAGTATTGTATGCAGTTTTGGAGACCACATTTAAAGAGGGATGTTACCCTCCTAGAGAGGGTCCAAAGGAGGGCAACCAAAATGATATGGGGCCTGGGGGGGAGGACCTATGAAGAGAGGCTCAAGAAGCTCGACATGTACACCCTGGAGGAGAGGAGGGACAGGGGGGATATGATAGAGGTCTTTAAGTACATGAAAGGGATCAATAAGGGAGGCCCAGTCAGGGTGCTCCAAAGGAAGGGGGGGGGGCAACGAGAGATCACGTGTGTAAGCTGGAAGTGGGCAGACTCAGAGGGGAGAGGAGGAGATTTTATTTCACTGAAAGGGTGGTGGAGCCATGGAATGCACTGCCCAGGGAGCTGGTAGAGGCAGAGACTGTGGACAGATTTAAGAGGGGATGGGACAGGTACAGGGGGAGGGTAAGTCTGACCAGGCCCAATACAGGCGGAACATCTGGGACTGGGGAAAGTATAACCCAAGGGGGGGCACCAAAATCGGTCCTCAGTGCGGGTGCTAAAAATTGAGCAGACTCGAAAGACCGTTAGGCCTATTCTGCTGGCATTTTAATATGTTAGTATGTTAGTAACTGTAGTGAGCAACAGGATTTCGAACAGGAGAGTATAGGACTCTGTCACAGATTTCAAGACCATGGGTACAGACAGGAGATCCTAGATGAGGCCATTAACCAAGTGAAAAATATGGACAGGGCAGAAGTATTGGTTCCCAGATCACCCGGTAGAAGGAGCCAACAACCCCAATTAAATTTTGCATCCACCTACTGTAACCAGAGCAAGAAAGTGAGGGAAATTGTACAAAAGAATTGGTCTGTCCTTAGGTCTGACCCCCATCCTATGGAATTATACAGCGGATCCACCACGTAATGTATATAGGAGGGGCAGGAACCTAAAGGACAGGTTGATGCATAGCCTGCAAGCAACCCAGAGGACCAACCCCAGTACCTCAGAGTGGTTTTCCCCTCTACCAAATGGCACACACCTATGCGGCAGGTGCAAAATTTGCCAGAACATTATCAAGACTACCAGTTTTACTAGTGTAAATGCAACAAAATCATTTGACATAAGAGCATGTATTAGCTGTGACACTGAAAATATTATTTTCTTGCCACCTGCTGCTGTGGTACGTTTTATGTGGGGATGACATCACGTGCATTTAGGGTATGAATAGGGGAACACTTTGGGAGAATAGAGAGAAAAGGCTGCTGTAATGCCCTGGCCAACCATATCTACACCCAAAGAGATGATGGTCCCCATGTTTTCAGATTTAGTGGAATTGAACGTGTTAGGCTAGGTAAAAGAGGAAGGAACATGAAGGACCTCACTCTTAGTAGAGAAGCACTGTGGATTGTCTAGTTGGGGGCCCTTTTTCCACCTGGACTGAACGATAGTACAAAGTCTACTACTCGGAATTAAAATAGAAGTAGGAAGTAATGAAAACTGTGTTTGGCCACCCTTGGCTTATTTATTTATTTAGCTTTTGTTAACCAGGTAAGTACACTAGACAGTCAAGTGCCTATATTCATGTGCGACCCAGGAGAATTACAAGGCACAGGCAATAGCAATACAGAGTCAAGGCACAGCAATCAACAAGGAACAGTCAGGTACGGGCAGTAGCAACATGGTAACAATACAGAGTCAAAGCATGGCAATCAACAAGAAACAGTCAAGAAAGCAACATATATCAGCGGGGCAGATACAGAATATTCCCTAGACACATGCGCCAACCGCACATAATCCTTGTGACACTGGGCCCACCACACGGGGTGGGGCACTAGGAACAAAGGCAGGAGGATGCTTGCTTTAAGTAGCCCCAGAGGGAGGACCTGAAGCTGGTGTGTGAGGGGGCAGACCTTGCATGGGCAGGGAGTAGGTTCCATGTTCTGGGAGTGAGGACAGCAAAGGCACGATTCCCTGCAAGGGAGCGAGTTTTGGGGACCTTCAGGGCCTGGGAGTCACTGGACCTCAGCTGGTAGACAGGGGGGACAGGCTTGAGCAGTTCAGCAAGTGCTGGCAGGGTGGATGTTCTGACAATATTGTCTATGAGGTTTCCCATGACACAGGTTCAGTGGTTGTCGGGGGATAGCCACCCAGGCCTTGAGTAGAGCTGACAGTGGTGATTGAGGTGGGGGGCTGACAGGGCAAAACTACATATGTTATTGTACGCTGTGTTCCATTTAGTAAGCCAGGTTTTTGGGGCATTCAAGAAAGGAGGTGAGCCCTAGCAGAGTGTGGGGAGTAGAACCCCTTTTGCAAGTGCAAGTTGGGCAGCTGGGGTGAGGCAACTTTTGGCTCTGTATGCCAGACCCAGATTGCAGTTTGTCACCTTACATGAGCTGTGTATGTGCAGGGAGAGGTCAAGTGGAGGATCCAGGGTTACCCCCAGGTACTTGAATGAGTCAACCACTCATGCGGGTGTACCATCCACTCCAACGACTTTGAGAGAGGCAGGGCACACTCTTGACTTGGCAAGGGACCTGAATAGCATGGTCTGCGTCTTCTGGAGGTTGATGACAAGCTTATGGCCTTCAGCCAGGATTGAATGCAGTCAGAGTTTAGTCTGGAGTTGATATTGATGTCCTGTGAACTAATTAGTAGCACGAGGTCATCGGCTTACAGGGTGATGTGCCCAGAGGCAGGGACTGAAGGCAGCTGGTTGAAGAAGAGGGAGAACAGTATAGGGCCAAGGATGGAGCCTTAAGGCACCCCACATGTAACTGGTGTAAGCCCGAAGAGGGCTTTTTGGAACTTGGTGTACTGCTGCCTGCCCAAGAGGTAGTTGGCAAACCAGCTTAGGACTGGAGCGGAAAGGCCAAAGGGCTGAAGAGCAGCACCTAGGAGTGTGTGGTCAACCAGATCAAAGGCCTTAGACATGTCTATGAAGATGGCGCCAGTTAGTTTGCCTTAGTCAGTTGCAGTTCTGATTTCAGAGGTGACCTGAGCAAGGGCAGTGGAAGTGCTGTGTTCTTTGCGGAACCCATGCTGCGCTGGGGAGAGAAGGCCGTGGATGTAGATGAAGAGTGTGAGCTGGGAGGCCACCACCTTTTCGAGCAGCTTGCTCACAGCAGACAAGATCGTTATGGAGTGATAGTTTTCGAGAATTTTGTGGTCACTGCGTTTGAGGAATGGGACCACACGAGCCACCTTCCATATATCAGGGATTGTCCCAGATATGAGAGAGGAATTGAGGATGTGAGAGCTAGGCTGGGCCAGAAAGGGTCACTTACTTCTGGATCTGGATATGCAGAAAGATTACAAAGATATAATGGAGTCTAATATTTTAAGGCCCTTGGGAGCTTCATTTTATTCTGCATTTACCTTTTCTGCTATTTCCACTTAAGTTCCAATTAAGATGGAATATTGTGCAATAATAGAATACTGTTTGTTGCTTAAAGTACTATCTTGCCATAAGATACGAACTGTGTGAATTTTAAACTTAACCTCCAATTCTCTTTTCCCTTCCTCCCCCCCCCCCCTTTTTTCCCCTCACATGTTTTTAACTTTCTTCCTTTCCACCAGCCTTGGCCCTATTTTCTTCCCTTACCTTTCCCCTTTTTGTTTCCACCTTCCACTTCTTTCCACTTTTCCCTGACCCTCCCTCCCCTTTTTCCATTCACTATCCTTTGTTTTATTGCTATTTTCTTCTTTCCTTATTTTCTTGACAATTGGTGACGGTGTTATAATTAGTACACGTATTGCATTATCAGGTTTTATAAGGTGCACTGTCACTTTAATGGTTGGCTGCACTGAAGTGGTACCATAGCAGCTAGTAGACACACACCCCTCTGAGGAAGCCCTTTGATGAAACCTGTTAAAGGGATTCAGTTCCCTTGCTACTCCTGCTGCTGCTGCTGCTGCTGTTGCTTTATTGACTGTTTGCTGTGTCTTGTGAGTTTTACTTTGTTACATTACAATAAATATATACCTTTTGGAAGCTTGACTGGTGTCTGAACTTTGCTGCTCTACTGGCTTCACACAGTGCCTAACAGGAACTCAGGTAAAGAGTTTTCAAGAGCTAGCTCAACAATTTAATTTGCCCTGGACCACTTTTTGCTTTTTGCAGGTCAGACAATTTATCCAGTCAAGTGATAATTGCTATGCCCTTACTAGAGAACTGACCCCTTTAGAGGACTTATTTTACAGGGCATAACCCTCAAAACAAGGTTTAGCTACATTTCTAACATGTATACCATTCTCCCAAAACAACTAGCTCCTCCAGTGGAGAAGTTTAGAGTTAAATAGGAGCAGGAGAGATGGGAACAGATCATGTCCGCCTCATGGGAGTGTGCCCTGGCAGAAGGATGGAAGATCACATCCTCCCCAACATGGAGGGAATTCAAATTGAAGGTTTTGGTCCATCTTTTCTGTACATCTACAGTTACTAAACACTTCCAGATGACTAAAATGGATACATGTTGGAGACTGAATGGGGATAGGGGAGCTCACGTCCGTATGTTCTGAGCTTGTCTCAGACTGATTTACTACTGGGCAGCAGTTAGAGATTTCATACAGCATGTAACACAGTTTACAATACCATTTACTTTCAGAAGTCTGGTCTTAGTTCTACTACCAAACCCGATTAAAAATAAAAAGCTCAAAAAATTATGTTATATCCTGTTAACAGTTTCTTGGAAGGTTACTTTGGCTATCAGATATAACCCCCAGGTGTCCACTTGGATGAACAGGGTGAGAGAAGTTCAAGAGATGGAAAAACTCACTGCAAAATTACAGCTCAGAATGGACCAATTTCTGGGCTTTTGGCAGTCATGGGATCTTCGCATATCTGAAGATCAGATACAGTAGAGAAGAGAAGAGAAGAGGACTAAGATGACAGAACTACTCCCGCCTCAATTCCTGTCTTGCATCAGTATTTCTTCATGGAGAGGGTGATGGACAAATGGAATGCCCTGCCAGAGGAGGAGGTGGGGACTGAAATGATTACAGGATTTAATAATGCATGGGATAGGCATCAGGGATCATGGTAGTCGGTGGAAGGGGACAACCTAGTTCTGGAGAAACTTGAAGAAGCAGTTATGTGCACAAATGGGCAGACTAGGTGGGCAGTAGGCCCTTATCTGCTATCAACATCTATGTATCTAAGTATCTACAGTATGCATCATACATACTGGTGCACCTAGACCTGACATACAAACTTGCTTAGCGTTCACAGTATTGTCCTCATTGTCTCATTGCTTCTTTGTTATATGTTCTCAGTTTTATGGTTTTTTTTCTTTTTTCCTTGTTGTGTTTCCTTCTCCTTGTAGTTCCATAGAGAAAGGGCATATTATTTGGCTCTAGATTGTATTTACTCACAATTACTGCAATTATGATGAATGTATCAAGGCTTTTGTTTAATAAAGCTGGCTTATAAAAAAAATGACAGTGCTAATATGCCCCTAGTTCATCCCTTAGGGAAAGAGTCAGTTACACAGTGGAAGGAAGAAATAGTAGAATGGGATTTAAGGAAACCTGACAGGAAAGTGGAGAGAAAATTACGGGAGCCTAGAAATGCAGAGAGCTGAGCATAAGCCAGTTTTCTTGAAGTTTAACAATGGTAGGGAGTAGGGAAAAAGGAAGATAGTTACCAGGGGAAGAGGTGTCACCCCCCTTTGTAAAGGGGAAGAACTCTGGCTATTTTTCGGGACTGAGGAACATCATTAATGTTAAAAGGGAGGTTAAGATGTTAGATAAGAGGAGTAGCTACAGCAAGAGCAGATAGGTGTAGAAGTTTAGGGTCTAAACCATTGGGGCTGTGATCACTTGCAAAGCTAAGGAACTGGAGAACCTGAAGAGTCTCCTCAGAAGTGATACATGAAAAAGAGAAAAGGAAATTCAGAGAGGCATGGGGGAAGAGACTGAAACAAGAGAAGAGGCATACAGGGCTGAGGGAGAAGAGAAAGGGCACGTGTGGTGAAGAATTTATTGGCAGCCTGAAGGGTGGTGGGGTATTGCCATCTGGAAGGATGGGGTGGATGACTGGGAAGGGGAATCAAAGAGTGATGTATCACCTTCCAGAATGTACATGAGGACTTAAGACTGTTCTGAAAGTTGGGGGCAAAATAGCAAGCTTTGGTGTCCTAGTGTGGGATTTTCTTAGCAACTTGCAGCTCTGTAGGACAACAAGGGAGCGGGAAACCTTAAAGAGATACCAGGCAGTGTTACTGTATATACCCTGCAAAGGTCGATGAGCACTGCTGAGACTAAGGGAAGGTAAGACTCTATTACACAGGACTTCCTAGGTGGGACATGTTTATCCCAGATGCAGATGAGTTTAGAATGGATAAAGGAGCATGATTTGTCTAGGTCAATGGCCATAGATAGGGAGGACCAGTTAATGATACAGTATACCTGATTCTATACTTGATTTGCAGATGGTAGAAGGTTATTAGCCCAGACAAAAACCATCTCCCACTTCTCAGTGGTCATATTCCTCTATGTCCATGTCTGACATGTTTTTCCAGGTTCTCCTTAAATTTGTCAGTTGTGCTGGCACTGACTACCCATTCCAGCTGGGCATTCCATAGGTTCTCTGCCCTCTGAATGAAATAGTTCCTTCTGCTTTCTTTCCTTTATTGTTTTGATGTTAACTGCATGGTATAACCTCTCAGGTTGTGTGTATTACATTTAAATGCCATTCCCAATGACATTATTAACTCATTATCATGTATAATTTGATACAGTTGCAGCATGTCCCCTCTAACTTGTCACATCTCCAGCATGTATGTCCCCAGTTTATTTTGTCTCTCCTTGTATGTCCTATTTTCCATACCTTTTATTGGTTTTGTCATCCTTCTTTGAGTTCTTTCTACTAGTTGGATGTCATTCTTGTGGTAGGAGTTCCAAAATGATGAACTATAGTCTGAGTGGGATTATATATACAACCTATGTAAGGGTAGGATTCTGACTAGAACTATTAATGAAAGTTCTCTTAAAGAGCTAGTGGGTCCAAAACAGGCAGACAGGAAATAACCCACATTTTAAGAAGTAGTCAGTTGTAACTTTATATTATTTCTATTTTTCCTCCCGCAGCCACTGACCTGCTCATCATCCAGCCACTGCTCCACTTTCCCTGAGTGACCTGAAGGCACACCCACACACTGGCTGTCATATGAGGGATCTCCCCTAATCCCCGAGCCAGTCCGGGAACCAATACTGGCATGCAACTATGCGCTACAGCCCCGCCAGGCTCAGGAAGTTGGGGCCACCAAACTGCCATGGTCAACACTGCCATTTTCCTCCTGTTAGATCCATCTCAGAGTGCAGATGTGTAACAATGTCAGAGGCACAACGTGCTGACATCTGCTGCACTCCGCCCTTTAATTGCACCGACTCTAGCAGTGCCTCCAATCATAACCAGGGGCCACTGCAGAGCGGTGGGAACCCACAACCCTTCCCCAGGATAGGAGAGCAGTCCTCCAGATGCCCGATCCTATGCCCCCTGCCAACCCCTGACAACCCAGGCTCACGTCTGAACCCGGGTTGCCAGTATGGCATGAGGTGTGACGTCCAGCGCCTCAACCCTCAGCACCACTGGGTGGGCTCATCAGTTGTCACTTTTTATTTCTGAAGTATTTTTCTTATTTGTTTTGCTCATTAGAAAGTCTTCTATGTGATAATAGCGTGCTGGACGTGTGGAACAGCTCTTAGCCTGGCAGCTGATATAACTATCTCTGTCCCCACACTACATCATCAACATTGTGATCGCACTGAGAGTGACATCACAGGAGACTGGACTGGTAGCCATTGAGTGGCTGTTCCTAAGCAGCAGTGATATCATACTCAGTGAGGTCACAGTGAGGTCACAATGCTGATGATGTAGTTTGGGGGGGGGGGGGACTAAAGACAGATATGTCAGCTGCCAGACAGAGTGCTGTCCCACACATCACACCTACTAACATCAGGTAAACAATCTTCTAATTAACCAAAGGGAAAAGTAAAAGTATCTCAGATATAAAAGATAATGGCTGACTGCTTTTAAAAATGAATATTAGTTGTAGGCAGTACACTAGCTGTTTAATAGTATTGATGAGCCTACCTGTTTGCCTTTCTTGTAATTGAGATACAGTGGTCATTAGTTTTAAGGGTGTTGTTAACTACAATTCCCAGGTCCCTTTCCTTCCTGGTCTCTTGCTGAGTTACTGCTTTTATCGTGTTTGACTTTTAGGGTTGTTTGTACCTAGGTAGAGAGATCAAAGAGGAGGGAGTCCATACTAAGAGACCTATAATGACCTTGACCAGATAAATGTATGAGGGGGATGAAGGGCAATTAATTTTCTAGACACTGTAGATCAGACTGTGATCACCGAAGGCATCTGAGAGGGTACCAGTGCCAGTAATGCATGGGATAGGAGGAGAAGATCCAGTTGATATGTGTGTGGTTCAGGGAGTGGGAGTTAAGATAAGTTGGCTCAGTTAAGTGCTGCAAGAGGTTTAGGGATTCAGTTTTTGGGTGGTAGGTTTAACAGAAAGGGAGAGTCAAATGAGACTGAAACCCCTTAAAAAAGCAATTCTCCAGAAGAGGACTGAGACGCCAGCAAAGTAATAGCTTGAGATAGTCAACAACTTAAAGTTCTTTATTTTTTAAAAGCACAAATCAACATATCTAAGCACTTGTACAAAAGATAAAAATGCAGCATAAAAACATATTACAGTATAAAACAAAGAACAACAGAATTCATTAACAGTTTATCATCCAAATTCCAGAAAGGCGAGACTGAATAAATAGGTTTTCAGGTCCAACTTACAGCTCTCCATGGTTGGGCACTCCCTTACCGAAGTTAGTAAAGAAGGATTACCTGTAATGGGAAGAGAGGAGGGAAAGGAGAGCCTGTACAGAATAACTTCATGTGAGGAGGAAAACTCTCTAGTAGAGACTATGTCACAAGTGAGACTCTGGCAAACATAGAGCACAACAGTGCCTCCACACTTGCCCCAAGCCTGTTGGTGAAGGCCATAATTGGCTATAGCTACACTTGGCTATAGCCAAAAGGTTACAGAATAATAACAGAATGTGAACCAGTATTTGAAAAACAGCCTTGAAATATTGACTAGCAGCAGGTTAAATAAAGTGATCATTTGTCCAAAAGACTAGTGCAGTGGTGGAAATGGTGGGGCATGGCGCATGGGAACTTAGTTCCAGGAGAAAATTACAACCCCTGTGATGATGGATGACATAGCAGGTTGGCAGGGGCTGCAGAATGACCTGACCAAACTGGTGGAGTGTCAGAAGCATGACAGTTTGGGTTCAAAGTGAAAAAGTGCAAAGTCCTGCACTTTGGAGTAAAGAACCCAGGGAGGGGTTACCAGCTGGGAGGGGTGCAGCTAGGTTCCACCGAGGATGAGAAGAAGGATCTGGGGTGGTTGTAATGGGGAAGATGAACAATACAGAGCAGTGTAGGAGGGCGGCAGCAAAAGCCAACAGGATGCTGGGTTGTATCACGAAAGGGATCTCCTCCAGGAGCAGGGAGGTGATCCTGCCTCTCTACAGGGCACTGGTCAGGCTGCATCTGGAGTACTGTGTGCAATTCTGGTGCCCATATCTGAAGAAGGAAGTGAAATTACTGGAAGGGGTACAACGCAGGGCAACAAGGATGATCCAGGTTTTTGAGGACACACCATATAAGGAGAGGATGAGAGCTGAACATGTTCTCCTTGGAGGAGAAAAGGGATTGGGGGGGGAAATGACTGAGACCTTTAGGTACGTAAAGGGGATAAACAAGGCAGGCACTGAAGGGATACTCAGGCTGAGGAGGGGGAGGGACATGAGATGGCACTGCCTTAGAGTGGAGGGGGGAAGATTTAGGACAGAAATGAGGAGACACTTTTTCACAGAGAGGGTTGTGGCAGAATGGATGCTCTACCAGAGGAGGTGGTAGCTTGTAAGACAGTGGGTAGTTTCAAAAGGGGATGGGACAAGGTGGGAGGGTAATTGAGAAAGGAAGGGGGCAGGGCAGCTGCAAAGTGAGGGTGCTAGCTGCACACTGGAGCAGACTTGATAGACCAGGTGGCCTATTTCTGCTGGCAAAGGCTCCCTCTGCATCCCAAAGGGCTCTAAATGACTTCATAGACATGCTAGGGCTTTGTGATCCATGGTGATTATTTAACCCATCACACCAACTGTTCACCTTTTATTCTAACGTCCATCAAACATGGTCTAGATTGGACTATATCCTAATTAGTATTCCTCTCTTACCAGGTCTATGCCAGACCAGCATTGAACCAATAGTAATATCAGACCACTCGCTGGTCTGGATAGACCTTACTCCTGCCCCTACTAGTCCCAGAGATAGGACGTGGAGGCTGAATACACAACTACTAAAGGATAAAAACACTATCTCTAGAATCCAGTCTTCCATTCAGACTTTCACAGATACAAATACCGGTTCAATTGAAAGAGAGGACCTTCTCTGGGGTACTCTCAAATGCTGCATTCCTGGCGAACTTATTAAAATAGCCTCCAGAAGAAAGAAACTGAGAGAAAAGGAAGCCTTATCTCTCCTAGCCCAAATAAGAACGACGGAGCTTTCCCTATCTTCTTCAACTACCCCTGTTTCAGCATCAAAGCTTCTGAATCTTAGGAAAAATATGCTGACCTTGTAAGAGACAAGGCAGACTATGCAATTTTGAAAACCAAATCTACATGTATAGACCAAGGGGAAAAGGCTGGGAAACTTCTAACTCCCCGGCTTCGTAAAGTAGAAAGCTCAAGACTCATACCCTCTATACAGGCTCCAGGTGGTAGTATAAAAACGGCTCCTAGGGATATAGCTTCCACCTTTGAGAACTTCTAGGTCCCTCTATGGGGAAAACCCCCAGGGACACCTTCTTCTCAAAATATAGAACAGCACTTAGACTCTCTTGCTCTTCCTTCCCTATCAGAACAATCCCAAACCTCTTTAGTGGAACCCATTACCCTTGAAGAAATAGTGGCGGTTATTCAGGATATAACTCTAGATAAAGCTCCGGGCCCGATGGTTTCCCCACCAGCCCAACTTCTATAAAACTTTTGTCAAAGAATTGGCACCTCTGCTGCTTAAATTATATCAGCATATAGTAGAAGCTATTTGTGCTGGCAAATTCGTATGTACTATGTATGTTCGTAACCTTGATTCGGTTCCAGGAATAAAATGGGGAAGAACTACTTCTGTGTAAACAGAACCCACCTAAAGGCTAAAACTGAATAAATACAATGCAAAAATGAAACACGTAAAGTGGAAACGTGTCATCGGACTCCTGTCAAGTATGTTTCAATCTATATCAAAGGTTCGGTGGTGGGTTCTCTCCCTCTGTGACTTTTTTATTGCAAAAAGAAACAAACAAAACAATAAAAATGAACTTAAACGAACCACACAGTAACACAACCCATACGTTTGGCAGAGCGGGCTAGCGTAATGACGCTTCGGCAATATTTGAATTGAAAACACAACTGAAAAACTTGTTGATGGGGGAGCACTAAATACCAGTAATAAATTAGCTGCACAGGGCGCCTTCGCTTGCCAGCACACTTTCAGAATCCTAATACACATCTTGGCAAAGAGGAGCCTTAGGGCACCAACTACTTTAGCAAACCTATTGGAAGGGGTGGATACCGTTCTATCAAGAAATGCATCATTATTAGTAATGCGAAACTACACATTCTAATACACTACCGTCATTTATTTTGAGTTTGAAGGTCTTGCCTTGCACAGAGTTGAACAGTCTGGAATGAACAAAGATTAAAGACTGCAAGTAAAGATTATTGTTAAGATGCCCCACCCCCTGCAAGGCGGTGAAATGGTACGACCGGGAGCTCTCCCCTGGTACCCAGCGCTGCTGAGAGAGAGTGCTCCTCAGAATAAAGATGCTGCTCGAGTGAGCTAAGCTGGGGCTGCATCATCAACTGGGATCTACCCAATTCCGAGTAGTCTCTCTCATCACTGATCTCGGGCATCGTGTGATTTTTTTCAGAAGGATTTATCACGTTTCCTTTTCATCTACTCCTCGTTTGTAAGTCCACAGAGCTTTATTCTCAGTTTGGGGATTTTAAGTTGGGGTGGAGGGGCTGGGGTTCTGGCCACAGACGGTCTGTACTGGTAGCTATGGTCTGTAATAGTGTCAATTTCACATCGGAATGTGTAATAGCGGGCATTTTTATAAGACAATGTTCTATCGGTTTTTTTGCTTGTATTTTGTATTTGTTACATTCTGAAAATGACTGTGGGGAAAAACAACTTTTGTGAATTCCTATTGATTTTGGATCCACTTCACTTTTAACGTGTCTACATCCCCCAATAATACAACCGGAATTCAGAAAACGCGGAAGAAAAACGAGACCTTTACTAAATGATGGCTCTTGTAGGCAGAACTCATTAAGCGCAAGAAGATAGTATGTTAAATTGTCGAAACCATTTGTTTAAAATTAAGTGACTTGGTTTATTGTTTGCAATTTAGTGTTGAAGACCGAGACCTGGAGTATAAAAAAACACGTTCTGTTGTATAATCCTAATTAAAAGAAAATACAACAGACACCAGGCGGTCTTGTTTCAGACGCAAGATGTGTCTCCCTTTTTGTTGGTTAAATCTCAGCCCGTTTTCTTTAATGTTGGTGAAACTCTTCGGACCTGAGAACTTGATATTGCTGATACCCCAGTTAATTTGTATGAGAGCTTTGCAAGTTTTTGAAAACAAACCTGTGGGAAATACCTGTGATGTAACTAACCTGAGCAAGGCATGTCAGGATAGTAGGGTGCAAGTGATCTAGTAAAAGCAGGAAGCAGCCTGCTGTGTTATATAAGTATTTGGAGTTATATGATTTTTAAAACAATTGAGTTCAAAAAGCTGCCCCTTGACTTACTGTGGGTGCTTCTGTGTGGTAAGAACTGAACTGTCCATTTCAAAGGATAGTAAACTCCAGCACCAACAGGAACTCTGTGTAATTTGTGCATTTATTCATGTATTTAGTTGTAATTTTTGACCAGAGGTGAGATTCATTGCGCCGTGGCAGTGTGTTTCCAAATCCTAGGGGTGGCTTGTATGGACATATTTTATTGATAGGAGGAATGTTTGCCAGGACTTTCCGAAAAATTCTTATCGTTTGTGATAAGTGCTTTGGGATCGCTAACTTCACTTTGACAGCTACCAGATATGGGTAGAAGGGGCTTCAGTTTAACGTCTCATCCAATGGACAACACCCTATCTGTACTGAGGGACTGGAGAGTGGCAAATGTGATCCCCTTGCACCAGAGTGGAAATAGGGAGGATCTGGAAAATTACAGGCTAGTGAGCCTGACATCTATAGTTGACAAGCTACTAGCTGCAATCATAAAGAAGGCGGATTGTTGAATTCTTGGAAGTAAATGGGTCTGTGGATAGTATTCAACAAGGATACTCAAAAGGCAGGTTGTGTAGTGTCAACTGGGGAATAAATAGCAGAAGGGGAAAATGGGGAAAATAGCAAATGGGGAATAAATAGCAGAAGGAGGGATGTACTGATGCCCCTTTATAACTCCATGGTGCAGCCTCACTTGGAGTTCGGGGTCCAGTTCTGGAGACCTCACCTGCACAAGGACATAGATGGAATTGAAAAGGTTCAGAGAAGGGCTACCAAGATGGTGCACGGTATGCATGGGAAGCCCTATGAAGAGAGGTTGAGGGAGTTGGATCTGTACCTGCTGGAGGTTAGATGGGAGAGGGGGGACATGATATACACATATAAGTACTTGAAGGGGATCAATAAGGTAAGGAGAAGCTTATTCACAAGAAAAGTAAGCTCTAGAACTAGGGATCATAGTCTAAGATTAGAAGAAGGAAGGCTTAGGAGCAATGTGAGGGGATGTTACTTCACTGAGAGGGTGGTGGTGTCCTGGAATGGTCTGCCAGAGGAGGTGGTGGGGGCTGAGATGGTAGAGAGATTCAGGAGTGCATAGGACAGACACAAGAGGTGGATTGGGAGATCTCTGGACAAAAGAGACAAGTGGGGGGTAAGGAGCAGACTCGATGGGCCAATAAGGGGCACTGGGTAAGGTGAGTGCATTCAATAATAGCGGCACCAATAATAGCACCACAATTTAGGCGCCAATTCTTTTTTTGTGGGGGATTCTACCCCCCCCCGCACCCCTCACTAGGATTCTAGCTCGGGGGCGGGGATAGATCCTGGAGAAAGTTAAATATTTTGGGGCAATTACGGTCACATGTAAAAATAAAAAAAGCCCTGCGGTGTGCTAAAATGGTCAGAGACTAGGTTTAGAACCCTGGTCTCCACCACTGCTATCCAAACTACTCAATGCCCCAGGCCTCCGCACCACAGGAGCAGCTCAGCCAGCCTCCTGGCTCCTGGTGTAGTTGTCCTTTCAATAGGACCATGGACAGTGACCAGGGGAGCACTTACAGCATGCGCTGTAAATCCCTAGCTGCTGTCCATGTGAGTGCTTACCAGACTAGTGCCGTATAGTGCAGCACTATTCTAGTAGTGCTCAAATGACGGGGTACCCCAACGGGGTCCTTTTCAGCCGCCAAATTTCTATGATTCTATGAAATGAACTTTACTGATTTTTGAATTCAGTGACACAAAGGATGGATTGAGGCCAGGCAGTCGATATCCTCTACCTGGATTTCTGTAAGGCCTTTGATTCAGTACTGCATCAGAGACTACAGAAGAATGGGGAAGGGGGTCTAGGAGGACTAGAGAAGAGGTATACTAAATGGATTGAAAATTGCTTGACAGGACGCAGAGAGTGATTTTGAATTTAAAAGTTCTCTGATGTCAGTGTGGTAACCCGTAGGGTGCCTAAGTTAGGGGTCTGTCCTAAGGCTGCTACTTTTAAACATGTACACAAGCAACATATGCAGTGGGGGTTGCAGAGAAAAGTGAGTCTGTTTGCAGACAGTACACAACTTTGCATGGGAGTGGACAGTGAGGGGGAATTAGTAGCATAAGGGGGGATATAGAGGGACTGAAGAAGTTGTCTAGTATTTGACTACTGAAAGTCAATGCCAAGAAATACAAAGTAATGCTAAGGGAGTAGCATTTAAAGGAGGAACAGGACCTTCGGGTGTTAATAGCAACAGTCTAAAAACTTTTCCCAGTGCAGTAAGGTGCATGAGAAAGCAAACAGGAGGATGCATAAGGAGAGGCTGCACAATTTGTAGAAGGGAGGTGCTAGTGTTACTGTACAGATCACTGGCTTAACCATGCTGGGAGTTCTGTGTGCGGCTCTTCTGCTGAGATCTGAGGAAGGACAGGTATAACTTGGTAATCATACAGATAAGGGCAACAAATATGATCAAGGGGCAGCAGGGCACTTCCTTGGAGAAGAGATTAGAGTCTCAATATGTAGTCCCTGGAGGACAGATGGAAGAGGAGACTATGACAGAAACATTCAGATACATGCATGGGTACATCAGGGTGGACTTCACAGAGTTGCTCAAGTTAGGGAGCAGTTTATCCACTGGGGGCATGATTTCAAGTGGGGGGGGGTTAAAAAGTATTTTAGAAAGTATTTTTTCACAGAGTAGGTGCTGGATGGCAAGAATAGTTTATCAAGCAATGTGGTCAATGCTTGGACTATAGCTGGGTTTAAAACATAATAGGACACCTTTAAGGGGTTATTTAAGTGATAACTTAAGCAAGGCAAAAGTGCCCAATCCAAAAAGGGCTCTGAGTGATGTACAGAGTTCAAACATAAAATCAGGACAAAAGTATTTAAAACACACTTTAACTAAGATAAGGAGAAGCATAAAGGCAGTCATTAAACAGAAAATGCCTGTTGAAATAAAAAGGTCTTCAAAGAGGCTTTAAAGGTCTCCACCATTTTGGCCATATGAATATTTACATGGAGGGACCTAAATAAGAAATGGAGCAATGGCAAACGTTTCTGTGTCGATTCTGTGCCAAGTACTTCAGCACAGCCTTTACTGACCTCAGTTCTGTCATCCCCACTGAGCCTGCCCATACCCCTTGCAGGGAATCCAATGCTGAAGCCTCCCAGATGGTGTGCCTTGAACCAGGGTATCCTAAATTCTACTTTAAGGCTGTTTGAATCTAAGACACCTTGAAATATGTCAGTAGGATACTTACAAAACTAGGTGTGGTAGTGATTCAGTTCATATGAAACTCCTTGCCCTGGTGATAGAGGAAATTTCCCACTCCATCTCTAGAATTTTTAACTTGCCCTATGCTTCTCGCAGAGCATAAGATGCAGTTGGAACACTTACCCAGAATTCCTAGCTGCTGTATGTAAATCAACATTTGTACTGCTGTATCACTACTGAAATAGTGGTCGACTAATAGAAAGCTCTCAGCTGGAAGCAACAGCTCAGACACAAAGGGCACCCCTAGGAGGCATACCCCAAGAGCGGTCCATCCCCTAGCCTTACTGTCTGCTGTACCCATCACTGAAATAGTGGTCGGCTAATATAAAGCTCTCAGACAGAAATAACCAAAAGCAACAGCTCAGACACAAAGGGCAGCTCCTAGCCTTACTGTCTGCTGAACTTCACTGATCTTCACCGACTGGGAGAGAGACCAATCATAGAGGGCAGGTGCAGAAGCAGGGATTCCTTGACAGCAGTTCTACCTGGTTGAATCCTCCTTGGGGTGCACAGTCTGGGCTCCTATCTCCACTGAGGTGATTTCTCTCCTCGATCGCTCTGCTCAGACCCAGCCAGCGGCTGCTCTCTTTTGTTGAGCTTCATTGATCTTCACCTACTGGGAGAGAAACCAATCATGGAGGGAAGGCAGACTGACAGGTGCAGAAGCAGGGATTCCTTGACAGCAGTTCTACCTGGCTGAATTCCCCCTTGGAGTGCACAGTTTGGGCTCCTATCTCCACTGAGGTGACTTCTCTCCTTGATTGCTCTGCTCAGATCCAGCCAGCGGCTGCTCTCTCAGCATAAGAAGCAGTTGGAAGACTATCCAGAATTCCTAGCTGCTGTATGTAAATCAGCATTTGTACTGCTGTACCACTGCTGAAATAGTGGTCGACTAATAGAAAGCTCTCAGATGGAAGCAACAGCTCAGACACAAGGGGCACCCCTAGGAGGCATACGCCAAGTGCGTTCAAGCCCCTAGCTTGAATATCTGTTGAGCTTCACTGATCTTTACCTGAGGGATGCTCAAGAAGGAGATTTAAATTCTCCCACGCTCTTACCTGCAGGTCTGCTGACTGAAGCACTAGAAGTGGAACTTGCAGCAGCAAAGCCCCATCCAGGTTCCATCTCGTTGGCGGCTTCTACTCATCAGTGGCTTCTGCTGCAGCAGTTCCCTGGACACTCCTGTGTTTCAGAAGGGTGGATATTGTCCTGCAGTCAGTGGATCAGTCCCCTCTCCCTCGCAGCAGCAGGGAGCCGGGACATAAGGACCATAGGCAGTTTTTTTTACTGCAAGCAGCAGGGACTCCTCAGAGCTTTTCTTCTGTATAGGATCTTTTTGTCTGTATAGGCAGTGCTTCCCAGTGGCTGTTAGGGCAAAGTGGAAATAGCACTGGGGACTGCTGTAAAAATCACCTCTGCTTCCTCTGACTCTCGGCTCTCAGAACTAAGGTAAGGGGACTGAAACCAGAAGGGGGCATCAGGTTTATACATGGTGAAATTACCTTTTGACTGATTTTTTTTTGTTCATTTGTGCATTCTTTCTTTTCTTTTCAGCAGGGGTTTCTCCCAATCCTCCCTCCCCATCCCACCCTCCCCATATCATCTACTTATATAGGTTGTGACCTATACCCTATTTCCTGCCTAAAAAACAGGAAGGAGAGGGATCTATGGTTACAACAAAAAGACAAAAAAAAAAAGGCCTGTTTCTCTTTTGTCTGCCTGGAACAGATCATCTTCCTCTAAATTTGAATAATTATGTGCTCTTTCTTTCCATCCATGGGCACGCACATGGTTATCGTTGACTGCCAACACTGCAGGACACTCTTCAATGGTCATGTCGTCTGAAAGCTGGGCCGCTGTCCCATATGCTCAGAGATAGGTCACCTCAGTGCTCAGCTACAGGAGGCATGGGGTGAGATCAGCATCCTGCACAACCACCTACAGGGAAGCATTTCTTTTAGGAGTGCACCTCAACATCACCAATACCAAACCAGCACACCTCTTCCCCAGAGAATGACCAGGCCTGTGGGATGGCAACTGGTTGCAGGAAAAGGGGGAAGAGCTCAGGCAACTCTCCCAAACCAACAAACCACTCTAAACACAGCAAACAGGTACACACCTCTTGTGTCCACACCATCTGTAATGACGGGGGATGTCTCGGGCCAAGGAATGCCAAATGCAACAGGATAGCAAAATAACATCATAAACAAAACCTCAAGAGGAAAAAATCATAATCATAGAGGACTTCATGATTCACGGTGTGGACCCCCACCTGAGACGAAACAAACTTGCAGATGTGCAGGTCAGATGTCTCCCAGGAGCATCTGCTTGGAGTGATACTTACTGAATAGTCAACATAGTTAAAAAGGAAGAAGAGGGCTCAAACATCCTGGTCCACCTAGGGACCAATGACCTTGCTAGCCATTCGGTCGAGGAGGTTAAGGAGCACACTGCACAGCTCGCAGAGAAATTGGTTTCATTTTCATCCAGCATTGCATTCTCTGAGATTTTGACTCTTTGGGAAAAGGGGAAGAATGGGCAGAAAATCAGAGAGAAAGAGATAAGTGAGCTCAACACATGGCTCAAGGACTGGTGCCACACAAAGGGGCACCACTTCGTTGGAAACTGGGGCAACTTCTGGGAAAGGGAGTTCTTCAAATTCGACGGCCTCCATCTGACTAAAAAGGGAGTCAGAGCACTGGGCCAGAAATTTGATGTCCACATAGGGCGTTTAAACTAGCGGGAGGGGAAATGACGGTAGCTCTAGGAGAAGCACACATAGAGCCTGCTGTCTCTCCTCCTATGGCTAGCACCAAATCTACACACTCCAGGATAGCAAAAGCAGATAGCCAGGAACATAAAAGCCTTTCTGACTCTGGCGTTGACCATCACAATGGAAAGGGAGAAACTATAAACAGGGAAAACTACAAAGGAATGAACAATAAGATCAAGGGAGGCATGACAAACAAAGCGGCACAGCAAGAGTGGTCAGCACTATGCCTCAATGTACGCAGTCTGGCTAACAAGATGATGGACCTCACTGCCACAATGGCTGATGCAGGACTAGACTGGGCGTCTATGACTGAAACATGGTTCACTAATAATCATGGTTGGGAGGTACAACTTGTTTAGGAGAGATAGGACTGAGAAAAAGGAAGGGGGGTAGCTATTTATGTTAAGGATACCATCAATGCCACAGAACTGCAGCAGGCACTAGGGGAAACAAAGGATCTATGGATCACAATAGGGACCAGAAGCCAGAAACCCATTTGGGTAGGAATAATCTACAGACCTCCAAATCAGGAAGAAGCCAGGGATAAGGAAATCCTGGAAACCATCCTCCAGATGTCAGGCAAAGGGGACATGGTGCTGGTGGGGGATTTCAATCTGCCAGACATAGATTGGAATACCCACACAGCAGCATCACAGTAGAGCAGGGAATTCCTAGTCACACTACAGGAAGCAGGCCTAAGTCAACTAGTGACATCATCTACAAGGGATAATGTGGTTCTAGATCTGAAATTCACAAATAGCGATAGGGTTGCGGGTGTGGAAGTAGGGAACCACCTGGGCAAAAGTGATCATAACATGGTATGGTTCAGGGCAAAAAAAGGACTGTAGACTCCACACACTCCAAACTGAAGGCCCTTGACTTCAGGAGGGCAGACTTCACAAACATGAAGGCCTGCCCAAGAAACAACCTTAGTAACTCGACAAGGGAGCGTTGAGGAATATTGGACAAGACTGAAGGATGCAATAGCTATGGTCACCTCGCAGTGTGCTCGTCAGGTTAATAAGAACAAAAGGAGGAAAAGCCTACTATGGTTTTCCAAGGAGGTGGCAACCATGGTGAGAGAAAAGCGCAGAGCCTTCAGAAAGTACAAGGAGTCGGGGAACGATGTGAACAAAACAGAATATAAACAGAAACTAAAAGAGACAGAGAAGGTGATAAGAAATGCAAAGGCTCAAACAGAGGTTAGGATAGCTCAGGAAGTTAAAAAGGGTAACAAAACCTTCTACAGGTAATTATATGAAAAAAGGAAGACCAAATGGGACATTGTTCGAATCACAAAAAAAGATGGACAAACCACAGGGCAAGACGGGGAGAAGGCAGAGGCACTCAATGAGTACTTCTGCTCAGTCTTCACACAGGAAGCAGATGGTAACAGACCAACAATAGGCATAAAGAAATGTCTGACTGAAGGAATAGACATGGGTCCCTTCACAGAGGAAAGGGTCCTAGAGGAAATAGACAAGTTAAAGATAGATAAAGCTATGGGGCCAGATGGGATACACCCAAGAATACTGAAAGAACTTGGGAGAGAACTGGCAGCCCCCTTAGCAGTGCTCTTCAACAAATCATTAAGGAGCGGGGAGGTGCCGGAGGATTGGAAGAGTGCAATAGTAGTACCACTCCACAGGAGTGGAAGCAAGGAACAGCCAGGTAACTACCGTCCGGTTAGTTTAACGTCAGTCATGGGAAAACTGATGGAGTCCCTACTGAAGGAAAGAATCATTGCTTTTTTGGAGCAAACTAGTCAGCCTGACAAAAATCAACACAGTTTCACATCAAGGAGGTCCTGCTGGACAAATCTGGTTGTTTTTTTCAATTGGGTCACCAAAACAGTGGATCAGGGTGGGGCAGTGGTTGTGGTTTACCTGGACTTCAGCAAAGCTTTTGACTCCGTTCCACACAGGAGACTAGTCAAAAAGCTGGAGAACATGGGAAGTGGGCCCAAGGTTACAAACTGGGTCAGAAACTGGTTACATGGGAGAACTCAGAGAGTATTAGTAAATGGCACTCTGTCTGTGGAGGGGAGAGTGACTAGTGGGGTCCTGCAGGGCTCAGTTCTGGGGCTGATCTTCTTCAATGTATTCATCAGCAACACTGTAGATGAACTGGAGGGAAAGGTATACCTGTTTGCAGATGACACCAAAATCGGCAACAGGGTAGACACAACAGAGGGACAGCAAAGCACGGAAGCTGATCTCCAAAAACTGGAGGATTGGTCCAAGACCATGTAATTGAAATTCAATGCCAAAAAAATGCAAGGTCATGCACATGGGAAAGCATAACCCAGGGAAACTGTACTCAGTGGGAGGGGAGCAGCTGGTGGCTACCAGGCAGGAGCAAGATCTAGGGGTGATCATATCAGATGACCTCAAGGTCAGTAGACAATGTGAAAAGGCAGCACTAAAGGCTAGTGGTATGCTAGGATGCATAGGGCGGGGCATCACGAGCAGAAGGTGTGAAGTAAGCATGCCCATGTATTAGTCCCTGGTCAGGCCTCACCTGGAATACTGTGTCCAATTCTGGAGGCCACACCTCAAGAAGGATGTAGATAGGCTGGAGACGGTACCAAGAACAGCAACAAAGATGGTGCAGGGCTTGCATCAGAAACCGTACGAGGCAAGACTGGATGACCTCAAATTATACTCCCTAGAACAATGCAGGAATCTTGGGGATATGATAGAAACATTTAGATACCTTAAAGGCAACAACAGGGTGCACGTGTAGAACCTCTTTCAGGTAAAGGACTACAGCAGGACTAGAGACACAACCTTAGACTTAAGGGAGGAAAGTTCAGAAGCAGTACAAGGAAATTCTTCTTCACAAAACGCATTGTGGAACCATGAAATAGCCTGCCGGAGGGGTGGGGGTGGAAGCCAGGACAGTGGGGGAATTCAAGTGGGCATGGGATAGACATTGTGGGATACACAAGCAGGCAGCTAAGTAGGGGGTAGGAAGCCAAGGGAAGACTTGATGGATTGTACAGTCCCCATCTGCCGACAACTTCTATGTTTTTATGTTTCTCCAAGAAGTGGAACTCTGCACTAGTTACACCAGTTTTCAAAAACAGTGACCACACTAGTCTTGCCAATTACAGACCCATTTCTTTTCACTCCCCACTGTCCATGGCCCCTGAGAGAATAGTCTTTGATCAACTTGTCACAGACCTTGAAAAATACAGTGTTCAGTGTGTACAGCAGCATGGCTTCCAAAAACTACACAACACCAACATGGCGCTGTCTGAATACACCAACTATTTTCATGAGGCCCTTGACAATGGTGACCTTGTTGGAGCTATATATTGACCTTATTAAGACTTCAACCTGATCAACCATAAGAAGAAGAAGAAGAAGAAGAAGCATCAGCATTTGTGTAGTGTTTTTCATACACATTGTATCCCAAAGCACTTTACAAACAATGCTAGACTGGTAGTGAAGTGACGGAACATGTTGTTGTAGCCATTTTGCACATCAACACCCACACATACCCTTGGGCAATTGCATGAACTGGGTGCCAGCATTTTATATAAGAGTCCAACCTTTGTTTGGGACCAGAACCCATGATCTTCTGGCCTAGAGGTGGATGTGCTACAAACTAAGCCACACTGACAACTCCTACTCTACTCCTAGCTCCTACTTAACAAACTCCTTGGCCTGGGTTTGTCACAGAACACAGTGGATTGGTTTTATAGCTATCTCACGAACCACTCCCGATGTGTAAAGATCAATAAATCTTTGTCTGACATTAGGGGAGTAGCTATTTGAGTCCCCAGGGCTCCATCTCGGGCCCACTCCTATTTGGCATCATCAAAAATCAACTGCATGATGCCTGTTAGACAGCCAGCGTGCTTCTCTATGTCATTGATGCTGTCAGCTGTTCCAAAATCCCTTACTTTAACAGCCTCACCTCTGCTCTCCAAAGTAACTTCAGGTCACTAGAAAACTGGTTCTCCAATAGCAAACTGGTCCTTATGTACAAAAAACAAAGACCATACTCTTCTCTAGTTTTCCACAGAAGACGAAAGTTCCACCCTTTGTCGAAATGGCCAGGGACAAAACCTTGAACAGGTGGAGACTTTCAAAGTGGCAAAAAGGTGGTCTCAAATGCTTCCCAAAGAGAAAACTAAGTAAGGCTCCTTCATAAGAATTACTATTTATTCATGCTTGAAAATAAACGAAAACAACACACCAAAATACACCCACAGCGCCGTCTCCTCTCCTTTACATTTCAAGCTACACTGGCTCTTTGTCAAGACAAAGATTCTCTCGCACATATTCTGTGATTTTATGCAACAGTCTGTATGGATTTTTTCAAAACTGTATGCAATTGTTCTGGCTAAAGTACTTTGTGCCTGACTCAACTGCATTTCCTCGGAAACTGCTTATTGTACTTTTGTTTTTTGTGACTATGTAGTTGATGTGGAACCTTTGTAAATGAGTACCTGTGCTCAGAGTCATTCTCTGAAGTTTTCAATAAATAAAAAATAAATAAACATTCAGTTAGCAGGAGTATACAAACAAATAGCTAGTTGATGTCGGTGATTAAATGCCAAGGCCGAAGCATTTAATCCACTGCAGAAGCCAATTATTTCGAGTATACTCAGGCTAACCACGTTATTACTTTATGACTAGGAATTCTGAATCCAGGATTTTCAAAGTTCTGTGGTAGTTAAAATAGAATGTGCCTTTGTATCCCTGTGGTAGAACTGTGTTCTACCAGTCCGCATGCCAAAGAGGAGGGATGTCTTGTTTGTTCTCTTGTTCTTCTTCCTATATAAATCTGTTGCGCAACAGTGCTCCTGAATACCTTTCCTGTTCATTTCTTCAACTGACATAGGTTGGCCACCTATGACAGCCCTTTCTTTGTTTTTCTAAATCTTTTTCCATCTTTGATATTTCTTTTTCACCTTACGTCCCTCACCTTGACCTCCCATAACCTTGCTTTAAGTGAAGAAAGCACAGCGATGGCTAACTTGCCAGATTTATTGGCTAGCTGATAAAATAAAGTACTGTATGGCATTTTGAAAGTGCTAGTAAGTAAAGTGCTCATGTGCAGCAATGAAGTGTCAGGTGTTTATGTGCAAATGTAAAATTCATACAAATGTTATGCATAACAAACATTACTGAAGGGGTATTGTTATAATTAATTAGAAATAGGAGATATTGAGAAAGGGACTCCTAGCTGGGAAGTGGACATTCAAAGAATTAATACAGTTGAGGCTTGCCTTGTCCTCCCCCCCCACACAGTTCCCCTTATATATCTGAAAATGAAGTACTGTATAAAGTGACTGGGTGGACAGGAGCAGCAACCCCTTTTCTCTTTCTGTTCTCTTCCCCGCTGCTCTCTGTCCCATATGTGAGCTCAAAAGTAAAGAAGAGCCATAAACAATAATAAGATATGAGGTATGTGGCTCTCTTGCCATTTGTTTTCAGAAGCCCCAAATCCAAGAAGGCCAAAAGGAAAGTTTGAGCCGCTGGCTCGCAAAAGCAGCCGCCAGTAACAAACAAATGCCTCATTTTGTTTGTCAGTGTTTAGTATGAAGCTGAAAATAAGGCAGTTTATGAAGAAATAGTACAAGGTTCTTTAGTATCTAAATAAAAAGGTACAAGAGAGTAAAAATAGGAGTGGTGTATAGACCCCCTGCCCTGGCGGAGGAGCTGGAGGACAGTCTGGTGGCAGAAGTTAGGAGACACTGCAGACTGGGCAGAGGAAAGGTGGTGGTGTTAGGGGACTTAAACATGCCAGGAACAGACTGGGAGAATATGACATCCTCTGTGACCAGGGAACAGAGGTTGTTGGATGTCTTTCAAGACGCGTTCCTAACTCAGCAAGTGAGGGAACAGACCAGGGAGGCATGGGTACTGGATGTGGTCCTGGCAGACAGTGACCAGATTGGGGGCCTGGAGGTAAGTGACCCATTGGCAGGGAGTGACCATGCCACGGTCTGGTTCTGCCTGGACCTAGGAGGGGTAGAAGGCTGCACAAAGACGAAAGTAACGGACTTCAGGGGGGCGGATTTTAAGGAAATGGGAAGGATCCTTAAGGAGCATTTGGATGGGATTGGGTCAGACATGGACGCTGATAGTAGGTGGGAAATCATCAGGAGGGTGCAGGATGCTACCAGCACCTGTGCAAGAGTAAGACAAAATGCGGTAGGGCCCAAAAACCCTGTTGGTGGACCAGGGAGGTCCAGGGTGGTATGAGGGAAGAAAGCAGCCTATAAGAAATTCAAGTGCTCAAGGAGGAAAGGGATCGAGGGGAGTACAAGCTGATGGCTAGAAGGGCCACTAGAGTGGTGGAGGGGCGAAGGCAAGGAAGGAGCAGAACCTGGCCAGGGAAATTAGGAGAGGGAAAAAGGGGTTCTTTAGATACATTGGGGAAAGACGAAGGGTGAAGGGGCAGATTAGCAGGATTAAATCAGGGGAGAGATGGGCACAAGACCTGGGGGAGCAGGCTGAGGTACTAAATGAGTACTTCACCTCAGTTTTCACCAGGGAAAATGGGGATGCTGCATCATACATGGGAGGAGACAGAGATAATGAGGAGGGGGGGACCCTTACCGATCGGCAGGTCTGGGGAGAGGGGGGGCATCACTGGCAGGTGGGGGGAGGGCTAAGCAGGGAGAAGAGGTACCAGAAGTGGAAATCACAGCAGAGAGAGTGAGGGAAGCCCTCAGCTCCCTTAAGATGGAGAAAGCACCGGGGCCGGATAAATTACATCCTAGAGTGCTGAAGGAACTTGCAGATGTCCTGGCGAAACCCCTGGCAGAGCTTTTCACCATCTCTCTGAGGACAGGGTGGGTGCCCCAAGACTGGAAGGTGGCACATGTAGTGCCTATCCACAAGGGGATCAAGGAGCTGGCAGGGAACTACAGGCCTGTCAGCCTGACATCGGTGGTGGGCAAGGTGATGGAGGGCATTGTCAAGGAGAGGCTAGGGGGGACCTGGATAAGTCAGGGTGCCTGGACAATAGACAGCATGGATTCATCCTGGGAAATCGTGTCAGACAAACCTGGTGGAGTTCTATGACTGGGTGACAAGTGCCTTGGACCTGGGTAGACCAGTGGATGTCCTCTTTCTAGACTTCAGCAAGGCATTTGACTCTGTTCCTCACGTGGGCCTGTTGGATAAGCTAGGAGAAATGGGGTGGGAAGCCAGATGATCAGATGGATAGGCAATTGGCTCCAGGACTGGATCCAGAGGGTCGTTGGTGGGATAGTCTCATCCCCAAGGAGGGTCATTAGTGGGGTCCCACAGGGATCAGTCCTTGGGCCCCTTCTGTTCAATGCCTACATATCTGACATAAGGACAGGAATCAGGAGTGAGATGAGTCTCTTTGCAGATGACTCGAAACTGGGGGCGGTGGTGGATGGGGAGGAGGGGAGGGTGGCCCTGCAGGGGGACCTGGAGGCTCTGGAAAGATGGTCTAGAAAGTGGAAGCTGAGGTTCAATGCAGGGAAATGCAAGGTACTCCACCGGGGCCAGAAACCCAGGCCAAGTGTACACCCTGGGGAAATGCTATAAGTCTCAATGGCTGAGAGGGACCTGGGGGTGGTGGTGGATGTCAAGATGAACAACTCTGAGACTTGTGGAGGGCAGCAGCCAAGGCCAACAGGATGCTGGGATGCAGCTAGGGGATCACCTCCAGAGGAAGTGATACTCCTCTATATAACTGCTTGGTGAGGCCGCACTTGAGTACTGCGTGCAGTTTTGGAGGCCACACTTAAAGAGGGACATTAACTTCCTGGAGAGGGTCCAGAGGAGGGCAACCAAAATGATTTGGGGCTTGGGGACAGGACCATGAGGAGAGGCTCAAGAGCTAAATATGTACACATTGGAAGAGAAAGGGACCGGGGGACATGATAGAGGTCTTCAGGTACATGAAGAGGGTAAATAGGGAGGAACAGTCACAGTGCTTGAAGGAAGGAGGAAGGGGCCACTAGAGGCGTGGTGGAAGCTGAGGGGAAGATTCAGGGAGAAAGGAGGAGGTGCTACTTCACTGAGAGGGTGGTGGAGCCATGGAATGCACCCTAGGGGCTGGTGGAGGCAGAGACAGTGGAGGGGTTCAAGAGGGGTGGGACAGGTACAGGGGAAGGGTTCAGGAAGCAAAATCCAATGCAGCAAGAATATCCGGAACTGGGAAGGGAGAAGCCAGAGAAGGCGAGGGGGACAGCAAGGTCAGCACCCAGGGTGGGGGCTGACCAAACGAGCAGACACGAAAGACCGGTAGGCCTATTCTGCTGGCATTTTAGTATGTTAGTAAGAGCTATATAATTAGCTATGCTTTGAACAGGGATAAAGAGCAAAAGCTTTTGAACATGTAATACTTAATGTAAGCATTTAAAACCTCCTTTACTGTTTTACAAAATGTCTTGCTGTATGCCATCCATTTCTCTGCAACCTTTCCATTCACTTGTGCAAGGCTTACCTGTAGTCAGGAGCTGATGGAATGATTTCCTATAGGGAAGACAGCGCCCTCTAATGCCCTACTTTATACTACAAAGTGCTGTCACTCTCAAGAGAATGGTCGGGGCTAAGACTCATTAGAACCTAATTTGTAATTCATGGCTGTTTTAGTAGTCCTAGATGTCTGTTGTTACCACATTACCTGCCTGATGTTAAAGCTAATACAGAATGGTTTATGCCACTGGGTCATTCTGCCTGATGTTATAAAGTCAGGGATAGAAAGATAGAGAAACAGCTTAAGTGCCTAACCACCTGACTAATACTGTCATGAGTAGCAGGGTATATAAACTGACCACCAAGGGTGAAATTCAGATAGGTGGGCCAGTCTGTTGCTGTCTTCAGAGAGAGAAGGTGTGTGTTACCACACAGTACTGAGTTTAAAGCTAAGTTAAGACCAGGGAGGAGTCTTTAGGTGTGCTGAATTAACACCGTATTTTCTTTTCTGTAAAGATTTATTTTATTATTTCAATTTTCTACAAAAATAAAATGCTAAACGCTTTTATGCGTTTTTTTGCACCTAACGTTTTGTCTGCCTGTTTGTGTGAAATCCCATACCCTACGACAATCCCTTCCCCCCATTTTTCTGTGAACTAAATGGATAAACTACTGTGGGCATGTCTGAAATGTGGATAACCTACTGTAGGCATGTATGAGCTTGAAAGACAACTGTTGTAATATTCAAGAGGTTGCCATGACATCATTAAATCTCAAGAGCATAGCTCAAGAGGTTTTCAGACGCCATGGCAACCTCAAGAAGTGTTTTCAGCACGGTTATTAACCAAAGACCATACATTATATTTTATAGTGTATGGGCTACCAAGATTGTGTAATCGCAGATTGAATTACTTTTATGAGTAATTCTTGTGGTGAGCTGCCTGGCTGCCAGTCCTTATTTGTAGATATACTTCTGTGTGTGTGTGTGTGTGTGTGTGTGTGTATATATATATATATATATATATATATATATAGATAAATATATACGTGTGTGTATATTTTTTATGGAATTCTGTGTATATGTACATGCCCCAGAAATGTCAGTGTTAATTCAAGGCACCTACAGAAAAGGACTGGATTTCTTTCTTTTTTTTCTTTTCTTTTTTTTTTAAGGGTTTGACTTCTTTTAACCTGCAGGTCAGCCTTGCTTGCCAGGAATCTGACAAGTTCTTGTCAAAAAGCTCATGGATAACTGATCAAAGAGTATTCCTCTAAGTTAACTACCCGAGGGAAACAGGGGTAATAAAATCAGTTTGTATAATCATAAACCTTACAGGATCTTCCTTGTAATAAATTACATTAAGCCATTTCAAAAGCCCAGAATGTTTTAGCCAGGAACTGAACAGCAGATGACCATTCTAACAGGACAATGTGAATTTTATCTTACGGGTGACAACTGTCTATGGGGAATTCAAAGACTTAGACTTTAAATGCCAGGATTTGATTTTTGGGAACAGTGGAACAGTGACATCTCCTGGCCAAATGGAGTAGTTGCTCCTAACTGGGAATTGATGACACTGCAAGTTATAGACTGGGACAGCCATCCATATAAAAAGCCCAGCTCAGGGCATTTGAAACACATTTTCATCTGGACATAGTGCTTGACACACACCAGAAGCCAAACTGCTGAGATTCAGTGTGGTTGCCAAGGACTAAAAGGAACTGAAAACCTTCATCCACTATTTATGGACTTCAAATCACTACAGTTTTTAAGGTATAGATTAGCTAACAGTTCTAATGCATTTTATTCTATATACCCATTTTCATTTGTTTTATGCTGTAACCAAAACTTTTACAATTTATTATTTAAGTATTTTAGTAAAAACATTTGATTTCTAATGCAATTCTGCCTGCGTGAGATCACTATATTGTGTGTGTGATTGTAGAAGGTTTATTAATAATCTGTGAAGACTGTTATTGCCAAAGGGGTCTCACCAATAGCAAGCAAATTGAGAAAAGGGTCTGGAAGGGATCTGGAAGGATATGGAGAACACCAAAGCCTTAGGGATGAATCTGCATGGATTTTGAACCAGGATGTTGCATTTTTATATATTTATTTATTGAAATGTTTCACCAGGAAAGCACTCTGAACAACCAGCTGCTCGTCTTCCGCTGCGACCTGGAGGATGGGGTACAGAGTGGATAAGCAGTTATACATTCAAGGTGCAAGAGAACAGATTACATACAGTAAATCAAATAGAGGCAATTAAATATACATTTTAGGTATAAGAGACATCAGATACACACAGAGAATAAAACAGTAGGCAAAGTAGGGGAGGCAATATAGAGTAAGTGGGTAGGGAAAAATGAGGAGTAGCATGGGTGTGCATCTAAACAGATGATAATTAGAAGTAAGGGAACAATTGGATATGAACTAAGAGAAGATTAGCGAAAGGAAGAAGACTTGGTTTGCTGGCCAAGGCACCTAGCTTCACCTGAGCTCTTTCCTTCTAAGACTGCTTGAAAGGCAGAGTAGAGAAACTTACCAGAGCAAGGGAGAAGGATTAAGACTTAGTTTGGCTAAGCAGATTTACTGTGTGGTGGTGTTTTTATTTTTTACTCACAGGGATTGCTACTGTTTGTTGCTAACATTTCATTGCTTTATTTTTTCTCTGATTCAAATTGTTGTTGCTGGTATACCTTCTTCTGCATTATTACAAGGTGTGCCTACAGGTGTGTGCTAACAGATTACTGCTGTAATCTTCTGATTCAAATTGTCTTTGCAAGGTATATCTTCTGTTACTGCTTTATTTTTCTCTGGAGCAAAGTGTTTCTTACAGGGTATATCTTCTCGAAATTACTGTATTACAGGGAGCTTACATTTTGTGACTTTTTATCATTGGGCTAACAAAATTACTGTTTGACACTGGTTTTATTTTATTCTTGTTTGTTGAAAGGTTTGTTGTCTCAGAGGTGTTTCAGTCTCCTTCTCACATTGAAGAGCTAATTGCTTTTCCTCCACAGCTCTTCCAAAGGATTAGGTGTGTATGTGGGGTGGAGCTGGCAAACTGTCAGTAATTTCCAACAGAAAGAAGGGTTAAAAGTCAGGTTAGTTGATATCTTGGAGGTAGAAGACTTGGTTTGCTGGCCAAGGCACCTAGCTTCACCTGAGCTCTTTCCTTCTAAGACTGCTTGAAAGGCAGAGTAGAGAAACTTACCAGAGCAAGGGAGAAGGATTAAGACTTAGTTTGGCTAAGAGATTTACTGTGTGGTGGTGTTTTTTTTTTTACTCACAGGGATTGCTACTGTTTGTTGCTAACATTTCATTGCTTTATGTTTCTCTGATTCAAATTGTTGTTGCTGGTATACCTTCTTCTGCATTATTACAAGGTGTGCCTACAGGTGTGTGCTAACAGATTACTGCTGTAATCTTCTGATTCAAATTGTCTTTTTGCAAGGTATATCTTCTGTTACTGCTTTATTTTCACTGGAGCAAAGTGTTTCTTACAGGGTATATCTTCTCTGAAATTACTGTATTACAGGAGCTTACATTTTGTGACTTTTTATCATTGGGCTAAGCAAAATACTGTTTGACACTGGTTTTATTTTATTCTTGTTTGTTGAAAGGTTTGTTGTCTCAGAGGTGTTTCAGTCTCCTTCTCACATTGAAGGAGCTAATTGCTTTCCTCCACAGCTCTTCAAAGGATTAGGTGTGTATGTGGGAGTGGAGCTGGCAAACTGTCAGTAATTTCCAACAGAAAGAAGGGTTAAAAGTCAGGTTAGTTGATATCTTGGAGGTAGAAGACTTGGTTTGCTGGCAAGGCACCTAGCTTCACCTGAGCTCTTTCCTTCTAAGACTGCTTGAAAGGCAGAGTAGAAACTTACCAGAGCAAGGAGAGGATTAAGACTTAGTTTGGCTAAACAGATTTACTGTGTGGTGGTGTTTTATTTTTACTCACAGGGATTGCTACTGTTTGTTGCTAACATTTCATTGCTTTATTTTTTCTCTGATTCAAATTGTTGTTGCTGGTATACCTTCTTCTGCATTATTACAAGGTGTGCCTACAGGTGTGTGCTAACAGATTACTGCTGTAATCTTCTGATTCAAATTGTCTTTGCAAGGTATATCTTCTGTTACTGCTTTATTTTTCTCTGGAGCAAAGTGTTTCTTACAGGGTATATCTTCTCTGAAATTATTACAGGTGGTGCTTTACAGGTTTTACAGTTTTATCTAACATTAGGATAAGCTTTCAAGGTTACTGCATTTGTTGTTGACTGATTGTTTCTGCTCTTACCTCCTTGTTCTTTCGTCCGTGGTTCTTCTTTTTTGGCAGGGGAAGGGCCCAGCCACCCACCCCCATCCCCAACCACCCCACACTACACTCCTTTTATAGGGTACCACAGTTGTAACATTTCCTGTGGCAGAACAGGAAGGGCGGATCAGTGGAGCCTCCACAAGGTGATCTCATTTACAGGGCACTAGTAATTTAACTTGTTATAACAAGTTAAACAAAGCACAATTAAACCATTACTTGCATTTTTTTCCTTCTAATTACTCTGACTAGGTTACAAACCCAGCAACTTATTTGGAATGGATTTCATTAACTGCAGGTACTGTGGAACAATTTTCAGAAGGACAGTCTTACAGGATTTAGGACACTGTCCTACATGCTGGGCCTTTGGAGATCTTAGGTCTCAGCTCCGGGCAGCATGGGCAGAGATTGCACGCCTCAAATTTCATATTGAAGAGGAAATACATTATAAGAACCACCCGCCATTTCCCCAGCATCCAACAGAAAAACCTCGACCATGAGGGTAGTTGGTCCAGGAGGTTGGCAGGTGGTTAGGAGGAGCAAACAGGTGCCCCATCACTCTCTGCTCTCCAACACATTACCTCCAAAACCATATAAACACTACAAACAGGTATCTGCCTCTATCTCTGAAATCAAATAAAGAGGCAGAAGACACTGCAGAGCAGGACACTGCGGCACAGGAGCTAGCACAACAATACTCACCCAAATCAGGAACCAAAACTAAACAAGCACAAAGGAAATCCAAAAAACTTCTGATCATAGGAGACTCCATGATTCAGGGAGTTGATACCCATCTCCAGCCAGGGTGATGGTCAGATGTCTCCCAGGTACATCAGCATGGAGGACACTGACCGCATTGCTAAAGTGTTCACAAAGCAGGAGAAAACACTGATGTCCTAGTACACATAGGGACTAATGATCTAAGCCAACGGTCAGTTGAGAGACCAAGGAACACCTGACTAGGCTGGGTGACAAACTATCATCTATTTCGTCCGGCATCTCCTTCTCTGAGATCCTGCCAGTCTGGGAGAAGGAGCAGATGGACGGAAGGTCAGAAGAAGGAGATAGGGAGCTAAACACGTGGCTCAAGGACTGGTGCCAGGAAAAGGACACAGATTTGTAGGGAACTGGCAACAGTTCTGGGAGCAAAGTTCTTTAAATTTGATGGACTGCATCTGACTAAAGAGGAGTCAGTGCATTGGGCAGAAGTTTGATGTCTTTGCAGAATATTTAAACTAGCAAATGGGGAGAGGGGTGCAGCACCCCATCGTCGAATAGGAAGAACACCCCTCCCCCTCAGCTGAGTGGTCAAACAGGAATTCCAGCGTGTTTGCCATTCATTTGCATCACCAGGTAAGAAAAAGGTTTGTCTCCCCATACGATGCACAGGGGTAATGCCAAACTTCACCCAACAACTAACACACCAAAATCTGGCCAATGGAAAATCATGTACACAAATGCTCACAGCCTGAAATAAGATCCCAGACCTGCAGGCAATAATGTCAGAGGCTAAACTGGACATAGTAGCAATTAGTGAGACGTGGTTTACCAGTAACCACACTTGGGAGACTTCAGTACCTGGATATGTATTGTTCAGAAGAGACCGAGGGTGCAAAAGGGGGAGGGTGGCCCTGTATGTTAATGAAAATATCAAAGCTACAGAAATTCAGAATACACATAAGGAGCCAGAAGAACTGTGGGTCACCCTGGAAACAGGTAATGGGACAGCCATAAGAACTGGGTTGTCTACAGGCCCCCAGACCAGAGGGAGGACATAGACACATTACTGTTAGAAGATATACAAAACATGACAGCTAAAGGGAGGTTCTGATAATGGGAGACTCAACATGCCAGATACAGATTGGTCAATACCAGCAGGAACATCTGCCAGAACTAGACTCATAGTGGATTCCCTGCAGGGAGGGCCTCAAACAACTGGTACAGCAACCCACAAGAGACAGGGCTATCCTAGATCTAGTACTGACTAACAAAGAAGGGATCACAGATCTCCAGGTAGAAGGTCACCTGGGGCCAGTGACCATCACATGGTATGGTTCAATTTGGCTACTACATCTAAATCATCCCATTCCAAGGCAAAAATATGGGACTTCAGAGGAGCTGACTTTGATAAGATGGCCAACAGAGTTAAGCTAGCCCTGGCAAAAAGAAACACAGGTGAGGAGGTACAGGCAAAGTGGCAAGCATTAAGGATACAATACTTGAAGCAACATCCCATTGTGTTAGACAGAAAAGGAAGTGCAAAGAAGAAGAAACCACTTTGGTTCTCAAATATAGTAGCAGAAAAGGTCAGAGCCAAAAGGCTGGCCTTCAGAAAATATAAGGAACACAGCGGGATGAAGATAGGAGGCATACCAAACTGCCCTAAGGGAAGCAGGTAAGGCAGTAAGGCAGGCAAAGTCCCAAACTGAGGAAACACTAGCACGAACAGTAAAAGAAGGTGACAAGACTTTCTATAGATACATTAGTGAAAGGAGAAAGTCCAGAGGGGGTATTGCTCTTTAATGGAGAAAAGGGAGGGAGAGGAGGACCCTGTAAAGGCATCTATCCTAAATAGATACTTTTGCTCAGTATTTACTGAAGAGAAGGTAGGGCAGGGCCCACAGCTCAGCATCATGGACACAGGGGGAGGGAGCACTACTCCCTTCACAAAAGAAAGGGTCCTACAAGAGCTTGCTAAGCTCAGGGTGGATAAGGCAATGGGACCTGATGGCATACATCCCAGGGTACTTAGGAGCTAAAGGAGGAACTAGCAGAGCCATTAGCAGAATTGTTTAGTGAGTCTCTGAGCACAGGAGAGGTCCCAGAAGACTGGAGAAAGGCTCATGTGATCCCACCCACAAGAGTGGTAGCAGGAGGGGGCGGAACTACAGACCGGCCAGTCTTACCTCAGTAGTGGGCAAGATTATGGAGGCACCCCTTAAGGAAAGGATAGTGCAACACCTGGAATCCATAGGGGCACAGGATCCAAGACAGCATGGGTTTACAAAAGGAAGGTCCTGTCAAACTAATCTCATAGATTTCTTTGACTGGGTAACCAGAGTGGTGGACCAAGGGGGAGCAGTTGATGTCGCCTACCTTGACTTCAGCAAAGCTTTTGACACTGTTCCACATAGAAGATTGATAAATAAGCTAGGTAGGCTCGGTGGGTCAGAAGTTGGTCAACTGGGTGGCAAACTGGTTGACTGGCAGAAAACAGAGAGTGGTGGTAAATGGTATACAGTCAGAAGAGATGCAAGTCACAAGTGGGGAACCTCAGGATCAGTCCTGGGGCCAGTCCTATTCAACATCTTCATTAGTGACCTCGCAGATGGACTAGAGGGTAAGGCTTGTCTGTTTGCAGATGACACCAAGATCTGCAACAGAGTAGATGATCCAGATGGGGTGGGCAGAATGAGAAGAGATCTGGATAAACTAGCAGAATGGTCAGAAGAGGGCAACTGGGATTTAATGCAAAGAAGTGCAAAATCATGCACATAGGGAAGAGAAACCCTGAAGCCACTTATAGGCTGGGAGGAGTTGCTAGCAGTCACAAAGGAAGAAAGAGACTTGGGCATCATCATCACTGATGACCTAAAATCATCAAGCAGACCTCTAAAGCAGTAGGTAAGGCTAGGGGTGTTAGGGTGTATTAGTAGGGTATCACAAGTCGTGAAGAGGAGGTAATAATCCTCTGTACAAGACATTGGTTAGGGCCCCATCTGAGTACTGCGTGCAGTATTGAGGCCACACCTTCACAAGGACATTAACCAAATTGAGGCAGTCCAGAGAAGGGGCAACCAAAATGGTGCAGGGACTGCATCCAGAAGACATATAGGACAGATTAACGGAGCTCAATATGTATACCCTTGAGCAAAGGAGGGAGAGAGGTGATATGATCGAGACATTTAAACACCTTAAGGGCATAAACAAGGTGAAAGAGTCTAACATGTTTAAATATAAGAAAAATAGCAGGACAAGAGGACACAGCATGAGATTAGAGGGAGGCGATTAAGGGGAATGTGAGGAAATTCTTTTCACAGAAAGGTGGTAGATGCATGGAATGGCTTACCACAAGAAGTGGTGGCTATGAATACAGTGCAGGGCTTCAAACAGGCATGGGATAGGCATAAGGGAGCAATACAAATGACTATGAATAGATAGGTCACTGACAGAGCAAAGGCCGATGGCACATTTATAAGGTAGAAAAAGAAATGGGCAGACTGGATGGGCCTTGCGGTCCTTATCTGCCGTCAACTTCTATGTTTCTATGTTTCTAAGTGCACTTGTTTTAGGTGAGTTCATAAGTGGCAAAGGGAAAGGGGGGACTGGCACAGGAGGGGAGGAGCTGGGGTGGGCAGAAGAGGGGGAAAATCCAAACCCGTGGGCCCCTCCAGGATGGAAGAACCCTGCAAGGACTCACACAGTGCTAGTAGAGGTGGGAAATTCCCAAAGGGAACTGGAGTTTAGGGAGGGGTAGGTAACTAAATGCAGGAGTGGGAAAAAGAAAAGGGCAGAGGAAGGGAGGCTAGGTAGATGAATGAAAGTGGGAGAGCTACTCGTAGGTCCAAGGGCATATAAAAAGTTGTGAGAGAAGGACCTATTTGGAAGTGGGGGGAGGGGAAAAAACAAAGAAAAAGGGGGCCTGCCAGGATGTTGTTAACCCAAAAGAGGGGGGAGGTCGCATGAAGATGCTGAGAATGTTATCAGGGGTGGGGAAGGCTAGAGGGGAATAGGGAGGAATTTAGAGGAGAGACAAGGGGGTGGAAGGAATATTCATATTTGCATAAGGGTCACTGGCTATGTATGTGCAGAAGGGTAAGAAGAGGGAGAAAGAAATAAGAAGGAGGGGCGAGGTAGAGCCAATCTCAGAGGGATGTCCTGTATTGAGAAGGCCAAATCAGGCTTACACTGCTACCCAGAAGAGAATGTGATGCCTGGCTCATCCTCCTTTGTGTAATAGCCAAGGAAAGGGTTAATATTTGGCCACAAAACTCGAGACTAGTATTGTGCCCTTATCCAGAGCTAGAGAGACACCCTGGATCCTTGTGGCAGAGGTGCAGTCATGACTTCGGTGAGCATTCAAAAAGGATGAGGAGGGTATCCCTGTTCCCCCCATCACAGATTGCACTTAAGGGCGGGCACTGTGAGCTCAGTGGACCTGACCACAGGAGTGGGTTCATAACAGATCTGGTGCACAGCATTGGGATCCAAAGATTTGGTTGCATGGTGTTGCGATTTGAGAGCTATTGGTAACACAGGCATAACAGTTGGATTCGAGCCAAGTGTATCAGACTGATAAACTGTGAACAGTCCACATACAAATAAGGCAGAGATTTAAAAAATATCATTTGGTTACAGTATAAAGTTCCCTACCTGTTTTTGTTTTTTCTCAGGTGTAAAGTTAGTGTAGCAGTAGTTAGGGAAGAAGATGGCTTTCATCTACAGTGAATACACTGCAGACTACCTAAAGCAGTTGTGTCAGGAAAGAGGAGTCCAGTACGAGGGTCTAACCAAATAGAAGCTCGTGGAGACTGTTGTGGCAGCTGATGAGCTAGCAGTTGCCCAGGACCTCGAGTCACTGCCAGTGACTGAAACGGACCAGAGCCTGAGCATGGGGGTGCCAGGGTCCATCACAGAGTCTAGTCCCAGGGAGGAGAACAGCGAGACCAGAAGGAACCCAGAGTCACAGCAGCAGGGGAAGGTTGCCACAGGGCTGGAGCCGGAAGGGATCAGGCTGCAGCTGGAGTTGAGGAAACTGGAGTTGGCTTTCGAGCAGAGGAAATTCGAGATGGAATTGCAGAAAAAGCAGTGGCAGTGAGAGGCCAAGGAAAGAGAAAGACAGCTTCAGAGAGAGAGAGAGAGAGGCTGAGGGAAGAGAAAAACAGTGGCAGAGTGAGTTTGAACATGAAAAGCTACAACTCCAACGACCAATGCTAGAGAAGGTAAGTGACAGGGGTGAACTGGAATCTCCAGGGCTGGGGTATAAATTAAATTCCAAATTAATAGCTGACTGTAAAGAGGGGGAGGATATGGATGCATTTTTGAATTTGTTTGAAAAGGCCTGTATTCAGGCTAAAATGCCCAGGGAGTCCTGGAGCTTTCAACTATCCTCTTTACTTACTGTGAAAGGATGTGAGGAACTAGGCCAAATGGCCAATCAGGGCAGTAGTAATTATGAGAAATTTAAAGCGGCTTTGCTTAAAAAGTGTGAACTAACTCCTGAAGCATACAGGGTTAAGTTCTGTATGCTCTGGAGAGGCCCTGACATGAGCTATGAGGAACTCGCCACAAAGCAACGTCAGTTTATTTACTTATTTTATTTATTGAAAAGTTTCACCAGGTAGGCACACTGAACAACAAGTTGCTTGTCTCCTGGTGTGACCGGGGAGAACGGGTAAGGGGAGACGTGTATAACAGAGTAAAATCACATATAGATAATACAATATGTCTAAAATGATTATCTTACAATTGCATTTAGAGGCTGAACAAAAACAAAACATACAGTGTGTTTTACATACAAGTTAAGTTTTACGTACAAATTAAGATACAATGTGTAAGAGTACAGTCAAAACTGGTAGTAATAGCAGCAAATGCAATAAAAATTAATTGTTGAAACGTTGGTGGGAGGGAGCAGAAGCAAGCTCTCTAGAGAAAATTGAGGAGGTTGTACTTCTGGAACAATTCTTTTGGGCTTGCCCAGAAGAGATAAAACCTGGCTAGAGGACCGAGACCCCGAAACATCACAGCAGGCTGCTGAGCTTTTGGATCGTGATGCCAGGAGCAGGCCTGCTCTGAAAGGAAGTGGAGTGGGTGTGGCAGTGCAGAAGGGGAAAAGCATGCCTTCAGGGCAGCTAAAACCCTCACTACCTCCACAGAAAGGGGGGAGCCCCAGGTTACAATTAAGGGATTTATTGGATAAAAGAAATGATGATTGTTGGTTTTGCAGACAGCCAGGGTATCTTGCTAGACAGTGTCCTAAAAAGACACAGACTGGACAAAGTGGTGCTCGAACAGAGCTGGGTGCACCGTGTGTCCCTGAAAGCATGCCTATGAACATGAGGGAGCACGTACACGCGTTTACTGTAAATGGAGTGCACACCCATAGGTTAAGGGACATGGGGGCATCTCTTACCTTAGTAAAAGGGGATTTGGTTGAGTCTGAACAGCTTATACCTAATCAGTTCGTAACAGTAAGGGGATTCACTGGGGAGGAAAATCTCTGTCACTAGCTAGTGTTCTCCTGGACTGGAGTGAGACAGGAGCGAGGGTGCAAAAGGTGGCAGTAACAGATAACTTCACCCTGGATGTGATTATAGGAAACAATCTCCAGAAGGTGGTGGTGTGTATGGTTACCCACAGTCAGACAGCAAAGAAAGGCCAATTGTAGTTTCCTGGACCTCATAGAAGCCCCTGTGGAAAACAATGGAAGGCTGGTTCCCCAGCCTGTCTCTCCTGAAATGGAGAGTAGTGAACGGGAGGTAGGACTTCCCCAAGTAGCAGTTCATAAAACAGCTACAGAAGGTTACTCTGAGGAGGCCAGGGTAACCAATGATCAGAATGTTAGGGATGGCAGTGACTCTGAATACCCTGATGCTAGAGCTGTGGACCCCAGTTTAGGAACTGAAAGGGACATGTCCCATGCCTTGGGAAAATGTGAAGAATTTGCCACTGCTCAGAAGACTAATCCTTGTTTGGAGAGGCTGAGAGCTTGTGCAGAAGCTGATGGGACACAGGGAGGTGATGTGAGAGATAGAGTATTTGGGGACAATGGACTGTTGTATACACAGGACATAAGGACAGAGGGATGGGTGATGGGCAGTCAGCTTGACATTCCACAGGGGTATCATGAGCGGTTACTCAACATCGCTTATGATATCCCCACATCCAGACATCTGGGAATCACATGCACCATGCAGTGATTGGCCCAGAATTTCTATTGGCCCAACTTCACCCAGTAGGTGAAGGAATATTGCAGGTCTTGTCACCAGTGCCAACAAATAGGGAAGGCAGGTAGTAAAACCAAAGCAACCCTAATTCCCTTGCCCATTGTGGAGGAGCTATTCCAGAAAGTAGGAATGGATATTGTGGGACCTTTGAGTACCCCAAGCTCCTCCAGGAAGAAGTTTATCCTGATTGTGGTAGATTATGCCACGCGATACCGAGGCAGTTGCCCTTTCCTCACTTAGGACAGACAAAGTGGCAGATGCCTTGCTAGGGATTTTCTCCCATGTCGGGTTTCTGCAGGAGATTATCTCTGATCAAGGGGGTACCTTCATGTCAGACCTAATGAAGTGTTTATGGGAGAAGTGTGGGGTGCTGCAGAGATGCACGACACCTTATCACCCACAAGCCAGTGGGCTTGGGGAAGCTTTAATGGTACCCTAAAATCGATGTTCCAAGCGTTTCCTGAACAGCATGGGAGGGACTGGGAGAAATACCTTCCCCACCTGTTGTTCGCATACAGGAAGGTACCCCAAGAGTCAACAGGGTTTTCCCCCTTCAAACTCTTATATGGACATAGGGTGCGTGGGCCCCTAGACTTGATCCAGGAAGGCTGGGAAGGCAAGCATGCCACCAAGGGAACTCCCATAGGGGAGTGTGTTTAGGGAAAAGCTGAAGGAGCTTATGGGAGCAGCCCAGAGCAACCTGTCAGTTGCCCAGCAGAAGCAAAAGGTCTGGTATGACCGCAGAGCCAGAGCTCACTCGTACAGTGTAGGTCAGGAAGTCTTGGTCCTAATTCCGGTCCTGAAGGATAAGCTGCAGGCCGAGTGGGTGGGACCATACCAGGTAGTTCGGCAGGTAAATGACGTGAACTACATTGTAGAACAGCCTGACAGGTGACATACCCATAGAATGTACCATGTCAACACGATGAAGCCATATGCAAATAGGGCTAATGTGGTATTTGCACTGAGTAGTCCTGGGGAGGGGACGGACGAAGAAGGCACCCTACTGGATTTGCTGGAGGAAAGCAAGCAGGAGTCCTCTGTGGAGACAATCAAACTGTCACCCCAGTTGACCCCACAACAGGCCCATGAAGTAAGGGGGGTTGGGTTTTAGTGGACTTGGCCCCTTTGTTTACAGCCAAGCCAGGATATACCCCCTTAGTGACACATGACGTATATACAGGAACACAAGCACCCATTTGATGGACAGCCTACCGAGTGTCAGAGGCCATCCTAAAGGATATTAGGAGGGAGTTGGAAGAAATGATGGATTTAGGGGTAATCCAGAAATTCCACAGTCCCTGGGCCTCACCCATAGTCCTTGTTCCCAAGCTGGATGGCTCTACTCGCTTCTGTATAGACTATTATAGACTCAACGCAGCCACAAAGTCTGACATCCACCCAATGCCATGGACAGATGAACTACTGGACAAATTGAGAGGGGAGACATACTTTACCACAATTCATTTGACAAAAGGGTATTGGCAGGTATAATTGGAGGAGTTCTTAATGTGACATTAAATATGAATCTAGATACTTCTATTCCCTCTAGATACAGGGCCTCGGTGCTTAAAAAATATTTAAGGTGTACTCTCTCTACCTTAGGTCTGACAGACATTTGGAGATCTTTTTTCCTCTCTATTAGGACCTACACACACTATGCCTCAAAAACAAACACATCAGCATGGTTGGACTATTTGTTGTCATCTGTGGAGCATTTGGAATCAATTAAGGATATTTCCATAGGGACATCTATTTTGTCAGACCATTCCCCTCTATTTATAAAAATAGAGGTTAGAAGACCAAAAAAACAGGCGTCCTGGAGATTGAATTTGCTTCATCTTCAAGATCCAGAGTTCCTACTAATGATTAAAAAGCAGATCTCACTTATCTTGATGGAAAATACCCCTTCTCATACATCAGCGGCTATTGAGTGGGACACATTCAAAACTGTATTACAGGGGGATATTATAAAATATTTGGCCCATCAAAATAGAAAAAGGGAACTCTTAGGTAAAGAATTGGAGGAAAGTTTAGCTAAATTACAAAAGCAACTTTATCTAGGGGACCTATCAGTCAAACCTCAGCTATTGGCTAGTAAACAAAAACTTCAGAGGTTGGCAGATCAAAAAATAGGACAGCAACTATACTATTTAAAACTTAACTCACAAGAAGGAGGCCCCAGGGGAGCTAGACGTTTAGCCAGGTGCCTGAGAGGTGCCAGACAACAGGTGATGGTCACCAAAATATACGACCATAAGACTAAGCGTTTACTGCTGCAGCCTAGAGAGATTAGGCAGGCTATGGCTGATTTTTACCATACTTTATACTCGGAAGAAACCCACCCCCCCTCCCTCAACAGATAGCTGAATTCCTGCAAGCCTCTCCATTACCACATCTCTCCACCCAGCAAGCAGAAGACCTCCTTCGTCCCATTACAAGAAAGGAAATTAAAGCTATCCTTAAGCTAACCAAAATCTCAGAAAGCCCCAGGTCCAGATGGCTATCCAAATGAATTTTATAAGAAATTCCAGAATTTGCTCATCCTTGTAATGCTGTCAGCCTACAGAGAGATACAGGAAGGAATACCACCCCCCCCTCCCAGAGATATGCTGAAATTGCAGCAATCCCAAAGCCTGGAAAAGATATTACTCTGATGTCTTCTTACCTCCCGATTTCAAAACTAAATTGTGACTACAACATTTTTATGTCAATTCTAGCCCATAGGATAGACAATTTTCTACCCCAGCTTTTTGATCCAGACCAGGTGGGATTTATTAGGAGATGTCAAGCACATGATGCAGTACATAGGGTGCTACTGCTCACTGAATATCCGATAAAAAGAGAAATACCCTTAGTCCTTCTTGGCCTTGATGTTGAGAAGGCTTTTGATAGGGTGTTGTGGCCCTTTTTATGGGCCACACTAAGGCAATTTGCTTTCCCGGAGAGATTAATCTCTCAAATCCAGGCCATGTACTGCTCACCAGTAGCCTATCTTAAATTGGATGGATCCCTTCTCCCCCTTTTCCCCTTTTTAGAGGAACCCGACAAGGTTGCCCATTATCCCCTTTACTTTTTGCATTATATTTGGAACCCCTAGCTGCTAATATTAGAAAAACTAACATAGAGGGGATTCCATTGGTGGGGGAGATCATATAAACTTACCCTTTTTGCAGACGACATCCTGTTGTCTCTAACTACACCTTAAATCTCTGTGCCAGTGGTTTGGGATCAATTGGATCTTTTTGGTAAAGTCTGAGGATATCAGATAAATAATTCTAAGACAGACGTGCTTAACTTCGCATTTTCCCCTTCTTGTAACCTAAAAAATGCATTCCCATTTCATTGGTGCAGAGTGGAGATACGATATCTGGGTATCAAAATCCCCTCCAATATGAAGCATCTGGAGCTGGTGAACTTTGAACCAATCTTCCAACAAATCACTGCAGACTTGTCCAAATGGTCACAGTTGTCACTAGGAATTCTTAGGCAGAAACTATACAACAGAACATTCTACCTCGGTTGCTTTTTTACTCGTAAACCCTTCCAAATACCCCTTCTGAGGCTTACTTCAGATATTGAGATAAGCTTATCTCTAGATTTATTTGAGGGAGGGTGGGATACCACGAGTGAAATTTACTCTACTACAGCACCCTAGGGCACAGGGGGGACTTGGCATACCCAATTTAAAAGATTATGCACTAGCACAAACCCGTATAGCCCTCTTACATGCATCTACTTATTACGTGGCACATTGGAAGGATATAGAGGTGATTATTAATGGATTGGAACCATTCTACCCTTACTTGGTGGGAACCCCCCCCAAGATGTGTACCCATGGTGTGTTTTCTAAAAATTACAGGAGAATTTGTTAAGTCCTGGACGTACTTAACCAGATATATTTTATCCTCATCTGAGAGATACTATTTAACAGCTATGGCTTATGATTCAGACCTCAGTACACCTCAGTTAAATAAATCTCTAAGGGACTTTGAACAATACTCTTTATGCTTTATCTTTCAGATGGTGGGCCCCATTGGAATTTATTCCTTTTCATACTTACAGTCTATATATAAATTACCTTCAAAATATTATCCGACTTATCCATTACTTAGGGAAAAACTCTTTCCTCTGGAAGACTCACTAGTTAAAATAGTGGAATCCCCCTCAAGATTGGTGTTGCTTATTACCCTACATTTAAGAGGTGAAACCTCAGAAAATATTATCAGAAGTCTTTATAAAGCATTACTGCAGTATAAAAAAGATGATTTAGATGTCAGACAGAGATGGACTAAGGATTTAGACTCCATGATTGAGGTAGAGAGGTGGCAACAAGCAACCCTCCCTTACTCTAAAATTACCTCCACAATATACTGGAGGGAGTTTGTGTGGAAGGTCAGAGTTCGCTTTTTTAAAACTCCAGATATCTCTGCTAGGATTCAAGAGCCAGAGCAGAGGTCCTGCTGGAGAAAATGTGGGTGCATGAGAGCAAGTAATGCACATATATTTTGGTATTGTTCTCTGCTTAATGGATACTGGAATGAAATTATAACAGAACTGTCATGCCCAGGGCCACCTTGAAAATGAGCTTGCTCAGTGGTGTTTATGCCTGGTTAAATAAAGTGATTGATTGACTGATTGACTGTCAGACATATTTGGTATATTAGAATGGTGTATACCATCTTTCGTCTTGACTGCCACTCCTCCATCTGGAATTAAAATAAATTGGAAGCAACATAAAGTGGTTACACTTTTAATTCTGATAGCCAAGAAGGTACTCACTAGGCTCTGGCTCACTGACAAAATTCCTACTAAAGAGGCATGGAAAAGCCTAACCTACGAGGTATATAATCTAGGATGTACCTCAACCAGATTGAATAATAGAAAGAAAAATGTTGATAATAAATGGAGGCTCTGGACCTCTTACCAATTGGAACATTACCCTGAATTTGTTCCATGAAGGAGTTATGCTTTCAAGATAATTCACTGCACCATATCATGACCCAAACCCTTCTATTAGTTAATTGTATGCTTAAGAAGAGGCCCCTAGTCTCAGCAGAAACAGTATTAAGTGAACAGGCTAAGTGGTTTTTATCTGACTTTTACTGGTTGCAGATGATAAATTTGATTGTACTTGAAGGTAAAGGAACTTCTTCCTCCCTTAAAGCTGGTAACAAGTTTTTACTATTTATAATATTATTCAAGCTATGTACTGGATGTATAAGATATATTTTCCTGTACTATACAACATATTGCTATGTTTTATGTAAAAATACAAAAAAAAGGGGTATTGGCAGGTGGAGTTAACTTCCAGAGCTAAGGAGAGATCTTCCTTCATCACTCCAATAGGATTGTTCAAGGTAATGCCTTTTAGAATGAAGAATGCCCCTGCCACCGTCCAAAGTTTGGTCAACCAGGTATTACATGGTACTGAAGAGCATGCAGTGGTGTATCTGGATGATACTGCAATTTTTGGTGCCAGTTAGAAGGAACACTTATCCCACCTGAAGGAAGTGTTGGGCAGGATACAGAGGGCAGGGCTCACTGTCAAGACTGAAAAGTGCCAGGTCGCCACAGCGGAGGTGGCATACCTAGGACATGTAGTAGGGTGGGGGCAGCTTCATCCTAATCAAGCCAAGATTGAGGCAATAGAGGTGTGGCATAGGACTGAAACCCAGAAGCAGGTTTGGAGTTTCCTAGGGACTGCCGGGTACTATCAAAAGTTTTACCAAATTACAGTACCCTGGCAGCTCCCCTCTCTGGTCTACTAAAGAAAAGAATGCACAAAAAGGTAAAATGGGAGCCAGCCTGTGAACTAGCCTTCACACAGCTAAAGGAGGCACTGTGCAGTGCCCCTGTGTTAGCTAGCCCAGATTACAATAAGCCACTTGTAGTCCAGACACATGCCTCTGATGTGGGGATTGAATCAGTCCTCAGTCAGACCTCTAACCAAGGGAAAGATCCCCCCATAGTGTAACTTAGCAAAAAGTTACTTCCGCGGGAGCAGGCATATTCCACCGTTGAAAAGGAATGCCTTGCACTGGTATGGGCCCTGAAGAAATTAGGGCTGTACCTCTATGGAAGGCACTTCTAGGTACAGACTGATCCTAACCCCCAGTGTGGCTAATGCAGATGGGAAAAACAAATGGCCATCTCTTAAAGTGGAGCCTTACAGGGCTATGATATGACCATTACCCATGGGGCCAGATTGGCTAGTGCCAATGCAGATGGGCTATCTCACCAGTTAGAGCAGTGAACAGACTTTGTGAAAATTACACAATACCTTGGGATGGATTCCCACAAATTCAGTCTAGGAGGGAGGAGTGTTGCAAGCTGCCCAGCTGCCAGTCCTTATTTGTAGATATACTTCTGTATATATACACATATACACACACATACGAAGAAGCCAGCAGAAAAAGGTCATTTGGTCTATCAAGTCTGCTCGTATTGCAGGGTCCACAGCTTGAGCTAATGTTCCTGCACTCCCTCCCCACTCCTCCCATCCTCCCTACCCATGATCCTTACCTTCCCCCCATGCCTATCCCAACCTCTGTTAAAGCTGCCCACTGTCTTCAACAAGATGACCTCTTCTGGCAGTGCATTCCAAGTGTCCACCACCCTCTCTGTGAAGAGATGCTTCCTAAGCTCCCTCTTAAACCTCCCACCCTCCAGCTTAAGACTGTGCCACCTCATGTTATGGTTGCCACTCAGCTTGAAGAGACTCTCCTTATCAACCTTATTTATCCCTTTCAAGTACATGAAGGTTCCAGTCATGTCCCTCCCCTCTCTCTCTGTCTCCTGTCTTCCAGGGAGTACATGTTCAGTGCCCTCAACCTTGCCTCATATGCCTTACCCTGCTGACCCACTACTGTCTTGGTAGCCCTCCTCTGGACCCTCTCCAGCAGGTTAATGTCCTTTTGGAGGTGTGGGCACCAGTGCTGAATGCCATACTTTAGATGTGGTCTTATCAGTCACCTGTATAAGGGCAGCATAACCTCCTCTTTCCTACTACTGATCCCCCTAGATATGCATCCCAGCATCTTGTTTGCCTTTGCTGCTGCTTTCTTGCACTGTGTGGAGTGTTTCGGGTCACTAGTGATCATTATTCCCAGGTCCTTCTCCTTCTCTGATGCAGGTACTTGGACTCCACCCAGGTGGTACTCTGTCCTGAGATTCTTGGCTCCAATATGCATAACTCTGCATTTCTTGGCATTGAAGCCAAGCTACCAGTGCCTGGACCACCTCCCCAGCTTTTCCAGATATTCCTGTAGGTCCTGTATCCCTTCAGCTGAGTCCACTCTGAGCTTGGTGTCATCCATGAATAGGCACATTTTGCCCTTAATGCCATCCCTAATGTCATTGATGAAGACTTTGAACAACACCGGCCCCAGCACTGAGCCCTGCAGGACTGGCTACCTCTCTGGTGCCAGATAACTCTCCCCCCACAACCACCCTCTGGGTTCTGTCCCTTAGGCAGTTTTCCACCCATCTGGCCATCTTTTCCCCAACCCCAAGATCCACCAACTTCCTGAGCAACCTGTTGTGGGGGCACAGAGTCAAAGATCTTGCTGGAATCAAGATAGAAGATGTCTACTGCTTGGCCCCTGTCTACTGTCTTAGTGACACAGTCAAAGAAGTCAATCAGACTCATTTGGCACAATCTCCCTTCCCCACCATGAACCCATGCTGCCTCACATCCTGGAGACCATGCTCCTCTAGATATTCCACCAAACTTTCCTTTAGTATGGTCTCCATGAGCTTGCCCACAGTGGCGGTCAGACTGACTGGTCATTCATTCTCTGGGTCATCCTTGGGACCGCTTTTGTGGAAAGGCACTACATGTGCTGATCTCCAGTCCTGTGGTACCACACCTGACACTAGTGAACTATTAAATAGGTCTCCCAGTGGCCCTACCAGCTCCTTAGCCAGTTCCTTTAGTACCCTTGGATGTACTCTGTCTTGGCCTGGTGATTTGTCCACCTTCAATGCCAGCAGCCCTTCCCTCACTCTATTCTCCTCAATCACTACTTCTGTGTTTCCCTCCCCCCCCGCTCCGCTTTTCCCTCCTGAAGACACTGGTCCATCCTTCTCACTGGTGAAGACGGAACAGAAGTGTGTGTGTGTGTGTGTGTGTGTGTGTGTGTATATATATATATATATATATGTATATATGTGCATGTATGTGTGTGTATGCGTGTGTATGTGTATATGTATATATATATATATATATATATATATATTTAATGCATCAGTTAGGGTTGTTCCTCAGTGACAAAAGCGAGGACATTCAATGTTAGGGTTGAAAGCCCCCCTTGCGCTTACCCACCCTGACCCCAGCCGGCATCGGGCATGCGTTGGGGTTGTCGGCCCTAACTCTCACCCCATTCCATGTGTAAACAAGCCGAAGTGGTGAGGTATAGGAGAATGAGGTGAGAGTTAGGACTGACGACCGGTTGGGGGGAGGGGTGGGGGTGGTGCAAATGGAGTAGTTGCTCTGAACTAGGAATTGATTACACTGCAAGTTACAGACTGGGACATCCATCCCTATAAAAAGCCCAGCTCAGGGCATTTGAAACACATTTTCATCTGGACATTCTGCTTGACACACACCAGAAGCCAAACTACTGAGATCCAGTGTGGCTGCCAAGGACTGAAAGGAACTGAAAATCTTCATCCACTATTTATGAATTTCAAATCACTACAAGGTTTAAGATATAGATAAGCTAACAGTTCTAGGGCAGGATTCTCAAAAGAGATGCGCCGGGGGCAAGTGAGATGCGCTGGCGCAAACAGGATACACCCACCAAATGACGAATGATTCACAAAGGAATGCACCATGGGATGCACCATGAGCAACACTACTGTAAATTGTACAGAAAGGGCAGGGCACAAGTAGAGATGCACCAGTGCATCCAGGATGTGCATAACCACCCAGGGGAGCAACACAGTGAATACGAAGGAACCCAGCAAGGCATGTGGGAGCAACAGAGGACAATGCAGTGGAACAAAGGAGAGAGGGACACACGACCAAAGGGACAAACCAGAGTGGCCAAGGGCACAACAGTGGCCGAAACAGGCACAATAGTGAGACTGGGCATACAAAAACAACACCCAGAGGCCCAGGCCACTCCCCACAGAGGCCCATGGTAGGCACACAGAACAGGTACACTGCGGCTGGCATGGTGTCACACAACAGCGGATGAAAGCATGGAGAAAGGTGGTTTCCTCTGGACAAGACCAACACCACAGGTGGCCAAGACCGTGGCCATGTGGGAAGCGACACAACCTGACACCGTTCCTTATGACGGGCAGCACACAGTGCCACCACAGTGTCACATAGTCAGTCTAAACCCCCAACCACAGGACACTGCACACAAAGCTACAAAACAATAGTGCAGCAGTGCAATGTATGCATTGCACAACAAGCAGCACACACAGAATGAGAGCAGAGACATGAACAGCACAACATGAGGCCTACGCACAAGTCACAGGCAACAGTGGGGCCACACGGAGGCGGGGGGCAGAGGGGAAGCAGACTGTACAAATACGGGTGCACACACAGGGGCATGGCAGCAAGAGGACAGTGAAGAGTTTGTGACAGTACACAAATCCAGGGCTGTGGAACAGTGAAGGACCACAGACACCATGTTAGATAATGAAGAATTTTTTTTTTTTAAATTTAAAGTTTATTCAATTTTCAAAACACAGCATGACACATCATACAAAGCATACATAGGGGAGTGACAATACAAAAGATGTCATGCCCCCCTTTCCCTCTCTACCCCCAATGGCTTCTCACCAAATAGATAGACATCAGTATGGTGACCAGTGAACTAAACCAGACCCACTTTAAACTATTTAACCTTCTTCTCTTGGATCAGCATTCCTGGTTGGCGGCCGACCTGACTGTAAGGTATAAAGGGAGTGGAATCTGTTCCATATATTCTTATACCAGGGTAGAGATCCCCATAAGCTAGCCTTCAACTGTTCTGTTCTAAGATTAAACAGTAAATCCTGGAGCCATTCTGTATACGATATGTCCTTCCCATCTACCCAGTGGCGCAGCACCAATTTCTTCACAGTCGATGACACCAAAGCCATATGATATCTGTGCACACGCACTGGTATGGAGGAAAAGGCCCAGAGTACACACATATCTGGGGTAAAGAGGTCTTCCAACCCCAACAGCGGATCTGCTTTGTTCTTGATAGTTTCCCAAAGATTCTTAATAGGGGGACACTCCCACAATACATGGTACAGGGTACCCTCTAGCTGTGTACATCTGAGATACTGTGGTGAAGCCATTCTTCCAATTTTATGTAATCTTACTGGGGTCCAGTACATATCATCAATAATTTGATATTGTGTTAACCGGAGTCTGTCTTGGGGAATATACGTGTGTAGATCCTTCCAGATTCCCTCCCATCTGCCCTGAACTTGGGGGAATAAGTTCGACCAATGTCCAGGATCCAGATGCAGTGCATCCAAGGTTTTTGCAACTTGTGCCATGTATAAAAGGAGACAGCATGGGCCTTACCACACAGTGCAGTCAAGGATTGTTCCCAAGCTTCTCCTTCATTTGGCCCTCGCAGGCCTTTTAATAAGTGGACAACCATGTGACGCAGCTGAAACACCTTAAAAATCTGGCTCCCATCTATTTTCTGCTTAGCCATAATTTCTCCTGAGATCATTCACTTGCCCCTAACCATAAGCTCATTAAGGCTAGAGTCTTTCAATTTGGGAATCCACAATGGTGAAATGCAAATCCCCCCAATGTTTAGGTTAGGGTTGCCCACCAAAGGTTGTTGAATGCTCTGGGTGTTATTATACTTCAGGAAGGAGCACAGTTGGGCGTGGATTCTTACTGATGTGGCAGTGGGAGAGGTGGCCAGGGAATTCCGGCAAAACCCTAGGAGACATGTACAACATTGCCCCGGGTGACACCCCTGCCTGTGAGATTAGTTCTTTATCCAACAGTAACCACGAGGGCATGTATGAGTCTAAGACTACATTTGCTTGAGGGTCAGACCACCTCATTTATTTGTTCATTTGGCTTGCCCAGATAACAAATAATTTAGTGCAAGAAACAAAAACAAGAACAATTACAGGAACAAGAAACAAAACCCAAGAACAACTGTATACGTATGAGGATACAAAAAGGGAAGTGGTGTGAGGGACTATATACAGTAACAGGAGTGCAGAAGGGGGTAGTGGGTGGGGACAGCAACATAGGAAGGGAGGGTGGGGGGACACAGCAAAATTTGTACATAACTATAAACTCTTTACAAAACACAGCTGCTGGTGTGGCCGTGCAACATGCCTTCGCATACCCCCATGGCCACGTGCTGACAGTAGGCAGATGACAGCTGCTGCAGTTGGGCCTGCACATGCAAAATGGGCCGCAGTGCCACATGAATGGCCCGCTGCACACCTTGCCCACTGGCCTGCTGGGTCCTCCATCGCCAGCCACAGCGCCACGATCCTGGGGACCTACAGCAAGAACACAGAGAACACACACTAAGTGCCATTATAGACACACAACCCCCCACCGAGCAGAAGCCCACCCCACCAGACAGACATTGCACACACAAGGTAGCCACCTACCGGCACTTACATGGACACCATGCCGTGCACCAACTGTGGCCCTCTGCACACGCTCCTCAGCGGCCTCTGCAGCCCACTACCTGGCCACCAGCCCTGCAAGACACAACAGATACTGCCATGAGTAGACATGTTATTGCACAAACCCACCCCCAACACCAGTGTGGGCATGCAGTGATGGTGTACACAGCCAGTGCAACACCGGTGACTGGCCATGCAGTCCACAGCTGCACACAGCAGCCCTGCCTGAACCCCCAGAGTGCCCTGCCGTGGTTATGCACCACACACAGTGGTCTCACCCCATGTGCGACACAGTGTACCTGTCCCACACACACACACCACTGCAGAGAGGCCCACCCCATGTGGCATGCATGACAGAGTACCACAGGGCAGGTGCAGCCACAGCCAAGTGTGCGTGTTGGGGGGTGCCCATGTGAGTGTGATGTTGTGATGTGACCCATCCCAACCCCGCATGCACCTGTGCTGCACATGTACATGTGCAACCTACCTGGTCTTGGAAGTGCACCCCTACGTGCACAGTCATGCAGCCTCTGAAGACGGGCCCTGTCCCTCTGGCCAAGGTCACCATAATGGTGCCTGCACTGTTGCCAGGTGTGGGGAACCCCTGTGCGCCACACCAGCCGCCGGGCAATGGTGGCCCACACCTGCACCCTGGGCACCTGCAGGTCCTCACTCCCAAAAAGCTGCCCCTCCACACGCAGCACCAGGGCCACCAGGTGGAGCAGCTCCACCTTGGACCAATTCATAACCCTTGGTTCAGTTTTCCCTGCCCTTGGCATCCCCACAGCAGAATCACCACACAGTTACATTCAATGTATGCGCAGGTGAAATGCAAAATAGCACCACATGTGCCACTAGGCCACGTGCATGCCACCATGCACAGTGATGTGAAGCATGATTGGTCCATCAAGAGCCCACAGGCACATGCGCAATGCACAATGTTATGGAGGGAATGCGGGGTCATGGGTCATGACCGGGTCATGCATGTGCAATACGTAACCATCCGCCATGTTACATGTGGCACGCGCTATCACACATAGTGCCTGTGATGTGCGGTTGCACAGCGTCACACAACGGCATGAAATGCATGATCCACGTACAACAACTGACAACTGTCACAATGTGCACCACGCAGGGAGACGTGCATACTTGGACAGACTGCATCATGCAACTTGCACCATATGCATGTCCACGATGCGTGTGTCAGACCAATCATGCAACTGCTGTGCTGCGCCAGGGGTACAACGCACAGCGCCTGTGCGCTGAATGCGCCGAAGCACTTGTGCCCCATTCAAGAAGATGCCCCAAATACACCGCGCATGCGTGGGTAATGCGCTGTGTAGAGATGCACCCGCCTCAGCAGATGCGCTGTACTGATTGAGATGAGCTGAGGGCAATTATGCAGTTCACAGACAATGCTCCCAAATGAGCCTAATAATGTATTTAGGGGGATCTCAGCTGTTTAGCATCTCATTATCACTGCCCCAGTCCTCATCTGCATGCCCTGAGCCATAAATGCTCCCAACTCAGACCACACTGAGAATAGGTGACTGATAGGATTCATAGCCTTGACGGTGAGTACCATTTTATTTCTACATGTATTAAAGCAGGTCTTGTGGACTGGGTAAGTGCACTAGTCAACTGCTGCCTAGATTCAGGCATGACGCAGGGGAGGGGGATACAGAAGACTGCCACAGAAATGTATTATAGAGCCATCCGTTTGTGTATGTGGCCAATATCTGTGTAGCCAATCCACATGATGACCTAGGCTGTGGACAGCCTGTTGCTGTCCCACCATGTGCAGGGACACCTGTTGGGCGACATGATGTGCTACACACTGTCCCACAGGCCACACCATTTAGGGGTGGTACGATGGCAGCCGATGTGCCTGCTCCAGCAGTGAGGTGTGCATAGTGTGAGTGATGGGCAGCCAGCAGCAAGTGTAGCTGGACATACGTCACAGGTGGCAAGGCCTTGGTCATGCAGCTGTCCTTAGTGGATTCGCTGTACACGCCGGACACAGAACCAACTGCCACAACACAATGTGCACCCTGGCACATGTGCAATGCCTGCAGGCCCTGTCTGACAGGTGCTGGGGTGGCCAACTGCATCCACTGTATGTCGGTAATGGGTACACGAGAATCTACACGAGCATGGCTAATGCCTGTCTGTACTCTCCCACAGAAACCACTATGTCAGGAGGCAACAGTGCCACCAGCTGAAGGCAGCTGAACTTCATGAAGGATGAGGAGCAGGCCCTCATCAAGGCATACCATCTAAGGTGTGATGTACTGTAGGGCAGGGGTGGCAGCCATATGGCATGGGAAGAGGGCTGGAAGGCAGTGGCCCATCATGTGAACACCATAGAAATGTAAACAGGACCCCCCCTGGAGTTCAGGAAGCATCTGAACAATGGGAAATGGAGGGCAAAGGAGAAGGTGGCCCACATAGAGGCCTCCTTGTGGCAGACAGGGGATGGCCCACAGGCTGATGTTCACCTGAGCCTTGATGAGGAGCTACTCATGGCAACCATTGCCAGATCTGCCATGCAGGGTGTCCCGGGTAGGGGGTTCCAGACTGGTGGAAACCCATCACAGCACTGTAAGTAGCCATGCACATGACACGTGTCTGGCCATGTGTGTGCCCTGGCTGCCATGCCTGTCCCATTGTGTTGTGCTCTGTGACTGTGTACCCAGGGGATGTACCATGTGTGGCAGTGGTGCATGTGTGTCTCATGCCATGCTACGCTGTGCCTGACAGCCCATGCCCTTGGTGGCACATGTGATGTGCTAGTCAGGCTGGTGGGAAACACACACACTGTTGGATGGGCCTGTCATACCATTGCCACACATGGTACCATGTGGCCATGGCCTGTCACCACACTGTACCGGTCACAGCTGGCGCATGGCTGCAGCGGCATTGTAGGCACTGCACAGCCATGCCAGGGACTGTCACGCACAACAATGGCACTACACTGTGACACACAGTAAATGTCTGTATGTATGCCAATGTATATTCCAGTACACTAACCATGTTCTCCCTTCTTCTTTTCACAGCTCCATCATGCCTCACAGGTGCAGCCGTGGACACGGCTGCATAGGATGCCCTAGTGGGTGATGATGCAGGCCTGTCACACAGGGCTGTGGGCACTGCGTTGGATGGTGCCATCCCTGGACCATTGACTGCACTGGCCCCACCTGCTCCAGCCCCAGTGGTGGCATGCCCATCAGACCCCTTGTCCAATGCCGCCACGGCAACCAGCGATGACACCACATGGCTGGAGAGTCTGCTGGGATTCACTGATGATGACCCTACAGATGCAGCGGACATCGCTGACACCCTCCTTGTGCTTGCATCTGGCATGCAGGGGTAGTACAGTGATGACCCTGCAGATGATGATGCCACCCAGATAGAGGGGGACATGGTCAACAGTGGGACACGCAGCACACAGGTACCTGTGCAGGTGGCCCCTGATGTCACTGATGGCCCTGCTGTACATGCAGATGCAGTGGCCACACAGCTGCCCAAGGCAGTGGATGCTGTGCCCCCTGAATCTGGTCCAGGTGCGGTGGCAGGGCCATCAAGGGCATCCAGTCCAGGTGCTGTGGGGCACATGCAGGCACCATTGGAACGTGGCAACACCGGCCATGGACATGTTGTGGCTGAGCATGCCCAAGGCCCGCCCATGCCGCAGCCTACTGAGGTGCACCCACCACCCGTGGATGCCCTGGAGCAGGCTGTATCATCCCCGCTTGTCGGCAATGCCACTGTGACCCATCACCCACTGACGACATGGAGGGCAATGTCCACCTCCTGCGTGACACCATGGAGGGGCAGGCAGCCCTCCATCCAGAGTTCAGGAGCCACTGGATGGTGATGGTCTTGGAGCATGAGTCTGTGGCTGCATGGCTTGCCCAGATGTTGACTGAAGCAGGCCTTCTGTGGGTGGGCATGACCGCTGCATTGGAGTGGATCACAGCTGCTGTGTAGGTGTCATGTACATCTGTTGCATGCCATGGCCATCGGGCATCCAGCTGGACACCCATGAGTGCCTCCTGCACACCCAGTCAGTGGCATCAGGTGGACCCATTGCTGCTGACACCATTGCCACACATCGCAATGCCCAGCATCCCCAGCACAGACATGGCTCACGGGGCCACCACACCAATGAGCACCTGTTCATGGTCTCACTGCAGGACCCCTACAGGGGTGTTGGATACACCCCTTGTGGCTGGTGGTGCTGCAGCTGCATCCAACAGTCATGGCAGAGGCCGCCCATGTGTCCATGGTGGCTGTGGTGCCACCCTGTGGTGTCCAGGTCCCCATTCCAATGGCAGCTGCACATTCCACCAGTGTGTCCCACACTCCTGGATGACGATGCCTGTGGTGGCATGTGTGGCAAGTACCTGCCCTAGTGCACTGCCATCATGGGCTCCCTGTGCAGTACCACCCACGTGTCTGTGTGCATCACTATTGTGCCATGTGGCATGGGCGTGATGAGTGCAGCTATGTGTCTGCTGCGCCTGTGTGCCAGCTGCAGTGCACACTGATCCGTGCCATCCCTGGCACTGTCATGGTGGCACATGTGTGTGTTGTGAGGTGTGTATGTGTGTCTGTCTCTGGGGCTCATGGTCCCTGTCATGTGTATGGTCCACTGCTGTTCCACCTCCACTGTGTGGCATGTGTTGTGTGTGTGTGTGTGTGTGTGTGTGCCTGTGTAGGGCTGTTTGTGTGCTGTGCTGTGTCCACTGTGCAATGCATGGCTCTGTGTCTACCTGTTGTCAGCCTTGTGTACCTCCCAGATGCATACCTCTGATACTCACCTGTAGTTCCCAAAATGCTCCTCTACCAGTGTGCTCCTGTACTGCCTTGCCCATGCAGCCAGCTGTCAGTCCTGGCTGTCCATTGGTGGTCCAGTGTTGGGACCCTGAGGCACTGCTTCATCCTCTCCACCCCTTCTCCTCCTCCCCGGAAATGTCGCCCTCACAGGCCTCGACATCTATTCCATGGTCAATGGCCATGTTGTGTAGCATACAACAGGCCAGGAATATGCCACAGGCCTTCTCAGGTCTATATTGTAGGGCCCCACCTGACCTACACATGCACCGAAAGTTCTTCTTCAACATGCCGAACACTCGCTCAATGATGGTGTGCGTAGTGGTATGTGATGGTGTGCGTAGTGGTGTGTGCCTCATTATAGCGCTCTTCCGCCTCTGTTCCAGGTCGTCGGATGGGGGTGAGGAGCCAGGGCCTCATTACGAATGGTGCTGCATCCATGCTGGTGGTGTGCTGTCTCTCCCTCTCTGTCTGCTACTGTACTGGTGCTACTGTTCTGCCACTGACCTGCTGGTGGCTTGCACTTAAGTTTGCTTCTTTTATACTTATCTTTTCATGGCGTATTTGGTACTTGCACTGGGTTGCTCTCACATTTTCCCTCGTTTTGCACTGTGAATTGCTTTGCACTGAGTTTGCATGTGTACACCCCCTCTAGATGCACCGCATAACATTATTATGCGTCTCCAGCGCATTCAGTTTGGTGCGGCGCATCTGGGATGCACCAGCTCATCCGCCCTGTCTGTGAATCATTTCATGGCACATTTTTGGGTTGCGCCAGTGCATCTCACTTGCACCCAGTGCATCTCTTTTGTGAATCCTGCCCCTAGTGCGTTTTATTCTATATATACATTTTCATTTGTTTTATGTTGAAACCAGAACTTTTCTGACATCCTTTTAGTAGTAACTGTATGATTTATTATTTAAGTATTTTCATAAAAACATTTGTTTTCTAAAGAAATTCTGCCTGTGTGAGATTTCTATATTGTGTGTGTGATTGTAGAAGGTTTATTAATAATCTGGGAAAACTGTTATTGACAAGGGGGTTTTACCAATAGCAGCCAAATTGAGAAAAGGGTCTGTAAGGGATCTGGAAGGACAGGGAAAATACCAAAGTCTCAGGGATGAGTCTGCAGGGATTTTGAACCAGGCTGTTGCATGTTCTGTAGGGAGAAGGCCAAATCAGGCTTATATTGCTACCCCGAAGATAGTGTGATGCCTGGGTCTTCCTTCTTTATGTAATAGCCAAGGAAAGGGTTCATATTTGGCCACAAGACTCGAGACTGGTATTGTGCCCTTATCCAGAGCTAGAGGGATCCCCTTGATCCTTGTGGCAGAGGTGCAGTCGTGAGCATGCAAAACGGATAAGGAGGGTATCCCTGTCCCCCAACCCCCCCCGTCATGGACTGTACTTAAGGGTGGGCACTGTGAGCTCAGTGGACCTGACCCCAGGAGTGAGTCTGTGACAGTTCTTACCTTAGGAAGTCATAAATCATGCAGGAAGATTCCTCAAGAATGTTTATTGTGTGTTTTTCGCAATACTATTCATCGGTACAGCATGATGCAAATCATTTAATTTAATACCAACATTTTTAACATTTTTCTCAAAGCAGAACATTGAATGTTGTGAACATTCCATTTTGTGATACCATTGATATGACGTATTCAAGAAGGGATAACAACAGAGTGATGTCATAACAATGGCATAACAAGGTTGTAATCTGCTTGATTTCAGTTAGTAATAAGGGCCCCCATACATTATATGTAGATAACCTGTGGTGGGAATGTCTAAAATGTGACTGTAGTAGTTTAGTAGCTTTGCGGTAATAAATAACAGTTTTTCTGTGTTCTGATTGGCTTGCACTAGTTATCTGTTGTATAATAGGAAGTAATCAGTTGTAGGGTTTCAAGATGGACCTGATGGATTTAAGATCTTTTTCTGTTCTCTTATTCTTCTGTGTTTCTATGATGGAATGAAAAGAAAGGGAGGGCATGTCATGAAAGGCCAAATATGGACCATAACATAACCAAATCATAGGAAATATAAGCATCAGGCCACTGAACAGATAATGGTGGTTAAAAACAGTTACGTTTTCATTCCACAGATGACTTCCCAGTAGTTGGCAGTTACAGTTTTTAAGTCCCACTAACTATTTTAAGTGAGCAGTGCATATATGTGCAGTGGGTAGTCCCTGTTTTTGTGTGATGGCATGGGTTTTGATCTGACTGTAATGGACTAAAACTGCCAAAAGCAGCAGTTAAATTGCATTAAGAATAATAATCTGCCCCCAAGTATCATAGAGAGACACTATTTACGGACAGTGTATGCATATATCTACCAGTTAATGCTGGAATTATTAGAGGGGGCAGAAAGGCTTGATTCCCTACAGCTCTGTGCTGGGACTTTCCCTAATTTCTTACCACTCCTTTGATGTCAGCAAGCGAGAGGCTCAGTGCGGGAACACACACAACAGTATGCCAGCCGTGTGCCTGCTGGATGTACACCCTCCCACTCTACCTTCCACTGTGCTACCATCTGTGGTCACCTGGGCAGCAGCATTGTGGTTAAGACAGCAACCTTCCCCATCCAAGAGGGGGAGAGCATCTTCTGGGACCCTCAGTCCTCCTCCCCCTTCTGACCCGCCATAGCCTGGGCTTGTTCCCAAACCTGAGTCACCAGCGTGGCATCTGGTAACTGTAATGCTTTATCAACAGGCTGACTTCAATGAGGATTTTCAGATGTCACAATGTGCTTTTTTGTGACATCACAGTCCATTCCGTGTCAACAAACTATCATGTCATACACTCAGCAATTGTGAAGTCAGTTGGGGACAGTCAGATGCTTATTGAAAGACAGTGAAACACATGCTTCATTATCTGAAATATTTAGTTGACCAAATAAAAGTAGAAAGTAAAAAAAAAAGCTGGAAAACACTTAAATTAAACTGAGTTGTTAAGAATATAATAGTTTAAGTCTTTCTTAGTAACTACTGGATTTTTAAGTTATGGCACATTTTGGCCATCTGGGAAAGGGAGTATTTTTCCCTTTCCCTAACCTTTGTTGCATTGTCTTGTTAGTTGAGTGGTGGCTTTGATTTGACCCAAACGGACTGTTCCAATATTGAAAATGGACATTAGAAAGATGACCCTACTGTTTCACTTGTAACATTTGCCTGTGTTCTACAAACTCTGACATCACAAAGCATTGATGTATGGGTCAGAACGCTCATACCAGGAAGCGGAAGGGATCACATAACAGACAATATCATGCAGAATTACAGTCCCTTCCCCTACTAACAGGCCTTAATAAAAATGTTATTCTTTTTCATAGACCAACTCCAGCAGTAGTGGTGATGGAGGTATAGGGGGAAATTACAAATAGAGCACAATGTGCACTCTTCAACCATCGAGTATAATACTGACATTTTGTAGGGCAGCTAAGTAAGTGCCCTGCACTATGACAGGTCAGGGCTCTCTAGTCAATTTCCATGCTGTTTCACTATCCCTGTTTGCCTAAAATGGCAGCAACCTTCTCTCTGCAACCATTCCCGGATTGTAAAGCACTTCGAGATACAGTTTATGTAAAAGGGAGGTATGCAGAACCAAAATTCCTTTCTTTCCTTTTTTTCCTTGTTTTATTATACTTTTTATGCCCCCTTATCACCAGTGTTGCCCTTTTCGGCTCCTGGCTTACAGCCCACTCCCACCCTTCTCTGGTGCTTACCACATCTCCACAGTGCCATGGGCATAGCTTCTGTCCTGCAGTGGATGCTGGGGGGGTCTTGGCTCAGCTGCCCCATTGGCACTCAAGTGCATGGAAGTGTGTGGCCAGTCAGGAGGTCATGGTCTGAAAGCACAAGGCATCATCCTGGACGTGTCTGATTTGTTTCCTGCTTGTTTTATCTTCCCTCATGATGGCAGGTATGATGACGAGGAGAACGCGCACCATTGCTGGCCACGCACCGCACTGGCTGACATCGCCTGCCACTTTAGTGCCACCTGTGGTCACCTAGGTGGCAGTATAGCAGTGGATCAGCCTGTTCTTCCTTCCCAGAGGACAGCATCCTGTGTGACACTTGACCCTCCAGAACCCCTGCTGGCCCCCAAACTTCCAGGATCATTTCTGAACCTGGGTCACTGGCATCACGAGCAGCAACCTTGCTGCTGCACCAGTGGGCAACCTTGCTGCTGTGCCGGTGGGTAACCTTGCTGCTGCACCGGTGGGCAACCTTGCTGCTGTACCAGTGGGCAACCTTGCTGCTGTGCTGGTGGGTAACCTTGCTGCTGCACTGGTGGGCAACCTTGCTGCTGCACCAGTGGGCAACCTTGCTGCTGTGCCGGTGGGTAACCTTGCTGCTGCACCGGTGGGCAACCTTGCTGCTGTACCAGTGGGCAACCTTGCTGCTGTGCCGGTGGGTAACCTTGCTGCTGCACCGGTGGGCAACCTTGCTGCTGTACCAGTGGGCAACCTTGCTGCTGCACTGGTGGGCAACCTTGCTGCTGCATTGGTGGGCAATCTTGCTGCTGTGCCGGTGGGTAACCTTGCTGCTGCACCAGTGGGCAACCTTGCTGCTGTGCTGGTGGGTAACCTTGCTGCTGTGCCGGTGGGCAGCCTTACTGCTGTGCCAGTGGGCAACCTTACTGCTGCACCAGAGGGCCTGCTTCCTTTCTGTCCTGTTAGTAAACTTGCATCTTTTTTATAAGAAGTTCAGGGCTGAAGAGATGGTTGCAGCAGTAGAGCATGTTACAGGGAACATTTGGACCTGTGCCTTTTTATTCTGTTTTAGTTTGCTCTTTTTCTCCTGTCTTGTAAGATGCACCCTTTTCCCATTTCGAACCTGCTTTTGTAGTATTTTTAGATCTGAACTCCTCTCAACTAGTTGCTATACCTACTCCACTTAATGGCACTTACTCTCGTATCTGCACTTGTGCCACCAGAGTGCTGTCAGTATAGTTACAGCTGAATTCTGGTTCTTAGAGGAGAGACAGGTTTCAGATATAACTAGAACTTCAAAGCAGAATTATTTTGCTTGGATGGGGGGGGGATAATGAACAGGAGGAGGGATAGGAAGAGAATAGGGAGAAAAGGCGCCAAATAGTTTCGAGGTGAAGCCAAGGAGTGGGAAGAAATTGCCACATGGGTCGCCAAGGGGAGTGGAGGAGAGAGGGAATAGTGGAGGAGAGGAGAGTAGGTGAAAGGGATAGGGAAAAAGTGAGAGAGTAGATAGAGGAAGAAACAGCAGGTCTTGGAAGGGTGAAGAGAATAAGATAGAGAGTGAGATAAACAGAGAAATGAGTGGCATAGTAAAGGTGAAATGGAAGCAAACAATTAGAAGCTGGAGAAATGAGTGCAGTAACACGCAGTGAGTGAGGTATTACGTTTTGAAGCTCAAATAGGAAGACGAAGGGAATGCAGCAAGGCTAAATAACAGCACATAAAAACACAATGCACTCTAAACCTCTAGTTGAAAAAACAATATAAGTAAAACCAAACCCTTCACCCCAAATGAAGCAACACAGGGTAATTTCTTGGCTTGTGCACCTACCCAGTTAACAAAAACTAACTAAATAAAAAATAAATGAAATCGCAGCAGTTATGAACAGTAACACCCAATAAAAACTACTGAATAATACAAGTAAACCGAGCTGTTTGAAAACAAACAGTGAAACACAATAGCTTGCGATGCTCAGTAGGAAGTTAGCTAAACTACAATGACTAAACAATGCACAATGAGCTTACCAGTAGTACATCAAACATTAGGTATATTCACGGATAATACAATGCACATAACATAGTGATGCTGACCCAAGGACACACTGTTGCTGCAGAAAACTAGCATTTTACTGTGGGCGCAGAGTGTCCTGCTGACTACCACCTCATGGTGACGCCCACAGTATAATGCCCTTGTGCTCTGGCACTTTGGCTCTTTGTTGCCTCTGTTCTGTCTTCTGGTGGTCCAGTGGAACCCCCCCCCCCAACAAGTAGCTAATAATTGACTTGTCTATGGTAGCATAAAAAAACATAAACAGGGAGAGGTCGAGCTGTGGATCAAGGGTAACACCCAGGTTTTTAATGGAGTTGGCAACCTTCACAAGGGATCCATCAGCTCCAGTGACTCTCAGAGGTGCAGGACAAGCTTTGGATTTGGCTAGGGATCCAAAAAGCATAGCCTGGATTTTTTCTAAGATTGATGGCAAGCTTATGGGCCTTTAGCCATGATTGTATGTGACTGAAGTCAGCACTTGAGCTGAGAGCTGATGACACTGATGTCAAGACAAGGTCATCTGCATAAAGAGTAGCACTACCATGCACTGGGACCAGGGGCAGATCATTCACAAAAAGAGAGAAAAGAATGGGCATATAAAGAAAACTCTTAAGGATATATGGGTGGGTGGGGGGTCTCTGTTTAGCATCCTAGACCAGGTTGTTCAGCAAAACTTGGCGTTGACAGTGAGGATAAATACGTTTCACAGTGGCTTTCAGTGTTAAATCCCAGTTTTCAGAAGCTGGAGGTTCTGATATTAAAGAGGTGGCCAGCTGGGACATGCGTGCTAATCCTGCTGACAGAATTCCACTGTGTTAGATGCATAATGTATGGAACCCTGCTATCACACATCATGGGGAGGGGTCTCAACAGCATACTCTGAAGTCCACTGGCCCAATGCATGGAGTCAGACTTCCAGCACTAGCCTGGAGTTGCTTATGCGGTAGCACCAGTGCTTAACTCATTGTGCAACAGGGCAAAAGTAAATTTTAGAAATGTTGGGATTTTTGTAGGACAGTCTGTTCCTGCAATCCTCAAAAAATGTCATAAGAATCCTTACAGCTGCTAATGTAGTGTTTTGGAGGGAAGGGGGTTGACTTTTTGGCTGAAAGCACATTGAACTTTTTTGTTTGTCTGTTTTGTTTTTTTTTAGACTTTTTTGGCTGGAAAAGGCACAGTGAGATGAAGCTTGTTTGCAGGTGCAACCAGAGATAATTAAACACGGAGTTAAGTATGTTGGAGATAGGGTCGCACGGTATGAAAACGGTGGTGGTATGATTGAAATCCAGGTGTACTGGATCTTGAAATGTGACACAGATTCACAGCTGTGTGCTTTTAACTACTAGACTATACTGGTGTGTGTGTTTGTGTGTGTGTGTGTAAATTTTTTTTTCCTTTTTATGATTGCAAGTCCTGAGAAATTATTCAAGTCTGACTGCATTTGATGTCAAAAGCAATTAGAAAATCATTTCAGGAGTCTTTGATTCCAAGCATATGCATGGTGTGTGTGTCAGGGTTCCCAGATCTGCAGGAATTCCTGTATATTACAAGGAAATTGAGCCATCTCCAGGGGAAATTGTTCCCATAGACTTGTATTGGTTATACTGGTAAACAGAGCAATTTGTTCTCCACAGGAAACAATGTAATGTACGGAAAAACATAGGAAAATTACAGGGAAAAGGCCAAATTGATCTGGGAGCAGTGTGTGTGTGTGTGTGTGTGTGTGTATTGAAGGGCATCCCATCAGCACAGTGATATGGCTACTACTTGCGACACCAGTGACCTGGGTTTGGGAATGAGCTACGGTCATTGGAGGCTGGCATGGGAGAAGGAGCAGAATCGCATGTCCCATGGGATACTCTCCTCCTCTGGGAAGGGAGGGTCCATACCTCCACTACAACACTGCCTCTTGAGTGACCACAGGTTGTAGTGCAGCAGATGTACTGTAGGGGATGTAAGAAGCCAGCTGGGCTCCACACAGACACATAGTAGCATGTGCGTGCTTGGTGTCTCTTGCATGCCCAGTGGCCTGTTGGTAAGGAACCAGAAAACTGCCTCCAGGAAGTACCCTGGTGTATGTAGGATAACCTGCAGCAGACTTGGGCCCTACTTCCTGCAACTATTCTCTCCTCCTCCATGGGTCTTGCCTTCCCCCAGACATGGAATGGGCAAGCAATATTGCCTGCCTTTGGCCAGGCCCACATAGGGGAAGTACAGCGCGGGGTGAGGTGGTAACTGATAGGGATATGGAAGGATGGGTCTGGGCTCAATCTGAGAAGGGGGGGAGAATAAAGAATACATTTAAAAAAAAAATGTATAGAAAGGGCTGTTCCAGCAGTACGGCAGTGGCAGTGTTGCCATATGTAACACCAGCAATGCAGGTTTGTGTTCCAAGCTGGAGTGTCTGGAAGATCAACTGAAAGGAAGATTGAGCATCCAAAAGGGTGCTCTACTCGAGGAAGGGAGATATCAGTTCACTACTTCTATATCACCATATGGGTGACCACAGGTGGTTCTGCAGCATTGGGGCCATGTGTGGGAGGGAGGACGGCAACTAACTCTGCATGAGGCCTGCTCCCAAGTGTGTGTGTTCTGGAGCCCATGTTGCCAGCATCCCTTCGAGATGGGAGAGGGATCAGAAAGCCGAAAACATCCAAGTGTTATGGGATGGTACTGGGGGACTCTTGGGTCCTGCATGGGCCACACTCAACCACTCAAACTATACGTGCTCTGGAGGGGGAAAAACCTGTTCCCTGAAGGACCCATGGGGGTATCAGTCTCTGATAAGGTTGTGCCAGGGCCAAGCGATGTCTCTTAAGTGGAAGGGGGAAGAGGGGTAACACAGGTGAGGAAAGAAGAAAACTAGAATGGCAAAAAGGACAAACTAAATGCTCTAGGAACTCTGGACGTGTAATGAAAAGTTGAGCTTGTAGCAACACCTTTTTACCAAAGATACTCCAATTGAGATGTAACTAATCGGTAGGTGTCCTGATTCTACCCAGTTTCACAGCAGTGAAAGCAGAAGCACTGGGAGGTCACTGGACTTGCTCAAGGTCATGCAATAAGAGATGCTGCTGTTGTGGGGTTTAAACCTATGGGCCTCTTGGTTCTGAGGCCTATGCTCTAGTTAATAGAATGCACTAGCTCTGTACCGTTATTGCAAGTTTCACTTTCTGCCTCTTGAATGCAAGCCCATGGGTTTGGCATTGATACCCTCGTACAGTATGACTGATGGGACTTTACTCTTAAACTCCTGTATAAGGCAGAGTTATTGTGCAATGCTTAGCAGTTCTGCCTCCCTTCTCCCTGCAGCATTTCTACTAGATTATAGTAATAGGGATTAAGCATTAAGGAAAACCATTTTGTCATCCAGTCATTCACAAATAGGTAAGACCACTAATTCTGTATGCTGTAAATCCTAGTTTTGACTTTCATCCAGATGTTGAAGGCAAACTGTGAGTTCAGGTCCTGTACCAGGTACATGGATTAATTACACAACACTTACACTGCAGTGGTGCACTTGAGGGCTCTGGCTATACTGTTGAAGTACTGCACTTTAGATGAGATGTTAAATGAGCCCCCTTCTGGATATATCAGGTTGCTGCCTGGGTAGAAGATTAAGATCATATTGCAGTTTCTGCTACATGTATGTATGTGCATTCCTGCACTACCAGTATTTAACTGATTACTTTGTAAATCACTTTAGGATACAGTACATATGAAAGGTGCTATATAGGGGATATGCGATGGGGCAGCTGTGGGATAAGCAATTTATTCTCACGAGTGCTCCGGTGACCTCAGGCAACCTCACGAGTGGTGGAGCCGTGCAGGAGCCACGTAGCATCGAGGTCATAAAATGATCGAGAATAAATAATTTATCCCACGGCTCCCATCGCATGTCCAATTTATGTAATAGGGCTGTGATGTGTTTTGGGGGTTTGTGTCTTTGTTTTTATTGTGTTTGATTAGTTTTTTGTGGGGACTTTTTGGTTTCTGTGGTACTTTTCTGCCGGTTTTTGGAGTAGCTAGCGTATTTCTGAATGGCTTTCGGGTGTGGATTTTGATTGGTTGTTGGGCGTGAATGGGGTTTTGTAGTGGATTTTGACTGGGCAACATAGCGTGGGGAAATTGCTGTGATTGGTTGGGGTGTGGTTAGGGGTGGGAGGGTTACTGTGACTGACATTTGTTGTGGGTTGCATTGATTGGGTACGTTGTGTTTGGCTTGCATTGTGATTGGTTCGGGGGCGTGGCTTGTAGTTGTGGTGCAGTTTGGTTGAAGAGTCTCGCGGATGAGGATGTCATGGTGTTGTCTCCGTGTGTTGGGCCTACTGGAGAACGGGATTTGGTGGAACCTGTCGCCAGTGGATAGAACGTCATTTTTGGTGGAGCTGACCTGGAGTACTGGTCGCTGGAGCTGGATTTGGTGATCCAGTGGCTTCATGGTGATGGGGAAGAGGACGTCACTCGCTTGGTGTTTTGCTGAAGATATCTCTGTGGATTTATTTTTCGGTTTCTGATGTCTTCTTTGGTGGATTTATTTTTACTTTTCTTCGTGGATGTATTTTTTTATTTTTTTGCTTAGGTGGATTACTTTGGCAGTTCTCCTGGGAGTCGTCATTTCTTTGTGGATATTTTCTGTGTGGATTTCTATTCTGCATTTTTCTTTTGGATTTCCTTGTTCCCCTTGGGTTACGACTTTGAAGAGTCATTTTTTTATTTTATGGATTTTTTTAAAAGGGTTTCTTTATTTTGGATTAGTACGTGGAGTCAGGAATAAGAATGTAAGGATTTTTAAAACTTTTTATTGTGTCGTGAAACAAAACAGGGACATTGTGCAGTTGGAGATCTGAAAAGTAATAATGTGAACTTTGGTTTTTAAACTTTCTTAAACAACTGTATTGGGGTGTGGAAGAAGTTTAGGGGATCAGAGTAGGGAGGTAGTGGTAAGAAATAGGAATGTTGAAGAGTTTAATGCAGAACAGTTCAACTTTTTCTTTTGCTGTACTCTAAAGCAGTACCTTTAGCAGATTATACAGTAAGATTGTAAGCTTTATCAATATTGCAATATTTATCGGACTCTAAAGATTAGTACAGTTCTATTTCTTTGAGGTAATGTCCTGTGTTTTTTCTGGATTTTTTTTTTGGGTGGAATTTGGATCTTTTTTCCACTGTTTTAGTGTTCTGTCTTTGTTAGAGAGTTGAGATGTGCAGTTCTTTGCAGTGTTACGAGATGCTCTGGATTTTTTTTGTGAGCTCTTGTTCCTGCTAGAGGTTGTGAAGTGTCTTTTCTTGTAGGAGAAGGTTTTCTTTGTTAGTCTAAGATACTGTCCGAAGTAACCATAGGCCTTTTTCTTATGTAATTGTCATACTTGTTTCCTGGAAGGGGTTGGGGGAGAATTAAAATAGAAAGAGTTGCTTAGTTAACATTTTTATTTGTGTATGGGTTGCTATGGGAAATATGCTTTTGTGCGGGGGGGGGGGTTATGTCTTGTTTACCTTGTATTATGTTAAAGAGGACTAGCTGGCGTTTATTGTAGGGCTGCTGATGCAGGTGCCTAGGAGTTCCTTGTAGTTGGATGGTACTGTGGTTAGTTGTAGGTTTTGCTGTTTAGGGCTTGTTTTGAGGAGATTTTGCCCACTTGGTAATGTATTTATTTCTTATTGTTTAGCTTCATTTAGTTTTAAATATTCATTCAGGCTCTGCAGTTGTTTGTGGCCCTAGATCTGGATTATTTCCATTGGAGCAATGCCTCTGTCAACCAGTTTTTCCAAAAGATGTTTTCTTACGGAATGGTTGGTGAATCTTTTGTTGATGTGTATTCCTGCATTGGATACCATTGTGGACAATTTATTAATTCCGACTGCTTGATTTTTGAACCATTTTGCTGAGGTGGATTTCTGGGTATTGGTGTCGACAGCAAGGAAGAAAGGTGATTTTGTATCATTGCATTGCTCTGGTCTGTGGCTTCTATAAATCTGGTAATTTCTGACAGGACATCTGATGGAGTCGGTTAGTTCGTGAGCTCTTGGCTTCAGTTTTCTGGTGTTCTTTGGATTTGTGCCAGGCCTTGTTTTTGTTTTCCTTTCGTTGGTGTATTCTAGATAGAGTTTGTTGTTTTCGTCTTTTTTGATGGTAATGTCTCCCCATTTGACTCCTCTCGTTTCTGTCACACCCCTACCCCTTACTCCAAAATAGAGGCTTATTACTAGCCACATTGTGTTGAGTAGGCTTTCTGGTGTGTGTGAGGACCCAGCTGGTGTCATTCATAGGGTTTGCTTATTAGGGTGTTGGTGAGTTCATCCGCCACTTTAGGTTTATTTCCTTTTCCGTTACTGTTTAGGTGCTTCTGTTTACATTGTAGAACTTCTCTTGTGGTGAGGAATGCTGCTGAAGTGGATATAGATTCTGGGTATTTTCCTTTTAAGTATCTTTCTAAACTGTGGAACATGGCTCAGAGAGTTAGGGATTCATATGGCATCCCATCTTTTTTTGTGCAGTTCATAAAGTATGCTACAAGTAGTTTATTCAGTTCTGTGGGTGCCAGGTTTTCTAGGTGAGTATCTATTTTGTAGGTTTCTTTTATGTACTTCTGGAAGGTACTCACATCAATTTGCGTTTTTTTTTTTTTACTGTGTTGGTGTTTTTCCCCAATTCAATGTACCTTTGAATGGCAGCTTCATCTATAAAGCATGATGTACTTGTGCTCGGCTGTGGATCTTCTTCTTCATCATTTTCATGGTGGCTAATTTCTGTTTCCGGATCCAGGAGAGGTTCAGTATCCTTTTCAAGCTGAGTTAGTATTTGGGAGAGTTCTAATTCAAACTCTAGGTATTGCTGTTCTTGTGCCATTTTTTTTTTGAAATTTTGACTCACAAAGTTGCTGCTAGTGTGCGGTTGCAGTCAGAATGTAATATTCGGTTGTCAGATAGCAGGAAGGAAAATGGCAAGATGTATTTCGAGATTAAATTATTTTTTTTAACTTTTTGTTATGTTCCAGTGCTGTTTTCTTGGTGGTGTGCCGAAGGAGAATGAAGTGTGTGGCATTCTGTGGCAGCACGAGGAATGCTGCAGGTGATAGTTTTAGCGCATGCCAGTTCTGATTAAAGTTAAGTGTGCCTTCTGTGTAGTTGGCAGTATGTAGGTCCAGCACAGTGATTTTGATGGACAGGTTGTGTTTATCCCACATTTGTGGGATACATTTGGGGTGCTTAGATTTATCCCGCATATGTGAAGATAAATGAACTGATGCCATGTATTTGGCTCCACACCTATTGCATAAATAAAAATTATGTATAACAGTCTTGCAATTTATATTAACCCATGTTACTGTTAATTTAAAGTATTCATATACTGTTTCCTGTTCACTAGTACTCCACTTCATCCTACAGCTGTTTTATTGCCATCACTGTTATCATTTCTTTTGTTTGTATCATGTTGAAATGAACAATCCTATAAAAGGAATTTATTTATTTTATTTATTTTAATTTGTTAATTGGGTAAGAGCACTGAACCAAAGGACCTTTTTCAGGCTTGACCTGGGCAAATTATGCAATACAGAAATGTGCAATATACAGGAAGAACATTCAATTACAGTTACAAATACATAAATCAAACAAATATAATTGTAGTAATTTTTTAAAAACTTGAAAAGAACAGTTTGTACATAAACATTCAGGTTAACTATTCCAGAATCAAGAAGCAGTTGCAATAAAGGCACATAAACCAGCTCTAGCTTTACATGAACCAACATTAAGAAGAACCCTAGATAATGACCGCAAACTAGATAGCATATCTCTGATTAAAAGATCAGAGAGTGGTGAGGGGGTAGTATAAAAAAACATTTTTAAAAGCTATATAAGCAAAGAAATATTGAATACGTTATACTGGGGATAACCAACCAAGCTGTGACTATAAATGACAATGGTGGGTACGAGAAGGAGCAAATGAAACAAAACAATGATCTCCCAATAATCATATCCTGTACACAAAAATCATTTTAAGTGAAATTTGTTTTGAAAATCAGATTCTATTCTATTCTATTCTATTCTCCCTGAAGTGCCACTAGCTCACTCTCACTGCTTTGTAAATAATTTTAGGATACAGTGGGCTGGATATTCAAACTGCGCCATTCTGTGGCGCAAGCCCTTGCGCTGCTCAAAAAAGTTGCGCTGGGGTGTGGCCGGGGCGATATTCAATGGAGTTGCGCTATTGAGCAACTCCTTTGAATATCACCCCCTGGCCACAGCCACTGTGCATGGCGCAGTGGAACTTGCGCCAACGCAAGTGGTCAGAGTGGAGCATTCAAGATGTGGTGGCGCAAGTTCCATTGCGCCATGCTCAAATTTCCGATATTCAAAGGTGACATGCAAATGGTGCCATAATTCATGCAAGCCACGGGGGCATTTGCATCTACTTATGGCCCGCATTTGATGTTATTAGTATGCAGGCGCCGATCCCTAAGGACTTGCATCAAGCTCCTGCCAGGCAGCAGCCATCGGGGACAGACGCCCCTGCAGCCCAATCACGGCAAAACAGTAGTAATCCCACTCCCGACTGGCCCAATCACGGGCAAAACGTAGTAATACCACCCCCTACTGGCCCGATCGCGGGCAAAACAGTAGCAATCCCACCCCCACTAGCCCGATCACAGGCAGAACAGAGTTCAACCCCCAAAGACCAATATCCCTGGTGGTCCAGTGGACCGTGAAGCTTGATCATGGGCATTAGAGTCACCCCAGGTCCAAGTACCCTGGTGATCTAGTGGCCCCTCACCCCACCCACCCACGGAGCCCCTCCCACCCGCTCCCTCCGGCCAGCCAGCGGAGGTAGCACCCCACCCACCTGCCGCCCGGCCGCCTGCCGACTGACTGCTCGGTAGGGCTGCACGCCCATTGGTTCAGAGCAAGAGGCACTGGGCGTGCAGCCCATACTGTACAAGGCAGTCCAGATATGTGAATGAATGCTTTTTAAAGCATTTTAGGATTCAGTGTGTATAAAAGATGCAATATAAAATCTTATTTTATTCTACTCCACCATCCTTGCACTACCAGTATCTAGCTAATTCATTGCTTTGTAAAGCATGTTTGGATACAATGTGCATAAAAGAAGAAATAAAAAGTTCTATTCTTTTGCAGTCCACTCAAAAGTCCCTGCACTACCTGTATCTACCTAACGTATTGCTTTGTAAAGCATTTTGGGATACAGTGTACATAAAATATCCAGTTTATAGAGGATAATGGATGGGCAACAGTGAACAATGATGCTCTGCTTGCTATGAGAGGTCATCATGACAACCATTAGACTTCGAGAACAAAGCACAAGAGGTCTCTGGTTGTCATGACAACCTCAAAAAGTAAACTCAGGGCTGTTGTTCACTGTTAATCATCCATTCTGTTTTTCAGTGTACGGGCACCTTTGCATAACAGCTGAGAATGATTTTAACTTACTTAGCTTTCACTGTGCCCATTCACATGTCATATCTTTGAGCCCCGCCAATCTGACTCACACGCCATGTCATTGAGCCCCACCAGTCTGACTCACATATGCAGAGCGCACAGCATGGACGACACCACTTGTGATTGCAGTCAGAGTAAATTTTTAATACAGTTAGAGCACGTGGCCACTACTTGCTGGTTTAGAGAACACTGCCGAAGCAATTGCTAGTTGTTCGTTCATGTCGTTACCACTGAATGCTGAAACTGACCAAAAGAAAATGAGTGATTGGTGATGCTGAAAGGAAAAGTGCAGCATGCAACCATTCTTTGCTTTTGTATTCTAGTAGTGACATACTCAAGATGGTACAACAGTTTGATGTCACTACTAGGGTACAACAACTCTGGGAATTCACTGAATTCCATTCATAATAGCTCTTACTCATATACTGTACTCTTACTCATATACTAAGTTCTATTCCATTGTATTTCACTCTACAGTCTTTGCACTACCAGTATCTAGAAAGCTGTTTTGCTTTGTGAAGCATTTTGAGATACGTTGTGTATAAAAGGTGTACAGTAGTATAAAACTCTATTGTAGTCTACTCTACACTCTCTGCACTACCAGTATGTAGCTAGCTCATTGCTTTGTAATGCATTTTGGGATGCAGTGGGCATAAAAGATGCAATATAAAGTCATATTCTACAAACCCTGCACTACCTGTATCTAGCTAACTCATTGATTTGTAAAGCATTTTGTGATACTGTGTGTGTAAAAGATGCAATATAAAACTCTATTCTATTCTGCTTTGATCGGTTCTATTCTATTATATGGGTAATCCAGGTGCCCACGATACTGATATTTAAAAAACAACTGTTGCAAACCTGGAACTCAAAATCCAGGGCCTGCTGGAGACTGTGCATCTCAGAAGGGATAGTGTGGTGAATCTGGGGCCAGCTGGAGGCTGGGCAACCAAGGAGGGACAGCATGGGTGAATCCAGGGCCTGCTGGGCTAGCTGTAGGCTAGGCATCCAAGGAGGGATAGCGTGGGTGAATCTGGGACCAGCTGGAGACTGTGGATCCAAAGAGGGACAATATAGGTGAATCCGGGCCCTGCTGGAGTCTGGGCATACAAGGAGGGAGAGCATGGGTGAATCCAGGGCCAACTGGAGGCTGTGCATAAGAGGAGGATTGTGTGCTTGAATCTGGGGCCTGCTGGAGACTGGGCACCCAAGGAGGGACATCATGAGTGAATTTGGGTCTAGACGGGGCTGAGCATCCAAGGAGGGAAGACATGAGCGGTCCCACATTCAAGCAGTCTGTGCTGGCTGGCCCAGGAGTGATGCTGTGATGGCAGCTGCTTATCTACCCCCCTCAGATAGAGCTCAGATAGAGGAATAGTGCAGCTGTGGTGACCCTAGTTGTCTGAAGAGGGGACACCGGGGATAAGAGAATTGGGGGTGGAGGGCAATATAAAAACAAGCATTTGTCAATGCCGAATGTTTGCTAGCTGGCATTGGCAGTGGTAGTGTAGAAGTTACAGAGTTGCGTAATAGGAATGGCAGTGAAGTACTGAACTGAAGCCAACCCCACCACCACCCTGCAGAGAGTGACAGGCATTGGGGTGTGCCTTTGGGTCGTCAGGCATAACGGCCACGCCATTTCACCACACCCCATCCTTCAGACACTGACAAGTGTCACGGTGTTCCTTGGGGTCTTTGGCCCTTATGCGCACCCCATTTCATTAAGAAATATGGTGAGATGGGTGCAATATAGGAGAATGGGGTGAACTTTGGGGCCGAAGAGTCCAAGGCATACCTCGATGCCTCTCACTGGCTGCAGGGTGTGGAATGGTATGAGCATTACAGGCAAGAATCCCAAGTCACACCCCTGATGCCTGTCATTCTCTACAGGGTTGGGCGTTATGGTTGGAAACCCTAATACCTCAGGAATTCGTTGGTATTTTCACTCCAAATTTTCAACATGTTTTTTTTGTGACCCCACCTCAAGAACAAGGTGAATATTAGTTTGTTAGCCGAAAGCTGCTTATGCACAGCGACTACGGCATTTAGCACCACAGGTGCAAAAACATTCCGAACAGGATGTAAAAAATGATAGCTGTACTGTTCATGGGGAGGTGTAAAAAATGGCAATGTTGCAAATCTGCAGTAAAAATATTTAAAAAAATGGTGAAGTCACGAGCGTACATAGAAACTGTGCAACGCACACCCGTAATATAATTAGGTTGGGGATTTTTTTACAGCAGATTGTCAACTCAGGCATTTTGGTGCCTCCGATCATGAACAGTGTCACTGTGATTTTCTTTATCTGTGCTGAACAATGATTTCCCCAGCGACCACGATCTCTGCACTGAAAGTGTGAAAACACACTTCAGCCATGTTGTGAAAATGATAGCTGTACTGTTCATAAGGAAGTGTGGAAAATGCCACTGGTGAAAATCTGGACTGAAAATATTACAAAGTCATGAACTTACGAGGGTGCGTGGAAACTGCGCAATGCTCACTCGTAACACAGTCATTTTATGGACTTTTGTCACCAAATTTTCAACATAGCCATTTTAAGACCTCTGCTCATGAACAGTGTCACTGTGATTTTCTTAATTTGTCCCATACATTGATTTCGCACACCAACTGCGCCATTGTGCGCTACTTGGGCGGAAACACGTTGAGTGAGATGTGAAAAATGACAGCTGTACTACTCATAAGAAGGTGTGGTAAAATGGCAACGTTGAAGATCTGGAGAGAAAATATTGAAAATTCGCGAACTTACGAGCGTGCGTAGGAACTGCACAATGCACACTCGTAAGACAGTCATTTTAGGAATTTTTCACCAAATTTTCAACATAGCCATTTTAAGACCTCTGCTCATGAACAGTGTCACTGTGATTTTCTTAATTTGTCCCATACATTGATTTACGACACCAACTGCGCCATTGTGCGCTACTTGGAGCAGAAACACGTTAGGTGAGATGTAAAAATGACAGCTGTACTACTCATAAGAAGGTGTGGTAAAATGGCATGTTGAAAATCTGGAGAGAAAATATTGAAAATTCGTGAACTTACGAGCGTGCGTAAGAACTGTACAACGCACGCTCGTAAAACAGTCATTTTTAGGAATTTTTTCACAAAATTTTCAACATAGCCATTTTAAGACCTCTGCTCATGAACAGTGTCACTGTGATTTTCTTAATTTGTCCTGTACATTGATTTTGCACACCAACTGCGCCATTGTGCGCTACATGGGCGGAAACACATTTTGGGTGAGATGTGAAAAATGACAGCTGTACTGCTCATAAGAAGGTGTGGTAAAATGGCAATGTTGAAAATTTGGAGTGAAAATATTGAAAATTCGTGAACTTACGAGCCTGCGTAGGAACTGCTCAACGCACGCTCGTAAAACAGTCATTTTGTGGAATTTTTGCAGCAAATTTCAACATGGAGTTTGGGACCCTTCTCATGAATGAGTCACTTGTAGGCGGCGTTATTTGGGCCCAAAAGGTGATTTTGGCGAGTGACTGCGAAATCACCTTCGGCCCGAATAACGCCATGACAGTGACATCATTCTTGAGAAGGGGTCCCAAAACCCCATGTTGAAAATTTGGTGCAAAATTCTAAAATGCCTGAGATATGCAACAAAGTTGAAAAACCTTTGTAGCCCATTATACAGCTTACGGCATTTCTCAGTTCGCGTTGGCTTTGAAGAGCGTGAGACGGTTCCCGTCCACTCAAGATCGTCAAGCGAGGTCCGAGGTAAGTATGGGGTGGGGGTGTGGGAGGCAGGGTGCGAGGGTGGGTGTGGGTTGTGGGGGCTGGGAGAAGCGCCTGGGACCGCTTTTATTTTGCAGGTAAAAAAAAAAAAGACTGGGCGTTTGCCACGCTGGGGTGGGCTCCCAGCATGGCACAAGGACATATGATCAGCTGCCATGCTGGGGTGGGCTCCCAGCTTGGCACCCAGTACTTGGGGGGGTGAGGACAGTGGAGCTGACGAGGTATTGGGCACCCCCGTCGGCTATTCTTTGAGTTGCCACGCTGGGGTGGGCACCCAGCGTGGCATGTGGAAGGCTTTGGGGAGCGCGGCACAAGCCGACTGGATTGGGCACCCTTACCGGCTATACGCGGTGTGTGGGGAGGGCAGGCGCAGTATGCGCAAGCTTGTGTGTGTGTGTGTAGGTGTAGGGGAGCTGCGGCATGAGCAGGCGATATCTTATCGCTGCTCACTGAAGCGTAGCTCCCCCTTTCAACTGTGTGCCACTGCATTTTGGAGTTTGTCATAGACAGCTCCAGCATGCATTGGCTTACAGGGGCCGTGCCTGCCAACACACTGACTGAATTGGAAGAAGGGGTGACACACCTCCAAAATCTCGGATGATGGCACTATGTTTCTTACACATGCGTGCAAACAAACATAATGACTTACATTTCATTCTGTCACTCCTAATCAGATTTCTTTGTTCTGATCCACTGAGTGAGGTGGATGAAAATTGCTGACTGAAAGGCTTTATTTTAGGGTGCTGGTGGGTGAGTGGGTCACTTTGCTGTCATGTCACAGTGTCCTTCAACAGTTTCGGTGTCATGAAGCTGAATAACCCTGCCAGAAAAAGTAAACAACTGCGAGGTTATATGTCAGCATTTTAATTCTTAGATGAAAATTTTTCATTTGTAAATTAAGAAATCTAACGTATGTAAATGTATCTGTTTTGCACAATTGCAACCTACTCTTTTCAAAAGGTCTCAATATGCCCCTCAGATTATTGTTAAGTAATGTTATGTTATGTTACACTATGCTATGCTACGTTAGGCTATGTTATGTTATGCTACACTGCGTTACATTATGTTATGTTAGTTGTCATTTTTGGCCAGGAAATGTGATGTTGTTCTTGTCCGAGACACCCCTGTAAATGGGACTGGTTCCCAGTGGGCTTTTCTGATTACCAAAAGCAAGTAAGAAACAAATAGGCCTTATGCTCTAGTTCCTCAAAGACATCAGTGATGTTTTTCAAAGTATGTCAGGGAAATGACACAAACCATCAGCACTCTTATTAAAAAATGGGCGTTGCCCCTTTAATTAGCTGTTTGCCATTCACAGTGTAAGTAATCTATGCAATTAAATTAGGTGGACATAAAGAAAGTGCAATAATCAATAGTGCAGAAGTGCAAATGTCTATGTTGAGCCGCTTTTTCTCCAACCTTGACAACCAGCGAGCTTTTCTAGAAATCACAGTTCAAATTGAAAGTCCCAGTTTTAATTCCAAAACTCCCCGAATCATCTTAAGATAAATGTTCAAACACAATTTTTATCATATCAGGAGAACCACAACTGTATTTGAGGGTATTTGAGGGTGTTTATTTCATTACCTTCACTGCCTGCCTTCATCGCTCTTCATGGCTCAGTATATGGGCAGACTAGGTGGGCCAAGCGGTCCTTATCTGCCGTCAAAGTCTATGTTTCTATTGTAAGTTTGCATATTATAGGCATATGGCACACATTATAACATTTGCACTTAAATTATAGCACTTGCACTTTAGCTAATACGCTACCATAGCGACAAGTACTATATATATATATATATATATATATATACACACATGCAAGGAGTGACCCTGCAAGAGCCAGCTCTGAGGATGGGGTCACATGACCCTGAAACATCAGCACGCATGTATGTCTGATGATGATGTCTGTATGGAAGTGGCCTCGTGGAGAGAAGCATGTCCATTTTGAAATAAAATTAAAACAAGAAGAAAGGAGCTTCCTCAGCTAAGCGGCGAGTATCACTTCTTGGACTCACACGGCGAACCCTGCATTGATGTCTCAGAGGCCTGGAACATTTTATGAAACAAAACGGAGGTCGAGACTGGATTTAGGCAACTGAGCCATGAAGAGAGATGCAGACAGGCAGCGAGGGGTAACATAATGAAATAAACACCCTCAAATACAGTTGCGATTCTCCTGATAGGATAAAAATTGTGTTTGAATATTTATCTTAAGATAACTCGGGGAGTTTTGGAATTAAAACTGGGACTTTCAATTTGAACTGTGGTTTCTAGAAAAGCTTACTGGTTGTCAAGGTTGGAGAGAAAGTGGCTTAGCATAGACATTTGCACTTTTGCACTATTGATTTTTGCACTTTCTTTATGTCCACCTAATTTAATTGCATAGATTACTGCATTGTGAATGGCAAACAGCTAATTAAAGGGGGCAACACACGTTTTTATGTTGTCTTGCGCATGCACAAGCAACATGTTGTGGCAGTAGGACATCAGTAGGAGAAATGCAGAGGTGTGTCAATTTTGGCGAATGCAGGGTACGCTTTAGAAGGTACGTCCCTCATTCACCAATAAGCGAGCATGCTAGCGGTGACACAAGTATTTTTCAGTGCCACCAACTTGAAATAATTTTGCTGCTGCAATCAGAGCCAAGCTCGTCATGCAGCAGCACCAATGCACGCCTTCGCTATGTGCCTTGCCTGGCGTAACGTTTCAATAAACATGGCGGCAGCTCCGCCTTCCACCTCTTGTTTCTAATGCCATACTTAATTGTAGAAAGAATTCCTGCCCCCTTTCTCTCCCTCTTTTCGACACCCATTTCTAGTGCAAAGTTGATTTTAGCTTTACTGTGTCTGTCTTAACTTCTCTGAATGTCTGTTTTGTATGATGCTATTGTTGCTACTGCTACTTATAGACATGATCTCACCCAGAAATGTGGAAACATAAATGGCATGATGTCAAATGATGGCGCAAAGAATGCCTATGAATACACTACAAATCATGACCTTCGGTATGTTTCAGCGTTTTTGCTGCATTTTGCATACTGTCTGGCTTGGCAGATCTGATTCTGGGATTACCAAGGTGTGGATTTTATGAAAAGCATTATGCGTGTCTACAGTTGGGTCCAGACAGTGCTGAACTGGGGTTTCCTAAAATGTCTATATTTAAACTGGCACAGCTCATGCATTATCCCCTTACACTAATGTTGGGGATTATGGATATCTACATTAGGGATCACAGGTATCCACTATACAAGACACTAGTGAGGCCGCACCTGGAGTACACTGTGCAGTTCTGGAGACCTTACCTACGTAAGGACATAGACAGGGTTGAGAAGGTTCAGAGGAGGGCAACAAAGATGGTGCATGGATTGCATCACAAGTCCTATGAGGACAGGTTGAAGGCACTGAACATGTACTCCTGGAGGAGAGGGAGGAGAGGGATATGATAGAGACATACAAGTATCTTACAGGGAGGAACAGGGTGCAGGAATGCACTATTTTAAGCGAAAAGATGTTCCAGAACTAGAGGGCATGGGATGTAGTTCGAGGGAGGACAATTCAGAGGAAACGTGAGGAAGAATTTCTTCACAGAACGGGTGGTGGACAAGTGGAACACCCTGCCAGAGGAAGTGGTGGGGCTGAAACAATCACGGGATTTAAGAATGCATGGGATAGACATAAAGGAATTCTGGAGGTCAGGGGTAAGGGGCAACAGACTTCCTGGAAAACATAAACTGAACTTACAAACTTAAATGGGCAGACTGGGTGGGCCATAGGCCCTTATCTGCCGACACTGTCTATGTATCTATGTATGTATGTATTTTAGTCTAGGCATGGTCTTTTACAGTCGAACCCTATTTATGTTTGTAGCAATCAGAGTTTAGTTTGGAAGACTAATTGTGAGACATTAAAGACCCTCCAAGTGTACTGTTTTTGCCAGTACAGTACCGCATTTTAAACACTGGTACTGGCTCCTGCCAACTTTGTACCATGTACTGAACTTCAGCCGCCATTCTGTTTTTAATATAATTTGTCCCCCCACAATGTGGAATATCTTCTGCTCAGACTGGTTGCCATATGTGCCGGCACACTTAGGCCGGGGAGCATCCACGGTCCCCTTGATAACCACTGTCTAACATTAAGTTTACTGTTTTGGTGGTTGCACTGGTTTGTGGCGCTGCCAGCAGGGGGCAGGGCTCGATGGCTGACTTAATTGTACTTGACCCCCGGAAGCACTAACAGCTCTGAGAGTGCAGCAGCTATTGGCAGGAGTGAACAGTCTCATGCAGTCTTGATCGCCGCCCGATATCAGCAGTGTGGCATCTTCTTGCACTCCACATCCAGCAGTGCCATCTCCCCTAACCAAGACTGGACCTGTCAAATTTGTGGCACTTAATTGCAGTGTAGTCACTGAGTGTCTGGACAGTCTGGTCATCTCATCTGAAATGTCAGTGGGAGTGCTTAGAGTCATCCTGCGAGGCTGCCTGGCCCTCAGATGGGTCCAGACATCCTCCCTGGCCTTTTTGTCCTTCGTTCGCCGGTGTCTGTCAGACCTACTGGTCACTGGTGCAGCAGCAGGTCCCAGACATGGTGCAGTACCAGAGTGACTCATGGGGAGTGTTTGTCACTGTGACAGATTGCAGAACTGAAGTATTACCACCATGGGGGCTTTTTCAGCCAGGAACCATACAAGTGGTGAGTTACAGATCAACAGATCATTTGGCATACTCAGTAGTTTGTTTAAACAAAAGCTCTGCTGAGGTGATTAGGGTTTTGCTTGCTCTGACTTCACATTGTAATGCAGCTCAAGTCAGTTATGATCCCCAGACACTGAAAATGTGTGCTGCTAGGCTAAGGCTGGTCATTGTGGTGAGACAGTGAGAACAGTGGAGAAAGTGGAAAGCAGTGTACTATGTACAGGTGGGTGTCTGCAAATAAAATAAACAGAGCAGAAGGACAAGTGGGAATCAGAAGGAAAGGTGATAAACAGAGGTGTGCACAGACAGAGTGCTGGCAGGGGAGTTAAAGATTCTTGATGTTGAAAGGGGGTAACCTGAGGGCATGATTTCAGTGTAGATACTGAAACTGAAATGAATCAACCAGTCTTCATTGGGGTACCTGCCCACAGCTGCAACATAGCATGTGATGATACTGATGTTCTTGATGATGTAGAGCCAACATTCTTCTTTGACCTGCATATTTAGAGGCAATGAATTATGTCCCACATCTGAGTGAGTCTAAAAATAAAATAAAAAGTGTCTTTCTTGCTCCCGGGACCCTGGCAAATAATGCCACCCTAATCCCCACACCGCTCACAACAACAGACACGCACAGTACCTATTTTCATCTTTCAAATGTTGGAAGGTCTGCAGGTCCAGCATCTTACTTATATTTGACGGTTATGTTTTTGTACAGAATAAAAGGCGGTTTAATTTAATAAGATTATTTTACTTGTCAGTATATGGCGCCTGTAGGGTTAGTGTTTATCTAGTTACTGTAAAGAAGCAGGTTCCACTCGTAATGCTATGTTTGAACTTGTCTGCTGTGTTTGAACTTGTACTGGAATATTGCCTGCATTGAGATTGTCAGCTCTGTTTGAACTATACTGGAATGTTTGCCTGTATTGAGTACTGTCAGCTCTGTTTGAACCTGTACTGGAATGTTTGCCTGTATTGTTGTACTGTACCCTCCTGGGTCGTGCCTGAAAATAGTCATTGCTATGGCTAGTGCAACCCGGTAAACAAAAACTAAATAAAATAAAATCCCGTTACAAGCCGCTTTCTAGAGGTATAAGGCTGTTGCAACTGAAGACAGCAGTCACATTGGGGTCTGAATGCATGAAGATAAGAGCGGAACATCTAAAACGATTAGCCCGTCTCCCCCCGACATTATTTAATAGCTATTTGGAGCCACTGCTGAGAGCTATTAATACGGATAGACAGATTAAGGGGGTCGAGATAGGGGGAAGGGAGCTTAAGCTCTCAGTCTTTGCAGATGATATATTGCTGCATTTACGAGATCCGGTGGAGGGATTTGAGAGGACTAGAGAGCTAATTGGAAGATTTTCTAGAGTCTCCAATTATAAACTTAATCTGACCAAAACTCAGATCCTTCCCTTGACGCCATACGTATATAAGGCTGATTTTGCACAGCTGTGAATCCAATGGATGTCAGACAAGCTTAGGTATTTAGGTATTTGGATTACAAGGAATTATGACAAAGGGGCTGAAACCAACTTGGAAGAGACGTTGTCAACTATCAAGGGTGATCTAATAAGATGGAATAAGCTACCTTTGAATTTTACGGACAGGCTTGGGCTAATTAAAATGAACTTGTTGCCTAGGTTGTTATATCCGGTATACCTAGCTCCATACAGTATTCCTAAAAAGTGGTTTAGAATGATTAAGTTATTAATTTCAGATTTCCTATGGGAGGGTAAACCCCCTAGGAAAAGATATAACGATCTGCGACTCCCCCCTTCATTGGGAGGGGTCAAGTTGCCAGATCTTCGTTTGTATTATGTAGCAGGGCAGCTGGGTCTAATGGCTCGTTGGGGTAACAGTATGGAGGGAGCAGAATATGTTCCGGACTGGTTATATTTAGAGTCTCAAGTGATGAGGAGAACTGGGCTTTCTCCAGAAGCACTTTTATATGCTAATATGACCAATCGCTTTAAGCAAAGGTTGAAAGGCCCAATTTTGAAAGTGGTGGAGGCCTGGTGGTCGTTCTTGACTAGGGCACAAAAAGAGGATCAAATGAAGGCCCAAGAACAGCCACTGGTGGGTAACCCTAATTTACTCATAGGGGATAAGGTAATTAAAGGGAAATGGGTTAAGTGGGCCTCGGGCCTGAACCTAAAGGATGTTATTCAGGGCAATAGGGTGGCCCTACCGGTGCAGTGCGGCAGAATGCTTTTTTTCATAGATTACAATTATCACGGATGTTAGAGGGGGGTTCTAAAGAGGACAGGGGGTCTCTCAGATTCTTCCTTTAAGTGGGATGATCTGAGGGAGATCGATTTGAAATCTAAACCGCTATCCCAAGTTTATAGAATATTATTGGAATATTTCGGTCCTGGCTCCCCCATTTCTGTGTCATACTGGGATGACAGGTTGGCTCCTCAGGGCATTGACTGGGCTAGTGTATGGAAAAATAGCACATACATAGTGATACCTAAATATAGGAGTTTACATTTTTTTATTGCTTCTAATTTATATTTTACCCCTGTGAAACTATGCCACAGAGGCCTTAGGTGGACAGACCTGTGTTTCAGATGTGGGCAAGAGAGAGGGGATTTATTCCATGTGCTGTGGAATTGTAGCAAAATATCGCCCTTGTGGGGTGAAATTAAAAGAAGGATGGATCCAATGCTGGACTATTCGGATTTCATAACGCTGGGGATATGTGTTCAAGGGGATCTATCCCAAGTGGAGGGTGTTGCACTGAAATATCATGTATCTTTGATGGTGGCGACAGTTAAATCATATGTGGTCCAGCACTGGAAAGATGATCAACTGTATGAATATAAGCATTGGGTGGGATATCTTATTGGAACCCTATCCAGGATCAAAAGACATTTACAGTTAGAGGGGAGGAAGGGGCTGTACGCTAAAAGATGGGAGGTGTTGGAGGCAATTTACTCCCAATAATGGGGTGCATGGTTGGCAGGGCTGCGCTTAGCTAAAGATTGGAACTAGACTGGGTACAGATAGGTAGTATCAGTAGGGGAATGATAGGGATGGGACGGGTTGGCATGAGGAATGGTAAGGTTTTGGGACGTGCTTAGTAGTGGAAAGTGGGGTCTGCCTGGAAGCTGGGGGGGTGGGGATTCTCTCTCTTTCCGGGGCGGCGCAGAGAGGTATTACCTCCTGAACAGGTCTTAATTTAGTATAAACTTGGCCCTAGGAGCATCTGTTAGGCTATATTGGATTTTTTCGGGAACAAGGGGAGATGGTTGATATGGTAAATTGCAGGATGTCTTGGAAGGGGAGGGCTGTATAGTATAAGGTCAGTTTAGATAGGAGGGGGATACTTCTCTGTGCATGTAAATAGTTATTGTGTAACTAGTTTACGCAGTCAGTTTTGGACTGTGTACCCTGGGACTCCAGGATTGTTTGTTTGTTGTCCTGTCTTTTTGGTGGAAAATAAATAAAGATGTGCTTTAAAAAAAAAAAAATGATTAGCCCGTCTAACATTGCATTTTTGATGCACATGTTTAAGAGCGCTTGGCGCCAGGCTGCTGACGTCCATGTAGTAACCAGTATATAGGATCACTTTTCATTCACCAAACTATCGCCCCTCCCAGCTCTTTTCGGTGAGTGGTGTGTGTGTGTGTGTATGTAGGGGGCTGACTAAAGGAATACAGAAAGCATGTAACTGTGACGCCTGTTCTTTAGGGACCCCTGTGCCACGGGATGGATGCCCATCTGTGCCAAGAAGCCACTGGCTATATTTTGAGTTCCTTGTTCAAGAAAGTCCAGTTACCTCTTGGGCAGTTTAGTACTCTTACTCCAAGATGTCAGAATGGGTTGGTTGTCAGAGAATAAATAATCTCTATCTCGCAGGAATTTGAAATGTACGAACTACAAGTGATTTTTTTTCAGAGCTAAGGCTTCTTCTTTGAGGAACTTAAAGCTACAGAGCCCTTGTTGAGTCAGCTGTTTTGAGAGTCACAACGAATCTTCCCTGGCACTTTCAAGGCAAAAATGATGATCCTTGGCATAGTGTTTTATACATAGATTATTTGTCGGTATTTATTGATTAGATTTCAGATTCCCTGCTATTTTGCATTGCTGTAAGATGTTAAAAGTTTGTGAACATTCTGAGGTACAACAACTGGAGGTGAAATATTGAGTAATAAAACAATTTGTAGTGAGCCACCCCCCCGCCCCGATAATCTGTGACTCTCGGGAAGCCATGGCCAATATTTACTTATTTTATTTTAAATGGCTTGCTTCCAGGTGCGCCCTGGGAGCATAGGGAAGTTAAGTGACTTGCTCAAGGTCACACAGTGTGCAAGTGGCTGCCATGGGATTTAGACCCAGTTATTCTGGTTTGGAGCTCAGTGCTCTTAACCACTATGATATACTGCCTCCCAATAATCCAGGCACAGATTTAGTATTTAATATAATGCTCTAAATCTGCCTAGTTGAGTTTTTCATTGTCAGTAAATTATTGTTGCCCACTTGCCCATCTAAACCTGAGTGTGCAAATCAAAATACTATGGCTAAAATAAATACTTGTGAATTATGCATTTGAATTAAATATTGTATTAATGGGCCCAGATATTCAAAAGGGTTGTGCATGGAGGAACCGTGTTGCGCCATGCACAACCCACGCCAATGCAGTGCGATATTTAAAAAGGAAAAGTCGCCTGCAAAGCGCGTCTTGGGCGCATCAGTAATGCAGGCATAGCTGAGGTGGGGTGCCCATGCATAAACTGCACAGCCTGATATTCAGCCCAGGCTGTGCAGTGTTATGCAGGCGCAACCCCTACCTGCGCCTGCACAAAGTTACGCTGAAAAAAAAAAGGAACAAGTCGAGGGCCACTCACAGGTGAGCTGCCACATTGCAGGGCGCAACACAGCAGCTGCCACCTGTGGGTGGTCCTGGACTTGTTCCCGCTGTACCTGGTGGCACCTCCTCATGTCCCGATCGCGGGCTGAGGTGTCACCCCCCCCAGTAGCCTGATCATGGGCATAACTGAAAAGTCCCCCGAGTAGCCCGATTGCAGGCATCAAACCCCCCCAAAGTCCAATATCACTGGTGGTCCACTGGACCGCGAGTAGTCAGATCGCAGGCGGCATCCCTACCTCTACATCCGACATCCCTGGTGCCTAGTGGCCTCACCCACCCACTCCACCGGAGCCCCACCACCCCGCTCCCTGTCACCCGGGCGGGTGGCAGCACCCCACCTGGCTGCCGCCTCTGCCGCCTGCGTTGACGATTGCCAGGAGTTGCACGCCTATTGGTACAGTACAGCTAATGGGCATGCAGTTTATATCAGAAAGTCACCAGATATGTGAATGAATTCATTCACATATCTGACGGATTTGTATAGTGTAGCTGCATGCCCATTGGCTCATGCTCTGCACCAATGGGCATGCAGTCTTATCGGTGCTGTCAGTCGGTGGGTCGGCAGGCAGGTGGTGGCTGCCGCCCACCGCTGACGGGGAGCGGGGTGGTGGGGCTCTGTGGGAAGATGGGGTGGGGTCACTAGATCACCAGGGATGTCGGACGTGGGGGGTGAGGATGCCGCCCATGATTGGGCTACTCGCAGTCCACTGGACCACCAGGGATATTGGACTTTGGTGGGAGGTCTGATGCCCGTGTTCGGGCTACTGTGGGGTGGGGGACTTTTCAGTTATGCCCACAATCAGGCTGCTGGGGGGCTTTTAGTTATGCCCGCGATCGGGCAGCTGGGGGGGCACTACTGTTCTGCCCACGATCGGACTGCAGGGGGCATCGGTCCCCGACGGCTGCTGCCTGGTAGGGCGCCAGGCGCTAGTCGTCAGGGATCAGCACACCTGCATGCTAATGGCATGCAAATGGGGTCATAATCAAATGGAAATGGCCCCCCCGTGCACTTTGCATAAATTATGGCTCCATTTGCATGTCACCCTTTGAATATCGCAGGTGCTGTGTATGGCGCAATGGAACTTGCGCCACTGCATCGCAATGCTCCACTCTTACCACTTGTGCTGGCGCAGTTCCACTGTGCCCAGGGGGCGATATTCAAAGAAGTTGCGCCATAGCACAACTCCATTGAATATCGCCCTGGCCATACCCCTGCGCAACTATTCTGAGTGGCGCAGGGGCTTGCGTCACAAAATGGCTCAGTTTGAATATCTAGGCCATGGTGTACAAACCCCCACCAGTTCTGAGTGACCTGCTAGTCTACACCCCTTGGGGGCTCATATTATGAAGGGAGGCTGTGCTAATCTGGGATCAAAAGCAGGAAGGTGTGAACTTGCTTTGTCTCCCCTCGGCCGCCTCATTCAACCTCCTGTGTGTGATAAATCTACACTGGCGCCAACTACACTCTGGATGATTAATTTGCAAGCAAACAAAAGAAACCTAATGGCCAGCCACCTTAGTTAAACACTGGCTAATACCTACAGCTGCTTGTTAGCCAACAGTTCCTAGTTCATCGAGACGAGGCTGAAAGTTCTCTGAAGGGTTACATCGTGTGTGCCCTAGGAGATAATAGCACCAGTCAGACGCTGTATAAGGCACAACCACGGTGCCATTACAGCATGGCAACAAAATGGTATTATTCTTAAGAGAGATATATTTATACACATCATGAAATGTTTGCAGGCAGTGCAGCAATATTTTCTTTGTCTCTTCCCTCGCCCTAACACTACATACGTTTTGGAAATATGATTCACGTCGTCAGTGAAGAGGTGTGCTTCATCAGTGAATGACAGCTTTCTTTTTAAAATAGCTACTCTTGGTGCAGCAACCTACTGAACTTAATGCCAGACAACTGTTTGCTTCAGTTCAGGGACATTTTTGTGTCTGGTCTTTGTATCCTGGTGCAAAACTTGCAAACACCCAGTACAGAAGTATTGTAAACTGGCCTGGTAAACTGGAGACCATAGGTATGTTGACTATCCGATTGGACGTGGAATAGTATAATACTCCCCAAAATGTTCTTCACATAATGTTTAATTAGTTAGTTTTAGCATCTCACGTGGTAGAAAGTGAGGGTCCCAGAAGTGAATCAGCTACAAATGTTACAAGTACAGTACATTCAGTTACAAGTAAGAAATTGGAGTTACATGAACCATTTATTCTGTGTCTGTTTTTTTTTTTTTGTCTGTCTCCAAACCACGTGAAGACTACAGCCTTCTGGATCCAATCGGCTGCATTAATGCCCCACCGCAGAATTTGTATGGTACATTTTATTCTGTAAGGTAAAATGCAGTCAGTACAACTCATCCTGCTAGCCATAAACAGAATGGAACAGACAGCACCCTATAAACAGTATTATGTGGAAAATAAATAGCCGAAGTCAAACTTTTTAAATTAACACCACATCCCAGAGTCAATACCGCCTGTGTATAATGTCTTTCGGCGGTGAAGGGCTTGATTGGATTAAAACAAGACTTAGTCACATTTGGTATTATTTTCATAACAATAACATTATTCAGGGAAACAGAACTGTTTGAAACAAAAGCCTTTTTTTTGTTATTGCTTCAGTCAGTGCTTACTCCCTGTTGAGCCCCATGCCCTAATCACTTTTTGTTGGCCCACGACCACCGTCCTTGTGTTACACTCCTTTTGTTATGTTGTCTTGCGCACGCAGCGCAGACAACATATTGTGGTAGCTTGGAGTGGGGTAGCAGGTTTTGGAGGTGCGGTCGTGTTGTGGCCAGTGGTGTCACTGCTTTTTGGGCTGGTCTCTGTGGCTCGAATGAAATAGCACACTGTCTATGACAGCAGTGCAGAAGCATGGCATGAATGAAATAGGACGCTGTCTATGACAGCAGTGCAGAAGCGTGCCACCAACTTGAAACAATTTCGCCGCTGCAATGAGGGAGTGACCCGTTATTGCAGGGCGTGCCTAGCATGGTGTAACATTTCAGTAAACATGGCGGCAGCTGTCGGCTGTCCACCTCTCACAATCTCCAGCAGAGCCGGCCTATGGGGGGAGGACAGTCGAGGCAGCTGCCCAGGCCCCATGCTTTTGGGGGCCCTGCACTTGTTTTTAATAGATTTTGTAGTCTAGTGTATTTAGCTGTGGTTTGGTTCTGGGGATGAACAACTGTTTTATAATGTGGGGAAATGATAAAAGGACATTGTTTTAATAAGGTTGACTTCCGTGATATCCTCTGTTCAGCACACCTCCGTTTTCATTAGCAGACGAATTGACCTGCACTGCAACAAGGCTGACTGGAGCGAAGTTTCTCAGAACATAAGTTGTGGCAGTACCACTAACTAGCGTCAAAACAATACAACTTGCTGAACAGTAGAGCAAAGCAGTCAGAATTGTGAACTGGAGCCAACTTGAGTGCCACCACCCTGTAGCACTTCCTCTGGGTGATAAGCATCTCTACTGTCAGCCGTCGTCAAGTGTGTGTGTCTTTCAAGAACCGTTTCCTCCATGAACTTCTCAAGAAAAGAGTATCCTGGGACAGAGTAGCACTAGGGGAGGCAGGAACTTGCCCTGATGGCGGGGTGGTGGCACCCATGAAGGGGCAGGCTTCTCCCAACCCCGGCTGGCACTTGGCAATCGGATACAGGCAGAGGCAAGCCAGCAAGTCGGAGAGCAGCGGTGTCCCCATGGGAACAGTGGGTGCCAGGGATGAAGAGCAGTAAGTAGCAAAAGTCTCTTTACTTTCTCCAGAAAGTCACTTCAGATGGGGGTGGGGGTGGGGGCTCTTCTTCAGTTTTTGTTGTTAAAATACATTTTGTATATGTTGCCGATGAGAGAATTCTCATCCCTCTGGTCTCCTCTTTGCTATTCTTACTGGAACACAGTCACTGCTGTTCCTGAGATATCCTGTACATACAGAACAGTGGATGGGTGACCATCCACAACAAAGCTGTGTTTGCAGTGAGGGAAGTGATGACATCATAGAGACCTCCTACTGTTGGCCCCCTGTAATGCAGCACTGTTTGTAGGGTATACCGTGATGTGTATGACAGCGACTGAGTGACCCCTGAAAGGGTGACTCAATCGCATCGCATGGCACAGTGGATACCGGGCAGCTACAACGATTGGATGGGGTGGGTTGGCAACTATAGCGACAGAAAGTCGCTACAGGTATGTGTCCGGGGGGTGAGAGTGAGCACGCTACAGGTATGCATGAGGGAGGAGAGCGAGCATGCTCAGCAAGGAGTGGGAGGGGGTTTGAGGGGTGACGCTGCAGTAGACTGCCAAGCTGGCCCCATGGTGTAGCAGGTTGGCTCACGGCTTTGGTGGCTGGGTTCGGGTCTGGACACAGGTTAGTTTTTGTTGCGTCCACCCCAAATTTAATTTTTTTATGTCCCCCCCCCCACCCAACATGCACCCCCTGGAGTGCCCCCTGCATAAACATAAAGTAATGGAAGTCCCCAGTGCCATTTTGTTGTGCTCTGGGGAGTCAGAGTGTCAACATTGATTTTCGGTCTCAGACTTCGCCATAACAGTGCTCATCCTTTGGCGGTCACTATTACTACACAGAACCATTTGTAGTACTCTGTTATGATGGTGGAGTAAGGCTGTCAAACTGCAAGCCGCCCCAGTAAATAAATAAATATTGTTGCATTTGCACGAGTTACTAAGGGGATCCTTGAGACTGGAATTATATTGTTGGGGGGGGGGGGCGTGACCTCTTCATAGACTTCCCAACACTGCAAACTTTGAACCTTAGAGTTGACTGTTCTTGAAGAGAGTTTCTTATCTGGGATACCAGTGCAGATACAACTTCCCTCAGATGATCGGGTACGTTAGGTTGTGTTTAAAATCTAGGTTCAAAAATAGTGCATTTCGGCCAGATTGGCTAGCTGAAACATTCATGCCCTGAAATGAAAGAAATGATATACACCTACTACATTTCTTTTAGCAGTTATTGTGCTAACAGTGGCTTGTCTCAGAGACAAAGCAAACATTTCCTTATAATGTATTTGGAGGTTAGGCGGCTTCAGATTTGCTGGAGGAAAGGGTGGATGCAAGTTACGGTTGAACTTGTGGTGTTTTCTTTCTCTAGTCATGCTTTTCGCTATTTTGTTAGGACATGTTTCCAAACCTAAGTTGTTTATGGTCACATGGTGATGTGACTTCATTGACCATCTGACTTGAGAAAGTGCTGTGTGATTCTACCCAAATGCCAGATCACAGCAGTTCAGAGAAAAACATGTTTCAAGGCTGCATTTCCACTGGAAGTGTGCAGTTTAGTGAATTACCACACGGGGTGTGTATATGACAGCATTAAGTGGTGCATTAAAGTGCTTCAGTGAAAACCTCCTGCACTGGCTGCCGCTGAAATGCATATCAGTATGTTCTCCACTGTGCACTCTGGCTGTTCTTTGCTTCAGCTGCAGGTACAGTACGCTTGAGTTCGTCTGCAGAAGTTTTAGCTGCACGGGGTTCACATTGCTAGAGTCTAGTAAGTGGAAATGTTTGGAGTTATGCATGCAACCAAGTCTGAGTTTTCACCTATACCTTATGAAACATTTGCAGACAGCTGAATTGTGAAGCTGGCCCAGTGGCGTGGACGGCTGAGGTACTGGGCCCCCTCACCTTGTGCCATGCCAGTAACCCAGTTTCGGGAACAGATATGGGTCACTCAGGGCTGGCCCTAAGAGGATGAGGTAAGCATCTCTAGAACAGCTCTCCTCCCTTGGGGGTGGGGTGCATCCAGTTGTTCTTCTGCCACCTGGAGGTGCCTATATGGCAATGTAATGGGACCACAATGGGGGACAGACACCACACACAAGCGGCTGTTGATGTCTCCACAGAGACGGAGCTTGCACATCATGCCGATTGCACAAGAGGTGGGACCGGGGCAAAAACCAGGTGGAAAAATTCCCTGACTGCTGGATGAAATATCACCCCCTGCAAACCCCACATTGTGACCAGACCCCACTACAATCCTGTGGCAGAAGAAATTGGAGGAGAAAAGGTAAGTGCCGGAGAAGCTGCCTGGAGGAGGCAGTATAGTGTAGTGGTTTAAGGCTCTGAGCTGCAAACCTGGAGACCTGGTTTTGAATCCCACAGCCCCCACTTGCATACTATATGACCCTGAGCAAGTCGCTTAACTTTCTTGTACCCCCAGGTCACACCTATAAACAAGCTTCAGCTTAGTGTGTCTCTCCTGGTTAAAAAAAAAAAAAAAAAGAAGGGAATGAAACCAGAGTGACTGGTCAGAAGGGAGTGGTCAGAACAAACAAGGTGGAAAAACTGTGAAGAAAAAAAAAACTGAATATTGCATGCAAAAAAATGGAAACTAGTTTTGTTACTAATTTTAAATATACATATTTCTCAGTTAAACCACATAGTGAGGAATTATCCTTGAATCAAACTCCAACTAACTTGAAAGACTTAGGTTTCAACTCGCAGCTGTTTTTGTGCTGTCAGTGAATAAAAAGTCGTAAAAGATATTTCGTTCACATTTTAAACATTCTAAAACTTCTAAACCACTGCACCAATTGTTACAAAGTTTTCAGGATCCAGAGATCCTTTGCCCAAAAATGGCCACACAAAATTTCAGGTTATTCCATCCAAGGCCAACTGCAGTATAAGGTGCAAAACTGGAGTTTATCATAGAAGTGCTTTCCCATTCCTAATTATAGATGTGCTATCACAACGCTGGCTACTTCTTTGTCCACCTAGAGGTATAAACTGTCCTTCCAGCCATTTTGTTACTCATGTCTGTTGCAGGACACTGAAGTGTGGAAGAGATTAGTGAAGTGCTGTTTGCTTATGGAAGTTTCAATTCAGATTAATGGGACTCTGTAAATCCCACAGGTCAGTGTCTGGTTCAAAGAAAGTAAAGTGGGACACTGGAAGTGTCTTTAACACCAAGTTTTAAATGCTTTTTTTTTTCACCAGGAGAGACACACTAAGCTGAAAGTTTGTTTACAGGTGTCACCTTGGAGCACAAGGAGCTTACATGACTTGCTCAGAGTCACACAGTATGCAAGTGGGGACTGTGGGATTCAAACCCAGGTCTCCAGGTTTGCAGCTCAGAGCTGTGTTTTAAAACCTCTGTGAGGTCTAGCTACAGCACACTACTGGAACTGTTTACATGCAAGGGGCATGCTCAGTTAACTGAGCAAGACACCTGTGTTTTGGGGTTTCCACAACAATATAAAGCCCTGTGCATACATCAACGCACATTTGGAAAGCTGGACTTTGTTTAGAGGTCATAAACACCTACCCTCCGTTTGCAGTGTCAGTAAGTCAAAGGCTCTTCTTCAGTTGCATTTGGGAACTGATCTTAGAAATAGTCTGTAGTGGTCTTTGCAGCCAGCATGTGTACATTTTAGACTGCTAAATGAGTTCAAAATCTATAAGTTTGCACCACAAAGGTGTGTTATGCAGCACGTCTGTATGTATTGAAGGAAAAAGCAAAAGTATTGGGTGATTGAAGTAGGCTGCGGTTGTCCTCTGCAGTGTGATTTTTATTTTTTGGTTGACTATTACTAAGTCTCCCCTTCTATGTGTTTTAAGTAAGCTTTATCATGTTTTCCTTTTTTCAAGTTTCTTTATCACCTTGAGGCACCTGGAACTCTCTCAGGCCACCACATGTCCCCAGTTCTACTGCCCGCTGTAGCCTCCATCAACCTCAGAGATGTTACGGTACCTACAGAGGCCCCGGGACTAAGCTCTGCAGGTTATCAAAGGGGCGGTGATGGAGGTCCAGCATTGCATGTGTGGCCAGGAGACCTGCGGGCTGTCGCCTAGCCAGGCCAAAGTTTTTTTTTCCCTTTATATGCCCTCCTCCCCCTCCCCCATGCGTGGTGTATGTTCCAACATTGCGGCACAAGGCAACCCTGCCTGCGTCGGGTCATGCTGTCTACGTGTGGTCCAGCACTCTGTAGCGCCCCCGGTCTCAACCAGGCGCTGCTAGAGCGCCAGACATCCCAGTACCCTCCCCCCAGGAGAGGAGAGCAGCCAGCGGGTGCTCAATCCAATCCCTCTCCTGCCGACCCTGGCACCCGAGCTCGCTCCCGAACCCAGGTCGCCAGCGTGGAATGAGGTGTGGCATCCAGCGCCTCAACCCTCAGCACCACCAGACCGGCCAGGCTTTATCATGTTAAAACATAGGTCTGAAATCTTGATTGTGCTTTGGCATTCAGCTGGTGGACATTATGAGGGTGGTGTATGGTGTGGGTGGAGTTAAGGTACAAAGAATCTTAACATTGCATTTCCTTAGTTTTGTAACTTTTATAAAAAACCCTAACTTGTGCACTAATGTACTTTTTTCACCACGGATTTTCTTTATTATTGCAATAGATAGCCATAGTAGCTTACTTTGCTTATGTCCCTGTGGGTCTTCCACAAAGCAGCTGCAACTGCATCATAACAAACAGCTGCTCTCTCCTATCCAATAGAACTGGAAGCTTTTTTTTTTGTCGTAAGCTTGTACTTACAGAAAAAGCTGCAACACACTCAATCAGTACTTTGAACCTGCCACCAACCCTCAAGTGCCTTTCCAACCCCCAGTTCAATGAAAGGAAGCAGAGTGTCTGAAATTGGCATGGATGCCCATACACTATAAAAGATAATGTATGGGCATCCATACACAGACAAGCCTGTGTTTTCATCTCGAGTTTTCTGTGGCAACAAGTGAATCTCTCAAGCTTCACTCTTGGAAGTTTCTGGTTCCTATAGAAACCTCTCAATGCAGACACAGGCTTGTTGTGTATGGTTGTTCATACATTGTTCTCTATACAGTGCATGGTGGAATGTTATTCTGCATGGAATTTCATGTCTAGAATAAGGCTGTTGTGCTGCAGTACAGACTTCAGTATATTGTTGTACTACGGTAGTGATGTCCCTAATGCAGCACAAGTTAGAATGCTGCCACACAGCTGCTTTCTCCTATCAAGCTGGAAGCTTTTTTTTTTTTTTTTTAAAACTTGAACTTGCAGAAAAAAATGGCAGCAGACTGAATCAATAATTTGAGCCTCCCAGGAAACAGCCAGATGTTTTTGCGCAACAGTGCACTTTTTCATGGCTGAGGTGGCATGGGGTAATGCATGCATGCATGCAAAAAAGAAAGGATGCATTACCCCATGCACCTCAGCCTTCAGAAAGTGCATTGTCACACGAAAACATTTGGCTGTTTCCTGGGAGGGGCACCGCGATATCGTGATTTATTGGTCTGCCAGACTGTTGAATAAAATATGTCTTTTCTCCTCCCTACAACATGTGTGGATTTATCGTGAAACTAAGGTAGCAGTGAAGAGCCGACCTGTCTGCTGATTCCTGTGTGAGTTTTTCTTACCTTTGGTCTTGGCCCCACTACTGGTGCTTTGTTAGCCGCCTCATTTTAATACCAGCTGCATCATCACACACATTGCCCCAGACCTGAATCAGACTTCACAAATAGCCCTGGTGCCCACTCACTAAGCAGCTGCATTGTCAGATATATTATGATGGACCTGTAGCAGATACTGTGAGTGGCCTGGCAAAGCAGCTGCATCATCCCATACATTAAGCTACACCTGTAGTGGACTTCATCAGAGACCTTGTGGGCCAATTGGGAAGAGCTGCATCGTTACACTCATTGCACTGCACCTATAAAGACCTTAAAGCAACTGCACTGTAGGGTTAACCCCAAAAAAACATTCTGGGGTGGCTTTAATTTTTAATTAAGGTAAGTTGCTCACGTTATGGGCATTAGAACATTCCTATGCAGCAATAAAATAAGTTTCGTAGTGCACAGGGACTTTGTCTTATTTTCAGCGGAGGTATATTCTGATGACCATAACTTAGCCAATTTCTGAATTTTCCCCACAAGGAGGAAAGCAATCATGATGTCTTTGAATCAGGTTTCCAACAAAGGGACCAAGTTATAGTCCTGAGACTTGCTCAGGTAACAGAGAGTGTCATCTTTATTTTTAATAGTCACGTCCTTTACAAGACCAAAAGTAGGAACAGTCTCTTTGATTGACAGTCCTCTTTCATCTCCAGGAGGTTATAGTCAGCAAAGGAAAAACAAACACACAAACACCAGTCACTCAGGACAGTACTGTTGACTGCTGACTGAATTACACAGCATGGAGATAAAACACAGGTAGCCTTGCTGCTAGCAGCGAACATAAATCAACAAATAAAGCAGAAGCAAAAAAATTAATAAAATAAAATATATCAACTGATGGTTTACTTGCAGAGCAGAGAAAGTGCGGTACTAACGCCAGCACTTTGTGTCAGCTACGGAACCATTTGTCAGGGGTTGTGGCTCAACAGCAAATGTTCCATATTTGTAAAGCAATATTTCAAGGTGCAGTACTTTTCATCCTATACTAAACATTAATGAACTAAGGCTGAAAAAGCACATGCGCAACCATTTGTCATATATAAAGACACATTCAGACTGTGATATAATAAAACTTTATTTAATAAATATGAAAAATATGTGCAAAAAAACTCAGAATGTGATAGAAAAGTTAAAGAATTGAGTGAAGGGCGCAGTGTAACAAACTGGAGGTTAACTTAAACCAAGCTTGATTATTTTTTGTTAGAGCATGGATTTTTAAAATCCAGTATACAATTAGCTCTGTGGTTTCACCTTACTGAGAGCAGCTGTCTGTGGATAGATGGATAATCAACATGCTAACTCCCTTTTTTTTTTGCTACTACTTTTTTTCCTCCCCTGGCCCCGGTTTACCCCTTCCTTCAGCCATCCACCCAGCCCCATCCCCTGACCTTTGGGCACTCACCTTCTTACCCCCATGACTTATCCCTGTGGCAGGTGGTGGAGAGCCATCAACTCGACTCACCAGGACTGGATCCAGTTTCAGGTGGTGCACTGGGCGGCGCCTGCGAAGGACGGCCATCATGCCGCTCAACTGGACTGCAGTTTTCCACTTTTTCCTGTGAAGGGGAGCATGCAGTGCTGACAATGGCTGAGCCATACGTGCATCTGCACGTAGCACGCCTCTTGGCTGCTACATCTCCGTGCCCCACTGTACACGACCTGGTGTGCCAACACCTAGTCTCCGCTAGGTGTCAGACAAATGCTGGTCTCTGTTCCCCATCCTCCCTGGGAGAGAAGAGCTGTCCTCTGGATGCTAGATCCTCTCCCACCTTGGCCGGCCCCAGACGACTCACTCACACCGCAAACATGGGTCGCCAACATGATGGGAAGTAAGGCATTGTTGCCTCAGCCATCCATGCCACTGGGCCAGCTGTTAGCTCCCTTTTTTGAAAAGTATTGTTTTAGGGCTCAAGCCACAAAAAACATTTCATCCTCAGGTTAGGAGGGCTGTGGCTACAGATTGCCCCTTCCACTCACGCAGGGTACTCAGTGGCACCCATAAAAGATGATGCATGCCCCTTCTGTACTCAATCCCTCTCTACCCAGGCATCTATTTGGGTTGCCAGGTTGGGAATTTGCATGGCACAGGGTTGCTTTGGTGAGGAGGGCTGGAAGAGGGGGCTGATGTTATGCTAGGTGGGAGACCCTGCAGTAGTGCTTACACATACACCCTATGCATAGTCAACTTATGTCCCTACATATTGCTCCTGTTCCTCTTAGCTGACACTTTTACAAATGGCTTATGGTAATACTTGGAGGGATGCCATGAATCACAATCCCCTGCTCCATGTGGAACCAGGATTCCAATGACCTGAGCATCTGGGTGGATAACCGATGATCATTCCCTCTCCTACACTCCTATCCCCTGAACACTCCTCTGTGTGTACTCTGTGGTAAGATCAGTGGTCATGGATTCCAGTAAGTGTGTCAGAATCCACTGTTGCAGAGCTGTGCACCCTGGTTACACACAATGCATATGTATCCTGAGCATATCTATAGACCGGACCCATTGAATGTTTCCCGGTATTGTCAGTTTTTCACCACTTTTTTTGACTGCTTGTATCTTGGCCAATTTTTAACCCAGGGACCTGGCAATTGGCATGTACACCCTTCATGGGAGGATCTATAACCCCCTTCCCACACCCAAATTTGGTGACATTCAGTTCAGTACTTTAAACGTTAAGAGGGTCAAAAATGTTACAATGCGTAATTGTAAGATTTATTTTGTCCATTGTTTTTCATACAGTATTTTCATGCACCTGTACTGTAATCCCTATCTCAGCTTTTACAGGCAAAACAGATGGAAACTTGTGCACTGCAGCTAGCAGCAGATCAACCCCCCCCCCATTCTCCTCTCCTGTTTACTGTTGCACAGGGAGCACATCACCTGTGTCTTGCTTACACATTTGTAAAAGTACAAGTCTACTGTATGTGGCAGCCCTTTTTCTGTTGCTGGTAACTATACCTTAAGCTATCTATTTGAGACACTGGAGGCAAATCCCTGGTGACACACCTGGCAAGAACTCACCTCACGAAACAAAATCATGTACCACCATCGGGAGCTTGTAGTCAAGTGGCTCTGCATTGCCCTGATGCTCCCAAGAATAAAGGCAGCGGCCAGAAGCCCAATCAATGTGGCCCAGCACTGTCCTGTCACTATGAATGGCCAAAGTCTGTCTACTATGCTTTGTGTAGTCTTTGCTGCAAATTAAAAACCAAAAAAAAACTTAGTGGATATGGCCCATCATGGAGGGAAAAGTTTTTAAAGAAAACCTCCATGTAGTTCACCCTTGATTAAAGAGGAACTTTGGCATTTTGCCAGCCTCTTTTCCTCATGCTTGTAGCACCAACACAATCAAACACCTTCCCCCCCCCCTTGGTCCTAATACAGTAGCAGAAAGATACCTCATTCCCTAAACCACTTAGCACCCCCTTTTCCTCCTCCCCCTTGGCTGTGCTGGCTTAGAAGAGAAAAAGATATGTTGTAGCCAGTAGAGATGGGGATCAGCATAGTCTTCCTCATTTACCTTGGCCGGTCACCATCTGAATGAATGCGAGTACGAGTGTACTCAATTCAAATTCTATGAGTGCTCGTACACTCATTCATCTAGATGCTGGCCGACATGGTATGAGGAGAGCTGATCTGGTCACTGTCTTCAGATCTGCTCAAATATATATTTTTTTTCTAAGCTAGCACACTCAAGGTGGTGGGGAGGAGTGGGGGGCTAAGTGGGTTGGGGAAAGGGGGGCATTTTCTGCTACTGGGACTAAGAGGGAAGGAGGAGGGAGGAGGTTTATTTAGTGCTTCAAAGGTGGGGAAAAGGGTTTGCATTAACAAAAATTTTTATTGGGACAACGGGGGTGGGATATGTGGTGCTCAGTGTGTTGGGGGAAGGGTGCATTTTTTTACCCACAACAGTGACTGTGGGGTTGGCAGAGGAGGGTGGTTGATTGTGTGCCACAATGGTGCAGAAAAGGGTTCAAATTATACTTTTTTCCTTTTTTAGGTATTTATCCACAAGGTTCATGGAGTAAAACTGTTGGCCCTGTGGGCAAATTAAAGCAATAGTTCTCAGTGACGGTAACTTAATAACTTCGTGAACATTTTTGCTGAAGTGCCTAATTTTCCTGCACTTCACTAGACCTTTGCAAGTGCCAGAGCTTTCCACGCCAGCAAAGTATTACTTTACCACATCTCCACCTGACAACCCTTCCCCCCCAAGACAAAAAAGGTAGCCACTGGGAGTCCATCTCCACTGATCCTATGTTGCCCCGATTGTCAAAAGCAAAACCCTTACCAAAACAGCAGCCAGTAGAACCCCTCCACTCACCTCCATAGCCATCCACTGCCTAAATCACAACTGGACATGAGGAAGTAACTTGGTGAGGGAGGGGATGCAACTGCATACCAGTGACTGATTGGATTGGACTGGGGTGAGAGAGGTGGGCCATTGTATGCCTGGGACTGCTTGGCATGGAGAAAGGGGAAGTAGGGGGTGCCACTGGATGTCATGGATCGACTGACTTTTGGCAGGGTGAGGAAGGGGATACCACTGGAAGCCAGTGAATACTTAGTATGGGACAAAGTGTAGGAAGGGGTACCACTGGACACCAGGTACTGTGTGGCATGGGGTTGGTAAGTGAAGGGGGTGTCACAGGACACCAGGAACCACTTGGTATGGGACACCAGGGATTGTCTGATGCTATATGTAGTGACAATGTCAGTCGGAACAAATGAATGCACATTTGTTAATATCCTTTTCAAAAAGGACATAGATTCATTGCAAAAAAACTATGTTTAGGAATCAGTTAGGGTTGAGGCACAAAGTCACAAATGAAGGGAAATGTGATGTGAGCATGAACAGTCTTCTCAAGATTGTGACTTTGTGGTGTGGTGTGGTGTTTTTTATGTTGGCTCGCATATTGCATTAGTAGCAGATTTGGAGGTGCGCTCACTGTGGGAAAATGCAGGGCACGCATCAGTAGGTGCGTCCCTCATTCCCAATAAGCCAGCATGCAAGCACCACACCAGCAATACTTAATGAGGCGAGCACATCTGAAAAAAGGTCCACTGCAATGAGAGCCAAGCTCGTCATGCAGCAGCACCAGAACACGCCTCCCGACATGCCCTTGCTGGTGAAGCGCTTTCCTAAACATAGCGGCATTGACTGCCACAGCCACTTCATTTGCCAATGGGGGACCCTACTCCCTGTCGGCATGATGCCCCCCCTCCCATTCCAAGTGTGTGCCAAGGGGGTGCCCAATCCCCCTCGGCATCATGCGCCCCCCAACAGTCTTTCCTTGCTGACGGGGGCCTAATCCCCATCAGCTTCGGTCCCCCCTGCCTAGTTTAGTTTACCAACTGGGGAGCCCACTCCCCATCAGCATAATGTCCCCAGCCCCCGATGTGTGCTGTGTGCCGAGGGGGTGCCCAATACCCCTCGGCATCATGCGCACCCCCTACCTCTTTCTGTGCTGACGAAGGGCCCAATCCCATTGGCTGTGGTCCCTCTCCCGTCAGGAGGTGGTACACTGGGAGCCCACCCCAGTGTACCAAATAAACACCTGCAAAAAGAAACTGACTCATGGTTCTTTTTTTACCTGTAAAGAAGAAAACGGTCCCTCGCGGGTCTCTCCTGCCCCACTCCCAACCCGCGCCCACCCTCTGTGTATCCTGCCTCCCCACACACATACCTTCACCCCATACTTACCTCCGGAGTCTGGCACGAGGATCTTCGGTGGACTGGGAACATGTCTGCACTCTTCAAAGCCGACCGCAAACTGAAGAAATGCCGGTAAGCTGTATAATGGCATAAATAAGGGTTTTTTCAACTTTGGTGCATATCTCTGCCATTTTTGGGAATTTTGGCACCAAATTTTCAACATGGGTTATTGGGACCCCTCCTCACGAATTCAGTCACTGTCATGAAGTTAATCAGTCTCGAAAGGTGATTTCGCGATCACTGCGCGGAATCACCTTTCGGGACTGAGTAACAAAATGACAGTGCTACTGTTCATGAGGTGGGCTCTCAAAAAGCCTATGTTGAAAATTTGGGGAAAAAAATCCAAAAAAATGGCTGTTTTACAAGCGTGCATTGCGCAGTTTCCATGGACGCTTGTAATTTCGTGAATTTGTAATATTTTCACTCAAGATTTTCAAAACTGGCATTTTATCACACCTCCTTATGAACAGTATAGCTGTCATTTTACATATCCTGGCTGAAATGTGTTTTCGCACGTCCAGCACAGAATAGCATGATCGCTGTGCGAAATCAGTTTTCGCGACAGTTTGAGAAAATGAAGGTGACACTGTTCATGAGCAGAGGTCCTAAAATGCCTATGTTGAAAATTTGGTGATGAATGTACTTAAAATGACTGTGTTACAAGCATGCGTTGCGCAGTTTCCATGCACCCTTATACCTTCGCAAATTTGCAATATTTTCATGCCAGATTTTCAACACTGGCATTTTTTCACACCTCCTTATGAACAGTACAGCTGTCATTTTTCACATCCTGCTCATAATGTGTTTTTGCACCTGTGGCACACAATGGCGTGATCGTTGTGGGAAATCAACTTTTGGGACAGATTAACAAAATTAAAGTGCCATTGTTCATGAGGGGAGGTCCCAAAATGCCTATGTTGAAAATGTGGTTAAAAAAATCCCAAAAATAATTGTGTTATGGCCGTGCTTTGCGCAGTTTCTATGCATGCTCATGACTTCACCAATTTTTCATATTTTCACTCGAGATTTTCAACGTTGCCATTTTATTTACACCTCCTCATGAACAATACAGTTGTCATTTTTCACATCCTGCCCAAAATGTGTTTCCATACCTGTGGTGCCAAATGGTGCAGTTGCTGTGCAAAATTACCTTTCGGCTAACAAACTGATAGTGCCGCTCTTCATGAGGTGGGGTCACAAAAAGCCCTTTTTGATAATTTGGAGTGAAAATACCAACACATGCCTATGGTGTTGGGGTTTCCAGCTGTAGCACCCCACCTTGTAGAGACTGACAAGCGTTCGGGGTGTGACTTGGTATCATCAGCTATAATGCTCCCGCCATTCCACCCCCACTCCCACAACCAGTGACAAGCATTGAGGTGCGCCATGGAGTGTTTGGCCACAAAGTTCACCCCATTCTCCTACACTACACCCACCTCAGCATATTTCCTTATGGAATGGGGTAAGTATAAGGCCCAAAGGCCCTAAAGCACACCACAACACTTGTCAATGTCTACAGGGTAGGGTGAGGTAAAACGGCACGAGTGTTATAGCTGACGACCCAAAGACACTTCCCATCGGCTTTCAGTCTCTGCAGGGTGAGGGTGGGGTTGGCATCAGTTCAATACTTCACTGCCATTCCTATTATGCGTCTCTAACTCCTGCACTACCAATGCCAGTGCCAGCGAGACAACGTCCGGTATTGACAAATTCTTGTTGAGACTGGAACAATTGCTCATAGTATTATTGTGCTCAAGTATTATTGACATTACCCTAACTTCAGCTCCCACTCTCAAAGCATTAGTGTGTGATTAAACTTTTATATCTTGAAACACCTTGCAGAAGTTAGAGAAAAACAAGTGCTGTTTTGTGCAGCCGCTCAAACCCCAAGGAACATCATACCTCACAATCACAGTTTTTGGAGACTTTTAACCCTAATGTAGTTGTTTGCAGTGGATAGTATATAAAAGGTTATGAACATACATACAAACATATGAAGAAGCCAGCAGAAAAGGCCATTTGGTCTATCTAGCCTGCTAGTATCACCCCTATCCTGTGCAACCCCTTGGTGGTGTTATCCCAATGGCTACTACCCCTGCCTGCGCAGCTAGTAGCAGGTTAAGGGGCCTGAGTTCTGAAACGGGTACCTCCACCCAGTGGTCAGGGTTGGTAGTGGTCAAACTAACCTGGGCACAGCCCTCCGGGACACTGTAGCCCTCCTCTTTCCCTTTTAGTGGTCTGAGCAATATACGATAATCACTTTCGCAGTACCCTTTGTACACCATACCAGTACCCACACTGTTTGCACTTACC